>CM061546.1:225075192-226386621 GCA_030864215.1 Capsicum pubescens
TATGAGATATTGTGGTTTTTGGAGGCTTCGAGGGCCTTATTATGAACTTTTATGGTTATCTTTTGATTCTTTAAATGGATGGATGAACATAGTTTTCAAACTAATTAAGAAAGTCAATTTTTGGTTGATAACATATTTAGTGTGGTTTTATGCCTTTTAAATCTCATTTCAACCCCCGGTTTGAAAAATTGTGATTTTAGGTTTTAGGGGTCAATTTTCTGAAAATAACATCTTTTCAAAAATCTAATATTCCCATTCGGTACCAAGCACTGAATTTAGTATAGTTACATAATTGGTTTGTGTATATAGGATTCCGAATGAATCCCGAGCACTCGGCAGAAACTTGGAAGAATTTCTAAGTTTTAGCTAGTTTCTGGTGGATGTGTAATCGCACCACTTGAGTGGAGATTGCACATGTATGGATGATGAGGTAGTGCAATCTCACTAAGGGGTTGAAGATCGCCATACCTACTCATGATGACAGGGTGTGCAATTGCACACCTGGGTGTGCGGTTGTAACATCTGATCACCTAAAAGGAGTACAAATAGACCGCTTAAGTCACATTAGCTCATTACTCACCTTTCCTTTTGAGAGGTACTTCCTAAAATAGCGCGAGAACTTAAATATGAAGCTTGTGGGTGCTTGGCAAGCGATAGTAACATCCGTTTCTTGATTCTTTTATGGACATAAGGTTAGAATTCACCCTTTCTTAGTGAATTTCTTGATTAATTGCTAAAAATTCAAAAACCTTAGGGATTGATTTTAAAACACCATATTCACTCATTTTTACTTCAATGATGTCCTAATCCAATAATTACTTGTTTTTCCTCCATTTCTTTTTCAATACAACCTCGCTTCTTGATTTAAACGGATTTCAAAGGTTTTACCCGACAAGGTTTAGATATAGTTTTTCTTTTATTTGAACCTCGTTTTTAACTTAAATTGACTTGAGTTTTCAACTGTACGTTCATAATGTTATGGGAAACATTTTTTAAAAATAAAGTTATGATTTTTCCCTTTTTTTGAAAATGCATTTTGGGAGTTCGTTTTGACCCCATACCAATAGTGGGGAAAATGGGTATCGTTGTCTTTGTTTTGATGAGTAGATTCAATATTTTTGGTTTCAGTTGATTTTGGGATCGTTGTTGTAAAGTAAGGTCATGGGTTAAAGTATTGTAGGCCATCTTTCGGCCTTGAGGTAGGTTATGCTTAACTCTTTTAGAATGGATTGGGTAGTTAATTTGTATACAAAATGGAAGTTAAGGGGATGAGAACTAATCATGAAATTTCCTATCTTAATGTGTTGTGCTCGTGTTGGGGCCTATATGTAATATAATTTGTTGGTTTTGAGATATTATATGATATGTGTGACCGTGCGGCGTCATATGTGATGTGGAAAACTTTAAATACATATAAACAAATATATTATGTTGTTTAAATGCCTAATGTGGTACCATTGGTGTAATGTTCTATATTTATACTTTATTGGCAAAGGAATCATGTGGAATTTCATAGATAGTGGAAATAATGAGTAAATGTTGTCTCATGTGGTTGTGGAATACATAATTATAAATGGTTATAAAATTATATCATTGTTGTTGGTTTTTGAAATACTAAATGTGATTGGTTGTGATTATTAAATCCTTATATCATACTCACTCATGAAAAATTGGTACCACCATGGCAAAATCTGAGAAATATAAGCAACACCTTTTGAAAACCTTCCCGAAGGATGTGTCGGGAAGGAGATATAGTGACATCTTATAAAAAACTCCCCAAGGGATATATCAGAGATGAGATATGATATATGGATTATATGTGGGATGACAAACACCCTATAGGTCAAATTTTTTAGGCTTTCCTCCGTGGGTGTATACGGAAGTTGTGCAATAACCTCATGCATCATCATCATCATACCCCCCATCATTTTTATTTTGTTTACTTTGTTATGGTTGTGATGTGATTATTCTTCTGCTTTGACTTATTCCCAGTTTAATTGTTCTATCTTTTTATACTTGTAATCGATGATCTTGTATGTATATTGTCTTTCTTTGTCCTAGTTGTATGTGGAATATTGTACACTTGTGGTCTTTTATGTGTTCATTGCATATATATATGTCTTATATAAGGACTAGTAGTGAAAGCAATGTGGGCTAACTTTATGGGAAATTTTCTAATTACTTTTGACATGCCCTTAGTATGTATTTTTAATGCCTTATTTTCTACTTTCTTGGTCGTTCTATGACACCTATTAAGTATAAGAGGATTGTACACTCTCCTACTGTACCCTTTTAGAGCAGATTCAGGTTTGGTGCACACTATTTTTCTTGATTTGGGAAATTATCTGAGCTTTAAAGGTAAAGGTTGATGTTCAGGTGTCCAAATATCTTCTACTATCTTTCTCTATCATTACACTATGTCTTTATTAGTTTTCAGAGATAGAGTTGTAACTATTGTATTTTTTATGTTCTTTGGATTCACGTTGTACTAGATACATTCTTATGCTATTGACATCAGGTTCCGTGAGATATGGTTGCATTATTTTTATAGTTTTGTTTGCATTATTATACATGTATGGTTCGGCTTCATTCCAGACTACTTACCTTAGGGGTATTTTAATCTTTTCCCTTTTGTGTATCAGTTTGGGTGATAGGCTTACTCATCAAGGTTTTCCTTAATGAGTTCCATCATAACCCTTGATTTTGGGTCATGACAAATTGGTATCAGAGAAGCCAGGTTCATTGATCTAAAAGGTGTAAGAACAGGATCTCTAGTAGACTCTCGTTGATCGATAGTTAGATATTTGTATCTATCTTTGAGAGGCGATTGGATATCATGAGGAAAACTTTCCCGATTTTATTACTTATTTTGGAAATTCTTGTATACCTTGTGTTCTGAGTTGTGTTTCACTCTTTTTGTACAGGTGGTGTGACTAGGTCCCGTGAGCTCAGAGATATGAAGCCTTTTCCCATAAGGCAAGCCTTGAATCATGGACGGACTCAAGAGAGTGAACGAGCAGCTCCGTCTAGGAGTATCACTAAGGGACACTCTCCTGAGCCTCAGGTTGATTATGTTTAGGGTAAAAGTCCAGCTCTAGTTCCTCAATGTTAATCCTCCCAAGTCTTTAAGGTGCTGTTGGGGTGGTTTTTCATCCCGCTTAGAGGGTTCTCCTTTTGTTATGTTGGGTGTTCCTCCAGTTTAGAGTGCGGATTCTCTATTGCACCTTCTTCTATTTTGGGTACTCTTCGGACACCGAGTACTATTCCTCTATCAGCACTGGCATCTGAGTATGTTGCACTAAGATCAAGAGTTCAGGCTTTATCTATGTTACCTCTTCAGATGTCAGCCTGCCTGATTCACAATTTATCATCTTTTTAGGTGTACTGTTATGTCTTTTGAGGATAAAAATAGGTTTGAGAGATTTAATTATTTGGGTCCTCCTAAATTTAGTGGTGCGGTGGATGAGGATGCTTATAAGTTCTTAATTGATTATCGAGAGAAGTTGTACAATTTGGGATAGCTCGAGTCGCATGGGGTTTCCTATACTACTTATCATTTTAGAGATATTGCTAGAGATTGGTGGAGGTCAATTTTTTGTTGTAGGCCTCTTATTTCTCCTAAGATGACATGGGATAAGTTGGTCAATGCCTTTTCAAAGAGATTTATACCTTACAATCTTAAGTGTAATATGTGAGATGAGTTTGATCACCTGGAGTAGGGCTTCATGACTATAGCCAAGTATGAGGCACGTTTCCATGCCTGGTCTAGATATTCTTATGCTAGTATCTCTACTGAGTCTAAAAAGATTCAGAAATTTTTTAAAGGATTTGGATTTTTCCCTTCAACTCGCTATGTCTCAGATGGTTGTATTTGGATAGACCTTTCAGAGTATAGTGGATAATGCTAAGATGATCGAGAGTATTCATAGAGTATCTTAGACATATGCCAAGAAGGTGCACCATTTTGGTGAGTTTAGAGGTCAGGCTCCCCATGGTAGAGAATATAGAGGTTCTCATAGATATTAGGGCCAGCGGTGTAGGTATCCTCTTAAAGTTTAGTTGGTGGATATTCTTATTCACGAGTTCAGGGTGGTTGTTCGAGCCCAGTGATACCATTTCCTATTGACATGGACCATAGGACTTTTTATGTATGTCATGTGGTTTGCCATTTGTCTAAAGAATATCCCCGTCGAGTTATAAGAGCTACTCTATTTTTGGTTTTGATACGTAAGGGTTCTACCAGAAGTGCGAGGGGCAAAGTTATTGGAGCCCATGGTTGTGGTCGTAGGGATACTCAGCCAGTTAATGGTTGGGGCCAGTGTTATGCGATACTATCCAGACCATGGTAGAGGCTTTAGATGCTTTGTTCACAGGCATCGTCCCTATTTATTTCAGATATACATCTACGTTATTTGATCCTGCATTAACTTTCTCCTATGTTTATGTATATTTTGCTTCTGGTTTTGATTTTGTGAGACTCTTGTCATGCCTATTCTTATATCTACCTAGTAGGAGATTCTTGGATTGGGTGTACCGATCTTGTGTTGTGACTTTTTCAGGCCATGAGACTTGGATAGATTTTCTTGTGTTGTATATGATTGATTTTGATGTTATTTTGGGTATGGATTTGTTTGCTCCTTAATATGCCATCTTAGATTGTTCCGGTAAGACCGTGACTCTAGCTTCACTGGGTGTGACAAGGATATCTTGGATGGGTGTGCTTCATTCGCTTCCTAAGAGGATTATATTTTATGTTAAGGATCGTAGATTTGTTGATGGGGGATGTTTATCTTACTAGGCTCATATTTGTGATACCAATGTTGCTTTATCTGATTCTTTGGATTTTGATCGTACTGTCAGTGCGTTTATGGATGTTTTTCCTACGGATTTGCTCGGTATGCCTCTAGATCATGATATTGATTTTTCTATTGATGTTGAGACGGACCCAAATCCTATTTTTATTCCTCCTTATAGGATGTCCCCAGCCGAGTTGAAGTAATTTAAGGATTAGTTGCATGAGTTGTTTGAAAAGGGATTTATCCGACCTAGTGTATGGCCTTAGGGTGTGCCTGTCTTGTTTGTGAATAAGAAGGATAGGTCTATGTGTATATTTATTGGCTATCATCATTTGAACAAGGTGATGGTTAAGAATAAGTATCCTCTTCCTTGTATTGGTGATTTATCTGATTAGCTTAAATGTAACGATCCAAAAGATGGTGCTTAGGGATACAAGTAGCCCCAAGCTAACCCTTTGAGCCTATCACTTCTCATAATAACTCATTCAAGAAGGAATACACAAAACACTGGCACTGTCATATCAAATGAACGGTAGTACGAAGGTAATACTCGGTCCAAACGACCATAATATTGAAAATCTCAACACAACCACAGTCTGATAACTAGTTTGACAAAGCCTCTACTACTCCATGAACTCGAGAGCCGTTGGGACAGGTCCCCAACTGACTGAAACTGAACTGAAAAAATAACATAAACACTCGAATACTGAAATGTCTGAAGATAGGTCCTCGAACCATGAGGACTCACCACTGTGTAGATGTTGACAAAGTTACTCAAAAATCACTAACGAGGCAGGGACTGAGCACTTGAACCTACATTATAAGACAATGTAGCACATAGACGTATATATGGATCAGCACTTAGGAATGTACTGAGTATATGGGGGTATATGAATTTATATAAAAATAGTATCAATACTCTTCAATCAAATCATGCATGCAATTAGGAATGACTCACATGACTTAAATAATTCAAAATGTAAAGCTCATAAATCATGTAGAATGAAGCATGCAACACAAATCTTGTGAGTCATTATACTTTAGCTTAAAAAATCTGAACTCTTCTCTTATTCTCATTACTCGAAGACTAAACAAAGCTTTAAACAATACTTTCAAACTCATGCATACATCTCATAGAGGGTAAAACTTCTTTAATGCTCAAGAACTTATAACTCTTTTGAATTCAAACACTTGGAACTCGGGATCATATGACTTTGGTTTAAAAACTGATGATCAACTCTTATTAGTAGAGAAAACTACTTCCTTCTTTGGAAAATACTCAAAAGCAATTCGTTCACTTTAGAAAATATCTCATCTCAGAGCTTTAGGGGAAATATTCTGTCTCGATGGAAAAATACTTTAGTTTAGGGAGGTTCTCTTAACTGACATAAACCATGAGAGCTACATCGAGTCCAACGTCTTGTCCTCCTAAGGAAGAAACCTCACATTTGGGAGAGGGGTCATACTCTTGCCAAGGAGTATAACCTCAACTCAGTGATCACTAATCTTGGCCTCGGGCCCAATCATCTTGGCCTTAGGCCAAAAATTTCAAACCTACAGTGGCACGTAGTTCTGGGGTAAGAAACCGTAGTAACTTACTCAACTAAGTTCTAAATGCTACTCTCTTTAGTTTATCTCGCTCATCTCAAGAAAATCCACTTTCAAAATAATCTCATGGTTCATAAGAACCCAACAATCAAATCTATAATCTCATGTAGTAATGTGGATTTCAAAGCTCTATGACCATTAGGTCAAAATTTTTCTCAATAATCTCAGAATACTCAAATATGGGTGCTTATAGCACAAAAGATCATAAAACTGCAAGTATCAAGTAGGGCTTAGTGACCCATAATTCAATCTCAAGTTAAAACATATCAAAATGCATATTAGATACCATATAGATTCATAAATCATATAGATATCTGAAATTTACAGAAATTTAGCTCATAATCTCAACATACTCATATACTTCAATATCTCAAACATTTCAACTATTAACTTCTCAAGGATTAAAATCATAGGGTATAGACCCAGCTCCAGTTTCTCAAGAAAACATGTAAAAATCATGCTATTAGACTCTCAATTCATGAAAAACATAAAAAGTTTGCAACCAATGAAAATGGGTGAAAAAGCCCAATTCAATTTCATGTAAAATCTCATAAATTGAAGAAAATTGTAGTTTAAATAAGCCTTTGGGCACAAGGGTGAAAGGATTACCCTTGTTCAAAACCCCACTTAACTTAGACTATGAAATTAGATTAACAATCTTGCTTCAACTCTTCTTCTTACTCTTGAGAGAAGGTTGTTGCAACCCTTGAGCTTGATAAACTTAAACCTCAACTCAATTTGTAGAATCTATGGTGAGTTCTTAGATTTCTTAGAAAAGGGTTTTAGATTTGATCTTGAGGGAGAAATCCTAGCTCTCTTGTATTTTTTATGATGAATGAATCCATTTTATTCATTTGAAATATACCAAGGTATAAAAGAGTGGAAAGACTAAAAATCACTTTTAAAAACTAGTTAAAAATACTAAACGGGGGCTACGACGGTCGGAGCAACAGTTCATCGCTAGCCTGACGATCCGTCAAATCATCTATCACACGCCGGTCGGAAAAAAAATACACTACCTCAATTTGAGGATTGAAGCGATGGTCCATCGCAATCTTGATAATCTGTCGGAACGTCCATCGCACGTTGGCCAGGATGAGACCACAGTGCCTTAGTGGCAACGGTCTCAGCGACGGTCCATCGCAGCCTTGACGGTCCATCATCCTGGCCGTCACACTTAGGCCAGAAAAAAAGTTACTGCCTTGGTTATGATTGGCCGAGCGACGGTCCATCACAGACTCAATGGTCCGTCGGGTCATCCGTCTCACCTGGGCAGTTCCGACAACTCTCAGTAAAACGATCATAACTTTTTATCCCGATGCCGGATTTGGATAAAATTGGTATCGTTGGAAAGCTAATTCAATTCTCTAAATGAAAAAAAATTTAATTTAAGAAAATTCTATAAGGTTTAAATACCAATTACTTTGGAAGTCTCTTCTCAATCTTTTAGGGATGAAATTACACTACACTTGACACGCTCTAATTCTTGGACTACGAATGAACTTTGCATGGTCTTACACTTTAAAGGTATGAAGCGTTTTCAAAGATTGATTTGATATCTAATTATTACTAGATCAGTATTAGAACATTATATATTTCAAAGAGTGCTTTAAAGAAATGGTATGGGCATTATGAGTTCTTGGTCATGTCCTTTGGGTTGAGTAATGACCCAACAACATTCATAGAGTCAATGAACTGGGTATTCTGACCTATAATACCCAACATGTTTCTAAGCTAGGAAGTGAATAAGTTTTCCTATGTATGAAACCTTCTATCTTATGAGTAGCATTTTAGAGAACGACTTACAATGAGTATCCTATCAATAAGATAGCTTATGATGCGTTAAAAATGTTCATATGAGTCATTTAAGGTAATACAAGCTAAGAGTATTTGAATCCATCAAGTTTTAGTGTTTGATTTCATAAGGGTCATATTTGAACGAGTATAACTCAATGCTAATGTTGTATTTCTGAATATTTCTACCCACCAAATTATAGAGAATCCAATTAGCTTTCCAACGATACAAATTTAGCTTTAACCCAATACCCGAGCAAAAAGTTATGCCCTTTTTTGTGAGAGACAGTAAGGGTAAACGATTGGTTAGGTTCCACTCAACCAAACTTAGGCGATTGGTTAGGCGCTGCCCAACCTGTCTTGTGCGATTACTTGGGAGCCACCTAAGTCAGTTCCAAGTGCTAAAAACACTCCTTTTTGAGTTATTTTGAGGGTAATTAAGTCTTTTAACACTCCTTACACGTCCCTAAACTTAACCCTACGAAATATATAGCTCCTAATCACATTACAACCCTATTAACATCTCAAAGCTCATTATCCAAGAGAACCATAGGAGAAAAACAACTATGATTGCACAATCAATCTTGAAGATCAAATTTCAAGGAAATTCCTCCGTCCATCATCAAGAACCTCCCTTCCAAGGTATGCGTAGTGTTCATCCAGAAATTCTTTTCATCCGTGGAGTTTAAGAATCAATCTTTAATATACAAAAGCTTGGTTGGTTGTGGTGATAATATGATCATACCCATGTTGATGCTTGTTTGTTTTGCTATATAATAGTATCGTGATTGTACATCTCATGAAAGTTATGTTGTTAGTTGAAAAACATGATCTTTAGATGAATTGATAGAATGCAAGTATGAAATCCACCTATGCCTTAAAGAATGCATGCAAGGTGTTCGATAAAATTCCTAGTATTTTAGAACTTCATATTTACATGATTTCATGATATCTAAATAACAAGTTCATTTTAGTCATACACTCCAATATGAATTTCCATGCAAATTATGTATTGTTATTGTTGTGGCATAAATCATGCATGATAATAGAGATATAAATTATGTACACAAAAATATATCCATGCTTTTCCTATCATGTTTGAAATGTTGAATAAATACATGAAGTATACTGTCCCCTGCTTATGATATTATGGATTGTGGACTCAAATCTTGTGATCAAGTCATGTCATGTGTGTCAGTTTCCTCCTATCGAGTCCTGGGGGTAATATTAACCAAAAATTATAGCTGTGTACCTAGAGCCATGTCATGTTTTAACGATACTCTCAGTCAAGCCATGCTCAGTAGACTTCAGTCAGTCTCATGACTCAGGAAAACTCATGTAAAGGTAGTATCAGTTCAGTTTTACTCAATACCTAGCAATCTACATAATCTCAGTAATATTCCATCAGTCTATGGAATTCAGTAAATCTCAATATCAGTATAATTTTGTTTAGTATTAAGTAGAGACATCTGTAAACTCAGTCAGCTAATAGAACTCAGTAGCATTTAGTCAGTTAACAGAATTCAGCAGTGTTTCGCTAGTCATCAGAACTCAATAAACTCAGTCCATGTTCAGTTTAGTTAAACAGAACAATCAGTAATAGTTCAGTTAATTCTAGTACGAACTAGGAAATCAGTTCAGTATAATCAGTTCAGTATCATTCAGTTGGGAGTAGGATTCAGCACCGAGCGAACCCAAGGATGGGAACTCACCTTACAGTTCAGGGTGTGATTCTTAGAAGCAGTCCTTGTGTTCTAAAACTACGTAGCCAGCGTAGGTTGAGACATCTTAACCTGTCAAATTAGGGTTGATGAAGTGGTTTAACCTGTTAGTTTTGGCTTCCCACCGTTCTTATTGAGTGCCTTCTAGATAAGGGTCACTCACAGCTTGTCCTTACCAGTGGCGCGTTATTGACACCCTTCCAAAAAGGGCAGAGATTGGACCCCAGCTTAGCTATTATAGCGTATTTGGGGCATATCGGTTGGATAACTACTTCCCACAGTTTTAGTATCAGTCTCAGTAAAAAAACTCAGATAGTTCTTCAAGATATCAGGACTGTCAAGTGCAGTATAGAACTCAGCTAGTTCCATCAGATTTAGGACTGTCAGATACAGTCATTCATGCTATTAGTTATCAGAACTCATATTACTTGATATATCAGTTATCAAAATTCAGTTATCATTCATGATATGTTATCAGTAAATACATGTCATCAGTATTCATACTCAGTAGTCATGTTATCACAAGCTAAATTTTAGGACTGTTATATACGGTCAATCAAATTAGTTCTTCATAATCAGAACTATCAAAAACAATCATTCCTTTATCAGTAATATAGTATCAGTCTCCCAATATTCAGTAATACAGTATCAGTTCCTCACTTTTTAGTGAATTACATATCAATATCAATAAACTCAGTCATTCAGTATCTCAGCATCAGTAATGTCATGTTGCAGTGTTCAGACTCAATAGTCAGTATCACCACGAGTTTAGTTGCAGTTACGTATGTATGTATGTATTCTTACGTTCATATCAGTCAGCATTGTTCATGCATATAAAACCCTTTGCATTCATCCTACCTCACTCATATACTCAGTACATTCAGTCTTACTGACGTATTCGTGCTATGGAGTTTTATTTGATGCCATAGGTATAGAGGCACAAGTTTCAGAGTAGCAGTAGCATTGCAGATTTTAGCAGTCAGTGCTCCTTTTTATTCAAGGATAATATTATTATTACTTTATTACAGTATTTCAGATTAGTTTTTCAGTTCATGGAGTTAGTTGGAGACATGTTCTTTCAACTCCTTATTCAATTCAGTTAGAGGCTTTCGGACTAGATGTCAGTTAGATGTTCAGACTTCAGTATTTATGTTCCTTTTTGGTATTGTTATACTATATTTTTCAGATATGTATTAGTATTGAAACTTATGGCCTTATAGTTTATGTTTCCGCATATTTTATGAGATATTATGCACTTTACAGGTACAGATATCAGTCATGGGTTAGCATATGGTCCTTCAGGGTCATGATCACCATGTAGCGTTTTGGTTCAGAAAATCGGCGTTACAAACTTGGTATTAGAGATTAAGGTTCAACAGTGTCCTAGGAATTCTGAAAGTTGCATCAAGTAGAGTCTTGTACATGGGCATGTTTTGCACCACACTTATATGCAGGAGGTTGTGAGATGTTTTAGGAACAGTTTCCCTTCTTTCATGTCTCAAGATCGTGCGATGGTAAGTTTCTCTAAAGAACTCATGTAGATTCACATCAGGATCCCCTCATGTCAATCTTACCTTACTTTGAAGGTAACAAAAATAGTGAAGCTCAAGTCCTAAAGATAGGGCTTTCTCATGCAGTCCCTAGAGATAGTTATGGGATTTGCCACATGCTCAGACAATATCCCCTCAGTTTAGTCATGTTCTAAAGTTCTACAGATTTCATTTATGATCATGAGAACTCATTCTTGAACCCAGAAGTTTATCAGTAGTAGAGTTGGGATAGTATTATTCTATTTGATCAGATTATGTATTCATGGGGATTAGATCAGTAAGCTTGAACAGTAAGAGCTAAAAATTTAAGTTTATTGACTCGAAATTAAGCATGAAGGTGTGAATGTGATATTAGCAGTATATGAGGAAACAGAATCAGATGATGTGTTTAGTAAGACAAACAGGTGTTGAACATAATGTAGGTATGTGATGGTAGATCAAGTACCTAAGCCAGGCCCCCATATTTCAGTAATAGAGCCAGTATGTATAGAAAATAGTAAAGGAAGACAATTCTTGACCCATCCTCATCTCAGTGCAGAGTTTTGCACCTTAGATATCAAAAAAAAATCCACTCAGGAGTTGCATATCAACTCTATGATCACGAACCAGACTCATGTATTTCTTTTTCCCATAAATCATGTATGATTTTTGTTCCCAGTATAAGGGGTCCCAGTTTACTCCGTAGTAAGAATCATGTTCCATGAGAAAAATCTACTTTCACACACTTTCCATGGGATTATGTATGCCTTCAGTTCCCAGTATAAGAGGTTCAGTTCCAGCTCCCTCAGTGTTACGAATCATGTCCGACGAGTACAAAAACTCTAGACTCAGGTCATGCAGCTCATGACTCATGTACACAGATCATGCTTTATAGTATTATTAGTTTTCATAACTCATGCTTTGCCCCTACAGATCAGATAAATTCATACCACATCATGTATATTCTCAGTTCAGACCTTTGTGGTAAATCCATGCTATTGATATTCTATTCCTCAAGTTTCAGTCATGTGTCAAGTTTAGTTTGTATCTATTCATGTATTAGGTCCTCTTGATTTACTCCTCCAGTTAGTTCTCCTTATGGAACAGTGTAGTGATGAGCAGTTGTTTAGATAAGAGAAGATTACTGCATGCTTACTTTGCACGAGGGTGTTTTTGTGAAGATAGGCTTGAATGTCATGATAAATGTGCAAGTAAACGTCTAGCAAGGGGTTTTATATAGAAGTTGGGAAAGTACAAAGTGTAAGTGTACATTTAGATCCTTGAATTATGTCAGTCCCCAGTATGGAGCCATAAAAAATTCAGTTGCAAACTCAGTTATAGTTTCAGTATCCAGCACTCAGTGATCAGTGTTCAGTCCTTGAATTCATTACATCAGTATAAGTCTAAAACTCAGTTACAGTGATAGTTCAGAAATCAATATTCAGTAAAGGACTCAGATAGTCCTACAGAACCATGGCTTCAGTTACCAGTTACTTAGCCTCAGAATTCAGTAATTCTGTACTAGCTATAGGCTTATTTATAATGTCATCTTCAGTTCAGTAACTAGATTTGAAACTCAGTTTAGTTCCAGACATGCTTGATTATAGCATTCAGGTTGTCAGTACTCAGTTAGCAATGTTTCAGTACCCCAGTTTATAGAATACCTCATAGCCATATTGTACGCTTGGTCTCGCATTCGCAAATAATACAGACTTCATGAATCCATGCTCAGATACCTCATTCTACTTAGTTCATCCTTATACCCTATGTATAAAACTCAAAAATCTCAGCCCAGCTATTCAGACTAAGTACAGTTTAGCTTTGCAGATCCAATATTAAGCTATCAGTTATTCATTTAATCAGATAAGTTAGTATATATATGCACTCGTGTTCAACTCAGTTCATGTATTATGTCTCAATTTCAGATCCTAGCTATTCAGTCATGACTCAGTTCCTAGGTGTGTTATGTATCGCCTCAATTCCCCTCAGTATCTCATCCAAGTCAGTATTCTTTGAGGGAGATAGTGTCCCAAGGGGTAGATACATCATACCCCCAAACTTTCATGACATAAACATGCTGTTCTCTTTTCTTTTGATGAATCCAGTTTGGAGAAGGGGTACTCATAAGTTAACCCTCAAACTCCAACTTCAGTCATATGCCATGTTTTCAAGATTCAGTTCAGATCATGATATTCAGTATATCTACCACGTCCCAGACTCGGTTATGTTCTCATGTTTCCGATCATGCATATGGAGTAATTAATCTCAAACTTATTGGTATTCTCAGTTCAAGGTAACAGTTTTCCTTAAACTTACTCATTCTCATGTTCATATTTCAGTACCAAACTTGATGTTCAGTTATATGCTCAGTTTTATGTTAAAACTTGGTACCTTTACCATTGCATGTTCATGAGTAAGTTTAGTCATGAATTCACGCATCAGATATGCATGATCAGCTCATCAGTACTTTCAGTCATGCATTCACGTATTATGTTAGTCATATAATCATGCATTATATATGTATGGATCCGCCTTATTAGTTAAGAATCAAATATGCATTCTTATTTGAGAAACTCAGCTCACCAGAACACTAAGTACTACATTCATAAATCAGTTATGCATGCATCAGATATGCATGTTCAGTATGATATATTTAGCTCATCAGTCACGTTATTCATGAGATCATGTTCCATTTATTCATGTTCAGTTGGTCTTTTCCCCTCTCAGTCAGTTCCATTCGAGGACGAATGTTCCCAAGGGGGAGATATTATAATACCCCGCATGTTTCTAAGCTAGGAAGTGAATAAGTTTTCCTACGTATGAAACCTCCTATCCTGTGAGTAGAATTTTAGTGCATGACTTAAAATGAGTATCCTAGAGATAATATAGCTTATAATGCGTTAAGCATGTTCATATGAGTCACTTAAGGTAATACAAGCTAAGAGTTTTTGAATCCATCAAGTTTTAGTGTTCAATTTTGTAAGAGTCATATTTGAATGAGTATAACTCGATGTTAATATGGTATTTCTACATATTTCTACCGACTAAATTATATAGAATCGAATTAGCTTTCCAACGATACCAATTTTTCCTTAATCCAATACTCGAGCAAAAAGTTATGCCCATTTTTGTGAGAGACAGTAGAGGTATGCGATTGGTTAGGCGCCGCCCAACCAAACTTAGGCGATTGGTTAGGCGCTGCCCAACCTATCTTGTACGATTACTTGGGCGCCACCTAAGTCAGTTCCAAGTGCCCAAAATACTCTGTTTTGAGTTATTTTGAGGGTAATTAAGTCTTTTAACGCTCCTTACACGTCCCTAAACTTAACCCTACGAAATATATAGCACCTAATCACATTACAACCCTATTAACATCTCAAAGCTCATTATCCAAGAGCACCATAGGAGAAAAACAACTAGGGTTACACAATAAAGCTTGAAGATCAAATTTCAAGGAAATTCCTCCGTCAATCATCAAGAACCTCCCTTCCAAGGTATGTGTAGTGTTCATCCATGGATTCCTTTCATCCGTGGAGTTCAAGAATCAATCTTTAAAATACAAAATCTTGGTTGGTTGTGGTGATATGATCATACCCATATTGATGTTTGTTTGTTTTGCTATATAATTGTATCGTGACTGTACATCTCATGAAAGTTATATTATTAGTTGAAAAACATGAACTTTAGATGAATTGATAGAATGCAAGTATGAAATCCCCATATGCCTTAAAGAATGCATGCAAGGTGTTCAATAAAATGACTAGTATGTTAGAACTTCATATTTACATGATTTCATGATATCTAAATAACAAGTTCATTTTAGTCATACACTCCAATATGAATTTCCATGCAAATTATGTGTTGTTATTGTTATGGTATAAAGCATGTATGATAATGGAGATATAAATTATGTACACAAAAATATATACATGTTTTTTCTATCATGTTTGAAATTTTTAATAAATACATGAAGTATACTATCCCCTGCTTATGATATTGTGAATTGTGGACTCAAATCTTGTGATCAAGTCATTTCATGCGTGTCAGTTTCCTCCTATCGAGTCCTGGGGGTAATATTACCCAAAAAATATAGTTGTGTGCCTATAGCCATGTTATGTTTTCATGATACCCTCAGTCAAGCCATGTTCAGTAGACTTCAGTCAGTCTCATGACTCAGGAAAACTCATGTAAAGGTAGTATCAGTTTAGTTTTACTCAGTACTCAGTAATCTACGTAATCTGAATAATATTCCATCAGTCTATGGAATTTAGTAAATCTTAATATCAGTATAATTTAGTTCAGTATTCAGTTCAAACATCCGTAAACTCAGTCAGCTAATAGAACTCAATAGTATTTATTCAGTTAACAGAATTCAGTAGTGTTCCGCTAGTCATCGGAATTCAATAAATCAGTCCATGTTTAGTTCAGTTAAACAAAACAATCAATAATAGTTTAGTTAATTCTAGTACGAACTAGGAAATCAATTCAGTGTAATCAGTTCAGTATCATTCAGTTGGGAGTAGGATTCAGCACTGAGTGAACCCAAGGATGGGAACTCACCCACCTGTTCAGGGTGTGATTCTCAGAAGTAGTCCTTGTGTTCCAGAACTACATAGCCAGCGTAGGTTGAGACATCTTAACCTGTCAGAATAGGGTTGATGAGGTGGTTTAATCTGTTAGTTTAGGGTTCCCACCATTCTCATTGAGTGCCTGTCAGATAAGGGTCACTCACAGCTTGTCCTTACCAGTGGCACGGTATTGACACCCATCCAATCTGGGAAGATATTGGACCTCAGCTTACCTACTATAGCGTATTTGGGGTATGTCGGTTAGATAACTACTTCCCACAGTTTTAGTATCATTCTCAGTAAAAGAACTCAGATAGTTTTTCAAGATATCAGGACTCTCAAATGCATTACAAAACTCAGCTAGTTCCATCAGATTTAGGACTGTCAGATACAGTCATTCATGCTATCAGTTATCAGAACTCATGTTTTCAGATATATCAGTTATCAAAATTCAGTTATCATTCATGATTTGTTATCAGTAAATACATGTCATCAGTATTCATACTCTGTAGTTATGTTATCACGAGCTCAGTTTCAGGACTGTTATATACGGTCAATTAAATTAGTTTTTTATAATCAAAACTATCAAAATAATCATTCCTTTATTAGTAATATAGTATCCGTCTCCCAGTATTCAGTAATACAGTATCAGTTCCTCACTTATTAGTGAATTACATATCAATAGCAGTAAACTCAGTCATTCAGTATCTCAGCATCAATAAGCTCATGTTGTAAGTATTCAGACTCAGTAGTTAGTATCACCATGAGTTTAGTTGCAGTTACGTATGTATGTATGTATTCTCATGTTCATATCAGTCAGCATTGTTCATGCATATAAAAACCTTTGCATTTAACCTACGTCACTCGTATTCTCAGTACATTCAGTCATACTGATGCATTCGTGCTATGGTTTTTTATTTGACGCCATAGGTACAGAGGCACGAGTTTTAGAGTAGCAGTAGCATTGCAGATTTCAGCAGTCAGTGTTCCTCTTCATTCGAGGAAAATAGTATTATTACTTTATTACAGTATTTCAGATTAGTTTTTCAGTTCATGGAGTTAGTTGAAGATATGTTCCTTCAACTCTTTATCAGTTCAGTTAGAGGCTTTCAGACTAGATGTCAGATTAGATATTCAGACTTCCGTATTTATGTTCTTTTTTGGTATTGTTATACCATATTTTTTAGATATGTATCAGTATTGAAA
This sequence comes from Capsicum pubescens, assembly GCA_030864215.1. Taxonomy (NCBI): domain Eukaryota; kingdom Viridiplantae; phylum Streptophyta; class Magnoliopsida; order Solanales; family Solanaceae; genus Capsicum; species Capsicum pubescens. The sequence continues at coordinate 225,092,415 of CM061546.1, forward strand.
TTTATGGCCTTACAGTTCATGTTTCTGCATATTTTATGAGATATTATGCAATTTATAGGTACAAATATCAGTCATGGGTTATCTTGTGGTCCTTCGGGGTAATGAGCACGTGTAGCATTTTTGTTCAGAAAATTGGGGCGTTAAATGACAGTATCTCAACTCGTTCATCATAATATTTATAGATAATATCTCAGTTATTCCAAGGGTGAGAATGAGAATAAAGATCATCTATGGACCGAGCTTCAGAGATTGAGGGATAAGAGGTATTCATCATATTCTCCAATTGTTTGTTTTGGTGTGAATCCACTTCTTTCTTGTGTCATAGGGTGACAAAGGAAGGTATTATGGTTGATACAACTAAGGTTACAGTGGTTTATGATTGGCTAGACATAGTTCGCCCATCGAGATTAGGAGTTTTTTGGCTTGGTAGGTTAATATCTATATTTTGTTGAGGGTTTTTAAAACATATTAGGTTTCTGATGCCTTAAAAAAATTCCTAGATTTTGGGCCTTTGGACATGATACGACTAGGGTAAATAACTCATACACTGGCATACGAGTTGTATAGGTTAGTCATACACTGACATGTGTTGGTTAGTGGGTTGGATTAGTTTTTTTGAAGGGATACGACTTGTTTTGTACAACTTCTATTTGTGGATATGGGTTGTTTAGTTACTTAACATAATCTTAGACATGATAACTTAAGTAGGATCTGAGTACCAGTGGCTCACGAAGAGTCATAAGCCAGCATTTTAGTCGCACTATGAACTCTTATAAAGTATTCAGTCCTCCTAAGATTTCTATTCTTCTAGGGGTACGGATCGTGAGTACTAGTCGTATACTTGAATTCGACATATTTTTGGGTGAGTCGTACATTGAAGAGTGTTGGGTCCAAGGGATATGGCCTTAAGTATGAGTGGTGGGTACCACTCTTATTGATGTGTACGACTGGTTGGGATAGTCGTAATCTTCTGGCGGGATTTTGGTGAAATTTAAGTGAGGGTAATCTGGAAATCTCCCCAATTAACCTATTAAGGCCCCACGACTTTTAACATACTTGGAAGGTTATTTTCCCAATTATTCCATTCTTTAACACTTAGAAAACACTCTCTGATCCTCTCTAAAGTTCTTGTGCAAATGAATCTAGGGTTTCATCTTAAGGATTTATTTGGGGCTAGTGTCGGTGATTTTTTTCCATTATTTACTCAATTTAAGGAATGTACTCTTCCCTCATTGTTAGTTCAAAATAAAGGCATGGTTTTATACAATGTTTTCATGGTTTGATTATTGTTATTATTGTATAGCTTTGGGTTTTCAAATATAATTTGGGGTTTTTGTTATAAATGCTTAATTATGGTTTTCCTATGTTTTAATTATACTTTTATATGCTATTATTGTGGTTTTGGATAATTATTGCATGGGAATGGTATTTTGTAATTATCTTTTGTTTTGGAAACACTATGCCCCTAATATTTTTGATAAAATGCATATGAGACTATTTTCACTACATTGTTAGATTTTTCATTGAACTTATGAATGTTTTAGACTTGGTAATGGAACCCTAAATGGTTAAATAGTTTAGAATGGTCAAAATTAAATGGTTTTACTTTTAATAATCATTTTTGTGTGGTACAATGAAATCCCCCAAGTAATCCTAATAATGGAAAAACTCTTGGGTACATGGAATCCCCCAAGTTAATTGGATAATGTGATCTTTGGGTACATGGGAATCCTTTGATCTCTAAAAGGTTTGATTAGGGACAAAACTTGTAAGTTATAGTCGGTATGACGATACCACAATGTATAGCCTCATTTAATAATAATCATTTGGTTGGTTGGAAATGGTATAAAATTAGGTAATAAAGGTGGGTTGTAATAGCTAACCCTGAAGGTGGGAGTCTAATGGATGAAAAATAGAAACTCATGTTTGCCAACATGAGGGGTAGGCCATGGAAACCTTATATGATACTATGAGGTACTCTGGAATACTCTAATTACACTATAAATATCTATCATAGAGGGTGAAGGGTACTTTGGAATCCCTTACTTTTATGGTATCTTCAGTTCGTCTGACCATGCATCAGGGCCCTTTCATGGGGTTAAACTAGAACCATATATCTTGTGAGTTGATAAGGATGGTTAAGTTATACATACCCAAGTTAATAGTTTTAAATTCATGCTAAACCTGGTTCCCTTTCCCGACATCGTTATATATGTATATATGCATGGTTTGAATGCATATGGATGGTTAACTAGGTTTATTAAATGGAATTATTTTATCCTTATCCTTAGTTCATGCTAGAGTTCACCCTCTAACCCATCTTCGAGCAGTCATATCCCCACAAAATTCAAGAACTGGTCATTCTACCCCTCCTGCTTAGCAATTGGACTTCAGGATTAGGTATTGGATTGAAATGGTGAGCTTCCATCTTATAAAAAAGTTGCATTTCATGTTATGGACATTTTCATATACATTGGTTATTTTATGGATAATGGTTTTTTCTATGGTTAGAGTCTTTTGTGGAACTACTATGGGTTGGTATGGCAGGATCGGTATTGGTTTCATCCTTGATATTGGTATTGATATTGGGGCTAATACCATAGAATGAAATCTATCATTGTTCCTTCCTATTTTATTTTTTAATTATATATAATAATTCTGAACTCATATGGTTATGGTTTGGATTATGAATTGGTTGCTCCTGGTTATTGGTTGGGTATCATTCTGTTGGATTGTTTGGTTGGTCACAGAGATATACCTTTCCAAGAGTCTTGAATAATGCTATCTTGTTATATGTTCGCAATTTAGTCAACTTAGGATATGCGTAGGCTGGTTGGGTTAGGTAACATGGGTGATCCTTGGTCCTGGTTGGACTTGGAATTCCCATTAAGAGAAGGCCCTAATTTGGTTCATATAATGTTGGTATCAGAGCTTTAGGTTCATGGTCAACTGGAAGTCCACAAAGACGTGTCGAGTAGAGTCTCTTTTAGGGGTGTGTAGTTAGCCACACTCATAAAAGAGAGTCTACAAGGCATTTAGAAATGTTTCACTTTCTCGGTATTCTATTTTCTAGGTTGGAGTCTAAGTCTTGGAATTTCCAATAATACTTATTTGTTCGCTTTATAGATCATGCCTCAATGATCTAGAACTTAAGAAAATTCTTTTGTCCTATCTGGGGATGATGTTGATGTGGTATGCCCTACACTTGGGGTTCGCACTCGATCTCAAGATCCTATCCTTGATTGTTCTAGAGTTTCCCCAGTTGCTACTCGTCCTCATTTAGGTGAGGTTACTAATGTGGAATTTTACCAATCAATTCATATTATTGCTCAGTTGGTTGCTGCTCAGGCTGAGTGGGATGCATCTGGTGTTTTATCTGCTGAGGCCACAAAGGTTGGCCAGTTTATAAAGATGAATCCTCCTACTTTTATTAGAGTAAAGGTAGAGGAGGATCCTCATGCTTTCTTGGATAAAATGGAGAGAATCTTTAGGGTGATATAGGCTATGAATATGGAAGGGGTAAACTTTATAGCTTATCAGAAAAAGGATGTTGTGTACCAATGGTATGAGGAGTGGGATAGGGATAAAGGTAATGTTGAGGATTTGTCCTTATGGGTGGCCTTTTCTAATTCTTTTTTGGATTGCTTCTTTTCTCAGAAACTGAAGGAAGCAAAGATGGAGGAGTTTGTGAATTTTAAGTAGGTAAGAATGTATGTCAAGAAATATGCCTAGAAGTTTCATCAGCTATCCAATTATGATCTGAATTTGGTTGCTGATATGTTAGTGAGGTTGAGAAAGTTCACTTTTGGGCTATCTCGGGATTTGATCCTTGAAAGTAAAACTTCTTTTCTGATTAAGGATATGGATATTTTGAGGTTGGTTGTCCACATGCAATAGTGGATCAAGAAAAAAGATAATAGGAAGAGTTTGGGGAAAGGCAAAGTAAGAAGTTCAAGCCTTCTGAATAAGGTGGTGGCCAACAACAAGGTAGTCAGGATGGCAGTAAGTGTCCAAAGAAGAAGTGAGTGAGTCAGGATGGAGGTAAGTGGCCAAAGAAGAAGTGAGGGAGTTCTGGTTCCTTCTCTACTGCTAGCGCTCCTTACCCGAAGTGGCCAGGTAATGGTGGTGATAGTTTCTAGGCACAAGGTGCCCAATCTCAGGTGAGTGGGGCACAATCGGTTTCTTCATGCCTTTTTATCGATTCTATGGTCATCTTTATTTGGGATTTTATGATGAAGTAAGGGACAAATATTTTAAATATTGTCAGCCAGGATATATTCTCAAAAACTCTCTAGTTTGTAAGGATTCTTTAGGAGTCATCAAAGATATGGTTGCTTTATGTTCTACACATGTGCCTAATGATGCTACTTCGGTATCTACTCATACTTCTAACATCGGTTCCGATTAGAATAGTTTATACTCTATTGAATCTCAATAGGATTCTGAGGCATCTCCTAATGTCATGACTGGTACGTTACAAATTTTTTCTTATGACATGTATTGCGTGTTTAATCTAAAGTACAGTCTTTCCTAGGTGACCCCATATGTGGTTTTATGTTTTTGTTTTAATCCTGATGTAGTTTCGTATCCTCTTTCTATCTCTACCCTGGTAGGTGACTCAATTATTGCTAAAAGAGTTTATAGGGGGTGTGGTATCTATTGGTAGTAAGCACACCTTGGTAGATCTGTTTGAGCTGGATATGGTGGATTTTGACATTATTCTTAGGATTGATTGTTTGCACTCTTGTTATGCATCCTTAGATTGTTAGACTTGTAAATTTTTCTATAGGTTTCCTAGTGAACTAACTATAAAGTGGGAGGGTGGTTCCCTAGCTCTTAGGGGAAGGTTTATTTATTATCTTAGAGCTCTGAGATTAATCTCCAATGGATGTTCTTATCACATTGTCTAGGTTTAAGATTCAAACTCGGAAGGTCCTTATTTTCATTTGGTTCCAGTTGTAAATAAGTTTCCTGAGGTCTTTCCAGATGATCTTCCTGGTGTTCCTCCAGATAGGGAGAATGATTTTGGTATTGATTTGGTTCGATACACTCGTAAAATATATATTCCACCGTATGGAATAACTCTAGATGAGTTGAGAAAACTCAATGAGAAACTTAAGGAACTTTTGGATAAGGGGTTTGTTCATCCTAGTGTATCCCCATGAGAGGCACCTGTGTTGTATATACACTAGAAGGATGGTTCCCTTAGAATATGCATTGACTATCGATAGTTGAATAAGGTAAAAGTCAAGAACAAGTATCCTCTTCTATGCATAGATGACTTATTTGATAAGTTGCAAGGTCACAAGTTCTTCTCTAAGATAGATCGTCGGTTTGGGTATCATTAGATCAAGATTAGGGAGGTGGATATCCCTAAGATAGTTTTTCATACTCAATATCGGAACTCTGAGTTCTTGGTTGTGATATTTGGTTTGACTAATGATCTAGTGACATTTATGAATTTGATGAAAAGAGAATTCAGTCAGTTCTTAGATCCTTTTGACATTATGTTTATTGATGACATCTTGGTGTTTTCTAAAAGTGACGTGGATTATGCCAATCACATCTGTATGGTGTTGACGACCTTGAAGGAATAGAAATTATATACCAAGTTCTCCAAGTGTGAGTTTTTTATGAACTTGTAACTTTTCTTTGTCATATTATTTCTAGTGAGGGGATCAAGGTGGATCTTTAAAAGGTGGTTGTGGTTAAAAGATGGCCTAGACCCATGACTCCAACTGAAATCCAAAGCTTCTTGGGTTTTGCTGGGTATTATAGGAGGTTTGTAGAGGGGATTTCTTCTATAGCCTCCCCATTAACTAAGTTGACTTAAACGAAGGCAAAGTTTTCTCGGTCAGAATCATGTGAAGGGTGGTTTTAGAAGCTTAAGGATAAGCTACCTTTGGCATCAATTTTGATATTGCCTGAAGTTAATATGGGGTTTGCGGTTTATTATGATTCATCTAGGGAGGAACTTTGTTGTATTTTAATGTATCATGGGAAAGTGATTGCCTATGCTTCAAGGTAATTGAAAGTACATGAGAAAAATTATCCTACTCATGATTTGGAGTAGTTGGAGGTGGTTTTTTCTTTAAAAATCTAGTGGCATTATTTGTATGGAGTTCACGTAGACATCTTTTCTAATCATAAAAGTCTACAATATGTGTTCACTCAGAAAGAGCTTAATCTCAGGCAGAGAAGATGGCTTGAGCTTCTCCAGGCTATAATATGAGTCTTCACTATCACCCAGCTAAAGCTAACGTGGTTGCTAATGCTCTTAGCAGGTTGTCCATGGGAAGGTTGGCTCATATGGGGAAAGGTAAATGGGAATTGTTGAAGGATATTCACCGCTTGGAAAAATCATGAAGTTCGTCTTTTGAATTCCAAGGATGATGGGGTAATAGTACAGGAAGTAGTTAGGTGATCTCTTGGTGCAGAGATTATGGAGAAGAAAGTGTTAGATCTTATATTGATGAAAATCAAGAGTGATGTTGGCATACAATAAGTGATAAAATTTAAGATCGGTGGTGATGGTACTTTACGGTACCAGGGGAGGTTGTATATTGTTTATGTCGATAGTTTATGACAAAAGGTTTTGGATGAGGTGCATGAATCACGCTATGTTGTTCATATTTGTTCAACAAAAATGTATCATGATCTCAAGGAGATATAATTGTGGAATGGTATAAAAGAGATATGGCTAATTTTGTATCTTAGTGCATGGTGTGCCTATAAGTCACAGTAGAGAACATGAGGCCTGGTAAGTTATATCAAGAAATTGATTTTCCTTAATGGAAATATGAGGTGTTCAAAATGAATATTTTTACTGTTCTTCCTTAGTCTGGAAATCAATTTGACTCTATTTGGGTCATTGCTGATAGGGCGACCAAGTCCTCTCACTTCTTGCTAGTGCGGACTAACTTTTGGCAGAGGACTATGTCAAGTTCCATCTTTATTAGATATTAAAGTAGTGTGGAGTACCTATTTAAATTATCTCTGATCGTGGTGTGCAGTTTTGATATCATTTTTATCAGTCTTTTCAAAGAGGGTTGGGGACTAAGTTGATTCTGAGTACTGCTTTTTTATTCATAGAAAGATGGGCAAGCAGAAAGGACTATTCTGACACTGAAAAATATTCTTTGAGCATGTGTGATTGACTATGGTGGTAGTTTTGTTTAGCATATACCTTTCGTAGAGTTTACTTAAAATAATAGTTATCATTCTAGTATTAGGATGGCTGCTTTTGAGGCGTTGTATTGTAGGAGGTGTAGATCTCCTATCGGGTGGTTTGAGCATGGTGAGGCGGATATGTTTTGTCCATACATGGTTTATTAGGTGATAGAAAAGGTAAAGTTGATTTCTTATAGGCTTAAGGTTGCCTAAAGTAGCAAAAAGTCCTATACGAATGTAAGGCATAGACATTTGGAGTTTGAGATTGGGGATAGGGTATTCCAAAAGGTATTTTCTATGAAGGGAGTAATGTGGTTTAGTAAGAAGGTAAATCTAAGTTAGCGGTTTGTTGGTCCTTATTCAGTTTTAGGGAGGGTTGCTTATGTCGCTTATTTATTAGAGTTGTCTTCTAGATTGAGTTCGAATCATCCAGTGTTCCATGTTTCCAGGTCGAGAAACTGCATTGATGATCCTTCTTCGATTATTCCCTTGGAGGGCCTGGGTATATGAAGAAGTCTCGATTAAGATATTGGATTGGCACGTTCGTCATTTATGGACAAAAGTTGTGGCCTCAATTAAGGTTCTATGGTGGAACCACAAGGTACATGAGGCTACATGGGAAGCATAGGATGACATAAAGTCCAAGTATCTACATCTTTTTTCTTCTCCTGAGATTCGAGAGAAAGGTTTGTATTCTCTAATATACTTTTGATTTCAAACTTTGTTAATGGAAATATTAATATCTTTGTATCTTTATTTTCTAACTTAGTTAAGGGTTGGATTGATATTTGGTAATGGAAATGACTCTATTTGTGGTTACCCTACCTTGTCCGTCATTCGGGGATAAATGTTCCTAGTGGGGGAGACTATAACACCCTAGGTTTCTGGCTCTTAGAAAATTTCTTGGATTTCTATCTCTGGATAGGATATGACTAGGTGGAATGACTCATACACTGGGATACGAGTGATATGGGTTAGTCGTATGCTGACCTTTATTGGTTGGTGGGTTGGATTTAGTTTCTAAAATGGATACGACTTGGGTCGTATGAGTCGTATAAGTGGATACGGGTTGTTTGGTTACTTTACTTAATCTTAGACTTGGTAACATAGGTTGGATCTGAGTACGAGTGGCTCTTCAAGAGCTGTAAGCCTGGGTATGACTCATATCATGGAATATCATGATGGTCAGTATTCAGTCCTCGTGGGATTCTATTCTTATAGGGGTACAAATCATAGGTACTTGTCATATACTTGGATATGACATGGATTGGGGTGACTCGTACCTTGGACAACGTTGGGTCCAAGGAAGATGCCCTTGGGTATGAGTGGTGGGTACCATTGGTATTAGAGGGTATGACTAGTATGGATAGTTGTATCCTTATATCAAGATTTTAATGCATTTTAAGTGAGGGTAATCTGCATATTTCCCCACTTAACCTATTAAAGACACAAGACTTTTAACATACTTGGAAGGTTATTTGCCCTATTATTCTTTTCATTAGAAAATAGTCTCTAATCCTCTCTAAAGTTCTTGGGAAAAGAAAGCTAGGTTTTCATCTTATGGATTAATTTGGGGCTTGAGTTTGTGATTTCTCTCCTTCATCTTCTCAATTTAAGGCATGTACTCTTCCCTTATTGCTAGTTCCAACTAAAGGCATGGTTTTATACAATGTTTTATTGGTTTGATTATTGTATGGCTTTGGGTTTTCAAATATAATTTAGATGGTTTTGGTTATAAATTCTTGGTTAAGGTTTCCCATGTTTTAATTATGATTTAACATGCTTTAATGATGGTTTTTGATAATTAGTTGTATGAGAATGGTTATTTGGTAATTGTCTTGGGTTTTTGAAATACTATGCCCCTAAAATGTTTGATAAAATGCTTTTGAGAATGTTACACTACATTGTTGGATCTTTAATAGAACTTATGCATGATTTAAACTTTGTAATAGAACCCTAAATGGTTAAATGATTAGGAGTGGTAAAAATAGAATTATTTTAGGTTTAACAATCATTCTTGTGGGGTACAATGGAATCCCGCAAATAATCATAATAATTGAATAGTTATGGGGTACATGGGACTCTCTCAAGATAATTGGATAATGTGATCAATAGGTACATAGGAATCCCCTGATCTCTAAAATATTTGGCTAGGGACAATACTTGTAAGTTATAGTCAGTATGACGATCCACTGTGTATACCCTCAGTTAATAATAATGGTTTTGTTAGTTGGGAATGGTTTTAAATTGGGCAATAAAGGAAGGTGTTATAACTAACTATGAAGGTGGGAGTCCAACGAATGAACACTAAAAATTCTTATTTGCCGGCATCAGGGATAGGTCATGGCAACCTTATATGATACTATGAGGTACATGAGAATCCTGTAAGTAAATTGTACATTTGTATCATAAAGGGTGAAGGGTACTTGGGAATCCCCTACTCGTATTGTATCTCCAGTTCATATGGCTACACCCATCAGGGCCCATTCAAGTGGTTGGACTGGACCCATATAGCCCAACCCATATAGCCCATGGATAGTTAAGGACGGTTAAGATATACAGACCCAGGTTAATGGTTTTAAATGCATGCTAAACTCGATTCACTTTCTAGCATAGTTATATATTTATATATGTATGGCTTCTATGCATATGAATGGATTACATAGTTTTATTAAATGACATTATTTTATCCCTTATCCTGAGTTCATCCTAATGTTTACCCGCTAACCCATCTTTGAGCGGTTGTATCCCCACACGATACAGGAATTGAACGTTCTATCGCTCCTGCTTAGGGATCGAACTTCGTGATTAGCTATTGAATTGAAGTAGTGATCTTTCATATTTTTGGAAGGATCTATTTCATACTATGAACATTTTCATATACTTTGGTTATTTTATGATAATTGTTTTTGTTATGGCAAGGGGCATGTCCCAACCGGATATTGGTTTTATTTTAGTTAGAGTATTTTGTGGAACCACTATAGTATGGTATGGGCGGGATTGGTATTTATTTGTATGTATATTTTTGGCTATGATTTTGATTATGGATTTGTTTGTATTGATTATTAGTTGGGTATCGGACGATTGGACTCGTTTGGGTGGTCACACATATAAAGCTATCCTAGAGTCTTGGATTATGCAATAACTCTTTATTGATTTATAATTAGAATTCAGCCGGCTTAGAATATGTGTAGGCTGGTTGGGTTGGGTAACAGGGGTGGTCCCCGATCCTGGTTTGACTTGGGATGCCCATTATGATAAGGCCCTCGTTCGGGTCGTGTCAGTTTTTAATCCATTGTAGCTCCGTTGAAAAAGTTTACTCAAAAGAAGATTTTTTTCCAGTGGTCCATTGCATGTAATGTAAGCTTTCAAAAGCTTAAGGATTTGTTGACTTCAACTCTTCTATTGACTTTTCCAAAGAAAGGTGCGGGTTTCACCATTTTTTGTGATGCTTTGGGTGTTGGTTTAGGTGTTGTGGCAATACAAAAGGGTAAGGTTATTGCCTATGCTTCTCGTTATTTGATGTCCCATGATAGGAATTACCCTACCTATGATTTGGAGTTTTGTGTGGTTGTGTTTTCTTTGAAGTTGTGGAGGCACTACTTGTACGGAGTTCACTGTGAGATTTTATCAGATCATTGTAGCCTTCAGTACTTTCTCACCCAGTGAGATCTTAATATGAGGTAGCATTGATCATTATGACTTGACTATTCTCTATCATACGGGCAAGGCAAATATAGTTGCAGATTCCCTGAGCTGAATGTCAGACTAGTATAGGTATCTTGGCATATATTTTGACCTAGGAGAGGTCTTTGGCCTTAGAGGTCCTATTTTTAACTATCCAGATGGTTAGTCTTGATATTTCAACACCTAGGTTTGTTTTGGCATTTTTGGAGGCTAGTTCCTTATTGATGGAGCAGATTTGAGCTCATCAATTTAGAGATATGAGATTGAGGTCGATTTGAGATATGTGGTTGAGTGCTAAGGCTAAGGAAGCCTCATTTGATTTTGATGGAGTTTTGAGGATTATAGGCTGAGTTTGTGTGCCGAGAGTAGGTGAATTGATCAGATTGATACTTGAGGAAGCTCATTATTCAAAGTATTCTATCTATCCAGGAGTGACTAAGATATATCATAATTTGAGGTAGCATGACTGGAGGGGTGATAAGAGGAAGGATGTAACAAATTTCATAGCTCGTTGCCTTTATTGCTTGTAGGTGAAGGCCGAATATTTATGGCCTAGTTGATTTCTTCAATAGTTACCCACTCCGAATGGAAATAGGAATGAATCACCGTGCTTTTTATGGTCGGGTTGCCTCACACTTCCCATAGATCTGATAGTCTTTGGGTCATTATAGATCGATTGACCAATTCTATGAATTTCATTCCGGTATAGGTCTCTTTCAATGTCGAGAGGCTTCCCTCTATCTGTATTTGTGAGATTTTATAACATCATGGTGTGTTGGTGTCTATCATATCAGATTGAGGCTCTATGTTCTCTTTTTATTTTTTGAAGACTTTTCAAGATGAACTGGGTAATAGGGGTAATCTTAGCATAACATTTCACCGCCAGACTGATGTTCAATCTGAGCGGATTATCCAGGTTATGTATAATATCCTCCACGCGTGTATGAGTGATTTTGTTGGCCTATGTGTACAACATTTGGTTTTAGCAAAGTTTGCATATAATAAAAGCTATCATTCCTGGATCGATATGGATTCTTTTTAGTTATTAAATGTTAGGAGTTTTCACTCGCCAGTAGTTTTTTTTATGTTTCTGAGGTTAGATCTTAAGGTATGGATTTGCTTCATGTGTCCTTGTATAGAGTCGAAATCATTCAGGATAGACTTCGAGTAGCTCAAAGTAGGCAGAAGTGCTATACTGATAGTAGACTCCGTGCCTTGAGATTTTTTGTTATTTATCGTGTTTACCTTCGAGTATCACACATGTAGTGTATGTGCGGTTAGGGAAGAGGGGCAAGTTTAGCCCTGGATATAGTTTTCCATTTAAGATTCTTCAGTATGTTGGTGATCTGCCCTTTGAGATTGCTTTGTCACTAGATTGATAGGATGTTCAACCAGTTTTTCATGTTTCTATGCTTCATCGATACATTCTGTATGAGTCTCATGTCTTTTGTTGGGAGTCTATCCATTAAGATGAGCGGTTCTCCTTTGTTGAGAAGGTGGTCTCCATTTTTCTTGGGATATTAAACGGCTGCATTCTATAGTTATACCTGTGGTTAAGGTTCAGTAGTGACATCATCCTATAGACGAGGCTACTTGGGAGGTCGAGTCTCATATGCGTACTTCTTATCCCCAACTCTCTATTGATTAAGGTATTTTTTTACCTTAGTCCAAGGACAAACTAGATTTTTAGTGGTGGATGGTGTAACGACTTGAAATTTTAATGAAATATGTGAAACATGTGTTTTTGTGTTATTTGACTATTCTACCCCTCCCCATGATTGCATTGTGGTATTTCTATAGTGTGGGGATGATTCGCATGGTTCCCAATGCATTTTGGTGTATTTTATGTGATATTGTGGTTTTTGGAAGCTTCGAGAGCCATATTATGTAATTTTATAGTTATCTTTTAATACAGGCTACAAATTGTTGAACGGACTACGCCAGCAGATCCCGAACATTAATTTTAAGATGGTAACATGTTTAGTTTGGCTTTATGGCTTTTATATTTCATTTTGACCACCAATTTTGGAAAATTGTGATTTAATTTTGGGGGTCAACTCTATGAAAATGACATCATTTCGATAATATGATATCACCAATGACTCTGGGGCATTCAATTTAGTGTGGTTATATAGTTTGTTTTTCTAAATTGATTTCGAATGAATCCAGAAGCCTTGGCAGATACTTGGAAGAATTTCCTAGTTTTAGCTGGTTTCTGGTGCATGTGTGATTGCAAAACATGAGTGTCAATTGCACAAGTGTGGTGGAGAGGGTTGTGCGATCCTATTAATGGGTTGGCGATCGCCACACCTCTAATTGATGCCAGTGTGTGCAATTGTACACCTCGGTTTGCGATTGCAATATTTGATCACGTGAACGGTGTATAAATACACCCCTTAGGTCGTGAATCATCTCATTATTCACTTGGCACTTAAACTCTAAGTCCTAAAATAGTGTGTGAGATTAAAAGTGAAGTTTGAGGGTGATTGTAAAGCTAGATTAACATCCATTTATTGATTTTCTTATGGATATATGGTTAAAATTCACCATTTTCTTAGTGAATTTCTTGATTAATTACTCAAAGACCCAAAACCTTAGGGCTTGATTTGAAAACCTCAAATTCACTCCTAGTTACTTGAATAATATTCCTAATACTATAATTATATGTTTTTCCTAGATTTCATCTTGAAAACAACTTCGTTTCTTAATTTTAAACAAATTTTAAAGTTTTTACCTGATAAAGTTTAAAAATGGTTTTTCTTTTTTTAACCTCATTTTAAACTAGATTTGACTTGGGTTTTCAACTGTAGGTTCCTAAGGTTATAATGAACACATTTTAAAAATAAAGTTATGATTTTTCTCTTCTTTTTTGAAAACTCATTTTGGGAGTTAGTTTTGAACTTCAAAAAATAGTAGGCAATATGGGTATCATTGGCTTTCTTTTGATGTGTAGATTCTATATTTTTTTATTTTAGTTGATTTTGGGATAGTTTGTGAGAAGAAGTAAGGCAGTGGGTTGAAGTGTTGCAGATCAATTTTTTGCTTTGCGGTAGGTTATGGCTTAAATCTTTTAGATTGAACTAGGTAGTTAATTTGTTAACAAATTGCATGTTACGTGGATTGGAACTAATTATGAAATTGGGTATCTTAATGTGTTGTTCCCATGGGTTACCTATATGTGATATAATTTGTTGGTTTTTTGATATTATGTGATATGTGTGACCGTGTGGCGTTCTATGTGATGTGGATAGCCTGAAATACATATGAAAAATTATATTTTGTTGTTGAAATGCCTTATATGGTATCATTAGTTTATTGTGCTATATTTATACTATATTGGCATATGAATCAGTGGAATTTCATTGATGGTGGAAATAATGAGTGAATATTGGCCCACGTGGTTATGGAATATACCATTATGGATGGTTATGAAATATATCATTGTGGTTTATTGTGGAAATACTAATGGTGACTAGTTGTGAGCATTACATTCTCATATCACAACTCTTTTATGAAACATTGGTACCACCACGGCACCATCTAAGAAACAACAACAACACATTTTTAAAACCCTTCCCAAATAATGAGCCGAGAATAAGATATTGTGATATCTTAAACACCCTCCTCGAAGGATGTGTCATGTAAGAGATATGGTACACTATTTTATATAGGTTGACGAACACCTCATAGCTTCCATAATAGGAGGCTTGCCTCCGTGGGTGTATATGGAGTTTGTCGACAACCTCCTGCATCATCATCATTCTTACTTTGCTTACTTCGTTATGGCTGTGATGTGATTGTAATTCTCATTTGTCTTATTCCTTATCAAATTGTTCTCTCTCCGTATACTTGTACTTGATGATCTTGTATTCATCTTGTCCTTCCTTACACTACTTGTATGTGGTGTACTAGACGATTATTATCTTTTCTATGTTTGTTGTAAGATATTTGATATATTAGCACTGTTAATGCAAGCGGTGTGGGCTACCGTAGTGGGACATTTTCTGATTGCTGATGACTTACCCTTAGTATGTATTTTGTATGTCTTATTTTCTAGTTTGTTTGGTAAGCCTATGATACCTACCAAGCATAAGTGGATTGTACTCACTCCTACTATACCCTTCTGGTGTAGATTCATATTTGGATGCACCCCACATTGCTTGATTCATGTGATAGTTAGAGGTTTCAAGGTAGTGGTTGATCTTCAAGCGCCCAGATGTCTTCTACTATATTTCTTTATTATTAGACTATGTCTTTACTAGTTTTTAAGGACAGAGTTGTATCCATTGGATTTCTTATGTACTTTCTTTGGATTTGAGTAGTACTAGATACATTTTTATACTATTGACGTCAAGTTTGGGAGTTATGGTTGCATTGTTTTTTATGGTTCTTTTTGCATTTTTTATACTTATATGGTTTGCCTTTGTTCTAAAGTCCTTAACTTGGGGATATTTCTGCCTTTTCCCCTTTGTGTATCAGTGTAATACCCAGTGTCTGAAAGCCACTGTGTAACTTTCGACTCATCCTTTTAAGTTGTGTATACACCTTATGATCCATAGTTTTAAGTCGTAGCTATGGAAGTATGGAGTAGTTGGAATCTATTATAGTTACGATTTGACTCTAAGAATCATTGTAGTATGTTATAAGTTGTATGAAGTGAAGTCGAAAGTTCAACAATACAGGTCCCCTAAGCGTCTGTTCAAGTTACAAGAGGATGATACAAGTTGTATGGAGATGAGACGAGTCATAAGATATGACTCATATGTGGACCAGTGTGCGCCATCTTTTCCACTGCCAAGCTTACAAGTGGCTAGGCCAAGTTGTAACCTCATCTTATAAGTCGTAAGTTTACTCGTGTTGACTAGCGGTCAAATTTCTATAAGAATAGTTAGGGGACCTTTTGGTCTTTTCCTCTCTTATAAATCCCAACCCTCGATTTATAACCCAAGAGAGGAGTTAGTTTCCTCTATCATTTAGTCGATTAACAATATTTTCCCCTGCCCATCCTCAATAACAACATTATTAGGGTTTCTCTCACCAAGTCTCTCAAGTATCAAAGTGTATGTCCTCTTTACAAGTCTAGAAATTCTAGGTATGTGGGGTATTGAACTAGGTTAATCTTCATTCCTTGTGCCCGAAAAGCATGATTTCTAAGATTTAATTTACATGTTTTACAATAGGGTTCATCCCCCATATTCTCATATATTGAAGTATAAACATATCTTATGATTTAAAGGCTAAAGATGCATAAAGATTACATCTATAAATGTTTTGAACTTTAAGATTGATATTTTGATTTAAATTTCATTACATTGATTCGAATTCTGATGAAAGATTTCTATATGGTATTGAGCCTGATATTTTGTTATAAGTGCTATGAAAGAAAGTAAGAGTTTAAATATTTAAAAAGAAATATTAAGTTTTAAAGAAGGACTAACTTTGAAGATCTATTCATATGCAATACAGTATGATTCAAGAAAGCTTGATCCTTTGATCTAAGGATAAGAAATGAAATCTGCAAGTGTTCATCTTAATTATGATTTAACTAAATAGAACCATAATTGATGTTTCGGTCCATAAATGCTTATGTTATTTTAAGGTGGATTTCTTAAGTATGAGCATATATATATTTTTTAGAGTAGTATTTACCACCAAGAAGATAATGTTGTTGAGCATATCCAAAATTCCTAGAATCTACAAGACACCATAGGTTTAACACCCAATATTTGTTAAGTACAGTGATCACATAAGTTAAGGTTCTATTCTGATAGCAAGTATAGAAAAACTCTACCCAACGTTGGTAAGCCGTTGGACTCCATTGTAGCTCACATGGTTTATGTCGGTTAGAAGAATCTCCCATAAGAAAGAATAAAAGAATGGATTTTAGAAACTATGTATTATGGTTCACTAAGCTTATTCATATGCTTCAATACCTATGTTTTATGATATTGTAGTCTTTAGTTTTACTCAAGTCCAAGGTGAGTCATTTACTCTTAGCATGCATTATTTGAAAGTACACATATATTTAATTCTTGTTTTACTTATGCAATCACCCTTACATACTCAGTACATTCAAGAAGTACTGACCCAAATATATATCTATGTGCTACATTGTCTTATAATGTAGGTTGTGGTGCTCGTTTCCATTAGTACGATTGGTCACGTGCATCATCTACTTCATTTTGACTTTTAGTGAGTCCGCATAGTCCGAGGACCCAGTTTATTAGACTTATCTTTATTTTTGAAAGTTACTTTAGATCTTTTATTTTCATTTATGACCGAGTCGGTTAGGTCTATCCTAGTGGCTCTCTAGTTAGAAGTAGAGGCTTGTTAGATTGTGTATGTTCTAAGTTCAAAGATTTTGTTTAAGGTTTCCAAAGTTAAAGATTTTCATTAAGATATGGAATTTTTTATCTTTATTTTCTATACATGTTACACCTGAGTTCAAAGTTGAATAGATATCATGGGTTAGATTGGTACTATACATATGACGTCTAGGGTGTACTCCTGTAGTGTTACAAATATCATATCAGACTCTAATGTTCTAAAGTATCCTAGGGAGTCATACAAGCTACGGTATCTATAGCCTTGATCATGAATGTGAAGCGTGCGACATTTATGAGCAAGAGGATACGAAACGAGTTAGGAATCATCCTTTCTTTCATGATCTATTTTGCGTGAAGTTGTCTCTATCTTTCTGAATTCGTGCTTTCACGTGATAGAATATTCCTCCTCGTCGATCTGATGCACGTAGAAACAGTGATCAACCACTATTGCACAAAGACCCTCTGAATTAGAATGTTTTGACGTTGAATTTCAAGCTATCTTTCAAGCATTGGTCAAAGCTGTGAATGCTAATATTCTTAGACACCAACAAGCAGCAGTCCCACTTAAGTAAAATGGTAACTTAGCTTCAACTAGAATTCGGTACTTTATAAGGATGAATTCACCTTAGTTCCATGGGTCAAATATGGATGAGGATCCTCCACACTTTATTTATGAGGTGAGAAAGATTACTCAGATCATGCATGTTACTGAAGAGGAGAGTGTAGAGTTGGCATCCTATAGGTTGTAGGATATTTCTTATGTTTTGGTCAATACCTGGAAGGATGGTAGGGGTAAGAATAAAGCTCCTATGAGCTTGTAGGTGTTTCAGGGTGCTTTTTTAGATAGGTTCTTTCCTCACAAGATGAGGGATACTAAAATGGAGGAATTCATAAAACTGAGGCAGGGCTCTTACCTTTAGTTCGCTAAGTTAGCTAAGTATGCCCTAAAGTATTTATTGTACTCTAGGGATTATATGAGAAATATTTTGATAGCAATAAGACAACAAAACAAGATAAAAAAAGAAAATAACAAAACAATATAAGCAAGACAACAATCGTTTTCACTAGATTAAGATACAACAACAACAAATTTACAATAACAAGACATAGTTAGTTTGACATACAATATCCCATCATATAAGAATCCTAATAATAACCAAATATAAGTACCCTAAGACCAAGAGATATTAAAAACAAACCCTTACTTTAACCCAAGAGTAACTCAAACACCTCAAGAACTCAAGTTTCTAGCCAAAGGACAACACAAGTGTCACTACACTTGTTGATGTTTTGGGTAGGCTTCTCCAAAGAGAGAGAGAGAGGTTCAAAATATTACAAGTATTGTGATAAATATCAATAATGAACTAAGAACTAAAAATAACCTAATATTTTCTAGATATAGTCTATTACACATTGAGTGGAAAATGACCAAGACACCCTTTGTCCAAGGGGCGGCCTTGTAGTGTATTTATAGGCCCTCTTCATATTTCAATAAGCTTAATATAATTGATGGATTAATAACACACTCACACATGGAGAAATTAATGATCATGCCTTGGAGGTTTTGTAATTCCCAAGCTTGGCTCCTTGTGAATGCTCTTGAGCTTCTTGTACGTATATGATCCTCTCCATCTTGAAAGGAATTTGACCTCAAATTAGTTGTTTGATCATCCTCAACCGTTACAACAAAAGAAAGGTCACACACATTGAAGATTTTGTGCACTTGATACTCCGGAGTAAGGTCAATCTCTTATGCATTGTAATTGATTCTTTGAAGCACCTGAAAAGGACCATCATCCCTCAGCATCAACTTGGCTTTCCTTAAATTAGTTTCTTGATCATCCTCAACCGTTACAACAAAAGAAAGGTCACACGCATTGAAGGTTTTGTGCACTTGATACTCCGGAGTAAGGTCAATCTCTTATGCATTGTAATTGATTCTTTGAAGCACCTGAAAAGGACCATCATCCCTCAGCATCAACTTGGTTTTCCTTTGTAATTGAAACCGATCTTTTCTAAGGTGCACCCATACCCAATCTCCTTATTCTAGAACAAGTTTTCTTCTCCCTTTGTTGGACCTTTTGGCAACCTCTTGATTTATTTTCTCAAACTGTAGCCTCACCTTCTCATGATACCTCTTCATGGCTTCTTCCCTCTTTCTTCCATCAAGGTTGATCACACGATCATTTGGAAAAGGGGTTAGATCTAAAAGGGTAAGGGGGTTTAGGCCGTATACACATTCAAAGGGAGTCATTCCCATACTTGAGTGGATAACATGATTGTAGTCAAATTCAACCAAGGGTAGGTGATCCTCCAAAGAAGTCATCTTACCTATAACCATGGATCATAACATAGAACCTAAGGTCCTATTTACTACTTTTGTTTTGCCATTGGTTTGTGGGTGGAAAGAGGTTTAGAATAGCAACTTAGTACCAAGCCTACCGTACATCGACTTCAAAAGTGACTAAGGAACTTGGAGTCCCTATAACTCATTATGGTCCTCGAAATGCAATGAAACTTTATATTATTTTCAATAAACAATGAGGATACACTAGATGCATCCTCAGTTTTAGAGCATGGAATGAAATTTTCCATCTTAGAGTACTGGTCAACCACATTAAAAATAGTATCCCTGCCTCTTCCAGTCCTTGGTATCCCTAACACAAAATCCATATACATATCAAACCAAGGACATAAAAGAGTGGGAAGCGGGGTATACAACCCTTGAGGGAGGAGTTGTTACTTATCACTCCTACAACCCATACATTGGCCACAAATTTTAGCAACATCTTTGAACATCTTTGGCCAATAGAATTTTTCCTCCAAAATTCTGAGGTTTTTCTCAACCACAAAGTGCCCCATTAGGACACCATCATGTGCCTCTCTCACAAATAACTCTCTTCAAGAACTAGAAGGAACACACTATCATCTTTTTTTGAACTAGTAGTCATCGAATTTGGAATAGGAGGTGGATCCCCTATTCGTGAGCCATTTCTCCCTACCCACTTCTTCATATTCCCAAAAGATAGGAGAAAGTGAAGGTACTCGGGGTATAGTGATTTGAATATCACAAATCCCATTAACTTAGAAGACAAAGTAGACACAAGTACATGTTTCCTTGATAATGCATCGGCAACCACATTGTCCTTTCACTTTTTTGTATTGAATAACATGAGGGAAAGTTTCTAGGAACTCAATCCACATAGCATGCCATCTGTTGAGCTTATCTTGGGACCTAAAATGTTTCAAGGATTCATTGTCCATTCAAATCACAAATTCTTTGCGCCTCAATTACTGTTGCTAATTACCTAAAGCTCTAATAAAGGTGTATAACTATAGACCATAAGTGGAATATTTTAGAGTCTCTCCCTTGAGTTTCTCACTAAAGTATGAAATTGGTTTTAGGTATTGCATAAAAAAAAACCTAATACCTACTTAACTAGCATCACATTCAACTTCAAACATTTTGTGAAAGTTGTGTAATTGTAAAAAAGGTGCGGAAATGAGCATATCTTTCATGGTCTCAAAGGCCTTATCTTTTTCATCACCCCATGGTTGGTCTTTTCGTATGATTTTGGTCATGGGGGAAGAAATGGTGCTAAACCATTTGACAAACCATCTTTAAAAACTAACCAATCTGAGGAAGCTTCAGACTTCACCGATAGATTGTGGAGTTGGCCAATTTTTAATAGCGTCTATATTGGATTCATCCACTTTGACCCCTATTGAACTAAAAAAAACAAAGAAAAAAACTTCATCAACACCAAGAGAACACTTCTCAAGATTAGCATACAATTTCTCCTTTCTAAGGACATCAAATACACTTTGCAAATGCAACACATGTTCAACTATGGACTTTCTATAGACCAAGACATCATCAAAATAGACAAAAACAAACTTTCCAATGAATGGTTTCATCACATGATTCATTAACAACATGAATGTTCTAGGAGCAGTAGTTAGATCAAATGGCATGACTATCCATTCATAGAAACAAACTTTGGCCTTGAAGGAGGTCTTCCACTCACCACCGAGTTGTATTCAAATTTTGTGATAGCCACTCCTAAGGTCAATCTCGGAAAACACACAAGTACCATTTAACTCTTCAAGAATATCATCTAATCTAGGAATGTGATGGTAATACTCTACAATGACTTTGGTGATGGCTCCACAGTCCAAACACATACACTATGTTCCATCTTTCTTTGGCACTAACAATAAAGGAACCGCACATGGACTCATTCTCTCTTTGATGTACCCTTTGTTGAGGAGTTCCTATACTTTATGTTGTAGATATTTGGTGTCCATAGGTTATATCTATAGTTCAGTTAGTTTGGAAATTGTGAGCTTGGCACAAAGTCAATTTGATGTTCAATGCCCCGAAGCGGGGGTAACCCTTGTGGAAGTTCCATAGGAAATACATCCTTAAATTCCTACAAAACAAGAGAAATATAATGGGGAATAGAAGTATTAGAGGGGTTAGTATTAAAAACATGAGCTAAGAGAAGCATAGGAGTGTTGTCATCATGTTCCAAGAAGACATCCCTCTTCTTAGCCAACATCACCATAGTATTCTTTCCCTTTAAAGTTGAGACACCCTCAGTTTATTCCCCCCACTCTAGAGTTCCCACTCTTTCTCGAATTTCTTGCCTTTTTTCTTCAACACTCTCATTTGTTAATGTACCTCATTCACTTCAGATGGTGAGAGAAGGTGAAGTGTGCACTTTAAGCCATTTAAGTCAAGAGAGTATCAGTTGGTTCTCCCATCATTCTTGGTAGACCTACCATATTGCCAAGGTCTACCCAATAGTAAGTGACATGTTTGCATCGGAATCACATCATAAAACACTTCATCATGGTAGTTTCCCACCTTAAATCGAATATTGCATTGCCTTGTCACTTTCAATTCTCTACACTCGTTCAACTATTGGAGCTTGTAAGGACTAGTATGTGGAGTAGTGGGTAATTTAAAGAAATCCACCATAGTGGCATTAGCAACATTGGCAGAACTCCCAATATCAATCACCATGGTACACATACCTCTTTTCACAAGGCACTTACTATGGAATAGATTCACCCTTTTTCTAGGATCATCTACAGCCTTACTAACCATGAATTATCTTACCACAAAGTTTGGAACTAGACACTCACCCTCTTATAGCCAAGTATCTTCCCCATCCTTTTCCTTAAGCATTTCATTATTTTGCACACCTCCTCTACAAGATATTATAACTTACCCTCCCTAAGGATCACATTCCATTAGTTTTAACATTTATTGGCTTTATGTCCCCTCCCTTGACATTTAAAACATCGAAACCCCTTAGTATTAGGAGTAGGATACTTGTTACCTTCTTTTCTTTGAGGATACTTTTGGATGGACTTGGTCTCGGGTTTGGCATCCTTGAAGGATTGGTTGTTTCCCTTATTCCATCCCGAGGAGGGTTGTACCAATTTTTTTCTAGATAAACCCGAGGGTTCTTATCCCTTTGCCTTGTCAGTTGACCTCTATTTGAGCTCTCTTTTAATCTATACTATCGCTTGGAAGATACCATCAATGTTATCAAACTTATGAAGAGTCAAGTGAATAGAAATGTCCTTATTCAATCAAACATTGAACTGGATAATGTCATGACCTACTTGTTCCCCTCGGTGATCAAGCTTCAGCATCAATTATTAGTACTCATCATGGTAATACATGGCACTCTTGCTACCTTGCCTTAAATTAAACAACTTGGCAAGGAGATTATGTCTCTAACTCTTGGGTAGATACCTTTGTCTCATAAGGTACCTCAATCTAAACCAACGTGGAGGATACCCATCAATAAATTAATTATCAAACCTCTTGACATATTGACACCAAGTGTTAGCATAGCCTTAAAAATAAACAATGTCATAGCAACTTTTCTTTGCTTCTGAGAGATAATTATCTTAGAAGATCTTTTCACAAGATGATTCCAATGTAAGGTAGGCCTCGGGATACTTTCACCATTGAAAATTGGAAGACTCAACTTGATTGTATTGATACCTATATCTCTATCTTGGTTATGGTTTCTTTGTTGGTTCCATTGACCAAATCTTCCCTTATGCCCTCTGCATCCTCTTTGATCTATACGACCTCCTCTTATCTACTTATCCCTCATATAAGAATCATCATAAAATCCATACCCTTCATGTTATTCTTTACCATATTTCTCTAATATTGGAGTCGCAGTTTTGGGGGTAAGGAGTGGCTTGACTTGCGACATTTAGGGGAGGTTTTGGTTGATTCAGCATTTGATGTAAGGTTTCTGAAGTAATGGTAGTGGAAGATTTTTTATCAAGTCTACTTGATGAAACATGGTAGTTTTGAGGCGTAGAAGGATGAGAGTTTCTTTTACTCTCCACTTTTTCTAACCTCCCACTCATTGTTAACACTTTCACTTTCAACGATGACTCATCCCCCTTCATCAAAGTCAAATCCATTAGCATAATTTCCATGTTTTGGTTATGGCCTCAAGAGAAGCCATGATAGTACTAAGTTTATTGTTGACCATGTTTTGTGAAGTGAATCCTTACATTGTATACCAAAAGAAATACCTACAAATAAACAAACAAATTAGTTCACAATAGCTTCACCACACTCACACACATTGATTCCTAAAACTTAGCTCCACAAGTGTTGTAAACTGACTTGTAACCCATGAGAAGTCAAGGGATAATTCTACTCTCGTCCAAAATAGATTTTCGTTCGAAAAACACAAAAAATCTTGTCAGACTTGAACCAAAAATTTACAACGAATCAAGAAGATAAAAGTCTCAATGAACGTAGACATGAATAAATGGATTCAAGGACTAATTTAAAACCTAGTAGGTGTTTACTAGATTTGTAATTAGTAATAGGACCAAAAAATGAAACTAAGAAACAAGAAAATAAAACTAAGAATCCATACTTTGAGCTTAAAATTGATAAGTGAACAGTTGAAATTGATGAGTCATCTCTGTGGGTGAATTACACTTATGCATTTCTGGACCATTTTTTCCTCAGGATTTAAGGAAAGCAAAAGCGAAGGAATTTGTTAATCTAAAACAATGAAGGATGTCAGACAAGGAGTGTTCCTTCAAATTACACCATTTGTCTCAGTAGCTGATGTGGAAGTCCACTATTTGTTGTTATTTTTATCAAGTTTTTATTTTCCAATTTCAATTCTTGACCAATTAACAATTTGGAATTGGTGAGATTTGGTTAAAGGAGGGAAATACAAGTGTCTTGGAGCCCTTTTTCAAATTCAAAATCAATGGCTAGACTTTACATGTACTTCTTCCGCAAAACATGGTCCTTAAAACATGGAAGGTGGTTGAAAAGTGGTTGTCAAGTCTTTGAATTATTTGATCAAGTCTTTTCACCAATAGGTACTACACCTTTTTCCTTCACCTTTTTCGATCTACCATTCACTTTATGTTTTAACATGAGATGAAGGTGGTGAAGAATATTAAGGACAAAAACAAACACCAAGAACAACAACAATAACCAGATGTCCAACTCTAATCCACAACCACAATGTCATAACACACGACCAAGTTTTAGGTTCACAACAACAATATTAACAATATAAGCTAAAAC
This sequence comes from Capsicum pubescens, assembly GCA_030864215.1. Lineage (NCBI taxonomy): Eukaryota > Viridiplantae > Streptophyta > Magnoliopsida > Solanales > Solanaceae > Capsicum > Capsicum pubescens. Next base: position 225,117,198 of record CM061546.1, read on the forward strand.
TTAGATCTGTAATCCTTTAGTGTTAGTTGAGAAGAAAATAACACTAGAAACATTAAAAACAAACAAAAGAATTCTCGATCTAGTCTCAAAGTCTTGACCACGATTCACGACAACAACAACACTTCTCAGCTAAGCTTCAACACAATAACACTATGTTTTGCAAGATCTTCCCAAGATTAATTTTGTTGAAAAAAAATCAAGACTAGATATGATACCAAATGATAGCAACCATCCAACAACACAAGAGAAAAATAAGAAAATAACAACATAATAGAGGTAAGACAACAATCAGTTTCACTAGAATAAGATATAACAACAACAAGATTACAATAACAATAGATAATTAGTTTGACATACAATATCCCATCATATAAGAACCCTAATATGTATCAAATTTAAGGAACCTAATACTAAGAGATATTAAAATCTAACCCTTACTTGAACCTAAGAGGAACTCAAAAACCTCTAGAACTAAAGTTTTTATCCAAAGGACAACACAAGTGTCACTACACATGTTAAAGTTTAGGGTGGACTTCTCAAAAAAGAGAGAGAGGTTCAAAAAGTTACTAGTCTTGTAAGAAATATCAATAATAAACTAAGAACTAAAAATAACCTTTATATGTTCTATATATAGTCTATTACACAATGAGTGGAAAATGACCAAGACACCCTTGGTCCAAGGGGCGGCTTTGTAGTATATTTATAGGCCCTCTTCATACTTCAATACGTGTAATACCATATATGTATTAAAAACACACTCACACATGGCCATATTCATCAACATGAATTTGAGTTTTTCTAATTCCCTAGCTTGGATCCTAGTGAATAGTCTTGAGCTTGTTGTATCTGTATCAGTTTATTTTGGGGGTGTCTAACTTAGTGGTGAAGGAGTGTAGGAATACCATGCTTGTTGGAGACATGGATATTGTTCGATTGATGACTCATTCTCAATATATTAAGATAGAAAATTTTAAGAAAAGAGAGAAGAGAAACAATAGAGCTAGGACTAGACTGTTTGATTAAATTCAGCCATGTTCTATAGGGGTAATACATTTGTAGTTTTAGGGTCATTCATTCGTGCATGCACCATTTTCACCCAATTCCACTATACTCAGGTCCAGGTAAGAGCAGTGGGGAAGGACTTCAAATTCTAGTTCTCATAACAGTATGGTCGGAAGGCCCAATTACCCGACATATATAAAGTATGGCAGGACCCATTTGGGTGAATGCATGATGGGAAAAGGGGGTTACTATAGTTGTGGTAGCATGGGTCATAGTATCAAGGAGTGTCTGTATACTAAGAAGGGAGGTAGAGATTCTCATCCTTAGACTCCAGCTACTAATCCAGAAGCTCAACAAGGTTACCTAGTTCCTCCATAGGGTGTGTAATCCAGTATCAGTGGTGGTCAGCGCTAGAATCAATTTTATGTTATACCTTCCTGTTAGGAGTAGGAGAGTTCTCCAGCTGTTGTCACCAGTATGATTCATGCCTTTTACCTTGATGTATATATGTTGTTTAATCCGGGATCAAATATCTCTTATGTAACTCTATTGGTCGCTGTAAATTTTGGGGTAGGTCATGAAAATCCCCCTAATCCCTTCTTAGTTTCTACCCAGTGGGTGAGTCTGTTCTTTGTATGATATTCAATAGGAAGTGTCCTATTACCGTCTTCGATAAGATCATACTAGAGGACTTAATAGAGTTAAAGATGATATATTCAAAGTTATTCTTGGCATGGATTGGCTCCATTCATGTTATGCATCAATAGATTATCGCACCCACATGGTGAAGTTTCAGTTTTCTGTTGAGGAATTTTTCGAATGGGAGGGTAGTTTTGTGTCTTCCAAAGGTTAATTTATCTATTAATTTAAGGCCATCAAGTTAATATCAAAAGAGTGTATCTACTATTTAGTTCTTGTAAGAGAAAACAAGTGTGAAGCACCAATAGTACAATCAATCTATGTAGTCAGTGACTTTTCTAAGGACTACCCTAAAGTTCTTCCAAGGGTGCCTCCAGATAGAGAAATGGAGTTTAGCATTGATCTTCTTCCTGATACTCATCCCATCTCTATCCTTCCATATTGTATGGCTCCATCCAAACTCAAAAAGTTAAAGGAGCAACTTAAGGACCTATTAGATAAGTGTTTAATCAGACCCAGTGATTCTCAATGAAGTGCTCCAGTCCTTTTCATGTGAATGAAAGATGGCTCTCTCAAAATTCGTATTTATTATAGATAGCTAAAAAAGGTTACCATCAAGATTAAGTATCCTATTCCTAGAATTGATGATTTTTTTATCACTTTTAGGGTGCCTGGTGGTTTTCCAAAATTAAACTTAGGTCGGGATACCATCAGTTGAAGGTCAAGGATCAAGACATTTCAAAAACATCATTCCAAAGAAGGTATTGCCATTTTGAGTTTGTGGTTATGTCCTTTGGACTGACCAATGCTCCTACATCCTTTATGAATTTGATAAAGAGGGTCTTCAAGTAGTACTTTGACACATTTTGCATTGTCTTTATATATGACATACTAGTGTATTTTGGGAGTGAGGAGGAACATGCACACCATTTGAGAATAATGTTGCAGACCCTCAAGGATCGACAATTATATGTTAAGTTTGGTAAATGTGAATTTTAGTTTGAATATTTCATATTCTTGCGGCATGTCATTTCATGGGTCAGTTTTTATGCAGATCATCAAAAGACTGATGCAGTGAAGCAATGGCTTAGACCTATCACTCCATCTGATATTTGAAGCTTTTTGGGTTTTACTGTGTATTTAAGAAGATTTGTTGAAGGGTTCTCCTCTATAGTCGCACCATTTATTAAGATGACCAAAAAGAAAGTGAAGTTTATATAATCGGAGAAGTGGGAGAATATTTTCCAAGAGTTGAGGGATAAAATGAATTCAGCACCAGTATTAGCTATACCAGAGGGGTTAGACGGATGTTGGTGACAAAGAAGAGAGCTATATGTTTTGAGAAAGTTGGCGGATTGCACCATTGTAGTTTGATTATTTCAAAGTCTCTAGCCTAAAAGAAGATTGATCCCGGAGCATTCACTATTCCATGAATCATTGGGACATCCATGTTTTCCAGAGCATTATGTGACTTTGGAGCCAAGCAACATTAATTTGATATCGCTAGATTTGTAGAAATAGTTGAGCTTGAGCCCTCCAGAATCAATGACTATGAAGTTGTTTATGGTATAATGTACAGTAAAGAAACCTATGGGCATATTATTTGATATTTTGGTAAAAGTTTCCAACTTTATTTTTTTGGATGACGTTGTTATCTTGGATTGCGAGATTAACTTTAAGATGCCCATCATATTGGAAAAATTATTTAAGTCCACGAGAAGAAAGATGGTGGATATGGCTAAAGGACAGATCAAGTTTTGAGTTAACAATGAGAAAGTCACATTAAACATTCATAGAACAAGGAAGCAGCAAACCAACATGAAGGTGGTGTTAGTTATTTATTGTGTTGATAATCTAGGAGGCTACTCCTTTGGGTACCTTGATGAGTTTTGAGTAAGAAAGGACATGCATCATACCGTGATGTAAAATAAAGCATTGCATGGGATTGAACCCATGGTATTATTGGTGATGTTTGAGTAACCAACATAGTCATGTCGTGTCGCGATGTTATATCAAGCATAGGTGGGAGACAACCCTCTATTTTAGTGTTCACATTATTTTTTTCTTTTTTTGTAGGTTAAATAGCATGCGGGGAAATCGTGAAAATTCTAATACATTTCTTAATTTAGAATATTCTAGGTAAATTGACTTTGTTATCAACTCATGAAGGTAATAAGTCCCACTCAGACCCGGTAAGTTTTGTTGAATGTCAAAAACTTTTTTTGAGTATTTTTGGGATCTATGTACTTTAACTTGTGAACATACTTACGATGTAATAAATAACACTTAAGCCCACATAAGTAGTGCAATGTGTATTATAATAAGAACTCTAGACAATAGAAAAAAGGCGAAAAAAATTGGTAGGGCACCTATATTCATAGGTGGTGCAAGAAGTAATAGTTATATGACCCAATTTTATTTAAATTATAGGACCAACTTGACCCTGAGTGACCCCAAATTGGCCCAACTAGCGCTACATAATCCCTATACTTGATTCTAAACCCCAAAAACCTCCAAATTTCTAAACTCCGTATAAAAGTCAACCTCCCCACTTTCCCACACTTTATATAAAGCAAGAACATTACTTGTACCCTGTACCAACTTGTCTATATTTTATTTATTTCGTATTAAGGCTAGGGTGTCTTCATGTTTTCAATCTTCACTTTCGATTCATGAAATAAAAGGTAAAAATTCTTTGCTCCTAATAGTACATTGTACTAAACTCAGAATAATTGAATTGGTATTTTTATTTTCATGAAAAATATGTAGAATCAACAAACTTGTGTGTATGAGTCTCGAATTAGCATAAAATCATAAAAAGGTCCATTGTTCTTTAATAGATACTCTATGATGCCCCAAATGGAAGTAGACGCTGAAAAGGCTAGGGAACCCCGAGAGTTTTGTATGTCATATTCGTGATTAAAACTTGATTCTAATCGAATGTGAACAAATTGGCTTGTTGGGTTTGAGTACAGGTTATAGGGATATAAAATTTAGGAAACAAATGAAGTCTGACAAATTTGAGTTTGTCATCAAATTTTTCAATCCCTTACTATATTTTGGGGTCTAACACTTGTTTTTTCAGGTACACATGGAACCAAAGGCTTCAAAAGTAAAGGCAAGACTATCAAGGAAATAGGACAAATCCTTTGAGAGCAGCATTTTGGTGGAGCAGTACCCGATTGCCTTGACTAGAGCAATAAGACCACAAACTAAAGCTAAGAAAAGGGCTGTAGTTGAGACAATTATTAGAGCTACATTGGGCATCTGATCCTAGCAGGATCATATTGGGGCAAAAAACCTAATTTTACTTAGCCTAAGGCTCAGCCAAAGGCCAGCATACCAGTACCCAAGGCAATGATAAAGTTGGCCAATATTTCACTGCCACACTCTCCTCAGTCTATGGAGGGAGGGGATGATTATGAGGATGAGGTTGAGTCTGAGCTACTTCTAGAGGTAGCTATATAGGACCTCTAGTTTGAGGAAAGGCCTCCGGTTGAGTCCATAGCACCAGTTCCTGAGCCATCTTTTGCAGTGCCCTAGTCTGAGAAGGGTACAACACAATCATCCCATCACAAGCCACCTACCTAGAAAACCCAGGTTTTCGATACTACTCATATATTGGCTGATCCAATTAATGAGGTAAACCCAAGGTGGTGTATTGAGTGCCTATGAACTATTTATAATTCAAACAACTTTATGACTAGGATAGACTAGACCAAGAGGACTATTTGGGAGTAGTGGAATATTGAGTTATCCTACTTTACTGGATCACCTCCTTTGCAGATTGTGTTTGATAATTATAAGATGTGGTGTATTACTAGAACCCAGGGTTCATACATCTAGGTTTTGGTGCATCAGTTTTATGCTTTCTATGTCACGACAGTATCATTAACCACACCAAAAGGTATCATTGATGTAGAGTAGCTCCAATTATATTAGATTTTATTCAGAGAGATCATGGTTGATATTTTAGTAGCAGCCTTACACCAAGATCTTTTGAAACCAGATTACATAGCTCCTGAGTCTACAACAAAATGTGATCACCAGTTGAGATGGAATGTGATAGATATGTTATGGGAGATACTAATCAGAGAAGTGAGAGGGTACGTTTGATGAGATGGAACACTAGTTATATTTCACCCTTGGTGTGGACGCCGCATGGGTTAAGGGGAAAGGTGTGATTAAGAAGGTGGCACTTAATTCCATGCAAACTTTTGGTGGTTTATATTGCATTATTATTTATGTCAAACTACAATGAACAAATTAATTACATGGGATGGTGCTTCACTAACTGTAAGCATGATGGATGGTTATAATATTTTGCAACAATTATTAGATATAATCTTCATGAGCGGGCATTTGGTGATACAATGATACATCCTTTTAAATACCTTGTACAATAATTGTATGATGAAACTAATGTACCTAATACTCTTTTAATTGACCATAGGGATGAAGCAATGGGTGTGGCTCTATCCTGTATGATTAAGGATATGGAAAACTCGACCCTTGTCCAGAGATCATGTGTGCCTCCAAAAGTGATTTTAACCCGATCTTAGGGATAATCAATTCTTGTGAAAATGATTGACAACCAGGGTGAGATATTGATATAAGTATGGAATTTGGGATACAGGACTAGAGAGGGCCCCTTGTAAGAGCAATATAGGTAAAGGTTCCTCAACCACATCTATTTCAGTCTCGTTCAAAGCTAGTTAGGATATCTTTCGTACCCCTTCGCCCCTCTACTATAGTTGTTGCCATGGGTATGGTGTTAGCATCCTTAGAGTTTTTATAGATCTTAGTAGTGAGTCAGTGTGCTACTACTACCCAGCTAGAGAATATTGAGGCTAAGGTGTCGTCATTGTAAGGGCAGATTCAACCATGGGTTTGAAGGACAATAGACTCAGTAGAGATTAGATTATAGGTTTTACTCAAGGCTGAGATATTAGAGTTCAAACCTGAGGTACATGCCCATATAGATACTGTTGAAGGATGAGTGTCAGCTTGGTTTAGTGATATTAAGGCACCCAATCTGAGTGATATTGGGGAGGAGGTGGCCACACTGTGGGCAAAGATATGCCCTGTCACTGTGAGAAATATTCCAAATATCCCACTAATTATGCCTCCAGTTGTTTAGCCATAACCTCCGTGTGGACCTAGATATTTTGTCTTATTTGGTGAGAATGAGGAAATAGTACCTGTAGTTCGGACCAAGAGAGGGAAAGAAAAGGTTCTATTGGATCCTGACCTTCTATTTGATCAGTCCCTGAAATACGCCACACATGACTCGAGGGAGACTGCCTTTGTTAATAGGTAGAGACATATTGAGCTAGATGCAGGTGCATCCTTAAGTAGTGCACATCCACCACAACTGCCCTCGCCAGTCGATGTACCACCATACGGGGATGAGCATGACATAATCTCCTAGTTCATCCCAGGTATGTCCTCTTCCCTTACTTTACATTTGTGTAACCATAAGGGACATTGCGTAGTCTTTCTGTTGAGGATAGGTTATACCATATATGTTATGGGTTTTTTGCCTATGCTTCTTTTTCTATGGGTATTAGTATGGTTATATAACCAACAAGACTAGGTTAAATTTTGTTTCATATTGTGATTTATTTTTGCATAATTAGAAAATCTTTTAGTATATAGGGAAGTTGACATTTTTTTCTTGAGAAAAAGGATACCCGTCTAAAAATTAGTTTTTGAACTTTGTGATGTGTATATATTTGTGACCATTGTTAATATGGTTATGTGTGACCATTTTGAATATGGTTATGGAATTAGGATTAGGGTCATGATATTCGTATTGAACTTTTGCATAAATCGAATGGGTCGTATCTTTTGATGTAGCCTTGTGATATGTATGTGTGAGATACTACATAACTTTCTTTGTGTCTTGAATCTAGAATTTTCCTGGTTTGTTTTACCGAGGTTGTAGGATAGTTGGTTAGAAAAGGATTATAGGTTGTTCTTTAAAAAAAGTCCAGTTTATCCTACATGACATTCCATGTGTGAATAAGCATCCCTTGATCCCTTGTTTTGAGCATGTACAACCATTATTGTTACACCTTTTACCTTCCTATTTGTGTTACAATTAACCTATTTTGGCCTTGGTCCTCCTTGGACATTATGCACCTCAACTCAGGAAAATTGCCTAAGTTGAGGGTGCCTATCATAGATGTGCCTAATGTGAATTAGGTATAAATAAGGATAAAGAAAGAGAAAATATAGTAGGTCTTCAAGTTGTAGAGAATAGAAAAACAAAACAAAAGAACATTCTAAAAAAAGTGTAAAAATTGAATAAAAGAAACCACTCCCAACCTGAATGTGCAATAAAATAATAAAAAGAGAGAAATAAGGATGGAATAAAAAGAAATTTGTTTATAAGTGAACCCCAAAGTAAGTTTAGTGATAAGAAGTTTTAGTCATTAAAAATGTCCATACGTACCATACCAACCCCTAGGCCTACGGTAGAAGCCTAATTAAGTCCTATAGTGATCCTAACCTGACAGTCTGAAAGCTAAGGTAAAGAAAATCAAGTCAAGCCTATGGTATTTGATGCATATCAGTGGAACTTCTCTTGTGAGTGTGAGTGTGAGTGTCTCTCTACCGTTACTCCATTAATATGCATGATTTCATATGAGAGAGTTGGACTTCTTTATTGTGAGGGCACATAGTTCATTTTGCTAGCTGCTTACTTGTATGGGTAGTGTAACTTATATATATGAATAATTCTTTATTTCAAATGTAATGCACTATCTTTATTCCCTTATGCCATATTGTTATGATTCATTGATACACACAATTTCTTTTGAAGAGTTGAAATAGGAGAGGGGTAATGTTTTAGCCGAAAGTTGTTGATTGGCTATCGTAGATAGCTTAGGTTTCTCATAGTTAAGCATCATTATTTTGTTAAGATGTATTGTGTTGCTTGAGTACATAGAAACATTATAAGTTGAGTTTTTTGATGTTCTATGGTTTCATTGAACTTTCGATGCTTAAAACAGTTAAAATATGCATGTTACTTTGGTTTTTTCGTCAGATATGATGTGTTTTGTGTTGTGTTTTGTAGGTAATTAGGTTTTCGAACTATTCTAAAGAAAGGGAGTGACAATTGAAGTTTTGGATAACTGAAGTTGGAACCTACGACTCATATGTACTACCTACTAGGAATAGGTGCTAGAGTATGTGTCAGAGAAGATGATAAATAGAGAACCAAAAGGAAAAATAGGTGACCCTTCCAACTACAGAGGGCACCTACGGTCGTAGGTGCAACCTATAGTCCATAGGTTCCAGAATCTATCTTAGAATATGAAGTCGAGAGTAGTATTTAGATGATTTATTTGTCCTGACACCTACATGGGACCACCTACGGTCCATAGGTTCCACCTACGGCCCGTAGGTGGCCCAATAAGTGACCACCTACCTAAATTCTCCTTTATTTTTCAGGAGTTGTTTTCTAGGTTTTCCATGTAATCGATATATACCTTTCAGCATTATACACTCTTGATACTAACAAACATATATTTAATTCTAGTATTCAATTTTGATCTTGGGATTGCTTTGTTCTTGCTTATGGTTGATAATTCAATTTAAAACTTTGGGTTTAATTCTAGATCATTGTGATATTGTTTATTGCCTTCAATTATGAATTCCATTAATCATTTCATAACAATGAGTGGCTAAAGTCCTTATCTAGGGTTGTGGGAACCCTGGTGTATTGATGAAGTAGGGGAAATGCTATGTTTTTCTAAACTAGAATTTTTGAATGTATTGGGGTTGTCTTCAATTTAATAGATTTCTTAATGATTGCAAATGTTAGGATCCCACCTGATATATCACTACCTACTTCAAAAGAGAACTAGAAAATAGAAAAATCTAATTACAATAGTAATTTGATGATTAATTGTCGATATAGGCTAATTAGCATAATCTACGTAAGATGATTAGCTTTCATCTAATAACTCAAAAGAAAATAGTTATTTGGGATTTGATAAGGGATAAGAAGGAGACATCTTGAGACTCAAAAGATAAAGAGTGAAATCATTCACAGAGTCCACATGGCAATTGGTGGTACACAACTTATTAGTTTTTGCATGCAAGATATTAGATTGGTTCAACAAAGCATGTTTGTTTTTGATTTATTACAACCAAAGTAGAGTTCTGTGACTATTTACTATTTACAAATACAAGCCGCCCATTTATTATTCAGTATTGCCTTTTGATGTTAGCAAACTAGAGAGAGATAATTCACGTATTCCCTTAGAATTTGGCCCAAGGTGAGTTGGGGTACTATATTTTGCATCAACGTCTTTAGCCTTATTCAGAGGCGCAACTTTGGGGGACATCTATAATCAAAACCAAGAGTCTCAAGCATGCCCAAATTATGGAGCCTATCCTCACAAGTAATCAAGAACTCATACGCATCCTTGCTCGGTGCACCAAAAAACCTAGGCAGAGACAATCTTAAGAACGTAACCAACATTCTCGTATCCTCCACAAAATAGTTGGGTGGACAACTATCAGATGAGAAACTACCGGTAAGCAACCGCCAGTGTAGGATAGACCTCAACTCTTGAAGATTCAACTATAATCTAAGCCCACACCTCAGCACCACTCTGATCCGCAGACTGTGAACCATCGTACGGTGCACCACCAACAAATGCTATAAGCTTAATAAAAGAATCTCAGATCACTAAAGAAGAAAGAAACCTCAGTGGAGCCTGGGATGGTCCCTGGCCCACTGCTTGTTGGGGCGGAAAAATATCTGTCTTGGGAGCAGAAATAAGATTTGGAAGAGGCCACCTAACCTGGCCCCTAGATGGAGAGACATCCCTAGGTTGTCATAACCTATAGGTAATCCACAAATATCAATAGTATACCTAGGCTTATTCTTGGGACCCTCATCTCGTATAGGGGTAGCACGTGTCCTAGCCATCAGCAAAAAAGTGAAACCAAAGGAATGATTTAGAAACTAACTCAGACACTTAACACAAAATGAGTGAAGGACGTGACGAACTCCTAAGAATGTCCTATAGCACCCATAAGATAAGAAACAAACATTATAGTTTCCATCTACGGGGCTCTACTAGACAATTCCTTTTGTACCAACAATACCTGTGAACCTAGGGTTTAATAACAATTTGTCACAATCAAATTTACTAGTCATGATAGCACCTACTTTATCCCGTGAGTAGGTATTATAAACCATAGCCCGGAGCTATATCCAATGGGATAACATGGGGGAAATGGCCAAGAAGTCGAAAATCAACAACTAAATACTTAAATTAGCAATAAAACTGTCATAATAGCCTAAGAGATCAGCAATTATCCCAAGAGTCAGTAATGATAGTACAAGAGCTACAATGAATGAACACTAAGTCCTAAATAGTCCAAGATAATATTTCTCAAAAATAATAGACTAGACATATATAAATAGAAGGAAAAAGGGCAACTTTAACTCTAAAAGATCACCCAACCTCCAAAATCAGCCCTACATGAGTGTCACATCAATAGTGGAAACTAGTAGTTGGATCTTCTCTAATAAGGTACAAAAGTATAGCATGAGTGCCAAAACCTAGGTACTAAGAAGGAATCATTGGCTAACTGAGATAAATCATGATAGAAGTACAATAAGATACAAGATAAAATAAACATAGTCAAGGTAATAGGGCAAACCTTGCAAAAGATCAAAAATGTTATGATAAAGTAAGTAAACACGGAAAAGTAGTGTAATGGTCACACAATTATAACTACTAAATTCGCACCTATAGGACAATAGGTGCAGAAAGTTAATAACCCAACACAAGCCCCCATAAGTCAGGAAGGTACAATAAGAGGAAATAATATAATCAAATAACCGTAAATTACCTGTGTAGCATACCATGACTAAGAATTCATCCAAACCGTACCATATAATACCTAACTCTAAATGACGGACTCGAACTCAAACTCATATCATCATCCTTAGATCAAAGTTGATATTATAAATATTATAACATCATTTTCCAAACTCAAATCGGAGCTCATAGAAACAATTCTATCATCTGTTTCTATACATGAATCAAAACTCATATATTTGATATCATCAGAACATGGCCGAACTTGAAGCAGAACTTCTTACAAATAGATCATAACCATATGGAATAACAATAAAACATATAAGTAAACAATATCAATGAACCATCGGATTTTACCTGAAATTAGAATTAACTTCCAATAACAAACTAGCATACTCATTAAGTATTCAACAGCCTCAAAGACCAAAAGCAATCATTCATAAGAGTTCAATATGTTTGAATAAGTCAACAAAATCATACACAAGTCTTGTCCTAAGATGGGTTAGAGGGGCCCTCTTCTAATCCCCAAAATTCATTTTTAGGCTAATTCTGCCCTAGATAAGACTAAAGTATCTAAATTCATCTCTAGATATTAAATAATCCCAAATTAACCCTACTATAGAAATTTATCCTGATACATGAGCAACTAAGGAAATTACGCACGGTTTATGGATAGCTATCACGACCCAATTTCTCAAGTCATGATAGCGCCTACTATAACCCACCAGTAGGCAAGCCAAAATCATAGTCTAGAACAACTAGTAATGAACTATCCAAAGAGATAAAGAAAAAAATATGGAATACATGAAATAAAAGATCAAATACATAATATAGTGTCGATACCTTGTGGTATCAGTACAAGAACTTTTATCATAACAAGAATACAAAAGAGGTACTAAATGAATATACATATGCAACCATCTCTGAATACAACATAGCTACTAGTCTAATATATATGAGGGAGGTGTAATACTCCGAACTTTAGGAGATCATCTAGGTACCCAAACCATGGCTACTCCGCACGATGCACACAAAAACAACAATAACCCGTACTATAATATGCATGATGTAGAAGTGTAGTATGAGTACCAAACACATGGTACTCATTAGGAAACTTTCAACTAAGCTCCAACGATAAGGAAGATATATATAACATATAAGAAAAATTGAAAACTACAGCTAAATGTCCAGCAACCACATATCCAAGCAAATGAGATAATAAGGATAAACAATCCTATTCATGTCCAAGAGACTAACATAATAAAGCTAAGCAAGTATCAAGGATAAGATATCCTATTCCATCCATACTCAGGAATCTCAACAATATGTTGTATATCACTGGCCAATATATAAATAAAGGGAGAAAGAAAGATATATAACAGTATACAAGGAAAATGAATGAATATATAATCTGAATAAATTAAGAAAGGGATATACGATAACACCATAGCTATATATAGATAGTTATACATATATATATATATAAGTAAGGTCAACTCAAAGTATATCATAAGTATTCCTACTAGAATTTTTATACCTCATATTCAGAGTAGGAACTAGTACTAGTATGCTCAAGGTTTCTAACTCATACATCTAATAATCAGGTAATTATGCATAATAATCTAATCAAAAGGTAGAAGAATAAAATCATACCTCAAATATCGATACTAAATCAATAACCAATCTGTCATAAAATAGACATAACAATGATTATAACAATTATAATAACAACATCAATAACAACGCTAGTAACCAGCTAGTCTGGACAACCAAATACCTTGACGATCCTATCACCTACCCCCAGTACTCCAGGATTAGAAAGTCGAACAAATATACAACACAACACAAGGCATAGTGAATACCTATGCCTATGCAACCCCTCCCACCATTTTGGGAGATATATATAGGTGTATACTAGTGATAGATAATGAGCATGCAAGAATGAATGAAAAGTATGGAATCAATATTAGAAGGTCAACATCATAACTTTTTCCATCATAACTATCATCATTATAACTATCGTAATCATAACCATCATCATCATAACCATCGTCATCATAACCATCATCACCATAACCATCATCATCATAATTATCTTTCGACCCTGTCAGATATATAGTTGCCATACATAGGACTAGCAAGACTTGAACCAGTATTTGTATGCATAGGCACATTAATATAATCATCCTCCAGCCTTATCGAGTATAAATTTATTATCACAATGTCCTCCAGCCTTGTCGGATATATAAGCATATCATCATAGTCATCCTCTGTCATACCGGGTGTATAATCAGCATCATCAAAATCATTAACATATATATATAATCATTAACAAATATATATAATCAATACAAAAATCTATCATCGGGTATTAACTGATACTTATATCATCAATATAGAATCTTCCTCTATCTAATACCAGAGAGATGTATATATAGATATAATAGGTGCAAGGACTCATGACGTAGCTAAAAGTGTGTAAATCCATAAATCCATTACTCAAAGTGAACTTTTGAACTAAATCATTATAAAAGTGTAGAAAGGGTTGGAATCTCTCACGACCGGAGTAATTAGTGGTACAAAATCATAGACAAAATTGTATCTTAGACAAATTTTTAAAACAACATTTTGAATCTCTTTTACATATAAGTTATCCATTAAGACAAATAGTGATTATTATAACGAGATCCATTTTTAAAGTGAATAGTTGGATTCAGCCCTTGTTTAGGAAAATCAATTGTAATGTCACATTTTAGCTATAATTGTTTCATTCACTGAACTTATGATCATGAACGTACCAATCCAATGAAATCCATCACCAGTATTCAAAAATTGGAACCAAAAGTGTCAATATATACATAAACTATAATTGCATCCTTTACAAGGATAAACACATCCCCAATTCAACAAAACTCATAACCTGACCTTTCACCTATAATGTGTTTGGAATAATTGCAATGCCATAATCATGGCCTTAGGTCCATATATGTAATTTGAAATCTTATCAATAAACATATTTTCAAGATATCTCATATCTATAAGCCATAGAGCACCTATGAGGTGTTACTTATCCATAAGCAAAAAGGCATAATTGTAATCATATCTCATCTAGGAGGCATAATACTAATAAGCATATCACATCAAGAAGAAATAATCTAAATAAGTAATTTCAAATATGGGAGACTTAATCTAAATAAGGCATCTCACATCTAGGAAACATAATCTAAAGAAGGCATCTTACATCTAAGACACAAAATAAAAATAAGGCATCTCATATCTAAGAGTCATAATATCGCAAGGACATGAATAATAACTACGAGGCATATTTCATCTACAAGGAATCTCATATGTATAGGTCATATATCATGACTATGAGTACTATCACGTCTATAGGCCAAATATCACATCTATGACTATATCATGGCCATGAGCAATTAATCATTTTCTGGGGGAAATATCATCATTATTATCAAGAAAAGGAGTAACCTTACAGTAAAGGTTTTCTAGTCTATGCTACACCTAAAATGTGTAATTAAATCCACATGGGCTCACCCAAGTCTTGGCCTAAGGTGAGCCGAAAGAACCCACTTCTAATCTTCAAATCCATATTTAGGAAATTTATACCACGGACTAGTCTAAGGTAACTAAATTCACTTATTAATAGTACATAATCCATAATAAATCCTAGTATAGGAATTTTGACTAGAAACATGAGCAATTAAGTCAACTCCGCCAAAATTAAGGTTTTAAGATAACTAGAATAGTCCAATAAGGCTAGTCATACTAACCATGATTCAAATGATTAAACCACATCCCAAACAAAGCACCATGTCTTATCCATTATATGAATTAATTCAATTTATGGGGAAGGCAATAGGATTCTAAAAGTATAATAAGCATTTCACCTTTGGGGAAAATCCCTTATCTAATCTTCAAACTTCAAGAATAAAAACTAACCCATTCCACTGATAATCAATCTTAACATTAACATTCATATAGAATATTATAAGACCCCGCAAAATCCTAAGCTTAATTTAGTCCCTTAGGGTTGTCAAGGTGTCCCAGACTTAGAATATTTTAGCTAAGTACTCAGACTTAGCTTTATTTTAACCTATGAAGGTTGGTAGTCTTATTTTTCAACCTTAACATCCATTAAATATTTATGTTTAGGTTGATTCATGATCAAAAATGTTCGTAGGTGTTTCCGAACAAGTTTTTGGATTTTTCAGACTTTGTCTGAAGGTCCTTTGGAATCCCAAAATAGTGAATCAACGCAAATCTTGGCGCGCCGCATCGACTATTGCGCTGATTACTAATTTTCCTAGTTTATAGTGTCTAATTCTAGTAAATCGATGCGGACATGGAATAATACATTGGCTATCGCGTCGATGCCATCGACGTGCCGCATCGACCTCCGCATCGCTAACCCAGTTTTTAGTCCTTAATAGACCGCATATTGAGGGTATTTAGGTCTTTTTCCCTTAACTCTTAGCCCCCAAAACACAAAATTAAACTCCCTATAGAGCAAATATAGTCATTCTTTCTCAAATTTTCTCAAGAAAAAAACCCTAGAAAACCTAATTTCAAATCAAGAACTCAAGATTCAACCATAAGCTTTCAGAAATTCTTCAACAAAAGTATGTGAAGTGTTCATCCAAGGGTTTCTTCCACCCTTGGAGTTCAAGAATTTCTTTTGAACTTAAACTAATTGATTTTATGATTTCCATGGTTGGAATTAAAGTGTATCCATGATTGCTATTTGGATTAAGTTTCT
Organism: Capsicum pubescens; assembly: GCA_030864215.1. Lineage (NCBI taxonomy): Eukaryota > Viridiplantae > Streptophyta > Magnoliopsida > Solanales > Solanaceae > Capsicum > Capsicum pubescens. The sequence goes on from CM061546.1 coordinate 225,133,461, forward strand.
AATTCATGATTATATATATATCTCATGTGAAATTGATCATTATATGTGTAGATTCATGTGAATTCATTATAAACACTTGACTTGTGAAATTAGAGATGAATTATGATGCTCACTTGTTGTTCAATACTATGTGCATATACTATGCTCACCAAGTGCTTGATAAATTGTCTATGTGAACTATTAAGAGAATAAAATCATGTCAAGATAGCTTATGTGCAAGTTATATCATACAAGTGTTTGTCAAAATGCCCTAATGAATGAATGATTATCAAGCTCATAGTTTACATATTTCATGTTATGCCATGTCTCTTAATTTATGCTATCGAGTCCGAGGGTACTTGTACCCGATAATTTATCTCATTACCTAAAGCCATGGTCAGGCATAGAGCAGTATCAGTCATGACACGATCAGTAGTACTCTCAGTCAGTTACAAAACTCAGGAAGACTCATTAGAATTCATATTAGTCTAGTCTAATTCAGTATCCAGTTCAGACCTCGATAAACTCAGTCAGCTAATAAAATTCATTAGTATTTCGTCAGTTAATGGAACTCAGTGAACTCAGTTTAGTCCAGCTAAACAGTAATCTTAGTAACTATTCAATCCATCCTACCATAGACTAGAAATCAGTTCAGTGTCTATTAAGTTGGGAGTAGGATTCAGTCTGAGTTAACCCATGGATGGGTTAATTCCTGTCAGCAGAGGGCTTGACTCTTAGCAGCAATCCCTGCATTACAAAACTACATAGCCAGCATAGCTTGAGCTATCTTCCTACCAGATATTATGAGGGTTGATAGTTCTCATTTGAGTTATCCTGCCAGCGAGGGTTGACAAAAGAGCTTCTTGTCAGAAAGGTTTAACTCACAACTTGTCCTTACCTATGTCATGGTATTGACACCCTTTCTATTAGGTATACAGGTTGGACCCCAAATTAGTTAGAGAAGGGGCATGTTGGTTAGATGATTACTTCCCATAGTCTGAGTTCCAGTCTCAGTCTCAGAATAGAACTCGGTTCAGTTCTATAGATTCAGGACTATCAAACATAGTCACTCAGCTTAGTACGGAACTCAATATAGTTCAACAGTATTTAGAACTATCAAATATATTCATTCAGATAATTAGTAATATAGTATTTATAAACTCAGATATCGGTTATCAGTATCCAAATTCAGTACTCAGTATTAGCAAAATCTTATCTACAGTATATGTATTTATGCATGTACTCTTACTAAGTCATACTCATGTTTTTCAGTTATTATTGTGTATGCATATTAACCCATGCATATCAACCTACCTTACTGAGTATACCAATACATTCAAAGTACTGGCACATGCCTTTTTTTGCTATGATGTCTTATATCATAGGTTCAGACACACGAGCTCCAGAGCACCCTTAGCAGCTTAGATTCTCAGCTTTCAGAGTAGTGTTGAGTCCTCATATTTAGGGGAAATGCTTACTATTTACCATACTTTAGTTTTATTCCAATAGGTGGAGTTAGTTGGGGGCTTGTCCCATCAACTCCATAGTTCAGACAGTTAGAGGCTTTTTCATACTAGAGTATTTTCTGACAATTGTTCAGTTTTTCAGTTCTTATATATAGTTTTGGTATTTTGATACCATATTTAGATTTATTTATAGATTTGAACCTTATGGCATATGTTTTTGCCTATTTCTACAATCATTACAGTTCTATTACACAGTTGTTGCAGCAGGTACCAGTCATGGGTTAGCTTGTGGTTCTTTATGATTATAAGCACCATGTATCATCCAGGGTAGAGAATCGGGGCATTACAAACTTGGAATCAGAGCCTAAGGTTCAACAAAGTTCTAGAAAGTCTGAAAGCCACATCTAGTAGAGTCTTGTGCATGGGTGTGTTGCGCACCATACTTATGGGCAAGAGGCTACAAGATGTTTTAGGTAAAGTTTCTCGTCTTTCAGTATTTATGTCATGCAAGTGAGCATCAACTCCTATTACACTATCTTCTTAATCCTATCTCATGTTCTGTTTGCAGAATATTCTTCCAAAGAAGACTCGGGGAAGAGAAACGGGAGATCAGTCAACCCTTCAGCCTGTTCATCCAGATCCTTTGGGCGAGCATGTCTCCCACGCGGAGTTTAGAGCAGCCTTCACCATCCTGGCTTATTCTTTGGAAGCCCATAATGAACGTCCAGCTATAGTTTCGGCCAATCCAGTGGCCAATACTGCTACTTTCAGGATTTGTGATTTCATTCGAATGAACCCTCCATCATTTACCAGGTCTAAGTCAGATGAGGACTCTCAGTAATTTCTTGATCAGGTGCAAAAGGTTACCGATATCATGGGAGTGACTGCTATTGAAAGCACTGAGTTAGCTGCATATCAGTTACAGGATGTGGCTCACTGATGGTTCAAATAGTGGAAGGTAGAGATGGCAGCATATGCAGGGTCCATAGAATAAGAGGAGTTTGTATTTGTTTTTTTGAATAGGTTCTTCCCACTAGAGCTGAGAGAAATGAAGGTTTTGGAGTTTATAACCTAAAGCAGGGCAATATGATAGTGCAGGAGTATTCTCTCAAGTTTACTCAGTTAGCCAAATATGCCCCGCATGTTGTAGAAGATAGCAGAGCGAAGATGAGTAAGTTCATGTCAGAAGTGTCTAGAAGCATGGTCAAGGAGTGTATGACCACAATGCTTATAAAGGATATGGACATACCCAGGATTATGGTCCATGCTTAGCAGATAGAGAAGGCCAAAAAAGAAAAAGGAGAGAGAGAATAAGAGAGCAAAAATAGGCAGTTTTAATTTTGCTCAGCCTAAGTCAGAGGGTGGGAATCAACTCAGTTCCACTCGAAATCCTCAGTTCTATCTCCTTCCTCAGCCAGTGCTCCAGTGCCAAAATTCAGAGATGGAAACTGAGACAGGGCATCAGAACCTAAACCCCAGTGCAGTGTTAGCAGTGCACGAACCAATCCCCTTTGTCCGAAGTGCGATAGAAACCTCCAGGGTATCTGCAGAGCTGGCAGCGATATGTGTTTCGAATGTGGCAAGCAAGGATACAGAGTTAGATAGTGTCCTCAGGTGGGTTCGCAGAGTCAGCATAATTATCCCCCAGCTCAGTCCTATCACTCAAATCAGCAGAGTGCCTCTTTCAGTGCCACCAGTGGGCAGCACCCAAACAGAATCTTTTCTTTTCAGTCCTAACAGGATCAGGAAAGTTCTGATGTGGTCAATAGTACGTTACAATTTTTCTATTTGCATGTTTACGCTTTGCTAGAACCAAGAGTTTATTTGTCTTTTGTTACTCTATATATTATAGTTGATTTTTGAGTTAGTCCAAAAATTCTAGCAGATCCCTTCTCAGTCTCTACCCTAGTAGGTAAATCGATTGTAGCTCGATGGGTATACAGGAACTGCCCGGTTATAATATCTCAAAGAGTCACTTCAGCCGATTTAGTTGAATTATAGATGACTGATTTCAATGTTATTCTCGGAATGGATTGGCATCATTCCTGCTATGCCTCAGTCAACTGCAGAAATAGAATTTTCTAGTTTTAGTTTCTTAATAAACCCATCCTAAAGTGGAAGGGTAGTACTTCCGCACTTAGGTGTCAACTTATTTCTTACCTTTGGGCTAGAAAGATAATATCTAAGGGATGTGTCTATTATCTCGTTCGAGTGCAGGACTCTAGTTCAATCCCAGTGTGTCCCTATGGGGCATACCAGTTTTATTTGTGCATAAGAAAGACAGTTCTCTCAGAATGTGCATAGATTACCGTCATTTAAACAAAGTTATGGTCAAGAACAAGTATCCACTCCTCAGAATCGATGACTTGTTTGAACAACTTTAGGGTGCCAGTTATTTCTCTAAGATAGACCTCAGATCAGGCTATCATCAGCTCAGAGTCAGGGAAAATGACATCCCAAAAATAGCTTTCCAAACTCGGTAAGATCACTTTGATTTTTTAGTTATTTCCTTTAGTCTTACTAATGCCCCAGTAGCCTTCATAGACTTGATAAACCGTGTGTTCAAGAAGTACTTGGACATGTTCATCATAGTCTTCACAGATGACATTCTTGTTTTCTCTTATAGTGAACACGATCATGTCAACCACCTCGAAATAGTATTGCAGACTCTCCGAAATCATCAGCTATTTGCCAAATTTAGTAAGTGTGTATTTTGACTAAAGTCAATAGAATTCCTTAGCCATATAATTTTCAGTGATGGCATTAGAGTTGATCCCCAAAAGACCAAAGTAGTGAGAAACTGGCCCATACCCATCTCTTCGTCAGATATAAGGATTTTCTTGGGCTTGGCTAGCTATTACCGATGATTTATTGAGGGATTTTTGTCTATTGCATCCCTTATGTCCAGATTGACTCAGAAGAAAGTCAAGTTCCTGTGGTCAGATTCTTGTTAGAAGAGTTTTTAAGAGTTGAAGACTCAACTCACCACAGCTCTAGTGTTGACCCTACCAGATGGTTCTAACAGTTTTGTTGTGTATTGTGATGCTTCTAGAGTCGGATTGGGTTGTGTTCTGATGCAGAGAGGTAAGGTCATATCCTATGCCTTTAGATAGCTTAAACACCATTAGAAGAACTATCCTACTCATGATCTTGAGTTAGAAATAGTAGTTTTTGCCTTAAAGATTTGGAGGCATTACTTATATGGTGTGCACGTTGATGTGTTCTCTGATCAAAAAAGCCTACAATATGTATTCTCTCAGAAAAACATCAACCTCCATCAAAAAAGGTGGTTGAAATTGTTGAAAGACTATGACATGATTGTTCTGTATCATTCGAACAAGGCCAATGTAGTAGCTGAAGCTCTCAGTAGAATGTCTATGGGTAGTGTTGCCCATGTTGAGAACAGTAAGAAGAAGTTAGCCCAGGAAGTTCATCAGCTAGCCCTACTAGGTTTTCTCTTAGTCGATTCAGTAGAAGGTAGTGTGTGGGTGCAGAGTAGCTCAGAATCATCCCTAGTTTCCGAAGTAAAGGAAAATCAGGATACGAATCCCAGTCTAGTCCAGTTGAAGGAATCAGTCAGAAATCAGAAGGTAGAGATTTTCTCCCAAGGGGGAGATGGTGTTTTGAGTTGTCAGGGTCATCTATGTCTGCCAGGCATAGATAACTTGAGGCAGCAAATTCTCACAGAGGTGCATGGTATGCGTTACTCTATATATCCAGGGGCCACAAAGATATATCATGATTTGCGGGAAATCTATTGGTGGAGTAGGATGAAAAGAGATATTGCAGAGTTTATGGCTAAGTGCTCAACATGTCAGTAGGTTATGATTAAGCATCAGAAGACATTTCAGTCTATGCAGGAGTTCAGTATTCCTACCTGGAAATGGGAAGAAGTGAATATGGACTTTGTGATGGGCTTGCCTCGTACTCGTTATCAGCATGATTTAGTTTGGGTCATTGTAGATAGGATGACCAAATCAATTTATTTCCTTCTAGTTCATACCTTCTATTATGCCAAGGATTATGCCAAACTCTATATCAGGGAGTTGGTCAGATTACACGGTGCTCCATTATCCATTATCTCAGATAAAGGTACCTAGTTCACCTCTCATTTCTAGAAAGTATTCCAAAAGGGTCTTGGTACCCGAGTTCATCTCAGTATAACCTTTCATCCTTAGATAGATGGTCAAGCAGAAAGGACCACTTAGACTTTAAAAGATATGCTGCAAGCATGTGCGATAGACTTTAAAGGTAGTTGGAATGACCACTTGCCTTTGATTGAGTTCGCATATAACAACAACTATCACTCCAGTATTCAGATGGCTCCATTTGAGGAGATTCATGGGAGGAGGTATATATCTAATACTAGTTGGTTTGAAGTGGGTGAGACCATAATGGTAGGGCCTGACTTGGTTTTTGATACCTAATAGAAGGTCCAGTTGATCAGGAAAAGGCTTAAGACAGCTCAGAGCCGCCAGAAATTGAACACAAATGTGCGCATAATGGATCTCGAGTTCAAGATTGGTAACTATGTGTACTTAAAGATCTCAACTATGACAGGAGTGAAGCATTTGGGAAATAAAGGGAAACTCGATCCCTGATATGTCGGTCCTTACTAAATTCTCAGCCGTTTTGGAAAGATAGCTTACGAGCTTGAGTTACCTTCAGATTTATCTTCAGTTCTTCCAGTGATTCATGTCTCCTTGCTAAAAAAAATGCATAGGTAAACCATCAGTCGTAGTCACTATTGGGGGCATAGATATTCAGAATAGCCACTCTTATGAAGAGATCCCAGTCGAAATCCTTGACTATCAGATTCATAGACTAAGGAAAAAATAAGTTCCTCTAGTCAAAGTTCTTTGGTGGAATCAGTCTATTGAGAGAGCTACTTGGGAAGCAAAAGCATACTTGTGAACCAAGTAACCTCATCTATTCCCCGCTAATCCAGCTCATCTCAAGGTAATAGTTTTCATAAGCTTAATCAGTTTTATGTTCAGATTTCTATTATAAACTTAGTATCAGTTACCATTGCATGTTGAGTTATATGTTCATGCGCCAGTTCTGTCATGTATCCATGCATCAGATATGCATGTTCAGTATATATATTTAGTTTATCAGTAATCTCAACCATGTATTCATGAATCATGTTCAGCTATATCCATGCATTACATATATATGTTCAGTATGATAATTAAGAATACCAGTAATATTAGTCATATAGTCATGTTCCAGATGTTCATGTCTTGTAAGTAAGACAGTGTCTCAGCATTCTCAGTCTCAACAGTCTCATTCGAGGATGAATGTTCCCAAGGGGGAGATAATGTAAGACCCCACAAAATCCTAAGCTTAATTCAGTTCTTTAGGCTTGTCAAGGGGTCCCAGACATAGAATATTTTAGCTAAGTACTCAGACTTAGTGTCATTTTAACCTACGAAGGTTGGCAATCTTATTTTGTGACCTATACATCCATTAAATGTTGATGTTTAGGTTGATTCATGATCAGAAATGTCCATAGGTGTTTTCGGATAAGTTTCAGATTTTTCGAACTTCGTTTGAAGCTCCTTTGGAATCCCAAAACAGTGAATACCTCAAGTCCAAGTACCGAATAATCAAAGACCATACCCACTTCCCAAAAAACCTCAAATCTGAAACCCACCCATCCAAACTGAAAACTATAGTAGAGCGGAGCAAGAAGGTTATGATATTCCTAATAATGACTATTGGTTTGAGAAAAAAATGAGAGCAAGACATGATAAAAGAGGGCATTATGGAAGAAACGGAGGGCAAGAAGGAAGACAAGGAAACCAAGAGGTAGGCATAAACTCAATCAATATTGGCATTCAAATTTTCAAAAGTGAGAGTAATCCAGAAGTGTCCTTATCTTAGGAGTCTTCTTGTAAAATGATTTTTCAAGTGAATGAACTTTCAAAAGAGAAGAAAAGTTGCTATGCTATTGCTCACTTTAAAGGATATGCAAACATTTAGTGGGATTACACCAATATATTTAGTGATGTGTTGATTGGTAGCCAATCACCTCTTTGGGAGATGTTGAAGAGACTTAAGAGAGAGAGATATGTCCCAAAGCATTATAAACATGAGCTCCTTGACAAGCTCTACAACTTGAGGCTAGGGAGCAAGAGTGTTATGGAGTACTATGATGAATTTCAACAACTTGTCTTGAAGCTTGATCATCAGGGTGAACAAGTCCAACATAATGTCATACGCTTCAATGTTGGTTTGAATTGGGATATATCTTTATGTTTGACTCTCCATAAGTTTGAAACAATTGATAGTATCTTCCAAGTGACTATGGAAATTAAAAGGGAATAAAGAGAAGATGGCCTACAAACTTAAGAATCATCAAGGGTCCTCGGGTTTGTAAAAGAACAAAGAGGTAATTAAATATTCTTTGGGTTGGAACAAGGACAAATTCTCTTCATCTTAAGCTCCACATACCTTGAACAAGGCTTCCCACCTCAACCCTCCAAGGAATGAAGGTAAACCTACTTCTACTTCTCATTTTAAACATCTATAATGCTTTAAGTGTCAAGGTTGGGTTCATTGGGAAAAAGAGTGTCGTAACCGACGTAATGTGATTCTAAGACAGGGGAAGTTGTACTATCTTGGTGAAGAAGTTGAGTTGGAAACTGAGGGAAATGATGACAACTCTCAAGATGGAGAGTGCATAGAACCTAAACCTAAAGGTAAGGGTAGTGAAGAAGACGTGTTTCCTTTTGAAGGGGAATATGATGTCCGTAGTTTTGTGGTTAGAAAGGCTTTGTTTAGTAAGGTCTTGGATGACATTACAACACTCTACCCTTCCTTGAACATAAAATGTTATGATGTGACTTTTTGTGAAGTGGTCTCGGAATTGCTTAGTGTAGAAGTACATGCTTCTTATATTGGTAGTTCTCTTGCTGTATTTAATGATAAATGTGCTCCTAAGAGTATTTCACTACTTGAACATGTGAATGGTATGATTGAAAACTTTCAAGTTAGTGTTGATGCTTGTGTTGTTGATCTTGATAATGAATATGGTCCTTTGAACTTGTGTGATGGTGGTCATTATATTAGTCTTCTTCATAGTGTCGGTCACAACCCGAACCAGGGTCGCCCTGGCCATGACGGACATCCCAAACCATGAAGGCTCGAGAGCCCTTCTAACTTGTAATCATATACACCATTCATAAATAAATAGGAAATGTGGAATAAAATCTTCTACGGAAACATGGTCATAATCTAAATTTAGTTTAACAATGAGGAATAAAATCCAATATCAACTAAACACCATCTGAAAACCTTCTTCAAAATCTCTACTACATGATCAAATAACAACTGTTTGAAAACTGGGACAAGGCCCCCAGTAGACCAAAACTATAATAAATAATAACTGTCTGAAAGAAACTAGGCCTTCTGAAACATAGAAGGCTCACAAACTGGTACTCTTCACTCTTGTCTGATGAAATCTATTGCTTATCAGGACTCCTAGACTGTGTCTCAGAACCTGGAGGGAAGGGGGTTAATACAGATGTACTGGTATGCAGAGCAATCCAAAATAAATCTTTTATATAAATAAAATAGTTGAGAGCTATTCATAAACATCATGAAAGATATAATTTTCAAAACACATGGGCATTCATGAAAAAACATAAAAAAAACTTTCTGTCAAAAGTAGTTTCTGATCTTTGTATTACTTTTGAGTTAGGAGGAACTCCCCTAAAAGTATTATATTCCACAGTCTATATGGAATCCTCCATTGAATCGGCGGGGAAGCCCCCAACCCAAGTATGCCGCAAGGGTTGGAGTGTCTGAGTCAGATACGCCACAGGGCACTAGGCCAGCGTATAATAATATACCTAGATCGATAAATCATAGTTTTGGGCAATGAGTTATCAGAACTCATGCCTTTTTCGGGGAACCACCTAATCTCTCTTTATGCCCAATTTTATCCTATTCTAAATCGAACATTATTCTACTTTCAACATCTAAAAAATCTGACTTCAAATGGGCATTCTATTTTATTCTGAATTACCATGGTATTATATTGATTGGTGTCATCACACCAAAACTTGCAAGACCTATTTCTGAGCCATAATGCATCATGCATGATTCTTTCTTTAAAACATAGTTCAGACCACCAAAACATACAAATTAACAAAGGGAATTCATGTTCCGAAAACATAAGTCAAAACTATGCAAAATTCTCATCATTTCAATAAACAAGTGGTGGTCATGTAATCTTTAACAAAGCATGCAACCCTTCTCATTATATAATTATGTTCAACATTCATCAACATAAACAACCCTGTCTATTTTGAAATCAAAATCATAATCCAAATATAACATTATTCAAGACATTTCATAACATGCTTTTCAAAATGCATTCAAACGATTTCATAGTATATCATAAGTAAATGAAAATCATCACAAGAGAGGGATTTTTCATGAATCATGCTCTCAATTGAATCATCAACCTTAAAACATAAGCTTATAATATATATCTAATTTTAAATTAATTTAGGGGAAAGAATAAAGGCCAAAACAATATCATCAATACTTCTAAAGCATGGATATATTCATAAATCTGAAAAACCCTTTCTTAAAATCAAGATTTTCATACCCATAAGATTTTAGAAAAACTCCGCGTACCTTAAATTGGAATATTTTTAATGAACTCTTGCTTTTGGCATGCTATACATATGATTGATGAGTGCCTCTTGTATCCCTCGCAATGGAGATTCTGAATCTTGAAGAATTAAGAAAAATCCATGGTTAAATCTTGAGATATTTGGGTTTTTAGTTTGAAATACTAGGGTATGTTCTTGATGAATTTGAGAGAAAAGAATCATATTTTGGTGTTTTGGGAGTTTAATCCCATGTTATAGATGAATAAGGGATGGAAGATACCCATTTTGCCCTTAAAAATACGGAAATAGAACCTTAAATTTTGGTGCGTGCGATAGGGCGTGCGTCGCACGCTTATCGCATGATGCTACTGTCTCAGTCACTAAAATGGCCATAACTTTTCGTTCGAATATCATATTTAGGAAAAAATGGTATCGTTGGAAATATAATTCGAAGATCTTTCATTTGATATATAGTAGGCCCTCTAATTCTGTATATACAAAGAGTTATGGTTGATTGAAGTTGACCCAAGTTTCGACGCTCACTCAAACTCGAATGATAGGAAAGCTTTCAACTCGTCCTTGAGTTAGGGGACCTCTATGATCTTAATTCATGCTTAAGTAGGTTAACACACTACATAATTGATTAATATGCCAATTTTTTATAGAATTTATGGCTTTTGAATCATCTATGCATAGAAACGATGGTTTTTATTCTAGGCCGAAATGTGGGGTGTTGCATTATATCCCCTTTGGGATCAATCGTCCCTGAATGATGGGTAGGAATATTGAAGTCTTAAAGGTTTGAAATAATGTGTACATGATATGTCTTCTAAGAAAGAATATATTGATCTGAAACATTTAAATTTCCATTATGAAACTGAATTCTGAGTTGACTTGCCCTTACTTGCTTTAAGGAGCTGATTCATGCTGATAATTTAGTATCCCCTTAAGGTGTTCATGATCCAATCATATGTATCGAATTGAGAAGTGATAACTTATTTAAGTACAAATCTTGAGACAATAGGATTTAGATCGTACAAAGGTATTACACTGTCTGAGCTAAAATGACTAGAGAGATTTGAGACTATGCACTGAACTCTTATGAACTGAGTCATGACTAAATAGCTGAATATGAAATATGATGTTCGAACTGAACTGAATTCGCAATTACATGGATGAAATAGATTATCTCTTGGGGTGGTCATACACATGGGACTTCAGATAACAAGACTGGGTGTAAAGGTGGAAAACCACAGTAACTTGTCTTCTTGACTATTAAACTAAACTGCTGGCTATACTGGCTGAATTATACTAGAATCTTATACTTAACTGGCGTATCTCGTTAACACTCTTTCTAAAGAAGTTCTAGTAGCATTCAAGAGAAAAGAATCTTGGGCATGAGTTACACAAGACACCCAACTAAGGAATAACAACAGTGACACTACTCTATAGCATGGAATATAGACATATAACTCATAAACTAGGATAGAATTACCAGGCCTTAGGCAATGCAACTTTTTACTTTCAAGATTAGTGCACTTCTCGAATACTCCCTTAAATATATTATTCCCTTTAAATAACATACTCATTTGATTCAACTTAGAATTCTTATATGGGCATTGATAAATCTTTCTACTAATGCCTAAAGTAACATAAGTCCTCTCAGCATGATCAAGACTAACTTCAAATCACAAAATACAACATGCCATACCACGATACTAGTCTAAACCATATGATTCAATCTTCTATATATATTTTTTTAGAGATTACACCCTAAGCATATCGTGCCTTAGCACTTCAATGACTAACTCTGATCTTTTACTATGGATTCACTAGCGCATATTGCGTTCCTCCACTTAAATCTCAACATGTCATTCAAGCCTATCTTTATAACCATATATGAACTCCAAGGAAAACACCCATAAGGACATACTTCACATATTCTCTAATCCACTATCAATATAACTCCCACGCGCTACCCCAAGAACATTTACACACAAATTTCCACTAACCATCACATATATCAAAGACTTGGCCCCAGATCTTACTTCACACTTATGACCTTATCTAAAACAAGCATACTATGATCTTCTATTAACAAGAAACATTTACTCATCACCACTATCATCACATAAGGAGGAGTCACTAAAAGGTTAGAACATAAGACCTTGAAGCATGAGGGGATATTATACGAGACTTGACACTTAACTGAGGCCGGAGGAATAGCAAATCAACATCAGGGATTCATCAAAGTGATCTGAATTTGGGCGTACATGACTATAAGATGAATCTCATCAATCATAAAGAGTATAGCATGAATTATGGGAACTGAGCACAATATAAAGCGTTAGTACATGAGTCATGAGCTGCATGACCTCAATTTGAAGTTCATAACATATGGAATGTGATTTCGACTACTGAATGAACTGGAACTCCTTATTTTAGAACTGGAAAAGCATGTGATTCTCTATCATATACATGAACATGAACTATGATCATAGAACTGAAACGTAAGGCATGAGTAGGTATTAGGATCACTGAAAAATACTGAGATAAGAATGGGTTGAGTCTCACTCTCACTTTCTGATGTTCTTTATCATACTGACATCACTACTAGAATCTAAGAGCCTGACTTGGTTACTTGTTCTATCATCTCCCCCTCAGCTTTAAGTCATCATCTTAAGTTTGAGAAATACCTTACTAGACTCTAAACTGAACTACACTCACTGCACTCTGGGGTCTGGAATAGAACAATACACGTAGTTAATAGAACTTAACCCGAATGTCTACACCTGAAAGGGGAAAACCCACTGCTAATCCTACCTTCTAAGACACACTCTATCTTTCTATAACCCCAATAGTTAATCACATAATACTTGAACACTTACTAACTTCGAATCCTCGTTAGTATTCCCATAGTCAGAGTACATACCCTATAGAGCTTTAACTCTTATTTTTGTAGATTTAACCTTCAAAAATTCAAACTTAGATTATAACACTTAATCATGGATATCACCAAGCCTTTGATGAATCATACTACTAGTCTTTCTCCACCTAGAAACTTAATGGTACTACTATGTCCACTAGCCACAGACAACATGTAATTGTCTTAGAAAATGCCGCAACTCCATATCACCTTGGGCATACTTCTACCTCATACATACAACATCATACTTTGTTACTAATCAAATAAACTTAATCTATTTCATACACCATTCAAGCCTATTAGATCGCTTCCATATAACTAGTATCATTAACTAAAAAATCATCACATCCACTTTTATGGACATCAACTGTTCACACTTAATGTCTAGTGTTAAGCATGATTTACAACCCAACCTGATACACAATTCTCATAAAATATTCATCATAAATCTTAAGCCACTATTCTTAAATCCACATCCTACATTAAATTCAAGCCAATAGTCTAGCATCAATCATCTACCACCAATGAAGAAGGAAACATAATATACTAGTCCATCAAATTGGGACATTCTATTCAAATACCTCAAAAATCTACTACATACCTTCTCACAAGTAGTACTAGTTTACAACTACCAACGAAAAGAAGGTCAAAGGGGGTAAAGTCACATAATAGACATGGTCAACCTTAATCTTATATTATAACCCCATACAATCTTATCTACTTATATGGCTTTATCATATCACACTTACTTACAAAAGCGTACATTTAGACTTCCTTTAAATTCCACAAACAACCATGAGTCTATAATTATAACTCACTGGCTCATCTAGCCATTTTCATACTTCAAGCAGACAACAATTCACCTTAACTAATAACTCCTTCTCTACCTTTTACTAAACTAACACAAAAGGGTGTATCATTTCATTACCAACTCAATCTCATGCGAAAATATTCGACTATACATATATTCAACCAACACAAGAACAACAAGTTGCTATTGAATCGAAATAGGCCTCACACGACTTCACTAGACTTTGATTTTTGTATTTTGAACAAGAAAAGGAAATGAATAACAAAGAAACTATGCTAGTGAATCGAAAGATCCCCACACGGCTTCACTAGACTTTGATTTTTTTTTTCAAAAACATTATGATAATAAGATTACATATTACAAGAGATAGAAAATTGACACACAATATTCAATGATTGAAGGATACACATCTTACTCTGTATAAATAAAAATTTGAGTCAATCACTTCCCCCACAGACTACCATACAATCCACACATGCTACTAGCTACCATATTAGTCTATCACTATAAAGTGGTAAATCATCCTCAAATATCGGTTATTCAACTAAAATATTTATTTACAAAAAAGTCACCCTCACTATGACTTCTAAATTTATGACTTCATATCACCAACCTCTTGGTATAATCTCACTACCAATAGGTCATGACACCGACACTTTAACTTATACTACTAATCAGGTGGAAATACAGTTCCAAAATTCTGCTACATATCATTCCCCCTGAATCATGAAATCTGCAACATAATATTTTTCAAAGAGACGAAATACTCTTAATACTGCAAGCTGAAAAGCACGATTTCATTAAAATCAAAGTTCACACAAAAATCAATACACTCTGAAGCACTAACGGACACACTCTGAAGCACTAACGGGCTCTTCTCAAGTCCTTGCAAAAATTTTAAACTCTTATATGGCTCAATCAGAAAGGATCATACCATTTAGACTCTAAACTTCTGCACTTGACTCACCGCAATAATGAGACATATCTGGGCTCATCCGAGTAAGAAAATAATTGGGATAACTTTAATTTCGTATGGACGAAACCATAGCACGAATTAGAGTATGGAAGAGAGGAACATTCTGGATCAATAGCACAAACTAAAACATAAAGAAAGGAAAACATTTCTAAATTCCAAGTAGCCTCCTGCTTATAAGTGTGTCACACTACACACCCATAAACAAGACTCTACCCGATGCGATTTCACAGACATCCTAGGACCATGAGCTTTTCTCTGATACAAAGTTTGTCACGACCCGAACTAGGGCCCTGGACATGACGGACATCCCAAACCATAAAGGCCCGAGAGACATTCTAACTTGTAATCATATACACCATTCATATATAAATAGGAAATGCAGAAATAAAATTTGGTATGTAAACATGGTCATAATCTAAATTTAGTTAAAAATGAGGAATAAAATCCAATATCAAATAAACACCATCTGAAAACCGTCTGCAAAATCTCTACTACATGATCAAATAACAACTGTCTAAAAATTGGGACAAGGCCCCCAATAGACCAAAACTATAATAAATAATAACAGTCTAAAAGAAACTAGGCCTTCTGAAATATAGAAGGCTCACCAACTGGTACTCTTCACTCCTGTATGATGAAATCTATTGCTTATCAAGACCCCTAGACTGTTCCTCAGAACCTGGAGGGAGGAGGTCAATACAGATGTACTGGTATGTAGATCAATCCAAAATAAAGCTTTTATATACCTAAAATAGTTGAGATATTGTCATAAACATGATGAAAAATATAATTTTCAAAACACATGAGCATTCTTAAAAAAATATAAAAAACCTTTCTGTCAAAAGTAGTTTCTGATCTTTGTATTACTTCTGAGTTCGGTGGCACTCCCCTACAAGTCTGATATTCTATGGGCTATATGGAATCCTCCATTGACATGGAGGAGAATCCCCAAATCCAAGTGTGCCACAAGGGTTAGAGTGTCTGAGTCTGATACGCCATAGGGCATTAGGCCAAGATATAATAATATACTTGGATCAGTAAATCACGGTTTTAGGCATTGAGTTGTATAAACTCATGCCTTCTTTGGGGAACCACCTAAGCTCTCTTTATGAAAAATTTTATCCTTTTCTGAATCATGCATTATTCTAGTTTCAACATCTGAAAAATCTGGCTTCAAACATGCATTCTATTCTGTTCTGAATTACCATGACATTACCTGGATTGGTGTCGTCACACCAAGACTTGCAAGTCCTATTTCTGAGCCATATCGCATCATACATGATTTTATCATTAAAACATAGTTCAAACCACCAAAATATGCAATTCAACAAAGGGAATTCATGTTCTAAAAACATAAGTCAAAACTATGCAAAATTTTCATCCTTTCAATAAACAAGTAGTAGTCATGTAATCTTTAACAAACCATGCAATCCTTCTCATTATATAATTATGTTCATCATTCATCAACATAAACAACCCTCTCTCTTTTGAAATCAAAATCATGATCCAAATATAACATTATTCAAGATATTTCATAACATGCTTTTCAAGATGCATTCAACTGATTTCATAGTATATCATAAGTAAATGAAAATCATCACAAGGGAGGGATTTTTTATGAATCATGCTCTCAATTCAATCATCAACCTTAAAACACATGCTTACAATATATATAATTTCAAATCAATTTGGGGAAAAGCCTAAAGGCCAAAACAATATCATCAATGCTTCTAAAGGATGAATATATTCATAAATCTAAAAAACCTTTTCTTAAAATCAAGATTTCCATACCCATGATATTTTAGGAAAACTCTGTGTACCTTAAATTAGAAGCTTTTGAATGAACTCTAGCTTTTGGGATGCTATACGTATGATTGATGGGTGCCTCTTGTAGCCCTCGCAATGGGAATTCCAATTCTTGAAGAATTAAGAAAAATCCATGGTTAAATCTTGAGATATTTGTATTTTTAGTTTGAAACCCTAGGGTGAGTTCATGATGAATTTGAGAGAAAAGAATCATATTTGGGTGTTTTGGGAGTTTAATCCTGTGTTATAGCTGGATAAGGGATGGAAGATACCCATTTTTCCCTTAAAAACGTGAAAACAAAACCTGAAATTTTGGTGCGTGCGATAGGGTGTGCGTCGCACGCTTATCGCATGATGCTACTATCTCAGACACTAAATTAGACATAACTTTTTGTTGGGTTATCGGATTTAGGCAAAATTTGTATCGTTGGAAAGCTAATTAGATGATATTTCATTTTATATATAGTAGTCCCTCTAATTCATTATATATAAAGAGTTATGGTCAATTAAAGTTGACCCATGTTTCAACGCTCACTCAAACTCGAATGATAGGAAAGTTTTCAACTCATCCTTGAGTTAGGGGACCTCTATGATCTCCATTCATGATTAAATAGGTACACACTACATAATTGATTAACATTCCAAATTTTCATAGGATTTATGGCTTTTGAATCATCTATGCATTGAAACGATGGTTTTTATTCTAGCCCAAAATGCAGGGTTTTACAGTGTTCATATGTGTTCTGAAATTATGAGTAATGCCTTGTATAATTTTGAGTGTAACTCTCATCTCTTTGATGCTTATGTTAAATTATGTCCTTTGTGATGCTTTTAGTAAGTGTTTCATAATTATAACAAAGAATTGTTGGCTATATTCTAAGAGTGTGCCCCCTTGGTGTGTTCATATAATTGTGGTACAAATGGGAACCCTCCTATCATGAGGATTGTGTACTCGTTGTTCCTCTTATTGGTTTTGCATGGTGTGAATTTGAGGTCAAATTCCTTTCTAGATGGAAAGTATGATACAATTATAAAGATCATAAGGAGTACAAGGGCTTGTAGAAAGTTCAAGTTTTGGATTGTGCAAGTGATTGAAGACCTCTTGTAACCTTTTTGAAGACTTTTCCAAGTGAATAAAGGAGGAGGGATCTCACACTACATAGGCACTTCTCATTGAGGTTATGATGCACTCTTTACACTTCAAAATAATACTCCATAGGTGCCTATTTTACTAAGCTCGTTAAGGGCATTTTAGACATTTTTATGTAATAGTATAAATAGATATTTAGCTTCTATTTTTCTTTAGCTTTTGAAATTTGAATGAGTGACTTCTAAATTGTAGTTTTTCTTCTTCTTCTTCTTCTTCTTCTCTTTGAGAGAAATCCGAAACTAGGGATTAATACATTTAATGGTTTTCACTTGTGTTGATCATTGGCAAGAAAGGTAGGTGTTTGGGATTGTGAATTTCTTTGTGTCCACATAAGAATAAGGTGTAATCAACAATGGTGATTTGTGTTTAAGTGTTTAATAGACCTTTAGTGCTTCTCATTAGTGTTGGTAAATGTCTCATTATCTATCCTTTTATTTTTGAATGCTATCTTTTCTTTTGATTCTACTTCCTCTCCTTATTCTATGTGGTATTTTTCATTATTTATTCTAGTTTTAGGTTTAATTCATATCAACAGTATTGACACCCTTCTTTCTGGGGCTATAGGTTTGACCCCGATTAGCTCAGATTGAGGCTTGTCAATTACATGATACCTCCCACAGTTTTAGTCTAGTTATTCAAACTAAGTACAATTTAGTATTACCTGATCAGTATTGATATATTAGATAATGAATATGCAGACATTAGCCAATCAGTATATAGATACCAGTTAATCAGTAATTAATATTTCTCAGCTCTACTTTGCTTAACCACAGCATAAATATTTTTAGTTATTCAGATAGAAAGAATTCAGTCTCTTAGATTATAGATTTTATCTGAAAAATCTTTATGCTTGGTCTTACATTCTCATATTTTACATGTTCATGCATTTATGCTCAGTTATCTCATGCATTTTAGTCAGTCCTTATCTCATATACCAGCATATTCAAAGTACTAATCGCATACTTTTCTTTCCACTATGTTGTCTTATAACATAGGTCCAGATGCTCAGTTTCCCGAATGCTCTTAGAAAACTCAGCGTACTCAGCAATAGTAGTGGTGAGTCATCATCCATCGAGGACGTGATTTGTTCATTTCAGTTATTTTGGTACTTTCTTATGTTTAGTTAGTTACAATTATTTGGGGATTTGTCCCATCAAATCCTTAGTCAATTTAGAGGATTTCAAACAATAAGAAAGTCAGGTAAGTAATTAGTCAGTTACAATTTTTTTAGTACTTTTCCATCATTCTGATAGATGGCTGGTTTTTAGTATTTATCAAATGTTTTAGACTTGTGATGTAATCATATTTCAGTATTCAGATAGGTATTACTTCAGCAGTTTATCTTTTGCACATATGCTTTACTATTATTTTGTTCAATGCTTGTAGCATGTACCATCTCATGGTTTTTGTTGCAGACACTTTTGACCATAAGCACCATTATCGCGACTAGGCGGTAGCTTTGGGTCATGACCAGTCTAATAGGAACACTAGTTGTAATGATCATCCTGACTAATCTGAGGGCCACTTATAATTTTAAATACTACCAAAGTCTAGCTAATAGACTACAAATTAAGCTAACCTATACTAGAAGGATCCTCACTCCTAGATAAAATACCAATTTCACTATTCTTATGGAATGGCCTCTTGCCACCACCTCTATATATATCAATACGTGCTCTCTCTAAGTCACACACATAATCCATAACCTGAGTTAAGGATGACCCAACTGCTACCAAATGTTTCTATGCCAAATAGAGTAGCAATTTAAACCATGCACCATGTCCGGTTATGAAGAATATGGCAAAGAAATAAGTTTGTCCCACTTAAGAAACCTAGTCTCATACTCTAAAATTTAAAAATAACCCCGATGAACACTAAATCGATACGATTATAACTTGAGAACTGCTTAATGAATTTAATGTCATCCATGGCTATAAGGGATCTGCAGTATTACTCGGGTCTCCAATGTCGAACCTCGAAGGGTTGAAGTACTCATGAGCTCAACTAAAGCCTGAGATGGTCCCCAATCCTTTGGTTGATGCTGAAGATATTCTATATACATCCTTGACTCTCTGGTCCAATGCAATACTGATGTGCTTAAAACACGTGTCAAAGTCTCATCTGCATCGATCAACCAACTTGTATCCTTCATTAGGCACAAAATAGAGTCAAAGAATGTTCTTGAGGATCGTAGCAATGCAGAATCATGATAAGGAGTCAAGAAATGAATTTCTTAAGAATGTCCCTGTAGCCTCTTAAAGATAGGTTAAGGATGTCCACGTACGAATCCGTAAGACTCTACTAAATACTTAGCTATTGTACTAACATATTGGTAAACCTAGGTTCTTTTATCAATTTTTCGTAACCCAAATTCTCTGGTCATGATGGCATTTACTATAACCCACCAGTAGGCAAGCCAAACCAATAGTGAAAAATGGCTAGTAATGGACTACCTATAAGGACAGAGAAAAGAATGTATAATATTGTAACGCCCTGAATCTGGTACTCGAAATTCCACATGGTGCTCATGACACCGAAGGACCACAAGCTAACCCATGACTGATATCTATAACTGAGCACTGCATAACATACTGTATAAATGCAAAATAAAAGGCTGAAAGGCCATAAGGTTCAAATATCTGATAAAACATAACATCTAAAAAATACTCTATATCAATACCAAATGACTGAAATAATTTTCTGAACATGCTATAGTTTGGAAGCCTCTAAACTATCTAAAAACTGTGGAGTTGATGGGACATGTCCCCAACTAACTCCGAACTACTGAAATAATAAAGTAATAAAATTATCATGCTATACTCGAATGATGAGGACTCACTGCTTGTCTGGCTGCTGAACGTATGATCTACTAAAGATGCTCTAGAGATCGTGCTTCTAAACCTATGGTATAAACATACCATAGCACAAATACGTCAGTACGATTGAATGCACTAGTATGCAAGTGAGGTAGGCTGAATGCAAGGGGTTTGTTTGCATGAACAATACAAACTGACTGAATAACATGAACGTGAGAACGCATACAGAAATACGTGAACTGTAACTAAGATCATGACATCACTGAATCTAAATACTGATAACATAAGTTTTGTATAACTGATATACTATTTTTTGAATGATTGTGTCTGATAGTCCTATTTCTGATTGAACTAGCTGGGTTACGTACTAAGTTGGGTGACTATATCTGACAGTCCTATATTTTGTAGAACTATTTGAGTTCTATTATTGAGACTGAGACTGAGACTGTAACTGTGGGAAGTAGTCATCTAACTGACATACCCTAAATGAGATAATATAATTGAGTTGGGGTCCAATCTGTAATCCCAAATAGAATGGTGTCAATACCGTGGAATTGGTAAGGACAAGCTGTGAGTAATCCCTCATCAAATAGGTACTCTAACGATAACGGTGGGACCATTATCTAACAGGCTAAGTCACCTCATTAACCATCATCTAACAGGTTAGATATCTCAACCTACGCTGGCTACATAGTTTTAGAGTGTAAGGATTGCTTCAAAGAATCACACTCTCTACTCGCAGGTGAGTTCCCATTCTTAGGCTCACTCGGTGCTGAATCTTACTCTCATCAGATTAGACACTGAATTAATTATACTGAACTGACTGGACTAAGATAACTGAGTTTCACTGACTGACGAAATATTACTGAGATATGATAACTGACTGAGATTACTGAAATTATTGAGTTTTCCTGAGTGATGAGACTGACTGAATTCTCCTGAACATGGCTTGACTGAGAGTATCTTAAAAACTTACACTATCTCTAGGCACACAGCTAAATTGTCGGGTAAAAGTTACCCCAGGACTCAATAGCATGAAACTGACAAGACATGACACTTCCTGGACTCATGACTATAATCAACAATCCATAATACAATCATTGGGGAATTTCATGAGGCACTTGATTATCATAGGTTGGTACATGAATAGGAATACATATAAACATGTAATAATTTCATAGGGCTAATCTCATGAACAATCCATAAAACAATTTCAATGCATAGCAATAACATGGAAGTCATTTTGAACATAAGGGTAAAGCATGGGTTCATCAATTTGGTCATAATTGAGTCCTAAAGAATGATTTTTATTATCTTAGGAATTTTATCAAACACATTGCATGCACAACCTTAGGCTTAGGCATATACACTAGTTCATACATCATGGTTACTTTAATCAACTCAATTTAAAAGTTTCCAAACCCAAATACTAGCATAATTTCATGAAATGTACATAAAGACTCCAACTTGGGATTCATACAACCACATCAACATTATTAAAATCAACTCACCATATGGAAATCATAATTCATGAGTTTAAAATTGGATTCTTAAGCTTCATGGGCGAAAGAAATGCATGAATCAATTCTTGAAGATTAGTGGAGGAAAGCTTGAATTCTTTCCTTTTGATTAGACACCTAGGATTTCTTATTCATGGGGATTAATCTTTGAGATAAACCCTAATTTGGTATTGTGGATGAATAAAAAAGTTATGAACTCTGGTCTGGTATAATTAGGGGTTAAAATAGGTGAAAAAAGACCCAAATACCATTTGGGGATGAAAGTTATTTTAGTAGTGGATATTGAAATGACTCTTAGATTATTTTCCATATTTATGCTTATCTTCATCATTTGAGCTTCTCCAAGTAATTTATGACTTGCTGGGATCGACGATTCAGTTATCAGGAAGTTCATTTAATTTTTAAAGCCAATTCACAGTTTAGAAGTCTTCGTTTGTTCAAAATAGCCACCGGGCAAAAAAATTAGTGAAACAATCTTGGATTCAAATTTTTACTAGGCCACCAGATTCGGAATATCGATGTTAGTCAAAGTAGACCTTTGGTTGGTGTCCTAATACACCCAATCTTATTTCAACCTATTAGTTGGAATGTTGAAAATTGGAAAGAATGGTTGTGGGACCCATATTTGATAGAAACCATCTCTGATTTAAAATCCAACTTCTCCATCGCATTCGAAACATTGATTTTAGGTGAAGGAGACCCTTGGTTATGGTCCAAGGCTCCCAGAGTTATTTTGGGCTATTGAGCAAATTTTATGAAAAGTGATGAAACTATAGGTTTGGGCTCCACTTTTTACCTAAACAATCTATGATGAAAGTTTTGATGATTCCAATGGATTTTAAATATTCTTTACACTCAAAATTCACTATTAGATCATGTTCTTTGGATTTCAATGAGTTTCGAGGGTCAATAACTTATATTTGAGTTTGCTGTAATTTTTTATGCAACTACAATTGCGGCCCGTATGATCGCAATAGCGGAAAATCTTTAGCAGTAGAAGCTATATAAAGTCCCAAAAGACACGTTTGGGGCATTTTCCCTTTACTGTTTAGACCTAGAAACCCCAAGATAAGTGTAATATCTCAAAATAGGTCATAAGGGAGCATAATTATCATCTTTTATTTCTATTATCTTCAAGATTAAGGTAGTAATTTCTTGAATTCATGCTTGAATTTCTTAGTTTTTGCCCAAAACACTAATTTAGCTAAGGTCATGATTTTAGCCCAAAGTATGCTTTGTTTTCACCCATTCTTTGAGGGTTATGATTCCTTATTCATTTGTGAATATTGGGTTGGTCTCAGAAACTCATTTTCTATATGTAGGACCCACCTTGGGTTTTGGTGTCATTTGTGGACTCGAAGCATAATAGTGAAATATGGGTATCATTAGACTCGTATTAATGTGTAGATTATGGTTTTGATAGTGTGATGGCATTTTGGGGATTGTAAAGTAAATACGAGCATTTGGTGCATGAAGTGAGGTTTTACAGTTTGGCCTTGAGGTAGGCTTCTATCTACTTTTCTTCATAGATGATGTGTGATATATGTTTCGTGTAAATATAGATGTTAGGATTGATTATTGGTAGGATGAATTGACCTTGATTGTTGATGTTTAGGTATTAGATGAGGGTTTTGGACCCGTAAGATGGCATGATTACAACCCTTTTGTATCCTATTGGCTTTCCTCTTTTGATTAGATTAGTTATACCATGGATATGATATAATCCTATGTTTGGAATATGTTTTTAGAATTTGTAGGATGATTTGTATATTTAGCCTTATTGGGCTAGTGTAGTAGTCTTAAAATAATAAGTTGTGTAGAGTTGACTTGAGTACCCTTGTTTCTAGTCGAATTTTCTATCTTAGGCTTGAATACTGCTTACTTTACATCTAGAAGATAAACTAGGTAACTTACCTTAGTTTGGGCCATAGTATGCCAAATTATGGAAATTTTAGATTAGAAGTGGGATCGTTTGGCCCACTTAGGTCTATGCTTTTGTTAAGTCTTGTAGAATTAGTGCGGACATTAGACATAGATGAGGCTAGTAAACCTTAGAATTAAGTTATTTCATAGCTTGGTAACTTTTATTGATTATCCCGAATTGTGGCTTTTGAGTTATGGCTATGGTACTCCTTATGGAAGTGATATTGGGCATTTAAAGATGATATTCCTCCTAGATACATTATTTGGCCTATAAAGATGGTATTTTCTCTTAGACTTTAAAATTGGCCTATAGATATGCTATTTTCTCTTAGACTTGAGGATTGACCTATAGAGTTGCTATTTCCTTTAGTCGTTATTGTTGTACCTATATAGACGATGTTCCTCTTGGATATGAAAATTGGCTTAGAGACGTGATATTCCTTGTAGTCATGATGTATGACCTATTGAAATAAGATATCCCATAGACGATTACATATCTATATTGTGTATGCCTCCTATATGTGAGATGCCTCTTATGTGAGAGATGATTACATACTTATTGATATTATGCCTCCTATGTGTAAGATGCCTCTTGTGTTAGAGATGATTTCATGCTTATTGATATTATGCCTCCTATATGTGAGATGCCTCCTATATATGAGATGATTAGGGATATACTACGGCTTATAAATATGATTATTGATATGAGTCATGGATATGTGTATGGGCCTAAGGCTGTGATTATCATGTTGTGATTATTTTTAAGAAATTAATGGGCCAAGGGCCGTGTTATGATATTTATTGAATGTCCAAGAAGTGTTTATCACTATAGATGATGTTATTATGGTATATAAATATGAATATGAATATGAATATGAATATGAATATGAATATGTATACATTTGGATAGACATCTCTCCTGTATGGGATGGACAAAGATACGGTATGATGCTTATTATTCCTCTTATTGAATACTGGTGATGGCATGCATAGATTTGGTATGTTCGTGATTATTTACCTATATAAATAATGTTATAATAGCTGAGATATGATCTTATGACTGCTCTTCTAGTTAGAAGGTTAAGCTATGTGGTAACTAGTTGTCTATTAGGGGACTATAGCACTTAATGGCTAGGAATCTAATGTATTAGTTAATGAATCTTGCTTAGCTAAAACATGGTAGCTAATGATGGTTAGTTAATGAATGGTGTAAGTTAATAAAAGATTGTTAGGTGACAACTAGTAATGTTTTTGTCTAGTAATGATTAGCGGATATAGGATAATAAGTTGATAATAATGAATGATGGATAAATGGTAGTTTTGGTCTAGTGATGAACCTTGACTAAATGTTAGATGTTGGCTATAAAATAAATAGTTGTTAGTTACTATCTCATGAATAAGGATAATGTAAAGGATAATGTTTTGGCTAATAACTAGAAGTTATGTGATGACTAGCGAACTAGTGATTTTATAATTATAAATGTTGGTTAGCTACCAACGAGTATTTGGGAAGTATTGACTAGATAGATATTCTATGGTTATATGATTATGTTTATGAGTATTTTCGTACTTGTTATTCGGCAATGACTATTATGTTCTTATTGATACCCGGCAAAGCTAGAGGATATAGTTATGATGATGTTGATACCCAATAAGACTTGAGGATACTATTGTGATGAAATTGATACCCGACAAAGCCAGAGGATACTATTGTGATAATACAGATAGCCGACAAGGCCGGAGGATACTATTGTGTGATGTTGATACCCGACAAGGCCGGAGGATTTATTGATGATATGTTGATACCCGTCAAGTGTGGAGGATATATTACTGATATATTGATATCCGACAATGTCGAAGGATATATTGATGATACCTTGATACCTAGCAAGGACGGAGGATACTATTTATGATGTGTGATACCTGACAAGGCCGGAGGTTGATTACGATGATGATAGTACTAATGAGGATAATTATGATGAGTTGTGATGTTGATTGTGTACATTGTATACATTCCTGCATGTGCATTACATATCACAAGTATGCACATATATTTATCAGTAGGTATAGGGTGGTTGCATATTTATATGGGTGAAGAATATACCTTATATTGTTGTATGTTGATTGAACCTTCTGAGCATGCGGCGGTGGAGGTACGTATAGGCTCGACTAGGTATTTGTTATCCAGTATAGCTGGTTATTCGTGATGTTATTGATATTTTTATTATCATTGTTATGATTATTCTTATGGCTAGCTTATGACAGATTTGTCATCGATCTGGTTTCAGGATGTTCGGTATGTCTTCGGCCGCTAATATCTTATGATTGCATTATTATGCACGATTATTTCATGTCTAGCCATTTGTATTAGGAACCCTGAGTATGATAGTATTTAAATCATGATAGTATTGTAATGAGGTCTTAGAATGAGAATATGATGATATAGGTTATGCTTTGAGCATTTGCAGGATGATTTGTATATTTAGCCTTATTGGGCTAGTGTAGCAGTCTTAAAATAATAAGTTGTGTAGAGTTGACTTGAGTACCCTTGTTTCTAGTCGAAGTTTCTATCTTGGGCTTGAATATATCTTACTTTACATCTAGAAGATGAACTAGATAACTTAGCCTAGTTTGAGGCATAGATTGCCAAATTATGAAAATTGTGGATTAGAAGTGGGATCGTTCGGCCCACTTAGGCCTATGCTTGTGTTAAGTCTTGTAGACTGTAACGCCTCAAAATCCTATCATAAAGCATCATACGGTGCTTAAGGCTACAAGTAGCCCCGAGCTAACCCTTTAAGCCTGCTACTTAGTATAAATCCTACTTAAAGATAATGAGAGAAAAATAAGGAATCATGTCATATCACGTCTAACAGAAATCCGAATGGGTACTGTAAAAGTAACAAAATACTGCAAATCTAAACATACTGACCATCTAGTCTGACAAGCCTCTACTACTCAACAAACCAGAGAGACATTGGGACAGATCCCCAACTAACTTTAACTGAATTGAAAACAGTAGAACAACTACTAAAAATACTAAAATGTCTGGAGATAGGCCATCGAACCATGAGGACTAACCACAGTGGGGATGTAGATAAAGGTACTCGGGATAACTGATGCTACTAGGACTGAGCACCAGAACCTACATTATGAGACAGTGTAGCACATAGACGTATATGCAGATCAGCACTTGGAAATGTACTTAGCATATGGGGGTGTATGAAATTACATATCAATACAATAAATTTTTATAGAAAACATACATGGTATTGTAGATGAC
This sequence comes from Capsicum pubescens, assembly GCA_030864215.1. NCBI lineage: Eukaryota > Viridiplantae > Streptophyta > Magnoliopsida > Solanales > Solanaceae > Capsicum > Capsicum pubescens. The sequence continues at coordinate 225,160,744 of CM061546.1, forward strand.
TCACATAGCTGGAATAAAACTCTCATAAATCATGAATAATGAAACATGTAGTATAAATCACGTGAGGCATTCCACTTTATTCTAAATTTGTATTCTTTATTTGATCTCAAGCTTGTAAACTAGTTGAACTCTTAAAGCAACAACATTTAGAATATGCACTTTAGTCTTTTGAAAACAGGGAACTTCTTTGAAACTCAAGGACTTGAAACCTTAAGAACTTTAAGACATGAGAATCTAGGAATCTTGGGACACTCGGGACACTTGGGAGTTTCTTCTAACCGACATAAACCATGTGAGCTTACATGGAGTCCAATGTCTTGCCCATGTTCGGGAGAGCTGTTTTATCCTTGCCATCAGAGTAGAACCTTAACTTTTAGTGATCACTAGCTTATCCCACTTGGGAAAAATCAGAAACCTATGGAGGCATGTAGCTCTAGGGCATGAGAACTTCGAATCAATCCCAACTCGGTGCTAAATACTACTCACTTACTTAATCTCAGAAATTTTAAGAAAAATCTACCTTAAACAACTCAGAAATATGCAATAGAAGCCAACTATGCTTCCCTTTATCTTAAATCAAATGGTGTGGATTTTCTTTATTAGCTTAGGATTAAAATCAACTCTTTTCTTGAAACTTTGGTAGACTATCACCAATATGCTTTAAAACTTTAATAGCATAGAAATATCAATACACTTCTTCAAACACTTTAGAAAGTAACAACAATTCATCCTTGGACTTAAGGCATGTATATTCTTAAAGGATCATAATTTCACGATAAATCTTAATTCATGACACAAATCTCGAAAACCCTTGAAAATATCACATCAATATAGGAATGTGCAATTTATAGCATGAATTATCAATTCAAATCATAAATAAACGAAATAATTATGCAATTTAAAACTTGAACAACTTATCAATTCATATTCTCAAAATAATATAATTTGGGTATAGACCCACTTGTAAAAACTTGAAATTCATTTATAAAAAACAAATCTTTGGGCACAAGAATGAAAGAAATGTACTTGTTTAAACCCCACATACCTCAAGTTATGAACTTTGATGAGTAAACTTTCATGAGACCCTTTTCTCGTACTTTTACATGAGGTTTATTGAAGATCTTGACTTGGGAACCTTGAATCTTGACTCAACTTGGTAAATCTACGGTGAATTCTTGAGATCCTTGGAAGAGGTTTTGGGCACTTAGGATTTTTGTTTGAAAGAAATCTTAAGAAAGCCTCATATAATGCTTAGAATGACTTCAAATCTGATGTTTGTACGGTTTAAGAGGCTTGGAAAAATTCCAAAGTACCCCTTTTTAACTTTTGTACGATGCTAGAAAATTGAACTAGAAAACCCAATTTTATGGGCTACCGCGATGCGCCACTATCGCGGTGGCTCACTGGAATTTGACAAATGGGATTCTGGGGGTCACCGCGACGTGGTCCTATCATGTTGTCCCACTGGTTGGGACCTGGAACTTCAGCGCGACGTGTTGCTATCATGGAGTTCCACTGGAAATTGACAATTGTCAAATAGACCCTCTCCACAATGCGCCAAGCACTAAAATGACGTTGTTTTATGACTATGACTTAAATTAGTCATAACTTCTTGTCCAGTTATCAGATTTGGGAGGATCTTATATCATTGAAAAGCTAATTACATTTCCCACATGATAAAAAGTTGAAATTAGGGAAATTTTATATGGTTTAAACGTTACACACTTAGGAAGTCAATCCTTAGCCTTCTATAGACGAAATTAAGCTAAAGGAAAAGTTCGGGGGTATTACAATATCTCCCTCTTGGGAACATTCGTCCTCGAATGACACTTATCAAGATAATAGTATGGAGGAAACTGAGTATGCATAGCTGAAGCAACTTGCTAAACAGACTCTCTATCATTCTAAACTCTTGAATACTTTGGAGAATGCATGAACTTATATTAAGAAGAGCTATATAACTGCAACTTTGATTAGAAAGTGGCTGAATTAAGGAAGAATGATACCTTCGGCTTGATCTGAACTTGCGAAGAATAGGTGCAGGTACTTGGATCTCATATCTGATTCGGCTTCACAAGTAGCGCCCTAAACTGACTGGTTTCTCTGAAACACTTTGACCAAGGGAACCTCATTGTTCCTCAGTTTATGGATCTGGTGGTCTAGAATCTCAAGTGGAATCTCTTCAAACAAAAGGCTTGTCGGGATATCTGGGATCTCCCAAGGATCCACAACCACGGAATCACTAATGTGCTTCTTAAGCATGTAGACATAAAAGATAGGATGCACAACTGACAACTCTGCGGGTAACTCAAGCTCATAATCTAATCTCCCCATCCGACTTAGGATTCTATAGGGGCTAATATATCGGGGACTAATCTTTCCCTTCTTGCGAAACCTTTTCACCACTTTCATGGGCGAGATTTTCAGATACACCAAGTCATTAACTTTAAACTCAAGGTTTCTTCTTCTTACAGTTGCATATGACTTCTCACGACTCTTGGTTGTCTTCATCCTTTCTCTAATTAACTTCACCTTCTCCATTGCCTCAAACACTGAATCAGGTCCAATTAGAGTATCCTCACCCACTTCAAACCAACCTATGGGTGATCTACATCTTCTACCATACAAAGCCTCAAATGGTGCCATCTTGATGCTAGCATGGTAACTATTGTTATACGCAAACTCAATCAATGGTAAATGCTCATCCCAACTACCTTTGAAGTCAAGAGCACATGCTCTCAACATATCCTCCAAAGTTTGGATTGTCCTCTCAACTTGACCATCTGTCTGTTGATGAAAAGATAAACTTAAATAAAATTTGGTACCAAGACCCTTCTGGAACTCCCTCCAAAACTAAGAAGTAAACTGAGTACCCCTATCTGAGATGATAGACACAAAAACTCCATACAACCTGACAAACTCCCGAATATACAATCTAGCATAATCCTCAGTTGTGTAAGATATATGCACGGGAAAGAAATGCGCTGACTTAGTCATCCTGTCTATAACTACCCAAATAGAATCATGGTGATGATGCGAAAGAGGTAAAACAGTTACGAAATCCATATTCAGCTCTTCTTACTTCCAAGTGGGTATACCAAATTTTTGTATTACACCACCAGGTCTCTGGTACTCTACCTTAACTTGTTGGCACATCGTACACTTCATCACAAACTCTATTATATCTTCTTCATGCCACTACACCAATAGATTTCCCGCAAATCGCGGTATATCTTGGTAGCTCCGGGATGAATAGAATATCACGTGCTATGTGCTTCAGCCATAATTCTCTACCTCAGATCATCAACACAAGAAACACATTATCTAGTATGCAATCTCAACACCCCATCTCCCCCTTGGGAGAAAACCTTTACCTTTTGGTCCTTAACTAACTCCTTCAGTCTGACCAAACTAGCATTTGAGTCTTTCTTCTCCTTCACTTTCGAAACTAAAGAGGATTTAGAACTACTCTACATCAAAATACTCCCTTCAGGAGAATCAAGCAACCTAACACCCAATCTAGCCAGATAATGCACATCACGAGCTAACTCTTTCTTACCCTTCTCTACATGAGCAACACTGCCTATAGATAATTTACTAAGGGCATCTGCCACTACATTAGCCTTTCTCGGATAGTACAACACGCTCATATCATAATCTTTTAGAAACTCTAACCATCTTCTCTGGAAAAGATTCAACTCCCTCTGAGAGAACACATACTACAATCTTTTGTGTTCCATAAACACATCAACATAAACACCATACAGATAGTGTCTCCAGATTTTCAAAGAAAAAACCACAATAGCTAATTCAAGATCATGGGTTGGGTAGTTATTTTCATGTGGCTTAGACTGTCTAGAGGCATACACTATAACCTTACCTCTCTGCATCAACACACAACCCAAACCAACTCTAGAGGCATCATAATACACTACAAAACCATCCATACCATCAGGCAAAGTCAACACAGGGGATGAGGTGAGTCGAGTTTTCAACTCCTAAAAACTATTCTCAGAGGAATCCGACCAAAGTAACTTAACTTTATTTTGGATCAACTGGGAAATAGGAGACGCAATAGAAGAGAAAAACTTAACAAAATGGCGGTAATAGCTAGCTAGACCCAAGAAACTCCTAATGTCAGATGAAGAGATAGGTCTAGGCTAATTTCATACAACTTTTGTCTTTTGGGGATCAACTCTAATTCCTTCGACTGAAATAATATGACCCAGAAAAGCTACGGACCTTAGCCAAAATTCACACTTGTTAAATTTGGTAAACAACTGATGATCTCTAAGTGTCTGCAGGACAATTCTAAGATGATCTGCAAGGTCATTCTCAGTACGGGAGTAAAAAAGGATATCATCTATGAACACTACGACAAATATATCAAGAAACTTATTAAACACTAGATTCATGAGGTCCATGAAAGCTGTTGGAGCATTGGTTATCCAGAAAGACATGAGTAGAAAAATAAAGTGAACATAACGAGTTTGGAAGGTTGTCTTTGGAATGTCATATTCCCTTACTTTCAATTGATGACAAACGGATCTAAGGTCTATCTTTGAGAAGTAGCTTGCACCTTGCAACTAATCAAATATGTCATCAATTCTTGGAAGAGGGTGCTTATTCTTAACTGTAAACTTGTTAAGATGATGATAGTCAATGCACATATGCAGAGAACCATCTTTCTTTTGCACAAATAGGATGGGTGTGCCCCAAGGAGAGACACTGGGCCTTATAAAACCTTTATCTAGAAGATCTTTGAGTTTCTCTTTCAACTCCTTAAGCTCTACAAGTTCCATACGGTAGGGAGGAATAGAAATAGGTTGAGTGTTGGGAAGAAGGTCAATCCTGAATTCTATCTCTCTATCGGGAAATATCCTTGGGAGATCTTCCAAAAAAATATCAGGAAACTCATTAACAATATTGGCTGACTGAATAGTTGGAGCCTCGGACTTAGTGTCTTTAACTCTAACTAGGTGATAGATGCAACCTTTGGATATAAACTTTCTGGCTTTAAGATAGGATATAAAAAGACTCTTCGGAGATGTTGAACTCCCAGACCACTCGATGACTGGCTCATCAGGAAACTGGAACTTAACCACATGGGTACGATAGTCTATAGATACGTAGCAAGAGTGAAGCCAGTCTATACCCTGAATAACATCAAAATCCACCATGTCCAACTCTGTCATATCAGCAAGTATGACTCTATGGAGAACAGTAACAGGACACTCTTTATACACTTTCTTAGAAACAACTGACTCCCTTATCAGAGTAGAAACTAGGAAAGGCTCAGGAATATTTTTGGGACTCATTTCAAAACTCACATCTACAAGTGGTGTCACATAAGATAAACTTGACTCGGGTTCCAACAACACATAAATATCAAAGTAAAAGATGCAGAGCATACCAGTAACAACGTCGGGAGAATCCTCCTACTCCTGATGGGATGGTAAGGCATAGAACTTCTTCTTGCACTGAACGCAAGAATTACTGGAAGAAGCGCCCTGAGGAGGAGTTGGATGGGCTAAAGGAGCTGGGGCACTATTAGCCTAAGTCTGAGGTCGCACATATCTATTACCCTGCCTATCATGCGGACAGTCTCTAAGTCTATAGCCCAACTTTCCACAACCAAAACAACCCCTCTGTTCAACAAAACACTCACCGGGATAGGTCCTACAACACTTAGCACATGGAGGATAATTTGGCCTGTTACTTACACTGTTCTGGGACTTGGACATAAAAGGCTTGTTCCCTTGCTCTTGCCTATTTCTAGGCATGGGAGAACTAGATGATGAAGGTGTTGGGATAGATGAACGTCTCTAAAACTATGGATAGTTCCCTCCATGGGACCTAGCCTAACCATACTCATGTTGCTCAGATCTAGCCCTCTTGTTTCCACTCACTTTATCTTTTTCCCTTATTTTGTCGGCCTCTATTTGTTAGGCATGAATCATCAGCCTAGCAAGATCCATGTCCCTGTTAAGCATATCAGTCCTACACTCTTTCAACACCAGTCTAGATACTCCAATCACAAACTTACTCATACTAGCTCGGGTGTTAGAAATCAAATCAGGAGCATATTTGGCCAACTGGTTGAACTTAAGGCAACACTTCTTAAAAGTCATGGAGCCTCGCCTCAGGGTCAAGAATTCTTCTATCTTTGATTCCCTTATCTCAAGTGGGAAGAACTTATCCAAGAATGCATCATGGAACACCTTCCAAGTAGTAGGGGTTGCATTCTCCCTTCTATCCTTCCTCCATGTCACTACCCTGTCATAAGCAATGTCCTTCAACCTGTAAGAAGCCAACTCAACTCTTTTCTCCTCAAAAACATACATCACCTATGTGATCTTCCTTACCTACTCGAGATACAACCATGGGTCCTCACTTTCCTTCAACCCATAGAACTCTAGCGGGTACATCCTTATGAAATCATAAATCCTAGCAGCAGCTAAATCACCTCCTTGCTGTGGCAGAACTGCGGCCTGGTTATTGGCATAAACATTCATGGTAATAGCTTGGTATAACGCCTAAAAGGCCACCCGAAACTCAGCATCAGACAAAGTCTCATTCAAGGGGTTTTGCGGGCATTCGCTCTTCAGGGAGGCATTTTCTGAAATAACATAGCATGAATCAATAGATGGAGAGGCAACTGTAGGCAAGATATTATCTTAAATAAAGAAACAACCTTTTTTTCCTAAAAAAACTTATAGCCTCTTGCTCATAGATGTGGCGCACTACACACCAATAATCAAGACTCTACTTAACGTTGTTGGTCAGACTCCCTAGGACATCTTAAACCTTAGGCTCTGATACCAAGTTTATAACGCCCCAAAATTCTATCCCGAAGTGTCACACGGTGCTTAAGTCTACAAGCAGCCCCAAACTAACCCTTTGAGCCTGCTACATAGTATAAAGCTTACTTAAAGATAATGAGAGCAAAATAAGGAATCAAGTCATATCATGTCTAACAGAAATCCAAATGGGTACTATAAAAGTAACAAAATACTGCAAATCTAAACATACTGACCATCTAGTCTGACAACACTATACTACTCAACAAACCACAGAGCCATTAGGACAGATCCCTAACTGACTCGAACTGCATTGAAAATAATAGAACAACTACTAAAAATACGAAAGTATCTGGAGATAGGCCCTCGAACCATGAGGACTCACCACAATGAAGATGTAGATAAAGGTACTCGGGTTCACTGACGCTGCTGGGACTGAGCACTTGAACCTACATTATGAGACAATGTAGAACACAAACGTATATGTGGATCAACACTTGGGAATGTACTGAGTATATGGGGGTGTATGCGATTATATATCAATACAATAAATCTTTATAGAAAACATACATGGTATTGTAGATGACTCACATAGCTTGAATAAAACTCTCATAAATCATGAATAATAAAACATGAAGTATAAATCAGGTGAACCATTCCACTTTATTCTAAATCTGTATTCTTTCTTTGATCTCAAGCTTGTAAACTAGTTGAACTCTTAAAGTAACAACTTTTAGAATATGCACTTTAGTCTTTTGAAAACAGGGAACATCTATGAAACTCAAGGACTTGAAACCTTAAGAACTTTAAGAATTGAGAATCTAGGAAACTTGGGATGCTTGGGAGTTTCTTCTAACCGACATAAATCATGTGAGCTTACATGGAGTTCAGCATCTTGCCCACGATGGGGAGAGTTATTCTATCCTTGCCATCGAAGTAGAACATTAACTTTTAGTGATCACTAGCGTATCCCACTTGGGGTAAATCAGAAACTTATGGGGGCACGTAGTTTTGGGGCATGAGACCTTGGAATCAAGCCCAACTCAGTGCTAAATACTACTCCCTTACTTAAGCTCAGAACTTTTAAGAAAAATCCACCTTAAACAACTCAGAAATATGCAACGGAAGATAACTACGCTTCCCTTTATCTTAAATCAAATGGTGTGGATTTTCTTTCTTAGCTTAGAATTAAAATCAACTCTTTTCTTGAAACTTTTGTAGACTATCACCAATAATCTTTAAAACTTCAATAGCATGGAAATATCAATACACTTCTTGAAATACTTTAGAAAGTATCAACAATTCATTCTTAGACTTAAGGCATGTATATTCTTAAAGGATCATAATTTCATGATAAAGCTTAATTCATGACACTAATCTCGGAAACCCTTGAAAATATCATATCGATATAGGAATATGCAATTTATAGCATGAATTATCAATTCAAATCATAAATAAATGAAATAATCATGATATTTAAAACTTGAACAACTTATCAATTCATAATCTCAAAATAATATAATTTGGATATAGACCCATTTGTAAAAAGCATGAAATTGATTTGTAAAAATCAAATCTTTGGGCACAAGAACAAAAGAAGTGTTCTTGTTCAAACCCCATAGACCTCAAGTTATGAACTTAGATAAATAAACTTGATTTAGACTCTTTCTCATACTTTTGGATGAGGTTTCTTGAAGCCCTTGACTTGGGAACCTTGAATCTTGACGCAACTTGGTAAATCTATGGTGATTTCTTAAGATCCTTGGAAGAGGTTTTGGGCACTTAGGGTTTTTGTTTGAGAGAAATCTTAAGAAAACCTCATATAATGCTTAGAATGACTTCAAATCTGATTTTTGTACGGTTTAAGAGGCTTGAAAAAAGTCCAAAGTACCCCTTTTTAACTTTTGCACGAAGCTGGAAAATTTGAACTGGAAAACCTAATTTTATGGGCCACCGTGACCGCCACTATTGCGGTGGCTCATTGGAATTTGACAAATAGGATTCTGGGGGTCACCGCGGTGCAGTGATATCTCCTTGTCCTACTAGTTGGGACCTGGAACTTCAGTGCGATGTGTTGATATCCTAGAGTTCCACTGGAAATTGAAAATTGTCAAATAAACCCTCTCCGCGATATGCCAAGCACTAAAATTAGGGAAATTCTATATGGTTTAAATGGTACATACTTAGGAAGTCATTCCTTAGCCTTCTAAAGACGAAATTAAGCTTAAGGAAAAGTTCGAGGGTATCACATAGACTTTGTGTGAATGTTAGACATAGATGAGGCTAGTAAACCTTAGAATTAGGTTATTTCATAACTTGGTAACTTGTTTTGATTATCCCGGATTGTTTCTTTTGAGTTATGGTAATGGTAGTCCTTGTGGAAATGATATTGGGCATTTAGAGATGATATTCCTCCTAGATACGTTATGTGGCCTATAGGGATGCTATTTTCTCTTAGACTTGATAATTGGACTATAGAGATGTTATTTCCTATTAGACTCTATTATTGGCCTATAGTGTTGCTATTTTCTTTAGTCATGATTGTTGGACCAATATAGACGATGTTCTTCTTGGATATGTAAATTGGCCTAGAGATATGATACTCCTCGTAGTCATGATGTATGCCAAATTGATATAAGATATCCCATAGAATATTACATATGTATATAGTTTATTTACGCCTCCTATATATGAGATACCTCTTATGTGAGAGATTATTACATGCTTATTGATATTATGCCTCCTATGTCTGAGATGCCTCTTGTGTGAGAGATAATTTCATGTTTATTGATATTATGCCTCCTATATGTGAGATGATTTGGGCAATGCTAAGTCTTATAAATATGATTATCGATATGAGTCATGGCTATGTGTATGGTTCTGAGGGTGTGATTATGATATTATGATTATTTTGGATTAATTATTGGGCCAAGGTTCATGTTATGATATTTATTGAATAGACAAGAAGTATTTAGCATTATAGCTAATGTGATTACAGTTTATGAATATAAATATGTATACGTTTGAATACATATCTCTTCGGTATAGGGCGGATAAAGATACGGTATGATGCTTATTATTCCATTGATTGAATATTGGTGATGGCATTCATAGATTCGGTATATTCATGATTATTTACTAGTATAAAAGATGTGATTATAGCTGAGATATGATCTTATGACTGCTATTCTAGTTAGACGGTTAAGCTATGTGGTAACTAGTTGTCTATTAGGAGACTATATCACTTGAGGGCTAGAAATCTAATGTATTAGTTAATGAATCTTACTTACCTGAAACATGACAGGTAACGATGGCTAGTTAATGAATGGTGTCAGTTAATAAAAGATGGTTAGGTGACAAGTAGTAATTTGTTGTCTAGTAATGATTAGTGAATATGGATGGTTAGTTAATAATAATGAATGGTGGATAAATCATAGCTTTGGTCTAGTGATGAACCTTGACTAGATGTTAGATGTTTGCAATTAAATAAATAGTGGTTAGTAACTATCCCATGAATAAGGATTATGTGAAGGAAAATGTTTCGACTAATAACTAGAGGTTAGGTGATTAGTAGCGAACTAGTGATTTTATAATAATAAGTTTTTGTTAGCTAATAACGAGTAGTTGGAAAGTATTGACTAGGCAAATATTTTATGGTAATATTATTTTGTTTATCAGTATTTTAGTTCATGTTTTTCAGGAATAACTATTATGATAATATTTATACCCGGAAAAGTAGAAGGATACTATTATGATGATATTGATACCCAAAAGGAATTGAGGATACTATTGTGATGATATTAGTACCCAAAAGAAAATGATTGTGATGATATTGATACTAGGCAAGAAGTGAGGATATATTGATGATATGTTGATACCCGGAAAGGCCAGAGGATATATTGATGATATGTTAATAAACTGCAAGGACGGAGTATATATTGATGATATGTTGATGCCCGACAAGGTCGGAGGATACTATTGATGATGTGTTGATACCCATCAAGGCTGGAGGTCGATTATGATGATGATAGTCCTACTAAGGACAGTTCTGATGATTTGTGATATTGATTGTGTACTTTTCATTCATTCCTACATGAGCATTGCCTATCACAAGTATGCACCTATATTTATCAGCTGAAATGGGATGGTTTCATATATATATGGGTAAAAAATATGCCTTATATTGTTGTATGTTGATTGAACCTTTCAATCCAGTGGCGGTGGGGGTACGTATAGGCTTGGCTAGGTATTTGGTTTTCCAGAGTATTCAGTTATTCATGTTGTTATTAATATTATTATTATTATTGTTATGATTATTATTATGGCAATCTTATGACAGATTGGTCATTGATTCGCTATTAGGATTTGAGGTACGCCTTCGGCCTGTACTATCTTATGATTGCATTATTATCAATGATTATTTCATATCTAGCCATGTGTATTAGGAACTCCGAGTATAATACTATTTAAATCATGATAGTATTGTAATGATGTCATAAAATTAGAATATGATGATATAGTTTATGCTTTTAGATGACCTCGTGTACATATATATACATATATATATCAAGATATATGAAGCTATGATACTACCACGTATCCGATCCTCCGTTGTTCACATTGTATGGTCGTTTCTTCTTCTTACATATGACTATATATCTTTCTTTCTCTAATTATTTATATATTAACCTGGGATATACGGTATAGCATTGACGTATATTGAATGTAGCTGGAATAGGATAATTCACCCTAATTCTTCCTTAGTCTTATTATGTTAGACTCTTAGACATGAATAGGATAATTGTTCCTTATTATCTTATTGACTTGTCATATGATTTTTGGACTCTTCGGTGTAGTTTCTATTCCATTTATATGTTGTATATATTAACTTTATCTTTGGAGCTTAGTTGGTAGTAGCCTACTGACTACCATTCGTTTGGTACTCATACTACACATTTGTAGCCTGCAGATTATAGTACGGGTTATCGTCGTTGATATGTGCATCATGCGGAGCAGCACTGGATCAAAATGTTAGATTGAGCTCCCAGCATTCGAAATATTACTTATCTCTCTCTTATGTATTAGACTAGTCTCTAAGTTTTATTCAGAGATAAGTTGTAACAGTGTATTTTCTCTTTGTATTTCACTTTCGTACTCTTGTTATACTAGAAGATCTTGTACTGATACCACCAGATTTTGGGATTTTTCTATGTACTGATCTTTGTTACATACATTCTGTATTCTTTTCCTTGTATTATTAAGTAGTCTGTTACTAGTAGTTCTAGACTACGGGCTAGCTTGCCTACTGGTGGGTTAGGGTAGGCGTCATTATGACATTAGAAGTTGGGTCGTGACATACCACATATTCAAAGAATAAATATGCAAATTAACTTTACCTAAGCTCTAAAATTACCCATAATTGAGTATTCCATATTTTCCAATATTTTAATGTTCAATATTAAAGTGAAAAGGTTAAAATTATAAAAATCAGGCTAAGTATGGTATTTATGCCCTTCCCATGTCCACAGGTGTCACTTAATTGGACACTAGGCCACTTAAGCGGTCACTACTTAAGCAATAAACTGTTGCTTTAGCAACATCTGGTGTCATCCCTAATACAGCTTAAACGACCTTTAGCCACTTAAGCATCCATTGCTAAAGCCCAAAGTTATCTATTCAGAGATACCTGTTGGGAATGTTAGGCCACTATAGTGGCATTTTCTTAAGTGACCCCATGAATTCTAAAGCGATGAACCGACACCAGCTAAGAGTTGGAAGGTTTCCAAGTGTCTACAAAGCCCCGCGAGATTTATCTAAAATGTCATTTATGCCAAAAATAACTATGCTACCCTATAAAATTCAACTTTTCAAACTTAATGGAGCAATAAAAATTTTGATCAATGGTCTTTTCGATGAAAAGTTGGACCCATACCCACTTGCCATTTTTCTTAAGTTTTGGCTAATACCCTGAAATGAATTTGGGAGCCTCAGGACCTACACCAAGGGTCCTCTTAACCTAAAGATAACATTCTAGAGCTATTATAATAGTTAAAATGGGCATACGAGTTCGTTTGATTGATGTTTTTTCCTGGTCGCCAATTGAACCATCTAAGACTTCATAATAGGAAATGGGTTGTTAAACCAAAAGAACAACTTGGTAACCGAATTGTTTGTCCCAACATGTGACAAATGACATAGGGAGCTATAGAATAGATATAAATAACAAAAATTAGTGGAAATACAAAAAATGACCTAGTGGGTCATTACAATTGTATTGTTGTTATTATTATTAGTTTGTAGCAAGTTGATTATGGACTGATTTTTGGATTTGAGGTATTATTCTTGTTACTTTCTCTTAAGGATTTTTATCATAGATAAATTTCTCACATTTAGACATATAGATTTGGGGCCTCGTTCTTACTTTCATTAGTTTTCTACTTTAATAGGATGCCTTGAGGTGCTAGATTGACCACCATTGGTTATATCCCTTTGTGTTAGTCTTCAATACCTATTTTAATATACATATATCTATACATATTGTATTTGTACAATATGAGGCTGGTGATGGCCGATAGATCAGTAAAGTGACCTGTTGGCATTCTGTATGATGTGTTGGTAAAGGTCTCAAATTTTATATTCCCTACAGACTTCGTTATTCTGGACTGAGAGGTAGATTGGGTCGGCATTTCCTCGCAACCGAAAGTGTGTTGATTGATTTGAGAGAGAATGAGCTCTTATTTAGGGTAAACAATGAAGAGGTATGGTTTGATGTGGGAAAATCAATGAAGCAGCATGAGAAAATGAGTGTGTTCTCAGTGGTTGATGTGTATTTTGACGAGGAACAGGATGTGATTAGAACTGAACAGCTGGTTATTGAGCCTTTAGCCACGGTTGTGATGAACTATGATAGCGAAGGCATTTAGAAGTATGAAGATACATTTTGTTCCCTGACTGTCCTGGGCTCGTATTCTTATGCTCCTACAAAGCTCTACCTTGATCTGGCAAATCGACCAACACCACCAGCCAAGCCATCTTTTGAAGAACCACTGGTGTTAGAATTGAAGAATCTGCCTTGTCACTTATGGTATGTGTTTTTGGGGGAAAAAAGTACGCTACCTGTTATTATTGCAGCTGATTTGGAAGAATAATAGGTAAATGCACTTGTATCAGTACTTTAGAGGCACAAAAGAGTAATCGGATGGACCATCACAGATATTATTGGCATTTCCCCTAGCATCTGTATGCATAAAATTCAACTAGAAGAAGATTGTACTCCTACTATTGAGCATCAACGCCATATGAATCCACCAATATAGGAGGTGGTTAAAAAGGAGATTATTAAGTGGTTGGATGCAGGAGTAGTTTATCCTATTTCTGATAGCAAATGGGTAAGTCCAGTTCAATCCATGCCCAAGAAAGGGGGTATGATGGTGGTTTCTAATGAAAAGAATGAGCTGATTCCACTCAGACCAGTAACTGGGTGGAGGGTCTGCATGGATTACCGCAAGCTTAACTCTTGGACTCTAAAGAACCACATCCACATGCCTTTTATGGACCAAATGCTTGATTGATTGGTTGGTAGGGGGTGGTATTTCTTTTTGGATGGTTATTCTGGATATAACCAAATCTCCATTACTCCGGAAGATCAAGAGAAAATGACATTTACATGCCCATATGGCAAATTTGCATTTAAGAGGATGTCGTTTAGGCTATGCAATGCACCGGTCACTTTTCAACGGTGCATAATGCATATCTTCTCTGACATGGGGGAAGACACCATAGAGGTATTCATGGATGATTTCTCTGTGGTAGGTGATTCATTCAAAATGTGTCCGAAGAATCTAAATGTCGCCTTGCAAAGATGTGTTGAATTTAATATAGTGCTAAACTGGGAAAAATATCATTTTATTGTAAAGGAGGGTATCGTGCTGGGCCACAAAATCTCCAAAAAAGGGATTGAAGTTGATCGAGCAAAGGTAGAAGTTATCAAGAAATTACCACCTCCCATTTCAGTAAAGAGAGTGCATAGGTCATGCAGGCTTCTATCAGAGATTCATAAAATACTTCTCCAAAGTTGCAAATCCACTTTGCAAGATGTTGGAGAAGGAAGTGAAATTCCTATTCAATGACGAATGTTTGAAGGCATTTGAGTGCCTTAAAAAGAAGCTTATTGAGGCCCCTATTATTATTGCACCTGACTGGGAAAAACCATTTGAAATAATATGTGATGCAACTGGTGTCGCACTGGGAGCTGTATTAGGACAAAAGAGGGATAAATTGTTTCACCCAATAAATTATGCCAGCAAAGCACTGAATTGAGCACAAAGGAATTACACAGTAATTGAACAGGAGCTACTAGCTGTGGTGTATGCTTTTGAGAAATTTAGATCTTATTTTCTTGGGACTAAAGTGGTAGTCCATACTGACCATGCAGAATTTCGGTATTTAATGGCCAAGAAGGATGCTAATCATGGCTTATTAGATGGGTGTTTCTACTGCAAGAGTTTGATTTTGAAGTCAAAGATAGGAAAGGTTGTGAAAATTAGGTTGCAGATCATTTATCTAGAATGGAAGGTGAACATGAAGCTAATGATGAAACAAATATAAATGATGCATTTCCTGATAAGAAGATCCTGGAAACTGTTGTGGAATCACTGCCCTGGTACACGGATTATGTAAATTTTGTAATTTGAGTGTTATCAAAAATGGGTGTAAGCGATCGTTGTCAATATAAAACCCAACTAGGTTGGGGTCGAATCCCACAGGGAATAGGGTGTGAACTTCGATTTGTTTACGAAATGCTTTACTGGTAGTTTATTGTTTTCAAAGATGGGGGTTTAAATTTCACAGAGAGTCAATTGTCACTTTCAATATTTTAGTGTTGTAATCAATATAAATGAGAAACTAGAGTTATGTTCACCATGGGTATTGGGAGTTAACAAATACTAGGTAATGCTTGGGATTCTTGGAGTAAGTAGAAACAACAGAATATCCTTGACTATGATACTTTCTAACTTATCTCTCGACCTCACCAGACAATTTATTAACTAATTCTCTCAAACATAGATAACTTATCTATTTCCAATAGAATGTTATCTTAGGTAGATTAATCCAGTTATGGCATCAATCATTAAACAGAAGATTTGTAGCTTTCGAGTCCCTATTGATAATTCATGACCTCTAGTCTATTTCTCCGTTAGAAGAAAATAAAACCTAAGGCATAATCTAATGTTTGCAACCACTAGATTTCAGTTAAAACAACAGAATTTCAAGATGTTCTACTACTCTTTGAATCCTTTAAACACCTAGCATCATATCAAACCCTAATCCATGGATCACATAACTCCGGCTAATGGAATTATCTTCTCATGATTTGATGAACGAAATAACAAGTTGAATTCATGATGATAAGGATAAACTTACGAATGTATGAAAAACAACAAGTAGTTCCTTCAATTTAATCACAAGGTGGAAAACCAAAAATAGTTGATAAGAAATAAGAAGAATAATTAATAAAAGAGAGCAATGTACATCCCTCTCTTCTTAGAGTTAATGTCTGATAGATAATGATTGATTCTCCCTTAAAAACCCTAAAACAAGTCTTTAAATAGTCAACCCTAATTAAGGAAACAAAATTAAAGTTTCAATTTTCTTTTTGGATTAGACGACGATGCTTTTGACGGCGCGTCAGACACCTGACGATGTGTGCGAGATGTAGTCAAAGATTCCAGTGAATTGTTATCTTTTGAATCTTCAAACGGTAATCCTGACGGCGTGTCAAAGGTATTAATGGCACTTGCAAACTGACATCACACTTCACTAGAAATCAGCATACTCTGCCCTCTGGTTGACGGTGATTTTAAAGAGATTTCAAATATTTGACGGCCCTTCTGAATAATCATCATAGTTCATCTAATCTTCTCAGGTTCTATCTAATCTTGATGGTGACTTTGATATCCTTTCCCATGTATGACGGTGCTTCAAAATGATCGTCAGACATATTTCAGCTTATTTACACCAGATTTTAGCTGTTTTATTCTTCTTTCCTTTGGTTTCCTCCCCGATCACTTGTATCTTCATTAACACATAACAAACGATCAAAAACAATAAAAGTTGCTTAAGACTTCGCAATTATTCTAGGTTAAAGGCCTTAGATGTGTTCGTGATTACGCACATATCAGTTGGTCACGCAAGGACTACAAAGAGAGCATGTATTAAGACTTATGGAGGTGGCAGTAAGAGACCATGTCATAAGTATGGTGCAATTTGTATTCTATCTAGGAGAGAGGATCCACTCAGTGAAGCTCATCTTGATTTGCACCTTAATAGTTCTACGCATAGAGTGTTTCAGACCATAGGTGGCTCTCAGATTAGTCGTGGTGATCACAATGCACAAAGTCCTCGTCAGACCTTGCGGATTATTAGAAATGGATCTTTGGGCCATGACAGCTATTTTGGATTCTTAGGGCTTCACCTTAGGGTATTTTGGGAGCTAGTCATAGATATGGTAATATTGTCCATCTATCTAAAGAGTGCCTAGACGTGAGTTCGTTGTTTGAAAAGAGTTAGCATATGTTCCTTGCTTTCCTAGCACTCCTAAGGTACGATATTATTACAAAGATGATGATTATTTCAGTTGGGAATTCCCTCTACATCAATTGGTTAGCCAGCTAGTATCATCTTATTTTCTCACTAGGTTAGATCTTCAGGGGTTTGTTACAAGTGTAGAGTAATTGATCACTAGTCTAGAGAATGTACCCGATATCATATTATTAGTCATATAGCTCATTTATTTAAGTCTCTTAGTGTTGGGGAACCATCCATTAAAGGTAGTGCACCTCATACCTTATTTGATGATTCAAATGCTCAGTTCTGGTTTGAACCCACTCAGATTTGTACTCCATAGATCACGTTAAGCATGTGACTTTAAATTCTAATGTGATAGGTGCACCTTTTTTTCTACCGTTGTCTTTTATTTTAGTGTAATGAGGTTCTTGTACCCACCAACGATTATGTACCTTGGTAGATTTATAATCATTATTATGTGACATGGTGTAGAGTTTATGATTTTTTGACTACCCATGTTGATGATTTCAAATAGTAGAAGATAGAGTAGATCGGTGTTGATATTTTTCTAGGGGTAGGTTATTTGGGTTTGAGTACTATTAGCCTTGGCATATTGTCCTTCATAAGTCCCTGGTGTGGTACTTGATATTGATTTTTATTTTTGGTACCACTTTACTCTTGGTATTTATATTTATACCATTTCTATTATTATTGTCATTATTTGACGTTGATTGATTCTTCATTGATATAAGACTAGACTAGCATTATCTAGTTAGAATTTCTTCATCACGATATTGATTCATGGCCTATATGACTAGATTAATTAGATGATGTATCTCTTATAGCGAGGTGAGGTTGGTCATTTTCCTTATCTATTAACGAGGATAGATTGGTTGTGGAGTTAGCTGTGAAGGGGGATAGGTCAAATCTCCTTAGTTTCATTATGGATTTAGAGTTAGTGATTTGTTTATATAGCCTATTTTCAAGGTTGACCAATTTGGAACCCATTCTTTTGAGTTGTCTAGTCCAGGTAGTAGTCTAGACGTTAATGTTGAGAGGTCTTGAATTTTTCTTTTAGGTTTTTTAGGTTTGCCTCTTGGTGGTATCTTTGATCTTAGTATTTGTTTGGGGTTGGATACTCCATCTTTTTTGTGATATAGTTCTTTCTCTAGGTGAGTTATGAGAGTTAGAGATAGGTTATCTTTCCTGTGACTGCTTCTTAAGTTGGTAAATTGGGTATTCACTACTAAGATAAAATATTGGAGTGTCCAGATCTCAACTTAGGTTGTAGTTCTTTGAGTTGTTAGACTTTTTGTAATTACTAGTACGGTTGGCAGGTGTGGTGAGTTCTTCAGTATGCTTTGGTGGTTCATTTCCCCTAATGGATATGTAGTTGATTGCTTTTGTCTTCGACTGGTGATTTATCCTTCGTTGTAATTTTGTTCTTGAGATACATTTTTATTTTGGCTTTTGCATGATTTAGTAAGGATATGGTGTATTTAGATACTAAGTTAGATTTAGGTAATTGGCCTTAGATCAAATTTGTGGGATCAATTGGGATTTAACGCATTGGAATGGAGACTTGGAGGTTATGATGGATTAGGAATGTGGATTCTTACCCATCTACAAGTTTGGTTTGGATAGTTGACATCAAGCAGTTCCACCTTCGTGTTGAGATTTTATCTTGGAGTTGTGCAGATTGGGTGCTACCTTTGTTTCTGGATTTGTCATAGTTAAGGTATCACCTACTAGCTAGCTAAGCCTACTTTTTAGCTATATGGTCAGTCTTCTACTTTTGGATGGATTGGGGTTGATGGATGTTCAAATGGTATCTCGTTGGCACTAAAGTATGTATTCTTTTGATCTTGACCTCAGATTTAAGTTTTCATCAAAATTCTTGGATGATCGACTTAGAAAGTGTGGTATGCTCGACGTGGATTTAGGATGGCTTCATCCTCGATTGATGGGACATCTTAGAGTGAGTCATTCCATGGAGTGTAACACCCCAAGTCTGCACCCTAGATGTCACATGGTTCTTACGACCCCGAAGGACCATAAGCTTAACCCATGACTTGTACCTGCTATAAGCACTGAATAATAATACTGGAATAATGCGAAAGTTAGGCTGAAATTCCATAAGGTTCATAATTTGAATAACAAATACTAAATACTGATAAATAAATATTGAAAATTGAATATCTGTTTGAAATAATCTAATCTGAAAGCCTCTATCTTTCTGAATATGGAGTTGATGGGACAAGCCCCCAACTAACTCAACCTACTAAAATACTGAAAAAAAATATATCCTCGATAGATGAGAACTCACTACGGTATCTTCTTTGCTATCTTAATCTGTCTAAGCGCAGTCGGAACATTGAGTGTCCAAACCAATGATGTGAGATACCATAGCGCAAAGAGAAAGTATGCGTCAGTACGTGGAATGTACTTGTATGCTAGAAAAGCTAAGGCTGAATGCAAAGGTTCATATACATGAACAATAATTGACTGAATAATTTGAAGTAACTGAATAAGAGTACATGGATAACTAGAAGTACTTTAAAACTATAAGTACACAATACTGTGCATAGACATATATATACTGTATTTGATCTTTTACTAAAATTGAGTACTGAGTTCTGAAAACTGAGTAACTGATCTCTGAGATTACTGATAACCGAATTACTAATAGTGAGTGACTGTTTCTGATAGTCTTGATCCTGTAGAACTGAACTGAGTTCTATACTGAGCTGGGTGACTGTGTCTGATAGTCCTGATTCTATAGAACTGAACGGTGTTCTATACTGAGTCTGAAACTAAAACTATAACTGTGGGAGTGTTCATCTAACCAACATACCCCGATTATAAATAGAGTTGGGGTCCAACATGTGACCTAAGTTTGAAGGATGTTAGCACCTTACCAAGGGATACAAACAATGGCTGTGAGTTAACCCTATATGGCAGGAAGACATCTCGTCAACCCTCACTGGCAGGAAAACTCATACGAGATGTATCGACCCTTGTCTGGCAGGACGATATCTCAACCTAGGCTGGATATGTAGTTCTGTAACACTGGGATTTCTACTAAGGGTCAAATTCTTCACTGATAGGAATGCCCCCATCCCTGGGTTCGCTCGGTGTTGATTCGTACTCCCAACTGAATAGACACTGAACTAATTTTTAGACTGTTATAGGCTTGACTAAACTGTTACTGATCAAGCTAACTGACTGAACTGGACTAAGCTAACTGAGTTATGTTAAGTGACTAAATGCATTGAGTTCTGTAACTGGCTGAGTACTATAGTATGTGACATCACTGAGACTATTTTGAAACTACTATAATTCTAGGTAAACAGCTAGATTTCGGGTATTGAATACCCCTTGGACTCGATAACATTGAAAGTAAAACATGGCATGGTCATAATAACATACAATAGTAGCTTCATAACAATGCTTTCATTTAGACATTTTTTCAATCACTTGAGATACATGAACTTGTACATGAATGGGACCACATAATGACATGTCATGATTTCACTATTCAATTCACATAGGCATTTTATCAAACACTTGGGAATCCAAATAATATCATGAACATGAGTACAATCAAATGCAACATGAAATTCATGAAAGCAATTAACTTGTGGTTTTAAAAGAGGTTCTTGAACTCCAAAAGTAGATGGAAACCCTTGGATGAACACCTAACATACCTTGGTACTCAAATTCGTGAAGAATGATGGTGTTCATGAATCTTGAAGTTGAATTTAGATGCCCTAAGGTTTGTTCTTGAGAAATTTGAGAGAGAATAAGTGATTCTTGCCCTTAGGATAGTTTAATTTCGTGCTTTAAGGCTGAATAAAAGTGGGAAAATGACTTAAATACCCCTCTGGATGCGGACTTTTAATTACTGAAAAATGTGCCTAGCAATGCACTGGGCATCGCGCCACATTGATAGCCGACGTAATAAATAACGTGACACATTGATATCGCATTGTCTCACTTGAATTCATACTGAAGGCTGGCGAAAAGTTTTGATCGATGCGATGGGCGACGTGACGCGTTGAGATTGCGTCAATCCACTATTTTGGACTCCCAAACTTACCTTAAACGACAACCGAAAAATCCAAAACTCACCTGAAGTGACCTATTGACATCCCTGATCATGAATCGACATTTTAAGGTTGTAAGAATCAAAACTAAGATCGTCGAATTATGAAGGCTAAAATAATTCGACGTGACGCATTGAGATTGCGTCAATCCCCTTTTTTCATGCTATTTAGGACTGAATTAGGTTATGAATTTTATGAGGTCTTACATGGAGAGTCTATCTACTTTGTTCTCCTGGGTATCAATTTTGAGGTTCATCCAAACTAGTTGTAGCATTATTATATAATGCATACCTTTGTCATCTTAGTTTGTGTGCCTAGGTAGAGCCTTATGGCTTTATTCTCTTGTTTACCATTATTCTCAGCTCTGTTCTTCGTGGGTAGTTTGATTGGGGTTGCAAGGTTAGAATTCGTATGACTTTCTTCTTGGTTTGGATTAGAAAGATGGTTTGGAAGGGCAAAATAGGGGTATAGTTAGGTGTTGGAGTTTTCTGCATGAGTCATGCCTTAGGTAGTCATTGGCTTGGATGGTGTCTTACTTGATTATGTCGATATTGGTGTGGTATAAGTTTGTTGGGGTTTGAATTTTTGTGTGTTTGGTTCTATTGAAGTCTAGTAGGTGGTTGAGGTTGAGTTTTGGGTGTTTTGAAAGTGATGTGTGAAAGTTGGTTGTAAAGAGATACCTATAGAAAAATCCATTCAAAGTGTTATTTCTTCTTAGAGGTTATCTGTGAATTCCTGCTCGGAGCATGCAGGTCCAGATCCTCATCCCTTTGAGTTTTCATGCTTCTTTTATCCATTGATTTTTGCAAACGAAAGTCCATTTAGTAGTGCATATTATAATTTCCAAGTGTGTCATTTTCTCAATTTGCATGCATTTTTGGCATTTTGAGTCTTCCCACAACATCTACATGTCATTTATAACGGGTTGAAACTATCAGTTTGGGTATCAGACAGTTTGTTTGGGTTTTAGGCTCGTTTCTCTATTTTGAAGCTTTTGTTGTTTAGGATTTGATCACGTATCAAAACTCTTAGTAGATGACCTCAAATAATAATTCCAACAACGTTATTATCTCTACAACATTGACTTTAGGCTAGGGGACACTTGGTTCAGGTTCTGAGGCTTCCGAACTCATTTCGGGCTATTGAGTGGATTATATGAATAATGGAACTATAGGTGTGGTCTTGTCCTGACCCGATTTATGAGTCATGATTGCACCTACTCTATCCCATAAGTAGGCAAGCCCAAATCATAACCTGAAGTTAAATATAATAGGTTAACTTGGTGGAAAATTCCCAATCATAGGCAAAAATGAACAACACACCTATAAATAAGCAATGAGTTATAAATAGATCAGAACGGTCAGTACAAGATACCAACCCATGACCTGGTAGAGCAAGAACAAGAGCGTCTAATAATAATACATCTCAAATGTCTAAAATAGTTAACAACAACTGTCTCGATACCAAAAGAATGAATATCTATAGATAGAAGAAAACAGGTGACTCTGAATCCAAAAGCTCACCCTATCTCGATAAAATCAACACAGCACGATCAACACTAAATAGTGACAACTAGTACTCAGATCTATAACAAAAAGTTACAAAAATGTAGTATAAGTACCAAAACAATGGTACTCGATAGGCATCATCGGTCAACTGATATAAATCATGATATAAGTATGATAAAATGCAAGATAACATAACTATGTCAAGGTACAAAAATAAATTTGAATCATTTCCTATATTGTTGTACATATTAAGTAATTTAACCGGAATAGAAATGTAACATAAGTCATCAACACATTCCAAAATCACCATTCAATATGAGTAAATAAAGCAGAATAATAAAGAATCACAAGGCATCACACAAGAAATAACAAATTAAAAAATTGGCTCCCATATGCTAATTGGTGCAGAAAGTAAATTACTCATCACAGATTCCCATACACCTAGAGAGTATACTCTAGTATAGAATAAAGCAACCATTCATCCCTTACAAATTATCATCTCATTGTTTAACCATCATTCTTCAATTTATCATCAATCGATCAATTAACAACATTTGACAATGTACCCACATTCCATAATATTATCATCATTTAACAACCTTATCACTATTACTTACTAGGATTCATTTAGCAACTAACAATCTTATATTAACTAATTCATTTGATTACTTGTCATCATATAACCTCTAGTCACCATTTAGAAACTATTTACCACATATCTACTAATCACCATTTAAGATAACCATAATTTATCAACTAACATAATTTAATATCTAATTATCCTTTACCATCTAATCCTTAATTATCCATTAGTCATTATACTATCACTTAAACAAAATTCAACACTAACCATCAATTATCACTAATCATTAACTATACCACCTTATAATCATTAATCACTAATTATAGTTATTACTAATTCTAAAAAATCCACGAATTATCATTTTCCACTTGCAGGATATATACGACCTTGCTAATATCAATTTCATATCTAACTACAACTAAGTGTATATAAGTATATATATATATATATGATAGACATACATATGCCATATCTGGACTCAAACCGGTAGATGTACACATATGCACATTAATATAATCATCCTCCGACCTTGCCGGATATCAATGCATCATCATAAAAATTATTTGGCGTTGTCGGGTATTAATATATCATCTTATTCCTCCTCCCACCTTGATGAGTATCAATATATGATCATAATTATCCTTTGTCCTTCTCGGGTATCAATATACCATCATAATCATCCTTCATCCTTATCGGGTAACAATATCTCATCACAATATCCTCCAGCCTTGACGGGTATCCAAATATCGTCATAATCATCCTCCGACCTTACTAGGTATTAAAATATAATCATAATATCCAGACTCAAACTAGTTTCTACATCATCATAGTCGGTGGCCAAATAAATATCATAAGTGGTCATACAATCAAACATCATGGCTTCAAGCATAATTAGCAGTATAACTTCCCATAAAATAAATATGCATGATTTCTAACATAATTCAAGGATCAATTGCTAATATCATCAACAAAGATGTTTTCTAGAATAATTTCTTAGCATGATCATAATCATAAGCAATACAAAGAGCAATTACCTAAAAATAATATTTCCAATGGTTTATCATTAGCATAAAAGATAATTCAACATTTGAATCACAGATAATTATCAAGGTATGAATTATAGCACATTCGAATTCCATAGAGTATTCAATAGCTTACCATCACATGGTCTATATCTCATCATAGGATAGCCAACAGTTTTGCCAATTAGTTCATGAATCATTACTTCTAATGTCATTATCACTATAATCAATTACAAAGGTACCTCAATATTGCCTCAAGGTCATTCTCTAGTAATTTAATAAGTGGATAAGGGTTTCAAGAGAACTAATCATCAATCTTGACTTAAGGTGGGTCAAAGAGCACACTTCTAAATTCAAAAATCACAATCTAAGTCAAGTTATATCCCAAACTAAGTTAAGGTACCTAAATCCACTCTTAGATTCATAACAAGTCAACACTTATCCCTAAGGTAGAGATTATTCTCAAGCACTACGACTATGCCAAACAATGACTAAGGCGACCTTCCTTAATGAAGGAACTAAGGCCAATCATACCCCAAGAATGGGTGTCTAAAGTATTTCTATCTAACTTGAGTATTTGAAGGCATTCTCTTGCTAAACATGAGACATGGAGCCTAATTCACCTAAGGGCATAAGGAAACAAATCATGTGTTTCAACTCTAAAGTTTCAAAATAGCCTAAACGATCCAGCTAACCCAAGTCGTGCATTTCATCAATCCAAAACATAAAACCCATCCCAAATCTAACACAATATCATAAGAATACTATGAGATAGCTTAATCTAACAAGGGATAAACCTAGCCAACCTCAACGCCGAAGAAATCTTAATGACTCACTAAACCACAACATTTCCCTTCCGAGAAGCCTTCTTAAGATGCCAAGCTATCAAAAAAACAATCTACTTATCAATACAAGAATAACGATACCTATATTCTTCCATTATGTTTTGCAACAAAAAATAAAACAAAAAACCCATGTGGGTCCCACTTGTAGAATCATATTTTTGAAATCAACCCTACATTCATACAAGATCAGGGAATCATTTCCCTAAAAAATTTATGGAAACCAAGCTAAATTGGGGTTAAAGTCAAGCCCTCAAGATTTTAGGGGTTTGGGCAAGAGATAAAGAAATTTCACAAAAAAAAGGTGAATTCTTACCTCAAATCGGATGATAATCGCTAAAATAAATGTTAATCCAGATTGCATGTTGCCCAATGGCTTAATTTTAAAGTCCTCACACTATTTAGGGTTTATAATTTTAAGAAAGTGGTGAGAAATTGCTATAATCACGACATTATGGTATATTTATACCCATACCAGGTACTCGGGTCCCGCTATCATGGAACCAGACTTGCGATGGCACCATTCATGGTGATTGCACAAGGTGTTGCAATTGCAACACCTCTTCCCATGATCACATAACTTTCTCTGCCAAGGATACCCCAATAGCGGCCTTTGGCTTACGATTGCAGCTGCACCAGATTACAGCTGAAACTTGGATATTTTTTCAAATTTTCGACAAGCCCTCAAAATTCTTTAGGAATCCCGTATACGCAAATGAACTATGTAACCATACAAAATTCCACTACTAGAAAACTGTAAATTATATGGGGATTTTACCTAGGAAATAATATTGCAGGAAATACATGCGGATTTACCTACAAAAATATTAAATTCCTCAACATTAAAATATATTACCTGCAAACTATATATTTGCAACAAATTCCACAAGTAAATTTAGCGCCATATTGCCCAAATTTTGTACTTGCGATATTACCTGGGGAAATATATCAACAGGTATTTTATCTGTAGGTAAATCCGCAAGTATATGGACAAATATATATATTTTTTAAATCCCTAGGCAATTTATCCTACGGATTTACTTAGAGATATTTTAGTGGAAATTTATGTAACAGATTTTATTACCTAGGAAATTATTTGGCGATTTTGTGCTGCGAATTTTGCTGGGGATTTATTCTTGAGGTTTTACCTGCGAAATTATTACTTGCGACATTACCTGAGGAAATATATCGGTGGGTATTTTATCTCTAGGTAAATCTGCAGGTATATGGACAAATATATATATTTTTTAAATCCATAGAAAAATCCCCAGGTAATTTATCCTACGGATTTACTTAGAGATATTTTGGTGAAAATTTATGTAATAGATTTTATTACTTGGAAAATTATTTGGGGATTTTGTTCTGCGAATTTTGCTGGGGATTTACCTGTGAAATTATTACATAGGAAATTATTGGGGGATTATGTTGCTACACATTTAGCTGAAATTATTTCTTGGGGATTTCCCTATGAAATTATTATTTGAGAAAATATTGGGAGATTGTGTTACTACAAATTTAGTTGAAACTATTTCATAGAGATTTACGTAGGATTTTTGTGACTTGAAAAATTTAAATAGGAAAAGGATAAACTTGAAGAATAAAAAACATAGAATAAAAAAGAAACTAGGCATTAAATCGGTTAACACGTATAATCAAGCATAAAATGCTAAAGAAATTAAAATTAATTTGTTAGTATAGATGGTATCACAGATGTATTCAAGTAGAATAAACCTTAGCTTGACTCGTTATGTTATCACCAAAAAATTAAAGAGGTGAAAATTCGTTGGCCTAAGATAGGGCGAAGAACAACTCAAGGCTCAAATAGAGCGTGTTTTTCTATTGGTTAATTTAAATATAATTGTAAGGCATTATACTACGCGCGACAATATAATATATCAATATTATGTACATTTAGGAGTCGTTTGGTGTGACATATTAGGTATAATAATCACGAAATAAAATAAAAAATTAAGTTATTTTACATTAAATTGAAAGTATTAGGTAGTTTCAGAATATTATATATGATCAGATTAAGGGTGGACATTCTATTTGTTTGATTTGTTTGTTTAATATCGATTCATTTTTTCGATTTTCGGATTAATAAAAATGACAACCATAATCAAACCAAAATAAATTAAATTTGACTCAATTTCTATAAATCCGGTTCAGTTATTTCAAATTTTTATTTCAATTTTGAAGATTAAAGTAGCGAGTCTTTCTTTATCATGACCGGACATTTAATATTTGTGATTTTTTTTTTAGAAAAAATTATTTTTTTTCAAAAATATTCTTCATTTTCAAATATAAATAACTCAACATGGGTGAAATGAAATGAAATGAAATAATGGAAAAATATTATTTATACTAAACATATAAAATAAAAATATATATATAAATATAAAATTTATATATATAATAAAATATATATATTATTGTTATCGTTGATTTTAAAGTAATATATTATGTGTCGTATTTTTAGTTATACAATTTATTCATAGCTAATCTGAGAATAATTATATTATTTATTTTACTATTATTATTATTGTATTAATTTGCAACCTTAGTCAATTTAATTTTTTAATTTATTTATTTTCTAGTCTGATTTTTCCAATTTGTAATAATTTTAGCCTAATTTTATCCAATTTATTACAATCCTAGCCCAAATTGTGTCCAATTGAACTCAATTTTAAATTTCATTCAATTTTTTAAACTAAATTCTTCATCTTTAGATCTCAGCCATTGATCAATATTTATTTATTATTATTATATTTATTTTTAATATTAGTTTTATGTAGTTACTATATTTATTAAATATCAACCTAATTCAATTTAGTTTTCCTAATTTATTTAAATTTTAGCCATTTTATAGTCAATTTGTGTCAATTGAGTTTAATTTGACTCAATCGAAATCCTCAATTCAATTTTTTTAACCCAATATATAATCCCAATTTGACTCATCTCCTCAATTCTAATCTCAATCGTTCATCATATTTGATCAACGACCAATATTAAATCGATTTCACTAATATTTTTCTTGAAATTAGAAAGCTTCAGACTATTTTTCTTGAAACGAAGGTCTACTGGAAACAACCTATCTACCTTAGAAGTAAGATTTGCGTACACTGTACCCTCCACGGACACCAATTTGTGGAAATAAATTGAGTTAGTTGTGTGGACACATAATTTTGACCTCCTAATACCCCTCTTAGGCTACTATTTTAGCAAAATTATTAATTTTAAATGTTGATATTTTCTACACATTATTTTGATATCAAATAAATATTAACGTGACACATTCATGATTTGAAAATATATGATTTATTTTTATATTATTATATTTTTACATTATATAATATTTATTAAATTATTTCCGTAATTATACAGGCCCATAATTTACAAACATTGTCTATTATTATTATTATTATTATATTATTATTATTATTATTATTATTATTACGTCTTTCTTATATTTATTAAATAGCAACCTAAGTCAATTCAATTTGCCCAACCTATATAATATCTAGCCTAATTCTTATTCAATTAATATCAATTTTAGTTAGAATTGATATTAATTCGAGCTAAATAAACCGTAGTTTGACTCAATTTTAAAAATATTTGTAAAGCTCACACGAGATGATCAAGCAGTTGAATATGATATCAAAGATGTATTTGAGCTAATCTTCAATCTTAGCTTAACTCGTTATTGAGATCGAGAAATTAATAGTCATCAGTGACAGATAAGTAATTCAAGATTAACTAACACCTCTACCCAAATGCACGTAAAATAATCTTGCATTTAATCTCAAAACTATTAATATAAGCAAAATAACTCCCTAGAGATAAGTTACTACTATTAATAAGTATGAAGAAGCAGGCAACACTTTGTCAACATGCCTGCTTCTTCACCTGCTTCAGCTACTCCGTGATTTTACTATATTACCCCTATTTAATTAATATAAGTCATTTACATATAAAAAAATTAATAATATTTAATAAAAAATTAAATAGACATTTATAACATGTCTGCTTCAACTGCTGTTGACACCTAATTTTGACCTCCCGATGCTCTCTTAATTTTATCAAAATTATTTAATTTTAAATATTAATATTTTTACACATTATTCTCGTATTATATAAATAACGACGTGTCAAGTTAATGATTTAAATACATACAAATTATTTTTATTAATTTTAATTATCACTTTTACAATTTATTAATTCAAATATAATATTTTACATAATTTTCTTACTTAAATCATCTTTCGTAAATATGCACACTCACAATTTACAAATACAGTGTCTAGTTTTCATTATTATTATAATTATTATTATTATTTTTAAATTTTGTAACTAATTTATTTTAAATTATTAACGACAATTTTATAAAATATTTTTTTACGTAATCTTAATTCTACATGCGTTGTCTATTTTTAATAGCGACATCTTATTTTATATATTAAATTACAGCCTAACTTAAGACAATTTTCCTAATTTAATTAAATTCTAGACATCTTGTACTCAATTAATGTCAATTTTAAGCAAATTAACATTAATTTTATTTTCGACTCTCTTTTTAAATAATTTTAATCTCAGCCGTTGATAAAAAATGATCCAACGATTGAGATTCGCTCATCCTTACTTTCCTTTTATACATGAAAGAAACCCTAATTTCTCATTCTCAACAACAATAGTCGCATCTCTACTCTTTCTCTATTTTCTCTTCCTTTCACTCTTTAGGCATAGCCGCGGATGGATGCAATTACCAGCCGGTCGGCAACCTCGACACCACCAGTGTCGCTTCACCATCGCACAAACACCCTCCTCATCGAACCATCCCAATGCCTTGAAATGTGTACTATTGACTTCAAAATGATCATATGTCGTCACTTGAGAAGTGGATTAAGTGATTTGAAAATGATTAAGTGTAGTGATTGGAAATGTGTACTAGTGACTTGAAAATGGTTAAGTGTAGCGACTTGATGTTTGACTTAGTTACTTGAAACTAGTCAAGTGTAGTCACTTGAAATGTGTACTAATGAGTTGAAAATGGTTAAGTGTAATGACTTGAAAATGTTTAAGTATAGTGACTTGAAAGGTCAATTATCTAGTTGAAATTGGCTTGAATGTAGTGACTTGAAATGTGTACTAGTGACTTGAAAATAATTAAGTCTGGTTACTTGAAATTGCGAATTTGTGACTTGAAAATTATTAAGTGTAGTTATTTGACATTGTGAACTTGTGACTTGAAAATGGTTAAATGTAGTCAATTGAAATATGTACTAATAACTTGAAAATAATAAAGTATAGTTACTTGAAATGTGTAGTGTCTTGAAATGTGTGCTAGTGACTTGAAAATAATTAAGTGTAGTAACTTGAAATATATGCTTGTGACTTTAAAATGATTAAGTGTAGTGACTTGAAATGTGTACTAGTGACTTGAAAATAGTTAAGTGTAGTTACTTGAAAATGGTTAAGTATAGTGACTTGAAATGTGTACTAGTGACTTGAAAATGGTTAAGTGTAGTTATTTGAAAGTGATTAAGTATAGTGACTTGAAATGAATGATTAAGTGTGGTGACTTAAAATGGTTAAGTATAGTTATTTGAAATGTAAAGTAGTTACATGAAAATGGTTAAGTGTAGTGACTTGAAATCTGAATTAATTATTTGAAAATGGTTGAGTGTAGTGATTTGAAATGTGTACTAGTGACTTGAAAATGATTAAGTGTAGTGTTTTGCAATGTGAATTAGTTATTTGAAAATAGTTAAGTGTAGTGACTTGAAATGTGTGCTAGTGAGTTGAAAATGGTTAAGTGTAGTTAGTTGAAAATTGTCAAGTATAATGACTTGAAATGTCAATGAATTAGCTATTTGAAAATTATTAAGTGTAGTGACTTGATAATGATTAAGTGTAATTATTTGAAATTGCGAACTTGTGACTTGAAAATGGTTAAGTGTAGTTACTTGAAATTGTGAACTTGTGACTTGAAAATGATTAAGTGTAGTCACTTGAAATGTGTACTAATAACTTGAAAATAATAAAGTATAGTTACTTGGAAATGAGTAAGTATAGTGACTTGAAATGTGAATTAGTTAATTGAAAATAGTTAAGTGTAGTGATTTGAAATGTGTACTAGTGATTTGAAAATGTTTCAAGTGTAGTGACTTACAATGTGAATTAATTATTTGAAAACGGTTGTGTAGTAGTGACTTGAAAATGGTCAAGTGTAGTTAGTTGAAATATGAATTAGTTACTTGAAAATGGTTAAGTATAGTAAAATAAAATTATAATATCAACCTCATTCTTCTATTTCAGGTTCAATTAAAGTAAGAGAATAACAAGATTTTTATTGAAATTGATCTTTCTATTGTATTACTACATTGTTGTCAATACTCTTTTTGTATTTACCTTTTTTCCATTTTAACTCTAATCTTGTCATTTGTCTTCTGTGTATTTTGTTGTAGCATCAACCAATTTAGTACAAGCGGTCTCTTGTGGTGGAGAGGTCTTGCTCGACTGTTGGAAGTTAAAGGATTTGTTAAATGATGAACGTCCATCCCAAGAAGACAACCAAGAGGATGAAAGTGATGATGACTCTGACAACATGAATGAAAGTGATTCTGACCTTGATGGTTGGTAGTTTTATTGAGGATTCAAACTTGAAATATTTTATTTTGGACCATTTAAGAATCATACATTATTGATGTAGATGTTTTGAATTATGTTTTTTTTTTAGTTGTAATGATTTACATTATTAGACTTGTATTGAATGATGTTTTTGAGAATTATTGAAGGTTTCAAATATATTTTTTATTAATTGTGAAATATTTTTAGTAATTTACGCGTGAATTATTATTTGAAAATTTTCATCGGGATGCACATGTTAGATATTCAGGAAAATTCTTTTGAAAAAATTTGTTCTTGCGGATTTATTTGGGGCATTTTATACGAATTTTCATGTGAAATAGTTTGTGGGGAATAACTTTTGAATTTTTTTGTGAAAATTGGTTGGTAAAATCCTTTTTTATGAATTTTTACCGAATAATTTATGCAAAATTTTGATAGATAATTTCAAATAAATCCGCAAATAATGTACCTGCGGATTTATTTTTGCATCTAAATTACCTAGGGATTTACTTGAAAATCTTTGTGAGGAATAATTTATGATTTTTTTCGTAAAAATCCGCAGGTAATCAAATTACTTGGGGATTTTACCACATCATCCCTATGAAAATCCCTAGGTAATAAGCATTTTTCTTGTAGTGTTCGGCATTCCAAATGCAATGGTGCACTGTAATTTTCCATATGGAGTCATTTTGATCAAATATAGGTCCCAAATAATTTTTTTCACTTTCATAACTTTCTGACCAATAGGTCGAAATGATCTTGGGTGCCTCGGAACTCAAACCAAACACCTAGCCTAAAATCGACATTTTGGGGCTGCTGGCAAAGTCAGAATTTTCAAATGAGATTTCTTGATTAATTTTTTTCCCTATTGGCAATTCGAAGCCCACGAAGAATTCTAAACAGGAAATTGGCTTTATAAACTAGACGAACTGCCGAGTAACCGAACTGTAAGTTCTAGTAAGTCATAAAGAACTTTGGACGACTATAGAAAATCTCTAATTGCAAAAATAAGCAAAAATATAGAAAATGACCTAAAGGGTCATTACAATATCAACTATTAAAGAAACTTTATTCCCTAGAAGTTAAGGATTTGGATGTACCGGACGTCTTAAATGGGTGAGAATATGGGGTCCACATCTCTCTCTAGATCTCCCAAGTGGCCTCCTCCTCTGGGTGGTGCCTCCACTAAACTTTTGTGAAAGGAATATCTCTAGTGCGCAACTGTGTGACATCACTAGCAAAAATGAGCTTTGGCTCCTCTATAAAGGTCAAACTCTCATCCAATTGGATTGAGTCCAATCTAAGAACATGAGATGTATCAGGAATATATAGATACAACATGTAGACTTGGAAAATCAAATGAACAAGAACAAAATTTTGAGGTAAAGTTAACTCATAATCTACCTCACCAACTATGCAAAGAATCTCTAAAGGTCTAATATATCTAGCACTGAGCTTTCCCTTCCTCCAAAACCTTATCACACCTTTCATGGGAGATACATGGAAGAATACAAGATGACCCACTCCGCATCTCATGGCACGAAGCCTGCAGTCTGTGTTGGCCTTCTTCCTACTCTTAGCTACTCTTAACCTATCCTGAATCACCCTGACTTCATCCAATGACTCATGAAGCAAATCACTACCACGGGGCCTAACTCGGAAGTCTCACACCATCGGACCAAAGAACGACACAACATATAATATAATTCCTTAAAAGCCACCATCACAATACTCGAATGATAGTTGTTATTATATGAGAACTCTTCCAAGGATAAATGTTGCTCCCACTAGCCTCCAAAATCCATAACATAGGCTCAGAACATATCCTCAAGAACTTGAATAGTCCACTTTGACTGACCATCTTTCTGTGGATGAAAGGTTGTACTAGGATCCATATAAGTTCCCAAATCCTCCTGAAATTCTCTCTAAAATCTCGAGAGAACAGCGAAACACAGTCTGAAATAATAAAAATGGGCACACCGTGCAAACGTACTATCTCTCGAACATAGATATGGGCTAAACACTAAGCACTAAATGACATTTGAATAATAATGAAATGTGCTGACTTAGTCAAATGATATACAATGTCCAAAATACAATCATAATCATATGAAGTGCAAGGAAAAACACTAACAAAATATATTGTAATCCGCTCCCATTTCTACTTGAGAATGGGTAACCTTTTACTCAAACCACTTGGTCTCTGATTCTCGGCCTTTACCTGCTGGCAACATAGGCAACGAGCTATAAAGTCGGCCACATCACTTTTCATACCACTCTACTTATTGTGTTTTATTAAATCTTAATATATCTTGGTTGTGTTGGGATGATGAAATATATAGTTCTATGATCCTCGTGCAAAATCGACTGAATCAAGTTATCGATCCTAGAAACACAAATGCATCATGAAATCTCTAAACACCCTAAGAATATATGGTTATCCTCTCGAATTCATCACTGAACACCTATTAATGAAGGAAGCAAAGCTTACTATCAACAAACCGAAGATCACGAATATACTTAAATCACAAACTCCTCACCACAACACTAGCAAAACTCCTCCAAGGATCTGAAATATCAAGGCGAACTATCAAATTGGTTAAGGACTAAATCTCCCAAGTAAACAGGCTCTATAAAACTAAAATACCAACCAAGCTACCCATACTCACTACCTTCTGACTTAAGGCATCCACAACCATATTAGCCTTTCCCAGAT
Organism: Capsicum pubescens; assembly: GCA_030864215.1. Classification (NCBI taxonomy): domain Eukaryota; kingdom Viridiplantae; phylum Streptophyta; class Magnoliopsida; order Solanales; family Solanaceae; genus Capsicum; species Capsicum pubescens. The sequence goes on from CM061546.1 coordinate 225,195,514, forward strand.
AAATGATGAAAATATCATGATCCTTAAGAAAATGCATTAATATATGTTGTCTAGCATTAAGATCCCTCTGGGACATATGATGCAGAAATTTGTGATGATCAGTGAAATCTCAAAATGCATTCCATAAAGATAATTCCTCCAAATCATATACACAAAAACTACCTACCAACAACTCCAAATAATTAGTGGGGTTGTTGTGTTCGTGCACCTCATGCTGTCTATAAGAATAAGAAATGAAATGACCCTTTTACATCAGTACAAAAACACAAACCAACACTGGAAGCATCATAAAACATGGTGAATCCCTCACCCTTAATGGGAAGACTAAAATTGGAGTTGAATTAAAAAATTCTTGAGATTTCCAAAGCTCAACTCACACTCCTCGAACAATAAAAAAAAGAACCTTTTTCTGAGTTAATCTAGTCATAGGGGTTGAAATAGTAGCAATACCCTCAATGAATGACCTATAACAATCGACCAAACCAATAATGCTATGAACCTCAATGAGTGATGTAGGTCTACCCCAATCATAAATCACCTCAACCGTTGTTGGTTCTACCATAATCCAATCCTTAGACACCATATGTCATAAAATCTCATCAGCTCAAGCCAAAACTCACACTTGGAAAAAATGGCAAAAAACACATCATCTCTCAAGGTCTGGAGCACGATCATAAAATATTATGCATGCTCCTCTTTTCTCCCCGTGTATACAAGGATGTCATCGATGAACACAATTACAATGGAATTCAAATAAGGCCTAAATACTGGCTTGATCAAATCCATTAATGCAGTGGGGGCATTAGTAAACCCAAATGACATCTCTAAAAACTCATAGTGACCATAACGGGTCCTGAAAGTCGTCTTTGGGATATCTTCAGCCCAAATCCTTAACTAATAGTAACCAGATCACAAATTAATCATAGAAAACACTACCTATCCCTAAAACTGGTCAAACAATTCATCTATGAGAGGCATATGATAATACTTCTTTATCACCAATTTCTTAAGCTACCTATAATCAATACATATATGTATAGAGCCATCTTTCTTCTTTACAAATAATATAGGAGCTCCCCAAGGAGACATACTTAGTATAATAAAAACCTTACCAAGAATATTCCAAAGCTAAGAATTCAGCTCCTTAAGCTCTATAGAGCTATACGGGAAAGTGCCATAGAAATAGGTCGGGGGCTAGGCTCGAGATCAATAGCAAACTCAATCTTACAGATAGGGGGTATACGAGGTAGATTGGTAGGGAACATATCATGAAACTCATAAACTATATGAGCAAATTTAATCGATAGACTCTCCACAATATTCTAAAAAATATAAGTGAGATAAGACTTGCAATAACTCGAAATAAGCTTCCTATCATACATATATGAAATAATCCCTGTTGACGCACGGATGACAACTCCATGATATACGACTGGGGGTACATCAGGCATTGTTATGGTAATGGTCTTGACAAAATAATCCATGACTGCATGGTAGTGAATAACCACCCATGACCAGAATCACATCAAAATCCACCTTATCAAGAATAATAAGATCAGTACAAGTATCAACATTGCTTATAATCATAACACATGATATTAAAACCCTATTCACTACTAAGAAATCACCCTTGGGAGTAGATACATGCAATGTCACAAATAATAAATAACAAGACAACTCCAATCGTAGTTCATAATAAGCAGATATAAAAGAATAAGTAAATCTCTGATCAAATAAAGTAAGGTCTGACAATTGGAACAAAAAATTATACCTGTAACTACAGCATCCGAAATCTCAACATCAGGTTTTAGGATATTGTATACAACTATCCTTTTGTAAGAGCCCGCAAAATTCTTAGCTTAATTCAGTCCTTTAAGCTTGTTAAGGGGTCCCAGACTTAGAAAATTCTGGCTAAGTATTTAGACTTAGTGTTAGTTTAGCCTTCAAAAGTTTGAAATCTTATTTCACGACTTTTACATTCATTAAATGTTAATATTTGAGTTACTTCATGATTAGGAATGTCAATAGGCATTTTCGGAAAAGTTTCAAATTTTTTTGAACTTCGTTTGAAGCACCTTTGGAATCCTAAACCAGTGAATCAACGCGATCATGATGCATCACATTCACTATCGTGTTGATAAATATTTTCCCCATCTCCCAGCGTCCAATTATAGTGAACCGACATGGACTCAATTCAGAGCATTGGCTATTGCGTTGATGCCAACGATGCGGTGCGTCAGCCTATACGTCGATGGTTCAGTTTACAGTCATTAAAAATCCCCATCCTCAGGGTTAATTAAGGATTTTTTTTTCCACGTCCTTCAGCCCCATAATATGAAATTTAGCCCACTTTTAGCAAGTTATATTCATTCTTTCACAAATTCCTCAAGAACAAAAAATCTAGGTGAATCAATTTCAAATTCAAGGCTCAAGATTCCACCATTAATTTTCCAGAATTCACCAACTAAGGTATGTGAAGTATTCATCCAATGGTTTCTTCCACCCTTGGAGTCCAAGAAAATCTTTTAGAGATCATGTAGAGTAATTTCATGATTTTCATGATTTGATTAAATTGTATTCATGGTTTATTACAAGATTCATGTAGAGTTAATTGATATGTGTGCTTTATCATGTGAATTCATGTTGAAACTCTTGGAATTATGTAATTGGAATTGAATTATGATGCCTACATATTTTTTTAGTATTATGTGCATATATTATGCCAAACAATTATTTGATGAATTATCTATGTGAGTTAAATAGTGAAATTATATCATGTTAGCATGTATGCAAGTGTTTGCTGGAATGCCCAAATGAATGAATGATGACTAAGTAGTTAGTTACCATGTCTCAAGATTATGCCATGTCTTTTAAGTTTATGCTAGCGATTCCTGGGGGTATTTAATACTCGACAATTTAGCTGCTTTCCAAGAGCCATAGTCAGTAAAAAAGTAGAATCAGTCATGTCTTAATCAGTACAATTCAATCAGTTACAAAACTTAGAAAAACTCAGTGTACTCAGAATCAGTCCAACTCAGTTTAGTAAAATTAGTTTAGCTTAGTTATACAGTACGATCAGTAATATCTCAGTCTAGCCTAGTACAGTTTAGAATTCAGTCCAGTGTATATTTAGTTAGGAGTAGGATTCAGCACCGAGTGAATCTAAGGATGGGGACTTACCTGCCAGTAGAGGGTGAAATCCTTAGAAGCAGTCCTTGCATTTCAGAACTACATAACCAGCGTAGGTTGAGACATCAACCTGCGAGTTGAGGGTTGATGAGGTGATCTACCTGCCAATTGACAGTACAACCATTCCCATTCAGAGAATCTATCAGATGAGGGTGACTCAACACTTGTCCTTACCTATGACACGGTATTGACACCCTTTCAACTGGTGTTACTGGTTGGACCCCAAATTAGTTAGAGAAGGAGTATATCGGTTAGATGATTAATTCCCACAGTCCCAGTTTCAGATTTAGTCTCAGTATGGAACTCAGTTCAGTTCTGTAGATTCAAGACTGTCTGACACAGTCACTCAGCTCAGTACGGGATTCAACATAGTTCCACAGAATCATGACTATCAGAGATAGTCATTCAGTTACCAGTAATTTAGTGTCAGTATACTCAGATATCAGTTAATCGGTATTCAGATTCAATATTCAGTGTTATTACGATCTTAGTACAGTTTCCATATTTATGCATGTACTCACATTCAGTTATACTCATGATATTCAGTTAGTATTGTTCATGCATATGAACCCGTTTATTTTGGACTACCTCACTGAGCATAACAATACATTCAAAGTATTGAAGCATACCTTTCTTTTGCGCTATGATTTCTTATATCATAGGTTCAGATGCATGGGTTCCCGAGCACCCTTAATAGTTTAGATTCTCTGCATATAGAGCTAGTGGTGAATCCTCATAGTTTGAGGATTTAATTATTTATTTTAGAATTTTAGTTCATTTTTAGTAGTCGAGTTAGTTGGGGACTTGTCCCATCCACTCCATAGTTCAGACAGTTTAGAGGCTTTTTAGACTAGAGTATTTTCAAACAGTTGTTCAGTTTTCAGAATTGATGTTTAGTTTTTGGTATTGTGATACCATATAAAGTATTATTTACAGTATTAAACCTTATGGCATGTTTTCTACCTATTTTTTGCATATTTCAGTTTTGGTATTATTTAGTTATTACAGCAGGTACCAGTCATAGGTTAGATTGTGGTCCTTTAGAATTATGAGCACCGTGTAGCATCCGAGGTACAGACTCGAGGTGTTACAAACATGGTATCAGATCCTAAGGTTCAACAGATTCCTAGAAAGTCTGAAAGCCGCATCTAGTAGAGTCTTGTGTATAGGTGTGTTGTGTGCCATACTTATGGATAGGAGGCTACGAGATGTTTTATGAAAAGTTTCCCTTCTTTCGGTATTTATGTTATGCGAGTGAGCATAAGCTCCAGTTAAAATCCCAGTCTAATCCTTTCTCTTCCGTTTACAGAAACATGCCTCCAAAAAGGACTAAGGAAAGAGAACCAGGAGACCAGCCAGAACTCTAGCCCATCTAGCCAGATCCACTGGACGAACACGTCTCCCATGCTGAGTTCAGAGAAGCATTTACCACCCTAACTCATTCTGTGGTAGCCCAGAATGAATGCTCAGTTGCCTTTTTGGCCAACCCAGACGCCAATACTCCCACTGCTAAGATTCAGGACTTCACCCAAATGAACCCTTCATCGTTTACCGGGTCTAAGTCAGGTAAGGACCCTTAAAAATTTCTTGATCAGGTGCAGAAGGTTACTGATATTATAGGGCTGACCGCTGTTGAGAGTTTTGAGTTGGCCGTATATCAGTTGCAGGATGTGGCACACTCATGGTTTAAATAGTTAAAAGAAGAAAGGGCTGCAGATGCAGTGTCCATAGAGTGGGAAGAGTTTGCTACTGCTTTTCTGGATAGGTTCTGTAACAACTCGAAATCTCCTCATGGGACGTCACACGGTTATTGAGGCTACAAGTAGACCTAAGCTAACCCTTTGAGCCTGTATCTACTAATAGCACTCATTTTAAGATAAAATAATTCAAACACTAGCATCGTCATATCATATGAAAGGAAATACGGAGAAAATGCTCGGTCCAAACGACCAAGAAATACCAAAAATCTCAACACAACCACAATCTAATAACTAGTATGACAAAGCCTCTACTAATCCATGAACTAGAGAGCCATTGGGACAGGTCCCCAAGTGACTTGAAATGAACTAAAGTAAAAACATAGTCTCTCAAACGCAGAAATATCTGAAGATAGGTCCTCAAACTATGATGACTCACCACTGTAGGAATGTAGATAGAGGTACTCGAAAGTCACTAATGAGGCTGGGACTGAGCACTTGAACCTACATTATAAGACAATGTAGAACATAGACGTATATGTGGATCAATACTTGGGAATGTACTAAGTATGTAGGGGTGCATGCATTTATATAAAACAACATCAATACTCTTTAATCAAATCATGCATGTAATAAGTAATGACTCACATGGCTTGAATAAATATAAAATGCGAAGCTCATGAATCATGTAAAATGGAACATGTAACACAATCTTGTAAGTCATTATACTTTAAGCTTTGAAATTTGTACTCTTCTCTTATTCTCATTACTCAAGGCTAAAGAAAACTTTAAGAAATACTTTCAACTCATGCATATGTCTCATGGAGAGTAAAACTTCTTCAATGCTCAAGAACTCATAACTCTTTTGATCTCAAATACTTGGAATTCAAAATCATGTAACTTTGGAACATACTTGAAGGCATTTCATTCTCGTTAGGAAAATATCTCATTTCAAGCTTTAGGGAAAAATACTCATATCAAGGGAAAGTATTTTAGTTTTAAAGGAAAATATCTTATCTCAATGGAAAATACTTTAGTTTAGGGAGGTAATTGATCTTGAAGTTTAAATGTCAAGGGAGGTTCTCTTAACCTACATAAACCATGCGAGCTACATAGAGTCCAACGTTTTGTCCTCCTAAGGAAGAGATCTCTCGTTGGGGAGAGACGTCATACTCTTGCCAGAGAGTATAACCTAGGTCAAATGATCACTAAACAAACTTGGCCTCGGGCCCAATATCAACTCGGCCTTAGTCCCAATAATAATCATAAGCTCGGCCTCAGGCCCAACCTATGGTGGCACGTAGTTTTGGGGTAAGAAACCATAGTAACTTACCCGTTCGGTGCTAAATACTTCTCCTTTTAGTTTATCTCGCTCATCTCATGAAAATCCACTTTAGAATAATCTCATGGTTCAATAAGAACCCAATAATCAAATCTGTAATCTAATGTAGTAGAGTGGATTTCAAAACTCAATGACCATTAGGTCAAAACATTTCTCAATAATCTCAGAATACTCAAATCATGGGTGCTTATAGCACAATCGTACATAAAATCTCAAGTCTCAAGTAGGGCTTAATAAACCATAGTTCAATCCCAAGTTAAAACTTATCAAAAGCATAATAGATAGCATATAGATTCATAACTCATGTAGAAATCTGGAAATTTCAGCAATTTATCTCAAAATCTCAACATACTCACATACTTCTATGTTTCAAACATTTCAACTATTAACTTCTCAAGGATTAAAATCATGGGGTATAGACCCAACTGCAATTTCTCAAGAAAACATGTAAAAATCATGCCATTAGACTCTCAATTCAAGGGAAACATCAAAAGATTGCAACCAATAACAATGGATGAAAACCCCTAATTCAATTTCATGTAAAATCTTATAAATTACAGAGAATTGTAGTTTTAATAAGCCTTTGGGCACAAGGGTGAAAGGATTACCCTTGTTCAAAATCCTACATACCTTGAATTAGAATCTTTGGATGAATTCTCACTTTCGGAACTCTATTCGTACTCTTGAATGAGGGTTCTTGAAACCCTTGACTTGGGAACCTTGATTCTTGACTCAATTTAGAAAATCTATGGTGGATTCTTAAGATTTTTGGAAGAGGTTTTGGATACTTAGGGTTTTTGTTGAGAGAAAACTTGAGAGAGACTTCATAGAATGCTTGAAAATGACCTTGATTTGGTGTTTGCACCATTTAAGAGGCTTGGAAAAAGTCCAAAATGCCCTTTTTGTACGAAGCTGGAAAAATTAAACTGGGAACCCAATTTCATGGGCCACCGTGATGCGCCACTATCGCGGTGTCTCACTGTAAATCTACAAATGGGAAATTGGTAGTCACCGCGACGTGGAGCCATTGCGCTGTCCAACTAGTTAAGACCTGGAACTTCAGCGCGACGCATCATAATCGCGCCAGGCCACTGAAAATTGACTATTGGGAAATTGGGGTCCTCCGCGATGTGCCTCTATCACAGAGTTCCACTGGAAATTGACAATTGTCAGATAGACCCTCTCCGTGATGCGTCAAGCCCCAAAATGATGTTGTTTTACGACTAGGACTTAAATTAGACATAACTTCTTACCCGGATATCGGATTTGGGCAAATCTTATATAGACGGAAAGTTTATCGAATTTACTATGTGATAAAAAGTCAAATTGGGGAAATTATATATGGTTAACATGATACTCACTTAGGAAGTCACTTCTCAATCTTTTAGGGCCAAAATCACGCCTCACTTAACACGCCCTAAGGTTCATTCTATGAGAGAATTTTGTGGGGTCTTACAGATTCTTCCTACTAGGGTTGAGGGAAGAAAAGGTTCTAGAATTTATCAATATGAAGAAGGGAAATATGACAGTGAAAGAGTATTCTCTCAAGATTTCTCAATTAGCTAGATATGCTCCTCATGTGGTCGCAGACAACAGGTCCTAAATGGGTAAGTTTATGTCAGGTGTGTCTAGTAGCATGGTCAAGGAGTGTAAGACCGCAATACTTATTAAGGAGATAGACATATACAGGATCATGGTACATGCTTAGAAGATAGAGGAGGCCAAGAATAAAGAGAAGGATAAGGAGAGCAAGAGAGAAAGAACAAGTAGTTTCAACTTTGCTCAGCCTAAGTCAGAGGGTGGGAATTGTTCTCTGTTCTTCCCAAAATCTTCAGTCCCAGCTCCGTCCTCATCCAGTGCTCCTGTGCTGAAATTTATAGATAGCAACAGGGATAGGGCATCAGGCCCTAAACCCAAGGGCAGTATTTGCAGTGCACGAACCAATTCCCTTTGTCAAAAGTATGGCAGAAACCACTAGGGTATCTGTAGAGCAGACATTAATATGTCTTTTATGTGTGCAAAGCCAGGCCACAGGGTCAGAGATTGTCCCCAATCAGGTTCTCAGGGTCAGTATAACCACCCCCCAACTTAGTCCGATCTCCCGAATCTACAGGGTGCCACTTCTAGTGTCACTAGGAGAAAACACCTAAACATACTCTATACTCTTCAGTACCAACATATTTAGGAGAGTTCTCTTGATGTGATCACTGGTACTTTAAAAGTTTATAATTTGCATGTTTACGCAATGCTAGATCCAGGAGATTCCTTGCCCTTTCTTGCTCCTTCTATAACAGTCAATTTTGGTGTCAGTCCCAAAATCCTAGATGAAAATTTCTCAGTATCTGCCTTAGTGGGTAAATCTATCATAGCCCGACGGGAATACAAGAACTATACGGTTATGATATCTCAGAAAGTAACTTCAGCAGAATTAGTCGAATTAAAAATGATTGATTTTGATGTCATTCTCGGCATAGATTGGCTTCATTTCTTCTATGCCTCAGTCGACTGTAGAAATAGAATTGTCCAATTTTAGTTTTCGAATGCACCCATCCTAGAGTGGAGGGGTAGTACTTTAGCACTTAGGGGTCAACTTGTTTTTTACCTTCGAGCAAGGAAAATGATATCTAAAGGATGTTCTACCATCTCGTTCGAGTCCAGGAATCTAGTTTATAAACCCCTACTCTTGAATCAGTATTAGTAGCATGTGAATTCCCAGATGTGTTTTCGAAGATCTTTTCGGGATTCCTCCTGAAAGGGAAATTGACTTCGGAGTAGATCTTCTTCCAGATACTCAGCCTATATCTATCCCGCGATACAGAATGTTACCCGTAGAACTCAGAGAATTAAAAGAACAATTAAAGGATCTTCTAGATAAGGGATTCATCAGACCCAGTGTGTCCCCGTGGGGCACACTAATTTTATTCATGCATAAGAAAGATGGTTCTCTCAGAATGTGTATTGACTACTGTCAATTAAATAAAGTCACGATCAAGAACAAGTATCCACTTTCTAGAATTGATGAATTGTTTGATCAACTTCAGGGTGCTAGTTACTTCTCTAAGATAGACCTCATATCAGGCTATCACCAACTAAGAGTCAGGAAGTGTGACATCCCAAAAAACTGTTTTTGTAACTTGGTATGGTCACTTCAAATTCTTAGTCATGTACTTTGGTCTTACCAATGTCCCAATAGCTTTCATGGACTTGATGAATCGTGTGTTCAAGCAGTACTTAGACATATTCATTATAGTGTTCATAGATGACATTCTTGTCTACTCCCACAGTGAACATGACTATGAAGACCATCTCAGACTAGTATTACAGAATCTCAAAAGTAATTAGTTATTCACCAAAATTACTTATTGCAAATTTTGGATAAGGTCAGTAGCTTTTCTAGGCCATATAGTTTCCAGTGATGGAATTGGGGTTGATCTCCATAAGACTGAAGTAGTAATAAACTAGACCAAACCCATCTCTCCTTTAGATTTCAGGAGTTTCTTGGGCTTGGCCAGCTATTACCGATGGTTTGTTGAGGGATTTTCATCAATTACATCCCCTATGTCCAGAATGACTCAGAAGAAAGTAAAATTCCATTGTTCAGATTATTATGAAAAGATTTTTCAAGAGTTGAAAACTCGACTCACTACAGCTCCAGTTTTGACCCTACCAAATATTTTAGACGGCTTTGTTCTGTATTGTGATGCCTCCAGAGCTTGATTAGGATGTGTTTTAATGTAGAGAGGTAAGTTCATAGCCTATGCCTCTAGACAGCTTAAACCCCATGACAAGAATTACCCTACTCATGATCTTGAGTTAGTAGCAGGAGTGTTTTCCTTAATGATTTGGAGGAACTATTTGTATGGTGTGCACATAGATGTGTTCACTGACCATAAGAGCCTACAATATATATTCTCTCAGAAAGACCTAAACCTCTATCAGAGAAGTGGTTGGAGTTGTTCAAAGACTACGACATGAGTGTTTTGTATCATCCGGGCAAGGCCAATGTAGTGGCTGACACTCTCAGTAAAATGTATATGGGTAGTATTGCTCATGTCGAGGATAGTAAGAAGATGTTAGCTCAGGAAGTTCATCAGCTAGCCCAACTAGGTGTCCGCTTAGTTGATTTAGAAAAAGGTAGTATATGGCTGCAGAGTAGTTCAAAATCATCCCTAGTTTCCCTAGTGAAGGAAAAGTAGGATAGGGATCCCAGTCTAGTCAAGTTGAAAGACTCAGTCAGAGATCAGAAGGTAGAGGGTTTATCCCAAGGGGGAGATGGTGTTTTGCATTGTTAGGGTCGACTATGTGTGCCAGGCGTAGATGACTTGAGGTAGGGAATAATTGCAGAAGTGCATGGTGCACGCTACTTTATTCATCCAGGGGTCTCTAAGATGTACCATGATTTGTAGGATTTCTATTAGTGGAGTGGGATAAAGAGAGATATTACAAAATTTATGGCTAAGTGCTCAACATGTCAGCAGGTTAAGATTAAGCATCAGAAACCTAATGGGTCCATGCAGGAGTTCAGCATTTCCACCTGGAAATGGGAAGAAGTGAACATGGACTTTGTGATGGGTTTGCCTAGCACCCCTCGTCAACATGATTTAGTTTGGGTCATTATACATAGGATGACCAAATCAACTCATTTCCTACCAGTCCAAACCCTTTACTCAGCCGAGGATTATGCCGAACTCTATAACATGGAGTCGGTCAGATTGCACGATGTTCTATTGTCCATCATCTCAGATAGAGGTACACAGTTCACTTCTGATTTTTGGAAAGCATTCCAAAAGGGTCTTGGTACCCAAATTTACCTCAGTATGGCCTTTCACCCTCAGACAGATGGACAAGAAGAAAGGACCATTTAGACTTTAGTGGATATAATGTGAGCGTGTGCAATAGACTTTAAAGGTAGTTGGGAAGACCACTTTCCTTTGATTGAGTTCGCATACAACAACAACTATCATTCCAATATTCAGATGGCTTCGTTTGAGGTTCTTTATGGGAGGTGGTGTAGATCTCACATTGGTGGGGTTTGAAGTAGGTGAGTCTACAGTGGTAGGGCCTTTCTTGGTATTTGATACCCTAGATAAAGTCTAGTTTATTAGTGAAAGACTTATGACAGTTCAGTGCGGACAAAAATCGTATGCAGATAAGTGCAGAAAGGATCTCAAGTTCGATATTGGTGAATATGTGTACTCAAAGCTCTCTCCTATGAAATAAGTGAAATGGTTTGGCAAGAAGGGGAAACTCAGTCCCTGATAAATCGGTCCTTACCAAATTCTTAGCCATTTCGGAAAGATAGCTTACGAGCTTAAGTTGTCCTCAGATCTATCTTCAGTCCATCCGGTATTTCATGACTCCTTGCTAAAGAAATGAATAGGTGACCCATCAGACGTAGTCCCCATAGAGGGCATAGATGTTCAGAATAGCCTCTCTTACAAAGAGATTCTAGTCAAAATTCTTGATTATCAGGTTCACAGACTGAGGAACAAAAAAGTCCCTCTAGTCAAAGTTCTTTGGAGGAATCAGTCCATTAAGGGAGCTACTTGGGAAGCAGAAGCAGATATACGGACCAAGTATCCTTACCTCTTCTCCACAAACTCAAATTCAGCTTAAGGTAATAGTTTTCCTTAAGCTTATTTAGTTTCATGCATAGATTTTCCATTCCGAGCTGGGTATCAGTTACCATTGCATATTCAGTCATATGTTCATGAGTCAGTTTAGTCATCTATTCATGCATCAGATATGCATGTTCAGTATGAAATTCAGTTGGTCAGTAACGTCAGTCAGATAATCATATTTCAGATGTTCATGTTTAGTAAGTAATTTCAGAATACCAGTATTCTCAACTTAGTCAGTCTCATTCAAGGATGAATCTTCCCAAGGCGGAGATAACGTAAGACCCTACAAAATTCTTAGCTTAATTCAGTCCTTTAAGATTATTAAGGGATCCAAGACTTAGAAAATTCTAGCTAAGTATTCATACTTAGTGTTATTTTAGCTTTTAAAAGTTGACAATCTTATTTTGTGACCTAAACATCCATTAAATGTTGACATTTAAGTTAATTCATGACCAGGAATGTCAATAGGTATTTTCAGACAAGTTTTGGATTTTTGGACTTTGTTTGAAGCATTTTTGGAATCCTGAACCACTGAATCAACGCGATCTTGACACGTCGCATCGACTATCTCATTGATAAATGTTTACCCCAGCTCCTATCATTCAATTCCAGTGAACCTATGCGGACTAGACGCGACGCTTTGGTTATCGCATCGATGCTAACAATGCGGCGTGTTGTCTTGTGCAACGATGGTTCAGTTTACATTTAATAAAAAGTTGTGTCCTCAGGGTTAATTAATTCTTTTTCCCATGCCCTTCAGCCCCCATATCATGAAATTTAGTCTTCTTTTAGCAAGCTATATTTATTCTTTCACAAATTTCTCAAGAACAAAAACCCTAGGTGAATTAAATTTAAATTCAAGGCTCAATATTCCACTGTTAATTTTCCAAAATTCACCAACTAAGGTATGTGATGTGTTCATCCAAGGGTTCCTTCCACCCTTGTAGTCCAAGAAACACTTTTAAAGCTCATATAGAGTGATTTCATGATTTCCATGATTTGAATTAAAGTGTATTCATGATTTATTACAAGATTCATGTAGAGTTAATTGATATGTGTGCTTTATCATGTGAATTCATGTTGAAACACTGGGAATTGTGTAATTGGAATTGAATCAAGATGCCAACATGTTGTTTTAGTATTATGTGCATATATTATGCCCCATAAGTGTTTGATGAATTGTCCATCTGAGTAGAATAGTAAAATTATATCATGTTAGCATGTATGCAAGTGTTTGCTTGAATGACCAAATGAATGAATGATTAATAGGTAGTTAGTTACCATGTCTCAAGATTATGTCATGTCTATTAAGTTTATGCTATCGAGTCCTAGGGGTATTTAATACCCGACAATTTAGTTGCTTGCCTAGAGCCATGGTCAGTCACAAAGTAGAATCAGTCATCTATCGATCAGTAGAATTCAATCAGTTACAAAACTTAGGAAAACTCAGTGAACTCCGAATACATCCAGCCCATCCTAGTAAAATCAGTTCAACTTAGTTAAACAGTACGATCAGTAACATCTCAGTCTAGCCTAGTACAATTTAGAATTCGGTCCAATGTCTATTCAGTTGGGAGTAGGATTCAGCACCGAGTGAACCCAAGGATGGGGACTCACCTTCCAGTAGAGGGTAAAATCTTTAAAAATAGTCCTTGCATTCTAGAACTACGTAGCCAGTGTAGGTTGAGACATCAACCTGCTAGTTGAGGGTTGATGAGGTGATCTAAATTCCATTTGAGGGTACCACCATTCTCGTTCAGAGAACCTATCAGATGAGGGTGATTCAACACTTGTCCTTACTTATGGCATGGTATTGACACCCTTCCAATTTGGGTTACAGGTTGGACCCCAAATCAGCCAGAGAAGGGTCATGTCGGTTAGATGATTATTTCCCACAGTCTCAGTTTTAGATTCAGTCTTAGTATGAAACTCAGTTCAGTTCTACAGATTTAAGACTGTCAGACACAGTCACTCAGCTTAGTACGAGATTCAGTATAGTGCCACAGAATTATGACTGTCATATACAGTCATTCAGTTACCAGTAATTTAGTATTAGTATACTCAGAAGAGTAAATACAAAAGTTATATTGATGTTCATAAATAACTTCAGAAGAGTACTTACAAAAGTCACAATATTGTTCTTCTCAATCTTTAATGAAAACATGAAGACTAATAATCAAGTCTCAATCTCTTGATTCAAATCCCGATGAAAAGTAGAACAAATCTCTCAATAGAGGAGAAAGTATACAACTCTAGAAAAAAGATATGGAATAAACCCTAATACTTGGTATTTATATGATTCCAGAACTAGGGTTTTAAAATACAAACTCATATTCTCTGTGTTTTGGTCAACGGGTCAAGCCACAGTCCATCACAGGTCTGACGATCCATCGCCCACATCGTTGCAGGGTGTCCAGTGACTCCATGTTCTATTTCTGGGCGATGGGTAGTGAAATGGAACATTTCAAGGTCGACGGTCCATCGCAAGGTCCATGGTCCAGCACAAGGTCTATGGTCCATCGCAAGGTCGATGGTCCATCGCAGGATTTCCAATGATTATGCCTTATGTATTATGGCTATGGTTCACACCGACCGTTCTTTGCAGGGCTGACGGTCCATCGCAGGCCATCCAAAGTCTATGCTTTCTACTTTTTGTTGATAGTTCAGACCGACGGATTGTCTCTAGGTCGACGGTTTATCGCCTGAGTTGTCGCTACTCAATTTGCCTTTGTTTTGCTCAGATTGTCCAAGTTATCCTTCACGCTTAGTCCTTATCGTGAAATGACTAAAATACCATGTTAAATACAACCATGGTTGCTTTAAAACACACAATTATCCGAAGGAAAAGGCCTAAAATGTTCCATCAAAAGCCAGAACATCAAACACCCTCAACTTAAGGTAATTGCTTGTCCTCAAGAAACTCAAAACCAGGATACATGTATGAACAACATCATGATGGGCAGTTCATAGTAACACCAAAACAATCATATAATCATTTCACTACCTATGTGGTTATGCCATCTCAACAGACATGGATCCACTATTGGAATTAACTACTAATCGGCACATTTATATATATAGATACAACACCCCATAAAACTAAATAGAATTTATATAACTCAACATGCCCTCACAGCCAAAGAAATCCACCTCACATCACATAGTTAAATCATGGACAAAACTAAGCTTCTCACACTCAGAAAAGAAGTTTCCAACATAGTGTACACCTATAAGCTGGCCCTTATCATCTAATGTTCTCTTATGATTGACTTGCTAAGATTAAGTAGGACTTGCTAAGGGTTATGATGAGGTTTTAGGATCGGTGAAGGTTATTCATTTGGGTAAGTGATTTAGAGTACAAGAATTTCACTCTCTTTACCCAATTTGGTAGTTACTTACTAGAATTAAGGACCCTCTCATTCAATCACAATTATTCTTCAGCGCTATTATCATAACCCAACTTTTTTTTTGATTGAGAACATAGCATCAACCACCCTTAACTTATGCTGATGCAAAAGATTGAGGTTCACAATATCTATTTAGATTGCTAACTAGACCAGGGCCGGATGCTACCCCTCACATTACTTTTAACTCAACCTCCCAGGCTACTAATAATCCAGCAGTAGCCACCCTTTACTTAGGCGATTTGCCTAAGTTAAAGTGCACAATGTCCACAATTGGACCAGGGACAAAGCTAAATGCTTAACACCTTCTAGAGAGTGAATCAAACTTATTTAGACAGAAAAACATTACCACAGCTCAAAAGGGTTGACAAAGGGGACACAATGTTTTTGGTGGGTCAATCATTTGGCTAAGTTGAGTAATAATACAAGATGGTCTAATATCCTCTCTTATTGAGTCAAAACACATGACAACATCTGATTAATCGGGAAAGTTCTAAGTGTACCACTTATGTCAGAACTATACAAATACTCACCCACACTGGCACTAAGTTAATTTCTTTCCTACTAATTTTTGGGATCCCAATCACATAGCTAGTCTTTGCTTTATTACTAACTTCTAATGCCATTAACAGAGTCACACATAGTTGCACAACACTTTGCCACATAGTAAGAGGAATTAATTATATGAAAAATGAAAAACAAAATTTTTCCACCATCAGTTGTCATCCATATATGTACAATAACGTGCCAACAGGAATGGAACATTTATTTCATGCAACCATATTACCAACCAAACATGAAACTGAAAATTCAACAAAGAGAACATGAAAATGAAAAATTAACACTTAAACATGCCGATAATATTGGCAACACAGCCCCCAACAATCATATCCACCCCCACATAAAAAAATGTTTTGTCCTCAAATGCATAAAATATTAAGTACAAAGGATGGGAAAATACTTGTTGTGCCTCTTATTCAATCTGAGGTGTCAGTGAAGTGTGAGGAGGCGCCAGAATCCACAACAGGTGCAATGTTAACTCCCATGGTGGTGGGAGTACTCAAAATCTCTCTCTCCAAAGTCGGAGATAACACATCTCTGACAGGGTCTGAAATTTGCCCCATGACTGGGGATAAACTAGTAGATACTCCAGCTACTTCGTCTTATAGCCTTTTCTGCTGCTTCTCTGCCTCTCTCCTTGACTTCTTTAATGCCCGTAGCATCTGGTAATCTTCAAATTGTTTAGGTGACATGGCTATAAGTCCTCGCTTTTCCTTTTCTTTCTTAGCAGCTTTCTCAGTCTTCTTGTCTTATTCTGCTACTTTCTTACCTTTTTCCTTGATCGGATGCCCAAATAAGTGCACAAGAGCTTTTTCCTCATCACTAGAACCCTGGACTAGATCAAATGTGGTCTGCTATGGCTACTAACTTATCTTATCGACATCTTCCCGGAGCCGTCTGACCTTCTTGATCACTTTAACAAAATTAGGAATGGATATTTCATCCAACTTTTTGTTTATGCGTGCTTCCATGTCGTCCATGCGTAGCTAGACAATTCTGAAAGGGTGCAATGCATCCTCCACAAGGGTTTGAAATCTTTCCCCTAAATTGCTATCTATTTTTTGACCTTTTTAATAGTTCACACAGTCTTTGTGAAGTTTTCAGGGTTCATCCTGTACTCAAGAGTTTTGGGCGGGACAGACGTAGATTATGGGGTCCTACCTATTGGAATAAAAGTTGAACCTATAGAGGTGGTAGGAGGTACATACATAGTTAGAGGTAACGACATACCTACAAGAAAATCTGATGGTTCGAGCATCGGTACTGACTGAGTTTATTGGGCTGGAGTTCTATTGATTTGCAAATCAAAGATTAAGTTATCCTTCGTATTTTCAATGTCCTGCTTATGTAGTGCTGGGACCTCATTGTCTATTCCACCTGATCAAAGGAACCTTTGCTTCATGCACAAATCAGTGATAAGGCATGAAAATGGCAGTGCAGTGTGAGTCTTGTGAGCATGGAAAAACAACTCATCGGATATGAAGTGCCCAAAATCTATGGTCAACCCTTCAATCAAAGAGGCAACAATAACAACTCTGGTGCTCTCTAAACGATCATCACCACCTGTTGTCATAAGCCTCAGTCTCACAATCGCCCACCAGAACTTTGCCCTAAAACTTAGTGATTTCTTTGATATTTTTTCATGGGGGTCAAGCAACCATGCAGGCTCGCCCCTATCTGTCAGTATCCTGGCTAACCATGGCCTTTTTTTAGCCCATGTGAATAGTCGATGCTCCAACTCTGGAATAAACCCTGGTATCTGATAGTCAGGCCTAAATAAAAACCTATTGAAAGTTCTCTCTGAAATATCAATGTCGAATCCTCTAACAGGAACCGTGTCAAGCTTGTTTCTATCGATATTTGATGAACCTTTAGGGCATTCCTTCTCTTGCAATGACAAATAGTTGGCAAAAAATTCACGAACTATGTTTGGTTGTTAAGGTCCAAGTGGCTTGCTCATCCAGGCCAACTCATATGCATTAAAATAGCGCTCAAGTTCTGGATACTCATGTAGGGTAGTTGTGATGATTTGCTGCTCCTAAAAAATTGTCCTTTTGATAGCAACCTATCTGTTGGTGCCATCCCTTTGTATAAAATATCATGGGAACCTGCTACTTGCCATATTATGGCTTCGCTTAGTTGCTGATCCTTGCATCGAATCACATTTGGATCATCTAGTTATGGGACCTCTTCTTAAATGGGGTTAGAATTTTCAACCCCCACCTTGAGTGGAATTAAAATGGAGGTACTGCTGCAGCTACTTTCCACCACCTCGTCAGATGAGGAGGATGAAGAAACCACTCATTAACTTCACCGAGTGTTATGGGCTGGTGCGTTTGACCGGGCTGCTTGGCCTCTACATCGTCCAGTGGTTTGTGGTAATTTGGGAGCCATGGTACCTAAAAATGCAGCATTTATCAGTGTACAAACTTAAAACAGAGGATAGAAATTTTATAGACCAACAATGGTACAAGGAGACTGTCCGTAGATGGTATAAGGTGACTGTTCGTTAATCCATCGGCGGCCCATCGGGTGTGTCCTTCTGAATCATCTACGACGGTTAAAAGAGACGTGCTGTCGGGTTTCTGACGGTCCGTCAAGCGTACTGTCAACTGCAAATTTTGAGTTTTATGCCTAATTGTTGTATTTTGTTGAACACCTTGTGTGCACTTCATTTAAGGGCGATTTTCATGACATTATGGTCGATAATACATTACCCTAATCCGTTATTCTTGGTCCATGGGTTACTCAGACTTCCCTCAGGATATTGTACACTAAATTTCAACTAAAAGCGATGCCCTACATTACCAAAACATAGAAAAAGAAAAGAAAAACTCATTTATTGATCATATTGAATAAAGATTAGGAATGAGGGGAAATATTCATACCTGAATGTTGCAATATCAGTTCCTTACTCTTACTTTACACAAATACTTCTGACGACTAATGCTTTAGTAAAAAGGATTTAGTTTTCTTGTAAGGGGAAATGAGAAGATAGAGCATTTAAATAGAGAGGGAAAAGGGGAGATGGGAAGTTTTAAAGGCAAATGAAAAAGTGAAGGGGTGTTGAATAGTTGAAAAGTTATTTAACCATTTCACATTCTCATTTTAAAACTGTTTAGATCAAATAGAAATTTAAAATTGACTATTTAAAGCAATCTGACCTGATCCGCTTAACTAGGGTTAAGTGCGACGGTGCAACCGATGGTTCGTCTCCCATACGATGGTCCGTTGGCTATACTATAGTACCTATCCAGTGAACTCACCTAGGACCAACCTAAAATGGTTCAGTTTGACGGTGCATCATTCATTCGATGGTTCGTCAGAATACTCTGTCGTGTCTTTTCCTGATTCTCATTTCCTAGACCTGTGTGAAACGGCTGACCTAAATGGTTCGTTGGGCTAGCGATGGTCTTTCGGGTTATACATTTGGTTACCCCACCTTCTTTTTGCATATTCTTTCCTTCATTTTAGTACCGACACTCTTACATAAACCCTTCAGTTTGAAAAAACCAACAGAATAACTAAAAAATAATGTTGTACAACAACAAAATGTGGGTTGCCTCCCATTAGCGCCTGATTGATCATCGCGGCATAACTCAGTTATCTCGATTACTTAGAATTTATCTAGATAGACAGTACCAATACTTTTTATAGGATCTTTTGGACCGATATAAATCTTGACTCTTTGCCCGTTGACTTTGAAGACACTCCCATTTTTTTTCAAGTTCTACTACTCCAGATGAGTAGACTTGACTAACTTTAAATGGACCTGACCACTTGGACTTAAGTTTACCTGGGAATAGTTTGAGTCTGGTGTTGAATAGAAGCAACAAGTTACCTTTCTGAAAATCTCGTTTTTCAATTCTCTGATCATGATACTTCTTCATATTCTCCTTGTATAGGTTTGCCCTTTCATAAGCACTGAGATGGAATTAATCCACTCATTCAGTTGCTCCAATCTTAGCTCTGCTGCCTCCTTCCAATTCATATTTAACCTTTTGAGTACCCATAAAGCTTTTTCATAGACTAACTAATACATTGACTTGCCGATGGGTAGCTTGAAAGCCGTCCAATACGCCCACATGGCGTCATCGAGCTTTCAAGACCAGTCTTGCCTACTAGCGTTCACCGTTTTGGATAACATGTCTTTAAACTACCTATTCGAAATCTCTACTTGCCCACTCGTTTATGGATAGTATGGAGTTGCTACTTTATTCTGATTCACCCCACATTTTGCCAAAGCAACCCAGAACACTTTGTTGCAAAAATGAGATCCTCCATCACTTAGAATAGTACGTGGTACTCCGAAGAGAGAGAAGATATTTTTTTGAGAAATGCAACAACTCTCTTTCCTTCATTATCAGACAAGGTAATAGTTTTGGCTATTTCAAAACATAATCAACCACAACCAGGATGTACTTCATACCATACGAGCTTACAAAAGGGCCCATGAAATCGATGCCCACGACATCAAACAATTCCACTTCAAGTATCTTCATCAAAGGCATCTCATGCCGCTTGGAGATTGACCCCTGCCTCTTATATTGGTCACACTGTGTCAAAAACTCGTGAGTATCCATGAATAATGTTGGCGAATATTATCCACTTTGCAATACCTTTCTAGCAGTTTGGTCACCTAAATGATGACCTCCAACTGGAGAAGCATGACATGCTTCCAATATACTCAATACATCCACTTCTGGCACACATCTCCTTAAAATATTATCAGCACCGCCGAAATAGATACGACTCATCCCAGAAGTAATGTGTCACATCATGAAGGAATTTCATTCTTTGGTGAAAAGAAAGATTTTCTGAAATCAATTCGCTCACCACATAGTTCGCAAAATCTGTGTACCAAGGCATTTTCTTCATAACAGTAGCTAGGATCTCCTCATCCAGAAAGGAATCATCAATATCAAACTTATCTTTTAATGCCTACTCGCCTTCGAGTCTGGATAGGTGATCAGCCAATTGATTCTCACATCCCTTGCAATCCTTGACCTCGAAGTCAAATTCCTGAAGTAGAAATACCCGCCGAATCAACCTTAGTTTAGCATCCTTCTTCGCAATTAGTCACCTCAAGGAAGTGTGGTCAGTGTGTACAATTACCTTTTTACCCAACAAATATACCCAAAACTTCTTAAAGGAATAGACCACTGCTACGAGTTCCTTCTTTGTCACGGTATAATTCTTCTGATCCCTATTTAGGGCCTTCCTTTCATAATATATTAGATGAAATACCTTCTCATTCTTTTTTCCGAGAATAGCTCAAAGTGTTTTTCCACTGGCATCACACATAATCTCGAACGACTTCATCCAATCAGGAGCAACAATAATTGGAGCTTCCACTAGCTTCTACTTAAGGCATTCAAACTCTTTTCTAAAGTCATTATTAAAAACAAATTTGTCTTCCTTTTCCAAGAGTTTGCAAAGAGGGTTTGCAATCTTTGAGAAATCCTTTATGAATCTGCGGTAAAACCCTGTATGGCCAAGAAAACTGCATACCCCTTTGACTGAGATAGGGTGGGGGTAGCTTCTCAATCACCTCAACCTTTGCCTTGTCTACCTAAATGCCTTTAGCTGAAATTTGATGACCGAGCATAATGCCTTCCTTCACCATTAAGTGGCATTTTTTCCAATTAAGGACAAGGTTGAACTCTTAGCATCGTTGTAATGCCCAACTCAGATTTTGCAAGCACAGTGTAAAGGAATAACCAATAATCAAGAAATATTCCATAAACACCTCCAGGTTGTCTTCAACTATATCATAAAAAATCGACATCGTGCGCTGCTGAAAAGTGGCAGGTGCATTACATAACCCGAAAGGAATACTCTTAAAAGAAAACGTACCATATGGGCATGTGAATGTCATCTTCTCCTGATCTTCAGGAGCAATGGAAATCTGGTTGTAATGGGAATATCCATCTAAGAAATTATACCAACTCTTTCCAGCCAGTCGGTCAAGCATCTGATCCATGAAGGGTATTGGGAAGTGATTCTTCAATGTCCACGAATTGAGTTTTTGGTAATCCATGCATACTCTCCACCCAGTAACATGTCTGAGTGGAATCAACTTGTTCTTCTCATTAGCTACAACTATCATGCCCCCTTTCTTGGGCACGCACTGAACAAGACTCACTCACTTACTATCCAATATAGGATAAACTACTCCTGCATCTAGCCACTTGATGATATCCTTCTTCACCACGTCTTACATAAGTGTGTTTAAGTGATGCTGATGCTCAGTAGTCAGAACACAATCATCCTCCAGCTGGATTTTTTGAGTACATACACCCGAAGGGATGCCGATAATGTCTGCAATCATCTAACCAATTGCTCGCTTATATATCCTAAGGATAGAGATGAGGGATTGCACCTGTTGTTCACCCAGGTCAGCCGCAATAATAATAGGTAGTGTATTCCTACTGCTCAGGAACACGTACCTCAAATTACTAGGTAATTGTTTCAGCTCCAGGATAGGTGGTTCTTCTATAGAAGATTTAGTAGGTGCACTTGGATAATTTTTCAAGTCCAAATCCAAATTCATGGGTACATATGAGTAATATCCCATGCCTGTTAAGGCACACACTGTCTCCTCATAATCTTCTATACCATCCCGATCAAAGTTCATCCACACAGAAGATAATGTCTCAACACTAAATTTTTCTTCAATTGGCACTTCATGCTCCTCTTCATAATATACATCCACAATGGAAAATATGCTCTTATACTTATGCTATTTCATTCATCGGCACACATCAAACCTCACCACTTCATCATTGAGCCAAAATAAGAGTTCATTAGCTTGCTGATCAATCAATACACTTTTGGTTGTGAGAAAAGATTGACCCAAGATTATGGGTACCTCAAAGTCCACCTTGAAATCCATAATGATGAAATCCACAAGAAATATGAATCTAGCGACCTTCACCAACATATCATACAAAATACCAACAGGTTATTTTACCGACCTATCCACCATTACAAGTAGCATGTTGGTGGGTATAGGGTCTCCCAAACCCAACTTTTTGTATACAGCTAGCGGTATCAGATTGATACTAGCACCCAAGTCGCACAGAGCTTTAGCAAAGTCAAAAGGCTTAATAGTACATGGGATAGTAAATGCTCCTGGATCCGCCTTTTTCTGCATTAGAGACCATATGGAAATAGCCCCACAATGATGGAAATTATCTATTGGCTCAAAGTGAAATATCTTCTTCTTTGTGATAAGATATTTAATGAACTTTGCGTACCCGGGCATTTGATTCAATGCCTCCACTAATGGCAAATTAATTGTCAACTGCTTAAGCATAACCATGAATTTGTCGAACTTCGTGTCGTCGGCTTTTTTCTTCAAATGCTGGGAAATAGAGGAGGTTGTTTTGGGAGAGTATTCACCACTACTTCCTCTTGCTTCTCTTTCACTTTTTCCAACTCATCAACCTGCTGATAATTAAAAGGGATATCAATGCTATCTAGATTCTCAGACTCTACTAGATTACTTTTTTCAAGATCAACATCTTCTCCGATCACCTCATAATTCATAGCTTTTCCCAAAGAAGGGCCTGATAAAACCTTACCACTCCTTGTACTAATAGCCATGCTCAAACCCTTATTTCAAGGGTTCTAAATTGTATCACTTGGCAGCGTTCTGCTCTTCATCTAATTTAATGCTGCAGAAAGTTGGCTTATTTTCTATTCCAACTATTTGATCAAAGTGGAGTGCGAGTTTACTAACTGACTCATAGAAGACAAATTGGTCTTCATGGAAGTCACCCCAAAGTTGGTAGCCTTAACACCCTTTAATAATTTTTCCATCACGTCCTTCATGGATATATTTCCAGAGCTAGTTGCAACATTATCTCTGCTTCCAGAAGGCACATACATCTCACTTCTATCATTCTTGCTCTTCTAATTTCCTTGATCCCGATCCTTATATCCATCCTTGTCACAATAAGTCCGACCTAGATTTCCTTGGCTATTGCCTCGGAAACCCCCTGGTTATTCAAATAGTTTGCCTCTTCTTCTGAATTATAATTATCTCTACCGTGGGATACAATAGATTTCACTTTTTCAGTCTTTACAGGTAATAAGTGCTTGGTCAATAAATTCATCTGCGTCTTCAAGTGTGCCATGTCTTGATCACGTTCTTCCTCTTTTTTACATTGTTCTGCTGTCATGCCAATAGACACAGTAGGTCTTGCTACCACAGAATCCCTAGTGTGCCAAGCTCTAATTTGTTTGGTCATCCAATCAAGAATCTCTGAGGCCTTCTAAAAAGTTAGATCTACAAATGATCCCCCTGCAGCATTATCAACAACTGGCTTTATAATAGAGTTCAAAGACCGATAAAAAGTCTCTATCAGATGAATATGTATTATATTATTGTTCGAACACTTTGTCAGCTTCTTTTTTAACCTCTCCCATGTCTTATGAAAGGATTCGGTTGGGAGATGCCAAAAATTGCTAATCTCGTCCCTCAGCTGTACCCTTCTGGAAGGCAAAAAGAACCTTTATAGGAAAGCCTATTTCAATTGACTCCAGTTGGTTATCGAATCGGGCGTCAACTTATTAAGCCACAATGTTGCCTCTCCAGATAGAGACAACGGAAATAAATGCAGGTGGATGACATTCTATCCCACTCTCGGGTTATCAAAGGACTTACAAATAGTGATAAATTTCACTAAATGCATATTGGGATTATCTCCAGGGAGTCCACCAAACAACCCCTTCAGGTGAAGGAGTTGGATCATTGTACTGGTAATAATAAACTTTGATCCTGGTGCTAGAGGTGGAGGAATGTTAGCTCTAGTGTAAACAACTCCGTCCATTCCATCTTCATCATCATTAAGATCAAATTGAACAGTTTGACGATCAGGTCTCTCCCTGAAAGGACAGTTTCTGTTCACATTTTTGTTCCTTGTTGTAGCAACATTCTCTACACGCCTTCGATTTACAGGGTCTAACAAGTCATCATCCCCCAAATCATCATTATCAGGGTTAGGATGACGTGCCTTTTGGCCATCATTCTGCTAATTTAGTTCAGCTCTAGCCAACGCGGCTAGTCTCACAACATCTTGGGGTTCTGCCATTCTGCCAATAAGTTGCGGTTCCGGATGTATTAGTAATAACGGTGCACCCAATCTCCATTTACATGGCATACAACAAAACTCCCCTGCACAAAAAAAAGTAAAATTTGGGAAACTTGACTAAAGGTCAATTAACAAACACAAACTTAATTGACAACCGTATTCCCCGACAACGGCGCCAAAATTTGATACGCCCAAATTACACCTCTCTTATGAGAGAGTAAGCGGTCTCTGTAAAATATAGAACCCAACTAGGTTGGGTGTCGAATCCCACAGGGAATACAATGTTCACTAAGTATTGTGATTGTTATTAGACTGTTGATCTAAGGTTCCAAAATAAAGGGGGTTTGGAAATGTTAACGGTGCTCTTTTTTATTTGTGTTACACAAAAGTCCAGATACTAAGAGTAAATGTAGATGTATTTTTAATGAGAATGAATTAACTAGGGTTATGCTCACTAAGTTGTTCAAACAATTAGGGTTGCGAGTTTGTGTTCGAAATCGAACTTATGTATTCAATTGCAAGAATTATTGAATTCTACGGATTACTCATGTGTTTATCAACCTAATGAATATTTCACCCTTTACTTATCTCAAACTTATAGGATTAATGCATTATTCAATAACACTCTCATGAGGGTAGATCCTGTTAAGGCATCAACCCATTAATCCTAAAGGGTAAACCTATGGAGTTCATGTGAATCACTTCTTTTCCCAACATCCACTTTCTTGTCAGACAAGTGGAGGTTATGGGATCGCTTCTCAAGTTTGCAACCAAGAGATGTCTTTAAGATGAAGAAAGATTCATGCAATTTTGATAGATGTTAGAAATCAAACCCATTTACAACCCCAAAATAGTTCTCTACATCAAGGCTCCCATAACCCTAGTTATGGGAGTTTAGCTACTCTTCTCCGTGAAAAAAATCAAAGTTATATTTATGTTCATAAATAACTTCAAAAGAGTACTTACAAAAGTCACAATATTGTTCTTCTTAATCTTTAATGAAAAAATGAAGACTAATAATAAAGTCTCAATCTCTAGATTCAAATCCCAATAAAAAGTAGTACAAAGCTCTCAATAGAGGAGAAAGTATGCAACTCAATACAAAAGATACTGATTAAACCCTAATACTTGGTATTATACGATTCCAAAACTAGGGTTTTAAAATTCAAACTCATATTCTCTGCATTTTCGTCGATGGGTCAAGTGATGATCCATCGCAGGTCTGACGGTCGATCGCCTTCATCATCATAGGGTGTCCAGTGACTCCATGTTCTGCTTCTGGGCGACGGGTAGTACGAAGGCTAATCGTAAGGTCGATGGTCCATCGCCTGGACCATCGTAGTATTTCCAATGTTGATGCCTTCTATATTATGGAGATGGTTCATACCGAAGGTTGTTCGCAAGACCAACGATCTGTCGCCTGGACCGTCGCAGGCCATCCAAAGTCTATGCCTTCTTTTTGTTGACGGTTTAGACCGACAGATTGTTGCTAGGTTGACGGTCCATCACCTGAGTCATTGCTGCTTAATTTGCCTTTGTTTTGCTCAAATTGTCCAAGTTATCCTTCACGCTCAATCCTTACCCTGAAAACACTAAAATACCATGTTATATACAACCATGGTTGCTTGAAAACACACGATTATCTTAATTAAAGGCCTAAAATATTCCGTCAAAAGCTGGAACATCAATATACTAACATGCCATGATTTCATTAATTGATTCACATGGACATTCTATCAAACACCTAGAGATCACAACTTAATTCACATAATCATGGCTAACACATAAACATGGCTATTAGAATGCCCTAACTTGAAAATTCATGGATTATGACATGGGAATTTCATAATTCAATGTACATGCTATTCAAACTTCATGGAATAAACTATTAATCATGAATTAGAACTCATATAATATCAAGAACACTAATACAATTAAATTTCAAGCATATAAATCATAAATCGTAGATCTTGAAGTTTTAAAAGTGGATTCATGGACTCTATGGGTGAAAGGGATTCATAGATAAACACCTAACATACCTTGGAATATTTGTTCTTTAATATTCTTGGAGAAATTTTTGAGATTGATCTTGATTTCTTGAAGCTAGGATTTGTTTTCTTGAGAGAGAATGATTTTAATTTGGAGAAAACTTATCAAGAATGACCTTTAAAATGATTTTAGGGATTAAATCTCATATCTGGGCATGCAAAAATCATAGGAAAAGACTAATTTATCCCAGTACGTCACTTTTAATTTTTGAAAAATTTTCTGACTAGGACCCTGGCGCTATGCAACGCTATTGCACCATGTCTCTAGAAAATAAAAACTGGGAATGAGGGCTTGGAGCGATACGGTGGGATCACGGAGCCCCTTTGGTTCTGAAATCTGGACTCATCACGACGTGGTGGGATCACGTTAATACACTGGAAAGTGAAAAACGTGAAAATGAGCCTTGGAGAGATACACCAATATCGCGGAGCAACACTGGAAACTGACAATTGTCATTTTGACATACTCCGTGACGTGCTACTTGCCTGAATGATGGTGTTTAACGACTGAAACTTAAAATTGCCATAACTTCTTACCCGGTAATCGAATTTAGGCATATTTTATATTGTTGGAAAGCTAATTCAATTCCTATGCAATGGCAGGCTCTAAAATAAAATACTGAGTCTTTTAAAAACTTTATATTAGATTACTCATGAACTGAGGTTTATGTTAAGCTTGAGAAATATGGGGTATTACATATACCTATATGAATATACAAATATCTAGCTATGATATTACATATTTATGTCTCTTCCTTTGTTTAATTGTATTGTATATGTACTCTTTGGCCTTGTATATTAGTATATATCCTTCTTCTATTCTTTATTTGAATATTTACAAGTGATATACGGTATAGTGCTTTAGTTCTGAGTATAGCTAGAATAGAATAGTTCATCCTTATTGACTATCTAGTCTAATTATGTTAGCTTTCAAGATGTTTAGGTTGTAGTTTAAATTCCTTTTGCATATTATATATACCTGCATTATCTTTAGAGCTCATCTAGAAGTTTGCTACTAAGTACCACGTGTTGGTAATCATACTACACTTTTGTGGCCTACAGATCATGGTATGGGTTCTCGCCATTATTGTGTGCATCTTGAAGAGTAGTTTTGATTTGAAGACTTAGGATGAGAGCTTGGCATTTTGAATATTACTATTCTTCCTTTTATATGCTAGATTAATCTTAATGTTGTATTTAGAGATGGGTTGCATCAGTAAATTCATTTACTTTATTTTATATCCTTATTGTATTAAAATCTCAAGTACTAATTCCACTTTGTTTCTGGACTACCTTATTTATATATTACACTGTATTAACATCATTTTCTATCTTTATTTATTTCTCTTGGTAGTCCATTACTAGTACTTTAGGACTATGGGTTGGCTTACCTATTGGTGTGTTATAGTAGGTGCCATCAAGACTTGAGAAATTGGATCATGACACAGGGAGTTTGTTTAAGTTTGTACATTGACTTCTGAAGTATACAAATAATTTTTTTCTTTTTGTTTAATAGAAAATTCCTCTAGCTAATTCATATAAATTTCCACTTCTAGATTTTCTTTTAGAAAGTTTTTTTTACATATATCTAATGTAGCTTTTATTGATAATAAGCTAATGAAAGCCATTATAATTCTAAGTGAATTTTTTCTAGAGTTGGCTGAAAATGTCTCTTTATAATCAATATCATATTTCTGAGTGAACCCTTTGGAAATAAGTTTGTTCTTCTGGCATTCAATGCTGCCAACTAAGTCGTGTTTTGTGTTAAAGACCCACCAAATCTTTTACAACCTTTAGATAATATAGTAAGGTCCCAATCTTCATTTTGTTTATAGATATCTATTTATCTTTCATAGCATCTATCTATTTTTTAGAATTATTGCTTTTAGTGACTTGTGAATATGAAATTGGATAATTATCAATTGCCAAGACAACTTCTAACTTGCTTAGATATACTAAATAATCATCTCAAATATCAGGCCATCTTTGTCTTTGAAATTTTCTTAAAGCTACTACTTGTGGTTTATCTACTGTAAATTAAATGAAACTCAAGGTATTTTTCTTGATTTTCGCATATTTTTGCTCTTTCAATCCTTTCCATAATGTTTACATGTAATTTATGACTTATTAGAACTATCAAGTTAGTTGTTCCGACAGTTCCATCAACTCCAAAATAATTATTTTAGGCTAGGGGGACCCTTGGTTCAGGTCCCGAGGCTTCAAAACATATTTTAGGCTATTGGGAAGATTTAATAAAAATATTATTAGGTGTATGGCCCTTATTTAATTGAAGTAATCTCAAATGAAAGTTTCAATTGTTCCATTGAGTCTTTAATATTGAATTTGGTATGGTAGCATAGATTGTTTGCATGCATGGGGTTCCTAATGAAATTCTAGAACCTAGTCAGAGTTCGTTAGGAGTTAGCATTTAGTTTTTTTCCAGAATCTGGTGTGGTTTTGTTTTACTCTTTGTGTTTATAAGGCATGGTACACGTTCGTGAAGGGTCAAGATCTTAACCTTCGCAATCACGACCCTCACCTCTCACATTTACAGTGTAGGTTATCCTTGACCTGATCAATTTTCTTTTATGCATTCATAATGGTTATTATCTACTGGTGTTCTTGTTTTTGACCTTTCACCAATATTCATGAATTGAATTTTTTTATACATCGTGTTCACGACCAGGAACCCTACAATTGCGATGGGTAATCCTTTGTCCTATAAATCACTAAAATATGTAATATTTCCCATATTCAACCCCCAGTTCCTTAAATTTTTGCTCTTGGATCTCAACAAAATATGGGAGTCAATCAATAAGAGATGAGATTATTTAGTGGACATCGTGATGCCCATTTCCCAAAAATTCCTCAGTAAGTTCTTTGCCTAATTCTTCCATTTTATTCTTATTTTTCCTCTTTGTTCATTATCTTTCGAGGCTTATTTGGGTCTAAATTTGTAGCCCATTAGTTCTTAACCTTTAAGCATACATTCCTTGTCTTTTGAGGGAACTCATGATGGATTCAATTTGGAATTCTATTAGTCGGCCCCACAGGATCGTTATTGACCTGATTTCTGGACCAAGGTTTTCTAAAACTATATGGATGTCGATTTAATCATATTAACTTATAGATTATTATTTTGATAGTGCAATGTCATTTTGGGATCGTGGAGCAATGATAAGTGGTTCAAGAATGCGATTCAACATCCAGGTCGACTTTGACCTACTTTTTCTATGAGTGTGTGTATAATATAGATTGCATGCTACATAGGGATAATACAATAGGTTGATGACTAAGACATGATGACTTAACCTATTGAGGGAATTTAGATAGAAATGTGGCCCGAATCTTAGACTAAAATGCATGATATGGCCATAGAATTCAATTATCCTTGTTTATGGACCTTTTTAGGCATAAACTAGCATTACATATCCTTTTATATAGGACTTTCCACTTGACTTAGTGGGTATTTTCTTTGTTAGATACTTTTAGTGATTTTATTCCCTTGATTCCCAAAGTTTCATGAGTTATGAGGCGTTATGATGTTGATTTGTATTGTCGGTCCCGAGGCTGTGGTTACGATGCCAGTTGGCACAAGGTTAGTACATAACCTTTTGAACGGATGTGATTATAGTTATTGATGGATAGACACCATTATTTAGTGCATACTTTAGACACATTAATTCTTACTTAGTGGTACGATGCCAAACAAAATGTTGATTTTACTATTTTTATCTAAAATACAATTTATTCCAACTCTTCACTTTTAAAATAAATTCTTTTACAATGATAATCGTACCACCTTATTTAATTATATAATAGTATTTGGAACTAAATATTCTATTTTGGAAATTAGTTGGAGGATGATCTTAGTCCATTATAAAGTCACTCTTTTACCTGTACATCTAACTTCGATCGAGAGAGATTTTGATCCTTTCCATGCTTTTATGTTGATTTAGTCCTGATATTGATCTCAGATAATGGATTTATAGATTTATACTCTTTTAGTCATTGATTCGAGTTCGTGAACTTATTATAATTATATGTATATATCTCTTTAGTGCTTGATGAAGTAGATTGGTTATGATGGTTATTCGAAGTCCAGATTTCACACTAGGTAGTTTATACGGATATCCCAAGTCCCCTATGAGTCACTTCATCTGTGAGACATGGTTCTAGACAAGGATGATCACAGTAAGTCCTGCCTTTGCAAGCAATTGAGCTGGAATTGATATATACACTTGTTATGTTATGACTAAAGGATTGGACATGGTTTACTATTGTGCATGTTGCAATCATTCCTAAGCATTGCCTATCACCTATATGGTTGTTTGGTACTTATATCTATTGGCCTAATAGGAGGTGGTATAGTTATAAGCTATAATTGCTATTTTTTGAGTTTTTGCTAGCACTTTCCATGCTTATGGAGGCTTGGTTAGGTTATTGCTTGTCCAAACTAACAGGTTACTTTTTTTTGATTATTTTGGTTTACTAGTGGCATGATGGTTATGAATTGGTACCTAAGATTGTTGGTATATTATAAAATCTTCTTTTTTTATTATAATAAATTACACTATGGTTAGTTAAACTCATGTTTTGATACGAGACAAAATATAAAAATGAATGCAAAGTGTGGAAATCAAATGATAATAAATAGATAGACTCTAAAGAATGAACATCAGCAAACCAATGGTATATTAAATCAAGACCCTCAAAGTTGTCCAACTACAAGCACCTAAATCCTATAAAGCTTGAGAAGAGAATTAAGCCCCCTCACAACCAATATTTCTATATAGTCAACAATGCTTCCAACAAGATCGATAAACACTTTCAAGTGTAAAATCATCAAAAATCATTTAGCTAATTATATTCACGCAATTTTTATTAAAAAATAGGCCCAAAAGTGAACCTAAATGCCAAATGGGCCCAAAAGTGACTCAAAGTGCTAAATACTCAAGGAAAGAGACTCCTCCATCACCCATCATCATCATGGTAGATCGCAAAACTCCCATTTATATGAAAATATTCACATAATATCTTTCTCATAGAGAATTAGCCCTCAAATTTATGAAAACATCATTTTTAAGATCAAGATACTTGGGGAACTCCTTGGGATTGGGATGGTCCATAACACACTTAACCAAATAGTAGAATTCTAACCTATCCTTCTTGAGTAAAAACTTCTACAATAGGAATACTTTGGAAAGCATATTTTGGAAGGTGATATCCCCATCACAAGGATCTTATACACCCTATGTATTCTCATAAAAATTAGAAACCCTTCTATGTAGTTCTCCTCTTCCTCTCCCTCTTCTTTCTAATATGCTTCACCTTCCCAAAGTATAATTTTTATCTGAGTTGGACAGTCACTCATTCGATGACCTCATCCATTATATTTAAAGCATTAGTTACCCTTAAGATTTGGATTACCTTATTATCTAGGGGGATACCTTGAAATATTCTTCTCTATGGGTTTCTTTTTGAAAGACTTCTTCAACTCAATGCCTTGACTCCAATTTGAGGACACTTGATTTCCCATCTAAGGATTGATGGACTCCTCCGCCTTGATATTTTTCTCCACATCAATAGCCTCTTCTAAAAGATTATGCATCCAGGAAAACTTGTGTATGGTTATTCTAGATACAATTTCTTCATTCCACCCCACTTTGAACTAAATCTTGGTATGCAATTCATCCTCATTATAATTAAGCTTCAAGACTAGGTTTTGGAATTATAGTAATCTTTAACACTTTTATCATCTTGTCTCAAATTGTATAACTTGGCAAGCAATCCTCATCTATACTTCCCTGGCATATAGCTAGCTCTAATAATGGACTTTATTGATACTCATAGTGTATAGTGACCTTCATGAAGAACTCCTTAACTTATTTTAGCTGACAAACTCAAAGTTAAAGCATATCCCTTAAATTGAGCAATGACATAGGTTATCTTCTTGGGAAAATCATTATCTTAGAAGATCCAATTATATTTACACACCCATTTAAGGTACCCTTCGGGATCACTACCCCCTTTAAAACTAGGAAGAATGACCTTGAGAGAATTGAGGCCCATGTCGTGATATCCATATCCACTTTGGTTCCTTGGACCATTTTATAAAGAACAAAACCCATAAACTCTTTATACATTAACCTTGAACTCTCCTGGAACCCCTCCTATTGCTTGGTTAGGTGGAATTTGGTTAAGTGGAGCTCGATATAGTGGGTTTGGATTCTATGGTATTTGGTAGTGTGGTAGTTGGACCTGTGGCATTTGATTGGGTTGGTAGTAGGGTAGGTTAATACCGTATGGGTTCAATCCTTGTGGGATTTAATGGTTTGGAACTATATTTTATTTTTATTGATAGGGTGGAATGAGAATTTATGGAGCTTGAGGTGGTGGTAATTTTTGGGCATTCGCTAGGATGGGTTAAATTTTAGGGGTCGTGACAAATTTTTTTGAGTTTGATTGGTATTAGTAGTATTAGGTAAGGGAGCATTACCTTGTTCTGAAGGGTAAAAAACAAAGAGAAAAGTTCTATGTGAAATGGTAGTGAAAGCCTCTTAAACATTCCCACTTGAGGAAGCTTGGAGATTGTTTAGCCGAGTAGCATTTGAAGAGTTAAGATTCCCCTCCACCCTCACAATCTTTCCATCTATATTCATCACTCTACCTTCCATATTTGATATCTTCTTATTCATGTTTGATAGCTCTCCCCTCTTAATATTTATAACTTGTTGCAACACCATGTTGGCCTAGACCAAAGTGTCTAAGTTTTCCCTTTTTGTGGTAGGTTGGATATCATAAACAGGTTCCATTGTACCTATAAAAAAGACACTCAACTCAACTAACAAACAAGGCTAATGTTGGCAAAATCAAATCTCACAATCACTAGTGTCTTCACACTTGAAATAGCTCTCAATTAGCTCAACTTGTTGAACTTTCTTATTCATGATGTATATGAGGTGTAAATTTGTTACTCTTAGTTAGAAGGGAATATTTTTGAGATAAGAATGAATGACTTAATTGAAAAACTAAAGGACTTATATCAAAAAATTTAACTAAGAAAGAAATGATAAAAACTTACAAATAAAAGGACAAGAAAGAAATGAGAGGTAGTAAAGAACTAACCAACTACTAAGTAGGGTTCATACTAGTTGAAAATTAGTTTTAAGAATCAAATAAAGTTATTAGTAATAATGAAAATTAAAATCGATGGTTAAAACCTAATGAAAATTTAATTTGGAGTGGTTGAACTGTGTTGGGTATGGTGCGGTCATAGGTGCGGGTCTGCCCTCGCAAGTGGGACTTCACAGATCACTTCCACTGAACCTGGATTTACCAACATTAGTAACCTACACCGCAGGTGTTGACATGTAGGCATATATGCCCTGAGTTAGTACAGCTGGAGCTCCCAAAATTTGTCCTTTTGTGGGCCTTTCTCCACTCTCTCTCTTGGAATATTCCTTCCCTTTTTTATATTCCTTGGTACTAACACTTTTCATTTCCTAGTTTGGCTTTTTTTCCAAATCTAAAAACACTTTTTTAATAAGTCTTCCTCTAGTATATATGAATTTCTTCAAGAACACCAAGAATAATATGAAGTTCAAAAATTCAGAACTTATTTTAAGTTGCTTTCACCCTAAATTCGAGATCTAGATTGTTTTGGTACAGGTAACAGACCCTAATTCTATTCAAATATTTATTTCACTCCAAGAACTCAGATTTGATGGACAATTTTAGAATTTCTTCAAGATCAGCTCACCAATGATAGAACCTTCAAGTCAACATCGATTAAGCTCAAATCTTAGATTTGGAATCAAAAACATTGAAACATTTTTTTTTGTGATTTTTTTATTTTCCTTCAGTATCATACCCAAGACTAGAATCATGGGAATATTTCTAAACTTGTATCTAAACTAAATGATACAAGACAAAATATAGAAATAAACACAAAGTACAAAAATAAAACAAAAATAAAGGAAAGATAATAACTAAATAGACATAAGAGAAGAAACGTTGTCAAACCAAAGGTATATTAAACCAAATCCCTAAAATGAAATACTACTACAAGTATCTAATCCTATAAACACTGAGAGAGGAGTTCAACCCCCTCATAACCAACATTTCTAAATAATCAACTAAGCTCTAAATAAAACTTGATAAATACTCTCAAGTGTAAACTCATAAAAAAACACCCATGTCTAAGAAAAGAAGGAAACTAGATAATTATAGCCATGGGCTATTTATAATGAAATAGGCCCAAAAGTGACTCAATGTGCAAATTACTCAAAGAAAGAGACTCTTCCATCACTCATCCTCATCTTGGCGGATTGCAAAACTCCTTTTTTATCTCTAATACATTGCCAATTTACACGAGTTAGAATATTTGGGATAATAAGAGTCGTATCATGTTTTGTCATACTTACAATAGGGACCTTGATTATGCTAGTAATAGATTCATTCTTGTCTATGTTCCTCAAGAGGTTAGATTGGTTCCATCCAGTTATTATCTCTAAGTTTTGTCCTATATAGAGGTATATATATATGATATGATATTACTTGATATACCACTCTTTCCTTATCTATTCATATCATATATGTATCTTTTGTACTTGTATTACTAATTAATATCCTTCATTCGCTCTCCATTTTTATTTAGGCTAGTAATATACGGTATTGGGCCATAGTTCTTGGATACTATTAGAAAAGGATAGATTACACTTATTGCTCCATTATAATAATTGTGTTTAGCTTCCTAGTTTCCTGTAGTTTATATTCCTACTTTACCTATGTTTTATGCTTGCATTATCTTTGGAGGTCATTTTGTCAATGCCTACTAAGTACCACATGTTTGATACTCATACTGCACTTATGCAACCTACAGATCATAGTATGAGTTTTTGTTATTAATATGTGCCTCAAGCGAAGCATCTATAGGTCAAATATTTGAGGTTCCCTCCTAACATTCAGAGTATCCCTGCTCTACCTCATATTATTATACTTATCTCTATTTTGTATTTAGAAACATCTTTGTATATATATTTATTTTGTATATCATTTGTACTCTTGTTGTATTAGAATCTCTTCTACTAATTTCACTAGGATTTTTAATAAATTTACATTCTTATTTTATTTCACCTTGTTGTTTAGTTTTATTTTTGCCTTTCTTATTAGTCTATCTATATCGGACACTAGGAAGGCTTACTTACTGGTGGGTTATCTTAGGTCCCATTATGACCAGAGAAATTAGGTTATGACAATTTTGTATCAAAGTTAGGCTTAACATTGTGTTAGTATAAGAGCCAAGTATCTAGTAAAGTCCTTTATATCGATATGGTAACATAACTATCTTATCATTTCTAGGCTATATGACATTCTTAGGAAATTTTATTCTTGAATCCTAGTTGTGTGTTAGTATTTTTATGAACCCCTGGTACTTTAATTAACTTTATTCTTTCCTAGATAGATAATAAGAGTTTATTGATAGATATGAATAATGCTTTCACACATGTTTCTAGAGTTTTAGCTTAGTGTCGGGCTTGGAAGTTAGTTATTAAAGTCAAATATCTTCTGTATTATGTAAAGAATTTAGGTACATCCTATGCTTCGATTGAGTTTGTGACCCCCTCAGTTCTTTAAGATTTAGTGTTAGGGATTCTGAGTATTTTAGTGGATACCGTAAAGTTAGAAATATGTCCAGTACATTGAAAAGTTCTCAGACTAATGTTGGGTTTGTTTGTGTTTGGTTGGGTTTATTAACGGTTTCAAAGTATGAGATTTTATTTCTCGAGTGGGCCATACATACTCCTGTCTATATTCTTCAACATGCGAGGTGGTGCATGGATTTTTCATAGGGTTAACTTTTCTACTATACTTAGCATTGGAGTATTTGATAGTAGCATGGTCTTTTATCAATCAGGTTATTTATCATAGGGGGACCATAGAGAGGGAATTTATTGAGAGATATAGAGGTAGTGATAAGGGCCTATGTTATCAGTATACTAATAGTAGTATTCTATTTAGAGGTAGGGATCATTCTAGTAGATGTGAGCATCACTTGCAGCTTATTGGGTCCTTAGAGGTAGAATCTCAAAGTATAGGTGGCTCTTAGATCAGTCGTGCTGGTCTCAATAAATAGTGTTCTCATCAGACATTGTAAAGTATTTAATATAGATCTTCAGGTTGTAGCAACCATTATAGATCAGTGGGTAGAGTGCATCTAAAAATTCTAAGTGCATGTTTAGACTATAA
Organism: Capsicum pubescens; assembly: GCA_030864215.1. Taxonomy (NCBI): domain Eukaryota; kingdom Viridiplantae; phylum Streptophyta; class Magnoliopsida; order Solanales; family Solanaceae; genus Capsicum; species Capsicum pubescens. The sequence goes on from CM061546.1 coordinate 225,232,725, forward strand.
AAGGTTCGTTATTGGTCTAGAGAATGACCCAGGTATGAGTTGGTTGTTCAAATAGGATCAACATATGTTCCTCGCCATTTTAGAGCTTCTAAAGTATTTTATGATTGTAGGAAGGATGATCATTTTAGTAGAGAGTGTCCCAAAATAAGTTAGTCAGCCAGTTGGGAATAATGTGAGTTTATCACTAGGTTAGAGCTCTAGAGTTTTACTATGATTGTACAGAGACCAATCACTAGTTCAGAGAGTGCCACCGATGTGCGATTATTAGTCATTCAGCTCATCCAGATAAATTTAATAAAGTTGTGACACCTTTAGGTAGAGATAGTGCACTTAGTGCCACTATTTGTGATTAAAATACTCGATGCATATTTAGACATGCTCAAATTTATAGTCATTTATACATATCACATCTATTACATTGAACTCGTTCTATATAGGTATGATTAAACTTACTATCTCTTACCTTCTATTTGAGTTGAGTTGGTGCTTTTATACCCATTGACGAATTTATGCCTTGATATTACTATGTTGGTAATTCTATGACATGTTTTGATTTATGCATAGGTGACTGCACCCATAGATTATTTCTTTTAGTAGTGGATCGAGTGAATAAATATTATGTTTTCGTTGGGGTGTAGCACTAGGGTTAAAGTCCTCTTTACTTTTGTATTTTATCCTTTTTATGACCTTAGAATGGTACCCATTATGTTTTTCATTTTGTAACACATGTATCTTAGACTTTTGTTAGTGATGTTATTATTTTGACGTCGATTGAGTCTTACTTGATAGATGGCTAGACTAGGTTGCTTGGTTTCCTCACTTTTAGTTCAGTGAAGTTGGTTAATTTTCATCTATTAGCAAGGTTAGATCGATTGTTGAATGATTTGAGATGGTGAAGAAAGATTTGTCCTTCCATGGCTTTGTTATTATTATAAATTTGGCAAATTGATTTTATTGTTTGTTTCTAGTATTGAAAACTTTAAGTCTTTCTTTATGGTTTTCTAGGATTGTTTCATAGAAGCTGTCTTTATATTGGTCCTTGTGTTGAGTTTAATACTCTATTATTTCTATGATATAATTCATGGATCAGTTTAGTCAGGGTTAGTTTTTATGGGAGACTTTTAAAATATCTCTTTTCGATAATTGATTGGCCTGATGTGACTTGGTGGAATGCTTTAGCTTGGTGATATGTTCTTGTGCATTAGTTGCCAACAACCAAAGTAGGTGTCTATAGGTGTGAATATTCATTTCCATTAATATAGTACTTGTTTGACATGATTCAGGAAAAGGTTATATCTTTCTAAGATACTCAAGGTTTAGGCTACCATAAGTCTCTTTGCCTCTTTAGAAAGTATTTTTTTCTACTTTGTTGTGTTATTCCTTTAGCCTATATGGTTCTAATTGTTCGTATCTTTAGTCGGTGGTTTACCCTTAGTTATGCTTATGCTCTTTGACAAAAATTCAATTTTAACTTTTGTGTGAACCGTGAGATATATACTGGAATTCTGATGGTGAGATTGCTTTTACTACTTGATATCCAAGAAGACTTATGGGCTTGAATGTTGGATTTGTCTTTTTTTAACTGTGGCTTGAAAATTGTGAAAGATTTTGGATAGTTGATTCTTACTCATCACCATGATCGATTCAAATATATGAGATCGAGTAGTTCGACTATGGATTATGTAACTTTGTTATAGCCTATTTTAAGGTTTTGATTCAGTTGAGAGTTTATTTATCGGTTGAGTAGACCTACTTGTTATCTACTGGCTCAATTTCTTTTAGTTTAAATGGGTTATCCTTGATAAATGCTCTAGGGACAGTCCCTTTTCACATGATATTGGCTTTTTCTACTCTTGACCTTGATTTTTACTTTCATCAAAATCTTGGATTACGCCTCAGAAGGAGAACTATGATTAAATTGGACTTACCATAGTTTTATCCTCAATTTTTTGGACATTCTAGAGAAGATCATTCAATCTCGAGAGTTCTATCTTTCATAATCCTGATTATCAGATTTAAGGGTTGTTCGGTCTAGTTATTGTTTTGTCTAGAGATTGCAGGCTTCGATCATACCAATTTATGCTTCTAGGTATCACATTATAGGTTTATTCTTATGATTACCATTATGGATTTTGGTGGATCAACTTCAGTTATTTGAGGTTGATATTATGTGATTGCGCGGGCAAAACCAAGATAAAATTTTACATAATTCAAAGTAGATAGAAGGTTTGGAATGATAAGGGAATTTTAGATTTGGAATTTGGAATTATTTTCATGGTTTATTCCTTGTATTTACTTTTTTTTTGTTGAGTATCTACTAGGTTGTGTATATAACAACATGATATTAGTGTATTATGGTTTTATATGCTTTAATCGTGTTTGGCTTTGTTAGATGTCAATTGGTTAGTGAGGATCAATGTTGGGATATTTGGAAAGTGAAGTATGAAAGTTTGTGAAAAGGGATACTGTTGGTGAAATTCTTTGAAATCATTGGTTTACCATAGAAGCTATCTAGGGAGTGTTGCTCGGAACATACAGGCCTGGTACCTTATCCTTTTAATCTTTCAGGCTCTACTTATCCCTTGACTTTAATGGAAGAAAGTTCTTTTCGTAATGGATATTGTAAAAGATCTCAAGGTAATTTTATCAATTTCATGCATTTTTAGTGCTTTAAACCTTCCTACAGCGGCTACATGTAATACCCCAATCATTCCTTAAGCATAAATTCGCCTTATAAGTGAATATAGTTGACTTTCAAAGTGATTGATGTTTATATCGTGTTGTATTTCATTAATTTCTACTTTTTTTCATGTAGAGAATTGAATAAGCTTTACATCGCTACAAAATTCGCCCAAATTCGACACTCGGGTGAAGAGTTAGAGCCATTTTAGTGAGACAGTGTGCCACCTGGCACTTTAGCGCGTCGCAAAGACAGCCAAAATGGCAATTGTCATTTTCCAGTGAGCCTTCATGATATTGGCGCATCACGCAAAGGCTCAATATCAGAATTGTCAAATTCCACTGCACCAACACAATTACACCGCATCGCGGTGCCCTTCCAGGTCACGACCAAGGTGGCAAATATGACCTCACCACATCGCACCACTAAGTAGTTTCCCAATTATCAAAATCCAGTGAAGGTCCGCGATCATGGGGCATCGCACCAGGGACAAAAATCAGGCTCCAGATCTAGAATTTTCTTAAGGGTATTTTGGTCTTTCCACCCGTCCTTACCCACTATATATATACAGATAGAGGAGAAAATCCTCATTTTCCTCTTCCATTCCATCCAAAAGCTAGGGTTTCTCTCCAAAATCCCATCCAATTCTTTTCTAAACATCTCAAAATTGAGCCATAGTTTTCACAAATTAGTTCAAGATTCAAAACTTTCAAGTCAAGAACATCAAGAACCCTAACATAAGAAGTGGGAAAAAAAGTTCCAATCAAGTTTCTTTATCTCAAAATCATAATCAAGGTATGTGGGGCTTGAACAAGAATATCCTTTTCCAAAGAATTGATTTTTACTATTGGAATTTCATGATTGTGCAAAGTGGATTTATACCCAAACTACTTTATGATTGAGTTATTATAATTAAGCTATTCAAGATTGATATACATGACTATTTCATTGTTTTATTTCGTAAATTGAGAACTTAAGCTATGAATTATATATTGCCACTATGAATTAGAATTGATGATTTCCAAGTGATAAATGATAAGAGTCATGATTATAATCTTTTCCATGAAAAGTTGATTATTGAATATATATATTGACGTTTGAGTTTAAGAGTCAAGAATGAATCTTGTGATGCTTTCTTGAAGTTTTGACATTTAATATAAGTTAATAAGCAAGTCCACTTGATGTTGAGGAAGATTGTTTTGAGTTGAGTCGAGTTAGCAATCCATAAAGTATTTATGATTTAACAATTAGATATATTCATGATTTTGGTCTCTATGGTAGACCCTTGAGTTGATTAAGGTGGATTTCCTAACGCGTTCTAAGCTTGAATCTGGGAGTAGTATTTAGCACCGAGCGGGAAGAGTGGGTTCAGCGCATCCTACTTACCCAGAACTACGTGCCACCGTAGAATAAAGATTAAGGGCTAAAAGCGAAGACACCGATCACTAAAGTTAAGGTTCTACTATAATGGCAAGGATAGAATAGATCTCCCCAACGTGGGAAAGAAGTTGGACTCCATGTAAGCTTACATGGTATATGTCGGTTATAAGAAACTCTTAAGTCCATAATAGTCTAAGTTTCTTGAGTTTCCGAGTCACTCTAAGTCATGAGTCAAAGAGTTTGAGTTGAGTCCAATGATTTATGAGATTTATGAAGCATGCATTATTATTGATGATTTATGGAAATTATGTTTAAGGAAATTCAAGCGAAGAGACTCATTATTGTCAGCATGCATGATTTTATTTTACATTTATGATATTATTTATAAAAGTTGCATAGACCCCCACATACTCAGTACATTCCCAAGTACTGATTCCCATACTCTTCTGTGTTCTATATTTCCTCGTGATGTAGGTTTGGGTGCTCAGTCTCAGCAGCGATAGTGATCTTTGAGTACCTTCATCTACATTTCTGCAATTAGTAAGTCCTCATGGTTCGAGGACCTATGTCCCTAATTTTGCCTTGTTAGTAGATGATTGTTTCTTTTTAGTTCAGTACGAGTCAGTTGGGGATCTGTCCCAATGGCTCCTCAGTATTATGTAGTAGAGGCTTTTGTCAGACTAGAGAACCAATATGTACAGAAATTTCAGTATTTTGATTGTACAGGCCAGTACTTTGTCATATTCCATTATGTTCATGACATGATTGTTCTTCCTCATTTTTGCTTGATTATTGTCATAGTGAGTTCAGAAAGTGATGACAGTCTTAGAGGGTTAGCTTGAGGCCACGTATGTCCTTAAGCACCATGTGACATCTCGGGATAGGTTCTTGGGGGCGTTACAAGCTTCGTATCAGATCCTAAGGTTCAAGGAGTCCTAGGGAGTTTGACAAGCTGCATTTTGTTGAGTCTTGATCATTGGTGTGTAGCGCGCCACATCTATGAGCAAGAGGCTACAGGATGTTTTAGGAAAAGTTGGTTCCTTCTTTCAAAAGTCCATTGTACTTATGACGATTTTTTTATCTGCTGTTAATTTGTGCTCTCTTATGACAGACAATGCCTCCTCGTAGAGCTTGCAGAAACAATGAGTGACCTCAACCTATTGATCCTTTAGGTGATAAAGTGTCCCATGTAGAATTTAGGGTATCTTTTCACGTGCTAGCCCAGGCGGTTATCTCCAATTCTCAGATCCGTGCACAGGGTTAGTTCCATCTCTGCAAGAAGGTAATTCAGCGGCAACTCGGGTTCTTGACATTATGAGGATGAATCCGCCAGAGTCTTATGGGTCAAAGACAAGTGAGGACCCGCAAATGTATCTTGATAAGGTGAAAAAGATCACCCAAATTATGCATATAACGGAGGAAGATAGTGTGGAGCTAGCTTCCTATCACTTGAAAGATATTGCCTATGATTAGGTGGAGATGTGGAGGAAGAGCAGAGGGGAGGTTGCCGCTCCCATGACTTGGCATTTATTCCAGAATGCGTTCTTAGACAAATTCTTTCCCCCGAAGCTGAGGGAAATGAAATTAGAAGAATTTATGAACTTGAGATAGGGCTTCATGATAATTAAGGAGTATTGTATTAAGTTCAATCAGTTATCTAAGTATGCTCCCGGTAAAATTGATGATTCTAGAACCAGTATGAGTAAGTTTTTGGCTAGTGTGTTGGGTTATGTCATGAAAAAGTGTAGATCCTCTATGCTTAATAGGGGCATGGATCTTTCTAGATTAATGATACATGCTCAACAAATTAAAGCGGATAAGGTCAGGGAGAGAGAGAGAGAGAGGGGGAATAAGAGAGTTTGATCAAACCAGCAGGGGTATAGTCAGACTAGATTTTTTGGAGGGATCCGTCCTCATTTCCAGAGCCGTTCTTTTGTGCCAGTGCCTTCATCAGCTAGTGCTCCCGTATCCGGAATCTTACAGGAACAGGGTAATAAGCCTACTGTGTCCAGGTCTCAGGACTGTGTGAGTAATAGACCTATCGATCCCCAGTGTGCTAAGTGTGGTAGGACACATCCCAGAGAGTGTATGGCTGAACAAAGAGGTTGTTTTGGTTGTGGCAAGTTGGGTCACAGGATCAGAGATTGCCCGTATTCCAGACAAGAGAATCGTGATGTTCGTCCTCAGAGTTAAGCCATTAGTGCTCCAGCCCCTTTAGCTCATCCTACTCCTCCTTAGGGTTCCTCATCTAGTACTACTGGCAGTCAACGCCAGAATCACTTTTATGCTATACCACCCCGCCGGGAGCAGGAGGATTCACCAGATATTATTACTGGTATGCTCCGTGTATTTCATTTTGATGTGTATGTGTTGATGGAACCTGGTTCAAGTCTTTCTTATGTGACTCTATTGGTGGCTGTGAATTTTGAGATCAGTGCTGAAAAGATTCCGGCGCCTTTTCTAGTTTCTACCCCAGTAGGCGAATCTATTGTTGCTAAGCAAGTGTATAAGAAGTTTCCTATCACTGTCTTTAACAGAGTCATGTTTGCAGACTTAATTCAGCTTGACATGGTTGATTTTGACATTATTCTGGGTATGGATTGACTTCACTCTTGTTATGCGTCTCTAGACTGTCGTACCCATGTAGTCAAGTTTACGTTTCCCAACGAGCCAATTTTTGAGTGGTCCAGAATTTTTGCAGCTCCCAAGAGTCATTTTATATCCTACGTTAAATCCAGGAAATTGATATCCAAGGGTTGTATCTATCATTTGGTTGGAGGTAAAGACACTAAGTTTGAGACTCCGACTATTCAGTCTATTAGTTTTGTCAATGAATTTCTTGATGTTTTCCCAAAAAATCTCCCAGGGGTACCTCCCGATAGAGAGATAGAATTCGAGATTGATCTTTTTCCCGATATGCAGCCTATTTCTCTTCCTCCTTATCGTATGACCCTTGCAGAACTTAAGGAGTTCAAAGATCTTCTTAATAAGGGTTTCATAAGGTCCAGTGTGTCTCCTTGGGGCGTACCCATTCTGTTCGTGAGAAAAAATAATGGTTCATTGCGTATGTGCATTGACTATCGTCAGCTCAACAAGGTCACAGCCAAAAACAAATATCCTCTTCCTAGAATTGATGACCTGTTTGATCAGCTTCAAAGTGCCAGTTATTTTTCGAAAATAGATTTGAGATCCGGTTATCACCAACTTAAAGTCAGAGAGTGTGATATTCCAAAGACAACTTTTCACACCCGTTATGGTCATTTAGAATTCCTGGTCATGTCCTTCGGGAAAACTAATGCCCCAGCAGCTTTTATGGACCTCATGAATCGGGAGTTTAGACAGTACCTGGATATGTTTGTTATAGTGTTCATAAATGATATTCTTGTGTACTCTCGAAATAAGAACGTTCATGCAGATCATCTCTGAATTGTCTTACAAACCCTTAGAGATCATCAGTTGTTTGCCAAATTTAGAAAGTGTGAATTTTGGCTAATGTCAGTTTCCTTTCTGGGTCATATTGTTTCTTCTGAAGGTATTCGAGTTGATCCTTAAAAGGTAGAAGCTGTGAAAAATTGGCCTAGACCTATATCTCCATCCGACATTAGGAGTTTTTTGTGTCTAGATGGCTACTATCATCGTTTTTTGAATTTTTGTCCTCCATTGCGTCTCCTTTGATCCGGTTAACCCAAAAGTAAGTTAAATTCCAGTGGTCAGATTCTTGCAAGAAGAGTTTTCAGGAGTTGAAGACTCGACTCACTTCAGCCCGTGTGTTGACACTTCCTAATGGTGTAGATGATTTTGTGATGTATTGTGATGCCTCTAAAGTTGGTTTGGGTTGTGTATTGATGCAGAAGGGTAAGGTTATAGCCTATGCCTCCGGACAGTTAAAATCGCATGAGAAGAATTACCCGACCCAAGATCTCGAATTAGCTGCAGTGGTTTTTGCTTTAAAAATCTGGAGACACTACTTGTACGGTGTTCATGTTGATGTCTTTATGGATCACAAGAGTTTGTAGTATGTATTTACTCAGAGAGAGTTGAACTTGCGGCAGAGACGATGGTTAGAATTGTTGAAATATTATGATATGAGCGTGTTGTATCACCCGGGCAAGGCCAATGTAGTGGCAGATGCCCTTAGCAGATCGTCCATGAGTAGTGTAGCGTATTTAGAGGAAGATAAGAAGGAGTTAGCCCGCGAAGTACATAGTTTGGCTAGGTTGGGTGTTAGATTGCTTGATTCAGCTGAGGGTAATGTTTGGGTTCAAAGTAGATCCGAATCATCTCTAGTTTCAGAAGTGAAGAAGAAGCAGGATATGGATTCTCGTTTGGTTGAACTGAAAGAGCCAGTTAAAGACCAAAAGGTGGAGGTTTTCTCCCAAGGGGGAGATGGTGTATTAAGGCTTCAAAATAAATTATGTGTTCCTGATGTTGATGACTTGAGACAGAGGATTATGGCTGAAACACATGGCGTGCGGTATTCTATTCATCCCGGTGCTACCAAGATGTACCGCGATTTGCAGGAAATTTATTGGTGGAATGGTATGAAGAAGGATATAGCGAATTTCGTAGAGAAGTGTGCAACTTGCCAACAGGTGAAGATAGAGCACCAGAGACCCGGTGGTATGATGCAAGAATTTTAGCATTCCTACTTGGAAGTGGGAGGAAGTGAATATGGATTTTGTGACCGGTTTACCTCTCTCTCGCTGTCATCACGATTGTATATGGGTCATTGTAGATAGGTTGACTAAGTCAGCATATTTCCAGCCAGTACATAAATCTTTTACCGCTGAGGACTATGCTAAGCTGTACGTCCGGGAGTTAGTCAGGTTGCATGGTGTTCCGTTGTCTATCATCTCCGATAGAGGTACTCAATTTACTTCTCAGTTTTGGAGAGATTTTTAGAAGGGTCTTGGTACCCAAGTTCGTCTTAACTCCGCTTTTCATCCGCAGACAGACGGTCAGGCTAAGAGGACTATCCAGACTTTGGAGAATATATTGAGGGCATGTGTTCTTGATTTTAAAGGAAGTTGGGATAAACATTTTCCATTGTTTGAATTTGCGTATAACTTTAGTTTTCATACTAGCATTGGAATGGCTCCATTTGAGGCTTTATATGAAAGGCGATGTAGATCACCCATAGGTTGGTTTGTAGTGGGTGAGGCTACTGTGATTGGACCTAATTCTGTGTTTGAGGCCATGGATAAAGTTAAGTTGATTCAGGAAAGGTTGAAGATAACCCAGAGTCGTCAAAAGTTGTATACAGATGTGAGAAGAAGAGCTCTTGAGTTTGAAGTTGATGATTTGGTGTACTTGAAAATTTCGCCCATGAAAGGGGTGAATATATTTGGAAAGAAAGGGAAGCTTAGTCCCGAATATGTTGGCCCTTATAGAGTTTTGAATCGTGTTAGGAAAGCATCTTATGATATTGAGTTGCCTGCAGAGTTGTCAGTTGTCCACCCTATCTTTCATATTTCTATGCTCAAGAAGCATATTCGTGATTCTGTTCTGGTTAATCCATCAGGAATCTTTGATGTTCAGGAAAGCCTTTCGTATGATGAGATTCCGGTTGAGATCCTAGATTATCAATTTCGTAGACTAAGGAACATAAAAGTTCCCTTGGTTAAAGTTCTGTGGTGAAATCAATCAGTTGAGGGTGCTACTTGGGAAGTAGAAGCAGATATGCGAGTTAGGTACCCCTATCTCTTCTTCGCAAGTTCAAAACAAGCCGAAGGTACTATTCTTCTTTAATTTAGTTCCCTACTAATCCAGCGTATTCAGCTATATAGGTATCTATTCTATGACTCGTGCATCCTATGAAGTACTCAAAAATCTAGAGTGAAGTAATTCGATTGAGAGATATTGTTCCCATAAAGTATTTCCAGTTTCTTCTTTGATCTTGATCCTAACTAGCAACATTCGAGGATGAATGTTTCCAAGCGGGAGATATTGTAATACCCCGATCATTCCTTAAGCATAAATTCATCTTATAAGTGAATATGGTTGACTTCCAAAGTGATTGATGTTTATACCTTGTTGTATTTATCTAATTTTTACTTTTTTCATGTAGATCATTGAATAACCATTCCATCGATACCAAATTAGCCCAAATCCGACACTAGGGTGAAGAGTTAGAGCCATTTTAGTGAGACAGTGTGCCACCTGGCACTTTAGCACATCGCGAAGACAACCAAAATGCCAATTGTCATTTTCCAGTGAGCCTTCGCGATATTGACACGTCGCTCCAAGGCTCAATATTAGAATTGTCAAATTACAGTGCACCAATACGATTACACCGCGTCGCGGTGCCCTTCCAGGTCACGACCAAGGTGGTAAATGCGACTTCACCGCATTGCTCCACTGAGCAGTTTCCCAATTATCAAAATCCAATGATGGTCCGCGATCATGGCGCATCGCGCCAGGGACAAAAATTGGGCTGCAGTTCTAGAATTTACTCAATGGTATTTTGGTCTTTCCACACATCTTTACCCACTATATATAATACAAATAGAGGATAAAATCCTAATTTTCCTCTTCCATTCCATCCAAAAGCTAGGGTTTCTCTCCAAAATCCCATCCAATTCTTTTCTAAACATCTCAAAATTGAGCCATAGTTTTCACAAATTAGTTCAAGATTCAAAACTTTCAAGTCAAGAACATCAAGAACCCTAACATAAGAAGTGGGAAAAGAAGTTCCAATCAAGTTTCTTTATCTCAAAATCATAATCAAGGTATGTGGGGCTTGAACAAGAATATCCTTTGCCAAAGAATTGATTTTTACTATTGGAATTTCATGACTGTGCAAAGTGGGTTTGTACCCAAACTACTTTATGAATTAGTTATTAGAATTGAGCTATTCAAGATTGATATACATGACTATTTCATTGTTTTATTTACTAAATTGAGAACTTATGCTATGAATTGTATATTGCTAGTATGAATTAGAATCGATGATTTCCAAGTGATAAATGATATGATTCATGATTTTAAGCTTTTCCATGGGAAGTTGATTATTGAATATATATATTGATGTTTGAGTTTAAGAGTCAAGAATAATCTTGTGATGCTTTCTTGAAGTTTTGACATTTGATATGAGTTAATAAGCAAGTCTACTTGATGTTGTGAAAGATTGTTTTGAGTTGAGTCGAGTTAGGAATCCATAAATTATTTATGATTTACTGATGAGATATATTCATGATTTTGGTCTCTATGGTAGACCCTTGAGTTGATTAAGGTAGATTTCCTAACATGTTCTGAGCTTGAGTCTGGGAGTAGTATTTAGCATCGAGCGGGAAGTGTGGGTTCAGTGCATCCTACTTTTCCAGAACTATGTGCCACCATAGGATAAAGATTAAGGGCTAAAGGCCAAGGCAGTGATCACTAAAGTTAAGGTTCTACTCCGATGGCAAGGATAGAACAAATCTCCCCAACGTGGACAAGACATTGGTCTCCATGTATGCTCACATGGTTTATTTTGGTTATAAGAAACTCCCAAATCCATAATAGTCTAAGTTTCTTGAGTTACCGAGTCACTCTAAGTCATGAGTCAAAGAGTTTGAGTTGAGTCCAATGATTTATGAAGCATGTGTTATTATTGATGATTTATGGAAATTATGTTTCAGGAAATTCAAGCGAAGAGAGTCATTATTGTCAGCATGCATGATTTTATTTTACATTTATGATATTATTTTAAAAAGTTGCATACACCCCCACATACTCAGTACATTCCCAAGTACTGATCCCCATACTCTTATGTGTTCTATTTTTCCTCGTGATGTAGGTTCGGGTGCTTAGTCTCAGCAGCGACAATGATCTTTGAGTACCTTCATCTACATTTCTGCAGTTGGTGAGTCCTCATGATTCGAGGACCTATGTCTATGATTTTTCCTTGTTAGTAGATGGTTGTTTCTTTTCAGTTTAGTACGAGTCAGTTGGTAATCTATCCCAATAGCTCCTCAGTCTTATGTAGAAGAAGCTTTTGTCAGACTAGAGTACCAATATGTACAGAAATTTCAGTATTTTGATTGTACAGGCTAGTACTTCGTCATATTCTAGTATGTTCATGACAAGATTGTTCTTTCTCGTTTTAGCTTGATTATTGTCATAGTGAGTTTTGAAAGTGATGACAGGATTAGAGGGTTAGCTTGAGGCCACGTGTGGCCTTAAACACCGTGTGACAGCTCGGGATAGGTTCTTGGGGCGTTACACTATAGGTCGTTTATAACTTATTAGAACTGTTGGATTTTTTAAGGGATAGTTCGTTTTGATTTTAGGCTCAACTCCCTATTTTGGAGATTTCACTATTAAGGAATTCATCTCTAACCCAAACTCATAGTAAATAGTCTTGGATTGAAATTCTGACAGCTCTAATAGCTTTGGAATGTTAATTTTAGACTTAGGGGACCCTTGGATTTGCTCCCGGGGCTTTCTAAATAATTTTGGCCTATTGGGAGATTTAATAAAAAATGGAACAAGTTTTGGAACCCATATTTTATAGAAATGATCTCGAATGAAAGATTTGATGGTTTTTTGAGTCAAAAAGTAAAATTTTTTTGGTATCATAGCTCGTTTATGTGTCTGGGTATCTGAATGAATTCGGAGAATCGAATCAGATTCCATTAGAACCTAGTATTTTGTTGGTTTTCCGTTATCTGGTGCGATATTCTTTTACCCTTTATATTTTCGAGGCTAGGCTGCATTCCCAAAGGGAAAAGTTTTTGACCTTCGCAATTTTGAGCCTTACCTCTCACTTTCGTGATATGGGGCATCACCGATTGGATTAATTTCCTTCTTTGTGATCTCGATAGGTTATCCATGTTTGTGATGGTCTATCTACATTAGTATTTATGGTTCCGGCCCTTTACCAGTATTAACAAATATCATTTTTATTGTCCATCGCATTCGTGATTAGGGACTCCGGCGATCGCGATAGGTAATCCCTGGTCTTATCAATGGCTTAAAATACACAATTTCCCCCATTGTCAAGCCCCAATTCCACCATTTTTAGCCCAAGGAACTAAAGAAAATATGGGAATCGATCAACTGGAATTGGGATTGTGTATAAGACGTTATGATGATCAGTTCCCGCTAATTTCTTCAAACGCTATTGGCCTAATCTTTCTTTTAATTATTATTATTCCCTCATTTTCCATTATCTTGCGGGGTAGATTCAGGCCATGATTTGTAGCCCATTTGTGTTGAACTTTTGAAAACATAATCCTTGTCCTTCGAGGCACCTCGTGATAGATTGATTTTATGAATTCCATTAGTGGGCCTTACGAGCCCTTAATTGACCCATATTCGGGCCCAAAGATTTATATATAGCAATATAGGTATCATTTTATTCCAATTAATTCATAGATTTTTATTTTGATGGTATAATGTCATTTTGGGGTCGTAGAGAAAGACAAGTAGTTCATGGATGGTTCAGGAAAACGGTTCAGTATTTTTATAGGCTTCAGATTACTTTTCTCTATGAAATTATGTATAGTATATATTTCATGCTTGGTAGGGATTATTCGACAAACTGATGACTAATATATAATGACTTAACCTATTTAGGGAATTTGAGTTAGAAATGTAAGAAAATCATTTGCCTAGAATCCATGATATGGCCTTAGAATCCTATTAGTCTTTTTTATGGACTTGTTTAGAGACAGATTGACATTGTAAATTCTTTAATATAGGACTTACTAAACCAATTGACTTAGTTATTTGGGTGGTATTTCCCTTATTAAATCTTTTTAGTAAGTTTATGCCCTTGATTACCATAGTTTCCTGAGTTGAGGCTTTATTATGTTTATTTTATATTTTTGGGCCTGAGACCATAGTTTCAATATTAATTAGACACCAGGTTAGTTCCAGTTCCTTAAAAAGAACATGGTTATAGTTATGGATGCATAGACGCCTATGGTTGTATTGTTTGGATATTTATGATGTCATGAATACTTTAGGTGCATTCATGCTTACTTAGTGGAATGATCCCTAAAACCTTGATTTTAATACTATTTTCTAAAAAGTGATTTATTTCCAGTTTTCACTTTTAAAGTGAATTCTTTTACAATGGGAATCATACTACCTTAGTTAATAATTTATTAGATTTTATAACTAAATAAGCTATTTAGGATTTTACATCGAGGATGATCCCGACCCATTATTAATCAAAACTTTTACCTCTAAAATATAATTTGATCAAGAAAGATTTTGACCCTTTCTACACAATTATGTTGATTTTGTTCCGACATTGATCTCAGGTAATGTATTTATAGATTAAATTCTTTAATTCGTAGTTTGAGTCTATGCAAGTATTATATATATATATATATATATATATATATATATTTGGTACTATATGTAGTAAATTACTTATGATAGTTATTAGAAGTCCTGGATAGGGACTATGCAGTGTATACGAATATCTCGAGTCCCCTTTGAATCCCCTTGTCAAAAAACCACCGTGATGGAGAAGGATGATCATTGTACATCCTTCCTTTTTTAGCTTTTGAGATGGAGGACGTGTATACACTTGTTAATTTATGACTCATGGATTGAAAATTGATTACTATTGGTTAGTGTTGCATTTATTCATATGCATTGCCTATCTCGAGTATAATTTTTTGGTGCTCATATCTATGGACCTTATGGGGGATTATGTAGGTAAAAGCTATGATTATAGTTTGCTGATTTCTTGCATGTATCTTCCAGTCTTATGGTGGCTCGTTTAGGTTATTGTTTTTACAGACTAGCCAGTTTCTTTACTATTTATTACTATGGTTAGTTCATTGCAAGATTATTGTGGACTGGTACCTAAGATGGTTGGCACATTTTTTTCTCTCTTTTATCTATTATGGTAAATTACATTGGGGTTAGTTCAACTCATGTTTAGTAATCCTTTGTATAGGGACCCTATTTATGTTGATATTAGCTTTCCTTCCTGGCTATGTTCCTCCAAATGTTAGTTTGGTTTGCTCAGTTTATTATCTGCAAGTTTTAGACATATATAGAGGGTGTCTATTTTATATATATATATGTGTGAGTATGTGTGTGTGTGTATGATAGTGACAAATCCCAAGCACACATGCAAGTGTACATTGTTTACAAAGTAATATAGTGGCCTTCAAGAAAGCCGAATATCGACCCCACAGGGACTTGTGTCGACAACTATCCAATTCTAGTTTAACGATTGAGAATAAGTAAACAATAAAGTTTTAGAATTTTAAACCTTTTAAGTAAACTAAACTAATGCGGAAAACTAATGACATAGGAAAATCAATGTATAGAAGCCCAGGGTTAAGGCTTACGAACAATCATACTATGTTATTGAATTTCATTCGTTAATTCACATATCTTGGTTTTTGATTCGTCGGGTTAATTACATGATCATTGTCTCCCAACCTTAAATCTTTAACCTAATTTGGACCTTACAACTACTTCATTTACCGGGGATGCAACAATCAAATTAAGTTCTTTAAGCTATCATCCTACGTGTGAATCAAGTAAGGCATCGAAGTACACCCTGTCCTAAATGCTAATTTGAATTTCTTATGTTATAAAAGAATACAAATCATGCTTTGTTTATTCCCATGTTCTATTCCCTATTCCCTCTTTCGAGATCAAAAGGTTGACAATTGATGTATTCTAAGGGTACCTAATCCTTAAAATAGTTAAATTAAGAATAAACAAATAACCAACAATTATAATAAAATTAAATGAAATTAATCAAAAACAATAGTTGTCATGTTCTTGGCTTTAACCCCATAAAGAGGGTTTTTAGCCGATAATATTCATAACCACGATCCAAATAATTGAATACATGCTATTAATAATTAAAAGATAAATATAAAATGATAAAACCTAATAAAGTGCATAATCCTCCACAAAATTAATCCACCATCACACCACTTCCTCCATGTATGGTCCAAGTTATCCACGAATTCTCATGAATTGTCCAAATTTGTCCAAAGTGCCTTCTCCCTAACAAATTGTATATATAATGCACAAATCCTAATAATTTTAGGACTAAAAGAATTTTCACATGATCCAAATATTCCCATAATCCCTCAAAACATGTGCCATGTAATTTGTTTAATAATGAAACTAGCCCAAATCGTGTAAAATTGAAATTGTCAATATTGAAGCAGTGAAGTGCAACATGTGTCGCATGCAGTAATGGTCTGAAATGGATGGTGTGATGCACTTTGATAGAACACACACACTGGAATTTTTTCTCCTAATATTTTATAAGTTAGTGGAGAACTGAACTGGAGCAGGCGTCGCCCGCTCATCGCGCGCACCCACTGAAAGATGCATAAAAATTTTTGGTTTAGTCTTTATCGTCCCATCTTCATCCAGTTTATCGTGGTGTATTTACCATAGATTTCCATCATATATATCATCATTATATCACTGTATTCAGATCACGAAGATTCCTACATAATCAGATTCCATGAATTAGAGATCATAACAACAAAAAATTCTCAACGACAAATCAAAACAAGAGCTAAGATAAGGCTAATTCACAATGATCTTCACTTTATATTTCAACTCTTGACATATTAAAATTAAACTTTGTACATTAAAAATAAGTTATTCCACTAATAATTAAACATTTAAATTATTTGGAACAAATTAAATACATTAGAATCAAACGAAACCAACTAGACACGCAACTAGCTCAAGCTAGTAAAACTAGTTTTCTTGGTTGAACTCTAAATGACTCAATTAAGTATAAACTTGTTTGGAAAATACTTTGAACATTGTAATGACATCCTTGGACACATAAATACTTATTTATATCAATATTAACATATTAAGCACATGAATTGATCTCCAAACAAAGTTAAATAAGCTTGAATTGTAACGCTAATGTGTATAAATACACCCAACATCACCACCCCACACTTAAAGCTTTGTTCGTCCTCGAACAACTCTTTAACCTAAGAATCATAAGTTAAGGATAATCCACACTTCTACGACAATGACTACACGGAATGCAAGTTTCTACACAAAGCACGTTATTTACACAATTGATATCACATGAACACTAGTTCCAAAACATCCTAGCCTCAATAATTGACTCACCTAGTTGGAAAACTGATGCATGTTTCTCAATTATGGAAATCATACAAATCACCCACATTCATCAAACATGTGCTCTCACAACAAGAGAGTTACCCATAATCAGTCATATAAATGCAATTTATAACATGATGGGTACAAGAGTCAAATTACGCTTAGTCTCACAAAGAATTCACAAGTTACACATAATGAACCATAGGTTTTCCATTAGTGTAGTGCTCAACTAATATCAAAATGATGAACATAGGATAAAATAAGTCTTTTCGGGTTGTAATGTAGGATAAGGGACGGGTAGGTACTATTTGGGAATAGTGACTAACCTCTCTAAGCATTTTAATGCACTACATTATACATTTAAAACAAATTTTCAACAACTAAATTACACTTTTTCCATCCACCCATCTCTTTTGTTTTGGCCCATCTCTTTTAAGAATTTTCACAAACACATGGTGGAAGTATTGCTTATTACCACATGAATCAATTTTTTTCTTTTTTTTTCACAACCATGGTAATATTTCTTGATCAATGTCTATCACCACCCAACTACCACACATTAATTATCAACACCAATAAATATTACCTTGGGGCATCAATTTCATCTTTTCTCCTTTTATTTTTCTACTTCTAACTCAATTAATTTTTCATTAATGTGCCTAGGAACTTTTGGATAAAATTAAAGTATATCAAAGAAGGGATTAGGCTACTTATGTGGATGCCAAATAAAAAGATAAAGGCTCAACGGGGCTTACAAGGATTATGCACAAAGGGTAGGTAAAAAAAAAGGTAGAAAACTAGGCTATCAAAGAAATGCCTAAATCATCTCCTAAACCCACATTCTTTATTTTGCTTTCCACACACACCGAGCAAGTTATAGGCATCACATACAACAAGGAGTACACAAATTTCTCACACGCACATGGAACATGCTCAACTCAATAGGATCATCATAGACTCTCAACCAAATAATAGCATGAATTCAGATTTAAGCCATAAAGTACAAGTCATAAAAAAATGAGCCTAGGAGTCCCAAAAGTAGCAATTCACTCATTCAACATGTTTTTACAAAACAATACAAATGCACCATGCAATCTAACATAACACCAACACGAATATCTTAAGCAAAAAATTTTAAATTGAGCCAAAAATTGGAAATTTTCACACCCCACACTTAAACATCTACTTTGTCTCCAAAGTAAACTTAAAAGTAAGAGAAAGAAATAAAAGTAAGATAAAGAAATACTCCCCGAGGCATCTCGGCCTAGCTAGTAGAATATTTACAAGTAAAGAAGGTTCGGGGATCCCAGACTCAGCCTTAGCCATGCTCCTTAGCTTAGGTTTTCGGTGCTCAAACTTCCACTTAACCTGTGACACAACAAAAAAAAAACTACGTAAAGTAAAAAAAAAACTAAAAAAAACTAAAAATATCTTAACTTGGGTTGCCTCCTAAGAAACGCCTAATTTAGTGTCGAGTCACGACCCATATCAACTTTTTCCTCCACCTTGAGGATATAAACTTCACCCTCAACTTTGTATCCATTTTTTGGCTCGCTCATAGGATGGTGGTACAAATACTAAGGAACTGAGTAATGGATGGTGCATGGTAAACCACTCAACAATAAAGTGAGGTATGTTTTTATGTTGCTTATCTGGTGCAAAATCAAGAATATAGGATTCTTGTTCCTAATCTTCACACTCGTCCACCTTTTCAAATGATTCCACAGATAAGACGTCATCTAAATATACTATATAAAAGTTCTTTGAGAATGGCCCAACCAATCCCACTTCAAAATTTACACAATCCATAACACCTTCACTTATTTTTACCTTCTCAATTTTAGTCTCAAGAGAAAGATAATAATAGAATGGCTAATGTTCTCATGTTTTTTTATGCGCCCAAATTACTCTTCTCTTACGAGAGAGTAAGCGGTCACTGTCAAATATCGAACCCAACTGTGTTGGGTGTCGAATCCCATAGGGAATACAATTTTCACTAAGTATTGTGATTGTTATTAGACTGTTGATCTAAGGTTCCGAAATAAAGGGGTTTGAAAATGTTAACGGTGCTCTTTTGTACTTGTGTTACACAAAAGCCCAACTACTAAGAGTAAATATAGATGTAATTTAAAATATAATGAATTAACTAGAGTTATGCTTACCAAATGTTCAAACAATTATGGTTGCGAGTTTGTGTTCAAAATTTAACTTATGTATCCAATTGCAAGAATGATTGAATTCTAAGGATTACCCATGTGTTTATCAACCTAATGAGTATTTAACCCTTTAATTTTCTCATACTTGAAGAATTCATGAACTATTCAATAACACTCTCATGAGGGTAGATCCTATTAAGGCATCAACCCGTTAAACAAAAGGGTAAACCTATGGAGTTCATGTGAATCACTTTTTTTCCCAACATCCACTTTCTTGTAAGAAAAGTGGAGTTTATGGGCTCACTTCTCAAGTTTGCAACCAAGAGATGTTATTAAGATAAAGAAAGATTCATGAAAGTTTGATAAATGTTAGAAACCAAACCCATTCACAACCCCCAAATAGTTCTCTAAATCAAGGCTCCCATAACCCTAGTTATGAGAGTTTAGCCACTCATCTCAACATAAGAAATCAAAGTTATATTGTTGTTCATAAATAACTTATAAAAGTACTTACAAATGTTACAATATTGTTCTTCTCAATATTTGATAGAAAATATGAAAACTAATAACCAAATCTCAATTTCTAGATTAAAATCCCAATGAAAAAGTAGTACAAAGCTCTCAATAGAGAAGAAAGTATGAAAATGAAGACAAAAGATCCCTACTAAACCCTAATACTTGGTATTTATATGTTCCCAGCTAAAAGGATTTAAAATTTGAAATCATAAAATTCGCGTCCAAAGTGACGGCCAACTTGGTGGTCCGTCACAAGGTTGATTGTCCATTAATTGGCCCGTCGATTCTGATCTTGGAAGGTCACTTTCTAGATAAAAAAAAGGAAAACTTGGTGGTCCTTCGTAAGACTAATGGTACACCATTTGGTCCGTCATTGAGTCCTTCAGGGATCCAGGTTTTGGATGAAACAGACGGCCAACTTGGTGGTCTGTCATAAGACTAACGGTTCTCCATTTGGTTCATCACCACAAGACCTAAAGTCTTGGGATCTATCTAGGCCTGATGGTCAGTTTGGTGATTCGTTGCAAGAATGATGGTCCACCATTTATACCGTCGTAGGGTTTTCTAAAAACCTGAGTTTTGGTTAGGTTTCACGGTTATCTTAGTGGTTCGTCGCAACACTGACAGTTCACCATTTTGACCTTCAGAAGTTTTTTTTTGCCATTTTTCTGAGACTTTTTCTTCAGCTAGATCCTTACCCCGAAACATTAAAAACCATCATTAAAATCAATCTTAGTTGCTTGAAAACATACAACTTTCCAAAGGAAAAGTTGAAAAATATTCCATCGAAAGCCGGAATATCAACACCCTCAACTTAAGATAGTTGCCTATACTCAAGCAATTCAGCATCCAATTGCACACATGAACCATACCATGACAAGAAACCAACTAATGAATCACTTTGACATAACCATTCACTCATCATTTCTCTCACATGAATTTCAACCAGCAAGTTCTACACCCAACATTGATTATAATTCAACACACACAAAAATCGATGTCATATCCCATAGAGAACATCAGAACTAAGCAAAACTTCAGTTGCCCTCATAACAATGAAGTACACCACTCTTTATACTATGTGGACACAATCTAAACACTCACGGTCATCAAAGAAGTTACAAACATAGTCCAGGTACCCATAGGCTTGCCCTTTCTATTTAACATACCCTCAAAGATGATTCTCTTGGATCAAACAGGTATTTTCTAGACTTGTAATGAGGATTCAAGATAGGTGAGGGTACTGTTTTGGGTAAAGTGACTCATTAGGTCTTAACTCTCCTTGCCCTAGCAACTTTTCAGCAACAAGCTGCTATTGTCATCAACTTGCTTAAAATCTCCCTTAATCAATTCTACTTAAATCATAACACACTCTCTTTTTATTATTATTATTATTATTATTATTATTATTATTATTATTTTAGCATCATCCATTCTCAACTTATGCTGATGCATTAGGCTAAGGTGCATAATATCTTTGGGCAAATCACGACCAAAGACATTTAAACTATATTCTAAACCAACTTTCCACTGGGTACATACATTTTGACAAAAGCCACTCTTAACTTAGGTATTTTTCCTAAGTTAAGTTGCATAATGCCTAAAATTAGGTGAGGGCAAGAGTTGAATGCTAATTCCTTAAGGAGAGTTAATTATAGTTATAGGAAATGAAGAAAACTACTAAAAGCTCAAAACGGGTTCGAGTGAGGAAGAAATCTTAAAGAGGTTAATTATTTAGGCTAAGTGGACTAAAAGTACAAGGAGGCCTGCCATCCTATCCTATTGAATCAATTAGAGAATAGTATCAATGACTTGGGAAAGTTCTAGGCACTACACTATGCAAGAACTCAAGAAAAATCCTCACTCACATAGAGGCAACAGAGTTGAACTTCTCCTGCTACTCTTAGGATTTCCATTACATGATTCACGCACCTCTTACATGTTAATGCCAAATGCAGACTCACTGAAGGTTATGCACACATGCTACATGATTAGGGTAAATAATTGCACATACATGCTCATAGTTGTATGCCAATATCATTCATGATTCATATCTCCAAAAAGATACTAAAACAGGGAAGAGAAAAGAAAAAAAAACATTTTATAAATAACATTACACAGATATTTACATCACAAGCATAGAAAATTAAAAATGGAAAAGTAAGACACCCTACACATGCTGATTCTACTAGATAGAACATAGAGGGAAAAGAGGTCGGAAACACAACCCACTATGATACAAGTACATCACCCAATAAAAAATAGATGCATTATCCTCAAAGAATTGATTTAAAGTAGAAGGATCCTGCATCCTCACCTGGTGGAGAGGATCCTGCATCCTCACCTGGTGCAATATTAGACCCTATGGTGGTAGGGGCACTCATAACCTCACCCTCCAAGATTGGAGGAATCGTCTCTCGAACTGATCCTGTATTGTGCCCCTTTGCTGGGGTAGCACTAGTGGATACCCCTACTACTTTGTCTTCTTCTCTATTTCTCCTCTTTTAATCATCCTTCAGTGACTTCTTTTGAGATCTCTTAATATCATGACGTTCTCATTGTTCAGGTGTCATTTCTGCTCTCTTTTTCCTCTTTGATTCTTTCCTTGCATCTTTTTCATCCATTTGCTCTTTCCTTTTGTCTTTCACTGGTATATCTATCAAGTACATAATACCCTTATCACTATCACTTTCCACTAAGGTTGGTTTGAAAATAGGCTGCTGATGCAGCTTACTCTTCAGCTCTGCAATATCCGTCTTTGCTTGTTCAAATTCAGCCATCATCTTGGCAAGGTAAGAGAGGCATAGTAAATCAAGACTTTTGTTGATATGAACTTCCATGGTATCCATCCTAGTTTGAATGGTTTGGAATGGATGAACTACATCAACCACGATGTCATCAACAAAAGGCTTGAAGTCTATAGTCCACTAATCTAGCTGTCTCTTAAACCTATTTTGCGTCTTCACTGACTTAGCAAAGTTTTCTGGTGTGAACCTATACTCAGCAAAATCTGCTTCACCCAAAGATTGTGCAGAACCTGACCCTGCATATGTACTTTAGGGTACGTACTCAGGTGGAACATAGGTGGTAATGGGCAAAGGCATACCTGTGGGAATCTTTATAGCATCAGGAGCTGGTGCAGATTGAGTATGGTAAGTTGGAGTCTTGGTGACATACTTCTCAAACTTCGAGTCATCTTTCGACTTCTCAAGGTCCTATTTGTGTATAGCCTAGATTTCATTGTCTACTTCACGAATCAAGGGCACACCAGCCTGCCTGCATAAAATTGTGATTAAGTATAAAAATGGCAATGAACTAGAGATTTTATGTGACCTCACGAACATCTATTCTATAATTATCTGGACAAAGTCAATCTGAAGCCCTGAGATCAATCTTTCCACTAACACGGCTCTGTGTTTATCCAAGTTCCCATCCCCTTTTGTTGGCATTAACATCAAATGAACAATATCCTACCAAAATTTAGCCTTAAAACTAAGGGAATATTTTGCAATACGCTCCCTTGAGTTGGTCAACTAAGAGCGGTTACCATCCTTAGTCAAGAATGAGGACATCCAAGGCCTTTGAGTGGAAGCATTTTTCAATCTTTACTCAAGATCAGGTACAGAATGTGGGGCCTCATACTCTAGTTTGAACAACATCCTATTGATTGTTCGGGCTGAAATATCAACAGTGACTTCTCGGACAGGTACAGACTCTCTGTTGAGAAAATTTGTAACTGATGTACCCTTTAGGCAATCCTTTTCTACCAGTACAAGATAATTTTCAAAGAATTCTCTTACCCAATTTGGCTGATAGGCTTCTGGTGGATGGCTCATCCATGCTAGTTCATACTCGTTGAATCGGCGTTCCAACTTAAGATATTCATGTGAGTCCTTGGTCATAATCTGATGCTCTTCCACAAATGAACTTTTGATCCATCTCGTAGTGGGTGTGAACCAATCATAGAACCTCTCATATGCTCCCTCTATCTTCCATCTAATCGCCTCCCAAACTTGAGGATCCTTATGTCTGACTACATTCGCATCCTCAAGTTTAGTTTCTATGCTATCCGCTTCAGTTTGCACTTCTATATTGGCATCCTCAGTTTCAACATTAGCCGGCTCAGGTGGAGTGGCATCTACTATGGCCTCGTCTGGGCTTGAACTGGTGCTGTTAGTACTATCCTCACTCTCCTCTTCAGACTAGGAGAGTATGGAAATTTCCCTTCCATGTTTTTTGGTGTTGTATCTGGATACGGGTTCGCAGCCACCCCTTTGAGATCTTACTCCTCTATTTACTTGTAGTTTGGGACCCATAGAACCTGAAAAAGAGGAAAGAAATTAGTCCACAGCAAAAATCTAACAAACCAGTGAATTTCATGGCTTGACGGTCAAATTGGTGGTTCATCAGTGGTAGGATGGTCCACCACTTTGGCCGTCGAGCCTTATCCAGTATCCTGGAATTTTCATAGTCCTGCGATGGTCTAGTTGGTGGTCCGTCACCAATCTGACAATCCACCATTTCAACCGTCGTACTTTTTTCTTCAGGTTCAACTTTTAATTTGGCATATATTCGAGCATTTGTTGAGCAACATTGTTTGTGTAGTAACATTTAACAACAATAACACAATCAAGCACGAGTTTTCACATTTTAATCAGGTAGATTACTTAGACTTCACCTAAACAGATTATGCTCAAGCTCTTACTTCAAACTCTTCAGCAATTCAAGGAAACAGAACTATAACAAGATGCTAATTACTTTACAAATCAACTTGCCAAACACAACCCACAACTGAATGTGTCATTTAGACAATGAAGAATAGAATTATGCGCATACCTTGGTTTTGCAGAGAGACAAGCTTGTAACTTTAGAGAACAAGACTAATTCAAACAACTCTTCTATTGTGATCTCAACTTGATGGTGATGAAGATAAAAAGAAGAATTGATATGTTTAAATAGGTGAAAAGGAAGGATATGCAGAGTCCTAGAATTAATATTTTCCTTCAGATTCTTTAAATCCAAAGGGAGTTGAACAATTTAAGGATTTGAAGGGGTTACA
This sequence comes from Capsicum pubescens, assembly GCA_030864215.1. Classification (NCBI taxonomy): domain Eukaryota; kingdom Viridiplantae; phylum Streptophyta; class Magnoliopsida; order Solanales; family Solanaceae; genus Capsicum; species Capsicum pubescens. The sequence continues at coordinate 225,257,584 of CM061546.1, forward strand.
CTGCATGTGACCGCCTTATTTTATCACTTTAAAACCTTTTTGGTCAAAATTGGGTCATTTAACAATGATCCAAATTCAACCCGACCCGACCCAAAATTAGGGTTACAGCGACACCAGGCTCGACGGTCCGTCAGATCTTTGACGGTCCACCAGGTCAGCCGTCGAATCTTACAAAGACCTGAGCAACTCTACTTCATTGCGATGGTCCTTGGGATGGTCCATAGAGTTTTTGACGGTCCACCAAATTCACCATCGTACCTTACCAGAACCCAAGGCATCAAGGTTGATTTCGACGGTCGATTAGAAGGTCCACAAACTTTGGGATGGTTCGCCACTTTAACCGTCAACTTTATCTAGTGAATGAATTTTTCTTCCTTTTTGGAATGGAGAAAATGGTGAACCATCTTTCGAATGGTGGTCCACCAAATCGGCCATCACTTTTGTTCCAATAGCTCAGATTTTTACCCCTGTTTTCAACTGTACCCCTCTTACTTTTTGCTACAATTTTTTATCCTGCAGACTTCACAAACACATTAAAATGCACTAATAACAACAACTTCATTAAAAAAAATGCTTTACAATAACACATTGTGGGTTGCCTCCCACTAGAACATGATTTATTGTCGCGGCATGACTTAAGTATCTTGATTACTCAGAGTTCATCGAGATGGAAAATATCAATATTCTTTATCTAGTCCTTTGGACTGATATAAAGTTTGACTCATTGCCTGTTGACTTTGAAGATACTTCCATCTTCATTTTCATGTTTGACTACTCGAGATGTGTAGACTTGACTCACTTTAAACGAGTCTGGCTACTTGGACTTATGTTTACCTGGGAACAATTTGAGTCTGGAGTTGAACAGAAGCACCAAGTCACCTTTCTGGAAATCTCATTTTTCAATCCTCCAATCATAATACTTCTTTATCTTATCCTTGTAAAGGTCTGCCTTTTCATAAGCTCCGAGACATAATTCATCCATCTCATTCGATTATGCCAGTCTTAGCTCTGCTGCCTCCTTCCAATTCAGATGTAATCTTTTGAGTGCCCATAAAGCCTTATTCTCCAGCTCTATCGGTAGGTGACATGCTTTACCATAGACTAACTAATACAGTGACATGCCGATGGCTGTCTTAAAAGTAGTTCGATATGCCCACAAGGCATCATCGAGATTTCGAGACCAATCTTGCCTACTAGCATTCACCGTTTTAGCTAGGATGACTTTAATCTCCCAATTCGAAACCTCCACTTTCCCACTAGTTTATGGGTGATATGGAGTTGCTACTCTATGCTGTTTCACCGCATATTTCACCAAGGCAGCTCGAAACACTTTGTTGCAAAAATGAGATCCTCCATCGCTTATAATAGTATGGGGTACTCCAAAGCGAGAGATGATGTTCTTTTTGAGAAATGCAATAACTCCTTTTCCTTCATTATCGGCCAAGGCGATGGATTCAACCTATTTAGATACATAATAAACAACAACTAGAATATACTTTATCCCATACGAGCTTACAAAAGGGCCCATAAAATCGATGCCCCAGACGTCAAACAATTCTACTTCCAGTATCTTTGTCAAGGAAATCTCATGCCGCTTGGAGATTGACCCATGCCTCTGACATTGGTCACAACTTTGCATGAACTCATGAGCATCTTTGAATAAAGTTAGCCAATAATAGCCACTCTTTAATACCTTTCTAGCAGTTCGATCACCTGCATGGTGACCTCCAACTAGGGAAGCATGACATGCTTCCAATATACTCAATATATTTATTTCTGGCACACATCTCCTTATAATATTGTAAGCACACCACCAAAATAGATATGGCTCATCCCCGAATTAATGTGTCACATCATGATGGGATTTCATTCTTTGCTGAAAAGAATGATTTTTCAAATTAAACTTGCTTACCACATAGTTTGTAAAATTAGCATACCAAGGAATTTTCTCCAAAACAACAGCTAAGATCTCTTCATCCGGAAATGCTTCATTGATCTCTATTCCATCTCTAACTGTTTGCTCACCTTCCATCCTAGACAGATGATCAGCAACTTGGTTTTCTCAACCCTTCCTATCTTTGACTTCTATGTCAAATTCTTATAGCAGCAACACCCATCTAATCAACCTTGGTTTTGCGTCGTTCTTAGCCATGAAATATCTCAAGGCTGCGTGGTCAGTGTGTACCACCACCTTGGTTCCTAGCAGATAAGCCTGGAATTTCTCAAAACCATAGACTACAACAAGGAGTTCCTATTTGGTGACGGTGTAGTTCTTTTGAGCTCCATTCAATTCTTTGCTGTCATAATATATTGGATAAACCAATTTATCCTTCTTTTTCCCCAACACAACTCCAAGGGCCACACCATTTGTATCATACATGATCTCAAACGGTTTCGACCAATCCGGTGCAACAATGATAGGGGATTCAACTAACTTCTTTTTAAGGCATTTGAATTCCTTCCTGCAATCATAATAAAAAAAACTTGGCTTCCTTCTCCAAGAGCTTGCAAAACGAGTTCGCAATCTTGGAGAAATCCTATATGAACCTACGGTAGAACCATGCATGTCAAAGGAAACTATACACTCCCTTCACAGAAATGGAAGGTGGTAGATTCTCAATAACCTCCACCTTGGCTCGATCTACCTGTATCCCTTTTGCTGAAATCTTGTGCCCGAGAACAATGCCCTCCTTCACGATGAAGTGGCATTTTTCCCAATTAAGCACAAGATTGAATTCCACATACCTCTACAAAGACCTACTAAACTTCTCCAAACACAGCTCAAATGAATCTCCAACCACAGAAAAATCATCTATGAACACCTCCAAGGTGTCCTCAACCATATCCGAGAAAATAGACATCATACACCTTTGGAAGGTAACGGGTGCATTACATAACCCAAATGGCATCAGCTTGAATACAAAAGTGACATACAGGCATATGAACATCGTCTTCTCCTGACCTTCAGGAGAAATACAGATCTGATTATAGCTAGAATATCCATCTAAGAAGTAATACCCCCGCTTTCTGCTAACCGATCAAGCATTTGATCCATGAAGGGCATTGGAATGTGGTCCCATAAATTCCATGAGTTCATTTTGCGGTAGTCCATGAAAACTCTCCAACCAGTCATAGGACTGAGAGGAATCAACTCATTATTTTCATTTGCAACAACAGTCATGCCCCCTTTCTTGGGCACATATTGAACCGGGCTTACCCATTTACTATCGAAAATAGAATAAACCACTCCTACATCCATCCACTTAATTATTTCCTTCTTAACTACCTCTTGTATTGGTGGGTTAAGTCGACATTGTTGCTCGATGGTTGGAGTATAGTCTTTCTCAAGTTGTATCTTATGAGTGTAAATTCCAGGGGGAATGCCGATAATATCAGCAATAGTCTAGCCTATTGCTCTTTTGTACCTCTGAAGCACCGAAATAAGTGCTTCCACCTGCTGCTCGCTCAAATTAGCTGTAATAATAACATGTAGCGTGTTTGCATTTCTCATAAACACGTACCTTAAATGTCCAGGCAACTCTTTCAATTCCAACATCGACGGCTCTTCAAATGATGGGTTAGCCAGCGGTGTTGGTCTATTTTTCAGATCAAGATCGAGTTTCTTAGGAGCATAAGAGTATAATACCATTTCTATCAATGAACAAATAATCTCTTTGTACTCTTCAATGGCCTCACGATCAAAATTCATCAACACTAAAATTAGGGGCTCAACAACAAATCTTTTTTCTATTGGTATTTCCTTCTCATCCTCATAATATACATCAATAATTGAGAACACACTTATTTATTTCTGCTGCTTCATTGATTGGCATAGATCAAATCGCACCACTTCACCATTCAACCTAAATAAGATCTCATTCACTCACAGATCAATTAACACACTTCTGATTACGAGGAAAGGTCAACCCAATATTATGGGAACCTCGAAGTCCACCTCGCAATAAAAAATGATGAAATCCTTTGGAAATATAAAACTAGCAACCTTCACCAACACATCATATAAAATATCAACAGGTTATTTTACTGACCTATCCGCCATCACAAGTCACATTTTGGTAGGTGTGGGGTCCCCCAAACCCAACTTTTTATACACAGCTAGCGGCATCAGATTGACGCTATCTCCCAAGTCACATAGAGATTTAGCAAAGTCAAAAGACCCAATAGTGCATGTGATAGTGAATGCTCTCAGATCAGCCTTTTTTCTGTACTAGAGACCTTGTGGAAATAGCACCATAATGATAGAAATTATCCATCGGCTCAAAACTATCTGACCACTTATTTGTGACAAAATCTTTCATGAATTTTGCATACCCAGGCATTTGCTCTAATGCCTCCACTATTGAAAGATTAATAGTCAACTTCTTAAGCATGGTCATGAATTTGCTGAAATTTGTGTCATCGGCCTTCTTCTTCAACCAATGGGGTAATGAAGGTGGTGGTTTTGGAAGAGTGGTAACCACCACTTCTGCCTCATTTCCCTTATTCTTCTCTAACTCATCAACCATTTAATTGTTGGATGGTGCATCAACAATAAGCTCAACCGATTTCCCAGACTCCACCGGATGATCAATCTCTGCTTCTTCACTATTATCTTCTACTATATCAACCATAAGATTGCCAACATTAAGGCATACCAATACCTTACCTCTTCTAGTAGTGACTTCCATACATGACCCATCCTTTCTTGGGTTCTTCACTATGTCTCTTGGAAGGGTGCCGACTTTTCTCTGATTGAATGCAGCAGACAATTGATTAATCTGTTGCTCTAACTTTTTTATAGAAGTAGAATGAGAGTTAACTATATGGTTTATTGAGGATAACTCGCTTTTCATCTTAGTCACCCCGGTAATTTTTGCTTCTACTTTCTTCAATATCTTGGCTATCATGTCTTCCATAAACATCTTCCCCAAACTAGTTGTGGCGGCCACACGATTTCCAGGAGGGACATATAACCCACTCTTGTTACCCTTACTCTTCTAATTTCATTAATCACGGTCCTTATATCCAGCTTTTTCATAGTAGTTCCGACCTTAGTTTCCTTGGCAACTGCGTCAGAAACCCCACTGATTGTTCAAGTAATTAGCTTCTTCTTCAGAATTGGAGTCAGCCATTCTGTGTGATGCTACTACTTTAACCTTCTCTGTCTTTCCTGATAAAAAATATTTGGTGAGAAGATCCATCTGTGTCTTCATGTGAGCCATGTCTTGGTCACACCCTTCTTCTCTTCACCTTTGTTCTACAGTCATACCTATAGATACAGTAGAGCTTGCTACCTCAGAATCCTTGGTATGACAAGCTCTACTTTGTTTTATCTTACGGTCAAGTATGTCAGCTTCTTCAGGGAAGGTGAGGTCCATGAATGACCCACCTACTCTGTTGTCCACCACTTGTTTAGTTATAAAGTTCAAGGCCCGGTATAATATCTCCATCAAGTGGTCATTGGTCATCTGATGATTTAGGCACTGCATCAGCTTCTTCTTGAATCTCTCCCAAGTCTCATGGATAGCTTCAGTTGGAAGCTATCTGAAATTGCTTATTTTGTCTCTCAACTGTGCCCTCTTGGATGAAGGAAAGAATCTTTCTAGGAAAGTGTCTTTTAGTTGCCTCCAATTAGTAATAGAACCAGGAGTTAACCCATTTAACCATAAAAATGCCTTTCCAGATAGAGACAATGGAAATAGCCGCAATCGAATAACATTTTTCCCAACCCCTGGGTTGTTAAATGATTTGCATGTTGAGATAAAATTAAACAAATACATATTCGGATCATCACCAGCAAGTCCACAAAATAATCCTTTGAGATGCAATAGCTGTACATAGTGCTTGTAATATTAAACTTGGCTCTGGGTGCTAAGGGAGGAGGGATAATATCCCCTGTTACACCAGCTCCATCCAAGTCATCATCATCTTTTTCTAGATTAAATTGGGCAACTTGGCATTCTAGTTTCTCCCTTACATGATGATTTCTATTGACATTCCTATTTGCTGGTGTAGGCATATTATCTGCACGCCTCAGGTTGACTAGAGCTAATAAATAATCAACACCCAGATCCTCATCATTTGGGTTTTGTTGTAGGCCTGCATTATCCAAATTCTGCTGGTTTACTTGTCCAACTTCCAAGGCGGCTAGTCTGGCTGCTTCCTGCTGAGCAGCTACTCTTCCTTGGTCCTGTTGACCATCCATTCTGCCAATAAAGGTTCACTTGATCTCCGAGTACTTGTCATACAAGATGATCACCCTGTACAAAACAAAAACAACAAATACAAAGTAAAATTTTTGGGAAACATTGACCAAAGTTCAAGAAACAAACATAAACTTAATTGACAATCGTAATTCCACGACAACGGTGCCCAACTTTGATAAGCCCAAATTACACCTCTCTTTTAAGAGAGTAAGCGGTCACTGTCGAATATAGAATCCAACTAGGTTGGGTGTTGAATCCCACAGGAAATACAGTGTTCACTATGTATTGTAATTGTTATTAGATTGTTGATCTAAGGTTCCGAAATAAAGAGGGATTGGAAATGTTAATGCTGCTTTTTTGTATTTGTGTTAAACAAAAGTCTAGCTACTAAGAGTAAATGTAGATTTAATTTCAATGAGAATGAATTAACTAGAGTTATGCTCAACAAGATGTTCAAACAATTAGGGTTGCGAGTTTGTGTTCGAAATTTAACTTATGTATCCAATTGCAAGAATTATTGAATTTGAAGGATTACCCATGTGTTTCTGAACCTAATGAGTACTTCACCCTTTACTTCTCTCAAACTTAAAGGATTCATGAATTATTCAATAACACTCTCATGAGGGTTAATCATGCTAAGGCATCAACCTGTTAACCCAATAGGTAAACCTATGGAGTTCATGTGAATCACTTATTTTCCCAACATCCACTTTCTTGTCAAACAAGTGGATTTTATGGGCTCACTTCTCAAGTTTTCAACCAAGATATTTCATTAAGACAAATAAAGATTCATGCAATTTCGATAGATGTTAGAAATCAAACCCATTTACAACCCCAAAATAGTTCTCTACATCAAGGCTCCCATAACCCTAGTTATGGGAATTTAGCCACTCATCTCCATATAAGAAACCAAAGTTATAATGTTGTTCATAAATATCTTTAGAAATGTACTTACAAATGTCACAATAATGTTCTTCTCAATCTTTGAAGGAAAATATGAAAACTAATAATCAACTCTCCATTTCTAGATTCAAATCCCAATGAAAAAGTAGTACAAAGCTCTCAATAGAAGAGAAAGTATGAAACTGAAGACAAAAGATCCCTAATAATCCCTAATACTTGGTATTTATATGTTCCCAGCTAAAAGGATTTAAAATTTGAAATCATAAAATTCTCATCCAAAGTGACAGCCAACTTGGTGGTCCATCGCAAGGTTGACGGTCCATCATTTGGTCTGTCGATGCTGATCTTGGAAGGTCACTTTCTTGATAAAACTGATAGCCAACTTGGTGGTCCATCGTAATACAGATAGTCCACTATTTGTCTTGTCGCTGAATCCTTCAGGGATCCAGGTTATGGATGAAACTGACGGCCAACTTGGTGGTCCATCGTAAGACTGACGGTCCGCCATTTGGTCTGTCGCCACAAAGTCTGTGGATGTGTATAGGCTTGACGGTCAGTTTAGTGATCCTTCATAAACTAACGGTCCACCATTTTTACTATCGCAGGGTCTTCTAAAAACCTGAGTTCTGGTTAGGTCTAACGGTTATCTTGGTGGTTCGTCGTAACACTGACGGTCCACCATTTTGACCGTCAGAAGTGTCTCTTTTTGCTATTTTTTCTGAAACTTTTTCTTCAGCTAGATCCTTACCCCGAAACATTAAAAACCAGATTTAAACGCAACCTTAGTTGCTTGAAAACCTACAACTTTCCCAAGAAAGAGATGCTAAATATTCCGTCGAAATCCCAACTTTTATGTCTCCACTTGGAGGATTCGAAACGTCAGCCAAAATTTTGATCAATACATCTTCGAGGCACATTGGGTAAAGGTAAGGATACAATGACACTTCTTTTATCTTTCCACTTTGATGACTTGAATCTCTTACCCAACTTCATATCAAATTTCTTAATAAGCTTGTTGGTTATTGATGAGCACATCAACAATCCATTGATTGCACATTGCATTTTTTCTTTATTGACCTTCAAGTGGGGGGATTCATTTTGCTCTTTTTGAATGACACACTCCAAAATATAAGGATTTTGTTCCTAATCCTCAAAACACATCATTTGCTTGAGTAGTTGGACTTTCATCATATCCACCAAGCACAATGTTGAAAAATGATTCGAATGAGGTCTTCTTCCTACTTTTGGAGTTGCATCCTTCTCATCATCTTCACCCCGGATTGGTCTAGAGTATTCATAAGAGATTGGCTTGGTTTCTTCTTTTGCCTCTAGCACCATATCCTCAATCTTGGCATCATCCCTCAAAGTTTGTTCGGTTGTTTGGGAAATCACCGAGGGTTGCTCAATATAAAGGTGAACATCAATGTAGGATTCTCTCTCCTCATCTTCACACTCTTTAATTATTTTAAATGATTCTACAGACAAGATATCATCTAAACATAATGTAGAAAAATTCTTTGAATGATTGATCTCTATATCCAGCTCCTTATATATGATTGACCTCATGTATTGCCGCATATCACATAGGATATCATGTGTTTCTTCATAGAGATCCAACATTCATTGAAACATAGCTTCAATGCCACTCTTTTCGGTGCTTCGTTCTTTATTTTCTTAACCATAAGACCTATCAAAATCATAAAAAGAACTAGAATTTGGGTTAGCACAAAGGGGGGAGGGGGCATTTGGGCAATTATTCCAATGTCCATCTTGACCACCACATAAAGAACAATCATACTCCCAGTAAGATAGAGATGGTGCACATATCTCTCTCCGGGGAGCATATCTACAATCTTTTCAAAAGTGAGGCCCATCACTATATGGACATGGATCATCAAGATAAGATTTCCAACCATCAAACTCACATTTATTCCAAGATGCCATAGTAATAAGTAAACTAAAATAAAAATTTACTTAACACAAGTAATAACAAAAAATTATAAAAAAAAATTCAAACCAGTAAGATAAAATTCCTAACCAATTCAATAATCCTAATCGCTCCCCGGCAACGGCGCTACTTTTGATAACTCTAAACTTACACATCAATTTAGTACAAGGTAGTCATCATCAATATATTTACCTAACTTTGCATTTGGGGTCGAATCCACGAGGAACAATGTGAGTAGTGATTAAACTAATTTGAAAGTATAGCAACAAGTTAAATTCAAACAAATGATACGAAAATATAAAATGGGGTTGTGAATTATGTTCTAACTAATTGTTATAGAGTTATTCTATCTAATGATTCTTTTTGTAAGTAGTAATTCAATGATATAAAACAAACCAGAGTTATGGTAACCAAGATGCTTGAACAACTAGGGTTGTGAATCAATTCAGAGTTCCAACTGACAACTTCAATTGCAAGAGTAGTTATATCCTATTATTTTCCCATTCGTTTATCAACCTCAGTAGGCAGCCTACCCTTTTATTCTCTCAAACTTAAAGAATGCATTAGTTATTCAACTATTATCTCATATAGGCCAATCCCTTTAAGGTATTTGTCATTAATCTAAAGATTAAAGTCCTTAGAGTCCATGTAAACTCATTCTTTTCCCAACAAGCACTTTTCTCTCGGACAAGTGATGTTCTTGGGCTCACTTTTAAAGTTTGCAAGCAAGAAAAGTCATTAAAGTGAAGAAAGGTTTATACAACATCAATTACTTGTGGAACTCAATTAGATTCACAACCCAAATCAGTTTTTCACATCAAGGCTCCTATAACCCAAGTTATGGGAGCTTAGACACATATTTCCATAGAAGAAATAGAAAACATCTTTGTATTATTCATAAATAAATTCAAGATTTACTTAAAAAGGTTACAAGAATTTGTTCTTGAATATTCAATAGAGATGGAATGATTAGATCCACAAGATTTACTTAATTCCCCAAAATACTAGGTTACAAATAGTTTCTAGAGATGGAAAAATTGATAAAGGATAAAAAAATAAAAATAAAATAAAAAGAAAGATAGATTTGAAGATATGAGATATGGATCTCAACTCCCCAGATAATGATTAATAAAACCTAAAACTGGTATTTATAAGTTCCCAGGTAAAAAAGATTTAAAATTTGCATTCATTAAAATTTAATCAAAATTGATGGCCAAATTGGTGGTCCACCGCAAAACTAGTGGTCCACCATGTTGACCTTCCCTGGGTATTCTGAAATCCTAGATTTTGTTTGGGTCAGGTGGTTAGTTTGGTGGTCCCCCAGAAAACTGGTGGTTCACCATTTTTACCACCAGTGGGTCTTCTAAAATCCTAAATCTGGTGGTCAAATTAGTGGTCCACCGCAAAACTGGTGGTCCACCATTTTGACTTCGCTGAGTATTCTGAAGTTCTGTATTCTGTTTGGACTTGGTGGTCGAACTGGTGGTCCGTCACAAAACTGGTGGTCCACCATTTTGATCACCACTATGTCTTCTGAAATTGGTGGCCAAACTGGTGGTCCGTCACAAAACTGATGGTCCACCATTTTGACCTTCGCTGAGTGTTCTGAAATTCTAAATTCTGTTTTAGGTCTGGTGGTCAGTTTGGTGGTCCATCACAAAACTGGTGGTTCACCATTTTGACCACCAGTTGTGTTTTTCTTCTAATTTTCTGAGTTTTCTTCTTCAGCTAGCTCATTACCCTGAAACACTAAAATACCGCATTAAATGTAACCTTAGTTACTTGAAAACATACATTTTCCCAAGAAAAAAATGCAAAATGTTCTGTCAAAAGACGGAATATCAACACCCTCAACATAAAACAATTGCTTGTCCTCAAGAAACTATATAATACCATACTACAGTTCTTAACCAAGAGAAACATAAGATGCCTATGAAAGTGAATCATCAATTTTAGCTCAAATCAAAATACCCTCTCTAGGTTCAATCACTTTCAACCCAACTGTTTATATTAATGAAATTCAACAACGTGACATAAAGAAATCAATCTATGGAATCACATTAGCAACAAACAACCATGCATATGTATAAGTTACACTACCTAAACAAGTAAGCAGCTAGCAATACAACCCATGTGCCCTTACAACAAAGAAGTCCCTCCCCACTTATATATAAAATCAAGAATGTCAATGCAGGGACTGTTAAGAAACACTCACTCTCAAAAAGAAGTTCTGATTAATGTATGTCAAATACCATAAGGTTGCCCTTATTTTCATCACCTAAGCTTTCAGACAGCTAAGTTAATATCACTAAAGGACTTTTCTTCAGCTTGTAACGTAGGTTTGGGGATGGTATGATACGTAAAGATATTTAAAGTGACTAGTCCTCCTTTGCACTACACTAACTTTTGGAGTCTCACTTATTAACCCTTAGCTTATTTCTCCCTTTCTTTATTAAAGGAAATTCAGGCTGGGTGCGGTCTTTAAGTCTTTCATTTTCTTTTTTTCACAACTTTCTTTTCTTATTCTTTTTTTACCACGTCCATCATTTCATTCTTTTATCTCATTTTACCTTTCTTCATACTCACTTTACATCACGCACACCTATGATAGCCATCTTCAACTTAGGCTATTTGGCTAAGTCAAAGTACATAATATCCAAAGAGGACTAGGGCCAAAACAAGTTCATTGTGATACAAATCAAATGGTGATAGGGCTAACAAGAAAAAGAGGCATACTGGCTCAAAATTGGGATCAAGGGATACCATTCACATATAGAAGGCCATTTAGGCTAAAAGTGAACTAATATAAAAAATGGCCTATGATCCTTTCCTAACCACTATCCTACCACCTCGGTAAGACTAACTAGGCAAGTTCAGGATTTAACACACAGATGGAACTTGGTAATATCTCACACACAATTGGAACAAAGGTACATCTCAAGCTACTAGCCATCTGGTTCATGCAATTGTTAGAAATGATTATCATGTCTCTAATACCAATCCATAATAAGATTCACAAAAGTCACTTGTAGATGCATATCACATAGTTGCAATATATGCCCTCGGAGACGTATTTATCATTTTAATTTTTTTTTATGTCAACTGCCGTAGAACCTTATTTTTCTCCCAATTAACCACAAGACATCACAAAAAAGAATACAGTACTCCTTAAAATGACGGCTATACTTGGAACAAAACTTCGGGGAAAAGAAACACGGCAACAAAAACCCCAAGAGGACATCAACACCCACAAGTAGGTCCACCCTCAACTTAAAATCATGCATTGTCCCCTATGTGTCAAACTAAAACAAGAGAGTTAGAAACATACCTGTGGAACCATAGGTTCAATGATCTGATGTCAAACACATAATACAAATACAAACAACAAATAACCTTGGGTTGCCTCCCAAGCAACACCTGATTTAACATCGCGACACGACTCTTTTGGCGATTATTTATGACTCCACTTGGAGGATTTAAAATGTCATCCCAAATTTTGATCAATACATCTTCTAGGCACATTGGGAAAAGGTAAGGATACAACGACACTTCCTTTATCTCACCACTTTAATGACTTGAATCTCTTACCCAACTTCATATCAAATTTCTGAATAGGCTCGTTGGGTATTGATGACAACATCAATAATCCATTTGTTGCACATTGAATTTTACCTTTATTGACCTTCAAGTGGGGGGCTTCATTTTTCTCTTTTTGAATGACACACTCCAAAATATAAGAATTTTGTTCCTCATACTTAAAACAAATCATTTGCTTGGGTAGGTAGACTTTCATCACATCCACCAAGCACAATGTTGAAAAATGATTCAAATGAGGTTTTCTCCCTACTTTCGGAGTTGCATCCTTCTCATCATCTTCACCCCGAATTGGGCTAGAATTTTCATAAGATATTGGTTTGGTTTTTTCTTTTTCCTCTAGCACCATTTTCTCAATCTTAGCATCATCCCTCATGGTTGGTTTGGTTAGTTGGGAAATCTTTGAGGGCTGATCAATATCTAGATCAACATCAAAATAGGATTCTTGCTCCTAATCTTCACACTCTTCCATTATTTTAAATGATTCCACAGACAAGATATCATCTAGACATAATGTAGAAAAATGCTTTGAATGGTTAAACTCTATATCCATCTCCTTATGAATGATTGACCTCATGTCTTGATGCATATCACATAGGATATCTTGCATTTCTTCTTGGAGATCCTCCATTCATTGAAACATAGATTCAATTCCACTCTTTCTAGTGCTTCATTCTTTATTTTCTTGACCATAAGACATTTCAAAATCATAAGAAAAACTAGAATTTGGGTTAGCACAATGGGGGGATGGGGCATTTGGGCAATCACTCCAATGTCCATCTTTACCACCGCATAAAGAACAATCATACTCCCATTAGGATGGAGATGGTGCACACATCTCTCTCCGGGGAGCATATCTATAATCTTCCCAAAAGTGAGGTCTATCATAATATGGACATGGATCATCAAGATAAGATTTCAAACCATCAAACACACATTCATTCCAAGATGCCATAGTAATAAGTAAACTTAAAATAAAAATCTACCTAAAACAAGTAATAACAAAAAATTACAAACAAATATTTACAAGTTTGAATTCAAACCAGTAAGCTAAAATTCCAAACCAACTCAATAAGCCAAATTCCTCCTCGGCAACGGTGCCATTTTTGATAACGCTCGTCTGACACGTCAATTTAGTGCAAAATGGTTGTCGTCAATATATTTACCCAACTTTAGAGTCGGGGTCAAATCCACGAGGAACAATGTGAGTGGCTATTAAGCTAATTTGAAACTATAGCAATAAGTTAAAATCAAACAAATGATAGAAAAATATAAAATTGGGGTTTTTTAATTTGTGAATTATGCTCTAACTAATTGTAATAGAGTTATTCTATCTAATGATTCTTTTTGTATGTAGTAATTCAATGATATTAAACAAACCATAGTTATGGTTACCAAGATTCTTGAACAACTATAGTTGTGAATCAATTTAGTGTTCCAACTAACAAGTTCCATTGCAAGAGTAGTTAAATCCTATTATTTGCCCATTCGTTTCTCAACCTCAGTGGGTAGCCTATGCTTTAATTCTCTCAAACTTAAAGAATGCATTGGATATTCTACTGTTCTATCATGTAGTCTAATCCGGTTAAGGCATTTGCCATTAATCTAAAGATTAAAGTCCTTAGAGTCTATGTAAACCCATTGTTTTCCAAACAAGCATTTTCCTCTCGAGCAAGTGATGTTCTTGGGCTCACTTTTCAAGTTTGTAAGAAAGAAAAGTCATTAAAGTGAAGAAAGGTTTATACAACATCAATTACTAATGGAACTCAATTAGATTGACAACCCAAATCAGTTTTCACATCAAGGCTCCCATAACCCTAGTTATGGGAGCTTAGTCACACATTTCCATAGAAGAAATAGAAAGAATCTTTGTATTATTCATAAGTAAATTCAAGATTTACTTACAAAGGTTACAAGATTTTGTTCTTGAATCTTCAATAGAGATGGAATGATTAGATCCACAAGATTTTCTTAATTCCCCAAAATACTAGGTTACAAATAGTTTCTAGAAATGGAAAAATTGATTAAGGATAAAAGAAAATAAAAAGATAGATTTGAAGATAAGAGATATGGATCTCAACTACCCAGATAATGCTTAACAAAACCTAAAAATGGTATTTACAAGTTCCCAGCTAAAAAGGATTTAAAATTTGCATTCAAAATTTTTTTGTCCAAATTGGTGGTCCACTTCAAAACTGGTGGTCCGCCATGTCAATCTTCTTTGGGTAATTTGAAATCCTGGATTCTATTTGGGTCTGGTGGCTAGTTTGGTGGTCCACCACAAAACTGGTGGTTCACCATTTTGACCACCAGTGGGTCTTCTGAAATCCTGAATCTGGTGGTCAAATTGGTCGTCCACCGCAAAACTGGTGGTCTACCATTTTGACCTTCGTTGAGTGTTTTAATGTTATGGATTCTTTTTTGACTTGGTGGTCGAACTCGTGGTCCGTCACAAAACTGGTGGTCCACTATTTTAACCACGTCTTCTGAAATTGTTGGTCAAACTGGTTGTCCATCACAAAATTGATGGTCGACCATTTTGACCTTTGCTGAGTTTTCTGAAATTCTAAAATCTATTTTAGGTCTTGTAGTCAGTTTGGTGGTCCACCACAAAACTGGTGGTCCACCATTTTGACTACCAGTTTTGTTTTTCTGCTGATTTTCTAAGTTTTCTCCTTCAGCTTGCTCCTTACCCTGAAACACTAAAATACCGCATTAAATGTAACCTTAGTTGCTTGAAAACATATAATTTTCCCAAGAAAAAAATGTAAAATGTTCCGTCAAAAGATGGAACATCATTTTTCTCTGCCCCTGTAGAGATGGTGGTGGTGTTATATCCATAACCCATTCAACAACTACATGTTTTGATTACTCATACTTTTTTTAATTATCAACAAATTTGTCTGGAACTGGTTGGGGAGTCAACTCTGTATCTACCTCCTTAGTTGACTTTTGAGAATTGCCCCCAAACATGACTGAATCAGGAATAAAACCACATATATCTGCAGATTCATACATATTTCCACACACCACACACCAACTTGTGGTCTACAGCACAGGTCACAAACAAGCAGGTCCTCTCCAAATGCTTAGATCAAAATCTGGACAAAAAGCATCATAGTGGGTACCTCTACAAAAATGACAAGAATTATTATCCCTCGAAAACCATCTATCCCAGATGTAAAACTCAAGAAGATTGTGAGAAATATAAAATAATAAAAAAGCTAAGTAGAAAAACTACTAAACTATTTACAACTCAATATAGTTAAACTAAAAATAAGATTGTTGCCAATTGACTAGTCCCTAGCAATGGCGCCAAGAACTTGACAGCACCCAATCGTACACGTAAGTGTACATGGTCTACCAAGTAATATAGTGGAATTTAAGAAAGATGAATATCGATACCATAAGACTTGTGTCGACAACTATTCAATTCTAGTGTAACGATTGAAAAAAAGTAAATAATAAAGTTTTGGAATTGTAAACTAAAAATTAAACTAAACTAATGCAGAGAAATAATGACTTAGGACAATCAATGGATAGAAGCTCAGGGTTAAGGCTTATGAAAAATCATACTTCGTTATTGAATTTCATTCGTTAACTCGCTTATCTTGGTTTTTGATTCGTAGGGCTAATTGCATGATCATGGTCTACTGACCTCTAATCTTTTGCCTAATTTGGACCTTACAACTACATTGTTGAGTGGGATTGCAATAATCCAAGTAAGTTCTTTAAGCTATCATCCTACGTGTGAATTAAGTAAGGTATCTAAGTATATGTAACGCCCCAAAAATAGGTCCCGAGATATCACATGGTGATCAAGACTACGAGTAGCATTAAGCTAACTTTGTAAGCCATCTACTAAATTCTGAAACTCATAATAGGGAAGTATTAATAGATAATCAAGCTAAAATATGAAATTCTATATGACCTAAGCTTAAACTATCTGAATATAATATTTGAAAATACTTAACTCAAGAGTTGGACCAATCAATACTGAAAATATGAATCATATCTAGCAGTCTGACAAGCCTCTACTACTAATAACTAGAGATCCACTGAGACCAATCTCCAGCTGACTCAAGATGACTGAAAAATACTGAATCAACAACTGTAATGAAGTAGATATTTTGAATAACTGGGTCCCAAAACTATGAGGACTCACCAACTTTTGGGATTTAGATGGAGATGCTCGAAATCACTCACGTCGTTGAAACTGAGCACCTGAACCTTCATTATGAGGAAATCTAGCACATAGACATATATGTGGATCTGTACTTCTAGATTGTATAGAGTATATGGGGGTGAATGCACAAGTAAATCAACATCTCAATATTATTAAAATTTTGATAAAAGAATGCATGCTAATGTAGATGACTGGCATAAGATGGAATATCTGAAAAATGAAAATCATAATCATGATTAGAAAAACATGCTGCATCAATCTAGTGAATAATAACATTTAGTTTCTAAAAGCTGCACTGGTATTTTTTCTTTAAATCTTTCTCTAAGTGTAGAAAGGACTCGCTTTTATATCTTAAATCTAGAAACTGAAATTTGTAACTAACGCCTCATATAAAGCAATATCTGAATAAAATTTGTGAGACATTACACTTAGTTTCTAAAAGTTATTCTGTAACTCTTTGCTATTAGGCTATAGGGAAATACTTTTAAAAACTATTCTGAAAGTCTTTACTGCTAGGGAGGTTCTTCTTATGGATAAACACTATTTAAGTTATCATAGTATCCAATGTCATAGTTCCCTTATAGAAACAACCTCACATTGCGAAGAGGTTTCATACTCTTGCCAAGGAGTATAACCTAATCTAAGTGATCGCATCTGTAGCTTTCATCAATGTAGAAATGGGAATAATATGATTACATTGGCTCGTAGTTCTGGGGCATGTAAACATACCCAACTCGGTGCTAAATACTGCTCCCTTTAATTCGTATGCTCATTCTATTGGAAATCCACTTTAAAACTAGTATAAATGGTTTATAATGAAAACCAATTGTATATCTATTAATTTAAACTATAACTGAAACCATAAAGTGGATTCCATGTCTAAGCTGAGATCAAAAGATCAAATCTTTGTTAAAAAATCATATTGTAACAATTTATGGGATTTCCTTAAAGCATAATATTCTTGAAATAACTACATTCAAACTAGGGATAATAACCTATGCATCAAATTCATGTCAAATCATAATAAAGTTTATGCTTGATAATGAAATATATTGATAATTCAATTCTAAATATTGAAATTTCTGTGATACACATGATAATACGAAAGTAGACATGCAATTAAACATCTAATTCACTTGAAATCTCATAATCTTGCAAATAGCAATATTGGGTATAAACCCTAGTTCAAAATTCATGTAACTAATATTAAATTATCATCAAAAACTAATTTTGGGCACAAGGATAAAAGAATTATCCTTGTTGAAACCCCACATACCTTAATGGATGAGTAGATGAAGAAACTTGAACTTTGAATCCCTATTTATGCTCTTTAATATTGATTCTAAAAGTTCTTGGATTGGGAATCTTTAATTTTTAAACTATCTTGGAAAAAGAATGGTGGAATTTGGATTTCTTGGAGATGAAGATTTGAGTTCTAGGATTTTCTTGGAGAGTAATTTTGATGAAAATATGCATATAATGGTTAGAGTAGGATTAATTCTGTGTTTTACATGATTTGGGGGCTTAGGAATAGACTAAATTACCCATTTAAAATTTTACTTGGAACTGAAAATCCTGATTTTTCCTACCACCGTGACGCGCTGCTATCGCAGTGGCTTACAAGAAAAAGGAAGATCACCATTTTGGCCTTTGGTGCGACGCAGCGTAATTGCGTTGCGTCATTGGAAAAAAGATGAGTGCCATTTGGCACTCCACCGTGATGAGATATCTGTCCAATTGGGAATTTTTGCGCGATATTGGCTAATCGTGGTGAGTTACTAAAAAGGGAAGAACAGGAACTGGAACTTCTCCGTGATGCGGGCTAGTTATGGTGCTTTGCTGGAATAGGACAATCATGAATTTTTCATTTACCGTGATGCGGTGCTTATCATGGTGATCTACTGGTTTCACTAAAATTGTCATAACTTCTTAATCGGGTATCGAATTTAAGCGAAATTGGTATCGTTGGAATGCTGAGTCATATCTACACATTAGTAGGTCTAGATCTTGAAAATTCTAAATGTATCAAGAGTGATTCATTTTTGAAGATGATCCTTGACACTCTAGTAGTTAAACTGAGCTAGGAAAAATATGATGTATTATGTTTATCTCCCCGTTGGAAATATTCATCCTCGAATGAGACTAGTTAAACTGAAGATACTAAGGGACTGATGTTATATGCTGGCATGTACAACTGAAATAAGATGCATGACTAAATCTAAAACATACTGAGTGACTGAACTAATCTGTGAATGCATGAATTTACTTGAACATAACTATATGGCTGAATTTGAGACTAGAAAAGAACTGAATTAAGAAAGACCGTTACCTTCGGCTGAATTTGAGTTCATAGAGAAGAAATAAGGATAGTTGGTACACATGTATGTTTCTGCTTCCCAGGTAGCATCCTCAATAGAATGATTTCTCAATAGAACTTTGACCAAGGGAACTTCTTTGTTCCTTAGTCTATGGATCTAATGAACAAGAATCTCTATAGGAAGTTCTTCATAAGAAAGGCTATTCTGAATATCTGTACTTTCTAGAGGGACTATAACAACTGAATCATCCATGCACTTCTTCTATAAGGATACATAGAACTCTAAAGGAACTGATGATAAGTCTACAGGTAGCTCAAGCTCATACGCTACCTCCCCACGCGGCTCAAAATCCTGTAGGGGCCTACATATCGGGGTCTAAACTTTCCCTTTCTGCCAAATCTCTTAACTTTCTTCAAGGGTGAAACATTCAAATACACAAGATCATCTACTTCAAACTCAAGATCTCTCCTTCTTATGTCTGCATAAGATTTCTGACGACTCTGAGTGTCTTTCAATCACTCTCGAATAAACTAAAATTTCTCCATATCTAGCCTAATAAAAAGGCCTCACCCACTTCAAACCAACTGACTGGTGATCTACATCTTTTCCTATAAATAGCTTCAAATGGGGCAATTTGAATACTAGAATGGTAGCTGTTATTGTAGCTAAAAATGATCAACGACAAGCGATCATCCCAACTGCCTTTGAAATCAAGATTACATGTCCTCAACATATCCTGTAAGGTCTAAATGGTCCTCTCTGCTTGACCATCTATCTATGGATGAAAATCTGAATTGAAATGAACTTGGATACCAAGACCCTTCTAAAAGGCTTTCCAAAACTTAGAGGTAAACTGAGTACCCCTATCTGAGATGTTGGACAATGGGACTCTATGCAATCTAACCAACTCTTTGATATAAAGCTTAGCATAATCTTGAGCGATGTAGGACATGTGAACTGATAAGAAATGGGCTGATTTGGTCAATCTGTCTATAATAACCTATATCAAATCACGTTGTCGACGTGAATGGGGTAACCCAGTCACAAAGTTCATATTAACCTCTTCCTACTTCCAAGTGGGAATACCAAACTCCCGCAATGTACCACCAAGACTTTAGTTCTCTACCTTAACCTTTTGGAAAGTTTCACACCTAGCTACAAACTCTTCTATATCTCTTTTCATACTACTCCACCAATAGACTTCCCGCAAATTACAGTACATATTGGTGGATCTTGGATGATTAGAATAATGCTCACCATGCGCTTTTGCCATAATTTGTTGCTTCAAATCATCAACACATGGCATACACAATCTACTCTGGTATCTCAACACACCATGTACCCCTTGGGAGAAAAGCTCAATATTTTGGTCTTTAGCTGAACCTTTCAGCTGGACAAAACTAGAATCCTTATCTTTCTTCTCTTTCACTTCAGAAACTAAAGAAGATTCTAAACTACTACGAACCACAATGTTACCTTCATCTGAGTCAACCAACCTCACACCCGATCTAGTTAACCGGTGAACTACTCGAATAATCTCTCTCTTATCATTCTCCACATGAGCAACACTTTCCATAGACAATCTACTAAGGGCGTCTGCCACTATATTGGACTTTCCTAGATGATACAACACATTCATATCATAATCCTTCAACAATTATAACCACCTTCTCTAACAAAGATTTAAATCCCTCTGAGTAAATACATACTGAAAACTTTTGTGATCCGTAAAAACATCAACATGTACCCTATAAAGATAGTGCCTCCAAATTTTTAGTGCAAACACAACAGTAGCTAACACAAGGTCATTGGTAGGGCAGTTCTTTTTGTGAGGTTTAATCTGTCTAGAGGCATAGGCTCTAACCTTACCTCTATATATCAAAACATAACCCAAACCGATTATAGAGGCATCACAATATACAACAAACCCATCTGTACCATTTGGCAGCAATAAAACTAGGGCTGAGGTGAGTCGAGTCTTCAACTCCTGAAAACTCTTCTCATAGGAATCTGACCACTGAAACTTAACTTTCTTTTGAGTTAATATAGACATAGGGGTTGCAATAGAAGAAAAAACCTCAATAAAGCATCTATAATAGCCAGCTAAACCTAAGGAACTTTGAATGTTGGATAGAGAGAGAGGACGAGGACAATTTCTTACTTTTTCTATCTTTTGAGGATCAACTCTAATGCCCTCACTGGAAACAATATGACCAAGGAAAGCTATTGATCTTAGCCAAAAAATTTATTTACTGAATTTGGGAAATAATTGGTGATCTCTAAGAGTTTGCAACACAATTCTAAGGTGGTCTGCATGATCATCCTCACTACGAGAATAGACAAGAATATCATCGAAAAATACTATAACAAACATGTCTAAATACTATTTGAACACTCTGTTCATCAAGTCCATGATGGTTGTTAGGGAATTTGTAAAACTAAATGACATTACTAGAAACTCGAAATGGACATACCGAGTTTTGAAAGATGGTTTTAGAATATCACATTCCCTTACTCTGAGCAGATGATAGCTGGATCTAAGGTTTATCTTGGAGAAGTAACTTGTACCTCGGAGTTGGTCAAATAAGTCATCAATCCTAGGAAGAGGGTATTTGTTTTTTACTGTGAATTTATTCATCTGACGATAGTCAATGCACAATTGCAAAGAACCATCCTTATTTCGAACGAATAGGATGGGAGCACCACATGAAGAGACACTGGGCCTTATGAAACCTTTAGCTAAGATGTTTTTAAGATGCTCTTTTTACTCTTTAAGCTTGGATGGAGCCATACGATATGGAGGAATAGAGTTAGGTTGAGTATCTAGAAGAAGGTCAATACCTAATTCTATTTCCCTATCGGAGGTACCCCTGGCAAATCTTCGGGAAAAATATCAAGAAACACATTGACTACACGGACTGACTGAACTATTGGATTCTCAGACTTAGTGTCTTTGAATCAAACTAAATTATGGATACACCCTTTTGAAATCAACTTTCTAGCATTAATATAGGACACTGAATTACCTTCCCACTCAAAGACTGGCTCATCTGGAAATTGAAACTTCACCACTCCGGTGTGACAATCTATAGATGCATAACAGGAATGGATCCAATCCATACCAAGAATAAGGTCAAAGTTAACCATATATAACTCTATTAAATCTGCTAACATGATCTTATAAAGGACAGTAATAGGACACTTTCTATAGATCTGTTTGGAAACAACTGACTCACCCACTGGGGTAGAAACCGAGAAAGGCTCAGACAGATTTTCAGGACCTACTTTAAAATCTACTGTAATTAATGGGGTTACATAAGAGAAACTCGACCCGGGGTCTAACAACACTTAAACATCAAGATGAAATACAAGAAGCATACTAGTAACAATATTTGGTGATCTTCCTGCTCCTAATGGGATGGTAAAGTATTAAACCAATTCTAGCGCTAACCACCATCAGTACTAGATGATGTGCCCTGAGGAGGTACTAGGTGAGCTAGAGGAGCTAGTGCACTAGTAGCTTTAGCATGGACGAACATCCCTATTTCCCTGCTTATTATGTGGACACTCTTTGATTCCATGACCCAACTTACCACAACCAAAACAACCTTTCTATCGAAACAAACACTCACTAAGATGATTCTTACCACACTTAGAACATTGAGGATACCTGAGCTTTCCACTCATACTATTCTAAGATCTGGACATAAAAGTCTCACCCCACTGCTCCTTCCTAGCTTTGGGGGTTGTAGCACTGGTTGAAGATCGATCTAGCATAGATGAACAATTCTAAAACTATGAATGATTTCTCCCTCCAAACTTTGTCTGGCCATACTCAAAATGCCCTATTCTAGCCTTCTTATTTCCCCTCTCTCTCCCTTTCAACTTTTCTACCTTAATTTGTTAAGTATGAATCACTAACCTAGAAAGATCCATGTTACCAACGAACATGGCAGTCCTACACTCCTTGACTACTGAACTAAAAACTCCAGTAACAAACTTACTCATACTCTCCCTAGGATCAACCATTATATCAGGGGAATACTTAGACAACTGATTGAGCTTAAGGTAGTACTCTTTAACTATCATCGAGCCCTTCCTCAAGTTCACAAACTCCTCTTCCTTGACCTCTCTCATTTCACATGGAAAGAACCTATCTAAAAATGCATCCTAAAACACCTACCAACTCATAGGAGTCGTATTCTCACCTCTACCATTCATTCACATAACCACCCAACTGTATGTTGTATTATTTAATATATAGGATGCTAACTCTATACTTTCCTTCTCAAAACATACATAATTTAGGTGATATTTTTCACCTCATCTAAATAAAGTTGTGAATCCTCACCTGCTTTTGACCCAAATAACTTTGGTGGATTTATTCTCATAAAGTCTCAGATTCTGGCTGCTGCTAAATCACCATTCTACTGAAGTAGGATTGTTGGCAGATGGTTTCCCTAAATATTAGCAGTCACAACTTGGGGTAATGCCTGAAAGACTGCCCAAAATTCAGCATGAGATGTGTTCTCATTTAGAGGATCAGTAGGCTGGGGTTGTTGGTTATCATTTCTGCAGGTATTAGATCAGTGAGGACACATATTCAAATGTCATGAAGAATGATAGATCATAAAAGAAAGAGATGATTTCCTAAAAATATCTTATAGCCTCTTGCTTATGAATGTGCCACACTTCACACCCATGATCAAGACTATACGTAAGGAGTCTTGTCTTACTCCCTAAGACTCTTATAACCTTAGGCTCTAATACTAAGTTTGTAATGCCCTAAAAATGGGTCTCGAGATGTCACACGGTGCTCAAGACTACGAGTAGCCTTAAGCTAGCCCTATAAGTCATCTACTAAATTTTGAAACTCATAATAGGGAAGTATAAATATATTATCAAGCTAAAATATAGAATTTTGTGTGAGCTAAGTTGAAATTGTCTGAATATAATATCTAAAAATAATAAAATCAAGAGTCTGATCAATCAATTTTGAAAATATATATCACATCTAGCAGTCTGACAAGTCTCCACTACTAATTACTAGAGATCCACTAGGACAAAGCCTCAACTGACTCAAGATGACTGAAAACTACTGAATCAACTACTGTAATGAACCAGAAATTTTGAATAACTTGGTCCCCGAACTATGAGGACTCACCAACTATCGGGATGTAGATAGAGCTGCTTGAAATCACTCACACTACTGAAACTAAGCACCTGAACCTACATTATGAGATAATTTAGCACATAGACGTATATATAGATCAATACTTCTGGATTATACTGAGTTTATCACGGTGAATGCATAAGTAAATCAACATCTTAATATTATTAAAATTTTGATAAAAGAATGCACACTGAATGTAGATGACTCACATAAGCTGAAATATC
Organism: Capsicum pubescens; assembly: GCA_030864215.1. NCBI lineage: Eukaryota > Viridiplantae > Streptophyta > Magnoliopsida > Solanales > Solanaceae > Capsicum > Capsicum pubescens. The sequence goes on from CM061546.1 coordinate 225,282,136, forward strand.
TGAAAACTAAAAATCATAATCATGAATAGCAAAACATGCTTCATAAATCTAGTGAGTAATAACATTTAGTTTCTAAAAGTTGCACTGGTATTCAGTCTATAAAACTTGTTGTCTAAGTGTAGAAAGGACTCAGTTTTATATTTGAAATATGAAAGTTGAACTCTGTAACTAACACCTCATATAAGCAATATCTGAATAAAATTTGTGAATCTTTACACTTAGTTTCTAAAAGATGTTCTGTAAGTCTTTCTTATTAGGGTGTAGGGAAATACTTTTAAAAACTATTCTAAAAGTCTTTACTGTTAGGGAGGTTCTTCTTACTGACATACACTATATTAGATATCATAGTGTCCAACGTCATAGTTCCCTTACAGAAAAAACCTCATATTATAGAGAGATGTTATACTCTTGCCAAGGAGTATAACCTAATCTAAGTGATCACATCTGTTGCTGTTATCCATATAGAAATATGAATAATCTGATAATTTGTACCTATGTTGGCTCGTAGTTCTGGGGCATGTAAACTAGCCCAACTCGGTGCTAAATACTACTCCCTTTAATGTGTATGCTCATTCTACTGGAAATCCACTTTAAAACTAGTATAAATAGTTTATAATGAAAACCAACTATATATATGTTAATTAAAACTTTAACTGAAACTGTAAAGTGGATTCAATGTCTATGCTGAGATCAAAAGATCAAATCTTTGTTCAAAAATCCGAGTGTAACAAATCATGGGATTCTTAAAAACATAATCTTCTTGAAATAACAATATTTAAACTAGGGCTAATAACCCATGCATCAAATCCATGTCAAATCATCATAAATTTTATGCTTGATAATGAAAATAGTGATAATTCAATTCTAAATCTAGAAATTTCTGCGATACGCATGAAAATACTAAAATAGACATGCAATTCAACATCTAATTCCCTTGAAATCTCATAATCTTGCAAATAGCAATATTGGGTATAAACCCTAATTCAAAACTCATGTAACTCATGTAAAATTATCATCAAAAATTAATTTTTGGCACAAGGATGAAAGACTTATCTTTTTTGAAATCCCACATACTTTAATTGATGATTAGATGAAGAAACTTGAACTTTAAATCCCTATTTGTTCTCTTAAAGATTGATTCTTGAAGTTCTTGGATTGGGAATCTTTAATTTTTAAGCTACCTTGGAAAAATAATGGTGGAATTTGGATTTCTTGGAGATGAAGATTTGAGTTCTAGGGTCTCCTTAGAGAGTAATTTTGATGAAAATATGCATATAATGGTTAGAATAGGATTAATTATGTGTTTTATAAAATTTTAGGGCTTGTGAAAAGACTAAATTTCCCTTTTAAAATCTTACTCGGAACTAGAAATCTCGATTTTGCCTCCTACCACGATGTGCCGCTATTATGGTGGCTTACTAGAAAAAGGACGATCACTATTTTGTCCTTTAGAGCAACGCAGCGTAATCGCGTTGCGTCACTAGAAAAAAGATGAGTGTCATTTTGCACTCCACCGTAATGTGGTGTCTTTCCAATTGGGAATTTTAGCGTGATACAAGCTAATCGGGGTGAGATACTGGAAAGGGATGAACGGAAACTAGAACTTCTCTGCGACATAGGGTAAAAGCGCTGCTTCACTGGAATCAGACAATTGCAAATTTGTCCTTCACCACAATGTAGTGCTTATCGCGGTGATCTAATACTTTCACAAAAATTGCCATAACTTCTTAACCAAGTATCGAATTTAGGCAAAATTGGTATCATTGGAAAGCTTAGTCAATTATTTACACATTATTGGGTCTAGATCTTGAAAATCAATATGTATCAAGAGTTATTAATTTATGAAGTTGACCCTTGGCATTTTGGGAGTTAAACTGATCTTGAAAAAGTACGGGATATTACTGTACACCCTGTCCTAAATGCTAATTTGAATTCCTTATGTTATAAAAGAATACAAACCATACTTTATTTATTCCCATGTTCTATCTCCCTATTGCCTCTTCGAGATCAAACAGTTGACAATTGATGTATTCTAAGGGTATATAATCCTTAAAATAGTTAAATTATGAATAAACAAACAACAAATAATGATAAGAAAATTAAACGAAATTAATCCAAAACAATTGTAGTCATGTCCTTGGCTTTAACCTTGGAAAAAGAGTTTTTAGCCGATAATATTCATAATCACGATCTAAATAATTGAATACATGATATGAATAATTAAAACCTAAATTAAAATCATAAAACCTACTTAAGTGAAGAAGCCTCCACCAAATTAATACACCATCACACCACTTCCTCAAAGTATGGTCCAAGTTGTCTATGAATTCTCAAGAATTGTCCAAAATTTCCAAAGAGCTTTCTGCCTAATAAATTGTATATATAATGCACAAATCCTAATCCTTTTAGGATTAAAAGAATTATCACATGATCCAAATATTCCCATCATCCCTCAAAATATGTACCATGTGATTTGTTTAATATTGAAACAATACCAAATCGTGTAAAATTGAAATTGTCAATATTGAAGCGATGAAGAGCAGCATGCGTCGCATGCAGTAATGCACTGAAATAGAGCGTACAACAAATGATCATCACACACACACACACTAAAATTTCTTCTCCTAATATTTTCTAAGGCAATGGAGCACTGAACTGGAGCAGGTGTTGCATGCTTATCGCGCGCACCCACTGAAAGTTGCGTAAAAAATTTTAGTTAAGTCTTTATCGTCCCGTCTTTCATCCCGTGTATTGTGGTGTATTTACCAAAGATTTTAAGACTTTATATCATCATTATATCACCTTATTAATCTCACAAAGCTTCTTACATAATCACACACAACGAATTAGAGATCATAACAACACAATATTCTCAACAATGAATCAAAACAAGAGCTAAGATAAGGATAATTCGCAATGATCTTCACTTTATCTTTCGACTCTTAACATATTCAAATTAAACTTTGTACCTTTAAAATAAGATATTTCACTAATAATTACACATTTAACCATTTGGAACAAATTAAACACGCTAGAGTCAAATGAAACAAACTAGACACGCAACTAGCTCAAGCTAGTAAAACTAGTTTTCTCTATTGACCTCTAAATGACTCAATTAAATACAAACTTGTTTGCAAAATACTTTGAGCATTATAATCACGTCCTTGGACACATAAATTCTTATTTATATCAATATTAATACGTTAAGTACATGAATTGCTCTCAAAATAAGTCTAAATAAGCTAGAATTGTAAATACTACTATAACACTATATATCTCTCTCTTTCCTTATTTATTCATATTTTATTTGTATACTTCCGCATTGTATTACTACTATACATCCTCCATTCTCTCTTTATTAGTATATTGGATAGTCATATACGGTTTGTACATCCTCCATTCTCTCTTTATTAGTATATTGGATAGTCATATATAGTTTGTACTTTGGTTTCTGCATACTGTTTAAATAGGATAGTTTACCATTATTGCTCCAATAGAATTATTATGTTTAGTTTCCTTGATAATTTCTTATCATTTATATTCCTTATTTATGTTGTATTTATGCCTCCATTAACTTTGGATCAAATTCGATTATGCCTACAAAGTTTCATGTGTTTGGTACTCATACAACATTTCTATAGCTTGCAGATCATAGTATAAGTTCTCATTGTTGTTGTATTCATCGTGCAGAGCAGACATGGGTCGAATATTTAGGGTAAGCTACTTAAATTAAATGTATACCATCACTCCTTCTTATATTTAGACTCATATCTATTTTGTTTTTAGAGAAATTTTTAAATATATATTTATTTAGTATTTCACTATTATTCCTATTGTATTATATTCCTTTATACCGACTTGACTAGATTTTGGGAATATATTTACCTTACTTCTTATTTTCTTTCTCCTAGTTATTTAGTTTTGCTTCCTCCTTTCTTATTAGTACCTTAATATTTATTATTGACTATGATTTGGCTTACCTACCGGTGGTTTAAAGTAGGTGCCATCATTACCTTACAAATTAGATCATGATAAATTGGTATCAACGCTAGGTTTGTCACTATGTTGTAACAAGATCAAAGTGTATAGTAGAGTTTCGTGGGTTTGTATAAAGATGTTTGTACATTATCTTTAGGTGGGGTTTATTTAATTCTTAGGAAATTCCATTCTTGACTCCTGGTCATGTTTTTTTATTTCAATAAACCTCTAGTTAGTTTTTTACTCCATTTTTTCCCATATAGATGACATGAGGTGAACGATAGATATGGACGAGGATTTCGCACGTGTTTCCAATGTTTCAGATCATCATCCGGCTATGGAGTTAGAGATTAATGTCAAATCACTTCAGTATCAACTAGAGAATTTGGGTCCACCCCAGGCTCTGTCAGTATTTATGACTGCCTAAGGTCTTCAAGATCTACTATTAAGGATTACAAGTATTTTAGTTGATACCTCACTGCCCAAAATAGTGTCTAGTCCATTAATTGGTTCTCAAACCAGAGCTGGGTTTTTTGGTGTTCAGCAGGGTTCTCTATTATTGTCAGATAACGAGATTGGTTTTATCGAGTAGGCTAGATATACTCATTTAGTATATCCTTCAAACCATAAAATGGTGCATGGATTTATCATAGGGTTAACTTTGCCACTCCATTTGGCATCATAGTATTTGATAGTAATTGGGTTTCTTTCAATCAGGTTGTTGATCACACAAAGACCACAAAGAGCGTATGCATTAAGACATATAGAGAGGGTGTTAAGGGGATTCATAATCAGTACCTTATTAGCGGTGTTATATTTCAAGGTAGGAATCCTCCCAAAAGAGTTCAGAATTAGTTGTAGTCTATCGGTTCCTCAAAGGTAGCACCTCAGATAATAGGTGGCTCTCAGATCAATCACAATGGTCACATTTGGTAAAGTTCTCATAAGACATTGTGGAGTGTTAGATATAGATCTTTAGGCCATGGAAACCATTTTTTATCAGAAGGTGTAATGCATCCAAGATTTTAAGGGACTATTTGGACTATGAAAAGGTTGGTCATTGGTCTAGGTAATACCCCAGGCATGAGTTTGTTGTTCAAATAGGTTCAGCACATGTTATTTTCCAATCTAGATCTTCTAAAGTATGTTATGATTGCAGGTAGGATGATAATTTTAGTAGAGTGTCCCAGTTTCAGTTGGCTAGCCCGTTGGGGTCATCTCGTATTTCTTATAGGTTAAAGCTTCATTAGTCCATTGAGTGTTGCAAACATGTAGTTATTAGACATTCAGCTCATCCAGATCAATCTCATATAGTTGTGACACATTTAAGTAGAGGTAGTTCCTATAGTGCCTCACTTGAGGATTCAGACACTCGATCTGGATTTGAACATGCTCAGATTCATACTTCTTCAAGCACATCACAACAATAAAGTCACACTCCATCAACATAGGTGTCATTTGACTTACTGTCTTTTACCTTGAATTTTAGTTGAGGTGGGGCTTTCGTAATGACATAACATGACCTAAACGAGGACCTAGTAATTTCAGGTGTCTCAAGTCCATCCAGGACCAGAGATCACCCCTAATATGCAAACTATTAACCATCTTACACCCACTGTCGGATGAATTCCAAACATATAACTAGATAAAACAATAATATTTTAAATACATTAAATGAAGTCTATAACCATAACCAACCTGTCACAACCAAGTGTCAAGCTATTACCAATCCCAATGAAAATATTAATGCCAATGGAAACACTAATACTGACATTGCCCATGCACATAGTTGTCCAACAAAGTGTCTGTCAAGAATCTAAGAATATCTGGTTGAGACATGCCCCTGACCATAGCCAAAACTAAAACCATTGAAATAAAAATGATATAAAGAAGTCCATAGCATAAAATGAAGCCTTCCAGTATACGGAAGCTCACCACTTTAATCTAACTCAAAGCAGTCCTCGAATCTAAGTCACTGAGCAAGAGGAATGGAAATATGGTAGGATCATACATCATATGGGGATACACCACCCAAAGATGGTTAGAGAGTGAAATCTAGCATGTAACTCAGTAATAAAGATAAAATAATGCCACCAATTAAAAACCAAGTCAAATAAGAATATGTAGTGACATATATACATATATATATATAGCATGCTAGGATAGCAAGCAGGGTTTAGCATCAATTAAAAAATCTTTTCTTGGATTGTGTAGCTTTAATGTATAAATCCACCCAGGGGGTATATGGTTCGAGTGTTACACCCTGAACGGGCCCCAGCCCATGTAGCCGCACGGACTGAAGATATCATAGGGGTCGAGGATTCATATGTACCCTGTGTCCTCAATGATACAAGGATAAAATTGGGGGATTCCCATGTACCCTTCAAACATATGATCACCAAAACCAACCCTTATGTCGGCAAACATGAGTTTTCAATGTCCGTCCTGCTGACTCACACCTTCATGGCTAGCTATAAAAACCCTTTTTATTGTCCAATTAATACATTTTCCATGTAACTAGCCACCAATTACAGGAGTTAATTATCAAGGAATAATAAAGTGGTATCGCCATATCAACAATAGCTTGCAAGAAGTGACATTAGACAATACTTAGGGGATTCTAATGTACCCTGCAGACTCCATTGACAAAATCACTTGAGGGATCCCTGTGTACCCCATAAGGTTTTCAATTCAATTTAGTTTATGGCGACCAAATCCTTTATAAAGTCCTTCATTAGTTATTATCATGGCTATGCCAAAGCCTTAGTTCAAAAACACAATTCAACTTGTGACCATATCTTTCTCAGTGACAATTTCACAAATAGAATGAGGGCTTGCCATTATAATAGCCAAAATTATAAAATTTAGGGTTCGACCATGACCCCTATATTAAATCACCATTCCCATGCACCCACATGTGATAAAAAATAATAAAAATATGCATAATTACAATTTAAACCACAAAAAATAATATTAAATAATATGCATTCAAACCCCTCAACCTTTGTTTTAAAACCACTATTAATGATTCATGAACAATTATTCAAACATATGCCTTTATTAAGCTACCAATAAGGGAAGAGTGTCATTCCTGGACTAAAAAGATTCACGTCGTGAAATTAATCCTTACGCCCTTAGATGAGGACTTTGGAGAAACCCTAGACAATATTTCTTGAGAGGATTTTTGAGAGAGTAATAAGGATGTTTTATTTTGCAAAGTGTGGAATGAATGACCAAAAAGTGTTATAGTGAAGTGGGGTATTAAGCGTTTAATGTGGGGAATGTCTGAAGTTCCCCCAGCTAAAAATTGTAAAAAGACTGTCCTTGGTCAAGAATCGACCCATTGACACATCACCACCACATACGACTCGTAGCCATGAGTCTTATCTAGATAGTGTGTTGGATACCCATACACTGTCATCCTTACGATTCCATGATCCCACTAGTCACCCGAACCTATGACTCATATGATCTAGTCGTATCCAAGGTAGAAAGAAAAGGGATAAGAACTGGATAACATACGACTCAACCCTACCACTCGTAACCTATCGACATAGATCTTAGTCAGCTACTTGTACTCAGAGAATATTCAAGTAACTAAGTTATTGTAACACCCCGAATCTGGTACTTGAAATGATACATGGTGCTCATGACCCCGAAGGACCAAAAGAAAACCTATGGCTGATATCTAAACCTGAACAATGCATGAAATGCTATATAAATGCGGAAATAAAGGATGCAAGTCCATAAGGTTCAAAACTGAGACATAATATCTATTAAAATATAACATCTAGCTGAGGTATGAAATACCTAAAACAACTGAAATAACTTTCTGAATATGCTAGTCCAAAAGTTTCTAAATTGTCTAAATACGGAGTTGGTGGGACATATCCCCAACTAACTCCAACTACTAAAATAAATTAATTAATGAGATAGTAAAGTAATGGTCATATACTCAAAGGATGAAAACTCACTCCTAACTCTGATTGCTGAGACTGGAATGCTACTGATGCTCGTGCTTCTAAACCTATGGAGTAGAGTAAAACACCATAGCATAAATGCATCAGTACGATTGAATGTACTGGTATGCATGTGAGGTAGGCTGAATGCAAAGGGTTCACATGCATGGACTACACTAACTGGCTGGATAACAAGAACGAGAGAATACATGCATGAATACATAGTAACTGTAACTGAGTTTGTGATAACATGATTACTAAGTCTGAGAACTAATAAAATAAGATACTGATAGATGTATAACTAAAATAACTGATACTGAGAGAATGTATCTGACAGTTTAGGTTCTGATAGAACTAGCTGAGTTCCATACTGTTCTGAGTTGACTGTATCGAACAGTCCTAAAATCTAAAGAACTATCTGAGTTCTTTTACTGAGACTGAATGACTGTATCTGATAGTCTTGATCTGTAACTGAAACTATAGAAAGTAGACATCTAACCGGCATGCCCTAAATAATTCATTATAGCTGAGTTGGTGTCCAATCTATAACCCCAATTAGAAGGGTGTCAATACCTCTCCACTGGTAAGGACAATCTGTGAGTAACCCTGATATAACAGGTAGCTCTAGTAAGAATGGTAGGAACCCTCAAATAACAGGTTAAGACACCTCATCTACCCTCATATAACAGGCTATGATGTCTCAACCTACACTGTATATGTAGTCCTGGAATGTAATAAATTCTTCTGAGAATACACCCTCATATAGCAGGTGGGTTCCCATCCTTGAGTTCGCTTAGAGCTAATTTCTACTCCCATCTGGATAGACACTGAGCATGATTAATTGAACAGACTGGACTGAGTTAACTGAGTTCCATTGACTAACGGAATACTACTGAGATTACTGAGTTTTCCTGAGTCATGAGACTGACAGAATTCTATGGATCATGGCTTGACTGAGAGTATCTTGAAAACATGACACTGATTCTAGGTACACATCTAAATTTTTTGGGTATAAGTACTCCCAGGACTCTATGGGAAGAAACTGACAAAGCATGACTTGCTTGACTACATGAACAACATCGACAATCCATAATATAATAAGATGGAGATTTCATTAAGTACAAGTTCTAAAGCACCACAATGGCTACACATATATCCATAATTCATTGGCTAAGACATTTCATCAAACACTTAACATACATGAACTTGTACATGAAAGAGGATTTCATATTATCATACTAGTATGGAACTTTTCCTTCACATAGGCATTTAATCAAACACATGGGAAACATGCTTTAGTTATACAATCATCCACATATCTAATAATCATGGATACAACAATCAACTTGTAAATTGAAGGGTTTATCATGAATGCTAAGGAAATCATCACATATTGGGATCAATCATTGGAAAATGTATTTAAAAATATGAATCAAAACCCTACAACATCATGAACATGAATTTCAAATTTAATTTAAATCATGAACATTCATAAATACTGAAATCTTGGATTTCAAAAAGAGATTCCTTAGCTTGATAGGTGAAAGGGACCCATGAATCAACAAATGACATACCTTAATTATGAGTTTCTTGAAGTACTTGGACTTGAAGAACTTGAATCTCTTAATTTTCTTAAAGTAGGGTTTGGATCTTGATTTTGGAAATAGATCTTTGAGAGGAAAACCCTAATTTTTAATGTAGTAGATGAATAATGAAGGCACGACCCTTGGCATGATATTATTAAATATTAGAAAGGGTGGTAATAAACCAAAAATCCCTTTTAAAAAATGACTTAAAATAACTAAACAAAATATGCGATGGTCTTTCGCTGGGTCGACGGTCCGTTGGTCCTGACCGTCGTACCTGGGAAGAATAGGGGTTCACTGCCTCTGCTGCGATGGATTGGGAAACATTTTGTCACTAGCTCGATGGTATATCATCCTGATCTACCTCCCTTAGGAAGAAGGTGGTCTCACTGCCTCTACTATGATGATTTAGGCGGCGATTCCTCGCTAGGTCAACGGTCCGTCGGGCCTCATAGTCACACCTGGGTAGTTTTGACTGCTTTCTGTAAAATGGCCCTAACTTTCTACCCTGATATCAGATTTGGACAAAATTGGTATCGTTGGAGAGGTAATTCAATTTCCCACATGAAAAAAGTGAAAATTTTAAAAATTCCATGAATGTAAAAGTGTATTCATCTTTAAAAGTATGTTTTTAAAATACTTAGGATGATTTCAAGCTAGGTAGAAGTACGGGATATTAAAATATCTCCCTATTGAGAACATTCATCCCCAAATGAGACTGAGTAAGAGGGGGGTGGAGAAGATAAACTGACATACATATTGAACATAAATAACTGGAAAATAATTTCATGATTGTAATGATTGATTACTGGATATATCATACTGAAAATGCATATCTGATGCTTGTAACTGATTCATGAATATATGACAGAGTGTTCTGATGAACAAAGGTTCTCACAATGAGAATGCATATCTGATGCATGATTATATAACTGAACTGATACATGAATGCATGACTAACTATGCAATGGTACTTAATACCAAGTTTATAATGTAATTCTAAACATGAAATGGATACCAAACTTGTCACTGAAATTTGGACATGAAACTAAAAAATTTAAGGAGGACTGTTACCTTGATCTAGATATGAGTTAGTGGAGAAGAGGTTAGGGTACTTGATTTGCATGTCTGTTTCTTCTTCCTAAGTAGCTCTCTCAATGGACTGATTTTCCCAAAGAACTTTGACTAGAGAGACTTCTTTGTACCTAAGTCTATGAGTCTGATAGTCTAGGATTTCGATTGGAATCTCTTTATAGGAGAGGATGTTTTCAACATCTATGCTGTGAACAGAAACTATGACTGTTGGGTTAACTATGCACTTCTTGAGCAAACAGAAATGGAAGACTCAATGAACTGATGTTAGATCCGAAGAAAATTTGAGCTCATAAGCTACCTTGCCGAAGTGACTGAGAATTTTGAAGGGACCGACATATCGAGGACTGAGCTTTCCCTTCTAGCCAAATCTCTTCACTCCCTTCATGGGAGATATCCTTATATAGAAAAAGTCATTAATATTTAACTCGAGATCCTTTACTGAACACACATGAATGGGAATATGAGAACATGACTGAGTTAGTAACGTGTGATGTAGACTGAGTATAATGAACTGAACTAAGCCATTGTGTACATGGCTTATGGATTACACGATAACTGAGGCCTGAGGGACAAAATATCAACCCCATGAATTCATTGAGGGATCTAAACTGTGTGTATACGTGACATAACCTAAGGTTGGCTGATCACTAGGAGTGGAACATGATTCATGTGTGCTGAGCATACTGTATAGCATGAAATAAGTACTTGAGCAGTGAGCTGCATGAACTGAGTCTGAAGGTTCTATATTCATAGGACATGATCCGTACTATACATAGAACTCCTTATACTAGGAACTAGAAACGCACATGATTTTTTGGAAGGTGTATAAATATAGGATGTGTTCATGGAACATGATTTGTACCGTGGAGTAAACTGGGACTCCTTATACTGGGAACTTAAATCGTACATGATTTTCACTAATGTACGCAAATATGTGCGATGGTAATCAAGTTAATAGGTAGGACATGAATAGATATCATGATAGTTGATGGGTTTTGAGAATTTGTATTACTAGACGGTCTGCATAATTATGTTCACTGTGGGAATAGAAGAGGATGTCATCTATGAATACTATAACGAACATGTCCAATCTTTGCTTGAATACATGGTTCATCAAGTCCATGAAGGATGTTGGGGCATTGGTAAGACCAAAGGACAAGACTAAGAATTTAAAGTGATCGTACCGAGTTCGAAAAGTTGTCCTTGGAATATCATATTCTCTAACTATGGGTTGATGATAGCCTGATTTTAGGAAGTAGATACTTGTTCGTAACTATGACTTTATTGAGCTGACGGTAGTTCATACTCATTCTAAGAGAGTCGTCTCTCTTTTGCACGAGCAGAACTGGTGCACCCCATGGGGAAACACTAGGCCTGATGAATCCCTTATCTAAGAGATCCTTCAATTGTTCTTTTAGTTCTATGAGTTCCACTTATGCCATTTTGTATGGTAGAATAGATAAAGGATGAGTATCTAAAAGAAGATCAATGCCGAAGTCTATTTCCCTTTCGAGAGAAACTCCGAGAAAATTATTTGGGAAACACATCTGATTATTCATTCACTACTGGAACTGATTCAAGACTGGGAGTTTCAGAACTAGAGTCCTTAACATGAACAAGATGATAAACACATCCTTTAGATATCATTTTTCATGCCCAAAGGTAGGAAATAAGATGACCTCTAAAAACTGAAGTACTATCCTTCCACTCTAGGACGTGTTCATTCGGGAACTGAAACTGGACAACTCTATTTCTGCAGATGACTGTGGCATAATAGGAATGATTCCAATCTATGTTGAGAATGACATAAAAGTCATTCATCTCTAATTTGACTAAGTCTGCTGAGGTGACTTTCTAAAATATCATGATCGGGCAGTTCCTGTATATCCACTGGGCTATGATGGTTTTGCCCACTGGGGTAGATACTGAGAAGGGCTCTAATAGAATTTTGAGACTGACTCCGAAATCAACTTCTAAATAAGGAGTAATAAAAGACAAGAAATCTCCTAGACCTAGCAAAGAGTAAACAAGCACATGAAAGATCTGTAACATACCAGTAACCACATCAGGAGAATTTACCTAATCTTGTAAGTACTGGTGATTATAGAGTCTGTTTGGGCATTTCACACAGGTAGCATTGGAGGTGGTACCCTGCTGATTCGGTCGACCATACTGAGCTGAGAATGGTTACGCTAACCTTGAAAACCTGACTGGGGACAATCTCTGACTCTATGGCCTGGCTTGCCACATCCAAAATAGACGTCGTTGCTAGCTCTATAAATACCTTGATGGTTCTTAAAACAATTCTGACAAAGGGGATGGGTTTGGGCACTGCTAACACTACCCTGAGATTTAGGGCCTGGCGCCCTATTCCTATTGTCATCTCTGAATTTTTACAATGGAGCACTGGCTTAAGAAGGGGCTGGGACAATAGCCTATTGATTGCTCTGAGCTAATATTGAGTAATATAAAGTGAGGGAGACGGTTCTGAATTCATCAGTAAAGGAATGCTCGTCTAGGGAATCTTCCTAAATGGGCGAAGGTACTGACTGATTTTTGGTTCTCCTTTGTTAGCCCTTTAGGGAGATATATTCAGAAACTGAAATGGAAAAATGGATTAGACTAGGAGTCTACATTTGAGCTTATTCTCACTGGCACGGCATGAATACTAAGAGAAGGGAAACTATTCCTAATATATCTCATATCCTCTTGTCCATAAGTGTGGTGCACAACACAGCCATGCATAAGACTCTACTAGATGTGGCTTTTCAGATATCCTAGGACACTTTTGAACCTTTGGCTATAATACCAAGTTTGTAAAACCTCGAATCTTGTACTCAGAATGCTACATAGTGCTCATGACCTCAAAGAACCACAAGCTAACCCATTACTGATATCTGTACCTGAGCACTGCATAAAATACTATATAAATGTAGAAATAAAGGCTGTAAGGCCTTAAGGTTCAAAACTGAGGCATAATATCTGTTAAAATATAACATCTGGGTTGGGTATGAAATACTCAAAACAACTAAAATAATTTTCTAAACATGCTAGTCTAAAAGCCTCTAAACTGTCTGAATAAAGCATTGATGGGACATGTCCCCAACTAACTCTAACTACTGAAATAAATTAATTAATGGTCATGTTCTTGAAGGATGAGGACTCACTGCTAACTCTGACTGTTGAGACTGGAATGCTACGATGCTCTAAAACTCGTGCTTCTGAACCTATGGTGTAAAGTAAAACCCCATAGCGCAAATGTATCAGTACAATTGAATGTTCTAGTATGAATGTGAGGTAGGCTGAATGCAAAGAGTTCACATGCATGAACTATACTAACTGACTAGATAACATGAATGTGTGAATACATGCTTGAATATAGAGAAACTGTAACTGAGTTTGTGATAACATAATTACTGAGTTTGAGTACTAATAACATGAGATACTGATAGTTATATAACTGAAATAACTGATACCGAGTGACTGTATCTAACAGTCTAGGTTCTGATAGAACTAGTTGAGTTCCGTACTGTCCTTAGTTGACTGTATCTAACAATCTAGAAATCTAATGAACTATTTGAGTTCTTTTACTGAGACTAAATGACTATTTCTGACAGTCCTGATCTGTAATTGAAACTGTGGGAAGTAGACATCTAACCGACATACCTCAAATAATTCATTATAGCTGAGTTGTGTCTAATATGTAACCCCAATTGGAAGGGTGTCAATACCGCTCCACTGGTAAGAACAATCTGTGAGTAACCCTCATATAATAGGTAACTCTAGTGAGAATGGTAGGAATCCTCATATAAAAGGTTAAGCCACCTCATCTACCCTTATATAATAGTCTATGATGTCTTAACCTACACTGGATACGTAGTTCTGGAACGCAAGGATTGCTTCTAAGAATCACAACCTTATATAGCAGGTGGGTAGACACTGAACAAGATTAACTGAACTGAATGGACTGAGTTAACTAAGTTTCGTTGACTGACGAAATTCTACTGAGATTACTGTGTTTTCCTAAGTCATAAGACTGACTGAATTCTATGGATCATGGCTTGACTGAGATTATCTTGAAAACATGGCACTGATTCTTGGAACATAGCTAAATTTTTTGGGTACAAGTACCCTCACGACTCGATGGGATGAAACTGACAAAGCATGACTTTCTTGAATACATGACCAACATCAACAATCCATAATATAATAAGATGGGGATTTCATAAAGTACATGTGCAAAAGCACCACAATGGCTACACATATATCAGCAATTCATTGACTAAGACATTTCATCAAACACTTAACATGCATGAACTTGTACATGAATGAGGATTTCATATTATCATACTAGTATGGCACTTTTCCTTCACATAGGTATTTAATCAAACACATGGGAAACATGATTTGGTTATACAATCATCCACACATCTAATAATCATGGATACATCAATCAACTTATAAATTGAAGAGTTTATTGTGAATGCTAAGCAAATCATCACATATTGGGATCCATCATTGGAATATGTATTTCAAAATATGAATCAAAACACTACAACATCATGAACATGAATTTCAAATTTAACTTAAATCATGAACATTCATAAATACACATATCTTGGATTTCAAAAAGAGATTCTTGAGCTTCATAGGTGAAAGGGACCCATGAATCAACACATGAAGTACCTTGATAATGAGTTTCTTGAGGTCCTTGGACTTGAACAACTTGAATCTCTTAGTTTTCTTGAAGAAGGGTTTAGATCTTGAGTTTGGGAATAGATCTTTGAGAGAAAAACCCTAATTTTTTATTTTGTAGATGAATAATGAAGGAAGGACCCTTGGTTTGATATTATTAAGTATTATAAAGGGTGTTAAAAAACCAAAAATCTCTTTTCAAAAATGATTTAAAATAACTAAACAAAAAATGCAATGGTAGGTGCGACGGTCTGTCGCTGGGTCGACTATCCGTTGGTCCTGACCGTCACACCTGGGTAGAATAGGGGTTCATTGCCTCTACTGCGATGGATTGGGTGATGGTCCGTCACTAGCTCGATGGTCTTTCGGCATGATCCATCTCCCTTAGGAAGAAGGTCGTCTCACTGCCTCTATTGTAACAGTTTGGGCGACGGTTCGTCGCTAGCTCGATGGTCTGTCGGCACTCATCGTTGCACCTGGGCAGTTTTGACTGCATTCTAAAAAATGGCCCTAACTTTCTACCTCGACATCGGATTTGGATGAAATCAGTATTTTTGGAAAGATAATTCAATTTCCCACATGACAAAAAGTGAAAATCTTAAAAATTCCACATTTATAAAAGTGGATTCTTCTTTCAAAGTATATTTCTAAAATACTTAGGATTATTTCAAGCTAGGTAGAAGTATGGGGTATTACAATATCTCCCCATTAAAAACATTCATCCTTGAATGAGACTGAGTGAGGGAGGAGTGGAGAAGATAAACTGACTTACATACTGAACATAAATAACTGGAACATTATTTCATGACTAGAATGACTGATAACTGGATATATCATACTAAAAATACATATCTGTTGCATGTGTAACTGATTCATGAATGCATGACAGAGTGTTCTGATGAACCAAGGTTCTCACAATGAGAATGCATATCTGATGCATGATTATATAACTGAACTGATACATGAATGCATGACTAACTATGCAATGGTACTTGATACAAAGTTTATAATGTAATTCTGAACATGAAATAGATACCAACCTTTTTACTGTAATCTGGACATGAAACTAAAAAGATTAAGGAGGACTGTTACCTTGAGCTAGATCTGAGTTAGCGGAGAAGAGGTGAGGGTACTTGGTTTATTTGTCTATTTCTTCTTCCTAAGTAGCTCTCTCAATGGACTGATTTTCCAAAAGGACTTTGACTAGAGGGAATTCTTTGTTCCTCAGTCTACGAGTTTGATAGTCTAGGATTTTGACTGGAATCTCTTCACAGAAGAGGCTATTTAGAATATCTATGCTCTGAATACGGACTACGACTACTGGGCCACCTATGAACTTCTTGAGAAAAGAGACATGGAAGACTGAATGAACTTATGCTAGATTTGAAGGCAATTTGAGCTCATAAGCTACCTTGCTGAAGCGACTGAGAATTTTGAAGGGACAAATATATTGGGGACTGATATTTCCCATCTTGCTAAATCTCTTCACTCCCTTCATAGGAGAGATATTTAGATAGATAAATTCATTAATCTCTAAGTCGAGATCCTTTACTGAACATGCATAATGTGAACATGAGAACATGACTGAGTCTGTAATGTGTGACATGGACTGAGTATCATGAACTAAACTGAGCCATTGTGTACATGGCTTATGGCTAATATTGGAGCTTAAAGTTCCACCTATGAGTACCCACCACTATAATATAGGTTCCTGACATGATGTGGGAATGACATGGTTAGGTAATAAAAGTTTAGGGGATTATAGTGTATCTACCCCTTGGGACACTACGTCCCTCATAGAATGCTGACTTGGCCTAGATACTGAGGAAAAACTAGAATGATGCATAGGGCACCCACGAATGGAATCACAACTGAATATCTGATATCTGAGACTGAGTCATAAAACATAAACTAAGATAAACATGCGACTACTTGATTGGTCTATCTTAGGATGGTTACATCCATATGACTTCGAATAGTGTTACTAGGTGGACAAAGTGGGAAAATATGTAAACTTGTCCGTCTGACCGTCGGACTAAAGTACTGGTTGTTCAAACTAATTCCTACTAAGTGACTCATCTGATCTGCTGACTGACTGATGGCTGAGTTCTGGGCATTTAAGACTGAACTGTACTTAGTTTGAATAACTAGAATGAGAATATGGAGTTTCTATAAACATGAGAAAGGGACTAACAGAGTAACATGAGATAGTTGAGCATGAATTCATGAAATACTTGTATTGTCTGAGAATTCAAGACCAGGCGTATAACATAATTTAGAAATATTCTATAAGCAGAGGTACTGAAATACAGATAACATGAGTAACTAATAACTACACACTAGGTCAAGCAAACCTAAAATTGAACTGTGGTACTGATCTGATTTCTGAACATAGGCTGAGGCTGGCACTATATCTAAGACTGTAGTAAAGACTACAACTAAATTTGTAATTGAGACACATACTGGGACTGAATGCTGGTTTTTGATCTTTGAGGTTTAGACTGGTACTAAAGTACTGAATTATGATGGCTAAGAATTGATAACTAAAATCCATTATCCTGTAGGACTATCTGAGTCCTTTACTGAATATTGATTACAGAACTGACACTATAACTGAGGCCTAAGGGATGGAACATCGACACCATGGATTCATCGAGGGATCTAAACCGAGGGTATACGTGAATAACCTGATTTTGGCTGATAACTAGGAGTGGAACATGAGTCATGTGGGCTGAACATACTATAAAGCACAACATGAGTACATGATCCGTAAGCTGCATCACCTGAGTCTGAAGATTCTATATTCATGGGATATGATCCGTACTATTGAGTAAACTAGAACTCCTTATACGAGGAATACGAAACGGACATGATTCTATGGAAGGTGCATAAATGTAAGTTGTGTTCATGTAACATGATTCGTATCGCGGAGTAAACTGGGACTCCTTATACTGGGAAATAAAATAGTACATGATTTTCACTAATGTGCACAACTATGTGTGATGATAATCGAGTTGACAAGTAGGACATGAATAGAATCATGATACTTGATGGGTTTTGAGGATTTGTATTACTAGATGGTCGGCATGATTATGTTCACTGCAGGAATAGATGAGGATGTCATCTATGAATACTATGATGAACATGTCCAATATATGTTTGAATACATGGTTCATCAAGTCCATGAATACTGCTGGGGTATTGGTAAGACCAAAGGACATGACTAAGAATTCGAAGTGACCGTACCGAGTTTAAGAAGTTGTCCTCGAAATGTCACATTCTCTAACACTGGGTTGATTATAGCCTAATCTGAGGTCTATCTTAGAGAAATAGATGGCACCCTAAAGATGGCCAAACAAGTCATTGATTCTGGGAAGTGGATACTTGTTCGTAACTATGACTTTATTGAGTTGACGGTAGTTTATACACATTCTAAGAGAGTCGTCTCTCTTTCGCACGAACAAAACTGGTGCACCCTATGGGGAAACACTAGGCCTGATGAATCTCTTATCTAAGAGATCCTTCAACTGTTCTTTTAGTTCTCTGAGTTCCACTTATGCCATTCTGTATGGTGGAATATATAAAGGTAGAGTATCTGAAAAAAGATCAATGTCGAAGTCCATTTACCTTTTGAGAGGAACTCCGAAAAAAATATTTGGGAAACACATCTGAATATTCATTTACTACTGAGACTGATTCAAGAATGGGAGTTTCAGAACTAGAGTCCTTAACATGAACAAGATGATAAACACATCCTTTAGATATCATTTTCCTAGCCCAAATGTAAGAAACAAGATGACCTCTAAAAAACTGAAGTACTATCCTTCCACTCTAGGACGTGTTCATTTAGGAACTGAAACTGAACAACTCTATTTCTGCAGTCAACTGTGGTATAGCAGGAATAATGCCAATCCATGACGAGAATCACATCAAAGTCAGTTATCTCTAATTTGACTAGGTCTGCTGAGGTGACTTTCTAAAATATCATGATCGGGCAGTTCCTGTATACCCACCAGGCTATGATGGTGTTACCCACTGGGATAGATACTGAGAAGGGCTCTGCTAGAATTTTAAGAATAACTCCGAAATCAACTACTATATAAGGAGTAACAAAAGACAAGTAATCTCCTGGATCTAGTAAAGAGTAAACATACACATGAAAGATCTATAACATACCAGTAACCGCATCAAGAGAATTTTCCTAATCCTTTCAGGACTGGAGATTATAGAGTCTATTTGGGCATTGCACACTGGAAGCATTGGAGGTGGTACCCTACTAATTTGGTCGACCGTACTGAGCTGAGGAATGGTTACGATGACCTTGAAAACCTGACTGGGGACAATCTCTGTCTCTATGGCCTGGCTTTCCACATCTAAAACAGACGTCATTTCCATCTCTATAAATACCCTGATGGTTCTTACAACAAGTCTGACAAAGGGGATGGGTTCAGGCACTGCTAACACTGCCCTGAGATTTAGGGCTTGGCGCCCTATCCCTATTGCCGTCTCTGAATTTTGGCAATGGAGCACTGGCTGAAGAAGGGGCTGGGAAAATAGCCTATTGATTGCTCTGAGCTACTACTAAGTAAGATAAAGTGAGGGAGTTAGTTCTAAATTCATCAGGAAAGGCTTGCTCGTCTAGAGAATCTGCCTGAATGGGCGAAGGTATTGACTGATTTCTGGTTCTCTTTTCGTTATCCCTTTGGGGAGACATATTTAGAAAATGAAATGGAAAAATGGATTAGGCTAGGATTCTATATTTGATCTTATGCTCACTGGAATGACATGAATAGTAAGATAAGGGAAACTATTCCTAATACATGTTCGAGCCTCCTATCGATAAGTGTGGTGCACAACACACCCATGCACAAGACACTACTAGATGTGGCTTTTCAGACTTCCTAGGACCTTGTTGAACCTTTGTATCTGATACAAAATTTGTAACACCCCAAATCTTGTACTCGAAATTCTACACAGTGGTCATGACCTTGAAGGACCACAAGTTAACCCATTACTGATATCTGTACCTGAACACTGCATAAAATATTGTATAAAGCAGAAATAAAGGCTGTAAGGCCGTAAGGTTAAAAATTGAGACATAATATTTATTAAAATATAACATCTGGGTGGGGTATGAAATACCCAAAACAACTAAAATAATTGTCAGAACATGCTAGTTTGAAAGCCTTTAAACTATCTGAATAAAGAGTTGATGAGACATGTCCGCAACTAACTCTAACTATTAAAATAAATTAATTAATGAGATAATAAATTAATGGTCATGTCCTCGAAGGGTGAGGACTCACTGCTAACTCTGACTGCTAAGACTGGAATGCTACTGATACTCTAGAACTCGTACTTCCGAACCTATCGCGTAAAGTAAAACACCATAGCTCAAATGCATCAGTACAATTGAATGTTCTGGTATGCATGTGAGGAAGGCTAATGCAAAGGGTTCACAGGCATGAACTATACTAACTGACTGGATAACATGAATGTGAGAATACATACATGAATACATAGTAACTGTAACTGAGTTTGTGATAACAGTATTACTGAGTCTGAGTACTAATAACATGAGATACTGATAGTTATATAATTTAAATAACTAATACTGATCGACTATATCTAATAGTCTAGGTTTTGATAGAACTAGCTGAGTTTCGTACTGTTCTAAGTTGACTATATCTGACATTCCTGAAATCTAAAGAACTCTATGAGTTCTTTTACCGAGACTGAATGACTGTTTCTGACAGTCCTGATCTGTAATTGAAACTGTGGGAATTAGACATCTGACCGACATGCCCCAAATAATACTTATAACCATGTTGTGTCTAATCTGTTACCCCAATGAGAAGGGTGTCAATACCGCACCACTGGTAAGGACAATCTGTGAGTAACCATAATATAATAGGTAACTCTAGTGAAAATGGTGGGAATACTAATATAACAGGTTAAGCTACCTCATCTACCCTCATATAATAGGCTATGATGTCTCAACCTACACTGGTTACGTAGTTCTGGAATGCAAGGATTGATTCTAAGAATTACACCCTCATATAGTAGGTGGGTAGACACTGTACATGATTAACTAAACTGACTGGACTGAGTTAACTAAGTTTCGTTGACTGACGAAATACTACTGAGATTACTGTGTTTTCCTGAGTCATGAGACTGACTGAATTCTATGGATCATGGCTTGACTGAGAGTATCTTGAAAACATGATACTGATTCTAGGAACACAACTAAATTTTTTGGGTATCAGTATCCCTAGGACTCGATGGGATAAAACTGACAAAGCATGACTTTCTTGAATACATGACCAACATCGATAATCCATATTATAATAAGATGGGGATTTCATGAAGTACAAGTGCTAAAACACTACAATGGCTACACATATATCAGAAATTCATTAACTAAGATATTTCATCAAACAACTAACATTCATGAACTTGCACATGAATGGGGATTTCATATTATCATACTAGTTTGGAACTTTTCCTTCACATAGGCATTTAATCAAACACATGGGAAGCATGCTTTGGTTATACAATCATCCATACATATAATAATCATGGATACATCAATCAACTTATAAATTGAAGGGTTTATCATGAATGCTAAGAAAATCATCACATATTAGGATCAATCATTGAAACATGTATTTCAAAATATGAATAAAAAAACTACAACATTATTAACATGAATTTCAAATTTAATTTAAATCATGAACATTCATAAATACACAAATCTTGGATTTCAAAAAGAGATTCTTGAGCTTCATAGGTGAAAGGGACCCATGAATCAACACATGACATACCTTGATTATGAGTTTCTTGAGGTCCTTCGACTTAAAGAACTTGAATATCTTAGTTTTCTTGTAGAAGGGTTTAGATCTTGAGTTTAGGAATAGATATTTGAGGGCAAAACTGTAATTTTTGTTGTTGTAGATTAATAATAAAGGCAGGACCCTTGGTTTGATATTATTAAGTATTAGAAAGGGTGATAAAAAACCAAAAAGCTCTTTTCAAAAAGGACTAAAAATAACTGAACAAAATATGCGACGATGGGTGCGACGGTCTGTCGCTGGGTCGACTGTCTGTTGGTCCTAACCATCGCACCTGGGTAGAATAGGGGTTCACTGCCTCTACTGCAATAGCTTGGGCGACAGTCCATCACTATCTTGATATTCTATCGGCCTGAGCCATCTCCCTTAGGAAGAAGGTCATCTCACTACCTCCGCTGTAACGGTTTGGGCGACGGTTCATCGCTAGCTAGATGGTCCGTTGGCACTCATCGTTGCACCTGGAAGTTTTGACTTCTTTCTATAAAATGGCCCTAACTTTCTACCTTGATATCATCTTTGGATGAAATTGGTATCGTTGGAAAGATAATTCAATTTCCCACATGACAAAAAGTGAAAATCCTAAAAATTCCACGTATATAAAAGTGGATTCATCTTTCAAAATATGTTTATAAAATACTTGGGATGATTTCAATCTAGTTAGAAGTAAGAGGTATTACAATATCTCCTCATTGAGAACATTCATCCTCGAATGAGACTGAGTGAGAGGGGAGTGGAGAATATAAACTGACTTACATACTGAACATAAATAACTGGAACATTATTTCATGACTGTAATGACTAATAACTTGATACATTATACTGAAAACACATATCTGATGCATGTGTAACTGATTCATGAATGCCTGACAGAGTGTTCTGATGAACCAAGGTTCTCACAACAAGAATGCATGTCTGATGAATGATTATATAACTGAACTGATACATGAATGCATGAATGACTATGAAATGGTACATAATACCAAGTTTATAATGTAATTTTGAACATGAATGAGATATCAAGCTTGTCACTGTAATCTGGAAATAAAACTAAAAAGCTTAAGGAGGACTGTTACCTTGAGCTTGATCTAAGTTAGCGGAGAAGAGGTGAGGGTACTTGGTTTGTTTGTCTATTTTTTCTTTCCAGTAGATGTCTCAATGGACTTATTCAGCAAAAGAACTTTGACTGGAGGGACTTCTTTGTTCCTTAGTCTACGAGTCTGATAGTGTAGGATTTCGACTGGAATCTCTTCATAGAAAAGGCTATTTAGAACATCTATGCTCTGAATAGGGACTACGACTGCTGGGTCACCTATGCACTTCTTGAGCAAATAGACATGAAAGACTGGATGAACTAATGCTATATCTCAAGGCAATTTGAGCTCATAAGCTACCTTGCTGAAGCGACTGAGAATTTTTAAGGGGCCAATATATTAGGGACTGAGCTTTCCCTTCTTGCCGAATATCTTCACTCCCTTCATAGGAGAGATCTTTAGATAGATAAAGTCATTAATCTCAAACTTGAGATCCGTTACTGAACACACATAACGGGATCATGAGAACATGAATGAGTCTATAATATGTGATGTAGACTGAGTATCGTGAATTGAGCCATTACGTACATAGTTTATGGCTGCGATTAGAGCTTGAAAGTCCATCTATAAGTACCACCACTCCAAGCTAGGTTCCTTACATGAAGAGGGAATGACATGGTTAGGTAATGAAAGTTTAGGGGATTATAGTGTATATTCCCCTTGGGACACTACGTCCCTCATAGAATGCTGACTTAGCCTAGATACTGAGGAGAAACTAGAATGATGCATTGGGCACACACAAATGGAATTGCGACTGAATATTTGGGATCTGAGACTGAGTCATGAAACATGAACTAAGATAAACACATGACTACTTGATTGGTCTATCTTAGGATGGTTACATCTATGAGACTTTGAATAGTGTGACTAGGTGGACAGAATGGGAAAATATATAAACTTATCCGTCTGACTGTCAGACTGAAGTACTGGTTGTTCAAACTAATTCCTACTAACTGACTCATCTGATCTGCTGACTGACTGATGGTTGAGTATTGGTCATATAAGACTGAACTATACTTAGTTTGAATAACTAGACTGAAAATATGGAATTTCTATAAACATAAGAAAGGGACTAACTAAGTAAAAGGAGATAGTTGAGCATGAATTCATGAAATACTTGTATTTCCTGAGAATTCAAGCCCAAGCGTATAAAATAATTTAGAAATATTTTGTAAGCAGAGGTACTGAAATACTGATTACATGCGTAACTGATAACTACACACTAGGTCAAGCAAACCTAAAATTGAACTGTGGTACTGATCTGATTTCTGAACATAGGCTGAGGCTGACACTCTATCTAAGGCTATAGTAAAGACTACAAGTAAATTTGTAATTGAGACTCATACCGGGACTGAATGCTGGTTTTTGATAATTGAGGTTTAGACTGGTATTGAAGTACTGAATTATGATGGCTAAGTAATTGATAACTGAAAGCCATGGTCCTATAGGACTATCTGTGTCTTTTACTGAATATTGATTACTGAACTGAAAATATAACTGAGGCCTAAGGGACGGAATATCGACACCATGGATTCATCGAGGGATCTAAACTGAGGGTATACATGAATAGCATGAGTTTGGCTGATCACTAGGAGTGGAACATGAGTCATGTGGGCTGATCATACCATAAAGCACGACATGAGTACATGATCCGTGAGCTGCATGACCTATGTCTAAAGATTCTATATTCATGGGACATGATCCGTACTATAGAGTAAACTATAACTCCTTATACTAGGAACTGGAAACGCACATGATTCTATGGAAGGTGTATAAATATAACTTGTGTTCATGGAATATGATTTGTACTGCAGAGTAAACTGGGACTTCTTATACTGGGAACTTAAATAGTAGATAATTTTCTCTAATGTGCACAAATATGTGCGATGATAATCGAGTTGACAAGTAGGACATGAATAGATATCATAATACTTGATGGGTTTTGAGGATTTGTATTACT
Organism: Capsicum pubescens; assembly: GCA_030864215.1. Classification (NCBI taxonomy): domain Eukaryota; kingdom Viridiplantae; phylum Streptophyta; class Magnoliopsida; order Solanales; family Solanaceae; genus Capsicum; species Capsicum pubescens. Next base: position 225,307,351 of record CM061546.1, read on the forward strand.
AGACGGTCTGCATGATTATGTTCACTGCGGGAATAGATGAGGATGTCATCTATGAATATTATGATAAACATGCCCAATCTCTGCTTGAATACATGGTTCATCAAGTCCATGAATATTTTTGGGGCATTGGTAACACCAAAGGACACGACTAAGAATTCGAAGTGACCATACCGAGTTCAAGAAGTCTTCCTTGAAATGTTACATTCTCTAACTCTGGGTTGATGATAGCCTGATTTGAGGTCTATCTTAGAGAAATAGCTGGCACCCTGAAGTTGGCCAAATAAGTCATTGATTCTGGGAAGTGGATACTTGTTCGTAACCATGACTTTATTGAGATGATTGTAGTCTATACACATTCTAAGAGATTTGTCTCTCTTTCGCATGAATAAAACTGGTGCACCCCATGGGGAAATATTAGGCCTGATGAATCCCTTATCTAAGATATCCTTCAACTATTGTTTTAGTACTCAGAATTCCACTTGTGCCAATCTGTATGGTGGAATAGATAAAGGCTGAGTAGCTAAAGGAAGATCAATGATGAAGTCAATTTCCCTTTCGAGAGGAACTCCGAGAAAATATTTAGGAAACACATCTGAATATTCATTCACTACTGAGACTGATTTAAGACTGAGAGTTTTGGAACTAGAGTCCTTAACATGAACAAGATGATAAACACATCCTTCAGATATCATTTTCTATGCCAAAAGGTAGGAAACAAGCTAACCTCTGAAAACTAAAGTACTACCCTTCCACTCTAGGATGTGTTCATTCGAGAACTGAAATAGAACAACTCTATTTCTGTAGTGGACTGTGGCATAATAGGAATGAAGACAATCCATGTCGAGAATAACATCAAAGTTAGTCATCTTTAATATGGCCAAGTCTACTAAGGTGTCTTTCTGAAATAACATGATCGGGTAGTTCTTGTATACCTACCGGGCTATTTTGGTTTTACCCTCTGGGATAGATACTGAGAAGGGCTCTGCTAGAATTTCGGGACTGACTTTGAAATCAACTGTTGTATAAGGATTAACAAAATACAAAAAAGTTCCTGGATCTAGTAAAGAGTAAACATGCACATGAAAGATCTGTAACGTACCAGTAACCATATCAAGAGAATTTTCCTAATTCTGTCAGGACAGGAGAGCATAGAATCTATTTCGGCATTGCCTAGAGGTAGAACTTGAAGTGGTACCCTGCTGATTCAGGCGACCGTACTAGGATGAGAAATAGTTACGCTGACCCTAAAAACCTGACTGGGTATAATCTCTGACTCTATGGCCTAGCTTGCCATATCCAAAACAGACGTCGTTGCCAGCTCTATAAATACCCTGATAGTTCTTACCACAATTCTAACAAAGGGGATGGGTTCAAGCACTTCTATCACTGCCCTGAGGTTTAGGGCCTGGCACCCTATCCCTGTTGTCGTCTCTGAATTTCGGCAATGGAGCACTGGCTGAAGAAGGGACTGGGACAATAGCCTGCAGATTGCTCTGAGCTACTACTGAGTAATATAAAGTGAGGGAGTCAGTTCTAAATTCATCAGGAAAGGCATGCTCATCTAGGGAATCTACCTGAATGGGCGAAGGTACTGACTTATTTTGGGTTCTCCTTTTGTTATCCCTTTAGGTAGACATATTCATTAAATGAAATGGAAAAATATATTAGACTAGGAGTATACACTTGAGCTTATGCTCACTGGCACGACATTAATACTAAAATAAGGGAAACTATTCCTAAAACATCTCATAGCCTCATGTCCATAAGTGTGGTGCACAACACACCCATGCACAAGACTCTACAAGATGTGTCTTTTCAGACTTCCTAGGACACTATTGAACCTTAGGCTCTGATACCAAGTTTTTAACACCCCGAATCTTGTACTCGAAATGCTACATGGTGCTCATGACCCTGAAGGATCACAAGCTCACCCATGACTGATATCTGTACCTGAACACTACTTAAAATACTAAATAAATGCAGAAATAAAGACTGTAAGGCCATAAGGTTCAAAATTCAGACATAATATTTCTTAAAATATAACATCTGGGTGGGGTATGAAATACCCAAAATAACTAAAATAATTGTCTGAACATGCTAGTCCTAATGCCTCTAAACTGTTTGAATAAGGAGTTGATGGGACATGTCCCCAACTAACTCCAACTACTGAAATAAATTAATTAATGAAATAATAAAGTAATGGTCATGTCCTCGAAGGATGAGGACTCAATGCTAACTCTGACTGCTGAGATTGGAATACTACTGATGCTCTAGAGCTCGTAATTCTGAACCTATGGCATAAACTAAAACACCATAGCGTAAATGCATCAGTACAATTGAATGTACTGGTATGCATGTGAGGTAGGCTGAATGCAAAGGGTTCACATACATGAACTATACTAACTGACAGGATAACATGAACGTGAGAATACATTAATGAATACATAGTAACTATAATTGAGTTCGTGATAACATGATTACTGAGTTTGAGCACTAATAACATGAGATATTGATAGTTATATAATTGAAATAACTAATACTGAGCGACTGCATATGATAGTTTAGGTTCTGATAGAACTAGCTGAGTTTCGTACTATTCTGAGTTGACTGTATCTGATAGTCCTGAAATCTGAAGAACAATTTGAGTTCTTTTACTGAGACTGAATGAGTGTATCTGACAGTCCTGATCTATAACTGAAACTATGGGAAGTTTACATCTAACCCACATGCCCCAAATAATGCATTATAGCTGAGTTGTGTCCAATCTGTAACCCCAATTGGAAGGGTGTCAATACCGTGCCACTGGTAAGGACAGTCTATCAGTAACCCTTATATAATAGGTAACTCTAGTGAGAATGGTGGTAATCCTCATATAACAAGTTAAGTCACCTCATCTACCCTCATATAACAGGTAATGATATCTCAACCTATGCTGGCTACGTAGTTCTGAAATGCAAGGATTGCTTCTAAGAATCACACCCTCATATAGAAGGTGAGTAGATACTGGACAAGATTAACTAAACTAACTGGACTGAGTTAACTAAGTTTCGTTGACTGACAAAATACTACTGAGATTACTGTGTTTTCCTGAATCATGAGACTGACTAAATTCTATGGATCATGGCTTGACTGAGAGTATCTTGAAAACATGACACTGATTGTAGGGACACAGCTAAATTTTAGGGGTACAAGTACCCCCAGGACTCGATGGGATAAAACTGACAAAGCTTGACTTTCTTGAACACAAGACCAACATCGACAATCCATAATATAATAAGATGGGGATTTCATGAAGTACAAGTGCTAAAGCACCACAATGGCTACACATATATCCAAAATTCATTGACTAAGACATTTCATCAAACAATTAACATGCATGAACTTGTACATGAATGGGGATTTCATATGATCATACTAGTATGGAACTTTTCCTTTTCATAGTCATTTAATCAAATACATGGGAAGCATGCTTTGGTTATACAATCATCCACACATCTAATAATCATGGATACATCAATCAACTTGTAAATTGAAGGGTTTATCATGAATACTAAGAAAATCATCACAAATTGGGATCAATCATTGGAACATGGTTTTCAAAACATGAATCAAAATACTACAACATAATGAACATGAAATTTCAAATTTAATTTAAATCAGGAACATTCATAAATACACAAATCTTGGATTTCGAAAAGAGATTCTTGAGCTTCATCGGTGAAAGGGACCCATGAATCAACACATAACATACCTTGATTGAGTGTTTCTTGAAGTCCTTGGACTTGGAGAACTTGAATATCTTATTTTTCTTGAAGAAGGGTTTGGATCTTGAGTTTGAAAATAGATATTTGAGAGGAAAACCCTAATTTTTTATGTTGTAGACGAATAATGAAGGAAGGAGCCTTGGACTGATATTATTAAGTATTAGAAAGGGTGGTAAAAAACCTAAAAGCCCTTTTCAAAAATAACTTAAAATAACTGAACGAAAGATGCGACAGTTCGTTGCTAGGTCGACGGTCCGTCGCTAGGTCAACGGTTTGTCGGTCCAGACCGTCGCACCTGGGTAAAATAGGGGTTCATTGCCTCTGCTACGAAGGCTTGGGTGATGGTATATTTCTAGATTGATGGTCTTTCGGCCTGAGCCATCGCCCTTAGGCAGAAGATAGTCTCACTGCCTCTGTCGGCCCTTATCGTCGCACCTAGGCAGTTTTGACTGCTTTCTATAAAACGACCATAACTTTCTACCCCGATATTAGATTTGGACGAAATTGGTATTTTTGGAAAGATAATTCAATTTACCACATGAACAAGAGTGAAAATCTTAAAAATTCCACGTATATAAAAGTGGATTCATATTTCAAAGTAAGTTTCTAGCATACTTGGGATGATTTAAAGCTAGGTAGAAGTATTGGGTATTACAGTTATTGATTTAGTTAAGGTTCATTTTTATGACTTCTCATATCCCCTAATAACTCATACCACTAAGTAATAATAAGGACAAAAAACCCAACCACCATCCACTAGACACCTTATGACTAGGGTTACCTGACCCATAACCACACCATACGATTATTATAATGCCTTGAAATTTGATTCCTGGGATTCCACACCATGATCTGAACTACCAGTAGTCCTGAGCTAACCCTGGGTGCTTTCTACTAAATCTAAATCTCAAAATAGAGGAAAATATGAGTATGAAAACACAATAAATGCGGAAACCTTATCTAAAGCATAGAAATCTTACAAATCTTGGTAAGACAATACTGAGAATTTGAATACTAAATTAAAAGTCTATCACTGAATCTAGTAGTCAGACAAGCCTCTACTAACTAAATCTTGAGTCACTAGGACAGGCCCCAGCTGACCAAACTGTCTGAAATAAATAAAGCAACATCTACTAATAAACTGAAAGTATGAATAACTAAGTCCCCGAACTATGAGGACTCACCAACTGCAGGAATGTAGATGAGATGCTCAAAGATCACTCACGCTGCCAACAATGAGCACTTGAACCTACATTATGAGACAATGTAGCACATAGACGTATATGTGGATCAGTACTTTGATGATGTACCAAGTATATGGGGTGTATGCAATAAATAAACAATGTCATCATAGCTTATAAAATCATGTGTGCTAAATGTAAATGACTCACATGGGCTTGGGTAATCTAAAATATAAAAAAATCATAAATCATAATCCATAAACTATATTATATGAATCTTATGATCCATTACATTCAGTTCTAAAATCTTTTCTTTCTAAAAGCTGCTACTTTGTCTTATCAATTTGTAAAGGGAATACTTCATCTCAGGACTTTAAGAAATCTCAAAACCATAACTTTCAAAACATATGCTTTTATCTTAATGCTTTAAGCCAATAAACTATTTTAAGAGTAGGGGACATCTTTTTGGGAGGTTTTTCTACCCAACATACACCATGCGAGCATCCGTGGAGTCCCACATATGGCCCCCGTTAGGTAGGGATATTCTACCCTTGCTATCAAAATAGAACTTCTTACTTAGTGATCACAATCTAAGTCATCCACGTAGAAGTGGGAATAAATCTGAATCCTACATTGGCAAGTTTTTCTAGGGTATGAAATTGTAGTAACCTACCTATCTCAGAGCTAAATACTACTCCCATTCTTATGATCAAAATCTTAAGAAATCCACATAAAAAATAGCACAAGGTTTTACATGAAAATCCATTATGGTTTTCTTTCTTTAAATCTCAAGTTATCTGAACAAGTGGATTCTTTATCTTAGCTTAGGATCAAAAGGTCAAATCTTTGTCAAAATCTGTGAATAATCTTATCTAACGGTGCTCATAACACAAATATTCTTGACATAGAAATCTTAATTAGGGAATAATAACCCATGCATCAATCTCATGTTAAAATATCTTAAAATTCATGCTTGATAGTATATGCATTTATAATTCATCATAAAATCTTGAAATTTCAGCAATATGCATGAAAATATGAGCAAAATCATGGAATTCAACTTCTAAATAATTGGATATTTCATAAACTTGTAAATAACAATAATGGGCATAAACCCTAACTTTAATTTCATGAGAAATCTCATAAATTGCTGTAAATTTATAATTAATATAATGTTTTGGGCACAAGGATGAAAGAATTATCCTTGTTCAAACCCCACATACCTTGTTGGATGATCTAGATGCTAGAACTTGAATCTTGGATCTTTATTGATATTTTGGAGATGAATTCTTGAATTTCTTAAATTGGGGATTCTCAATCTCGTATTATCTTGTAGAATTGATGGAGGAAAGTTTGGGTTTATTGGAGAGGAAGTATCATCCTTAGGGTTTTGTTTAAGAGAGAATAATGAATAAAGCATAAAGTTCTCTCCAATATAATTAATCTTTTGTTTTTGGATGGATTAGGGGTTGGGGATTTACCAAAATGCCTGTTTTACAGTTTTATACATGTAACTCCCCAAGTCTAGTACCCCAGACGTTATACGGTGCTAACAATCCCGAAGGACCACTAGCTAACCCATGACTGGTATCTGTAACTGAGCACTAGATAATAGTAATATAGAAATGACAATATAACTAAAATAAATATGGAAATCTGGCAGAAAACTTTACATAAGGTTAAAATACTAAATAATACTAAATAAAACAACGTCTGAACAATGTATGATAATACCAAGACTGAAATAACTGTCTGAACATGCCATAGTCTGAAATCCTCTAAATTGTCTGAATAAGGAGTTGATGGAAAATGTCCCCAACTAACTCCATCTACTGAAAATGACTAAGAAGTGAAATACTGGAAGAATGAATTAATCATGTCCTTGAAATATGAGGACTCACCACTGACTCTGACTGCAGATATCTGAGCTGATAAGCGCAATCGGGAATCTAAGCGTCCGAACTTATGGTATAAAAGACCATAGCATAAAAAAAAGTATGCATCAGTACGTGTAAATATACTGGTATGCCAAGTGAGGTAAGGCAAAATGCATGGGTTCATATGCATTAACTAAACTGACTGGATAACATGAACATGACTAAGTGAGGATACATGCATGAAAACATAACTGTAACTGAAATCATAAGGGTTTTTAATACTGAGTTTACTGATAACATGGAATACTGATAACTTATATAACTGATAACTGAGTGACTGTATCTGATAGTCCTGATTCTAATGGAACTAGCTGAGTTCCGTACTAAGCTAAGTGACTGTATCTGACAGTCCTAAAATCTGTAGAACTATCTGAGTTCTTTAATAAAGACTGAGACTGAGACTGTGGGTGGTAGTTATATAACTGACAAGCCCCTGATATGTCATTTTTTGAGTTGGGGTCCAATCTGTAACCCCAATTGGAAGGGTGTCAATACCGCGACACTGGTAAGGACAAGCTGTGAGTGACCCTCATCTATCAGGTACTCTAACAAGAATGGTAGGACCCTTATCTGATAGGTTATGCCACCTTATCAACCCTCATTTGATAGGTTTTGATGTCTAAACGTATGTTGGCTACATAGTTCTCTAATGCAAGGACTGCTTATAAGAATCACACACTCTGCTGGTAGGTGAGTTCCCATCCTTGGGTTCACTCGGTGCTGAATACTACTCCCAACTAAATAAACACTCAACTGAGTATAATGGACTGAACTTTACTGAGTTCAATGAACTCTATTGACTAACGGAATATTATTGAATTCTTTTAACTGACTGAGTTACTGAGGACTGAACTAAATACTACTGAGTTTTCCTGAGTTCTAAGACTGACTGAATTCTACTGATCGTGGCTTGGCTGAGGTTATCTTGAAAACTGACATTAGCTCTAGGCACACAACTAAATTATCAGGTATTAAATACCCCCAGGACTCGATAGAATAAAAATAAAAATAAATGAGACATAACACTACTTGAACACATGACTATAGTCAGCAATTCATAATACTATCATTGAGGGATTTCATGAAGCATTCACAAGTCATAAGCTTACACATGAATGTGAATACATGCTAACGTAATATAATTTAACAAATCCATACTTATGAGCATTCCACCAAATCATTACAAGACATAGCTTTAGGATGGGAGTCATTTTGAACATGTGGGTACATCATGAATACATCATTGAGATCATAAATAGGTCATAATACACAATTCTTATTCATTTAGGAATTTTTACAAACACATAGAAGGCATAACGTTTTCTAGGTCATGGATCAACAACTAATACATCATGGCTATATCAAACACTTTAAATTTAAGGATTTCAATCCATATACTAACATAATGTCATGAGAATTCAACAAATATTCAATATTGGAAATCATATTAAAACATAAACATGTGTACAATCAAACCCACAATATGGAATTCAAAATTCATATTTTGAAATGGGTTTCTTGAACTCCAAGGGTGAAAGGAACCCTTTGATGAACACTTTACATTCCTTGGTTGACAATTTCTTGAAGATTGATAGGAGAAAGCTTGAGTTCTAGAATTGAAATTAATCACCTAGGGTTTCTTGTTCTTGAGCACTTGTGAAATAATGAATGTATTTAGACAAAAGAGGGATAAATTTTGTGTTATGAGGGATGAAGGTCAAGGGAAAATTACCTAATTACCATTAAGGACGCGGTCATTTAATAACTGAAACTAGGCACTAACATATTTGGCAATGCGGGGTGTCGATACCATCAACGTGATAATCGACGCATCATGCCATGATCGCGCCATGCCTCTGGATTTTTGAATGGAAGTCTGATAACAATATTAACCAATGCAATAGGTGACGCAGAGCACCAAGATCGCATTGGTCCACTATTTTGGACTTCCAAACATGGTCTAAACGAGGTCCTAAAAATCCGAAACTTATTCAAAAATACCTATTAAACTTCCTGATCATGAATTAATGAAAATATAGACCATTAAAGGACATTAAGGCAGCAAGATGAGATTGCCAACTTTTGATGGCTAAAAATAAACTAAGTCTGGAAACTTAGTTAGAATTTTCTAAGTCTGGGACCCCTTGACAAGCTTAAAGGACTAAATTAAGCATAGAAATTTTGTGGGGTCTTACAATATCTCTCTCTTGGGAACATTCATCCTCGAGTGAGACTAACTAAGATGGGAGAATTGATATGCTAATGTACATACTAAACATGAATAACTAAAACATGATTACATGACTGGCATTTCTAATTTACTGAGATTTATACTTGGCATGCATATTTGATGTGTTATTTCATGACTTAGATGATACATGAATGAATAACTACGAGTACTGATAAGCTGATCATACATATATGATGCATGAATACATAACTAAACTGATAATGAACATGCTACTGAACATGCAATGGTAAAGAATACCAAGTTTGAAATGGAAAACGGAGCATGAAACTGAATACCAAGTTTTGTAACTAAAATCTGAACATGAAACAGAATAAGCTTAAGGAAAGATATTACCTTAGGCTAAGTCAGAATTAGCGTAGAAGAGGTGAGGTTACTTGGTCCGTATGTCTTCTTCTGCTTCCCAAGTAGCTCCCTCAACGGACTGATTCCACCAAAGAACTTTGACTAGAGGGACTTCTTTGTTCCTCAGTCTGCGAATTCAATAGTCAAGGATTTTGACTGGAATTTCCTTGTAAGAGAGACTATTCTTAATATTTATACCCTCAACAGGCACTACAACTACTGGGATACCTATGCAATTCCTTAGCAAAGAGACATAAAATACTGGATGGGCTGAAGCTAGATCTGAAGGCAACTCGAGCTCATAAGCTACTTTGCCGAAGCGATTGAGAATTTTGAAGGGACCGACATATCGGGGACTGAGCTTTCCCTTCTTTTTGAACCTCTTCACTTCCTTTATGGAAGATATTTTTAGGTACACATAATCACCAGTCTTGAACTCGAGATCCTTTTTGTGTGCATCACGTATGATTTTTGTCTTCTCTGAGCTATTTTGAGCCTCTCTTTGATTAATTGAACTTTCTCTAAGGTATCAAAGACCAAGTCAGGACCTACTACTATAGCCTCACCGACTTCGAACCAACCGATTGAAGATCTGCATCTCTTACTGTAGAGAGTTTAAAATGGAGTAATTTGAATATTGGAATGATAACTGTTGTTGTATGCAAACTCAATCAATTGTAGGTGGTTATCCCAATTACCCTCAAAGTCTATTGCACACGTTCGCAGCATAACTTCTAAAGTCTGGATGGTCCTTTTTGCTTGACCATCGGTCTGAGGATGAAAGATTATACTGAGTTAAAGTCGGGTACCAAGACCCTTTTGGAACGCTTTCCAGAAATAAGAGGTAAACTTGGTACCTCTATCTGAGACAATAGATAATAGAACACAATGCAATCTGACCAACTCTCTGATATAGAGTTTGGCATAATACATGGCTGAATAAGAGGTATGGACTGGAAGAAAATAAGCTAATTTGGTTATTCTATCTATAATGACCCAAACTAAATTATGTTGATGACGAGTACGAGGCAAACCCACACAAAGTCTATGTTCACTTCTTCCCACTTCCAAGTAGGAATACTAAACTCCTGCGTAGACCCACTAGGTTTATGATGTTCAATATTTACTTGCTGATATATTGAGCACTTAGCCACAAACTCTGTAATATCTCTCTTCATCCCACTCTACCTATAGATCTCTCACAAATTATGGTGCATCTTAGTGGCCTATGGATGAACAGAGTAACGTGTACCATGAGCTTCTGCAATAATTCACTGCCTTAAGTCATCAACACTTGGTACACACAGACGACCATTTCAATGCAAAGAACCATCTCCCCCTTGGGAGAAAACCTCTACCTTCTAATCTTTGACTTACTCTTTCATCTTGACTTGACTGGGATCTCTATCCTGCTTTTCCTTAACTTCAGAAACTAGAGATAATTCTAAACTATTCTGAACCCACATACTACGTTATATTGAATCGACTAAGAGGACACCTAGTCGGGTTAACTGATGAACTTCCTGGGCTAACCTCTTCTTACTATCCTCAACATAAGCAACTACATTGGTCTTGCATGGATGATAAAGGAAACTTATGTCATAATACTTCAAGAGATCTAACTAGCTTCTCTGGTGGAGATTAAGATCTTTCAAAGAGAACATATACTGGAGGCTTTTGTGATATGTGAATACATCTACATGCATCCATACAAGTAGTGCCTCCAAATCTTTAAGGCAAAGACTACTGCTGCTAACTCAAGATGATGAGCCGAATAATTCTTCTCATGGGTCTTAATCTATCTGGAGGCGTAGGCTATGACATTATCATGATGTATGAGGACACAAACCAAACCTACCCTGGATGCATCACAATACACGACATACATATCTGGACCATCTAGAAGAGTCAAAAGTGGAGTTGAGGTGAGTCGAGTCTTCAACTCCTAAAAACTCTTCTCGCATAAATATGACCACTGAAATTTGACTTTCGTCTGAGTCAATCTGGACATAGGAGATGCAATAGATACAAATTCCTCAACAAACCATTTGTTATTGCCAACTAAACCCAAGAAACTCCTGATATCTGATGGAGTGATGGGTCTAGTCTAGTTTCTCACTGCTTTGATCTTTTAAGGATCAACTCTAATGCCATCACTAGAAATGATATGACCAAGGAATGCTATTTACCTTAGCCAAAATTCTCACTTACTAAATTTGGAAAATAACTGATGATTTCTGAGAGTCTGCAATACTGTTCTGAGATGGTCTGCATGATCATGCTCATTGCGGAAATAGATAAGAATGTCATCTATAAAGACTATGATGAACATGTCTAAGTACTTCTTGAACACACGGTTCATCAAGTCCATGAAAACTGTTGGGGCATTGGTAATACCAAATGCCATGACTAAGAATTCGATGTGACCATACCGAGTATGAAAGGCTGTTTTCAGAATGTTACATTGTCTGACTCTGAGCTGGTGATATCCTGATCTGAGGTCTATCATAGAAAAGTAACTGGAACCGTAGAGTTGGTCAAACAAGTCATCGATTCTAGAAAGCGGATACTTGTTCTTGACTATGACCTTATTAAGCTGATGGTAGTTTATGCACATTCTAAGAGAACCATCTTTCTTTCGCAAGAAAAGAACTAGTACACTCCACGAGGACACACTGGGTATGGTGACATCCTTGTCTAGGAGATCCTTAAACTATTATGTTAGTTCTCTGAGTTCTACTGGAGCCATTCTGTATAGCGGAATAGACATGGGATAAGTATCTAGGAGAAGGTCTATGCCGAAGTCTATTTCCCTTTCAGGAGAAATTCTGAGAAGATCTTCTAGGAACACATCTGAATATTCATTCATTACTGGGACTGATTCAAGACTGGGAGTTTTGGAACTAGAGTCCTTAACTCAAACAAGATAATAGACATATCCCTTGGATATCATTTTCCTTGCCCTTAGGTAGGAAATAAGCTGACCCTTAAAGGATAAAGTATTACCCTTCCACTCTAGGATGGGTTTATTCAGAAACTAAAACTAGACAATTTTATTTCTGCAGTCAACTGTGGCATAGCAGGAATAAAGCCAATCCATGCTGAGAATGACATCAAAATCAGTCATCTCTAATTCAACTAAGTCTGCTGAAGTGAATTTCTGGAAAACCATAACCGGACAGTTCCTGTATACCCACCGAGCTATGATAGTTTTACCCACTGGGGTGGAGACTGAGAATGGCTCTACTAGAATTTTGGGACTGACTCTAAAATCATCTGCTATATAAGGAGTAATAAAATAAAAGAAGATCCTAGATCTAGCAAAGTATAAACATAGATATAAAAGATCTGTAATGTACCAGTGACCATACCAGGAGAATTTTCCTGGTCCTGTCGAGAGCGAAGAGCATAAAGTCTGTTTAGGCGTTGTCCACTAGTGGTGCTGGAAGTGGCACCCTACTGGTTTGGGCGACTTGACTAAGCTATAGAATGGTTAGGCTGACCCTGAAAACCTGAATAGGGACAATCTCTGACTCTGTGTCCTGGCTTGCCATATTCGAAACAAACATCACTGCCATCTCTACAAATACCCTGATGGTGGTTTCCACAAGTTTGACAAAAATGATGAGTTCGGGCACTGCTAACACTGCTTTGAGACTTAGAGCCTAGCGCCCTATCTTTGTTACCATTCCTGAACATAGGAACTGGAGCACTGGCTGAGGAAGGAATAGGAACTAAAGCTTAGTTAAATAGAAGCTACATATTCTAGCTCTCTTATTCTGCTTTTCTCTCTCCTTATTCTTTTGCTCCTCTATCTACTGAGCATAGATCATTAGCCTAGCTAAGTCCTTCTCACTAATCAACATTGCGGTCCTGCACTTCTTTACCACATTGTCATTCACTCCAGATATAAACTTACTCATTCAGGATCCGCTATCTGCCAATACATGAGAAGCATATCTTAGATATCCATATACTGCCTAACAATATAGAATTGGAAGTTGCCATTTAATTGTAGATTAATTCAGCAATAGTGAACCATTAATGTCGTTTGTGGGCGATGCAATTTTATTAAATTTAAATTCTTACAAAATTCAGATTATATTAAATTCAAAATATATTAGTCCCGAATAAATATTGCGGATTAATTATTTAAGTCCAAATAGGTATGGATTTAAATAAGGCCCAATATTTATTGGGTTAGTCCATTAATTTGGGCTACAAATGATGAGCCCACTTTACTAAACCCAAAATATTGTCATATTCTAGAGGCCCAAATAAGCGCCACATGTCAAATGACGTGGCATGCCAATTCAAGTGAAGGAGCCAATAGGACCGTACCATGTGTCAAACTGATGCAGCATACCCATTAAATAAAAGCCCATAAAAGGCGCCACATCACTTAAATCTGATTGGTCAAAAGAAGTCCATATTCATCATGACTCTTTCTTTCCTACAACTATAAATAGGGGTCTCATAATTCAGAAAAAGGGACCCCCAGAATTCTAACAACTAGCAAGAGAAAGCTTGTGGATCAAACACTGTAATTTCTCTAAAAACTCAAGCATCCAAATAAAGTTCGTCAAGATTCAAGATCAAGACCTCAATATTCAAGAACAAGCTCAAAAGCCCTTGAATTCAAGCACAAGTCAAGATCAAGTCTCTCAAGTCCATCAAATCAAGTTTAAATTCAAGATCAAGCTTTGAGCCCTAGAATTTATATTTGAAAATGTGAATCAGAGAATTCATAGAGATTGTAACACTCGTATTGAAATCAATAAATTTATTGTTGTAAGATATTTTTCTTGTCTAGATTATTTATTTATTTTCGGCTTTGAGAATTTTACTGTCCAATAAATTCTGGCACACCCAGTGGGACAATCTCTACCTCTCATCTCAACTTTTCCAACTACAAAGTTCAACAACACTGAAATGGCTTCCAAGAAGGTCAACTCTCAATTAACTGCTCCAAGGCTACTGACTCAAAGTTCTCTGCTGAAGTAGAAAGTATCCATGGTGTTAATTTCGGATGCTTAGGAGCTGTTACAAGGACCAAGGCAGGGTGTCTAGGAAAATAAACATATCCAGTGTCGTCCGCACCAACTCTAATTGTCGTACTTTAACCCTAAAAGGAACGAAGTCCAATACAAATGCTTCGGAAGGAGAAAACAGTGTCACAGAATCTCTTAAGAAGACTCTAGCTCTACTCGAGCATTTTGATTCCAAATACTCTGGTGCGAAGAGCGATGGTCGTTCAACAAATGTGTCATCTTCACTTACATCACATAAGATGAGCACTTTGAAGATCAACAAATGTGTTATTCGCAAGTAGGTCATCTAGAAATGAGGCTCAGTCATCCGTGTTATACTTGCGAATCTGACAATGGCAATTGAAGGCCTAACCAACTATGTTCAGAATTAAGAGCCTAGGATTGAAACGATAGTTGATAGGGTGGAAGGATTGATAGACAGAGAATCTATCCATGCACCTGTAACACCTCGATTTTCTGAATCAGAATGCTACACAGTGCTTATGACCCCGAAGGACCACAATCTAACCCATGACTGATATCTATACTTGTACACTGTAATATATGACGTAATAATGCAGAAAAATATGAACAATAGGCCATAAGGTTCAACTGAATAAAATATCTGACAAACATAATATCCATATGGGTGAAAAATACCCAAAAACAACTGAAGTCTAAATTAAATCTGAACTAAATCTGAAATTCTCTAAATACTGTCTGAGTAAGGAGTTAAAGGAATATGTCTCCAACTAACTCCGTCTAGCAAAACTGAACTGAAATAATAAATAAAATAAAATAATATCATCCTCGAATGAATGAGGACTCACTATAACTCTGCGACTGGAATGCTACTGCTGATCTGGAACACGTGCCTCTGAACCTATGGTGTAACATAAGAGAGAGCACTGTAGCGCAAATATGTCAGTACTTCTGAATGTACTGAGTATATGAGTGAGGTAGGATAAATGCAAAGGGTTATATACATGAACAATGCTGACTAATAAGAATGTGAGAATACATACATTTATAAGCAACTATAACTGAATTCGTGGTGATACTGACTACTGAGTCTGAATACTGACAACATGGATTTACTGATACTGAGATACTGAATAGATAAATGACTATTTCTGACAGTTTGAATTATGAACAAGTGGTCTGATTGACTGTGTCTAACACTCCTGAAACTGAATACTGATAACATAAGTTGTGACAACTAACATAACTGATATAACTGTGATGATCGACAAGACCGAAGTAACTGATACTGAGCAACTGTATTTAACATTCTGAGTTCTGATGGAACTATCTGAGTTCCATTCTATTGAAATAACTGAATTTGAGATCAGTCCTAATTAGCGGGTGATCTTTAAATCTGATAATTCTGATATTGTTTAACTATAGTTAAAATCAGTCCTGTCTAATGGGTGATCTTGAATTCTATTTATAATGATAAGTATTGAATGTCTCTAACAGTACTAAATATGTACTACTAAATTGAGTTGACTATATCTGGCAGTCCTGAATTTGTAACTGAAATTGTGGGATGTATTCATCTAACCGACATGCCCCATGCTAAGCTGACTGGGGTTCAATCTCTGCCCTAACTTGAAGGGTGTCATTACCGTGCCACCAGTAAAGACAACTATTGTGGAGTCAGTCCTAATCTAGTGGGTGACTCCTGGGATCAGTCCTATACATATAAATGTGCTAATGGGTGACCCCTGAGAATGTCAGTCCTATCTAATAGGTGATATCTCGTACCTATGCTGGCTAAGTAGTTCTGGAACTTAGGGATTGCTTCTATAGCTCTCTGTCCTTTCTAGCGGTTGAGTCCCCATACCTAGGCTCACTCGGTGTTGAATCCTACTCCCATCTGAAAGACACTGAACTGGATAACTGAGCTAAACTGAATAACTAAACTAAACTAATTAGCTAAACTGATACTGATTAACTGAACTGATACTAGTGGTATTATTTAGCGGAGCTAAACTAAGTTTACTGAGTTCCTTTGACCAAAGGAACGTACTGAGTTCTGAGGACTGACTGAGAGTACTGAAATTACTGAGATTGTTAGGAATACTGTTGTTACTGAGATCACTGAGATTACTGAGTACTGAGGTTACTGAACTACTGAGAGTGCTGAGATTTCTGAGTTTTCCTGAGTCACATGACTAACTGAATTCTATAGACCATGGCTTGACTGAGACTATCGTGATAACATGACATGGCACTAGGCACATAACTATATTATTTCGGGTACAAGTACCCCCAAGACTCAATGGAAGGAAACTAACACACATGACTGACTTGATCATAAGAATAGAGTCGATAATTCACTATATCATAAGTAGGGGATTTCATACTACACTTAGTTCTCAATATCTTATACATGGAAGGGGATGTGGAAAAAATATATATACTCACGTTGCTTCAATATCATACTCATTCCATATCACAACAATAACACACAATAATAACGTGGAGTACATGTGGAATCATAAAGAATAGAACATGGGCTTGTCATTTAAGCACTATTAAGTCATAAAAACATGGATTCTATCATTCTTGGCATTTTATCAAACACATTACATGCATAACTTTGGGCATAGGTATACTTATCCATTTGACAATCTTAATCCATCAAAAATTCATGGGTTTCAACTAACCTACTCACATATTTCATGAAAAACACATCAAGATACAACCTTGAATCCAAACAACAATCATCAACATGATTATAGCCATAACACAACAAGAAAATCATAATTTATAATTTAAAAAATGATTCTTGAGCTCCATGGAAGAAAGGGATCCATGGATGAACATTACGCATACCTTAAAGCTAGATCATAAAAGAGGTCTAATATTTCTTGAAGGTTCTTGAAGAAATGCTTAGGATTGTTCTTGATTTTTCTTAACTAGGGTTTAACCCTTTTGGGAGAGAATATTCTTGTTCTTGAGGAGATGATCTTGAGAGAAAACCCTAATCTTGTGGTTGAGAGTGTATGAGAGAGCTTTTTGATATGTTTAACTAAAGAGAATGAAAGATAATACGCTCCTTGAGGGTTATAAGTCGTGGGAAGTGAAGGAAAAGATCAAAATACCTTTGCAAAAACGTCCCTCAATTGATGGAAAAAAATAGTTGACGACATTCGTGACAATCCATCATACTGGTGATAGGTTGTCATGAATTGTCGTCATAAAAAGATGAAATTTTGGTTTTCTGGTTAAGGTTGACGACATTGGTGATAGGGCATCACGGGCGTGATGGCTTGTCACAAAATGTCGTCACTGGGGGTGAAAATCTGCCCAGGGCTGACGACATTGGTGATAGGCCATCACGGGCATGACAACTTATCATGAATGTCGTCACTCAATTTCCCAGCCTGACATGCCAGAGTAAAATGGGCATAAATCCTTGCTTCGATATCGGATTTAGGAAAAATTGGTATCGTTGAAAATCTAATTCAATTATATATCTTTTGATAGGTCATGAATGCACAAATTTGTATAATAATGAGATATATTCATATTTGAAGTTGACTATAGAAATATCCTTCCCAAGAATTCAATCGGTAAGGAATGTTTTGATTCGTCTGATAGTTAGGAGTTATTTGAAGACTTAATATACATGTAACTTGCTCATAAAACTATAAAAGAACCAAGATGTACTATGCATGAGCTTGAAATATGGTGCTAATATTTTTTTGGATTTTTTGGGGTATTACAGCACTAGGAAAAGCTCCAGAGGTTTATGAGATAGAAAATCCAGTGAAACAAATACCACCAACTAAAGAGGTGCAAGTTTCTGCTGAAGGAATGATCCTGATTGGGAAATTGAGGAAATTTATTAAAGAGATCCTCAAAGACAAGTATGATGTTGTAACCAAGTCTTTCCTTACGTATGCCAAGCCCTACACTACGAGAATAGATAGCCTTGAAATGCATGCCGGCTATCAACCCCCCAAATTTAATAATTTAAGGGCAAAGGTAATCCGAAACAACATGTCACACACTTTGTTGAGACATGTAATAATGCTGGAACTTACAGTGACCATCTTGTTAAATAGTTTGTTCGTTCCCTAAAGGGAAATGCCTTTGATTAGTCTACGGACCTCGAGCCTAACTCCATCGATAGTTGGGAGCAATTGGAACACGAGTTCTTAAATTGGTTTTATAGAACAAGGCGTACAGTGAGCATGATAGAGCTCACAAATACTCAGCAAAGAAATGATGAGACAGTCATCGGCTTCATCAATCGATGGAGAAATACGAGTCTAAACTGCAAAAATAGGCTCAGTGAAGCTTCTAAAATAGAGATGTGCGTCCAAGAAATGCACTGGGGTCTTCTCTACATATTTCAAGGAATTAGACCAAAATTCTTTGAAGAGTTAGCTACTCATGCTCACAACATGGAGTTGAGAATGTCTTCTGCTGGAAAAGAAGGAGCGCCTAATCATGACCCTCAAAGGGGAAGGAAAAGCAGGAACCCAAAAGATGGGGCAAGTTTGTTCCCAAAAATAAAAACATGGAGTCCATGAAAGTTGATGTGTCTCCTGTGAAGGTCACCACAAAGGTAAGCAAGAATCAAACTGTGAAGACAACTTCTGGAGCATGTCCAAATTAGAAAACTTTGAAGGGGATGCAAGAAAATGAATATCCCTTCCTTGATTCTGATGTTGTTGAGATTTTCGATGAACTCCTTGAGCATAAGCTCATTGAAATCCCAGAGATGAAGCATCCCAATGAATATGGAAGGACCAATGACCCTAATTATTGCAAATATCATAGGCTCATAAGTCATTCTCTGGAAAAGTGCTTTGTCTTTAAAGATAAAGTCATGCAATTGGCAAAAGAGAAAAAGATCTTATTCGATGATGAGATGGCCAGTTCTCATCAAATCTCTATTACTTTTGGCTCACTCTATCCTGTCCAAATATGTGTCGAAGAGAATAATAAGAAAATATTAGAGCCTGATAGGTCTTCAATTGATAAAGGCAATGATGAAGGTTGGACTCTAGTGACAAGGCGCAGACGCAAAAAGATGAGTCTGGGAAAGGAATCATCTGCGAAGCTAACCAGAAGGAGAATGGTAAAGAAACCAAGGAAACAGAAGTTGGTTGAATCCCAAAGAAGACGAGGGTGACAGAGCTTCACCACCAAAAACCTCGGCATCCGGTGACTTTAGAGGAATTCTTACCGAGTTGGTTTTGAGTAAAGACTTCCCAAGTCAACCTTGAGGGGTTTGTTTTAATACCGCCAAAGAGGGGGCAAAGGGTGAGAATCTGGCCATAGAGGTTCCTTCACCTTCTGAAAAATTTGCTGAAACTCTTGGTAAAGAGGCATATGTGTGTGATACAAAAATCACATTCACAAATAATGATCTTCTGCTTGGTGAGGCCCTACATAACCATCCTTTATATATGGTGGGTCAAATTCTAGGAAAGAAGATCAATAGAATCTTGATAGATGAAGGGTCTGGAGTCAACATTCTACCTATCCGCATGATGAGAAAACTTGGCATCGCTACTAGCAAACTGGACGAAAGTCGTATAATGATCCAAGGCTTCAATCAAGGGGGTAAGAGGGCCATGGGATGTATCAAGTTGGGGATTCGTATGGATGATTTTCAATCAAACCCATTAATGAATATGATCGATGCCAAAAATTCAAACAATATATTGCTTAGTAGTCCTTGGGTGCACGAGAACAAAATTATCTAATCCTATTACTATCAATGCTTAAAGTATCTCACAGGTGGAGTGGAAAGAAAGATAGTTGTCGATGATAAGACATACACTGAAGCTGAGTCACATTTTTCCTATGCAAAATTCTACTTAAAAAACATATTGTGGATGAGAAAAGGGTTGAAGATATCACCAAGACCAAGTGTGACAATCTTTCATCTAAGAAGGTCACGGTGACTATAGAAAAAGTCTCCACTAAGAAGCCTCTCTCCACTTCAAATAAATAAGGTGTCGCTTCTACAAAAAAAAGGAAACTCCCGTTGTTTGTTACGTACCGAAGGTAAGGAAAGAGAAAGATCACCCATCGAATTCCCAAGATAATGTGCTAAAAGGGGCTAACTTTACCTATCAGGAAGATTGATGCAATAAATCCATATTCAAAACTTCTTGAAGAGTCTGTGACTCAAAATCTTCCATGAGATATGACACTCCCTACAAAATGTATGAAGGATGTCTTCGATCCAAATACATACAGGCTATTTGTAAAGGCTGGATACAATCCAAATGAGCCTTCAAGGTTAGGCAAACTTCCGTCGGAAGGTACGACTAGGCAGGCACGTTAAGGCCTAGGATATATGCAGCCACCTCCAATTTGCATCTCCATAAGAAGGGCGGTTAGCAACTACATAACTGTAGAAGAAGAGTTCATTGCATCCAACAAAAGGGCTTCTGTCTTTGACCTACTTGGAATATCAACTGCAAGAACTTTTTTGTTCGAAAGGTTAGGACCTATAAATAAGAGGAAAAGAAATAAGTGTAAGAGGAGTCATCAAAGCACGATGATGCACTCTTCACTTAAAATACAAAAATATTTCCAAAGTTTGATTCCTTCTATAATGAAGCGATAGACGAAACTAGTAGTTTCATACAACAAGGTATTAAAAGCTAAAACTCATATTGTGGTGTATACCAAGGAATGTGAGGAAGATAAAGAAAGTGTTGGATCCTCATATCATGTTACGATCCAAAATGAGAATGTGGTCTCGTCTCAAATGAAGGTTGATAAAGAGATAAAAGATACTTTTTGGTGTCACCACATATCCATCAACGATGATAATCATCAAGAGGAGGAAGATGCTGGAGATGCTCCATCTCAACTTGAAGAAGGATTTAAGGACACAATAGATCCCCTGAAGGAAGTTAATCTTTGAACTAATGAAGACCCAAGACTAACTTACCTGAGAGCGTTTCTAGAAGTATAGGAGGGAGTCACTTATATGGACATACTCAAAAAATATATGGATGTATTCACTTGGAGCTATAAGGAAATTCCTGGATTAGATCCGAAAGTAGCAGTCTATCAGTTGGCGGTCAAGAATGGTGCTTGTCCTGTTAAGCAAGCCCAAAGGCACTTTAGGCTAGAGTTGGTTCCTTTGATTGAAAGTTAAGTTAACAAACTCATTAAAGCGGTCTTTATTCGTGAAGTCAAATATCCCACGTTGATATCATGTATTGTTCCAGTATGGAAGAAGAATGGCTAAATTCGAGTTTGTGCTGACTTTCAGGATCTCAACAACGCCTGCCCTAAGGATGACTTTCCAATCCCTATACTAGAGTTGATGATTGATGCCACCACTGGTTATGAGGCAATGTCCTTCATGGATGGTTCATCCGACTACAATCAAATATATATGGCGCCAAAGGATGAAGAACTCACTGTATTTCATACGCCCAAAGGTATTTATTACTACAAGGTGATGTCTTTTGGTTTTAAGAATGTTGGTGCCACTTGTCAAAGGGCTATGCAGAACATCTTTGATGGCCTACTCGATAAAAATTTTAAATGCTATGTGGATGATCTAATGGTGAAGTCAAGAAAGAGACATGACCACTTAAAAGAACTAAGAATGGTATTCGAGTTACATCGAAGATAACAACTTAGGATGAATCCATTAAAGTGTGCCTTTGGAGTTACTTCTGGAAAGTTTCTTGGATTTATTGTACAATACCGAGGAATTAAAATTGATCAAGACAAGGTCCATGCGATTTTGAAGATGCCCGAGCATCAAAATATTCATAAGTTAAAAAGCCTTCAAGGAAGGCTAGCATATTTAAGGAGGTTCATCTCAAACCTGGCCGAAAAATGTCAACAATTTAGTCGTCTTATGAAGAAGGACACTCCCTTCGAATGAGACCAAGCTTGTAGTAATGCCTTTGAGAGTATCAAATCATACTTAATAAAGCCACCAGTTCTTGTGGCACCCATACCTGGGAAACCATTGATACTCTACATCGTGGCACAAGAGAGGTCAGTTGGAGCACTACTGGCTCAAGAAAATAGTGAAGGCAAGGAAATCTCTCTTCACTATTTGAGCAGAATGATGATGCCGAATGAACTAAAGTATTCTCCAATTGAAAAGTTATGTTTGGCATTAGCCTTCTCGATTCAATAGATGAAGCACTACTTTCAGGCTCATGTTGTTCGGCTTGTCTCTAGTGCAAATCCCATCAAGTTTGTAATGTCGAAACCAATCCTTAGGGACTGACTTGCAAGATGGTACCTTCAATTTCAATAGTTTGAGATTGCATATGTTCCCCAAAAGGCTGTAAAGGGACAAGCATTGGCTGACTTCTTGGCACACCACCCGATACCTGATGATTAGGAACTGAGCGATGAACTTTCTGATAAAGATGCAATGGTTATTGAAGTGAGACCCCCATGGAAAATATACTTTAATGGTTCTTCACATTGAGATGAAGTTGGTGCCGGTGTGGTGTTTTTCACTCTACGAGAAGAGGTCATCCCATACTCTTTTACACTTACAAACCATTGCTCTAATAATGTCACTGAATATCAAGATTTAATACTTGGACTTGAGATGGCAGTAGACATGAAACAACTGCAATTACAAGTCTTTGGTGACTCCCAACAAGTGATCAAGTAGCTTTTGGAAAGCTATAAAGTAAGAAAGCCTGAGCTACGACCATATTATGATTATGCAGAGAAGTTAATGAGGTGGCTTGGAGAAGTAACCCTCCAACATGTGCCAAGGAGATAAAATAAGTAAGATGATGCCCTAGCTACTTTGGCCTCAATCGTGACTCTTCTAAATCAGGCCCAAGTTACTGTCCGCCAAGAATGGGTAGTACCGCCATCATATGAGGATATGGAAAACAAGGTAGCATACCTCATTATCGTGTCTAAAGCTGTAAAAGAAGATTGACGACAACCTATCATTGATTACTTATGTTATGGGATACTTCAAAAGATCCAAGGAGAAAGACTGACATTCGTCGTCGTGCACCTCGTTTCCTTTACTATAAAGACATACTGTACAAAATATCATTTGAAGGAGTACTCTTACGGTGTTTGGGAGAGGATTAAGCAATTCAATCTTTGCAAGAAGCGCACTCGGGAGTTTATGGATCACATCAGTCTGGATCGAATCTCCATTTTTACATTAAAAGGATGGGATATTATTGGCCAACGATGGTGAAAGATTTCTTGGATTATGCTAGAAGATACAAAGCTTGCCAATTCCATGCAAATTTCATACATCAACCTCCAGAGGTGCTACATCCAACTGTAGCGTCTTGTCCATTCAATTCTTGGGGAATGGATGTTGTTGGTCCACTACCAAAGTCTTCTGGTGGATACTTATACATCTTGGCCGCGATAGATTACTTCCCAAAATGGTCCGAAGCTGTTGCTCTCAAGAAAGTAAAGAAAGAAAATATTGCGAACTTCATCCGAGTGAATATCGTCTACCGCTTTGGAATCCCTTAATATATAATAACTTACAATGGCAAGTCATTTGATAAGAAACTGATGAATAAGATTTGTGATCTCTTTGGATTCATGAAGCGCAAGTCTTCTATGTTTCATGCTACTGCCAACGGTCTAGATGAAGCCTTCAATAAGACTTTATGCAACTTGTTGAAAAAAGTCATTTCTAAATCCAAACGAGACTGGCCTGAACGAATGGAAGAAGCTTTATGGGCATATAGGACAACTTACCATACACCAACGCAAGCAACCCTATACTAACTTACTTTTGGAGTTGAAGCAGTCCTGCCACTTGAGCGTCAAATACTTTTTTTAAGACTGGCTATTCAAGAAGGGCACACCGATGAAGAAAATGCTAAGTTGTGTCTTGCGGAGTTAGAAGCTCTTGATGAGAAGATGTTGGAAGCTCAACAAAATCTTGAATGTTACCAAGCCCGTCTATCTCATTCTTTCAATAAAAGAGTTCTCTTAAGGTGCTTCTAAGTTGGAGATCAAGTCCTTGCAGTAAGAAGGCTCATTATCACTTCTCATAAGTCTGGGGGCAAATTCACCCCAAAGTGAGATGGACCATATGTCGTATAAGAGGCATATTCAAATAATTCTTACAAGTTTGTTGATATAGATGGCGTGAGGATTGTGCCCATCAATGCTAAGTTCTTGAAGAAGTGCTATCCTTAAAGAAAGATAACACTCTTTAAGGTACAAGTATAAACTGAATGTACACTCCTTAATGAACGAGTATAAACTGCATTTACACTCCTTAAGGCACGATTATAAACTGCATGTACACTCTTTAAGGCAAGAGTATAAATAGCATATCCACTCCTGGCTCGCAAGAGTATAAACTGTGTACGGCTCAAAAAGAAAATGAAAGTCCACTAGGTTGAAAACCTCGAAAGAGGTGGCCTAGGAAAAAGTTAGGACACAAGAAAAAAAAATAATCACCCAGAATTACGTTATGATTTGATCCTCTTTACTGAGGTACGTAGGCGCTTAGAATTTCATTCTAAGTTCAGCTGCATAAGTGTCAAAAAAAAATATGTTCATACAGTATCTACCATATGATACCAAGTATGAAATTATTCTAATTAAGTTTTGGATTTACTCTAAACATTTGTGACTCAATGGGGGCAACCCATCGAAAAGAAAGAGAGTTCCTTCAATGGGATATGGAATGCCAAAGTTCTCCAAGCCTACAACTAAAAGGATCTGAAAATTTACATGCCTTAATGTGGACAAGATTTGTTCGTTTTCACCTTAAGCGGTCCTCTAATGAGTTTATCCTTAAAGTATATTGAAATTTTAAGGTCTTAAGGTGGAAAAAATTTTTCCCTTTGCACCTTAAGTTATCCTCTCATGGGTTTATCCTTAAAAGGATCTCAAAATTTACATGCCTTAAGGTGGACAAGATTTGTTCATTTTCACCTTAAGCGGGCCTCTAACGAGTTTATCCTTAAAGGATATTGAAATTTTCATGCCTTAAGGTGGACAAGATTTGTACCTTAAGCTGACCTATTATGGGTTTATCCTTAAAGGATATCAAAAATTCCATGCCTTAAGGTGGACAAGATTTGTCCCTTTGCACCTTAAGTTGGCTTCTCGTGGGTTTATCCTTAAAAGGATCTCAAAATTTTCATGCCTTAAGGTGGACAAAATTTGTCCCTTTGCACTTTAAGCTAGACGCTCGCGGGTTTATCCTTAAAAGGATCTCAAAAGTTCCATGCCTTAAGGTGGACAAAATTGGTCCCTTTGCACCTTAAGCTGGCCTCTCGCGGGTTTATCCTTAAAAGGATCTCAAAATTTCCATGCCTTAAGGTGGAAAAAATTTGTCCCTTTGCACCTTAAGTTGTCCCCTTACGTGTTTATCCTTAAAAGGTTATAAAAATTTCCATGTCTTAAAGTGGACGAAATTTGTCCCTTTGCACCTTAAGCTGGCCTCTTACGTGTTTATCCTTAAATGGATATAAAAATTTCCATGCCTTAAGGTGGACAAAATTTATCCCTTTGTACCTTAAGACGGACTCTCGCGGGTTTATCCTTGAAAGGATATCAAAATTTTCATGCCTTAAGGTGGACAAAAAGTTGTCCCTTTGCACCTTAAGCCGGCCTCTCGCGGGTTTATCCTTGAAAAGATATCAAAATTTTCATGCCTTAAGGTGGAAAAATTTTTGTCCCTTTGCACCTTAAGCTAACCATTGGAAAGGGCCCATACTTAAAGAATACCATTTCATTAGAGTATCAAGTGAAAGGGACTATACTTAAAGAAGACCATTGCATAAGTGCATCGATGAAAGAGCCCATACTTAGAGAAGTTCATCACATAAATACATTGGTGAAAGGGACCATACTTAAGAAAACCATGCCTTCTCCAAGAAAAGTATTTCGGTCTTTAGGTGATAGAGGCGAAGTTAAACTCTTACCACCTTAAGCTAGCCAATTATGCGTAAGTCTTTCGGTCTTAAGGTGACAAAGGCAAAGTTAAACTCCTTCCACCTTAAGCTGGCCAATTATGCGTAAGTCTTTCGGTCTTAATGTGAAAGAGGCGAAGTTAAAATTTTACCACCTTAATCTGGCTAATGGTTGCATATTGCATATTTGTTTCAACCCTTCAAAAAAAAAGGAGGAAACAAGAAGAAAGTAAAAACACAAATAGAAAGGATATTACCTGTCAGAGTGTTGCGATCTTAAAAATTGTATATCAATAACTTGGATTGAGACAAGATTCCTTGATGAGAATAAAACCCTCAAAATATAGTTTGAGGAAATCAAATCTCCCTTTGGTGGTGATGGTCCCACATCAAGATATAAATTATTTGGGGAAGCAATGTAAATCTGGAATCCTCTGTCAGATAACATATAAGATCGACTTCAAAAAATCATCTAGAACAATTCAAAAAATGATAAAATCCAAATTTTGTATATGTTATATATGAATGTTTCCTACATATGTAGGATCAAGCGTATCATAATTTTGATACTCTCCCATTGAGATATAATTTTTTTCGTAATGTCGCGTAAATCTGAAATTGTTGATGCATCAAAACTCAATGTTGATTTCAGGATAACACCAGAAAATATCTCGTGTGTATTAAATTATGAATTTTGGATATGTTATAGATATTTGGATCTAGTTTCACAAAAATTAAGCGTCTTATGATTTCACCTTCCTACTTTAAGATATGAAAGTTTTAGTAAAGACGCGCAGATCTGAAATTTTCAGCATGATAAAATTTAGGGATAATTTTCAGCTGAATTTTGGATATGTTATAGATATCAAAGTCTAGTTTCTGGACTATCAAATGGTTCATAATTTTGGTATTCCTACAATTAGATATGAATTTTCTACCACTAACATGCTGTCCTGAAAAAAAAGTAACGAAAATAAGAGAAAAGTAGGAGGGAAAGAAATTACCTCAATATTGTTGATGGCTTGAAAACCCCAAAATTGATATTAAAAAGGTGTAAAAACTACCTCCTTTTATAGAGTTGTAGGATGGATGTTTTCTTCTCCAATATAAATTCAGATTGAAATAACTTTCATCTCCAAATTCAAATCGGAGATTGTTTCTTTCTCCAATATAAATTCAGATTGGGATAGCTTCCATCTCCACATTCAAATTGGAGATTATTTCCTTTTCCCAAACAAATTCAAATTGGAGGTTATTTCCTTCTCCCATACAAATTCAAATTGGAGGTTGATTTCCCTCTTCCATACAAATTCAAATTGGAGTAGGGCTGTGCAAAAACCGAACCGACCGATAAACCGAACCGATAAAAATGTTATTGGGTTATTGATATTGGGTTATTGGGTTATTGGGTTAACGATTTTTTATTGATTTTATAAAAAAATTTATTGGATAAACGATTCGATTTTGGTTTTAGCTTATTGGGTTATCGGTTAAACCGATAACCCAATAAGGATACACTAAGTTATTATTTTACTCTTATCTGTATTATATATATA
This sequence comes from Capsicum pubescens, assembly GCA_030864215.1. Taxonomy (NCBI): domain Eukaryota; kingdom Viridiplantae; phylum Streptophyta; class Magnoliopsida; order Solanales; family Solanaceae; genus Capsicum; species Capsicum pubescens. The sequence continues at coordinate 225,335,300 of CM061546.1, forward strand.
AATATTTATATATATATATACACACATACACACACACACACTACTTATTCACAATTCAGAGATTCACAAAGTATTAACCTATTCAGAGCAACAAAGGCACAATACAAAGCTCGGGTATTGTCGTATTGGAAAGCTTGAAGAATTTAATAGCTTCAAACAATTAGGATTCATTTTTTTTTCGAACTAACATTCAATTCAAGTTTGAAGATTCTTGTAAACTAAAACGCATTGCGTATGATTTTGGCGGCAACTATGATTTCATTTTTTTATTTAGTTGTTACTATTTTTATTTTATGAGTATTTTCTTATTGGTTAAACAGAAAACTGAAACGTTAAGCACCAAAAATCGATAAACGAAAAACCGATAAGAAAATATCTTATTGGTTGGTTATTGATTTTGCATATTTAAAAATCGAAAACCGATAAACCGAATCAATAACACATAAAACCAAATCGAACCGAGCGATGCACACCCCTAAATTGGAGGTTGTTTCATTCTCCCACACAAATTGGAGGTTGTTTCCTTCTCTAATCTAAGTTTAAATCGAAAAAGTTTTATTCTTGGTTAAGTAAGGCAATGAAAAAGTCTTTCCAAACTATTTGAAATTGGATATCATGCCTCACCAATGGGTCTTAAGTATAGAGATTCGTAAAAAATAAAATAAGAGAGCTTTGAGAGACAATGTCAATATGGTTTGACTTTAAAGTTTTTGAATGAGGTGTTCTTATGTATGGAAAATCGTTGAAGCACGAAGGAAATATGTTTAAATGTTTATTAAATGTCTCGACTAGTCTTGAAGTAGGGGCAATTGTGGGCGATGTAATTTTATTAAATTTAAATCCATACAAAATTCGGATTATATTAAATTCAAAATATATTAGTCCCGAATAAATATTACGGATTAATTATTTAAGTCCAAATAGGTATGGATTTAAATAAGACCCAATATTTATTGGGTTAGTCCATTAATTTGGGCTACAAATGATAAGCCCACTTTACTAAGCCCAAAATATTTTCATATTCTAGAGGCCCAAATAAGCGCCACGTGTCAAATGACGTGGCATGCCAAGTCAAGTGAATGAGCCAATAGGACCATGCCACGTGTCAAACTGATGCAGCAGGCCCATTAAATAAAAGTCCATAAAAGGTGCCACATCACTTTAATCTGATTGGTCAAAGGAAGTCCATATTCATCATGATTCTTCCTTTCCTACAACTATAAATAGGGGTCTCATAATTCAGAAAAAGGGACCCCCAGAATTCTAACAAGTAGCAAGAGAAAGCTCTTGGATTAAACGCCGCAATTTCTCTAAAATCTCAAGCATCCAAATCAAGTTCATCAAGATTCAATATCAAGACCGCAATATTCAAGAACAAGCTCAAAAACCCTTGAATTCAAGCACAAGTCAAGATCAAGTCTCTCAAGTCCACCAAATCAAGTTCAAATTCAAGATCAAGCTTTAAGCTCTTGAATTTATATTTGAAAAGGCGAATCAGAGGATTCATAGAGATTGTAACACTCGCATTGAAATCAATAAATTGATTGTTGCAGTATATTTTTCTTGTCTTGATTATTTATTTATTTTCGGCTTCGAAAATTTTATTGTCCAACACCATTCTATAGGATAAATTTTTATTCAAGTCAGCGAAAGTCATAATATTCGACAACATTTAAAAGTATGCCAAATTCATTAAATACATAACAAGTGTTGTAAATTGAAAAATGATTACTTTCAAATATCAGGCTTTGATACCACATTTAAGGATTTAACATACTGTAAAAAAATAAACAATCTAACAAGAAATTCTACCAATTAATTAGAGTTGTAGAAATATATGATTTTCACATTAACTTAATCCAACCAGAGGCGGATCGAGGATTTCAAATTTGTAAGTTCTCAATAAAACAAATAAAGCTAGAAAAAATTAAATGGAACCTTCATAGGGGTTCGAACTCACTGCTAGCAGTAGCATGGCACACATCTCAAGTGTGTCCCTCCTATCACCGAGATATCCCATTACTTTGTTATGGGTTCCCACCTATTAATATTTAAATTATTGATAATTTTTCTAATGTAATTATAAGTCTTATGGTAGCGGAAAGCACAACCCGCTACCCTAGGTCCGCCCCTAAGTCCAACAATTATTAAGTCAAGATAGTATACCTTAATAAAAAAAAAGAGCAGTCCGATGCACTAAAGATACCGCTTGTGCGGTGTCCGGGGAAGGGCCCCACCACAAGGGTGTATCGTACGCAGTCTTACCTTGCATTTCTGCTAGAGGATGTTTCCAAGGTTTGAGCCCGTGACCTCCGTCATGATATCTTCTTGACTTGGGAGCGGAAGTTTGCTTCTTAATTTCTCTTGTTCTTTTTATTAGAAACTCTTTTCTCTCACTTTTTCTTTACAAGTTTCTTTAAGAATGATATTAATGGAATATACCTATTCTCCTTTAAAAGGCATCGAGTGAGGTCCCAAAAATGAAAACGTAGTGGGGAGTTACACATCCTTTTAACTATTTCCATCAGATAGAAAAAAACAAAGGAGTTACGCTATAAATTAACTTCTCCATAACATCCAATTAATTTAGCTGCTTTATTTATTATTGGTTAATATTTCTGACTTTATAACGTCGTAACTTACATAAAATATTCAATTTATGCATGCAAATCGGTCTGGACACTACAATTACATTTTCTCTTTATAGTTCATTAAAAAAAAAGAACATTTGTTGAAGTATTTCGCCCTCGACTGCAAGCTTTAGCAAGGCAGCAAATGCTTGTCTCTTTTACATCCTAGTATATCGAAACGAAAAGTAGAAAAAGTACTATGATGAACAGGTAGAAGAAAATTGTATTATTCTTGAGCAAGGAAGTAGCTTTTAACATAATGGATCAACAAGAAAGTACCCAAGTCGTGAATAATAGAAAGTCCAATATTAGATACTACAAAATCATGCAGGTGATGATGGCCTATACCAATTGTGATAGTGGCCAGCGGGAGAGGAGGATATACACAATAAATCAAGACAAGAAGATACTGCTTTCCTTCTTGGTGTAAACTTAATTGCTATTCTTGACGCCTATGTGTATATTTGTTTGGTAAATTTGCTTATAGTATCAAAACATCTACCACTTCTACAACAACCTATTAGTCCCATTTCAATTTCTTTGAGTGGAACACACACGGACGCATATATATTGAAAAGCAATAGTTAATTAAATACAAGTGCAGATATCGTAATCTCATAACCGTGTAATTCCATGATATGAACTATGAAACACAATATTAGTACGATCTCACTAAGAAAACCAGTTGAATTTAAAAAGTCATATGAGTATGTAAAACTTTTTTATATTATCGATGTATATTAGTTAAATGTAAGGAGCATATGATAAGTATGTTGTTCTAACCTATATTGCTATATGTATGCAGCCTATGATTAGATAAACATTTACATGGTCCTGTTAAGCTAACCTACACTTGTAGATAAATCTTCCGGGTAAGCTTGATATAATAACATGGAAAGTAGCGTATCATAACCTTATTATAGCCAGTTATACTAATCAGTGATCCTACAAAACATATTTACATTTATTAGTATACATTAATAGGAGTAACTAGTAAAGTTTATGCCATGTGATTAGGATGTCACGAGTTTAAGTCTTGGACACCGCCTCTGGCAGAAATGCAATGTAAGACTGCGTACAATACACTCTAGTGGTGGAGCCCTTCCCCCAGACTCTACGCATAACGGGAGCTTTAGTGCACCAGACTTCTCTTTCAATATACATATATTACTTATTATATTTTTTCTTCAATTGGAAGAGACATCTACAAGAATTCTTTCATAATTTGTAATTTTTTTAGTTTCTAATATCCCAGGTACCGTATTTAAAATAACACGATCAAAGATAATTTGATACCATACGTATTTTAAATTTAAGATAAAAAATTTAAAAGACTTCATTACTTTATTAAATTTCTTACCAATAAAATTAAAAGAAAGAAATTGAAATGAATGCAATAATATTTCATAGGGCATTGGGGATTGCTCTTTTCCAGAGAACTAGATATATCTAGGCATGAAACTTTTGCTTCAACCAAATATTGAGAAAAATAATTTTCAAACTATTTATTAATTGCCGATAAGTCTTGCAACCCAGACTCACGTGGATATGATATTAAACCAGATATAAGCACCAACGTGGTTTGTGGTTGAAATTTTGTACCCTTAACTAGAGGTCTCAAGTTCAAGTTTTGAGTATGAAAAATCAGATTGAGAGTGATATCCTAATAATTGGCTCTGCAATGTGAAACTCAAACATGGACATCAATACGAATACCAAAAGAAAACCTCATTTAAGCAGTCGAAACTCTACGGCATAAACCTTTTTTTTTTCCGTGTGCGCGCGCGCGCTCTATTTAGTGGGAATTGATTCCACCATGCACATTCTTGTCATCGATCTCCCCAATACATCTTGCACTTAGCCTTTCTGGCTTCCACCAGTTAGCTAATTTTTGTATTTTATACTGATGAGGTGCTCTCCGTTCCACTCAAAAGATAATTGTGTATTTTTTTTTTTTGCTTTCTCTTATTCTTGGTTATATTTATATATTTATATTTCATTGACAGCCAAATTAGTTTGGTATATACTTAATTATTATTTGGTTGTTGTATACATTTATAGTCCATTATGCCAATCTGAATATTGCAGATTATGAAACTGCTACTGAGTTATTTCCAATTATTAGGTGGTATTATGTCTTAAGTCCACATCATAAAGTAATTGGGGAAGGTAAGAAGTCAAGTTGAAGCAAATCTAAGGCAATAGTTTCATGAAATATCACACATGGTGGATTGATGATTTATTTTCCTAGACTTTCTTATGTAACTTCCCATGAATCTTTTTCCAACCAGTTGATTATAATTTGGGCCACTTGATTACTCGAATGTTCATCTTTCTTTGATATTTTATACTATTATATCTCTGCCATCACAACCGACTCATATTTTCACGAGTCTATTCATCATAATCATTAAAGCTATTGAATTTTTATCTGAACACGAGCATATAACAATCACTAACATCACTTTATGTACCAAAAGTTTCACAAAATGAGAGATGTCTAACGATCTTAAGGATACAATGATACCTACCCTCAGCCGATGTAAAATACTTAAAGCATTATATTCTTGGCATGCCCATTGATCTTAACAACTGAAGCGTGCATAATATAATAAGGGCACCAAGCGAGGCAAAACAAAAATTGATTTATCATTTCTGAATTCTATAAAAGGAAGATTATTGGGTGTTGGATAAATTTTACACACACACACAGATATATATATATATATTAAGCGAATTTCTAACTATTAATACAAGGTTTTGGCGAAAGCTACCATGAATTCTATTGATTGCGCCAAAGCTACCATGAAATCTGTTGATTAATATATCCACAAGTTGGAACTCTAGCTCAGCTCCTAGGCCCAATATTGAATACACAAAGAATAATGAAGGTTTGCAAAGATTAGTATACTTTAATCCTTATAAATAGCTCATGAGAAAATGATCATTTAAAATCATACTATAAGAAGACATTTCGATCCATCCCTTGCCTTTGATCAGAAATATTTAAAATTACTTACCTTTTAATGGCATTTGGTCTTAGATGTTAGTGCAGTCAAGATTTGGATTGATACAGTATCGTACTGATAATAAGGTTGAGTGGTCATGATGGGGAAGATAGGCACATGAATAACCAACTCATCATTTACCACATACATGTACAGTTCAACGAGTATGCCCCACTATGCTGGGAAGTACAGTACAATGATAGCAGTTGAATTGCCTTGAATTTTTTTCGAACGGAGCACCGACAATTCTTGCGCATGAGTTAGTAATGCACGTGCCCTGCTTCTCCATCTTGATCAACAAACACCTTTTTCATTCCTCAAACACAGGCTAGCAGTTCACACACATATATATAGGGAGTTTTGAAGAGAGATGAGGGATTTAAGAGAAGAAAACAAGGGGGAACTTTAATTTGCTTTGAAACAGAGATGATTGATTATTTGCTCAAGCTAGGCTCACATTTATAACCAAAGAAACAGAACTGTGGACTGATGTCCTGAAGGTTTTGTTTGGTGTAGGCGTAAAGGAGCAACTAAGAAGATTAGTTGAAAGTGGGACCTCTAAAGTTCTCTCTGTTCAGGTTGGGCCACTTCACCCGTCATTATGGCACATGTTGTACATTACTAACCTCGTCACTCTTCCACTATGACATATAGTAGTTGTCTATGTTTTTAGCACCTGGAAAACGCAGTGATTAACTAGCTACATGTGATTTTGCTTAATAGTACATACATATCACGCAATATTAGAATTTAGATTAGCTCTGTCTTAGCGGTATAATATGTAGTAAACTTTATTGGCTAGATCACAGGAATTGAAAGGGCTGACATAAAAGTCTCAATCAACATAATACATAGTCCCAGATGCAAATTTAAGGCATATACCTTTCACGTTTTTTTCCGTAGGGAGGGAGGAGGGGGGGGGGGGGGGTGTCGAGATTTGGTTTTGTAAGAAATGAGATGGGAAGAGTTTGATGAGAACAAATGTTGTGGTGATTTTACTTTTAAACGTGTCACATATTTCTATAGGTATAAGAATATGTTATAGAAATAAAAACAAAAGTTCAAATTTTTATTTTTCAAATAGAAAAGCATCATTTATTTTGAAATAGACTAAACATAGAGCGTAAGTGGCAAAGTAAGGAACAAGCAAGCACCTCATGGTCGACATTCTTGCGGACCATGAGGGCTTTTCCTAAATTCTCTATGAAATATTGTTTAAGAGTGTTGTATATTGACGCTTACAAATCTGTGCTTTTGTCCTAATTAGGAAGAAAACCAAATGACTCCTCATATATTTTAGGGAAAGGGCCAAATTCACCCTTCTACTTAGAAAACTTCACCAAGTATACCCTTCGTCATATTTTGGGGTCAAATTTATCCTCATTATCATACTTTAGGGACAAAATTTCCCTTGATGTTAAGAAAATTTTCACTTATACCATTCCTTTTAATAGAAAAATATGGTGACCCTCCAAGTTATTTTCTGTATTTTCGCTCATTTTCTCCATTTAAAGCTTTCCTATAGCTACCCAAGTCACTTGTGACTTGCTGAAACTGACAGTTCGGTTATTGGGCAGTTCGTTTGGTTTATAGAACAAATTTTCTGTTTTGAAGTATTCATTGGTTCAAATTGACCACCGGGGAAAAAACGTTAATCAAATCATCTCGTATGCAAATTCTAATAGTTCCAACAGCTCTGAAACATCAATTTTAATCTAGGTACACCGAGTCGGTTCGGGTTCTGAGGCTTTTGAACTCATTTCGAGCTATTGGTCGAAAGTTAAGAAAAATGGCACTAGGGTGTGGGACCCATTTTTCATCGAAACAACCTCGGATGAAAACTTTAATAGCATCATTTTTTCCGAAATGTCGAAGTTGAAAGGGTAGAATAGTTTTTTTTTGTATATGGTATTTTAGGTGAATTTTGAGGGGTTAACGAGATTTGAAAAATTCCAAGTCTCAGCTAGTGTTGGTGCTTCACTTAAGCGCCCATAAGTTCACTTAACTGAATGCCGCTATAGCATCCTGATGGTTGCTTAAGCAGCCTAGCATCGCCCAACAGATATTACTTAAGCCGTCAAAGGTCTCTTAAATAGGATCTGAACTGACACCAGATGTTGCTAAAGCGACACAAGGTCTCTTATGCGTTGACAACTTTAGCAGACCAGTGTCCCCTTAAGCAGCACCATTGGACCTGGTAAGGGTATAAAACCCCCACTTAGACCAATTTTCACCATTTTTCACCCATTCTCAATTGTGTAAATCCCTAAAGAGTGTAAAAAATTTGGGAAAATCATTAGTGAGTGATTTTAAACTATTTGTTGACTCGATTAATGTATTTCTTCTTTGAATTCTTGGTAAGTTTCCTCATATTCCATAGTTGATTTCTCATGATTTTCCCAAAATCCATTAATCATTGGTGGGTTTATTGTAGCACTATTAGGGCTTGAAATTCACCAATTTTAGAGGGTAAATGTTCTTTGAATATACATGGACATTATGTTGATTTAGAAAGTGTGATTTCATAAATGGGTCCCACATAGGATTTTTACCTAATTTTGGACTCAAAATACAATAGTGCAATATGGGTATCATTATTCTCGTTTTGATGAGTAGATTGTGATTTTGATAGTGTGGCATCTTGCAGAAGATTCTTGAAAGAGGAAATCACTAGTTTAACAAATTCTTTGGGCTTTTTTCGGACGATCAGGTAGGCTAGGTTTACCTTCTTTATAGACTGAGCTAATTCTTAGTATATTTACGATATTATGCTAGATATGAGATTGAATTCAGGTATTGAAAGTATGATTGATATGATTAGTCTTATTTGGACCGTTTAGGCTATCTTGAAATCATAATCTAGGAGGAATTAACCTAGTTGCTCATGTTCTAGGTCGAATTGACCTAGTTGTTTATATTCTAGGTAGAATTCACCTTGTTTCCCGTGTCTAGATGGAATTAACCTAGTTGTTCATGTTTTAGGTGGAATTGACCTAGTTATTTATGTTTTAGGTAGAATTGACTTAATTGCTCGCATTTATATAGAATTGAGTTAGTTGCTCACGTTTAGATGAAATTGACTTGGTTTCTTATGATTTATGCAGAATTGTTATCTTAGGGTTAATTACGGCTTATTTAATATCTATAGGTGGATTTTGATACATTATCCTAGTCCGGGATAGAATTTACCTAAAAATAGAATTTAGAGATTAGAAGTGGGTCCTTCTGGCCCTCCTTAGGCAAAGACTTTTGTTAGCTTTTAGAGACATTATACCAATGTTATACCATTATTAATGATTATTTGGGGAATTTGAGGAGTTTGAATACTTAATGATTATGTTAGTTTGGTATTTGAGAGTTGGTGCTAATTTAAGATAAAACCCAATGGTTTGTAAAGAATGTATATAAGTATGGGTTATTGGTATGGTTTATTTATATAGTTTGTTGATATGGTTTATTGGTACAGTTCATTAATACGGTTTATTGATATGTGTTTTTCTTCAAATCCGACGTAAACCCTCCCAACATTTTTGTCCTAGAATTTAAACCGCCATTCCTATATTGATAGAGCAAACCAAATGATTTCTATGTCAAAATAAGTGTGTTGATAAATTCTATAGTGGGGAATATCTTTGGATATGATTAAGATCATACAGATCTCCTAACTCAAAGATGAGTTGAGAACTTTTCTTTCGATTGAGTTTTAGTAGATGTTTCAACTTGGGTCAATTTACAATGACCATTAATCGTAGAATATAACGAGTTAGGTGACCTATTATACATCAAATAAAAGAAATTTAAGTCTTCTTCTAACACATCTATTTTAACTTAATCTGATATCAGATTAGAAAGTTATGTTCATTTTACATTAGAGTATCTATCTGTCAGAATGTGATAACTGAGTTGATGAGCCATCAACCAGGTGATGACTAAGATGATGAGATGTTATCTAGGTGACAAGACGAAAACCCAAGTCATCAGCCTTAACTATAGTATGGCATAATCCATCTAGAGTTGATGACTAGGGTGATGAGATATCACCAAACAGACGATTTTTCGACCAAGTCGTCAGTTGAAGAATCCCTGCAACTTTATTATTTCCTTAGGGGTATTTTAGTATTTTTATCACCTCAAACCCTACCCCCACTACTTAAATAACCCTTTAAAATACCTATACTTATTATTTATCAAATTTTGTAGGGATAATTCCCATCTCTTCTATCAAGAAAAAAAAGTTAAGGTTTCTTCTAAAGTTCAACTTCTAAGGATTAGAATTCAAGTTTTCCTTGAAGAAATCAAGAATTTAAGGTATGTGGGGTTTGGACAAGGATACTGTTTCATCTTTGTGTCCAAAAGTTCTGTTTTTGAATTGAATTTAAGAGATTTCAATTAGGGTTCATACCCAATTTCCATATTTTTGAAATTATGACTTTATCATGTTATTTAAAGTTCAGTTAGCACAAGAATTTACCTTTACTCATGTTTTTTGCTTACATTATTGTTCTTTTGAGATGCATTTTAGTATTTTTACATGAATTCCTATGAGTTGCTAAATATGCATGATTTTTCAGCATGATTTAATCAATTTAAAATTAAATGTCTATTAATTTATCATGACTCTCCCAGTTTACAAAAAGTTTAGATTTACTATCTTAGATTACTATAATATGATTTAGATTTTAGTTTTGATCTTATGATCTCATACATTATATGAAATTCATGCAGATATTCATGAGTTTGATTTATTAACAGTAGCATGATTGGCTTTTAGATTTATAAACCTAAATGCTTATTTTATGGTGAATTCCAACAGTACGAGCATGCAATGTATATATATATGGGAGTAGTATTTAGCACCGAGAGGCGAATATTGGTTCATCATATACTATTCTTCAAAAACTATGTGCCACCATCGATTTAGGGGCCTCGGTAGAAAAGTGTCCCCCTTGCAAAATATGGGCTCAGTTTAGTTATCACTCCAGTTTAGTTCAGGTTCTATTTTGATAGAAAGATTATAACAACCCTCCTTACAGTGGGTTAGATGTTGGATCCATTCTAGCATACATGTTTTATGGGCGTTATGAGAATCTCCCTCAAAAATAAGTATTTTATAAACTAAGTGTAAAGACTCACAGTTTTGTTTAGAAATTGTTTTATGAGTTATTCCTTATGAGATTTCAACTTTTTGTTTTCCCTATAATAAAGGTGAGTCTTTTTACACTTAGCCTGCATGATTTGAAAGTATATCCAACTATAGTTTTACATATTCTACAGGGGTAAAGATTTAAGAAACTAAGTGTAGTGACTCACTGAGTTTAACAAATTATTCTTTGTTATTCATGTTCTATGATATTTTATCTTTCATTTTATTCCAGTCTCTTGGTGAGTCTACTTACACTTAGCATGCTTGTTTTAAGACTGTGCATTGATTTAATTTTTACTTATTGCATTCAACCCTACTTACTCAGTACATCCCAGAAGTACTGATCATATATATGTTTGTGTGGCTACATTATTTCATAATGTAGGTATCAGTTGTAGCCCATACACCATATTTAGATAATTCACAACTTTCAGCCAGCAAGTGATGAGTTCTCTTGATTTGGGGACTTGAGTTAACTATAGTTCCAGTATTATATATTTTATTCAGTTGTACTGATTATTGATAGTTAAGGGTCATGTCCCGACTACATGTGGTCAGTATTAGTAGAGGTTTCATAGACGCTCAGTCAGAGTTGATGTATTCATTTTCAGTTTCATTTGTATAACTGATGTTGTAAGTTTTTGAATAGTATTATATTTATTATGTTCACCTAAAGACAACTCTTCCACTTATTATTTCCATATTTATGTATTTATTTAGTTTCTCATAAATTATGCCAATAATGGTTTAGCTTAGAACAACTTGTGGTTCTAAGCACCGAGTGACGTCTAGGGAGTAGTCTCAGTGCGTTACAAACTCGGTATCAGAGCATAGAGTTTAAGTGTCCTAGGGTGTCTAGTAATGCCTTGTGGAACAATAAAGAGACATTTGTACTTTTATTTGAAAGGCTATTGGGCATTTAAGAAATATTTTCCTCTCTCATACTCTAGATCATGCAGTATGGTTGTTCTTTTAGAAACTTCTATCGATTTGTGTGTGATTCCATAATTCTCTATCTATGACTTATTCTTTAGATAACATGAGTATTAAATTTCAATTCCTCCTCAGATGATGCTCTTAGATTCACTATCACTAACTTCAAAAATTGCACTAAGGTCATAAAAGGAGCCCACTAGTGTGTTTAAAGTCCTTTAATTCAAAAGCTTATGTCCTCATGCATACGATTTCTATAGTTAAGACATAATATGATACACAATCATATTTCTCTTTATCCCTTTATTACATATAACACTCATAATAGGACAGAGCATATGCCTAGAGTTTGAATACTATTTTTATTAAGGGATAGTGTAACTTTGGGTGTTATGATTCTTAAGTAGTAGAACATCCTTAGAGTTGAAAGTATGGGTTTTGAAGTTTAGTAACAAGAAAAAGTATAGGATGAATGTGATATTCCCTTGTGTGTTAACTAGTGAATATTGTGTAGGTTTTATGGTAGAAGGTAGATAATGAGTAATTAGTTAAGGTGAATTATGTTATTGTAATACCCCGATCGTTTCCTAATCCTAAATCTATCTTTTGAGTGGATATGTATGACTTACAAAGTGATTGATGTTTAAACCATGTTTTATTTCTCTAATTTCTACTTTTTTTCATGTAGAGCATTGAATAAGCTTTCCATCGATACCAATTTCATCAAAATCCGACATTGGATGAGTGAGCTATGACCGTTTTACTCAACGGTATCAGATCGCCCAGGTTTGACGGTCGACCTGGTGGACCGTCAGGTCCCTGGTGGACAGTCAAGTGCCCCTTCAATCCAAGGAAGTTACTCCTTTTTCAGGCCATCGTGCGATGGCCAAGTTGGTGGATCGTTAAAAAGTTGGCGGACCGTCAAGGGGTCTGTCAGGTCGAGACAGAATGTCTCATTTCTGACCCTCGAGTGACTAACAACTTGGTGGACCATCAGTTTACTGACGGACCATCACTTCCACCGTCACGTTGAGGTCGAACATTCCAGTTTTGGCACTCGAGTGACGGACAATCTAGTGGACCATCAGGAGACTTGACAGACCGTCAGATCGACCGTCACAGGCCCCGATCAACAAATTTCAGCATTTTTTAAAAAAAGGGCATTTTGGTCATTTCCTCCCCATGTGGTCTTATATATATATCTATCAAAGTGGAGAAGAGACACTCATTTCCTTCTCTTTTCTCTTCTAATTTTCCAAGAATCTTCTAGAAACTAGGGTTTCTACAAGATCCAAAATCCAAATCCTCTTCCAAGAAATTAAGAGAATCTTCCATGAATTTCTCCAATTTGTTCAAGAACTAAGTTTCCCAAGTAAAAGGCATCAAGAATCTTGGCCTAAAAGTGTGAGAAGAGTTCCAAACAAGTTTCCAAATCTTCAAATCAAAATCCAAGGTATGTGGGGTTTGAACAAGAACACTCCTTTCGTTCTTGTGCCTAAAGATTTACTTTCTATTATTGATTTACATGATTTTGCAAGTGGGTTTACACCCAAATTACTTTATGTATGATTTATGAGACTTGAGTTGAATAAGCTTGATATTTATGGCTATTTCACCATCATGCTTCTTAAATTAAGTATTTATTCCATGAGATGTATATTGTCATTATATATTGATGATTTCTAAGTGATTTATGATAAGTGTCAAGATTTGTGCTTTTCTATGAGAAATTTGACTATTGAATATATATATATATATATATCGATATTTGAATTGAAAGTCAAGAATGAGTTTGATGATGTTCCTTAAAGCTTTGACATTTGAAATGATTTGATAAGAAAATGTACTTGATGTTGAGAAACATTGTTTGAATTTGAGTAGAGTTAGGAATCCACAGTCGTATATGATTTATTGATAAGATATAGTGTTGTTTCGGTCATCATGATAGACCCATAGTTGATATTGATTGAGGTGGATTTCCTAACGTGTTCTGAGCTGTGTCTGGGAGGTGTATTTAGCACCGAGCAGGAAATTTGGTATTTACCCAAAGCTACGTGCCACTGTAGGATTGATGTTGATAGTTGTGGGACAAAGTCCAAGTATGAGATTGTGATGATGAGATTGAGGTTGTACTCCCTGGCAATAGTACGACACCCCTGCTAATGTGGGGTTCTCTCTTTAAGAGGGAAAAACGTTGGATTCCATGCGGCTCACATGGTGTAGTTATGTCAGTTATAAGAAACTCCCATGTCCATAATGATCTAAGTACCATGAGTTACCGAGTCACTCTAAGTCATGAATCAAAGAGTTTGAGTTGAGTTAAATGATTTATGAGATTTATGAAGCATATGCTATTACTAATGACTTAGGTAAATGCTGTTTTAAATAATTCAAGCGAAGAGAGTTATTATTGTCAGCATGCATGATTTTCTTATACATTTATAATATTATTTAAAATGTTGCATCCACCCCTACATAATCAGTACATTCCCAAGTACTGACTCTCATACTCTTTTGTACTCTATATTTCCTTATGATATAGGTTCAGGTGCTCAGTCTCAGCAATGACAGTGATCTTTGAGTACCTTCATCTATATTTCTGCGGTTGGTGAGTCCTCATCATTCGAGGACCTGTGTATCCAATTTTTTCTAGTTAATAGATGGTTATTTACTTTCAGTTCAGTATGAGTCAGTTGGGGATCTGTCCCAATGGCTCCTCAGTCCTATGTAGTAGAGGCTTTGTCAGACTAGTGTACCAGCGTTTACAGAGATTTTTAGTATTTTGTTTGTACAGGGCAGTATTACTTTGTATCTCAGTATGTTCAGTACATGGTTATTCCTCTTTATCTTATCTTGATTTGCGTTATAATGAGTTCTGAAAGTGATGATAGGCTTAGAGTGTTAGCTTGAGACTACGTGTCACCTTAAGCACCATGTGACATCTCGGGATAGGTTCTCGGGGCTTTACAGGTATGATTAAAGTAGGAATGGAGTTCTTGATGGTATTCCATTGTGTTAGAAAAGTATATGATATTAACGAAAGTATTATGTTGTTAAGGATTGTTAATGTGGGCTCTCCTTATGGATGTGAAAGAGAAATTGGTAGATGTTTGTAGGGATAGGTGTATAATATAGATATGTTGATGGATAAGTAGTGGTGATATATGAAAGGAGGACATTCTAATGGATTATAGTAAGATAGACCATAAAATTATAACCAAATATTATTATTATGAGGTTTTAGTGGTCTAGTATTTCTTGATGTTTTGCTAAGCAAGAATGGTGTGTGAGGTAGTGGTTAATAATTTCTAGTACTAGAATCCAAGCTTGAATAGAGGATGATCATCAAGGTATAAATAGTGATTGCTTGGTATAGAGAGGCTAGTTGTATAAAAGGTCATCTAGTAGGCTTGGAATGATGTATGCATGAATTTAAGATTATTTGTTTCGCAATTAAGTATGATCTTGTAGGTATGATGTAGAGGTGTAACCAAGGTGATATAAGGCTACATTATTTTCTAAGTTTTTAAAGTGTTGTGTCTGCTTATAGTACCCTTGAGTTGCTATGTGTGAAGAAGGATAATGATAAAGTATATGTTGTTCTTGATAGCTAAGTAAGGAGTTATAGGTTAAGGATGTTAAATCTTTTAGTATAATTTTGATTCTTATGATTTAAATAATAATATAATTTTATAGGAGTGATATTAGTAAGTTATGAAGAAAAAAGGTAGATTGTGTGTTTAGTAAGGCAGGTATGCTTGTCGAGAACAGTGTAAGTTTATGATGATGATTTTTGAATCTAGACAAAGTTAAGTGTGGTATGTATTAAGAGAGTGTCCAAGAATGAAGCTAGTACTATTCAGATATAGTTTATTCGAGCGAGTTTGAGCATTTATTGTAGGCTGTTAGAGTGAAGAAATTGTGTCTCGCTCTTGAGGATATGGAATAGACCCATAAGCTTAGAATGTTGGCTTTAATCTAAGGAGGAGATGATAGGGTGATGAACCAAGTCAAGTTTTGAGAAGAAGATTTTGATGCATATCAATAAGAGTTGTGATGAGATTATTATCCAGTCTTATCAAGCATATTCCTTTCCTTGAATTTAAATCATTATGGCACCTTATCTATGCTCGTGACCAATTCTTATTCAATTCATGATATTTAAGTTTATTTTCAGCTCCTAGTAAAGAAGTAAAAACTTCACTCTAAGATTTGAGTCATTCCTCATGAATCTATGCACTCCAGTCTTATATTGAGTAACTTATGACAACTATGAAACCATGTTTCAGAGTATGCTCAGTTCCCTGAAATCATGAGGCACCCTCAATGAATAGAAAATTTAAAATTATGTCATGTATATTCTCAATTTAGATCGCTTAAATGAATCCATGACTTTGATACTCTATTACTCAAGCATCAATCAAGTTTCAAAGTTATGTATATCATTTTTCCATGCTTCAGGTCCTCATTCTCTATCCCTTTAGTAACTCTCTTCTTATGTTAAGATAGTGGTGATGAAAATAGATGGACAATGGTTTATATGAGAGAGAGTAGATGACCCTCTTTAATGAAGATTATTGTATGCTTGTTTTATCTAAGGCTAAAGGGTGAAGAAAGATTGAGGCAAATGTTAGGTATATGTCTTAGTTAGTTGAGGATAGTGCATGAAAATGGTTATTTATAGAGGTATTAAGGAGTATGAGAAAAATTCCTAGGTGGGTTGGTTGCCTAGAAGTTCATATATGGGTAAAATGATAGGAATGAATGTCATCTTGGTATATAAGTAAGTGAATGCAATATGTGCTTGTGAATTCATAGTAAGAGTTCAGAGTTAGTCGTTGATGTTGTAAGTCGTGTTTGCTTAGGCTTAAATCTCTGAAAAGAAGTAGAATATTGAATCTAGTTATTTAGACTAGGATTATAGTGTTATGTGTAGTATCTTGTGACTTCGAGTTAGGCTTGAACATGGTGAGAGTATGTAGTTGTAAGACCCCGCAAAATCCTAAGCTTAAATCAGTCTTTTAACGCTTGTTAAGGGGTCCTAGACTTAGAAAATTTTTGCTAAGTATTCAGACTTAGTGTTATTTTAGCTTTCGTAGATTGGCGACTTTATTTCACAACCCCCATGACCTTAAAGTAATGAATTTTAGGTTGAATCATGATTAGGAATGTCAGTGGGTGTTCCCGGACAAGTTTAGAATTTTTCAGCCTTCGTTTGAAACACATTTGAAAGCTCAAACCAGTGGATCAACGCGATTTTGATGTAGCGCATCGCCCATCGCGTCGATGAATATTTTCCTCCAGCTCCTAGTTAATTGACGCGGACTCGATATGGTGCGTTAGTCATCGCGTCGATGCCAATGACGCGGTGCATCGGTCTGCGCATCGCTAGGTCAGTTTTTCATTCATTAAAAAGGCACATCCTCAGGGGTATTTGGGTCTTTTTCCCACATCTATCATCTCCAAAACACGAAATTAAACTCTTCTAAGAGAAAAAACTATTCATTCTTCACACGTTTCTCTCAAGAACAAACCCTAGGAGATTTTAAATTCAATTCAAGGCTCAAGAACTTACCATCAATCTTTTAGAATTTAATTGTTAAGGTATGTCAAGTGTTCAACCAAGGGCCCCTTCTACCCTTGGAGTTCAATAATCTATTTTTAAAACCTCAACTTTATTGATTATATGAATTTCATGTTCGGTTTGATTATATTAATGATTATAATGATTAATTAGGTTTCTAATCCATGTGTTGTTACAAGTTTCATGTGGAGTTATTTGATATATGTATAGAATCATGTGAATCCATGCTAAACCCTTGAAATTGTTAAAGGGGATTTAAATTATGGTGCCTATATGTGGTTAGTGTCATGTGCATGGATTATTTCCTCCAAGTGTTTGATAAATTGCTCATGTAAACAAAGAATAAGGGAAAAACAATCATGCCATGTTAGCTTATGTGCAAGTTATATCATACAAGTGTTTGATAAAATGTGTTTATGAATAAGTTATGATCAAGTGCATATGGTTTTTCCCTTTTAAATTTATGCTGTGATTAAATTTTCAAGCTATCGAGTCCTGGGGGTATTTAGCACCCAAAAACTTAGCTGTTTACCTAGAGTTGTGGTAGTTACAAAAAAATATCATTAGTGTCATAAATAGTAGCCTCAGTAATTAGTCAAACTTATAGTTCAGTATTTAGTTCAAACCTTAGTAAATCTGGCTAGTCAACAGAACTCTGTAGTATTCCATCAGTTAATAGAATTCAGTACTACTCCTTCAGTTAACGGAACTCAGTGAACTTAGTTCAGTTCAGTTAGACAGTATGATCAATAATAATTCAGTCTAGACTAGTACAATTTAGAATTTAGTCTAGTATATATTCAGTTGAGAGTAGGATTCAGCACAAAGTGAACCCAAGGATGTGGACTCACCTGCCAGCAGAGGGTGTGATCCTTAGAAGCAGTGCATGTGTTCCAGAACTACATAGCCAGCATAGGTTGAGACATCAACCTGCTAGTTGAGGGATTGATGCAGTGTCCTACCTGCCAGTTGAGGGTACCTCCGTTCTCATTCAGAGAACCTACCAGATGAGGGTGACCCTGCTTGTCTGTACCCGAGGCACGGTACTGACACCCTTCCAACTGGGTTTACAGGTTGGACTCCAATCTATTCATAGAGTGGCATATCGGTTAGATGATTACCTTCCACAGTCTCAGTTTTAGTCTTTAGAATAGAACTCAGTTTAGTTCCACAAGAATAAGGACTGTTAGATACAATTACTCAGTTAACAATAATACAGTATCAGTAAACCAATAATTCAAAACTCAGTATCCAGTGTTATCATGACCTCAGTTATAGTTTACGTATTTCTTACATGTACTCTCATTCAATTATACTCATGATATTAGTTAGTATTGTTCATGCATATAAACCCATGCAACCCAGTGTAATACCCCATACTTTTCCTAGCTTGAAAAGTTTCCCATGAATGTTAGAAACTTTCTTTGAAAGATGAATCCACTTTTTTACATATTGGTATTTTAATATTTTCACTTTTTATCATGTGGGTAATCAAATAAGCTTTCCATCGATATCAAATTCTCCCTAATCTGACACTCAGGTGAAGAGTTAGAGTTTTTTTAGTGAGACAGTGTATCATCTGAGCCTTCAGCGCGTTGTGGAGATAGCTCAAATGGCAATTGCCAATTTCCAGTGTTGCTCTGTGATTGTGGCACATCGCACAAAACTTCCAGGTTTCAGGCAAGGTGGCAATGCAATAGCTCCGCGTCGCGCCTTCATGCAATTTCCCATTTGTCACTCTCCAGTGACTTAGCGCGATAGTGGTGCATTGCGCTAAGGATGTAAATTGGAAAATTTTATCAGAAATTAAAGACGCGCCCAGGGTTTAAAGGGTCAATTTTCCACCCCTATATATACCCAATAACACGTGATTTAGTCATTCTTCACCCAAAATATACTAGTTTCTCTCAAGTTTCTCTCAAGAACAAGCTAGGGTTTCTATTGGGGATTCAAATTCAAGAAGGTTTCATCGTCAATCATCAAGAAATCATATCCCAGGTATTCATAGTGTTCATTCAAGGACTTCTTTCATCCATGAAGTCCAAGAATATCGTTTCAAATTCAAATCTATGAATTTTTGTATGAATTCCATGTTAGGTTTGTGTTGCTTATGTTGATAATGACCAATTGAGTTTTAATACATGTTTGGTAATAAATTTCATGTGGAATTGACTAGTAAAGATGTAGATTCATGTAAACCTAGTATTAAAATCCTTGAATGCTGAAATTAGATCTGAATCATGATGTTTAATTATAGTATAATGTTGTCTACATATATTATGTCTACCATGTGTTTTATTAAATGCCTATACGAAGGAAAAATGCCCAACTAGCATGATATTATAAAATCCCCATGTTTGTACAAAGTTATGCATATCAAATGTTTGATGAAGTGCAATTCAGCTGTAGCAAGGATTCAGGACTTCATCTGAATGAACCCTCCATCTTTTCTTGGGTCTAAGTTAGATGAGGACCCTTAGAAATTCCTAGATCAGGTTCAGAAGGTGACTGACATCATGGGGGTGACGACTGTTGAGAGTGTTGAGCTAGCTGCATATCAGTTGACAGATGTGGCTCATACTTGGTTCAAGCAGTGGAAGTCAGAAAGGGAAGATGATGCAGGACCTATAGAATGGGATGATTTGGTCACTGCATTCTTAGAGAGGTTCTTTCTCCTAGAGATGAGAGAAGCTAAAGTGTTAGAATTCATCAACCTAAGGCAGGGCACCATAACGGTGAAACAGTAATCTCTTAAGTTTACTCAATTAGCGAGATATGCTCCTCATGTGGTTGTAGATAGTAGGAACAATATGAGTAAGTTTGTGTCAGGGGAGAATGATAGCATGGTTAATGAGTGCAGATCCGCCATGCTGAATAGTGACATGACTTTAGCTAGACTTATGACCCATGCTCAGTAAATAGAGGAGGAAAAAATTAAGGTGAAGGAAAAGAAGAATAAGAGGGCAAGGACAAGTAGTTTCAACTTTGCTTAGCCTAAGTCAGAAGGTGGTATCCATACTCAGTATAGTAATAACCTTTTAGTCCTATCTCCATCTTCAACTAGTGCACCAGTACCCAAGTTTGTGAATGACAGTCATTATGGGTCACCAGGCTCTAAGGACCAGGGTAGTGAGAACAGGAGTCTTACCTACCCGCTTTGCGAAAGGTGTGGTAAGAATCACTTAGGTGTATGTAGAGCAGGCAGTGAGGTATGTTATGGATGTGGTAAGCTAGGCCATAGGCTACGAGAATGTAGAGTAAGGGCTAAAATGGGAAAAGATTTATGCCAGTTGGGTGTCACTTCCAGTACCACTAGTGGTCAGTATCAGAACAGGTTTTATGCTCTTCAGACTCACCATGATCAAGAAAATTCCCCCGACATAGATTCGGGTACGTTATAGGTCCTTCATACTCATGATATTCATTGCTAGACCTCTTGCTCTCATTTTATCTTAAGAATTTTTGCATGAGTTATTCAGTCATGAATCAGACTGTGGATAACCTGTGTATCACCCTAGTATCTTAGTAAGGTGAGCATTCTTAGAGGGACATAGTGTCCCAAGGGGGAGATACCCCATTATTCCATAGCATTATCTTTCCTTAAATAACGTTTCTCTTCGGATAAAGAATCCAGTTTAGAGTAGAGGGTATTCATAAGTTGACCCTCGTAGTCTCAACCTCAGCTTTGGGAGAAGTATTAAGAGGATCAGTTTCGTTCATGATGTTCAGTTTGTATGTTACGTATCAGACCAGACTCAGTTAGGGTTCTCGTATTTCTGCTCATGCATGTTTAGTAAGATGATCTCGGATTTATTAGAATTTCCGGTTAAGATAATAGTTCTCCTTAGTCTTACTCAGTTTTATGTTCAGTGTTCATCCCAAACTTGGTACTAAGTACCTTTGCATATTCCGCCATACATTCATATATCAGTTCAGACATGTAATTATGCATTAGACATGCATTCTCACTGCGAGAAATTAAGTTCATCAGAATATTCAGTCATGTACTCATAAGTCAATTATCAGTCATGCATCAAATATGCATGAATTCAACTTATTAGTCATACATCAGATATGCATGTACAGTATGTTATATTCAACCATCAGTCATGTCAGTCATAAAATCATGTTCCAGCCATTCATGTTCAGTATGTACGTCAGTTTGTATTTTTTTCCTCTTACTCAGTCCCATTCGAGGATGAATGTTCTCAAGGGGGAGATATTGTAATACCCCGTACTTTTCCTGGCTTGAAAAGTTTCCTAAGAATGTTAGAAGCTTTCTTTGAAAGATGAATCCACTTATGTACACATGGTATTTTTAATATTTTCACTTTTTACCATGTGGGGAATCGAATAAGCTTTCCATCAATACCAAATTCACCAAAATTTGACACCCGGGTTAAGAGTTAGAGCCTTTTTAGTGAGACAGTGTATCACTTGAGCCTTCAGCGCGTCGTGGAGATAGCTCAAATAGAAATTGTCAATTTACAGTGTTGCTCTGCGATAGTGGTGCATCGCGCCAAACTTCCAGGTCTTAAACAAGGTGGCAAAGCGATAGCTTCGCATCGCGCCATCGTACAATTTCCTATTTATTACTTTCCAGTGACTTGGCGCGATAGTGGCGCGTCGCGCTAAGGATGAAAATCGGGAAATTTTCTCAAAAATTAAAGACCTGTCCAGGGATAAAAGAGTCAATTTGCACCTCTATATATACCCAATAACACGTGATTTAGTCATTATTCTCCCAAAATATTCTAGTTTCTCTCATGTTTCTCTCAAGAACAAGCTAGGGTTTCTATTGGGGATTGAAATTCAAGAAGGTTTCACCATTAATCCTCAAAATATCATATCCCAGGTTGCATAGTGTTCATTCATGGATTCCTTTTGTCCATGAAGTCAAAGAATATCTTTATAAATTCAAGTGTATGGATTTTTGTATGAATTCCATATTGGGTTTGTGTTTCTCATGTTGATAAGGACCGATTGAGTTTTAATACGTGTTTTGTGAAAAATTTCATGTGGAATTGACTAGTAAAGATGTAGATTCATGTAAACCTAGGATTAAAATTCTTGGATGACAAAATTAGATATGAATCTTGATGTTTGATTGTTGTCTAAATCTATTATTCCTACCATGTGTTTGATTAAATGCCTATATGAAGGAAAAATGCCCATGTAACGACCCAAAATCATCTCTCGAGACGTCACACAGTACCTAAGGCTACGAGTAGCCCCAAGATAACCCTTAGATCTGGTTTCTACCAATGTCACTCAATTCAAGACAAGAATGGACTCAACACTAGCATAGTCATATCACATGAAAGGAAATATGGAAAAGATACTCGGTCCATAAGACCACAATATAGAGAAATTGAAACAAAACCACAATATCGAACCCTTGACACATCACAAGTCTGACACTAGTCTGACAAGCCTCTACAAATCAAAATCTAGATAGCCGTTGGGATAGGTCACTAACTGACTCTAAATGAACTGAAGATAAAACATAGTCTCTCAAGTACGGTAAATTTCTGATGATCGTTCCTCGAACCATGAGGACTCACCACTGTATAAAATGTAGGCAAGGTACTCAAAGAATCACAGACGAGGCTGGGACAGAGAACCTGAACCTACATTATGACACAATGTATCACATAGACATATATGTGTATCAGTACTTAGAATGTACTGAGTATGCGGGGGTGAATACATATGAATAAAATAGTAACAATCTTCTTTAATCAAATCATGTATGGATTATGAGATGACTCACATAGCTTGAACAAGTATAAAATATAAAGCTCATAAGTCATGTAGAATGAAGCATGTAACACAAATCTCGTGAGTCATCATTGTTTAATCTCAAAATTCGAAATCTTCTCTTATTCTCCATACCCAAAGGCTAAGCGACTTTAAACAATACTTTCAACTCATGCATAAGTCTCATGGAGTGTAAAACTTTTTCAAGGCTTAACATTTCATAACTATTTAGTACTCATATACTTGGAATTTGGAATCATATTACTTGAAAACATACTTGAAGGCATTTCATTCACTTTAGGAAAATATCTTATCTTAAGATTTAGGGAAATCACCCCATCTTAAATGGAAAGTCATTCTAGTTTATAGAAATGACTTACCTCAAGGCTTTATAAAAGTATTATAACAAGGGAAGATGCTTTCATTTAGGAAATAACTCACATCAAGAAAATACTTTAGTTGGGGAAACATCTTTGTAATTCAACCATTTAGGAAAATAGCTTATAGGGAAGGAAAAATAGGTATTTGATCTCGAATTCTAAATGTCAAGGGAGGTTCTCGTCACTGATATAAACCATGCGATCTACATGGAGTCCAACGTTTTGTTCTCCTAAGGAAGAGACCCCACGCTGAGGAGGAGCGTTATACTCTTGCCAGGGAGTATAACCTAGGTCTAGTGATCACTAAACAAAACTCGGCCTCGAGCCCAATCATAATCATCATAAACTCGACCTCAGGCCCAACCTACGGTGGCATGTTGTTTTGGGGTAGGAAACCATAGTAACTTACCCACTCCGTGCTAAACAATACTCCTTTTAGATTATCTACGCTCATCTCATAAAAAAAATCCACTTTTAGAATAATCACATGGTTCACCACGAGCCCAATAATCAAATTGATAAGCTCATATAGTGAAGTGGATTTCAAAGCTCAAGGACTATTAGGTCAATTCATTTCTCAATCATCTCAAAATACTCAAAACATGGGTGCTCATAGCACAAGAGTTCATAATTTCACAAGTCTCAAATAGGTCTTACTAACCCATAATTAAATCTCAAGTTAAAGCTTATCAAAAGCATAATATATAGCATATAGATTCATAAATCATGTGAAAATCTGGGAATTTCAGCAAATTACCTCAAAATATCAATATAGCCATATGCTTCAATATCTCAACAATGCAAATATTAGCTTATTAAGGAGTAAAATCATGGGATTTATACCCAGCTGTAAATACTCAAGAAAACATGTAGAAATCATGCCATTTGACTCTTAAGTCATGGGAAATATCAATATAATGCATTCAATAATAATGGGTGAAAAGCTCAATTCAAATTCATGTAAAAACCTCATATATTTCAAGAATATCATGATGTAAATAGCCTTTTGGGCACAAGGGTGAAAGGGTTACCCTTGTTCAAAACCCCCACATACCTTGAATTACAAGCTTTTGATGAACTCTCACTTTTGGAACTCTATTTGTGCTCTAGAATGAGGGTTCTTGAGGTCCTTGACTTGGGAACCTTGAATCTTTACTCAATTTAGGAAATCCATGGTGGATTCTTGAGGTTCTTGGAAGAGTTTTGGAAACTTAGGGTTTATGTTGAGAGGAAACTTGAGAAAAACCTCATAAGATGCTTGTAAATGGCATTGATTTAGTGTTTCCACGATTTTATAGTCTTGGAAAAGGTCCAAAGTGCCCTTTTAAATATCTGTGCAAAACTGGAAAATTGAACTGGAACCCGATTTCATTGACCTCTGCGATGCGTCACTTATCGCAGTGGCTCACTGAAATTTGACAATTGGGAAATTGGTAGCCTCCGCGACGCAGAGCCATCATTTTTTTCCCACTGGTTGGGACCTGGGACTCCTCCACGACATGCCACTATCACAGGGTTCCACTGGAAATTAACAATTGTCAAATCAACCCTCTCCGCGATGAACCAGGCAGTTAAATGATTCAGTTTTATGAATAAGGCTTAAATTAGCCATAACTTCTTACCCGAGTGTCAGATTTGGGAAAATCTTATATTGATAGAAAGCTTATTAGATTTCCCATGTGATAAAAATTAGAAATTAGGGAAATTCTATATGGTTAACATGCTACTCACTTAGGAAGTAACTTCTCAATCTTTTAGGGCCGGAATCACGCCTCACTCGACACGCCCTATGGCTCAAACAACGAGGGAACTTTGTGGGGCCATACAATATCTACCTATTAGGAACATTCATCCTCAAATATTGCTATTTAGGCTCGGAAAACAGGAAAAACTGAGTACACAAAGACAAAACAATTACTAAACTGTTCAAGATATTCCTAAACTCATGACCACTCCGGATATCACAAGAACTCATACAAAGATAGATGCATAGATGAACTTTAGATTAGAAATCTGAATCAAGGAAGAATGGTACCTTCGGACTGATCTGATCTTACGAAAAAGAGGTGCGGGTAATTGGCTCGCATGTCTTCTTCTGCCTCCCAAGTAGCACCCTCAATAGATTGGTTCCGCCATAAAACTTTGACCAAGGGAACTTCTTTGTTCCTTAGTCTACGGATCTAAAAATCTAGGATCTCCATGGGAATCTCATCGAAGGAAAGGCTATCCTAAATATCAACACTCTCTAAAAGATCAACCACAATGGAATAAACAATATGCTTCTTAATCATGGAGACATGAAAGATAGGATGAACGGTGGAAAACTCCAAGGGAAACTCAGCCTCATAAGCCACTTTACCAACACGGCTCAAGACTCTATACGGGACAATATAACGGGGACTAAGATTTCCCTGTAGACACCTAATTTTGTACCTCCCGAAGTCTAATTTTATTCCTTTTTAGTTCACCTTGCCATGTGTCCAACCCCATGAAATTATATCCCACAAAAATACAAAAAAAAATAAAAAAAATACCTCTAACTAATTTATCTTATCCTAACAAACTACCCAATGAAAAGCTTCCACCTACCCTAACTACCCATATGATCCCCCCCTCTTTTTTCTTGTCCACAAAGAAAGAATATATGGGGGACCCATCAAAATTCCTACATCAGAACAAATCCATGCCCATTATAAAAGAAAAATTCTAAGAGGAAAGGGGGCTCATTCTTTGATGATCATCTTCTCCACAATAACAAGAATCACCAAATAATCTTCCTCACAAGAACAAGAACAAGAACGAAAAAAAAAGTAACTGGTAAACAGTAATTGGTGAATAGTACCAGTGAAAAGTGATCGGTGAACAGTGACCGGTGAACAGTGACGGCGTGAAAAGTGACGGTGAACGGGTCATTATTTGTCGAGTTGGATTGTTGGTGTTAAGGTTAGGCTCGAGGTTTTCGGGTGCGGACTCTCTTTATTCGAATAACATTGAGTTTGAAAGCTTCAAATTTAAGGTCCAATTCTTTCTTCTCTTTTATTTAATTCTTATGTGATTGTGATTGCGTGTGATTCGATACCATGGTTTGTTTGCTGATGAGAACTGTTGGTGACATTTGGGTGTGTGATGTGCTAAGCATGATTGATGAATTTTCGTTATTCTCGATTGATGGATTGTGTATTGAAATAGGTTAATCACGTGGTTAAAAATGAATTAAGGTGGGGATTAAAAATGGAGGAAAATGAATATTGATTAATTTTGATGTATTGATAATGTTAAACATGATAGAATCGTGATATGTTGAACTTGGTAGGCAAACGTAGGCCGGTTAGGCAAATTTAGGAATAACAATTTATTGGAGTGTTTGAATATGTGCGTGAATGGTACTTTCTACTTTATTGCACGAAAAGTTTAAATTGTACTCATTTGGCCGGGGAATGCCCCGAAGGATTTGTATTGATTTATCCGAGGAATGCCCTGAAGTAGCATGTACGTAAAGGAGGCTCGTGATCAAGGCCCGGAACGTCGGGTGGAGTTTAGTTTAGAATTTGTTTAGAATAGAATAGGTTTTATATTCAGCATTTCTTTAATTTTGGATTGTATAATTTGGACTGAACATTATTTTTGTTTGTTTTGAATATTGTGTGATTTATTTGTTTGCTTGTTTTGTGTGTTTATGTGGTTTGTACATTTGTAATGTCAAATTAGCCGATACGCTCCACCAAGCGACTGTGGTCGAACCACGGGATCGAGGGGTGCCTAACACCTTCCCCTCGGTCAACAGAATTCCTTAGCCAAAATCTCTATTCGTAAACCGATTTAAAGAGTCAAATGGTTTCGAAAAGGATTTTTCAATGGTGACTTGGCACACCAGATTATTCCAAGTGGCGAATCTGATTTTGAATGTAAAAACAATATTTTTTCGGAACCAATCTTCATTTTGTCACTTTAATAAAAAAACCTTTCATACCTTAAAATACATATCTTTTTTTGGAGTCAAAAAAGGGGTGTGACAGCTCTGGCGACTCTGCTGGGGACTATTTCAGAATCCGAGCTTTTTTTGGAGTCGTATAGGCTTTGTTTGGCATTACGAGTGTATAAGCATGTTTGTGATTTTTGTTTGTGTTTTCACTTTTGTGCATTTCCGTGTTCTTTGTTTACAGTATTTATCCTATGTGTTACCTCTTTATATCTGGTATCATTTGCATAACCAGAGTCAATTCTTTCCGCAACAACTCTCGGAGCACACGTCGTGCGCACGAACTCTAGTTGAGTCACTTTTATTTTAGGGGGGGGGAGCCGTTGGATGTATGGAGTAGGTGGAAAGCAAAGCAGCTACTATCGACCATATGCTCCCCCGAACGGCCTTGTTAGTAAACCACAACGTAGGTCAACCTTTAGGTCATACTTATGTGCATCATATTGAGACCTAGCGGGGCGCACTTGGTCCTTTGTAGGAGACTCAATTCTAACGCATCCCTACGTGCTAAATGTTGCATCTTTGAGGGTAATAGGGTTATTTGACGGACTGATTTGGTGAAAACATGTGTTAGAAGTAAGGTGCGTAGGCAAGAACTGTTGAAAAAATAGAGAAAAAAAGTGAAGTGAGTCGAAAAGAAGAATAAAAAAAGAGAGTGTCGTAGCTTTTAGTGTTCTTTATGACTTTTGTTCTTCACAATCCAAAAATTCAAAAAAAAAAAGATTTTTACCTTTTGCACTTATTTCTCAAAAATGAAAATATCAAGAAGATTTTTCATTTGTCTCCTTTAGCATGCATTCATAATTCGAAATTTTCAAAAAAAAGATTTTTTTTAGCAGTTTTTATAAAAGAAAATGCAAAAAATGGTAGAAATTTGTACATTTCATGTAATGAAAATACCAAAAAGATTTTTTTTCCTTCATAATTGTTGGTGTCAGTTTAGTTGAAGTGTCTAATTAAAAGAAAAAAAAATCTCAAAAAGATTTTATTCGTTTGTCTTTGGTTGTGCCCTTAAGTTAGGGTCAATCTGTTAGTTAATTGTTAATTGTCCAATCTGGACGAACTACGCACCCCTGATTCTCCTCTTTCGGGAGTGAGATTCGTAGGCAACCTATTTTAGGTTCGGGGATCT
Source organism: Capsicum pubescens (assembly GCA_030864215.1). Taxonomy (NCBI): domain Eukaryota; kingdom Viridiplantae; phylum Streptophyta; class Magnoliopsida; order Solanales; family Solanaceae; genus Capsicum; species Capsicum pubescens. The sequence continues at coordinate 225,363,849 of CM061546.1, forward strand.
TATTTCAAAAATTCAAAAAAGATTTTCTTCACTCTTCATTTAGAGTAGGTGTCTCATGTACATCTTTAAAAGAAAGCAAAAAAATATATTTTCCTTTAATAGGTTCAAGTTTCATTTTCGTATGAAATTTAAAATCGAAAATCCAAAAATATTTTCTTTGGTAACCATAGATTTCATGTTGTACAGGAATCTGAAAAATTCAAAAAGATTTTCTTCACTCTTCACTTAGAGTAGGTGTTTCATAGACATCTCTAAAAGAAAACTACAAAAAGATTTTTCTTTAATAGTTTCAAGTTTCATTTTCCTATGAAATTCTAAATCGAAAACCCAAAAAGATTCTTCTTTGGTAATCATAGATTCCATTTTTGTATAGGGAGTTTAAACCTAAAAAATGCAAAAAGATTTTCGTCAATTATTTTGATAATTTGTTATTTTCTTTTCTTTTTAAAGTTTCAAGAAAAAGAAAAAAAAAAGATTTTAATTGGCCATTTTGGTAAAACTTCACGAACTACGCACACCTGATTCTCCCCTTTCGGGGGTGAGATACGTAGGCGCCCTTCTAGGGTTTCTGTGATTTTTCTTCAAGAAAAAAAAAGAAGAGGTTTTGAAGAAAAAAAAATATTGAACTCTAATATATTTGTTACCTCTTGTTCAGTTAGTTTAAGGTGGTTAGTTTGTGGTTTCCTGGCTGGTCCTCCATATCACACCAAATCCAAGGAAGGGTTAGTTGTGTCCAACAAGGATATAGAGAGTGGCATCATGGATGAAACAAAGAGTTGGGAAATTGAGAGTTTAAAGGAAGAGAATTTGAGACTGAGACAACAAATGATGGGAATGTATCGAGCTTGGGCCAGTGGGCTGCCTCCACCTCCGTTCCCCACTTTTGACCCTGCAAATACCTTGAGTCTTTCACCAAAATCGCAAAGTCAATTTCCTACTGTTGTTGATGCACCACAACATGCCTCAGAATCCATTCCACGTCAAATGCACCTCAATACTTCCACCACTCTTTCTTTATCTCTTCAGTATAAGTCTACCACATTCACAGCACCACATACCGTCTGTGCTTTTGTTGCTCAACCTTCTACTAAGGCTTCAACTTTGTCTATCAATCTAACGATTGTGCTTTCCTAGTCCACTAGTGACTCCAAGTTCAATACTATTGATGATCATTGGTATACTCTTGAGCCTACAGTTAAGTTAAGTGAACCGCCAGAATTTCTTACTAAGAAGCCTAGCATGCCAAAAGAGCCAGAGAAAATGGTTGGGAAAGTGAAGAGTGTAGAAAATGATATGAAAAATTCCCCTGGACTTATGGGCTATGAAGATGTTTCATATAAACACTGGGGCATGTCTTCAAGTGTTAACCTTCCTCCCAGCTTTGAGACATCAAAATTTGGGAAGCCTGATGGACAGAAGGATTCTGTGAAACATTCGGGATGACATTGCAATCAACCAAGAGAAACTGAAGGAAAGAATAAGGAAAACACATCTATTGTCATGACAGGGCCAAAGCAGAGTTTGAGAGGTTCAACCCACCAATACTGTCAGCCTCAATACCGAGCTTACATATCAGATCCACATAACCACTTGCAACAAGGTTTCTTTCTCTGAAATCCAAGAAATCCCATTCCACTTCCTCGATATCCTGTGAACAATACACAATTGTATGCTCATCCATCTTTTTATCCACAATGGCATGCCCCTGTCCCTCAACATCGTCCTCGACCCCCACAAATTTACAAAGGGACCTCTAAATCCAAATTTCATTCGAGGCTAGAGTTTGCAAAGAGAAGGAAGGAAAAAGATAATTTCACTCCTATTGGGTAATCCTATGCCAGTTTATTCCAGAGATTGGTACAGCAGGGCATGATCACTCCTCTCCTTGGGTATACTTTTGACCCGCATTCAAGAAGCTTTGATCTTAATATGCGATGTGCATATCATTCTGATGTCCAGGGTCATAGTACTGAAGATTGTCGCACTATGAAAAGAGAAATAGAAAAGATAATTCAAGATAAATTGATTATGGTGCAAAACATTGACCCTTCGACCATCCCACAGAGTTCTTCACCAGCATGCGGTACTGCACAATCTGTGGGAGGCAATGATTTAAGCATGGGGATCTAGAGCTTATTTGTTGAAGAAAATGTGTTTGACAGTGGTGGAAGCTCCAGTCATGTTGATATGCATGCCAGTGGCTAAGATATCAGGCTGAGCAATGGAGAAGTCACCCCTCTCCTTACCAGGAAGGGGTTTGGTAGTTTGTTTTGTTTTATTTTATGTTCTCTAAATTATTTCAGGGTTGTAGTTCAGGATTTATCTTGTTTTGTCCCTTTGTCGTTTATGTTTAAACCCTTCTATCTTTCATTTTTATTAAATGGAGTGTCCCTTTTTTCTTTGTGTTTTAAATATGTGTTATTTGTTTGTTTGTTTTTACATTGTACATTTTATGTTGACTCTAGTGATATGATATGCTTGTAAAATTTACAGCTAGATCTTAACATCCAGTTTAAGAATGAACATTGAATCAGAGGGTTAAAGTTAGAAAAAAAGAGCATCTGAGGAAATAGATAGAGTGCTGGGGCATTTGGTGATCAAGTTGAAACCTTCTTTAAAAATTAAGGCTATTATTTTGAAAATCATGAGAATAACTTGGTCATCAATTGAAAGACATGTCTTAATTAGTTCAAACAGTGTCTACGTGATCCTATCAAGAGGAACAGGAAGAAAATTGGCTCCACGAAGTCATGAGTCCTTCAGCATGAGGAATGTACAACAAAGTGGAGTTGTATGCTGGGCAAGTGTAGAAAAGAGGTGGCACACATGCACGAGGCAAGTTAGTTTTGTAAAACATTTCATAAGTGATCTTGATCGTGCACTTTCATATTGCATGATATGTACTTGCATTTTCAAAGATTGATATGACGAAGGCATTTCATTCTGCCATCCAAACATCGTGTCATCCTTTGTTTACCCCATTTGAGCTTTAGTTTTATTTTATTTCATACACCTCTTTTGGAATCAATATAGTCAGCAAAGCTCGAAAGAACATTGTCGAGCAAAACAATAGTCAGAAAAGTTCAAAAAAAAAAAAAAGAGAAGAGAGAAAAATGTGTCAAAAAAAAAAAGAAAAAAGAGTGTGAAGAAAAATAGAGTCAGAAAAATCCCCAAAAGAAAAAAGAAAAAGAAATCATAATCAAGAAAAATAAGCTGCCAGAACTACGCATGACCTGATTCTCATCTTTCAAGGGTGAGATACGTAGGATGCCCCACTCAGGGCTCGGTCCAACCAAATAAACAATTTAGTGTCACCCAGTCAAAAAAAACTGGGGCATGAGTTAATCCTCATTGTTTGAGTCGATTCCAAAAGTTGTAAGTCTTACCCCACTTCAAGTGTCGTTTGGGCCCCATGTCATCCTTTCTTTCTAACCTTATCCAAAAGCCAAGTTACAACCAAAGAAATACCTTCAGATCAATCTTTAGGAATGTTAAGGCGGAGCATGCAAGGAATATGATGATGCATTTAGGAACTATTTGTCTTCCTCAGCATAGGGAATCAAGAGAGAAATAAAAATGAGAGAGTCTTATTGGTGAAAACCCTTACGGGCACCATAAGGCGATGGTAAGTTGAGAGAAATAAAAATGAGAGAGTCTTACTAGTGAAAACCCTCACGGGCACCATAAGGCGATAGTGAGCCGAGAGAAAATGAAAGAATCTTGTTGGCTAAAACCCTTCAAGGCGCTACTATCTGATGGGGTCTTAAATGCAATTGACCTAAGAAAGTGACTCAGTTTCAAGGACATTAACTCAGCAACAACGGGTAGAAAGTTTGGATGAAAAGATCAAGCTGCTTAATCCAAAATGCATGGCATAATCATTAGTGTTGACTGTCATTTTTAGATGAATTTTTCGTTTCGTTGTTTTAAAAGGGGATATTCATTGCCTTTTCTTTCTTCTCTTTATTTTAATTTTATCTTTCTTAAGTCAGTTATCAAAATAAAAATTGTTAATTTTTTTTTGTTGTTTCTTGTCTTTGAGTCAAGTCCGTGTCAAAACAAGTGAGAAAAGATTTCAAAACTAGCTACCGGCTTCTTTAATTGCACAAAGCAAGAAAAAAGCTAGCCCATGAAAGAGACATGATTGTGAGTCCAAAAAAAAAGGCATGTAGGAAGTTTTGTCAACAGAGAAGTCAGGGAACTCATGGAAATACCAAGGTTCAAAGGGTTTATTTGAGAAACACGACAAAACAGAAATACTGTGTTTGTTTCAGAGTCACTCTTGATAAGCTGAGTTTGAGTCAATGATACAACAAATCAATGACATATGCTAATGGTTGGAAGCAAAGCTAAATGTGACAGGGTCAGGAGCAATTGCCTCAAAAGCTAAAGCTACAAACTAGCTTAAACTCACAAGTTTTCTTTGTATGTAATAGGAATACATGTTGCATTTAGATAAGGGATTTCACAGCCTAAACATCAAAGGCCGTAATTTCTCACCTCAACAAATGCAAGAGGCAAGGTTGCTGCACAGGTTTGGTAATCAAAACCATGGTAAAATTCATAATTCAAGATCTCTAGGAGACGCATTTCCTTGTTTTGGTAATTCAAGCAGCTTTGGTAAGGATTCGCACTTCATTGTTTTGATAATTCAAACAACATTGATAAGGAAACACACTTCCTTGATTGGGTAATTCGAATTTTGCTTCTTAGGTAATGCACTTCCTAACTTAAGTCTTGATTCCTAGAAGACGTACCTTTTAGTCGAGTCATACCCTTTGATTCCTATAAGACGTACCTTTTAGTCGAGTCAGCCCCTTTGATTCCTATAAGACGTACCTTTTAGTCGAGTCATTCCTATTGATTCCTATAAGACGTACCTTTTAGTCGAGTCATCCCCTTTGATTCCTAGAAGACATACCTTTTAGTCGAGTCATCCCCTTTTATTTCTATAAGACGTATCTTTTAGTCGAGTCATCCCCTTTGATTCTTATAAGACGTACCTTTTAGTCGAGTCATCCCTTGATTCCTATAAGACGTACCTTTTAGTCGAGTCATCCCCTTTGATTCCAGAAAGACGTACCTTTTAGTCGAGTCATCCCCTTTGACCCCTAGAAGACGTACCTTTTAGTCGAGTCATCCCCTTTGATTCCTAGAAGACGTACCTTTTTGTCGAGTTATTTCCCTTGATTTCTATAAGACGTACCTTTTAGTCGAGTCATCCCCTTTGATTCCTATAAGACGTACCTTTTAGTCGAGTCATCCCCTTTGCTTCCTCTAAGACGTACCTTTTAGTCGAGTCATTTACCTTGATTCCTATAAGACGTACCTTTTAGTCGAGTCATCCCCTTTGATTCCTATAGGACGTACCTTTTAGTCGAGTCATCCCTTGATTCCTATAAGACGTACCTTTTAGTCGAGTCATCCCCTTTGATTCCTAGAAGACGTACCTTTTAGTCGATTTATTCCCTTTGATTCCTATAAGACTTACCTTTTAGTCGAGTCATCCCCTTTGATTCCTATAAGACGTGCCTTTTAGTCGAGTCATCCCCTTTGATTCCTATAAGACGTACCTTTTAGTCGAGTCATTCCCTTTGATTTCTATAAGACGTACCTTTTAGTCGAGTCATCCCCCTAGATTCCTATAAGATGTACCTTTTAGTCGAGTCATCCCCTTTGATTCCTAGAAGACGTACCTGTTAGTCGAGTCATCCCCTTTGATTCCTATAAGACGTACCTTTTAGTCGAGTCATCCCCTTTGATTCCTATAAGATGTACCTTTTTAGTCGAGTCATCCCCTTTGATTCCTATAAGACGTACCTTTTAGTCGAGTCATCCCCTTTGATTCCTAGAAGACGTACCTGTTAGTCGAGTCATCCCCTTTGATTCCTATAAGACGTACCTTTTAGTCGAGTCATCCCCTTTGATTCCTATAAGATGTACCTTTTTAGTCGAGTCATCCCCTTTGATTCCTATAATACGTACCTTTTAGTCGAGTCATCCCCTTTGATTCCTATAAGACGTACCTTTTAGTCGAGTCATCCCTGTTGATTCCTATAAGACGTACCTTTTAGTCGAGTCATCCCTTTTGATTCCTAGAAGATGTACCTTTTAGTCGAGTCATCCCCTTTGATTCCTATAAAACGTACCTTTTAGTCGAGTCATCCCCATTGATTCCTATAAGACGTACCTTTTAGTCGAGTCATTTCCCTTGATTCCTAGAAGACGTACCTTTTAGTCGAGTCATCCCCCTGGATTCCTATAAGACGTACCTTTTAGTCGAGTCATTCCAATTAACTTATAGAAATTGCATTTCTTTATTTGGGATAATTTTCTTTTCAGTTTTGATGTGATTTCAGGAGTATGCCTGAAGCACAGGGCGAATAAATGGAAAACCAAGCAACAAGGTGAAGATATTGAAAGTTAAACACATTGAAAAATAGCAAGTCAGGAGCCCGCCTGCAGAACAGGGTGAAGAAATTGAAAGCATAGCAACAAGTTGATTAAATAGCAAGTCAGGAGCCCGCCTGCAGAACAGGGTGAAGAAATTGAAAGCATAGCAACAAGTTGATGAAATATCAAGTCAGGAGCCCACCTGCAGAATAGGGTGAAGAAATTGAAAGCATAGCAACAAGTTGATAAGAATAACAAGTCGGGAGCCCGCCTGCAGAACAGGGTGCAGAAGTTGAAAGCATGGCAACAAGTTGATGAAATAGCAAGTCAGGAACCTGCCTGGAGAACAGGGTGAAGAAATTGACAGCATAGCAACAAGTTGATGAAATAGCAAGTCAGGAGCCCGTCTGCAGAACAGGGTGAAGAAATTAAAAGCATAGCAACAAGTTGATAAAAATAGCATGTCAGGAGCCCGCCTGCAGAACAGGAAGCAGAAGTTGAAAGCATGGCAACAAGTTGATGAAATAGCAAGTCAGCAACCCGCCTGGAGAACAGGGTGAAGAAATTGAAAGGCAAGCAACAAGTTAAAGAAATAGCAAGTCAGGAGCCCGCCTGAAGAATAGGGTGATTAAAGTCGAGTCAAGAACCAATAAAAGCTGTATAGATAGGATTTTTGTAATTTTATTTATGTTTTAACTTGTAATTTTCATTATTTTTTGATGTAATGACGGAGCCGCGGACCGGAACCTCGATGGAACCTCACTCGATTCTCTAACTCGGTATAGTCCATCTCCCTCCAAAATTTGAGATACTTGTCACTCGATCCTCTCATAATGTGAGTAGGTGGGATGTCTTAAGTCAAGACCCGGTTGTCCTTCTTCCTTCTGTTTCTTTCTTTGAATAATGGTCGGGTCAAAATTTGGTCTCGCTGTCTACTTCTTTGTCTGAAAACACTTTGTGTTTACATTCAAAGGGGGCATGATGTAGACACCTAATTTTGTACCTCCCGAAGTCTAATTTTATTCATTTTTAGTTCACCTTGCCATGTGTCCAACCACATGTAATTAAATCCCACAAAAATACAAAAAAAAATAAAAAAAATATCTCTAACTAATTTATCTTATCCAAACAACCTACCCAATCAAAAGCTTCCACCTACCCTAACTACCCATATGATCCCCCCCTCCTTTTTCTTGTCCACAAAGAAAGAATATATGGGGGACCCATCAAAATTCCCACATCTGAACAAATCCATGCCCATTATAAAAGAAAAATTCTAAGAGGAAAGGGGGCTCATTCTTTGATCATCATCTTCTACACAATAACAAGAATCACCAAATAATCTTCCTCAAAAGAACAAGAACAACAACGAAAAAAAATAAAGTAACCGGTGAACAGTGACCGGTGAACATTACCGGTGAACAGTGACCGGTGAACAGTGACTGCGTGAAAAGTGACGGTGAACGGGTCATTATTTGTCGAGTTGGATTGTTGGTGTTAAGGTTCGGCTCGAGATTTCCGGATGCGGACTCTCTTTATTCGAATAACATTGAGTTTGAAAGCTTCAAATTTAAGGTCCAATTCTTTCTTCTCTTTTATTTAATTCTTATGTGATTGTGATTTCGTGTGATTCGATACCGTGGTTTGTTTGTTGATGTGAACTGTTGGTGACATTTGGGTGTGTGATGTGCTAAGCATGATTGGTGAATTTTCATTATTCTCGATTGGTGGATTGTGTATTGAAATGGGTTAATCAAGTGGTTAAAAATGAATTAAGGTGGGGATTAAAAATGGTGGAAAATGAATATTGATTAATTTTGATGTATTGATAATGTTAAACATGATAGAATTGTGATATGTTGAATTTGGTAGGCAAACGTAGGCCGGTTAGGAAAATTTAGGAATAACGATTTATTTGAGTGTTTGAATATGTGCGTGAATGGTACTTTCTACTTTATTGCACTAAAAGTTTAAATTGTACTCATTTGGCCGGGGAATGCCCCGAAGGATTTGTATTGATTTATCCGGGGAATGCCCTGAAGTAGCATGTACGCAAAGGAGGCTCGTGATCAAGGCCTGGAACGTCGGGTGGAGTTTAGTTTAGGATTAGTTTAGAATAGAATAGGTTTTATATTTCAGCACCTCTTTAATTTTGGATTGTATAATTTGGACTGAACATTATTTTTGTTTGTTTTGAATTTTGTGTGATTTATTTGTTTGCTTGTTTTGTGTGTTTATGTGGTTTGTACATTTGTAATGTCAAATTAGCCGATACGCTCCACCAAGCAACTGTGGTCAAACCACGGGATCGAGGGGTGCCTAACACCTTCCCCTCGGTCAACAGAATTCCTTAGCCGAAATCTCTGTTCGTAAACCGGTTTAAAGAGTCAAATGGTTTCGAAAAGGATTTTCCAATGGTGACTTGGCACACCAGATTATGCCAAGTGGAGACTCTGATTTTGAATGTAAAAACAATCTTTTTTCGGAACCAATCTTCATTTTGTCACTTTAATAAAAAAAACCTTTCAAACCTTAAAATACATATCTTTTTTTGGAGTCGAAAAAGAGGTGTGACATTCCCTTCCTACCAAACCTTTTTACCCCTTTCATGGGTGAAATCTTCAAGTACACCAAATCACCCACCTTAAATTTAAGATCTCTCCACTCATATTTGCATAAGACTTTTGACGACTCTAAGAAGTATTCAACCTTTCTCTAATCAACTTAACTTTCTCCATAAATTTGAACACTGCATCAGGCCCACAGGCGGCAGCTTCGCCCACTTCAAACCAACCTATGGGCGATCTACACATCCTACCATACAAAGCCTCAAATGGTGCCATCTCAATGCTAGTATGGAAGCTATTATTATAGGCGAACTCTATAAATGGCAAATGCTCATCCTAAGTTCCTTTGAAATCAAGAGCGAATGCCCTCAACATATACTCTAGGGTCTGAATGGTTCTCTCATCCTGACCATCTGTCTGCGGGTGAAAAGATGAACTCAAAAGAACTTGGGTGCCAAGACCCTGCTAAAATGCCCTCCAAAACTGAGAAGTAAATTGAGTAACCCTATCCAAAATGATAGACAAGGGAACTCCATGTAGTCTGACCAACTCCCGGACATACAATCTAACATAATCCTCATCCGTATAAGATGTATGCACGGGCAAGAAATATGTGAACATAGGCAACCTATCCACAACAACCCAAATAGAATCATGATGACGACGTGAAAGAGGCAACCTGGTCACGATCTCCCACTTCCATGTGGGTATATTCACCATCTCCCACTTCCAAGTGGGTATACTAAACTCTTGCATCACACCACCCGGTCTTTAGTGCTCCACCTTAACCTGTTGACACGTCGCACACTTTGCTACAAACTCGAAGATGTCTTTCTTCATGCCGTTCTACTAATAGATTTCCCGCAAGTCATGAATACATCGTGGTATTACCTGGATGAATGGAATAACGCACGCCATGCGCTTCACCCATAATCCTCTGCCTCAAATCATCAACACACGGAACACACAACCTACCATGAACCCTCAGCACACCATCTCTCCCTTGGGATTAAACCTTGACCTTTTGGTCCTTAACTGACTCCTTCAGTTTGACCAAACTAGGATCCCTATCCTGCTTCTCCTTCACTTCCAAAACTAAAGAGGATTCAGAACTACTCTACACCAACGTACTCCTCTCCGCTGGATCAAGAAATCTAACACCCAACCTAGCCAAACAATGAACATCACGAGCTAAATCTCTCTTACCTTCCTCAATATGCGCAACACTACCCATGGACAATCTGCTAAGGGCATCCGCCACCATATTGGCCTTGCCCGGGTGATACAACACACTCATATCATAGTCTTTCAACAACTCTAACCACCTCATCTACCTAAGATTCAACTCCTTCTGGGTAACCACGTACTGCAGGCTTTTATGATCAGTAAACACATCAACATGGACACCATAAAGATAGTGTCTCTAAATTTTCAAAGGAAAAACCACAACAGGTAACTCAAGATCATGGGTCGGGTAGTTCTTTTTATGCGTCTTCAACTGTCTAGAGGCATAGGCTTTAACCTTACCCCTTTGCATCAACACACAACCCAAACTAACTCTAGAGGCATCATAATACACCACAAAACCATCAGTACCATCAGGAAAAGTCAACACAGGGGCTGAAGTGAGTCGAGTCTTCAAATCCTGAAAACTCTTCTCACAGGAATCGGACCACTGGAATTTAACCTTCTTTTGGGTCAACCAGGTCATAGGAGACGCAATGGAAGAGAAACCCTCAACAAACCAATGGTAATATCCCGATAGACCCAAGAAACTCCTAATGTTAGATGGAGAGAAGGGTCTAGGCTAGTTTCTCACAGCTTCTGTCTTTTAGGGATCAACTATAATACCCTCGGATAAAACAACATGACCCTGGAAGGCTGCAGACCTTAGCCAATATTCATACTTAATGAATTTGGCAAACAATAAGTGATCTCTAAGAGCTTGCAAGATAATTCTAAAATGAGCTGCATGGTCATTCTCATCACGGGAGAACACAAGGATGTCATCTATGAAGAAAATGAGGAACGTATCAAGGTATTGCTTGAACACTCGATTCATAAGGTCCATGAAGGCTGCTGGGGAATTGGTTAGCCCAAAAGACATGACTAGAATCTTAAAGTGACCATAACGGGTTCAGAAGGTTGTCTTTGGAATATTAAGTTGATGATAGCCAGATCTAAGGTCTATCTTGGAAAAATAACTTGCACCTTGCAACTGATCAAACAGGTCATCAATTCTTAGAAGAGGATACTTATTTTTGACTGTGACCTTGTTCAGTTAATGGTAGTCAATGTACATACGCAATGATTCGTCTTTCTTCCGCAAGAACAAAATAGGTGTGCCCCAAGGATAAATACTGAGACTAATGAAAATTTTGTCTAAGAGATATCTGAGTTCCTCCTTCAACTCCTTAAGCTTGGTAGGTGACATACGATATGAAGGAATGGAAATAGGCCGAGTGTCGGGAAGATATTCAATTCTGAACTCTATCTCTCTATCGGGAGGTACACCTGGGAGATCTTCTGAAAAGATATTGGGGAACTCATTAACAACATCAACCAACTAAATGGTTGGAGTCTCGGACTTAGTGTCCTTGATCCTAACAAGGTGGTAGATGAAACCTTTGGATATAAACTTTCTTGCTTTGATATAGGAGATAAAATGACTCTTGGGAGATACCGAACTCCCGGACCACTCAAACACTGGTTCATCAGGAAACTGAAACTTGACCATACGGGTACGACAATTTATAGATGCATAACTAGAATAAAGCTAATCCATACCCAGAATAAGGTCAAAATCTATCATGTCTAACTCTATCAAATTTGCAAGTATGACTCTATGATGCACAATAACAGGGTAATTTCTATACACTTGTTTCACAACAACTGACTCTTCGACTGGTGTAGAAACTAGGAAAGGCTCTTGAATCTTTTTAGGACTCATTTCAAAATTCACCACCACAAGTGGGCTCACATAAGAGAGATTTGACCCGGGTTCCAACAACTCATAAACATCAAGACAAAAGGCACGGAGCATACCAATAACAACATCAGGAGAGTCCTCCTTCTCCCGATGGGGTGGTAAAGCCTAGAACCTGTTCTGGTACTGGCCGCCAGCAGTTCTAGAAGAAACAACTTGAGCAGGGGAGGGACGGAGTACAGGAGCTGGTGCACTAGCAGCCTGTGCCTGAGGTCGAGCATCTCTATTCCCCTGTCTAGCATGGGGACAATCTCTAAGTCTGTGCCCTTGCTTTCCATAACCAAAACAACTCCTCACATCTCCAAAACATTCCCCAAGGTGATTCCTACCACATTTAGCACAAGAAGGATAATGGGGCCTGTTACCAACACTATTCTGTGACCCAGACATGAAAGACCTTCTCCCTTGGGAAATTGGCAGCCTCCGCGATGCGGACCCATCATGTTTTTCCAACTGGTTGGGAATTGGGACTCCACCGTGATGTGCCACTATCGCGGGGTTCCACTGGAAATTGAAAATTTCCAAATCAATCCTCTTCGCGATGCGCCAGATATTTAAATGATGCAGTTTTACGACTAAGGCTTAAATTAGCCATAACTTCTTACCCGAGTGTTGGATTTAGGAAAATGTTATATCGATGGAAATCATATCCGATTTCTGATGTGATAAAATATAGAATTATGGAAATTCTATATGGTTAACATGTTACTTACTTAGAAAAAACTTCTTAATCTTTTAGGGCTAGAATCACGCCTCTCTCAACACGTCTTATGGCTCAAACTATGAGGGAACTTTGCGGGGCCTTACAGCCCAACTAACATCCCCATGTTTGTACACGTTTATGCATATCACATGTTTGATGTAGTGCTTCAATGTATGAATTATGAATTATGTTGTTGGTCATGTGTTCACGTAAGTCATGCTATGTCAGTTTCTTTCCATCGAGTCCTGAGGGTAATTTTACCCAACAATTTAGATATGTTCCTAGAGCCATGTCAGGTTTTCAAGATACTCTCAGTCAAACTATGATCCATAGAACTCAATCAGTCATGTGACTCAGGAAAACCTAAAAATGTAACAAATCTGAGTAAGCTCAGTAGTTCAATAATCTCAGTGATCTCATTCCTCAATAATCTTAGCAACCTTAGTTTTCCCAGTCAATCTTAGTAACTTTAGTACTCTCAGTCAGTCCTTAGAACTCAGTATATTTCGTTAGTCAACGGATCTCAATAAATTCAATTTAGCTCCACTAAATAATACCATTAGAATTAGCTCAGTTCAGTTAATCAGTACGATGTATTTCAGATGGGAGTAGGATTCAGCACCGAGCGAGCCTAGGGATGGGGACTCACCCGCTAGATAGGAATGAGATCTATAGAAGAAATTCCTAAGTTCCAAAACTACATAGCCAGTGTAGGAAAAAGATTTCACCCATTAGATAGGACTAACATACTCAGGGATCACCTGTTAGTATATTTAAATGTATAGGACTGATCCCAGGGGTCACCCGCAAGATTAGGACTGACTCCACAATGGTTGTCTTTACTAGTGATGAGGTACTGACACTCTTTTAACTAGGGTTACAAGTTGGACCCCAGTCAGCTTAGTATGGGGCATGTTGGTTAGATGAATACATCCCATAATTTTAGTTACAGAATCAGGACTGTCAGATACAGTTAATTCAGCTCAGTAGTATAGATTTAGGACTGTCAGATACAATCACTCCTTATCATTATAAAGAGACTCCAGCCTAGTCAACTTAGTATGGGGAATGTTGGTTAGATGAATACATCCTACAATTTCAGTTACATAATCAGGACTATCAGATACAGTCAATTCAGCTCAGTAGTATAGATTTAGGACTGTTAGATATAGTCACTACTTATCATTATACAATTAATTCTTCTTAGTAGTATAGATTCATACAATTATCTCAGTATTCTTGGTATTGTTATACAATAGGTTTTTAGTTATGTACTAGTATTGAACCTTATGGCCTTCCAATTCATGTTTCTGTATTTACGATATTATTAGTATTATTCACTGCTCAGTTTACAGATATCAGTCATGGTTTAGCTTGTGATCCTTCAGGGTCATGGGCACCATGTAGCATTTCAGGTACCAGATTCAGGATGTTACAATATTGGTATTAGTGACTAAGGTTCAACAGTGTCCTAGGAAGTTTGAAAAGCCACATCTAGTAGAGTCTTGTACATATGTATGTTGTACACCATACTTATGTGCAGGAGGCTATGAGGTGTTTTAGGAATAGTTTCCCTTCTTTCTGTATTCATGTCATGTCAGTGAGCATAGGATCAAAGTTAAACTCTCAGTCTAATCTATTTCTCCCTTTTTTCTACAGAACATGCCTCCTAAAAGAAGAAACGAGAATCAGTCAGGCCCTCAGCCCGAAGAACCTTTAGGCGAACATGTTTATCATGCAGAGTTCAGGGCCATATTCACTACTCTTACTCAGTCAATTCCTACTCATAATGAATAACCAACTATCATTTTGTCCAACCCAGTGGCCAATTTAGCTGTAGCTTGGATTCAGGACTTCACCTTAATGAACCCTCCATCCTTTATTGGGTTTAAGTCAGATGAGGACCCTCAGAAATTCCTAGATCAGGTTCAAAAGGTGACTGACATCATGGGGGTGGCTGCTGTTAAGAGTGCTGAGCTAGCTACATATCAGTTGATGGATATGGCTAATACTTGGTTCAAGCAGTGGAAGTCAAAAAGGGAAAAAGATGCAGGACCTATAAAATGTGATGATTTTGTTATTGCATTCTTAGAGAGGTTCTTTCCCCTATATCTGAGAAAAGCTACGATGTTAGCACCATGACGATGGAAGAGTATTCTCTTAAGTTTATTCAATTAGTGAGATATGCTTCTCATGTGGTTGCAGACAGTAGGGCCAAAATGAGTAAGTTTGTGTTAGGGGTGAATGATAGCGTAGTTAATGAGTGTAGATCCACCATTTTGAATAGTGACATGACTTTATCCAGACTTATGACCCATGCTTAATAGATAGAGGAGAAAAAGATTAAGATGAAGAAAAAGCAGAATAAGAGGGCAAGGACAGGTAGTTTAAGTTTTGCTCAGCCTAAGTCAGGAGGTGGTAGCCGTACTCAGTATAGTCATAAGCTTTCAATCCAAGCTCTATCTTCAGCTAGTTTTCCAGTACCCAAGTTTGGGAATGCCAGTAAGGATAGGTCGCTAGGCTCCGAGGCCAAGGGTAGTGAGAATATGAGTCTTACCTATTCTCTTTGTGAAAGGTGTGGTAAGAATAACCTAGGTTTATGTAGATAAGATAGTGAGGTATTTTATTGATGTGGTAAGCCAGGACACAGGCTACGGGAATGTAGAGTAAGGGCTCAGAAGTGAAAAGATTTGTGCCAGCAGGGTGTCACTTCCAGTACCACTAGTAGTCAGTATCAGAATAGGTTTTATGCTCTTCAGACTCACCATGATCAAGAAAATTCCCTCGACATAGATTCGGGTATGTTATAGGTCCTTCATACTTATGATATATATTGCTAGACCTCTGGATCTGATTTTAGCTTAAGATTTTTAGCATAAGTTATTCAGTCATGAATCAGTCTGTGGATGCCCTGTGCATTACCCTAGTATCTTAGTAAGGTGAGCATTCTTAGAGGGACATATTGTCCCAAGAGGGAGATACCCCATTATTCCCTAACGTTTTTATTCTTTAAATAAAGTTTCTCTTCGAATAAAGAATCCATCTTAGAGTAGAGGGTATTCATAAGTTGACCTTAAAAGTCCCAACCTCAGTGTTGGGCCAAGTATTAAGAGGCTCAGTTATGTTCATGATTTTCAGTTCGTATGTCACGTATCAGAACAAACTCAGTTAGGTTCCCGTATTTCTGCTAATGCATGTTTAGTAAGATGATCTCGAATTCATTAGCATTATGGTTAAGATAATAGCTCTCCTTAGTCTTACTCAGTTTCATGTTCAGTGTTCATCACAAACTTGGTACTAAGTACCCTTTCATATTCTGCACTGCATTAATATATCATTTCAAGAATGTAATTATGAATTAGACATACATTCTCACTGTGAGAAATTGAGTTCATTAGAATATTCAGTCATGTACTCATAAGTCAATTATCAGTCATGCATCAAATATGCATGAATTCAGCTAATTAGTCATGCATCAGATATGCATATATAATATATTATATTCAGCCTTCAGTCATGTTAGTCATGAAATCATGTTCCAGCCAGTCATGTTCAGTATGTACGTCAGTTTGTATTTTTCCCTCTTACTCAGTCCCATTCAAGGACGAATGTTCTCAAGAGAAAGATATTGTAATACCCCGTACATTTCCTGGCATGAAAAGTTTGCCAAGAATGTTAGAAGATTTCTTTGAAAGATGAATACACTTTTGTAAATGTGGTATTTTTAATATTTTCTCTTTTTATCATTTGGGGAATCTAATAAGCTTTCCATCGATACCAAGTTCGCCCAAATTTGACACCCGGGTGAAGAGTTAGAGCCTTTTTAGTTAGACAATGTATCACTTGATCCTTCAGCGCATTGCAGAGATAGTTCAAATGGAAATTTTCAATTTCCAGTGTTGCTCTGTGATAATGGCACATCGCACCAAACTTCCAGGTCATAAACAATGTGGCAACGCGATACCTCCGCGTCGCGCCACCGTGCAATTTCCCATTTGTCACTTCCCAGTGACTTGGCGTGATATTGGCGCATCGTTCCAAGGATGAAAATTGTGAAATTTTCTCAAATTTTAAAGACGCATCCAGGGTTAAAAGGGTCAATTTCCCACCCCTATATATACCCAATAACACGTGATTTAGTCATTTTTCACCCAAAATATACTAGTTTCTCTTAAGAACAAGCTAGGGTTTCTATTGAGGATTGAAATTCAAGAAGGTTTCACCGTCAATCCTCAAGAAATCATATCCCAGGTTGTATAGTATTCATTCATGGACTCCTTTCATCCATGAAGTCGAAGAATCTCGTTACAAATTCAAGTGTATGGATTTTTGTATGAATTCCATACTGGGTTTTTGTTGCTCTTGTTGATAATGTCCAATTGTGTTTTAATACATGTTTGGTGAAAAATTTCATATGGAATAGACTAGTAAAGATGTAGATTCATGTAAACCTAGGATTAAAATCCTTGGATGACGAAATTAGATATAAATCATGATGTTTGATTGTTGTATAATGTTGTCTACATATATTATGCGTACCATGTGTTTGATTAAATGCCTATATGAAGGAAAAGTGCCCAACTAACATGATACTGTGAAATCCCCATGTTTGTACAAGTTTATGTATATCACATATTTGATATAGTTCTTCAATATATGAATTATGAATTGTGTTGTTGGTCATGTGTTCACGTAAGTCATGCTATGTCAGTTTCTTTCCATTGAGTCCTGGGGGTACTTGTACCAGACAATTTAGCTGGATGCCTAGAGCCATGTCAGGTTTTCAAGATACTCTCAGTCAAGCAATGATCCAAAGAACTCAGTCAGTCATGTGACTCAGGAAAACCCAGAAATCTCAAAAATTTGAGTAAGCTTAGTAGTTCAATAATGTTAGTGATCTCAGTACTCAGTAATCTCAGTAACCTCTATATTCCCAATTAATCTTAGTAGCTTCAGTACTCTCAGTCATTTCTCAGAACTCAATATATTCCGCCAGTTAACAAATCTTAGTAAATTCAGTTTAGCTCCGCTAAATAATACCATTTGATTCAGGTTAGTTTAGTTAATCAGTTCAATATCTTTCTGATGGGAGTAGGATTCAGCACCGAGCGAGTCTAGGGATGGGGACTCACCCACTAGATAAGACTGGGAACTCTAGAAGAAATCCATAAGTTCTAGAACTACGTAGATAGTGTAGGAACAAGATGTAACCCATTAGATAGGACTGACATACTCAGGGATCACCCGTTATCACATTAATTGTTTAGGACTGATCCCAGGGGTCACCCGCTAGATTAGGATTTACTCCACAACATATGTGTTTACTAGTGGCGTGGTACTGACACCCTTCCAACTGGGGTTACAGGTTGGACCCCAGTCAGCTTAGTATAGGGCATGTTAGTTAGATCAATACATCCCACAATTTTAGTTACAGAATCAGGACTGTCAGATATAGTCAGTTCAGCTCAGTAGTATAGATTTAGGACTGTCAGATACTGTCACTCCTTATCATTATAAATAGACTCCGTCCCTGTCATCTTAGTATGGGGCATGTTGGTTAGATTAATACATCCCAAAGTTTTAGTTACAAAATTAGGACTGTCAGATACAGTCAATTCAACTCAGTAGTATAGATTTAGTACTGTTAGATATAATCACTCCTTATCATTATAAATAGACTCTGGGATCACCCATTAAATAGGACTGATCACAACTATGATCAATCAGTATTAGTAGCATCAGATGTAGAGATCACCCACTAGATAGGACTAATTTCGGATTTAGTTCCTTAGATATAGTACGGAACTTAGCTACATCCATCAGGTTCAGGACTGTCAGATACTGTCACTTATGTTATTAGTTATATCAGTTATCAAAACTTATGTAATTAGCATTCAGCTTCAGGACTGTCTGATACAGTCAACCAAACCAGTTCTTAATAATCAGAACTGTCAGACACAATTATCCATGTATCAATAACATAGTATCAGTCCCTCAGTATTCAGTAATACAATATTAGTTTCTCACTTATCAGTGACTCAGATGTCAATGCCAGTAGACTCAGTAGTTAGAACTCAGTATTCATTCCTATCATGATCTCAGTTACAGTTACGTATGCATGCATGTATTCTCACATTCATGTTAGTCAGTCAGTTAGTATTGTTCATACATATAAACCTATTGTTTTCAACCTACCTCACTTGCATACCAGTACATTCAAAGTTCTGACACATTTGTACTATGGTGTCTTACACCATAGGTTTAGAAGCATGATCTCCAGAGAACCAGTAGCTTCCTAGTTCAGCGATCAGAGTTAGCTATGAGTCCTCATACTTCGAGGAAATGATGATCACATTACTATTTCAATTTTTAGTTTATTTTAGTAGTTGGAGTTAGTTGGGGACATATCCCATCAACTCCTTATTTAGACAGTTTAGAGGCTTTCAGACTACAGTATGTTTAGACAATTATCTCAGTTATTTTGGTATTGTTATACCATATTTTTTTAGTTATGTACTAGTATTGAACCTTATGTCCTTTCAGTATATGTTTTCATATTTATGATATTATTACTATTATTCAGTGCTCAGTTTATAGATATCGGTCATCGGGATCATGGGCACCGTGTAGTGTTCCGGGTACCATATTTGGGGAGTTACACCTAGCCTACCTCAATTAGCATACCAGTACATTCAAAGTACTAACACATACTTTTCTTTTGTGCTATGATGTCTTATTTCATAAGTTCAGACGCACGGGCTCCCAATCATACTTAGCAACCCAATCCATTAGCAACAGACTAGTGGTGAGTCCTCATTCTTTGAGGATAGATTTATTATTACAGTATTTCAATAATCAATTTATTTTAGTAGTCGTAGTTTTTTAGGGACTTGTCCCATCAACTCCTTGTTCAGACAGTAGAGGTTTTTCAGACTAGAGTATTTATAGACAGATGTTTAGTTTTAGTATTGATGTTTGGGTAATAATGTACTGTACTCAGTATTTATTTTATAGTTGAACCTTATGGTAGATTTTGACCAAATTTTTTCTTAATTACAGTATTGTTATTCAGTTAATGCAGCAGGTACCGACCATGGGTTATCTTGTGGTCCTTTGGGAGTATGAGCACAGTGTAGCATCCGGGGTATAGACTAGGGGCATTACAAACTTTGTATCATAGCCTAAGGTTCAACAGAGTCCTAGGATGTCTAAAATCCGTATTTAGTAGAGTCTTGTGCATGGGTGTGTAGTGCGCCACACTTATGGACAAAAGGCTATTACATGTTTTAGGAAAATTTTCCCTTCTTTCAGTATTCATGTCATGCGAGTGAGTATGAGCTCAAGTTAAAATCTCAGTCTAATCTATTCTCTCCCTTTTGTTTACAAAACATGCCTCTCAAAATGACTAACGAAAGGAGAACTAAAATTTAGTCAGCACCTCAGCCCATTCTAGAAGATCCCCTTGGCGAACATATATCCCACGCTGAATTTAGAGAAGCTTTCATCACCCTAGCTCATTCTGTAGAAACCCATAATGAATGCCCAACTACCATTCCAGCCAACCTAGTGGCCAATGCTGCTGCAGCCAGTATTCAGGACTTCACCTGAATGAACCCTCCATCTTTTACCCGGTCAAAGTCAGATGAGTACCCACATAAATTTCTTGATTAGGTATAGAAGGTTATAAATATTATGGGGGTGAAAGCTAGTGAGAGTACCGAGTTAGCTGTATATTATTTGCAGGATGTGGCTCACTTATGGTTCAAATAGTGGAAAGCAGAGAGGGCCATAGATGTAGGGCCCATAGAGTAGGAGGAGTTTGTCACTTCTTTTCTAGATAGGTTCTTCCTGTTGGAGTTGAAGGAAGCAAATGTTCTAGAATTTATTAACCTGAAGCAGGGAAATAGGACAGTGAAAAAGTATATTCTCAAGTTTACTCAATTATCTAGATACCCTACTCATGAGGTAGCAGATAACAAATCTAAGATGAGTAAGTTTATGTCGGGCGTGTCTAATAGTGAGTTCAACGAGTGTAGGACCGGAATGTTGAATAAAGATATGGACATATACAAGATCATAGTCCATGCTCAGCAGATAGATAAGGCTAAGAATAGGTAGAAGGAGAGGAAGAGCAAGAGAGCGAGAACAGGTAGTTTCAACTTCGCTTAGCTTAAGTTAGAGGGTGGGAATCATTCTTAGTTCCTCTCAAAATCCTTAGTTCCATCTCCATCCTTAACCAGTGCTCCAGTGCGGAAATTCATAGATGGAAACAAAAATAGGGCGCTAAGCCATAAGCCTCACGGTAGTGTGAGCAGCGCCCGAACCAATCTTTTCTACCTAAAATATGGCAGAAAACACCAAGGTATCTGTAGGGAAGGCAGTGATGTGTGATTTGGGTGTAGAAATCTAGGTCACAAAGTCATAGATTGTCCCCAGTCAGGTTCCTAGGGTCAGCATAACAGTCCCTAAGCTCAGTTTGGTCACCTGAATTAGCAGGGTGCCGCTTCTAGTGCTACTAGTGGGCAACCCCCATACACTCTCTATGCCCTTTATTCTCGATAAGATCTAGAAAGTTCTCCTGATGTGGTCACTGGTACATTACAAGTTTATCAATTACATGTTTATGCTTTACTAGATCCAGGAGCTTTTTTATCCTTTGTAATCTATATATAGCTATTAACTTTGGATTCAGTCCCAAGATCCTAGCAGAGACTTTCTCAGTCTCTACCCTAGTGGCTAAATCCATCATATCCCGATGGGTATATAGAAACTGTTCGATTAATGGTATTTAGAAAGTCACTTCAGCAGACTTAGTCAAATTAGAGATGACCGATTTTAATGTCATTCTCAGTATAGATTGGCTTCATTCCTTCTATGCCTCAGTCGACTGCAGAAACAAAATTATCTAGTTTCAGTTTCTGAATGAGCCCTTTCTAGAGTGGAGGGGTAGTACTTCAGTACTTAAGGGTTAACTTGTTTCCTACCTTAAGGCAAGGAAAATGATATCTAAAGGATGTGTCTACCATCTCATTTGAGTCCAAGTTTCTATATCAGAAATCCTAACTCTTGAGTCAATGTCAGTAGCATGTGAATACCCAGACGTGTTTCTCAAAAATCTTCTCAGAGTTCTTCCCGAAAGGGAAATAGACTTCGGAATAGACCTTCTTCAAGACACTCAGCCTATATCTATTTTGCCATATAGAATTTCTCTAGCAGAACTCAAAGAATTAAAAGAACAGTTGAAAGATCTCCTAGATAAGGAATTCATCAGACCCAGTATGTCCCTGTTGGGTGCACCAGTTCTATTCGTGTATAAGAAAGACGATTCTTTCAGAATATGTATAGACTCCCATCAGCTAAATAAAGTCATGGTCAAGAACAAGTATCCACTTCCCAAAATTGATGACTTATTTGTCCATCTTCAGGGTGCCAGTTACTTTTCTAAGATAGACCTCAGATCAGGCTATCATCAGCTCAGAGTCAGAGAATGTGACATTCCAAAATAGCTTTCAACACTCAGTATGGTCACTTCGAATTCTTAGTCATGTCATTTGGTCTTACTAATGCCCTAACATTTTTCATCAACTTGATGAACCGTGCGTTCAAGCATTACTTAGACCTGTTCGGTATAATCTTCATAGATGACATCCTTGTCTACTCCCAAAGTGAGCATAATCATGCAGTCCATCTCAAAATAGTATTACAGACTCTCAGAAACCATAAACTATTCTCCAAATTTATTAAGTGTAAATTTTGGCTAAGGTTAGCAGCCTTCCTCGTCCATAAAGTTCCAGTGATGGCATTAGAGTTGATGCCCAAAAGATCAAAGTAGTGAGAAACTAGCCCATACCTATCTCTCTATTAGATATCCAGAGTTTCTTAGGTTTTACTATCTATTACCCATGGTTTGTTGAGGGATTTTCGTCTATTGCATCCCCTAATTCCAGATTGACTCAGAAGAAGGTCAAATTTTACTGTTCAGATTCTTGTGAGAAAAGTTCTCAAGGATTGAAGACTTGACTTACTATAACCCCAGTTTTGAATCTACCAGATGATTCAGATAGATTTATTATGTATTAAGATGCTTCCAGAGTTAGTTTGGGATGTGTTTGATGCAAAGAGATAAGGTCATAGCCTATGCCTCTATACAACTTACCCTATAAAAAAAACTATCCAACTCATGATCTTGAGTTAGCAGCAGTAGTATTTTCCTTAAAGATTTGGAGGACTATTTGAATGGAGTGCACGTTGATTTGTTCACTGACCATAGGAACATACAGTATGTGTTCTTTCAGAAAGACCTAAACCTCCGTTAGATAAGGTGGTTGGAGTTGTTGAAGAATTACGACATGAGTGTTCTGTATCATTCGGGCAAGGCCAATGTAGTGGTTGATGCTCTTAGTAGGATTTCTATGGGTACTATTGCTCATGTGGAGGATGGTCAGCAGAAGTTAGCTCAGGAGGTTCATCAGCTTGCCCGACTAGGTGTTCTCTTAGTCAATTCAGCAGAAGTTAGTGTATGGGTGCAGAATAGTTTAGAATCATCCCTGGTTTTTGAAGTGAAGGAAAATAAGGATACAAATCCCAGTCTATCTAAGTTGAAAGAATCAGTCAGAGATTAGAAGGTAGAGGTTTTCTCCCAAGGGGGAGATGGTGTTCTGCATTGTTAGGGTCACCTATGTATGCTAGGTGTAGATGACCTAAAATAGCCGATTCTTCTAGAAACGCATGGTGCACGTTAATCTATTCATCCAGTGGTTACTAACATGTACAGTGATTTATGGGAGATCTATTGTTGGAGTGGGATTAAGAGAGACATTAAAATTTTTGTAACCAAGTGTTCAACATGTTAGCAGGTTAAGATCGAGCATCATAAGCCTAGTGGGGCTATGCAGGATCTCAGTATTCCTACTTAGAAGTGGTATGAGTTGAACATGTATTTTGTAATGGGTTTGCCTCGTACACGTCATCAGCACAATTTAGTTTGGGTCATTTTAGACAGTATGACCAAATTTGCCCATTTTCTATTAGTCCATACCTCTTATTCAGCCGAGGACTATGTCAAGCTTTATGTTAGAGAGTTGGTAAGATTACACAAATTTTCATTTTCCATTATCTTAGAGGTATGAAGCTCACCTCTCATTTCTGGAAAGCCTTCTAAAAGTGTCTTGGTACCCAAGTCTACCTCTGTACAACCTTTTAGCCTCAGACAGATGGTTAAGAAGAAAGGTCCATTAGGACTTTAGAGGATATGCTTCGAGCATGTGCGATAGACTTTAAAGGTAGTTGGTATGACCACTTGCCTTTGTTTGAGTTCGCATAAAACAACAACTATCATTCCAACATTCAGATGGCTCCATTTAAGGCGCTCTATGGGAGGAGATGTAGGTCTCCCATTGGTTGGTTTTAAGTAGAAGAGGTCACAGTAGTAGGTCCTGAATTAGTGTTTGACATCTTATAGATAGTTTAGTTTATCAGGGAAATGCTTAAGACAACTCAAGACCGATAGAAATCATACGCAGATGTGCGGAAAATGGATCTCGAGTTTGAGATTAGGGAATATGTGTATTTGAATATCTCTCCTATGAATGAAGTGAAGAGGTTTTACAAGAAGGGGAAACTCAGTCCTTGATATGTCGATCCTTATCGAATTCTCAGCCATTTCAGAAAGGTAGCTTAAGAGCTTGAGGTGCCTTCAGATTTAGCTTCAGTACATCCAGTGGTTCATGTCTCCTTGATAAAGAAATGGATAGGTGACGCAATAGTTGTAGTCCCTTTAGGGAGTATAGATGTTCAAAACAGCCTCTCTTATGAGGAGATTCCATTCAAAATCCTTGATTATCAGATTTGCAGACTGAGGAACAAAGAGGTCCCTCTAGTTAATGTTCTTTGGCGAAACCTATCCGTTAAAGGAGCTACTTGGGAAGAAGAAGCAGATATGCGGACCAAGTATCTTCACCTCTTCTCTGCAAACTCAGAATCAACCTAAGGTAACATTTTTCCCTTGAACTTACTAAATTCCATGCTTCGATTTCCCTTATAGACTTGGTATCAGTTACCGTTGTATTTTTTAGTTATGTATTCATGCATCAGATATGCATGTACAGCATGAGAAACTCAGCTTATCAGCAATTCCAGTCATGCATTCATGAATTATGTTTAACCATGTACACATCCATCAGATATGCATGTTCAGTATGAAATTTCATTATATTAGTAATGTCAGTCATGAAATCATGTTACATTTGCGCATGTCCTGTGTCTAAATCTAGTCTATTAGTATTCTCGTCTCAGTTAGCCTCATTCAAGAATGAATGTTCCCAAGGGGGAGATATTGTAATACCCCTCAAAATCCTAAGCGTAATTCAGTCCTTTAAAGCTTGTTAAGGGGTCACAGACTTAGTAAATTTTAGCTAAGTATTCAGACTTAGTGTTATTTTATCCTTCATAGGCTGGAGACTCTATTTCACAACCCTCATGAGCTTAAATTAATGAATTTTAGGTTTAAATATGATCAGGAATATCAGTAGGTGTTCCCGAATAAGTTATAGATTTTTTGGACTTCGTTTAAAACACATTTGAAAGCTCAAACCAGTGGATCGATGTGATCTCGACGCGGTGCATCGCCCATCACGTCGATGAATATTTTCCTCCATTTCCTAGTGCAAATTCCATCAAACCAATGTAGAATCGATAGGTGCGTTGGCCAATACGTTGATGCCAACAATGCAGTGTGTTGTTTTGTGCGTCGCTAGGTCAATGTTTAGTCATTATAACACCGCATCCTCAGGAGTATTTGGGTTTTTTTCCCACATCTATCATCCCCAAAAAACAAAATTAAGCTCTTCTAAGAGCAAAAACTATTCATTCTTCACAATTTTCTCTCAAGAACAAACCCTAGGAAATTTTAAATTAAATTCTAGGCTCAAGAACATACCCTTAATCTTTCTGAATTTAATTGTTAAGGTATGTCAAGTGTTCATCAAAGGGTCCCTTCCACCCTTGGAGTTGAATAATCTATTTTTGAAACCTTAAGTGTATTGATTACATGAATTTCATGTTGGGTTTGATTATATTCATGATTATAATGATTAATTGGGTTTCTAATCCATGTGTTGTTACAAGTTTCATGTGGAATTATTTGATATATGTATAGAATTATGTGAATCTGTGCTAAACCCTTGAAATTGTAAATGGGGATTTGAATTATGGTGCCTATATGTGGTTAGTGTCATGTGCATGGATTATGTCCTCCAAGTGTTTGATAAATTGCTTATTTAAACTAAGAAAAAGGGAAAAACAATCATGTCATGTTAGCTTATGTGCAAGTTATATCATGCATGTGTTTGATAAAATGTCTCTATGAATGAGTTATGATCAAGTGCATATAGTTTTGTCATTTTAAATTTATGCTATGATTAAATTTTCAGGAAATCAAGTCTTGGGGGTATTTAGTACCCAAAAACTTAGTTGTTTACCTAAAGTTGTGGTAGTTACAGAATAGTCTTAGTAGTGTCGAACAGTAGCCTCAGTAATTAGTCACAGTTACAGTTTAGTATTTAGTTGAGACCTCAGTTAATTCGACTAGTCAACAGAACTGTGTAGTATTCCATCAGTTAACAGAATTCAGTAGTACTCCATCAGTTAACACAACTCAGTGAACTTAGTTCAGTTCATTTAGATAGTACGATCAGTAAGAGTTTAGTCCAACCTAGTATAGTTTAGAATTATGTTCAGTGTCTATTCAGTTGGGAGTATAATTTAGCATCGAGTGAACCCATAGATTGGGACTCACCTACCAGCAGAGGGTGTGATCCTTTAAAGCAGTCCCTGTGTTCCAGAACTTCATAGCCAGCATAGGTTGAGATATCAACCTGCCAATTAAGGGTTGAATAGGTATCCTACGTGCCAGTTGAGGGTACCACCGTTCTTATTCAGAGAACCTTCCAAATGAGGGTGACTCAGCTTGTCTTTACCCGTGGCACGGTGCTGACACCCTTCCAACTTGGGTTATAGGTTGGACCACAATCCATTCATAGAAAGGCATATTGGTTAGATAATTACCTCTAACAATATTAGTTTCACTCTTCAGAATAGAACTCAGTTCAGTTCTACAGAAATTAGGACTGTCAGATAAAGTCACTTAATTCAGCACGAAACTCAGAATAGTTCACTAGAATCAGGACTATCAGATACAGTCACTCAGTTAACAGTAATACAGTATCAGTAAACTCAAATATAAGTAAACCAGTAATTCAGAACTCAGTATCCAATTTTATCATTACCTCAGTTACAGTTTACAAATTCCATACATGTACTCTTATTTAGTTATACTTATGTTATTTAGTCAGTATTGTTTATGCGTATGAACCCATGCATCCCAACATACCTCTCTTAGAATACCAGTATATTCAAAGTACTAATGCATACTTTTATTTTGTGCTATGATGTCTTATATCATAGGTTCAGATGCACGATATCCCGATCATACTTAGCAACCCGATCCATCAACAAAAAACTTATGGTGAGTCCTCATTTTTTAAGGATAGATTTATTATTCTAGTATTTCAATACTCTGTTTATTTCTATAGTCGGAGTTAGTTGGGGACTTGTCCCATCAACTCCTTGTTCAGACAGTAGAGGCTTTTCAGACTAGAGTATTTGTAGACAGATGTTTAGTTTTGGTATTGATGTACCATACTCTATATTTATTTTAGATTTGAAAAATATGGTAAATTATTTTCTAATTTCTGTATAATTATAGTATTATTGTTCAGTTAGTCCAACAGGAACCAGTGATGTTTTAGGTTGTGGTCCTTCGGGATTATAAGCACTGTGTAGCATCCGGGGTACAGACTCGGGGCATTACAAATTTTATATCAGAGCGTAAGATTCAAAAGAGTCATAGTAAGTTTGAATGCCACATTTTGTAGAGTCTTGTGCATGGGTGTGTAGACTATTAGATGTTTTTGAAAAAGTTTCCCTTCTTTCAGAATTCAGGTCGTACGAGTAAGCATGAGCTCAAGTTAAACTCTTAGTCTAATCCATTCTATCCTTTTCGTTTACTAAATGTGCATCCCAAAAACACCAATAAAAGGAGAATTGGAAATCAGTCAGCACCTCAGCCCCTTCAGGCAGATCTTCTGGATGAACATGCCTTCCACTCTTAATTTAGAGGAATTTTCACCACTCTCGCTCATTTTATGGAAGCCCAGAATGAATGCACAACTGCTGTTTTGGCTAGCCCAGTGGCCAATGCTGCTGCAGCCAAGATTTGGGACTTCACCTGAATAAACCCTCCATTTTTTACCTGGTTAAAGTCAGATGAGGACTCACAATTTTTTTTTGCTTAGGTACAGAAGGTTATAGATATTATGGGGGTGAAAACTAATGAGAGTGCCGAGTTATTTGCATATCTATTGCAGGACGAGGCTCACTCATGGTTCAAATAGTGTAAAGCTGAGAGGGCCACAGATGCAGGGCCCGTAGAGTGGGAGAAGTTTGCCACTGCTTTTCTGGATAGGTTCTTTCCGTTGGAGTTGAGGGAAGCAAAGGTTCTAGAATTTATAAACCTGAACCAGGGAAACATGACAGTGAAAAAGTATTTTCTAAAGTTTACTCAATTACATAGATATGCTCCTCAAGTGGTAGCAGATAGTAGATCTAAGATGAATAAGTTTGTGTCAGGCATGTCTAATAGTATGGTCAAGGAGTGTAGGACTGCAATATTGATTAAAGATATGGACATATCCAGGCTCATGGTCCATGCTCAGCAGATAGATGAGGTTATGAATAGGAAGAAGTAAAGGGAGAGAAAGAGAGCGAGAATAGGTAGTTTCACCTTTCTCAACCTAAGTCAGAGGGTGGGAATCTTTCTTGGTTCCACCTTAAATCCTCAGTTCAAGATCCATCCTCAGCCAGTGCTCCAGTGCCAAAATTAAGAGATTGAAATAGAGATAGGGCACTAGGCCCTAATCTGAGAGTAGTGTCAAAAGTGCCCGAATTATCCCTCTTTGCTAGAATTATAGCAGAAACTACTAGGGTATCTGCAGGGCTGGTAGTGATGTGTGTTTCGAGTGTGGCAAGCCAGGTCACAGTTTTAGAGATTGTCCCCAGTCAGGTTCCCAGCGTCAGCATAACCATCCTTCATCTTAGTCTGGTCTCCCAAATCAACAGGGTGCTTCTTCCAGTGTTACCAGTGGGTAACGCCCAAACAGATTCTATGCCCTTTAGTCCCAACAGGATCAGGAAATTTCTCTTGATGTGGTCACTGGTACATTACAAGTTTATCATTTACATATTTATGCTTTGCTAGATCCAGGATCTTCTTTATCCTTTGTAACTCTATATATAGTTGTCGACTTCAGAGTTAGTCCCGAGATCCTAGCAGAGCCTTTCTTAGTCTCTACCCTAGTGGGTATATCCATCATAGCCCGATGGGTATACAAGAACTAACCGATTATGGTATCTTAGAAAGTCACTTCAGCAGACTTAGTTGAATTAGAGATGAATGATTTTGATGTCATTCTCAGCATAGATTAGCTTTATTCCAACTATGCCTCAGTCGACTATAGTAACAAAATTGTCTAATTTCATTTTATAAATGAGCCCATCCTAGAGTGGAGGGACAGTACATCAACACTTAGGGGTCAACTTATTTCCTACCTTAGGGCAAGGAAAATGATATCTAAGGGATGTGTCTACTATCTCGTTCGAGTCCAGAACTCTGGATCAAAAATCCGTACTCTTGAGTAAGTGTAAGTAGCATGTGAATTCCCAAGCGTGTTTCCTGAAGATCATTCCAGAGTACCTTCCGAAAGGGAAATCGACTTCGAAATAGACCTTCTTCCAGACACTCAGCCTATATCAATTATTCCATACATAATGGCTCCAGTTAAATTCAAAGAATTTAAAGAACAGTTGAAAGATCTCCTACATAAGGGATTCATCAGTCCCAGTGTGTCCCTGTGGGGTGCACCAATTCTATTCATGAGTAAGAGAGACAGTTCTCTCAGAATATGTATAGTCTATCGTATGCAAAATAAAGTCACGATCAAGAAAAAGTATCCACTTTCCAAAATTAATGACTTGTTTGACCAAGTTTAGGGTGCTAATTATTTTTCTAAGATAGACCTCAGATCAAGCTATCATCATCTCGAAGTTAGATAATGTGACATTCCAAAAATAGCTTACAAAACTCGGTATGGTCACTTCAAATTCTAATTCATGTCATTTAGTCTTACTTATGACCAAATAGCTTTCATGGGATTGATGAACCGTGCGTTCAAGTAGTACTTGGACATGTTCATTATAGTCTTCTTAGATGGAATCCTTGTCTACTCCCGCAGTGAGCATGATCATGCAGACCATCTCAGAATAGTATTACAGACTCTCAGAAACCATTAGCTATTCGCCAAATTCAGTAAATGCAAATTTTGGCTAAGTTCAGTAGCTTTCCTCAGCCATATCATTTCTGGTGATGGCATTAGTGTTGATCCCCAAATAATTGAAGCAGTGAGAAACTGGACTAGGACCATTTCTCTATTAGATATCTGGAGTTTCTTGGGTTTTCCTGGATATTACCGATAGCTTTTTGAGGTATTATCATCTATTTCATCCCTATGTTCAAATTGACTCAGAATGAGGTCAAATTTTAGTGGTCAGATTCTTGTGAGAAGAGTTTTCAGGAGTTGAAAACTCGACTCACTATAGCCAGATTTTTGACTCTGCCAAATGGTTCAAACGTCTTTGTTGTGTATTGTGATGCTTCCAAAATTGGTTTGGGTGTTATTTGATGCAAATAGGTAAGGTCATAGCTTATGCCTTTAGACAACTTAAGCCCTATTAAAATACTATCCAAATCATGATCTTGAGTTAGCAGCAGTAGTATTTGCCTTAAAGATTTGGAGGCACTACTTTTATGGAGTGCATGTTTATGTGTTCACTGACTTAAGATCCTGCAGTATGTGTTCTCTAAGGAAGACCTAAAACTCTATCATAGAAGGTGGTTGGAGTTGTTAAAGGATTATAATATTGGTGTTCTATATCATCCAGGCAAGGCCAATATAGTGATTAATGCTATTAGTAGGATGTCTATGGGTAGTATTTCTCACGTGGCCATGGTAAGAAGAAGTTAGCCCAGGAGGTTCATCAACTTGCAAAACTAGGTGTTCACTTTATTGATTCAGCTGAAGGTAGTGTATGGGTGAAAAATAGTTCAGAATCATCCGTGGTTTCTGAAGTGAACGAAAAGCAGTATAGGGATCCCAATCTAGCTAAGTTAAAAGAATTAGTCAGAGATCAAAAGGTAGAGGTTTTCTCCCTAGGGGGAGATGGTTTTTTACATTGTTAGGGTTTCCTATGTGTGCTAGGTGTAGATGACCTAATACAGTGGATTCTTGAAAAGCGCATAGTGTGCATTATACTATTCATCCATGGGCCACTAAGATGTAACATGATTTACGGGAGATCTATTGGTGGAGTGGGATTAAGAAATATATTGCAGAGTTTGTAACCAAGTGTTCAACATATTAGTAGGTTAAGATCGAGCATCAAAAGCCTAGTGGGGATATGCTGGAGCTCAATATTCCTATTTGGAAGTGGGAAGAGGTGAATATGGCTTTTGTGATGGGTTTGCCTCGTACTCATCGTCAGCATGATTCATTTTGGGTCATTGTAGATGGGATGACCAAATTTTCCTATTTCCTACTAGTCCATACCTTTTATTCAGTCGAGGATTATGCCAAACTCTATGTCAGAGAATTGGTCAGATTACATGGAGTTCCATTGTCTATTATCTCAGATAGAGGTATGCATTTCACCTCTTATTTTTGGAAAGCCTTTCAAAAGGTTCTTGGTACCCAAGTTCGTCTTAGTACAACCTTTCACCATTAGACATATGGTCAAGCAGAAAGGGCCATTTAGACTTTAGAGGATATGTTGTTAGCGTGTGCGATAGACTTTAAAGGTAGTTGGGATTACCACTTGCCTTTGATTGAGTTCGCATATAACAACAACTATCATTCTAGCATTCAGATGGCTCTATTTGAGGTTCTCTATGGGAGGATATGTAGGTCTCTCATTGGTTGGTTTGAAGTGGGAGAGACTGTAGTAGTAGGGCCTGACATGGTGTTTGGCACATTAGAGAAGGTTTAGTTGATAATAGAAAGTCTTAAGACAGCTCAGAGTCTACCAAAATAGTATGCAGATGTGTGGAGAAAGGATCTCGGGTTTCAGATTGGTGATTATGTGTATTTGAAGATCTTTTTTATGTAAGGAGTGAAGAGGTTTGGCAAGATGGGGAAACTCAATCTTTGATATGTCGGTCCTTACCGAATTCTTAGCTATTTTTGAAAGGTAGCTTACGAGATTAAGTTTCTTTCAGACTTAGCTTCAGTCCATATAATATTTCATGTCTCCTTGCTATAGAAATCCATAGGTAACCTAAAATTTGTTGTCCTTGTAGGGAGTATAGACATTCAGAACAACCTCTCTTATGAAGAAATTCTTATCGAAATCCTCGATTATCAGATTTGCAGACTGAGGAACAAAGAAGTACATCTAGTCAAAGTTTTTTGGTGGAACCAGTCCATTGAGGGAGCTTCGTCAGAAGAAGAAGCAGATATGTGGACCAAGCATCCTCACCTCTTCTTCGTAAACTCAAACTCAGCCCAAGGTAACAGTTTTCCCTTGAACTTACTAAATTCCATTTTCAGATTTCCCTTATAGACATGGTATCAGTTACTATTGCATTTTTCAGTTAAGTATTCATGCATCAGATATGGATTTTAAGTATGAGAAACTTAGATTATCATCAATTCCAATCATGCATTCATGAATTATGTTTAACCATATACTCATGCATCAGATATTCTTGTTCAGTATAAAATTACATCATACTAGTAGTGTCAGTCATTAAATCATGTTACAGTTGTACATGTCATGTGTCTAAATCTAGTCTATCGGTATTCTCAACTCAGTCAGCCTCATTCAAGGATGAATGTTACCAAGGAGGAGATATTGAAAAATCCTAAGCATAACTCAGTCCTTTAAAGCTTGTTAAGGGGTCACAGACATGGAAACTTTTAGCTAAGTATTCAGACTTTGTGTTATTTTAGCCTTCATAGGTTGGCAACTCTATTTCATGACCCTTATGACCTTAAAGTATGATTTTTAGGTTAAAATATGATCAGGAATATCAGTAGGTGTTCCCGGATAAGTTTTAGATTTTTTTGACTTTGTTTAAAACATATTTTAAAGCTCAAACCAGTGGATCAATGAGATCTCAATGTGGTGCATCGCCAATTACGTCGATGAATATTTTTTTCCATTTCCCAGTGCAAATTCCTGTAAACCAATGCAGACTCGATGTAGTACATTGGCCAACACGTCTATGCTAACGACGTAGTGCGTTGTTCTACGCGTCGCTAGGTCAATTTTCAGTCATTAAAATGCCGCGTCCTCAGGAGTATTAGGGTCTTTTTCCCACATCTATAATCCCCAAAATATGAAATTAAACTCTTTTAAGAGCAAAAACTATTCATTCTTCACAAGTTGCTCTCCAGAACAAACCCTAGGAGATTTTAAATTCAATTCAAGGCTCAATAACATACCATCAATCTTTCTAAATTTGATTGTTAAGGTATGTCAAGTGTTCATCCAAGGGTCCCTTCCACCTTTGGAGTTAAACAATTTATTTTTAAAATCTCAAGTGTATTTATTACATGAATTTTATGTTGGGTTTGATTATATTCATGATCATAATGATTAATTGGGTTTCTAATCCATGTGTTGTTACAAGTGTCATGTGGAATTATTTGATATATGTATAGAATCATGTGAATCTATGCTAAAACCTTGAAATTTTAAATGATCATTTGAATTATGGTGCCTATATGTGGTTAGTGTCATGTGCATGGATTATGTCCTCCAAGTGCTTGATAAATTGTTTATGTAAACAAAGAAAAAGGAAAAAACAATCATGTCATGTTATCTTATGTGCATGTTATATCATGCAAGTGTTTGATAAAATGTCTCTATGAATGAGTTATGATCAAGTGCATATAGTTTTTCCCTTTTAAATATATGCTATGATTAAATTTTTAGGTTATTAAGTCCTGGGGGTATTTAGTACCCTAAAACTTAGCTATTTACCTAAAGTTGTGGTAGTTACAGAGCAGTCTCATTAGTGTTGAACAGTAGCCTCAGTAATCAGTCATATTTATAGTTCAGTATTTAGTTCTGACCTCAGTAAATTCAACTAGTCAATAGAACTCTATAGTATTCCATCAGTTAATAGAATTTAATAGTACTCCATCAGTTAACAGAACTAAGTGAACTCAGTTCAGTTCAGTTAGAGTGTATGATCAGTAACAATTTAGTTCATCCTAGTATACTTAGCTAAAATTTTCCAAGTCCTCCATGTGTTTGATAAATTTTCTGGACTTAAAGTAATGAAATAATGAATTACTTTACTGACGGTCCAAATTTTAATAGTGAACTCACGGATTATGTCCTCCAAGTGTTTGATAAATTGCTCATGAAAACAAAGAAAAAGAGAGAAACAATCATGTTATGTTAGCTTATGTGCAAGTTATATCATGCAAGTGTTTTATAAAATGTCTCTATAAATGAGTTATGATCAAGTGCATATGGTTTTGCCCTTTTATATTTATGCTATGATTAATTTTTCATGCTATCGGGTCCTGGGAGTATTTAG
This sequence comes from Capsicum pubescens, assembly GCA_030864215.1. Taxonomy (NCBI): domain Eukaryota; kingdom Viridiplantae; phylum Streptophyta; class Magnoliopsida; order Solanales; family Solanaceae; genus Capsicum; species Capsicum pubescens. The sequence goes on from CM061546.1 coordinate 225,398,216, forward strand.
TACGTAAAAACTTATCAGTTTACCTAGAGCTGTGGTAGTATAGAACAGTCTCAGTAGTGTCATGAATAGTAGCCTCAGTAATCAGTCATAGTTATAGTTCAATATTTAGTTCAGACTTCAGTAAATTCGTCTAGTCAACAAAACTTTGTAGTATTCCATCAATTAACAGAATTCAGTAGTACTCTATCATTTAACGAAAATCAGTTAACTCAATTCAGTTCAATTAGATAGTAAGATCAGTAACAGTTCAGTCCAGGCTAGTACAGTTTAGAATTCAATCAAGTGTCTATTCATTTGGGAGTAGGATTTACCACCGAGTTAACCCAAGGATGGGGACTCACCTGCCAGCAGAGGGTGTGATCCTTATAAGCAGTCCTTTAGTTCTCGAACAATGTAGCCAGCATAGGTTGAGACATCAACCTGCCAGTTGAGGGTTGATGAGGTGTCCTACCTGCCATTTGAAGGTACCACTGTTCTCATTCAGATCACCTGCTAGATGAGGGTGACTCAGATTGTCTTTACCCGTGGCACAGTTAGGACACACTTCCAATTGGGGTTAAAGGTTAGACCCCAATCCATTCAAGGAGGCAAATGTTGGTTAGATGATTACCTCCCACAGTCTATATTTCAGTCTTTAAAAAATAACTCAGTTCAGTTCTACAAAAAATTGGACTGTCAGAAATAGTCACTCAGTTCAGCATAAAACTTAGGATAGTTCCACAAAAATTAGGACTATCAGATACAATCACTCAATTAATAGTAATATAGTATTAGTAAACTCAGATATCAGTAACAGTTTACAAATTCTATGCATGTACTCTCATTCAGTTGTACTCATGTTATTTAGTCAGTATTGTTCATGAATATGAACCCATGCATCCCACCCTACCTCACTTAGCATACCAGTACTTTCAAAGTACTAACACCTACTTTTATTTTGTGCTATGATGTCTTATATCATAGGTTCATACGCATGGTCTCCCAATCATACTTAGCAGCCCGATCCATCAGCAGCAGACTAGTGGTGAGTCCTTATTATTTGAGGAGAGATTTATTATTCCAGTATTTCAGTACTTAGTTTATTTCAGTAGTCGGAGTTGGTTGGGGACTTGTCCTATCAACGCCTTGTTCAGATAGTAGAGACTTTTTAGACTAGAGTATTTCTAGACATATGTTCAGTTTTAGTATTGGGGTACCGTACTCAGTATTTATTTAAGTTTTGAACAATCTAGAAATTTTTTGCTTTTTCGCATAGTTACAATATTGTTATTCAGTTAATGCAGCAGGTACCAATCATGGGTTAGCTTGTGGTCCTTCTGGATGATGAACACTGTGTAGCATCCAGGGTACAGACTTGGGGTGTTACAAACTTGGTATCAGAGCCTAAGGTTCAACAGAGTCCTAAGAAGTCTGAAAGATGCATTTAGTAGAGTCTTGTGCATGGGTGTGTAGCACGCCACTCTTATGGATAGTAGACTATTAGATGTTTTAGGAAAAGTTTCCCTTCTTTCAGCTTTCATGTCATTCGAGTGATCATGAGCTCAATTTAAACTCTAAGTCTAATCCTATAACGCCCCGAATCTGGTACACGGAATTCTACATGATGCTCATGACCCCGAAGGACCACAAGCTAGCCCATGGTTGATATTTATACCTGAACACTGCATAAAATACTGTATAAATGCAGAATTAAAGGTTGTAAGGCTGTAAGGTTCAAAACTGAGACATAATATCTCATAAAACTATAACATCTTGGTGGGGTATAAAATACCCAAAACATATGAAATAATTGTCTGAACATGATAGTCTGAAAGACTATAAACTATCTAGATAAGGAGTTGATGGGACACGTCCCCAACTATCTCCAACTACTGAAATAAATAAATTAATGAGATAATAAAGTAATGGTCATGTCTTCGAAGGATGAGGACTCACTGCTAACTCTGACTGCTGAGACAGGAATGCTACTGTGGATCTAGAGTTAGTGCTTCTAAACCTATGGTATAAAATACCACAGTTAAAATGCATCAGTACGATTGAATGTACTGGTATGTATGAGAGGTAGGCTAAATGCAAAGGGTTCACATGCATGAACTATACTATCTGACTGAATAACATGAACGTGAGGATACATGCATGAATACATAATAACTATAACTGAGTTCATGATAACATGATTATTGAATCTGAGTACTGATAACATGAGATACTAATAACTGTATAACTGTTACTGAGCGATTGTATCTGATAGTCTTGTTTCTGATGGAACTAGATGAGTTTCGTACTTTTCTAAGTTGACTGTATCTGACAGTCCTGATCTATAATTGAAACTATAGGAAGTAGTTATCTAACTTATATGCCCCAAATAATGTTACATAGCTGAGTTGGGGTCCAATCTGTAACCCCAATTGGAAGGGTGTCAATACCACGCCACTAGTAAGGACAATCTGTGAGCAACCCTTATATATCAGGTAACTCTAGTGAAAATAGTGGAAACCCTCATATAACAGGTTAAGCCACGTCATCTACCCTCATATAACAGGCTATGATGTCTCAACCTACGCTGGTTATGTAGTTCCGGAATGCAAGGATTACTTATAAGAATCGCACCCACAAATAGCAGGTGAGTTACTATTCTTAGGTTCACTCGGTGCTAATTTCTACTCCCATCTGAACAGAAACTGAACATGATTAACTGAACTGAGCTGGACTGAGTTAACTGAGTTTTGTTGACTGATGGAATGCTACTGAGATCTGATAACTGTCTGAGATTACTAAGATTTTTGGATTTTTGAGCTTTCCTGAGTCACATGGCTGACTGAGTTTTATGGATCATAGATTGACTAAGGATATCATGAAAACATAATAGTGTATCTAACCACACAACTAAATTGTCCGGTACAAGTACCCCCAGTACTCGATTGGAAGAAACTAACAAAGAATGATTTTCTTGAATACATGACCAATATCACAATCCATAATACAATAAGTTGGAGATTTCATGAAGTAAAAGTTCTAAAGCACCACAATGGCTACACATATATCCATAATTCATTGACTAAGACATTTCATCAAACACTTAACATGCATAAACTTGTACATGTATGGGGATTTCATATTATTATACTAGTATGACACTTTTCCTTCACATAGGTATTTAATCAAACACATGGGGAGCATTCTTTGGTTATACAATCATCAACACATAAAATAATTATGGATACATAAATCATCCTATAAATGGAAGGTGGGGGGGGGGGTGCGTTATTATGATTATTATGCAAATCACTATATTCTAGGATCAATCATTGGAATATGTAATTTAAAACGTGAACCGAAACCCTATACAAGATGGACATGAATTTCAATTCAATTTAGATCATAAACATTCATAATAACACAAATCTTGTATTTTGAAAAGAGATTCTTGAGCTTCATGGGTGAAAGGGACCCATGAATCAACATATGACATACCTGGGTTGTGAGTTTCTTGAAGTTCTTGGACTTGAAGAACTTGAATTTTTTAGTTTCTTGAAAGAGGATTTGGATCTTGATCTTAGGGATTATCTTTGAGATAAAACCCTAATTTGACGTTGTAGATGGATAATGAACTTATCAACCTTGGTCTGATATAATTAAGGGTTAAAACATGTGGAAAAGACCCAATTACCCTTTTAAAAATGGATTTAAATAAATGAATAAAATACGCGATGGTGAGTGTGATGGTCTATCGCTGGGTTGATGGTCCGTAGGTTTTTACCATCGCACCTGGTCAAAATAGGGGTTCACTGCCTCTCCTACGATAGCTTGGGCGATGGTCTGTTGCTAGCTTGATGGTCCGTCGGCCTGAGCCATCACTCTTAGGAAGAATGTGGTCTCACTTTCTCTGCTGCAACGGCTTGGGTGATGGTCCATCGCTAGCTCGACGGTCTATCGGCTCTCACCTTCGCACCTGGGCAGTTTTGACTATTTTCTGTATTTCAACCATAACTTTCTACCCCGATAACATATTTGGATGAAATTGGTATCGTTAGAAAGCTAATATAATTTACCACTCAAAAAAGTGAAAAAATTAAAAATTCTACGTGTACAAAAACAGATTCATCTTTCAAAGTAAGTTTCTAACATTCTCGAGACAATTTCAAGCTAGGTAGAAGTACAGGGTATTATAAATCAGTTCTCTCCTTTTAGTTTATAGAACATGCCTCCCAAAATCACTAATGATAGGAGAACAAGAAATCAATCAGCACCTTAGTCCATTCAGGAAGATTCCCTGGATAAATATGTCTCCAACGCTTAATTTAGAGCAGCTTTCACCACCATATCTCATTCTATGGAAGCACAAAATGAATGCCCAGCTGCCGTTCCATCCAAACCAGTGGACAATGCTGCTGCATCTAGGATTTAAGACTTCACTCGAATGAAGCCTCAATCTTTTACCAGGTCAAAGTCAGATGAGGACCTACAGGAATTTCTTGATCAGGTAAAAAAAGGTTACATATATTATGGGGGTGACAACTAGTGAGAGTTCCAAGTTTGCTGCATATCAGTTGCAGGATGTGGCTCACTCATGGTTCATATAGTGGAAAGTAGAGAAGGACTCAAAAGCAGGGCCCATAGAGTTAAAGAAGTTTGTTGCTGCTTTTCTAAATAGGTTCTTCCCATTGGAGTTGAGGGAAGTGAAGGTTCCATAATTTATCAACCTAAAGCAGGGCAACATGATAGTGAAAGAGTATTCTCTAAAGTTTACTCGATTAGCTAGATACGCTCCTCATGTGGTAGAAGATAGCAGATCTAAAATGAGTAAGTTTCTATTGGGTGTGTCTAATAGTTTGGTCGAGGAGTGTAGGACTGCAATGTTGATTAAAGAAATGTACATATCTAGGATCATGGTCAATGATCAGCAGATAGATGAGGCTAAGAATAAGAAGAAGGAGAGGGAGAGAGAAAGAGCACGAACATGTAGTTTCAACTTTGCTCAGCCTAAGTCATAGAGTGGGAATCATTCTCAGTTCTACCTAAAATCCTCAGTTCTAGATCCATCCTCAGCCAGTGCTCCAGTGCCAAAATTCATAGATGGAAATAGAGATAGGGCTCTAGGCCCTAATACTTAGGGTAGTGTCAATAACACTCGAAACAATCCTTTTTGCCAAAAATATAGAAGAAACCACCAGGGTATCTGCAGGGCTGGTAGTGATGTGCGTTTTGGGTATGGTACGCCAGGTTATAGAGTCACAGATTGTCCCTAGTCAGGTTCCCAGGGTTACCATAATCGTCCCTAGTCTCAGTATGGTCGCTTGAATTAGTAGGGTACCACTTTTAGTGTTACCCATGGGCAACACCCAAATAGACCCTATGCCCTTCAGTCTCGACAAAATCAGGAAAGTTCTCCTGATATGGTCACTTGTACGTTACAAGTTTATCATTTACATTTTTATTCTTTGCTAGATCCAGGAGCTTCTTTATCCTTTGTAACTCCATATATAGCTATAGACTTCAGAGTTAATCCCAAGATCCTAGTAGAGCTTTTCTTAGTCTTTACTCTTGTGGATATATCCACCATAGCTCGGTGGGTATACAGGAACTATCCAGTTATGGTATCTCAGAAAGTTACTTCAGCAGACTTAGTCGAAATAGAGATGACCGATTTTAATGTCATTCTCGGAATGGATTGGATTTATTCCTGCTATACCTCAGTCGATTGCAGAAATAAAATTTTCCAGTTCTAGTTTCTGAATAAGCCTATCCTAGAGTGGAGGGGTAGTACTTCAACCCTTAGGCATCAACTTGTTTCCTACCTTAGGTCTAGGAAAATCATATCTTAAGGATGTGTCTACCATCTCGTTCGTGTCCAGGACTCTACATCAGAAATCCCTACTCTTAAGCCAGTGTAAGTAGCATGTGAATTCTCAGATGTGTTTCCCGAAGATCTTCTCGGAGTTCCTCTCAAAAGGGAAATAGTCTTCGTAATAGACCTTCTTCAAGACACTCAACCCATATCTATTCCCCCATATAGAATGGTTGCATTAGAAATCAAAGAATTAAAAGAACAGTTTAAAGATCTCCTAGATAAGGGATTCATCAGATCCAGTATGTTCCCGTGGGGTGCACCAGTTCTATCCATGAGTAAGAAATATGGTTCTTTCAGTTTGTGTAAAGACTATCATTCGGTAAATAAAGTCATGGTCAAGAATAAGTATCCACTTCCCAGAATTGATGACTTGTTTGAACAACTTCAGGATGCTAGTTACTTTTCTAAGATAGACCTTAGATCTGGCTATCATAAGCTCAGAGTCAGAGAATGTGACATTTTGAAAATAGCTTTCAAAACTCAGTATGGTCACATCAAATTCATTGTCATGTCATTTGGTCTTACTAATGAACCAACAACATTCATGGAATTGATGAACCATGTGTTCAAGAATTACTTGGACATGTTCATCATAGTCTTCATAGATGACATATTTGTCTACTCACGCAGTGAGCATGATCACGTAGACCATCTCAAAATAGTATTATAGACTTTTAGAAACCATTATCTATTCACCAAATTCAGTAAGTGCAAATTTTTTCTAATTTTAGTATCCTTCCTCGGACATATTATTTTTCGCTGATGGCATTAAAGTTGATCATCAAAAGTCTGAAGCAGAGAGAAACAGGCACATATCCATTTCTCCATTAGGTATTGGGAGTTCTTGGATTTTTTTGGATATTACCAATGGTTTGTTGAGGGATTTTCATCTATTGGATCCCCTATGTCTAGATTTACTAATAACAAGGTCAAATTTCAGTAGTAAGATTCTTGTGAGAAGATTTTTCAGGAGTTGAAGACTCGACTCACTATATCCCCAGTTTTGACTCTACCAGATGGTTCAAACGACTTTATTGTGTATTGTGATGCTTCCAGAGTTGGTTTGGTGTGTGTTTTGATACAAAGTGGTAAGGTCATATCCTATGCCTCTAGACAACTTAATCCCCATGAAAAGAACTATCTAACTCATGATCTTGAGTTAGTAGCAGTAGTTTTGCCTTAAAGATTTGGAGGAACTATTTTTATGGAGTGTATGTTGATGTGTTCACTGACCATAAGATCCTGCAGTATTTATTCTCTCAGGAATACCTAAACCTCCATCAAAGAAGGTGGTTGGAGTTGTTGAAGAATTATGACATAAGTGTTCTGTATCATCCAGGCAAGGACAATGTAGAGGCTAATGCTATTAGTAGGATGTCTATGGGTAGTATTACTCACGTAGATGATGGTAATAAGAAGTTATCTCAGGAGGTTCATCAACTTGTCCAAATAGGTGTTCACTTAGTCGATTCAACAGAAGGTAGTGTATGGGTGCAAAACAGTTTAGAATCATCCCTGGTTTCTAAAATGATGGGAAAGCAGGATAAGAATCCTAGTCTAGCTAAGTTAAAAGAATCAATCATAAATAATAAGGTAGAGGTTTTCTACCAAGGGGGAGATTGTTTTCTGTATTGTCAGGGTCGCCTAGGTGTTCAAGGTGTAGATGAACTAAGACAGTGGATTGTTACAGAAATGAAAGGTGCGCGTTACTCTATTCTTCCAGGGGCCACTAAGATATACAATGATTTATGGGAGATCTATTGGTGGAGTGGGATTAAGAGAGACATTTCAGATTTTGTAACATAGTGCTCTATATGTCAGCAGGTTAAGATCGAGCATCAGAAGCCTAGGGAGGCTATGTAGGATCTTAGTATTCCCACTTGGAAGTGGGAAGAGGTGAACATGTATTTTGTGATGGGCTTGCCTCATACTCATCGTCCGCATGATTCAGTTTGGGTCATTATAGGAAGGATAAAAATATTATCCCATTTCCTACTAGTCCATACCTCTTATTCAACCGAGGACTATGCGAAGCTCTATGTCAGACAGTTGGTCAGATTACACGGAGTTTCATTTTCCATTATCTCTGATAGAGGTACGAAGTTCACCTCTCATTTCTGGAAAGACTTGCTAAAGGGTTTTGGTACCCAAGTCCACCTTAGTATAGCCTTTCACCCTCACATACATGGTCAAGCAAAAAGGGCCATTCAGACTTTAGAGGAGCGTGTGCGATAGATGTAATACCCCATACTTTTTCGTAGCTAATTTCATCTCAAGAATGTCTAGTATTAGATTCTAAATTGAATTATGGTTATTCCATGAGGAATTTTCAAGATTTTCACTTTTTGTCATGCGGGAAATTCAATAAACTTTCCATCGATATAATATTTTCCCAAATCCGAAAACTGGGTTAGAAGTTACGACTATTTTAAATTCCCATCGTAAAATACACCATATTAATCAGTGGCACGCCATGCAACAAGAGGAAATGGAATTTTGTAAATTCCAGTAGAGGTCCACAATTATGGCGCATCGCGCCATGGCCCAAATTCAAAATTGTCCATTTTCAAGTGTCTCAGCGCGATTTCCCCCGCGTTGCGCTAAAGTTCCAGGTCACAAAAGAAGTGGAAATACGATGGACCCACATTGCACCATCCCTCAATTTCCCAATTGTCAAAATCCAGTGACATGGTGCGATAGCACCGCGTCACGCCAAGGGTCCAATTTGGGAATTTTTCACTGAAATTAAATGACGTGTCCAGGGTTAAAAGGGTCAACTTCCCACCCCTATTTAAGCCCTTTAACACGTGATTCAACCACTTTTCAGCAAAAATATACTAGTTTCTCTCAAGTTTTTCTCAATAATAAGCTAGGGTTTTCATAGAAGATCCAATTTCAAGAAAGTTTCATCGTCAATCTTCATGAATTCACGAACTAAGGTATGCACAGAGTTAAATCATGGACTCCTTTCTTCCATGAAGCCCAAGAATCCCTTTTCTAAATTCAAGTTTATGGATTTTATTATGAATTTAATGATTGGATTGCTCTTGTTCATGTGGATAATAAGAAATTGAATTCTACTCCATGTTGGATGATAAATTCTATGTGGGTTAAATTATTATAGATATAGATTCATGCAAACCTATGACTAAACCCTTGAATGATGAAATTTGAATTAAGCCATGATGTTTAATTATTGTAAATGATTTTTACATGTACCATGCCTACAATTTGTTTAATTAAATGCCTAGATGAAGGAAAAGTACCTAACTAGCATGATACCATGAAATCCCCACGTATGTACAAGTTATGCCTTTCACATGTTTTGATGAAATGCTTCTGTAAATGTATTATGGATTATGATGTTAGTTATATGTTCAAGTAAGTTATTCTTTGTCAGTTTCCTTCCATCGAGTCCTGGGGGTACTCGTACCCAAAACATAAGCTGTGTGCCTAGAGCCATGTTATATTTTCATGATACTCTCAGTCAAGCTATGATCCTTAGACTTCAGATAGTCTTATGACTCATGAAATCTCCATGATCTCATGAACTTAGTCAATTGTCAGATATTAGTAGTATTCCGTCTGTCAACGAAATTCAGTAACTCAGCCCATGTTAAGTTCAATAAATTATGTTCATAGTCTATTCAGATGGGAGTGGGAATTAGCACTGAGTAAACCCAAGGATGGGAACACACACTATCAGATGAAGGTGTGATTCTTAGAAGTCATCCTTGCATTCCAGAACTATGTATCCAGTATAGGTTAAGACATCAACACTATTCGATGAGGGTCGATGAATTGGATAAGCACTGTCAGATAAGGGCACGACTATTCTTATTTAGGGGACACTATTAGATGAGGGTCGCCTATAGATTGTCCTTACCAGTGGGATGGTATTGACACCCTTCCAGTTAGGGTTTTAGATTGGACCCCAACTCAACCATAGTGGCGAATCAGGGGCATATCAGTTAGATAACTACTTCCCATAGTTTCATGTTACAGAATCAGGGCTGTCAGATATAGTCAATCAGTCTCAGTAATAGAACTTAGATAGTTCTTCAGATTTTAGGACTATCAAAAATAACCAACTCAGATATAGTACAGAACTTAGATAGTTTCATCATATTCAGGACTGTCAGATAGAGTCACTCATGTTATCAGTTATATTTAGATTCAGTAATCATGTTATCATAGTATTAGTGTCAGTTGTTATGTCTCATGCATGTACTCTCACGCTCATGATAGTACGTCAGTTATTATTATTGTTCATGCATATGAACCCAATGCATTCAACCAAACTCACATGCATACCAGTACATTCAAAGTACTAACGCATTTGCACTATAGTGTCTCATACCATAGGTTCAGAGACACGATCTCTAGAGCAACAGTAGATTTCGGATATCCACAGATAGAGTTAGAAGTGAGTCCTCATCTTTTAAGGCCATAATTATTTCCCTATTATCTCATTAATCAGTTTATTAGTTTGAGTTAGTTGGGGATATATACCATCAACTTCTTATTTAGACAGCTTAGTCAGTTAGTGTCTTTCTAGACTATCATGTTTCAGACTTCAGTATGTTCAGTTTTGTTTTGGGTATTCTATTACCCCACACAGATGTTATATCATTCATATCATGTTCAGTATTGAACCTTATGGCCTTTAAGTTCATGATTCCGCATTATGAAGTATTTTATGCAGTATATAGGTACAGCTATCAGTCGTGGGTTAGCTTGTGGTCTTTCGGGGTCATGAGCACCGTGTAGCATTCTGGGTACCAGATTTGGGAAGTTACAAACTTGGTATCAGATCCTAAGGTTTAATAGAGTCCTAGGAAGTCTGAAATCCGCATCTAGTAGAGTCTTGTACATGGGTGTGTTACGTACCGCGTTTATGTACCGGAGGCTATAAGATGTTTTAGGAATAATTTTCCTTCTTTCAGTATTCATGTTGCGCCAGTGAGCATAATCTCAAGTCAATCTCTCAGTCTAATCCATTTCTCCCTTTTTTCTACAAAATATGCCTCCTAAAAGAAGAAACGAAAATTAGTCAGCCCCTCAGCCTGAAAATTATTTGGGTGATCATGTTATCATGTGGAGTTCAGGGCCGCATTCACAACTCTTGCTCAATCAGTCGCCACTCAGAATGTATGGCCAACAGTTATTTCGGCCAACCTAGTGGCTAATTCATCCGCAGCTAGGATTTAGGACTTTACCTGAACGAATCCTCCATCCTTCCTTAGGTCTAAGGTAGATGAGGACCCTCAGGAATTCATTGATCAGGTTCAGATGGTGACAAACATCATGGGGGTGACTACTGTTGAGAGTGCTAAGCTAGATACATATCAGTTGCAGGATGTGGCTATTACTAGGTTCAAATGGTGAAAGTCAAAGAGGTCAGATGATGCAGGTCCTATAGAGTGGGAGTAGTTTGTTATTGCATTCTTTGAAACATTCTTTCCCCAAGAGATTAGAGAGGATAAGGTGCTAGAATTGATAGAACTCAGGCATGGAAATATGATGGTGAAAGAGTATTATCTTATGTTTACTCAATTAGCTAGATATGCCCCTCATATGGTTACAGAAAACAGAGCTAAGATCAGTAAGTTTGCTTCATCGGTAAATGATAGTGTGGTAAATGAGTGCAGATCTACCAAGATGAACAGTGACATGACTTTATCCAGGATTATGACTCATGCTCAACAGATAGAGGATCGGAATATTAAGTAGAGGGAGAAGAAAAATAAAAGAGCGAAGACAGGTAGTTTCAAATATTCCCAGTTTCGTCCTAAGTCATCAGTTCCAGCCCTTTCTTTATCCAGTGCTCCAGTTCCTAAGTTCAAGGAGGGTAAAGGAGATAAAGCACCAGGATGTAGGTCTCAGGGTAGTGTTAGCAATGCCCGAACTAATCCCCTTTTTCAGACTGATGGTAAGAACCCCAAGAGTTCTTGTAGAGCTGGCAGCGATGTCTGTTTCAGTTGTGGCAAGCCAGGCCACAGAGTCAGAGACTGTCCTCAGTCAGGTTATTAGAGTAATCTCCGCTCCTCAGCTCAGTCCAGTCGCCCGAATCAGCAGGGTGCCACCACCAGTGCTACTAGTGGGCAACGCCCAAATTGTCTCTATGTTTTTTAGTCTTGATAGGATCAGGAAAATTCTCCTGATGTAGTTACTGGTACGTTACAGATCTTTCATATACATATTTACACTTTGCTAGATCCAGGAGCTTCTTTGTCTTTTGTTACTCCCTATATAGCAAACGATTTTGGAATCAGTCCCAAAATCCTAGAAAAGACCTTTTCAATCTCTACCCCAGTGGGTAAAACCATCATAGCCCGGTGGTTATAGAGGAACTACCTAGTTAAGATATTTTAGAAAGTCACTTCAGCAGACATTGTAGAATTAGAGTTGATTGATTTTGATATCATTATCGACATGGATTGGCTTCATTCCGTCTATGCCACCATCAACTGCAAAAATAGAATAGTTCAGTTTCAGTTTCCAAATGAACCCATCCTTGAGTGGAAGGGTAGTACTTCAGCGTTCAATGGTTAGCTTGTTTCCTACCTTCGGGCATGGAAAATGATATCGAAAGAAAGTGTCTATCATCTTGTTTGAGTTAAGGACACTAGTTTTGAAACTCCCATCCTTGAATTAGTTCCAGTTGTAGATGAATATTCAGATGTCTTTCCCGAAGATCTTCCAAGAATTACTCCCAAAAGGGAAACATACTTTATCATTGATCTTCTTCCAGATACTCAACATATATCTATTTCTCCATACAGAATGGCACCAGCAGAACTCAAAGAACTAAAAGAACAATTCAAAGATCTCTTAGATAAGAGATTCATCAGGCTCAGCGTTTCCCCATGGGGTGATCTAGTATTATTCATGCGTAAGAAAGACGGTTCTCTTAGGATGTGTGTAGACTATCGTCAACTCAATAAGGTCACGGTCAAGAACAAGTATCCGCTTCCCAAAATTGATGACTTGTTTGATCAACTTCAGGGTGCCAATTATTTCTCTAAGATAGACCTCAGATCCGGCTATCATCAGCTCAGAGTTAGAGAATGTGATATTCCAAAAATAGCTTTCCGTACTCAGTATGGTTATTTTGAATTCTTAGTTATGTCCTTTTGTCTTACTAATGCCCCAGCAGCTTTTATGGACTTTATGAACCATGTTCTCAAGCAGTACTTGGACATGTTTATCATTGTCTTTATAGATGATATTCTGGTCTATTCCCGCAGTAAGTGTGATCATGTAGACCATCTCAGAAAAGTACTTCAGACTCTCAGAGATCATCAGCTATTCGCCAAATTCAGTAAGTGCTAATTTTGTATAAGGTCAGTAGCATTCCTTGGTCATATCATTTTCGGTGATGGCATTAGTGTGGATTCTCAAAATATTGAAGAGGTAAGAAACTGGCCTCTCCCTATTTCTCCATTTGATATCAGGAGTTTCATCGCTTTGGCCAGCTATTACAGACAGTTTGTTGAAGGATTTTCTTCTATTGCATCCCCTATGTCTAGATTGACTTAGAAGAAAGTCATGTTTCAGTGGTCAGATCTTTCCGAGAAGAGTTTTCGAGAGTTGAAGACTCGAATTACCTCATCTCCAGTATTAGATCTTCCAGATGCTCCAGATGGTTTCGTAGTGTATTGTGATGCATCCAGAGTAGGTTTGGGTTGTGTCTTCATGCAACAAGGTAAGGTCATAGCCTATGCCTCCAAACAGATTAAGCCCCATGAGAGGAATTATCCTACTCATGATCTTGAGTAAGCATCCATAGTATTTTCCTTGAAGATTTAGAGGCAATATCTATATGGTGTTCATATAGATGTGTTCACTGATCATAAAAGTCTTTAGTATGTCTTTTCTCCAAAAGATCTCAATCTTCATCAGAGAAGGTGGTCATAGCTCTTGAAAGATTATGACATGAGTGTCCTTAATCATCCGGGTAAGGCCAACGTAGTGGACGGTGCTCTCAGTAGACTATCTATGGCTTGTATTTCTCATGTTGAGGAGAGTAAGAAGAAGTTAGATCAGGAAGCCCATCAGCTTGCCAGACTAGGCGTTCGCTTAGTTGATACAGAAGAGGGTGATGTATGGGTTTAGAGTAGTTCAAAATCATCTCTAGTTTCTGAGGTGAAATAAAATCAAGATAGAGATCACAACCTTGTAAAGTTGAAAGAGTCAGTCCAGGATCAGAAAGAAGAGGTTTTCACCCAAGGGGGATATGTGTCCTTCGTTGTCAGGGTCGTCTCTATGTTCCAGGTGTAGATGAATTAAGGTAGAAAATTCTTGCAAAAGTGCATGGTGCGTGCTACTCTATTCATCCAGGGGCCAAAAAGATGTACCGCGACTTGTGGGAAATCTATTGGTGGAGTGGGATAAAGAGAGACATTACAGAGTTTGTGGATAAGTTCTCTACATGTCAGCAGGTTAAGATAGAGCATCACAAGCCTAGTGGATACATGCAGGAGTTCAGTATTCTTATTTGGAAGTGGGAATTTGTGGACATGGACTTCGTGAAGGGTTTGCCTGAAACTCCTTATGAGCATGATTCAGTCTGGGTCATTGTAGAAAGAATGACCAAATCACCTCATTTCCTTCCAGTTCATACCTGTTATTCAGCCGAGGATTACGCCAAAGTCTACATCAAGGAGTTGGTCAGATTGCATGATGTTCCATTTTCCATTATCTTAGACAGAGGTACCTACTTCACCTCTCATTTCTAAAAAGCATTCCAAAAGGGTCTTGGTACCCAAGTTCATCTCAGTACAACCTTTTATCATTTAAAAAATGGTCAAGCAGAAAGGACAATTCAGACGTTAGAGGATATGCTAAGGGCGTGTGCAATTGATTTCAAGGGAAGTTGGGATAACAAATTTTCTTTGATTGAGTTTGCATACCACAACAACTATTATTACAGTATTCATATGGCTCCATTCAAAGATCTCTACGGTAGGAGATGTAGATCTCTAATTGGTTGGTTTGAAGTTAGTGAGGCCTCAGTTATAGGGCTTGACTTGGTATTCGATGCCTTAGAAAAAGTCTATTTGATTAGAGAAAGACTTCGAGCCGCTAAGAGCCGACAGGAGTCTTATATAGATATTCGTAGAAAAGATCTCGAGTTTGAGATTGGTGATCATGTCTATCTAAATATCTCTCCCATAAAGGGAGTGAAGAGATTCGGCAAGAAGGGCAAGCTCAGTCCCCGATATGTTGGTCCCTTCAAGATTCTCAGTTGCTTTGGCAAGGTAGCCTATGAGCTTGAATTGCCTTTAAATCTAGCCTCAGTTCATCCAGTCTTTCATGTATCTCTTCTCAATAAGTTCATAGGTGACCCATCAGTTGTAGTCCCTATTAAGAGCATTAATATTAAAAACAATCTCTCTTATGAATAGATTCCAGTCAAAATCTTAGACTATCAGACTCGTAAATTGAGGAATAAAGAAGTACCTCCAGTTAAGGTTCTTTGGCAAAATTAGTCCATCGAGGGAGCTACTTGGGAAACAGAGGCAGACATGCATACCAAGTATCCTCACCTCTTCTTCGCCAACTCAGATCAAGATCAAGGTAATAAATCTCCTTAAGCTTACTCAGTTTCATGTTCAGTGTTAATCACAAACTTGGTATGCAGTTTTATGCTCATGTTCCCATTATAAACTTGATATCAAGTACCATTGCATATTTAGTCATGCACTAATGTATCAATTCAGTTATGTAATTAGGCATCAGACATGCATTCCCATTGTGAGAAACTTAGTTCTTCATAACACTCAGTCATGCATTTTTGAATCAGTTACATATGCATTAGATATGCATGTTCAGTATTATATGTTCATCTTATCAATCATGTCAGTCATGAGATCATGTTCCAGTTATTCATGTTCAGTATGTACGTCCGTTTTATTTTCTCCCCTCTCAGTCAGTCTCATTCGAGGATGAATATTCTCATAGGGCGATATTGTAATACCCCATACTTTTTCGTAGATAAATTCATCCCGAGAATGTCTAGTATTAGCTTCTAAATTGAATGATGTTTATTCCATGAGGAATTTTCATGATTTTCAATTTTTGTCATGTGGGAAATTAAATAAGCTTTCCATCTATATAAGATTCGCCCAAATCTGATAACCGGGTCAGAAGTTAGGACTATTTCAAGTTCCCATCGAAAAACAACACCATATTAGTCAGTGGCGCACTGTACCACAAGAGGAAATGGAATTTGGAAAATTCCAATAGGGGTCCACGATTATGGCGCGTCACGCTAATGCCCAAATTTAGAATTTTTCATTTTCCAGTGTCTCAATGCGATTTCATCCGTGCCGTGGCAAAGTTCCAGGTCAGAAAGGAAGTATCAATGAGATGGCCCCACATCATGCCATTCCTCAATTTTCCAATTGTAAAAATCCCATGACACGGTGGGATAGCACCACATCGTGCCAAGGGTCCAATTGGGAAAATTTTTACTGAAATTCAATGATGCGTCCAGGGTTAAAAATGTCAACTTCCCACCCCTATTTAAGCCCTTTAACACGAGATTCAACCACTTTTCACCCAAAATATACTAATTTCTCTCAAGTTTCTCTAAAGAACAATCTAGGGTTTTCATAGAAGATCCAATTTCAAGAAAGTTTCACCGTCAATCTTCACGAAATCACGAACTAAGGTATGCATAGTGTTCTTTCATGGACTCCTTTCGTCCATGAAGCCTAAGAAACCCTTTTCGAAATTCAAGTTTATGGATTTTATTATGAATCTCATGATTGGGCTGCTCTTGTTCATGCAGATAATAAGAAATTAAATTCTACTCCATGTTGGGTGATAAATTTTATGTGGGTTAAATTATTATAGATATAGATGCATGCTAACCTATGACTAAACCCTTGAATAATGAAATTAGAATTGAACCATGATGTTTAATTATTGTACAGTGATGTTTACATGTACCATGCCTACAATATGTTTGATTAAATTCCTAGATAAAGGAAAAGTTCCTAACTAGCATGATACCATGAAATCCCCACGTATGTACAAGTTATTCCAATCACATGTTTTGATGAAATGTTTCTATAAATATATTATGGATCATGATTTTAGTTTTATGTTCAAGTAAGTTATGCCTAGTCAGTTTCCTTCCATCGAGTCCTGGGGGTACTCATACCCAAAACATTAGCTATGTGACTAGAGCCATGTCATGTTTTCACGATACTCTTAGTCAAGCTATGATCCTTAGACTTCAGACAGTCCTATGACTCAGGAAATCTCCATGATCTCATGAATTCAGTCAGTTGTCAGATAGAAGTAGTATTTCATCAGTTAACAGACTTCAGTAACTCAACCCATATTTAGTTCAGTAAATTATGATCATAGTCTATTCAGATGAGAGTAGGAATTAGCACCGAGTGAACCAAAGGATGGGAACACACACTAACAGATGAGGGTGTGATTGTTAGAAGTTATTCTTTTACTCCAGAACTATGTAACTAACATAGGTTGAGACACCAACACTATCCGATGAGGGTTGATGAGGTGGATAAGAACTGTCACATAAGGGCCCTACCATTCTCGTATAGGGGACACTATCAGATGAGGGTCGCACACAGCTTGTCCTTACTAGTTGTATGGTATTGACTCTCTTCTAATTAGGGTTACAGATTGGATCCCAACTCATCCATATGGGTGTGTCAGGGGCATGTCGGTTAGATAAATACTTCCACAGTTTTATGTTACAGAATTAGGACTATCAGATATAGTCAACCAGTCTTTGTAATAGAACTCAGATAGTTCTTCAGATTTTAGGACTTTCAGATACAGTCAACTAAGATACAGTACGGAATCAGATAGTTCCATTAGATTTAGGACTGTCAGATATAGTCATTCATGTTATCAGTTATATTCAGATTCAGTAATCATGTTATTATAGTATTAGTGTTAGTTGTTATGTCTCATGCATGTATTCTCACACTCCTGATAGTTAGTCAGTTATTATTATTAATCTTGCATATGAACCCCATTCATTCAGCCTACCTCATATGTATACCAGTGCATTTAAAGTACTGACATATTTGCGCTATGGTGTCTTATACCATAGGTTCAGAGACACGAGCTCTAGAGCAATAGTAGATTCCAGCTATCCACAGACAGAGTTAGAAGTGAATCCTCATCTTTCGAGGACATTATTATTTCCCTATTATCTCATTAATAAGTTTATTATTTGGACTTAGTTGGGGACATGTACCATCAACTCCTTACTCAGATAGTTCAGTCAGTTAGAGGCTTTCTAGACTATCATGTTTCAGAACTCAGTATGTTCAATTTTTTTGGGTATTCTATTACCCCACACAGATGTTATATCATTCAGATCATGTTCAACATTGAACCTTATGGCCTTTCAGTTCATGTTTCTGTATTATAAAGTATTCTATGCAGTATACAAGTACAAATATCAGTCATAGGTTAGCTTGTGGTCCTTCGGGGTCATGAGCAACATGTAGCATTCCGGGTACCAAATTTGGGGTATTGCAATAGACTTTAAAGGTAGCTGGGATGACCACTTTCCTCTAATTAAGTTCGCATATAACAACAACTATCATTCCAGGATTCATATGGCTCCATTTGAGGTTATGTATATGAGGAGATCTAGGTCACCTATTGGTTGGTTGGAAGTCAGAGAGGTTATAGTAGCAGGGCTGACTTGGTGTTTGACACCTTAAAGAAGCTTCAGATGATAAGGGAAAGGCTTAAGACAGCTCAGAGTCGACAAAAATCATACGCAAATATGTGAAGAGAGGATCTCAAGTTCAAGATTGGTGATTATGTGTATTTGGAGATCTCTCCTAGGAAAGAAGTGAAGAGGTTTGGCAAGAAGTAGAAACTCAGTCCCTGATATGTCGGTCCTTACGGAATTCTCAGCCACATCAAAAAGGTAGCTTACAAGCTTGAGTTGCCTTCAGATTTAGCTTCAGGACATCCAGTTTTCCATGTTACCTTGCTAAAGAAATACATAAGTGACCCAGCTGTTGTAGTCCCTGTAGGGAGTATAGACGTTCAGAACAACCTCTCATATGAGATGATTCCTGTAAAAATCCTTGATTATCAGATTCACAGATTGAGGAACAAAGAGGTCCCTCTAGTCAAAGTTCTTTGGTGGAACCACTCCATTGAGGAAGCTACTTAGGAAGAAGAAGCAGATATGTAGACCAAGTATCCTCACCCCTTATCTGCAAACTCATACACAACCCAAGGTAATAGTTTTTCCTTGAACTTACTAAATTCCATTCTCAGATTTCCCTTATAGACTTGCTATCAGTTACCATTGTATTTTTCAGTTATGTATTCGTGCATCAGATATGCATGTTCAGCATGAGAAATTTAGCTTATCAGTAATTCCATTTATGCACTCATGAATTATGTTCAGCCCTGTACTCATGCCTCAAATATGTATATTTAGTACGAAATTTCATCATATGTGTAGTGTAAGTCATGAAATCATGTTACAATGGTGCATGTCCTGTGTCTAAATCCAGTCTATATATATTCTTGTCTTAGTCAACCTCATTCGAGGATGAATGTTCCCAATGGGGAGATATTGTAAGACACCGCAAAATCCAAAGCTTAACCCAGTCCTTTAAATCTTTTTAAGGGGTCCCTAACATAGAAAATTTTAGCTAAGTATTCAGACTTAGTGTTATTTTAGCCTTTATAGGTTGGCGACTCTATTTCACGACCTCATGACCTTAAAGTATTGATTTTTAGGTTGAATCATGATCAAGAATTTCAGTGGGCGTTCCTGGACAAGTTTTAGATTTTTCGGAATTTGTTTGAAACATATTTGAAAGCTCAATCAGGAGGATCAACGTGATGTATACACAATGCCTCCCCTATTACATTGATGAATATTTTTCTCCGTCTCCTAGTGCAAATTCTAGTGAACTGATGTAGACCGATGCGGTGCATTGGCCATCACGTCAATGCCAACGATACGACACGTCGGTCTGCGCATCGCTAGCTCAGTTTTCAGTCATTAAAAATCCGCGTCTGCAGGGGTATTTGGGTCTTTTTCCCATATCTATCATCCCCAAAACACAGAATTAAACTCTTCTAAGAGCAAAAACTATTCATTCTTGACAAGTTGCTCTCAAGAACGAACCCTAGGAGATTTTAAATTCAATTCAAAGCTCAAGAACTTACCATCAATATTTTAGAATTTAATTGTTAAGCTATGTCAAGTGTTCATCCAAGGGTCCCTTCCATATTTGTAGTTTAAGAATCTATTTTTAAAACCTCAAGTGTATTGATTACAAGAATTTCATGTTAGATTTGATTATATTCCTGATTAGAATAATTAATTGGGTTTCTAATCCATGTGTTGTTACAAGTTTTATGTGGAGTTATTTTATAAATGTATACAATCAGGTGAATCCGTTCTAAGCCCTTGAAATTGTAAAGAGGGATTTGATTATGGTACCTATATGTGGTTAGTGTCATGTGCTTGGATTATTTCCTCCAAGTGTTTGATAAATTGCTCATGTAAACAAAGAACAAGGGAAAAAATCATATCATGTTATCTTATGTGCAAGTTATATCATACAAGTGTATGATAAAATGTCTCTATGAATGAGTTATGATCAAGTGCATATATTTTTTCCCTTTTAAATTTATGGGATGAATAAATTTTTCTGCTATAGAGTCCTGGGGGTATTTAGTACTCGGAAACTTAGCTGTTTACCTAGAGCTGTGGTAGTTACAGAACATTCTCAGTAGTGTCACAAACAGTAGCCTCAGTAATTAGTCACAGTTATTGTTCACTATTTAGTTCAGACTTCAGTAAATCCATCTATTCAACTAAACTCTATAGTATTCCATCAGTTAACAAAATTCAGTAGTACTCCGTTAGTTAACGGAACTTAGTAAACTTAGTTAAGTTGAGTTAGATAGTACGATCCGTAATAGTTCAATCCAGCCTAGTACAATTTAGAATTCAGTCCAGTGTATATTCAATTTGGATAAGGATTCAACACCGAGTGAGCCCAATGATGGGGACTCACATGCAAGCAGAGGGTGTGATCCGTAAAAGCAGTCCTTGTGTTCAAGAACTACAATAGTGAACAAGTCCTTGTGTTTAGTAGTACTCTGTTAGTTAATGAAACTCAGTGAACTCAGTTCAGTTCAGTTAAATAGTATGATCAATAATAATTCATTCCATCCTAGTATAATTTAGAATTCAATCAAGTGTCTATTAAGTTAGGAGTAGGATTCTGCACCAAGTGAACCCAAGGATGGGGACTAACCTGCCAGCAAAGGGTGTGATCCATAGAAGAAGTCCTTGTGTTCCAGAACTACATAACCAGCATAGGTTGAGACATTAAACTTCTAGTTGAGGCTTGATGAGGTGTTCCACTTACAAGTTAATGGTACCACCATTATCATTTAGAGCACCTGCCAGATGAGGGTGACTCAGCTTATCTTTACCCGTGGCATGATACTATCACCCTTCTAACTGGGGTTACAGGTTGGACCCCAATCCAATCAG
This sequence comes from Capsicum pubescens, assembly GCA_030864215.1. Lineage (NCBI taxonomy): Eukaryota > Viridiplantae > Streptophyta > Magnoliopsida > Solanales > Solanaceae > Capsicum > Capsicum pubescens. The sequence continues at coordinate 225,419,611 of CM061546.1, forward strand.
AGAGGGGTATGTTGATTAAACAATTACCTCCCATAGTCTCAGTTTTAGTCTTCAGAATAGAACTAAGTTCAGTTCTACTAAAATCAGGACTGCCAGACACAGTCACTCAGTTCAGTATGAAACTCAGAATAGTTCTACAAGAATCAGTATTGTCATATACAGTGACTCAATTAACAGTAATATAGTATTAGTAAACTCAGATATCAGTAAACCAGTAATTTAGAACTCAGTATCCAATGTTATCATGACCTCAGTTACAGTTTACGTATTTCATGCATGTACTCTCATTCAGTTATACTTATGTTATTCATGTATATGAACCCATGCATCCTAGCATACCTTACTTAGCATATTAGTACATTAAAAGTACTGATGCATACTTTTATTTTGCTCTATGATATCTTATATGATAGGTTTAGATGCATAGGATCCCGATCATACTTAGAAGCCCGATCCATCAGCAACAGACTAGTGGTGAGTCCTTATTATTCTAGGATAGATTTATTATTCCATTATTTAAGTACTCTATTTATTTCAGTAGTCAAAGTTAGTATGGGACATGCCCTATCAACTCCTTGTTCAGATAGAAGAGGCTTATCAGAATAGAGTATTTGTACATTGATGTTCAGTTTTGGTATTGATGTACCGTACTCAGTGTTTATTTTAGATTTGAACCTTATGGAATATTTTTGCCTAATTTCTACATAATTACAGTATTGTTATTAAGTTAATGCAGCCAGTACCAGTCATTAGTTAGCTTGTGGTCCTTCTAGATTGTAAGCATCGTGTAGCGTCCGGGGTACAGACTCGGGGAATTATAATTGTTTAACTCAGACTTTGTTTTAGGTAGTCATATATTCCCATGTGAAGGTTATAAGTTGCATCAAATGAAGCATAATATTTATGAAGATAAGTTTAGTTGAGAGAATATTTCAGAAGTTTGGCTAAGCATGAAAATTAACAGTTGCATTGCCTATGACATAGTAATCCTATTCTAGAATCTGTTCTATATGTCGATATCCCATGTTATAGATTGTTTTACCATATTGTAATTCCTTAGTCAAATTCTACAGCAAGATCATGCCCAAAATTCTTTCTCTCGATTGGTACAAGAAGTTATGATAAGGAGACTTTGAGGAAACTCATATTCCATTCTTAGTAAGTCTTGGAGATTCTATTGCATTAACTATCACTTCAAAGTTCTATATTAATGATCATGTCATGAATATTTCAAGTGAGTTCTAAAATTTTGGCCTGAATCATCTCCTTATGGTTAATTAATTCAGCTGAAAAATTAGTTTTAAGACTGAAGTTTGATGTTTCAGCTCAATTAAGTCCTTTATTAATAGACCTGTCATGTAAAATCATTCCATACAATTCCTATATATGTGTATTCGTCCAATATGTATCAGCTGAGTCAGTACTCTCTTAAAAGGTTATTTCAGTTATGAGATATGATAAATTTTAGATATTTAGTTTCAAGATAGTAATTACATTCTTTTCATCCAAATATCATCCTTCATTCAAGGATAAATGATCCCAAGGTGGAGATAATGTAACCCCCCCTTTCACACACACATATTTGAGGGCTAGATTTGAACCATCTTTCCTATAGGTATAAATTGAAAAAAACAATTTCCATGTCAAAAAAAGTGTGTTGATCAATTCCATAGTGTGGGAACATCTAATGATATCAATCGAGATCATAAAGATATCTTAACTCCAAGAAGAGTTGAGAACTTTTCTACCAATTGAGTTTTAGTGAATATTTCAACTCGGGTCAAATACCAACATAAATTACTCCTATAATATAATGAGTTAGGTATCCTACTCTATAACAAATGAAAGATCTTCGAGTCTTCTTTGCAGTGCATCCAATTTAACCTTAATACAATATCGTAGTAGAAAACTATGCTCATTTAACATTTAAGTTTTTGTGTGTCAAAATGTGATGACTAAGTTGATGAGTCATCAAATAGGTGACAACTAAGGTGATGAGACATCAACTAAGTGATGAGATGTCAACCCAAGTAGGCATCCTTAACAATATATGGCAAAATCCAACTGGAGTTGCCAACTAGGGTGATGAGACGTCACAAACTGATGGCTTGTCAACTTAGTCGTCATTTGAATTATCCCTGTAATTTTTTTATTTCCTTAGGGGTATTTTAGTATTTTTTGCAACTCAAACCCTACCACCACGACTTAAAGAACCCTCCAAAAGTTATTTATTCATCAATTATCAATTTTCTTAATGCTCATTCTCATCTCTTCTCTAGAGAGAAAGAAATTAAGGTTTCTTCCTAGAGTTCAACTTTCAAGGATCAAAATTCACGTTTTCCTTCAGGAAATCAATAATTTTAGGTATGTGGAGTTTGAAAAAGGATACTTATTCATCCCTATGCCCAAAAGTTTTGCTTTTAATTAAATTTAAGAGATTTTAATTTGGGTTCATAACCAATTTCCATAATTTTGAAATTATGTCATTATCCTGTGATTTAAAATCCAGTTAGCACAAGAATTTAACTTAGTCATGTTTTTGCTTACATAATTGTTTTGATTAGGTGATTTTTTTATATTTTTACATGAATTCCCATGATTTGATAAATATGCATAATTTTCTGCATGATTTAGTCAATTTACAAATTAGAGCATATGAATTTATCACGACACTCTCAATTTACAAAAAAAGTTAAGATTTACTATCTTGGATTACTAGAATAAGCGCAATAATGATGTTACCATATTAATACTATTGAGGATGCTATGATGATAATGATATGAGTTCCTATTTGAGTTCAAAATTGAGATTTGGGTATTATATGATCTGGTATGGATGGTTTATCGGTTATAGATAATACTCAATAAAGTTGTGGATCTTAAGTTATTTATTTTCCTTGATTTTACCCTTCGGGCTTATTGGGGTCATGGTGGATTATTTGCTTTTCTGAACTTATTGGCTTATAAGGGATAATTTATAAGTTATAATTATATGGTCCTTACGTAACTATTCTAGATTTACTTATTTATTTATTCGTAATAGTGTTGAAGCTTAATTCCAGGTTTTCCCTATTACCTCGACTTAACTTATTTTATCTTATATATTCTTTATAACATGATTTAGCTTAGTCGATCTATGATGCCTACTGATTACCCATGGTTTTGGAACTCATACTACACTTCTATACATTTTTAGTGCAGATTCGAGTACTAGTAGCTACCATTGATTTGACATTCGTGCTGAGTTAATTTCAGAGATTGGGTTAGCTCTTGTAATCGAAGTTGTCCTCTTTCCTTCAATATTCTATGTCTAGTCTTTAATTCCCTGAACAAATTTTAATTGACTATTTTAATATTTCTTTTCATTTTATAGTTGCTCTTGTACTGACTCTACTAGGTCGTGGGATGAGTGATGATATTTTTTCTATTTATTAAATTGTTATAACAATCTTATTATTAGTATTATAAGAATTTAACTATTGATATTTAGCTTTATGGTTATTTTTAACAAAGTTAACCCATGTCATATAGGTCTAGCCTATGGATTGGCTTACCTACCGGCGGTATAAAGTAAGTGGAATTGTGACTCATAATTGTGTCATAAAAAATAGAATCAGAGCTTTTGTTCATTAGAATTGTTAGTATAAGAGAAAGAGTCTTGTAGAGTCCTATAGATTTGAATGATGACATTTGTTTCTTATCTTCGGGAGGATATAAAAAATTGTTTGGAGTTAATCACTTATTTCACTTATTTCATGCTAAGATACTGAGTTAGTTTATAAATAATTCCATTGGTTTCATCCTTTTCGTAGATGGCTAGGTCATGGGTTACCGCTACACGAGATGAGGGTCCCTAGATCGAGGCTAGTGATCTTGTCGCAACTCATGGATGACCTTTAGGTCCCGAAAAACACAAGGATGTTTTTATAGTAAGAGGCCAAGATAGGGGACCTTCACTAGACCCTATTGCTTCTCCTAAGCTAGAGATTTTTTTGCCCTAGCTTGTGATGGGCCAGGGACCAGCCCAGGCTCGACCAATGTTTTCTTCTTCTTTAATGCTCAGTGATAGTATTGTTCAACTTTTGTCATTAGTTTAAGGTGCTCTATCTAATGATGAATAGTCTAAATATCGGAGTGATAATAAGGAAAGAATGCAGCCTATTATTGTAGCTTCAATGGTTGAGGTCCCTCCTGCACCGACGATAATTCTCAACTTACACCTTAAATTAGTGTAAGGCGGTTGTCGTCAATATATTTACCCAACTTTGGAGTAAGTGTCGAATCCACAGGGAACAATGTGAGTGGCGATTAAACTAGTTTGAAATTATAGCTACAAGTTAAATTCAAACAAATGATACAAAAATATAAAATGGGGTTTTAGTAATAATGTTTGTAATCAATATAAATGGAAAACCAGAGTTATGTTCACTGTGGGTTTCAGGAATTGACAGATACTAGGTACTGCTTAAGACTTTTGAAGTAAGTAGGAACAACAGAATATCCCTGACTACTATACTATCTGACATATCTCTCGACCTCACCAGACAATTTATTATCTAATTCTCTCGAACTTAGATAACTTATCTATTTCCAATAGGATGTTATCTCAGGTAGATTAATCTAGTTATGACATTAATCATTAAACAGAAGGTTGGTGGCTTCCGAGTCCCTGTTGATAATTCACGTCCTCTAGTCTATTTCTCTGTTCAAGAAAATAAACCTAAGGCATAACCTATTGTTTGCAACCAATAGATTTTAAGTTAAAACAACAGAATTTGAAGACGTCCTACTACTTTTTGAATCCTTTAAGTACCTAGCAGCATATCAAACCCTAATCCATTGATCCCATAACTCAGGCTAATGGAATTAGCTGCACATGATTTGATGACCGAAATAAAAAGTTGAATTTATGATAGTATGGATAAACTTACGAATGGATGAAAATAACAATTGTTTCTTCAATTGAATTGCAAGAGAATAATCCACAATAGTTGATAAGTGTTGAAGGGAAAACAAGAAAAATACTTGATGAAAAAGATGAGGCAATGTAAGTTCCTCCCAAGTTCCAAAAACAAGGTTGAGAGATCCTAAATAAAACCCTCAAAACATCTATCTAAACTTCATTATGGAAATAAAATAACAAAATAAATAAAATTATCGTATTAGGTGACGCCCTGGCTGACGCCACGTCAAGGGTCTGACGCCTTATCATGGATGGCGTCAGATCAGCTCCAGTTGTCTTCAAGTTTTGTCTAAAGCTGACGATGTTGTTGATGCCATATCACAGATCTGATGGCATTTCACTATCGTCATCAAATGTATTCTCCTTTTGCTATTTTTTTGCTTAAGGCTGACGCCCTTATTGACGCCTTATCACAACTTTGACGCCACGTCACCAACATCGTCAGAACTGCTTCTAAGAATGTAACTGCCCGGTTAAGGATGACGCCAATGCTGATAGCCTATCACAAGGCTGACGACTTATCACGGTTGTCTCAGCCATATTTTCATCTATTTTTTCTCAGATTTTAGCTCTTTTGCTCCATTGTTCCATATTTTCAGCTCTCTTTGCTCAGATTTCAGCTCTTTTGCTCCATTGTTATTTATTTCCATGCATCTTGACTTTCCTACAAAATCTTAAGAAATAACATCAAAAACACCAATAATTACTTAAGAACTTACAATTATTTCAAGTTAATAAGTCTTAAATGTGCTACAAAAATCTAGCACATCAACACCCTCAACTTAAAACAATTGCTTGTCCTCAAGCAACTACATAACACCATACTACGATGCTTAACCAAGAGACACATAAGATACCTATCACACTTGATTATCAAGTTTAACTCAAAACTCAGGCCACTCTCCACGTTCAATTAATTATAAATGCAATTGTGCATATCAATGAAGATTAACAATGTGACCCAAAGGAATCAAGATATGGCATCAATTCAGAAACAATAACCATACATATGCACAAGCTACACTACCTAAATAAGTAAACAACTAGAAATGCAACCGATGTGCCCTTACAACAAAAAAGTCCCTCCTCACTCATATATGAACTCAAGCATGTCAATGCGGGGATGGTCAAGAGACACTCACTCTCAAAAAGAAATTCCAATCAATTCATGTCAAATACCATGTTCTTTCCCTCATTTTCCTTACCAAGGTATCCAGATAGGTAAGTTAGGATCACTATAGGTATTTTCTTAGGCTTGTAATGTAGGCTAAGGGCTGGTATGATATTCAATGGCATTTAGAGTGACTAACCCTCCTTGGCACTACCTTAAATTTTGGGGTTCACTTATTAACCTTTTTCTTTTTTTTCTCTTATTCTTGATCACACATTTTTCAAGATGGATGTGGCTTTTCTTTTTCATTCTTTTTCTTTTCTTATTCTTCTTCCACACTACCCAGTGTTTTATTCCTTTTCACTTATTCTTTTTCTTTTATTCTACCTTTCTTCATACCTAGTTTACATCATGCACCCCTATGATAGCCATCCTCAACTTAGGTTGTTTACCTAAGTCAAGGTGCACAGTGTCCAAGAAGGACCAGGGCCAAAATAGGTTCATTATGATCTAAATGGGAAGGTGTTAGGTGTCATAGAACGAAATGGTCAACTAAGGCTCAAAATAGGGATCAAAAGATATCATGCATACAGGGAAGGTCATTTAGGCAAAAAAAATTAACTTAAAAATCAAAACGGCCTATGTTTCTTTCCTAAGCCCTATCTTTCAACCAAGGTAAGACTAATCGGGCAAGTTCTGGATTCAACACACACATGGAATTGAGTAAGCCCTCACACACAGATGGCATAATGGTATATCACAAGCTACTATCCATTCGGTTCATGCAATTATTAGAAGTGATTATCATTTCCCTAGTACTAATGCCATAAAAAGATTCATAGTAGCCACATATAAATGCATATCACATAGTTATAAAACAAACCAACGGAGAGGTCTTTATCAGTCTTAAAAATCAACAAAATTATGTCAACTGCTCTAGATACTTATTTTTCTCCAGTTAATCACAACACATCACAAAACAAAAACAATACGCCTAAACATGCTGGCTCTACTAGGAAAAAGACTCCGAGGAAAAGAGGCACAAAAACAAAAACCCCAGGAGGACATCACACCCATAAGTAGCCCCACCCTCAACTTAATGTCATGCAGTTTTCCAAATTTGTTAATCCAAAACAAGAGAGTTAGAAACATACCTGTGGCACCATGGGTGTAAAGATCTGATGTCAATCACACTATACAAATACAAACAACAAAATACCTTGGGTCGCCTCCCAAGAAGCGCCTAATTTAGTATAACGACATGACCCAACTCAGCTTTTTCCTCCATCTTGAGGATATGAACTTCACCCCCAACTTAGAGTCCATCTTATTTCTTCTCTCATAGGGAGGTGGTACAAAGATTAAGAAGCTAAGTAATGGATGATTTATGGTAAGCAACTCAGCTTTAAAGTGAGGTGTGTTTTTGTGTTGCTTATCAAGTGTAAAATAAAGAATATAGGATTCTTGTTCCTTATATTCACAGTCTTCCACTATTTTAGATGATTCCACAGACAAGATATCATCTAAACATAATGTTAAAAAATTCTTCGAGTGTGTCCTAACAAATCCTACTTTAAAATTTACACTATCCTCTACACACTCACTTTTATTCATCGTCTCAACATTTTTAATTTGAATTGGGCTAGATTATTCATAAGAGATTGGCATGGCTTCTTCTTTTACCTCTAGCACTATTTTCTCAATCTTGGCATCATCCCTCATGGTTGGCTCGGTTGGTTGGGAAATATCTAAGGGTTGATCAACATCAAGCTCATCATTAGTATAAGAATATTTCTCTTCATCGTTACACTCTTCTATTATTTTAAATGATTCCAAAGACAAGATATCATCTAAACATAATGTATAAAATTGTTTTGGATGATTGACCTTGATATCCATCTCTTCTATCCTTTCTCTTACCTCATTAAATGCCCTAATGTCTTGACGTAGGTGACATATGGTATCATTTTTTGTGTCTAGAAGATCCAACATTAGTTGAATCATAACTTTAATGTCACTCTTTCCAGTGCTGTGTTCTTCCTTTTCTTGACCATAAGACCTGTCATACTCATAAGAAGAACTAAAACGTAGGTTAGCGCAATACGGGGAGGGGTCATTTGGGCAATCACTCCAATTTCTATCTTGACCACCACCTAAAGAACAAATATACTCCCGGTAGGATGGAGATGGTGAGTATTCCCGCCTGTCACGCGGGTGACTCGGGTTTGATCCCCGACAATGGAGCCATTTTTTATAACGCTCAACTTACACCTCAAATTACTGTAAGGCGGTCGTCGCCAATATATTTACCCAACTTTTGAGTCGGGGTCGAATCCACAGGGAACAATGTGAGTGGCGAGTAAACTAGTTTGAAATTATAGCAATAAGTTAAATTCAAACAAATGATACAAAAATATAAAATGGGGTTTTAGTATTAGTGTTTGTAATCAATATAAATGGAAAAACAGAGTTATGTTCACTGTGGATTTCAGGAATTGATAGATACTAGGTACTACTTAAGACTCTTGAAGTAAGTAGGAACAACAGAATATCCCTGACTACTATACTATCTGACTTATCTCTCGATTTCACCAGATAATTTATTATCTAATTCTCTCAAACTTAGATAACTTATCTATTTCCAATAGGTGTTATCTCAGGTAGATTAATCCAGTTATGGAATTAATCATTAAACAAAAAGTTGGTGGCTTCCGAGTCCCTGCTGATAATTCACGTCCTCTAGTCTATTTCTCTGTTCAAGCAAATAAACCTAAGGCATAACCTATTGTTTTTAACCAATAGATTTTAAGTTAAAACAACAGAATTTTAAGATGTCCTACTACTCTTTGAACCCTTTAAGTACATAGCAGTATATCAAACCCTAATCCATGGATCCCATAACTCAGGATAATGGAATTAGCTGCTCATGATTTGATGAAAGAAATAAAAAGTTAAATTCATGATAGTATGGATAAAGTTACGAATGGATGAAAAAAAAATTGTTTCATCAATTGAATCACAAGAGAATAATCCACAACAGTTGATAAGTGTTGAAGGGAAAACAAGAAAAATACTTGATGAAAAAGATGAGGCAATGTACATTCCTCCCAAGTTCCAAAAAAAAAGATTGAGAGATCTTGAATAAAACCATCAAAACTTTTATTTATCCCTAAACTTAATTATGGAAATAAAATAACAAAATAAATAAAATTATCGGATTAGGTGACGTCCTGGCTGATGCCACATCAAGGGTTTGATGCCTTATCATGGATGGCATCAGATTAGCTCTAGTTGTCTTTAAGTTTTGTCTAAAACTGATGATGTTGCTGACGCCGAGTTACGGATCTGACGGCGTTTCACTGTCATCATCAGATGTCTTCTTCTTTTGATAATTCTTCTCTTAAGGCTGATGCCCTTATTAACGGCTTATCACAACTTTAATACCACATCACCAACATCGTCAGAACTACCTCTCAGAATGCAACTCCCCAGTTAAGGCTGATGCCAATGCTAATAGCCTATCACAAGGCTGACGATTTATCACGGTTGTTATTTATTTCCATGCATCATGACTTTTCTACAAAATCTTAAGAAATAATATCAAAAACACCAATATTTACTTAAGAACTTACAATTATTTCAAGTTAAAAAGTTTTAAATGTGTCACAAAAATCTAGCACATCAACTGGTGGTTCCTCAGTCGATAGTTTCCCAACCTGTTATGTTTGTTAATATAGTAAAAAATGTTGGATAGGTTATTGAGAATGGTTTCTCCTAGTTTTTTGGTGCACCAGGTGAAGATGCATATGATTCTTGATTTCTTATGAGGATAAAAACCATAATTTGGGCCTAGTTAAGACTCATGGTATGGATTACACTACCTTATAGTTGGACTTGGAACCTAGACATTAGTGGAGAGGTTATCTAGATTCAAGTCAAGATATATCTCCCTAATTGACATGGACTTAGTTCTCCAAGGTCTTCTTCGAGAAATATATGTTTCACAACCTTAGGGATTATTTAAAATATTAGTTTTTAATGTTGGAACAAGTTTCTATGACTGTTGTAGAGTATAAGGCTCAAGTTCATGAGTTGGTTAGGCATGATACTTCTATTTTGACTACTGAGTACGAAAGAGTTTGTCGCATTACTTGGGGATTGAAACATCCCATACAAATGTCTACATAGAGTTTAGTTTCTATGGTTAGGTCTTTTGCTAAGGTTTTTGATTATTCTCAAGTAATGGAAGAGATATATCATGAGGCCCAAGGGGTTGCGATGAGAGGTTTTATTATTAAGATAGTTTTAGTGGTAGAAATAGTGCCTCATGATTTGGAGACAGTGGTTCGCAGGGTAGGTACCCTCTGTGACAGACGTATTAGCATTAGGATTAGTCTAGTAGGACTGTTCAGGACCTATATCAGATTACTGATGGCACTCAATCTAGTTTCAGTGATCGCTCTAGCCAGGGTAGTTATCAGTCTTTGGGGGGTTCATCTTCTAGTCACTTTAGTCTTGGTAGTTATTTTAGTTCAGTCAGATCTTTTAGTTTTAGTACATCGCCTAGGGTATATTATGGTTGTTGGGATTTTGGTCATTTCTCGAGATAGTGCCCTAGTCTTGGAGCAATTGTTCCTTCAATTTAGAGTGTTCCTCTAATTGGGGAAGTACATCCCCCATCTAAATTTGGTATCTAAGGTCATAGGGGTAGTCAACAATATGCTCATAGAGGTTCCTAGGCAGGTAGGATAGGAAGTTAATCGAGATCCCAGACAAGTGGCAGGTATGGTCAATTCAATGTCGTGCCTAGTAGACTCAAGGTTGAGTGTTTAGATTCTTTATCAGAGGTACGATCTTGGTGTTCCATTAGTGGAATTTTCTTTATTAGATATGGGATGCACTTATTTTTATTTGTCAACTTATTATGCCAAGTGGTTAGAGTTATTTTGGGATTCATTATCTATGCCATATGTGTATCAACTTCCATGGGTGATTGTTGACTACTAAATCGAGTAAATATATTATATTTTATGGTTGTTTTAGAGTTTGATACTTAGGATGATCTTACTGTATTATATCTGGTAGATTTTGAAGTGATTTGGGGCATGGACTTATTATCCCATTATCAAGTGGTCATGGATTATTTTTCAAGATAGTTCTCTTAGAATTGCCCTAATACCTCTAGTTGTATGGTAGAGAGATATTAGTTGTGAGATGATGGAGATAATTTCTTATATTTAGTCTAGAAGGCTTATTTTTAGGAAAAATATCTCTTGACTCTGTTCGTATAGTTCATGAGTTTATTGATGTTTTTCCTACTGATCTACTTGGTCTTTCTCTTGAGCGTGATATAGAGTTTGTTATTAATCTTGAGCTGGGTACCTAAACTATTTCTATGGTACCTTATTGTATGGCACCTCTCAAGATTAAGAAGCTAAATTTCTCACTTTAGGATCTTCTTATTAAGGGTTTCAATAGACCGAGTGTGTCTCCTTGGGGAGCTCTTATATTGTTCGTGAAAAAAAAGGATGGTTCCATTTGTACATAAAGATGACTTGTTCTTGAAAAATAAGGATGGTTCCATGTGTATATATATTGATTATAGGAACCTTAATAAGGTGACAGTTAAGAATTGGTATCACATGCCTCACATTAGTGATTTGCTTGACCAACTTTAAGAAGCTGCAGTGTCCTCTATGATTGATTTGAGGTCTGATTTCCATCAATTGAGGATTCGCCTGAGGATATATTTAAGACAACCTTTAGGACCTATTTTGGTTATTATGAGTTTCTATTAATATCTTTTACGTTGACCAATGCTCCATCCATATGTATGGATTGGATGAACTGTTTGCTCAGGCCTTATTTAAATTCCTTTATGATTTTTTTCATTGTTGACATCCTTGTGTATTCGAGGAGTACATAGGATTATCTACAACATTTGAAGATTATGATCCAGACTTAGAGAGATCATATGTTATTTGCAAAGTTCTCTAAGTTTGAGTTTTGGCTTGAGTTAGTAGCATTCCTCAGACATATGGTGTCTATGGATGGATATATGGTAGAACCAATGAAGATTGAGGCTATTCATGATTAGGAAACACCTATATCTCCAACTGAGTTTTGTAGATTTATTAGTCTGGCTGATTACTATAGACGATTTATTGAGAGTCTTGTTATTATTGTCGCATTGATAACCAGATTGACTAATAAGAAGTTTCAGTTTTAAAAGTTCGAGGAGTGTGAGTTGAGCTTTTTAAAGATCAAGGGATTTGTCACTTCAACTCCTATTTTGTCTCTTCCTATATAGGGTGATGATTCACCTTGTATTGTAATGCTTCTGGTGTTGCTTTGGATTGTGTGTTGATGCACTAGGGTCGAGTTATTGCTTATGCATTAAGGTAGCTGATGGTGAATGACTACAACTATCCCACTCATGATTTGGATTTAGCAGCGGTAGTTTTTGATTAGAGACATTATTTTTATCATGCGCATTGTGATATCTTCATGGATCATCATAGTCTTCAACATCTTATAACCCAAAGAGAGCATAATTCTAGGCAGCGTAAATGGCTGGAGTTGCTTATGGATTATGACATCTCTATCTTGTATCATCCATGCAAAGAAAATATGGTAGTAGACTCTTGGAGCAGGAATGCGATCAATATGGGTAGCTTGGATTGTATTTGAGTTTGTCAGAGGAAATTTGCATAAGACATTCAGTCATTAGCCAACTTAATGGTGCGACTCAACATTTCAGACCCTAGGAGGATTCTTGTTAGTGTTGAGGTGAGTTCTCCCTATTTGAGTAGATTCATAGTCCTCAGTTTAAGGATTTGAGACTTTGCATTATCCGTGATCTAGAGTTGAGTTGTGAGTCCAACTTACACGACCTTCCCTAAGGCCTTGTTGTAATGGGGGTCCCATGTACGACAAGGATTGGAGACCACCCCCATTAACTAACCCATCCTCCAGCAGCCTACTTCGAGTTGGATAAATTTTGAGCATGAAATAAAATATTGTAATAGTTCACATAAAGATTCTGGGAATAAATCATGATTGTGACCGACCCAACCGAGTCCACCCATATTTTATCAATAATCCAACCATACAAAATCATACCAAATAAGGGCCTTAAATTAGGGTGATGATTCACCTTGTATTGTGATTCTTCTGGTGTTGGTTTGGATTATGTGTTGATGCAGCAGGGTCAAGTTATTGCGTATGCATTGAGGCAACTCACATTTAGATAAAATTGACTCAGTTTCTTATGATTTAGGTAGTTTTATTATCTCAGGGCTAATTATGGCTAATTTAATATCTATAGGTGGATTTTGATACATTATGCTAGTCTGGGATATAATTTTCCTAAAAGTAGAATTTGGAGATTAGAAATGGGTCATTTTGGCCCTCGTTAGGCAAAGACGTGTTAGATTTTGTAGACTTTATACCAATGTTATACCCTTATTAATGATTATTTTGGTAATTTGAGGAGATTGAATACTTAATGATTATGTTAGTTTGGTATTTGAGTGTTGGTGATAATTTTGGGAAAAACCCAATGGTTTGTAGAGAATGTACATAGATATAGGTAATTGGTATGGATTATTGATATAGTTTATTGATATGGTTTAATGGCACGGTTTATTGATACGATTTATTGATATATATTTCAGTTCAAATCCGACGTAACCCCCTAAATTTTCAGCCTAGAATTTGAGCCATCAGTCCAAAATGTATAGACCAAAACAAATGATTTTTATGTCAAAATAATTTTTTCGATAAATTCTATAGTGTGGAAACTTCTTTGGATATGAATCGAGATCATAAAGAACTCCTGACTCAAATATGAGTTGAGCACTTTTCTAACGATTGAGTTTTAGAGGATTCTTCAACTTGGGTGAATTTACAGCGACCATTACTCCTAGAATATAATGATTTATGTGACGTACTATACATCAAATAAAAGAAATTTGAGTGTTCTTTCCATCGCATTAATTTTCACCTTAATATGATATCAGAGTAGAAAGTTATGCTCATTTTACATTGGAGTGTCTGTCTATCAGAAGGTGACAAATAAGTTGACAAGCTGTAACCTAGGTGACAACTAAGGTGACGAGCCGACAACCAAGTCATCAGCCTTAACCAGTATTTGGCATAATCCAGCTAGAGTTGATGACTAGGGTGGTGAGTCATCACCAAACTGACGGCTTGTCGACCTAGTTGTCAGTTGAAGAATCCATGTATTTTTTGTTTTTATTAGGGATATTTTGGTATATTCCTCACCTTAAACCTACCCCCACTACTTAAATAACCCTATAAAAGATATATACTCACCAGTTACCAAAATTTTTAATGCTCATTCTCATCTCTTCTCTCAAGAGATAAAAGTGAAGGTTTCTTCCTAAAGTTCAACCACTAAGGATCAAAATTCAGGTTTTCCTTCAAGAAATCAAGAATTTGAGGTATGTTGGGTTTGAATAAGGTACTCTTTCATCCTTATGCCCAAATATTTTGTGTTTGAATTGAATTTATGAGATTTCAATTTGGATTGATACCCAATTTCCATATTTTTGAAATTATACCATTATCAAGTGATTTAAAGTTCCGCTAGCATAACAATTTACCTTTACTCATGTTTTTGTTTACTTGATTGTTCATGTGAGATGAATTTTAGTATTTTCACATGAATTCCCATGAGTTGATAAATATGCATGATTCGGTCAGTTTAAAATTAAGTGCATATGAATCAGTCAGGACTATCTCAGTTTACAAGAAATTCAGATTTACTATCTCAGATTACTACAGTATGACTTAGATTTGAGTTTATATCTTATGATCTCATACATAATATGAAATTCATACAGATATTCATAAGTGTGATTTTTTAATAGAAACATGATTAACTTTTAAATTTATAAACCCAAATCCTTATTAGAAGGTAAATTCCATTAGTATGAGCATACAATATATTTATATGGGAGTAGTATTTAGCATCGAGTGGGGAATTCAGGTTCAACACATCCTATTCTCCAGAAACTATGCTCCACTATAGGTTAGGGGCCTCTCTAGAAAAGCGTCCCCCTTGATAAATATAGGCTCAGTTTAGTTATCATTCCAATTTAGTTCAGGTTCTATACCGATGGATAGGTTAGAACAAGCTTCCTCAATGTGGGTTAGACATTGGACTCCATCCTATCTTACATGGTTTATGGGTGTTATGAGAATTTCCCACAAAAATGAGTATTTTAGAAACTAGGTGTAAGGATTTACAATTTCATCTAGAAATTGTTTTAAGAGTTATTCCTTATGAGATTTCATCTTTTTGTTTTTTCTATAATAAAGGTGAGTCCTTTTACACTTAGCGTACATGATTTGAAAGTATATACAACTTTAATTTTACTTATTCTACAGGAGTAAAGTTTTAAGAAACTAAGTGTAGTAACTCACTGAATTTAACATATTATTCTTTGTTATTCATGTTTTATGATATTTTAACTTTCATTTTGTTCCAGTCTCTTTGTGCGTCTACTTGTACATAGCATACACATTTTAAGACTATGCATTGATTCAATTTGTACTTATTGCATTCACCCCCACTTACTTAGTACATCCCAGAAGTACTGAAAATATATATATATGTCTGGATACATTAATTCATCTTGTAGGTATCATTTGTATCCCACACACCATAATCAGATAGTTCGCAGCTTCCAGCCAAGAGATGATGAGTTCTCTTGATTCGAGGACTTGAGTCAACTATAGTTACACTATTATATGTTTCATTAAGTTGTACTCATTAATTATAGTTAGGGGTCATGTCTCGGATACTTGTGGTCAGTATTAGTAGAAGCTTCATAGACGCTCAGTTAAAGTTGATGTATTCAGTTTTAGTTTTATTTGTATAACCGAAGTTGTAAGTTTTGAATAGTATTGTATTGATTAAGTTCAGCTAAAGAAAACTCTTCCGCTTATTATTTCTAGTTTTATGTATTTATTTAGTTGCACATGAATTATGCCAATATAATGGGTTAGTTTGGAATCACTTGTGGTTCTAAGCACCGAGTGACGTCTAGGGAATAGTCTTGGGGAATTACAAAATATGTATCAGAGCAGAGAGTTTAAGTATCCTAGGGTGTCTATTAAACCGTGTCTAGTAGTCTTGTGGAACTATACATTCTTTGAGAGGCTATTGGGAATTTAAGAAATATTTTCCACTCTCATACTGTAGATCATGCAGTAAGGTTGTTCTTTTAGAAAATTCTATAGGTTCATGTGTTATTCCATAATCATCCATCTATGACTTATTCTTGAGATA
Organism: Capsicum pubescens; assembly: GCA_030864215.1. Lineage (NCBI taxonomy): Eukaryota > Viridiplantae > Streptophyta > Magnoliopsida > Solanales > Solanaceae > Capsicum > Capsicum pubescens. Next base: position 225,436,003 of record CM061546.1, read on the forward strand.
GCATAAGTATTAAATTTCAATTCCTCCTTAGATGATGCTTTCAGATTCACTATCACTAACTTTAGAAATTGCACTGAGGGCATAAAAGGAGCCCGCTAGTTTGTTTAAGGTCCTTTAATTCAAAATCTTATGACCTTATCTATATGATTTGTGTAGTTAAGACATAATATGCTATGCAATAATATTTCTCTTTAGCCTTTTGTTAACGATAACACTCATAAAAGGAGAGAGCATATGCCTAGAGTATTGAATACTGTATTTATTAAGGGATAATATAACTTTGGGTGTTATTATTCTTAAGTAGTAGAACAACCTTAGAGTTTGAAGTATGGGTTTAGAAGTTTAGTAACAAGAAATGGTGGGGTTAGTATTTGGTTAGGGACAAATTAATAGATCTATATCTGCTATTAAGTAGGATGAATGTGATTGCCCTTGTGTGTTAACTAAGAGGTAGTGAATGTGGTGTAGGTTTTATAGTGGAAGGTAGATAATGAGTTATTAATTAAGGTTAATTTTGGTATTCTTAAAGTAGGAAATGAATTCTTGATGGTATTTCATTATGTTAGAAAAATATAGGTTATTAACGAAAGTATTATGTTGGTAAGGATTTGTAACACCCCACATTTTACATGTACTAGTAATGTTCACATAAAATGACATACGACTTGATTTAATTACTACCAAAATTTTTTTCAAGTGTTCAAGTGTTAGATTGGGGCACTATATGGAAGTCTATTTAGAGACTGTGGCCTTAAACGGAGAAAATCATTGACGTGCTTATGGAACTTAGGAAGCTAGCAGGTGAGTCACCTGTGTGGTTGGCTTAAAAATATATGTATATATACATGAGGGAGAATAATTCATTCATAAGTGAACTCACTTGAAGTCTAGATGTTAGTAAAAAGAAAGGGGAACGAAGACAAGGCTTAATGCCGAAACTTTCCAAGTCTTGTGACAAACGAAGCCCAAGTTAGGGAGGCTATTAAAACCAATGGTTTAGCATTATATTGGGCCAAGATGTTCAGCCCAAGATTTTTATATAATATGCCCAACTACATTCATTCACTACTAACAAAATTGGGCCCAAACAAAGTGCAAGAAAGATTAAGGAAAATGGGCCGCTAAAGCCCATTGATTTAGAGATCCAAAAGGCCCAAGTGAAAGGGGAAAATTAGTCATTGACCAATTTGAGTTAATCAGCTGCAAATATCAGGAGAAAGTCGGTCTAAGGTCTCCTTAAAAAGGGACCAAAACCGAGCTCCTTAGGTTAACTAATAAAAGACCAAAAATTTCAGCTTTTCTCTCTAAGTTTCTCTTGGCATTTCTTCACCTTGGAAGGCAACCAAAGGCTACCTTTTGAGTTCTTGAATTAGACCTACACCTTGGGAGTTAAGGTATGTAAAAATGACCATATACTTGATATGAATTTTCCATGGAAAACAAGATAAGTCGGCTGGTGCACTGTGCAGGAATTTCTGGACAGCTTGTGTCCTGAAAGTTGTTGTTTGATTTTCTAGGCTTTGGAACGATTTTTACCCTTATTTTTGACTTTAATATGGTATAGGTTGAGGTTATTAATATGTTATAGTGTGTATATGGTTTCCAAGGTTGCTGGACTGTTTTGCTAGTTCTTTGGAAACAAGTATCCTTATATGATCTTATGTGCTTCCAAAATCGTATTGGACTGTTTTGATGAGGGGGGCGATGTTTCACGTTTCCCCCTGTGTTTTGAGCTATTTTGTGACTATGTTAAGGTTTATTTGATGGATATATATGTTGGGAGCATCTGTTTCGAAGTTGAGACAAGTATGAATTGTTAACGACGAAATGTAGGGAGACGACGAGATGTTGTGCTTCTTAGTTGAGCGGTTTTGTAAAATGGTTCTGTGTTGTAGTTATGGACTGTTGCCAGCATGTTATAGAGCTAATATAGGCTGTATACATCATGTATATGATAACGTGTACTGGTTGAAGACAGTTAGAATTGAGAAAGTCGGAATAACACCATTGAGTCGATGGTTATACGTTTGTTGCCAAAGTGTTGTGTCTTGTGAGATTGGGCTGTCCAGATGCATTGATTAGCTGCTAATACCCGCTATAAAACATGATATTGTAGATAAATAGTTGGAAGAAAAGAAGTCATTTCGAGGTAAAAACAAGTTGATATGTCGAGGTATGTAAGGCTATTCGATCTCTTATTATTTGGCATGGAATCCAAAGTCTTTATTGACACATAGAGATCTTTACAAACTTCGATATAACCACTCCACTCTTTCACATGTATTTGTGTGTCCAGATTCGAGTATTGTCACTGCTGCATACATACAGTGGATACCATGACATATGAGTCTTCTTTTTAGCTAAATAAAGTTCATACGTTGTTTATGTCCTACATGTTTCACTAATTGTATAACCCACTCTTTTCATTGTGATATGATGTTACATGGTCACATACTTGTCATTTGTCATGCTTATAGTCTTATAGCTCAAATGTTACGACCACCAAAGATTCATCTCAAAAGTAATAAGAAGATATATGTATACAGTTGCTTCTGTTGGGTGGTATCCCAGGGGTGAAAGGATCACCTAGCATGGGTCAATCCCAGTATTACAGGGGGCATCCCAGGGGTGAAAGGAAAGCCTAGCATGGGTCGATCCTGATATAGATTTACCACTGATCAGCTGGTCATCTGTATTACATGCTGTGCACAGATTATACAAGTGATAAGAGTAAAGTAACATAATTGTTATACGATGCATGACTCCACAATATTCATAAAGGTGGTCCTTTACCCTACAGCAGTGTATGGTTTCATTTGAGCTTTTATCTCATACATAGTACATGTTGCCTTACATATTCAGTACATTATTTCGTACTGACGTCCCTGTTGGGGGACCTGCATTCCATGCTGCAGGTGCAGAAGCTACTAAACCTCCCCAGTAAGAGTACAGGATATCAACTGCAGTCACTGAGCTCCAGGTTGCTTCGGGGCTTTGAGCCTTATCATAACTTCTTGCATTGTATAGTATCTTATCATGAGGCGGGGCCTGTCCCGACCCTTATAATATAATGTTTCTTGTCTAGAGGCTTTGTAGACTATGTAAAGTATAGTATGGTCATGTATCGTATCGTAGACATTGTGGCTCCAACGGCCTGGTCATACAACATCTTTTGGCTTGCTAGTCCCATTTATCTTTTGAGGGCATGTTAGTATAAAAGTAACTTATAATGTTCATAGGTAATGTATTGCTACAGGTTGGTTCTCCCGAGCCTTACCGGCAACGGGTGCCAGTCCGCCTTAATAGGATTTGGGGCGTGACAGAAGTGGTATCAGAGCGGGTCGTCCTAGGGAGTCTACAAAGCCGTGTCTATGTAGAATCATGTTTATCGATGTGTTGTGCACCACATTTATAAACAAGAGGCTACGTTGCATTTAGGAGTTATCACTTCTTTTCATTCTTTAGATTGTGCCATAGAGCCAAATATTATAAGTGTACCATGTCTAACCCCTGAATTATTTTGTACAGTAAGTATGCTAGAGACAAGGAAGAGTAAAGGTAAAGAAAAGGAAGTAGAAGTGGTAGTTGGTATTCCCTATCGGGCGAGACGGCAAAGTGAGGCTCTAGATGAGTCTCTATCACAGACATCTCCAACCCCTCCATCTGTTGATGTACCAGGAAGTAGTGAAAATCCCCGAGAACCACCTGTTGACGCTTCTGTGCAGGATTTGAGAAATGCAGTTCAACTGTTGACTTGTATAGTTGCTGGCCAAGGTCAAAAACAAGAAGGCCCAGTTGCAGGTGCAGTTGGTGCAGGTAGGGCAGCCAATACGAGAATACGTGATTTCCTCAACTTAGACCCTCCATCATTCACTGGGTCAGATCCAAATGGAGATCCACAGGATTTTATTGATCAGATCCAACACACCTTAGATGTTATGCATGTAAGTAGTTCGGAAGCTGCTGAGTTGTCAATATATAGATTGAAGGGTGTGGCTATACTGTGGTACGAAGCCTGGAAGCATTCCAAAGGAATAGATACACCTCCAACTACTTGGGAGGAGTTCAAAATGGCATTTCTTGATCATTACTTGCCATTAGAGATCCGAGAGGCCCGTGCAGATCAGTTCCTGAACCTCCATCAGGGGAATATGAGCGTGAGGGAATATAGTCTTAAATTTAATTCTCTGGCCAGGTACGCTCCTAATGTTGTTGCTACTATGGCAGATAGAGTCCATCGGTATGTGGATAGGTTGGATTTATATTTGGTTAGAGATTGTACCATTGCTTCTTTGAATAAAGACATGGATATAGCGAGGATGCAAGCTTTTGCACAGAAATTGGAGGATCAGAGACAAAGAAGGAGGACACAAGAAATAGAAAGGGGGCAATCCAAGAGGGCCAGATCTACAGGACAGTTTACACCACCCCAGGGTGAGTTTAGGCCATGATTTTCTAATAGGCCACCCAGGCCATCATCCTCTTACTCTACAGATAGTGCTCCACCACCACTTCAAGGGTCTAGAAATGATCAATTTGGGCAGAGAAGTGAGGGCCAAGGTACACGGACAACAGGATATTCGGGAAGCCAGCAAATGCCTCCTAGGCAGCCTTGCAGACAATGTGGGAGATATCATATAGGTGCGTGTCGCAGGGGAACGGATGTTTGTTATTGGTGTGGTATGCCAGGGCATGTAATAAAAGATTGCCCAAGAAGACGCAGGGGTGATATGGCACAACTTACTGGATCAGCTGTTGTATCATCATCATCAGTGCCTCCATCAGGTAGAGGTGAGCAATTTCCTGTAGGTCGCGGCAGAGGTATTAGAGGGGCAGCCAGTTCTAGCGTGGCCCAAAATCGCACATATGCTCTAGGGACTCGACAGAACCTGGAAGCTTCACCTGATGTGGTTATAGGTACATTGTCCATCTTCTCACATAAAGTGTATGCATTAATTGACCCTGGTTCTACATTGTCATATATTACTCCATTGGTTGCTGGGAAGCTTGGTAGAACTCCTAAATTATTGAATAAACCACTTGCGGTGTCTACACCAACTGGGGAGTCAATTATAGCTAGAAGAGTCTATTGTGACTGCATAGTGACTGTCTGCGACCGAGATACATTAGCTGATCTTATCGAGTTAGAAATGGTAGAATTTGATATTATAATGGGTATGGATTGGTTGGCTTCTTGCTATGCCACCGTTGACTGCCGAACCAAGAGAGTGTACTTTCACATTCCAAATGAAGCAGTCCTTGAATGGGAAGGCAATATTGGGGCACCAAAAGGGAGGTTTATCTCTTATTTTAAAGCCAGAAAAATGATATCAAAGGGATATATATGTCATCTCGTTAGAGTGAGAGACATGGAGGCAGAATCACCAACTATCCAGTCTGTTCCAATAGTGAATGAATTTATTGATGTCTTTCCTAAGGAACTCCCTGGTTTGCCTCCAGAACGAGAAATAGATTTTTGTATTGACTTATTACCAGGCACCGAGCCTATCTCTATTCCTCCATATAGAATGGCCCCAGCAGAATTACGTGAATTAAAGGAGCAACTGAAAGACTTGTTAGAAAAGGGTTTTATAAGGCCTAGTGTGTCCCCTTGGGGTGCACCAGTTTTATTTGTGCGTAAAAAGGATGGCACATTGAGGATGTGTATTGACTACCGACAACTGAATAGGGTGACAATTAAGAATAAATATCCCCTCCCCAGAATTGATGACTTGTTTGATCAGTTACAGGGTGCCAAATACTTTTCAAAGATAGATTTGAGATCAGGTTATCATCAGGTGAGAGTGAAGGAAAAAGATATACCTAAGACAGCTTTCCAAACCAGATATGGTCACTTTGAATTTCTTGTTATGTCGTTTGGGCTAACGAATGCACCAGTAGTTTTTATGGATTTGATGAATAGGGTATTCAAGCCTTTCCTGGATGTGTTCGTGATAGTATTTATAGATGATATTCTAGTGTATTCAAGGTCAGAAAAGGATCATGCAAATCATTTATGACTAGTACTACAAGTTCTCCGTGATCGCCGGTTGTATGCTAAGTTTTCCAAATGTGAATTTTGGTTAAAATCAGTGGCATTTTTGGGCCATATTGTATCGGATGAAGGAATAAGGGTGGATTCACAAAAAATAGAGGCTGTGAAAGATTGGCCAAGGCCAACGACACCTACAGAAGTTCGAAGCTTCCTGGGATTGGCAGGTTATTACAGAAGGTTTGTTGAAGGTTTTTCTTCTATGTCTGCACCTCTTACTAAGCTAACTCACAAGGAAACCAAATTCCAATGGAATGATGCATGTGAAAGGAGCTTTCAAGAGTTGAAAAGCAGGTTAACCTCAGCACCTGTGCTAGTGCTTCCAGAAGGCTCAGAGGTATATGCAGTGTATTGTGATGCTTCCGGAGTTGGTTTGGGGTGTGTACTAACACAACATGGTAAGGTGATTGCTTATGCCTCGAGACAATTGAGACCACACGAGAAAAACTACCCAACACATGATCTTGAGCTAGCAGCGGTTGTTTTTGCTTTAAAGATATGGCACCACTATTGGTATGGGGTGCATGCGGACATATATACAGATCATAAGAGTTTACAGTATATTTTCATGCAGAAAGATCTAAATTTGAGGCAGCGGAGGTGGCTAGAGTTAATAAAGGATTATGATATTGATATATTATACCATCCAGGGAAAGCAAATGTGGTGGCTGATGCTCTAAGTCATAAGACACTCATGGGTACCAGTGATCAGAAAGGGGTAAAGCAAGGCATGGCTAAGGATCTGCGTCAACTATCCAATCTGGGTGTTCGTCTACTCGAAACTCCAAGAAAGGATATTATTGTACATAATGCTACCGATTCTTCATTGATAAGGGAAGTGAAAGAAAGACAATGTTATGATCCTATTCTACAATGCCTTAAGGAGAAAGTAAGTCAAGGTATAATGAAGGAGTTTAGGCTTACACAAGATGGAGTACTTTATTGCCAAAATAGATTGTGTGTGCCTGATGTTAACAGACTCAGAAGGAGAATAATGGAAGAAGCCCATCATTCAAGATATTCCATCCACCCGGGATCTACTAAGATGTATCATGACCTAAAGGGAGTGTTTTGGTGGGGAGGCATGAAAAAGGACCTTGCAGAGTTTGTGGCTCAATGTCCTACTTGTCAACAAGTCAAAGTAGAGCACCAAAAGCCAGGTGGTTACATGCAATGTATAGAGATTCCAACTTGGAAGTGGGATATGATTAATATGGATTTTGTAACTGGTTTGCCTCGGTCAGTTAATAAGTTTGACTCCATATGGGTGATAGTTGATAGACTCATGAAGTCAGCGCACTTCCTGCCAGTTAGAAGTGATTATACAGCTGAAAAATATGCCAAATTATACCTCAAAGAGATAGTTAGGCTACATGGGGTCCCACTTTCTATTATATCCGATCGAGGAGCTCAATTCACGGCAAAATTTTGGAAGTCCTTTCAAAGGAGTTTAGGGACGCAAGTGAATTTGAGTACAGCCTTCCATCCCCAAACAGACGGCAAAGCAGAGCATACTATTCAAACACTTGAGGATATGTTGCGAACCTGTGCATTAGATTTTAAAGGTAGCTGGGTAGAACACTTGCCCCTTATTGAATTTGCCTATAATAATAGCTACCATTCGAGCATCAAGATGGCGCCTTATGAAGCTTTGTATGGGAGGAAATGTAGGTCACCAATTGGTTGGTTCGAAGTGGGTGAAACCACCTTGCTCGGGCCAGATTTAGTCCAACAAGCCATGGAAAAAGTTAAGGTGATACAACAACGGCTAAAAACAGCCCAAAGTCGTCATAAATCATATGCAGACATATGGAGAAGAGGGTTGGAATTCTCTATTGGAGATTGGGTACTTTTAAAGGTATCACCAATGAAAGGGATTATGAGATTTGGTAAGAAAGGGAAACTAAGCCCACGTTACATAGGGCCATATAAGATTACTAAAAGGGTCGGACAAGTTGCATATGAATTAGAGCTACCCCAGGAACTTTCAATGGTTCATCTAGTGTTTCATGTGTCAATGCTTCGAAAATGCATAGGTGACCCCTCTCGTATCACTCCTATAGAAGATGTACAGGTCACAGAGGATCTTACTTATGAAGAGGTACCGGTTGCTACTCTAGATCGCCAAATTAAAAAGTTAAGGAACAAAGAAATGGCATCAGTAAAGGTACTCTGGAGAAACAACCAAGTAGAAGAAATAACGTGGGAACCGGAGGAAGTAATGACATCTAAATACCCTCATCTATTTGAAGACAAGGAGGGACCAAAAGATACAGAGGAGGAATATTAATAGGTATGTGTTTGAATACTAGTTATGTTATTAACAGTTGTGTGACCAGAAATTCAAACCTGCCTAGACTATACAGTTATGTTAACATTCGGGACGAATGTTCCTAAGGGGGGAAGGATGTAACACCCCACATTTTACATGTACTAGTAATGTTCACATAAAATGACATACGACTTGATTTAATTACTACCAAAATTTTTTTCAAGTGTTCAAGTGTTAGATTGGGGCACTATATGGAAGTCTATTTAGAGACTGTGGCCTTAAACGGAGAAAATCATTGACGTGCTTATGGAACTTAGGAAGCTAGAAGGTGAGTCACCTGTGTGGTTGGCTTAAAAATATATGTATATATACATGAGGGAGAATAATTCATTCATAAGTGAACTCACTTGAAGTCTAGATGTTAGTAAAAAGAAAGGGGAACGAAGACAAGGCTTAACGCCGAAACTTTCCAAGTCTTGTGACAAACGAAGCCCAAGTTAGGGAGGCTATTAAAACCAATGGTTTAGCATTATATTGGGCCAAGATGTTCAGCCCAAGATTTTTATATAATATTCCCAACTACATTCATTCACTACTAACAAAATTGGGCCCAAACAAAGTGCAAGAAAGATTAAGGAAAATGGGCCGCTAAAGCCCATTGATTTAGAGATCCAAAAGGCCCAAGTGAAAGGGGAAAATTATTCATTGACCAACTTGAGTTAATCATCTGCAAATATCAGGAGAAAGTCGGTCTAAGGTCTCCTTAAAAAGGGACCAAAACCGAGCTCCTTAGGTTAACTAATAAAAGACCAAAAATTTCAGCTTTTCTCTCTAAGTTTCTCTTGGCATTTCTTCACCTTGGAAGGCAACCAAAGGCTACTTTTTGATTTCTTGAATTAGACCTACACCTTGGGAGTTAAGGTATGTAAAAATGACCATATACTTGATATGAATTTTCCATGGAAAACAAGATAAGTCGGCTGGTGCACTGTGCAGGAATTTCTGGACAGCTTGTGTCCTGAAAGTTGTTGTTTGATTTTCTTGGCTTTGGAACGATTTTTACCCTGATTTTTGACTTTAATATGGTATAGGTTGAGGTTATTAATATGTTATAGTGTGTATATGGTTTCCAAGGTTGCTGGACTGTTTTGCTAGTTCTTTGGAAACAAGTATCCTTATATGATCTTATGTGCTTCCAAAATCGTATTGGACTGTTTTGATGAGGGGGGCGATGTTTCACGTTTCCCCCTGTGTTTTGAGCTATTTTGTGACTATGTTAAGGTTTATTTGATGGATATATATGTTGGGAGCATCTGGTTCGAAGTTGAGACAAGTATGAATTGTTAACGACGAAATGTAGGGAGACGACGAGATGTTGTGCTTCTTAGTTGAGCGGTTTTGTAAAATGGTTCTGTGTTGTAGTTATGGACTGTTGCCAGCATGTTATAGAGATAATATAGGCTGTATACATCATGTATATGATAACGTGTACTGGTTGAAGACAGTTAGAATTGAGAAAGTCGGAATAACACCATTGAGTCGATGGTTATACGTTTGTTGCCAAAGTGTTGTGTCTTGTGAGATTGGGCTGTCCAGATGCATTGATTAGCTGCTAATACCCGCTATAAAACATGATATTGTAGATAAATAGTTGGAAGAAAAGAAGTCATTTCGAGGTAAAAACAAGTTGATATGTCGAGGTATGTAAGGCTATTCGATCTCTTATTATTTGGCATGGAATCCAAAGTCTTTATTGGCACATAGAGATCTTTACAAACTTCGATATAACCACTCCACTCTTTCACATGTATTTGTGTGTCCAGATTCGAGCATTGTCACTGCTGCATACATACAGTGGATACCATGACATATGAGTCTTCTTTTTAGCTAAATAAAGTTCATACGTTGTTTATGTCCTACATGTTTCACTAATTGTATAACCCACTCTTTTCATTGTGATATGATGTTACATGGTCACATACTTGTCATTTGTCATGCTTATAGTCTTATAGCTCAAATGTTACGACCACCAAAGATTCATCTCAAAAGTAATAAGAAGATATATGTGTACAGTTGCTTCTGTTGGGTGGTATCCCAGGGGTGAAAGGATCACCTAGCATGGGTCAATCCCAGTATTACAGGGGGTATCCCAGGGGTGAAAGTAAAGCCTAGCATGGGTCGATCTTGATATAGATTTACCACTGATCAGCTGGTCATCTGTATTACATGCTGTGCACAGATTATACAAGTGATAAGAGTAAAGTAACATAATTGTTATACGATGCATGACTCCACAATATTCATAAAGGTGGTCCTTTACCCTACAGCAGTGTATGGTTTCATTTGAGCTTTTATCTCATACATAGTACATGTTGCCTTACATATTCAGTACATTATTTCGTACTGACGTCCCTGTTGGGGGACCTGCATTCCATGCTGCAGGTGCAGAAGCTACTAAACCTCCCCAGTAAGAGTACAGGATATCAACTGCAGTCACTGAGCTCCAGGTTGCTTCGGGGCTTTGAGCCTTATCATATCTTCTTGCATTGTATAGTATCTTATCATGAGGCGGGGCCTGTCCCGACCCTTATAAGATAATGTTTCTTGTCTAGAGGCTTTGTAGACTATGTAAAGTATAGTATGGTCATGTATCGTATCGTAGACATTGTGGCTCCAACGGCCTGGTCATACAACATCTTTTGGCTTGCTAGTCCCATTTATCTTTTGAGGGCATGTTAGTATAAAAGTAACTTATAATGTTCATAGGTAATGTATTGCTACAGGTTGGTTCTCCCGAGCCTTACCGGCAACGGGTGCCAGTCCGCCTTAATAGGATTTGGGGCGTGACAGGATTGTTAATGTGGGTTCTCCTTGTGCTTGTGAAAGTGAAATTGGTAGATGCTTGTAGGGATAGGTGTATAATTTAGATATGTGTATGGACAAGTATTGTTGATACGTGAAAGGAGGATATGCTAATGGGTTATAGTATGATAGACCATAAGATTATGATCAAATAATATTATTATGAGTTTCTAGTGGCCTAGTGTTTTTGGATGTTTTTCGATGCAAGAATGGTGTGTGAGATAGTGGATAATAATGTCTACTACTAGAATCAAAGCTTGAAGAGTGGATGATCATCAAAGTTGAAATTGTGATTGCTTGGTATAGTGAGGTTAGTTGTATGAAAGGTGAGCTAGTAGCCTTGGAATGATGTATGCATGAATTTAAGTTTGTTTATTTCGCAATTTAGAATGATCGTGTAGGTATGATGTAGACATTTAACCAAGGTTATATGGGGCTGCATTATTTTCTAAGTTTTTAAAGTGCCATGTGTGCTTAGATAGTACCATTGAGTTGCTTATGGTGAATAATGCTAGTGATAAAGTAAATGTTGTTCTTGATAGCTAGGTTAGGAGTTATAGGTTGAGGATGTTAAGTCTTTTGGTATAATTTTGATTTGAAGAATAATATAAGTTTATAGGAGTGATATTAGTAAGTTATGAAAAAAAGGTAGATTATGTGTTTAGTGAGGCAGGTATGTTTGTCGAGAAGAGTGTAAGTATATGATTATGATTGTTGAAGCAAGAGAAAGTTAAGTGTGGTATGTATTAAGGAAGGGTCCAAGAATAAAGCTAGTACTATTAAGATATAGTTTATTTGGGTTAGTTTGAGCATTTATTGTAGGCTGTTAGAGTAAAGAAATTGTATCTAAGTCTTGAGGATATGGAATAGATACATAAGCTTAGAATGTTGGCTTTAGTATAAGGGGAGATGATTGCATAAAAACCAAGTCATGTTTTGAGAATAATTTTGTGATGCATTGTAACACCCCGAAATCTGATCCTGAGACATCACACAGTGCTCAAGACTATGAGTAGCCTTAAGCTAACCCTGTTTGTATACTACTGAGCCTGAATCTTATAATAATGGAAATATAGACCTAAAGGTCATGCTAGAATGCAGAAACTATATGTTATATCTAAGAATAATCTGAACATAATATCTGAAACATCAAAAATGAATAATCTGCATCAAAATTAGTAGTCTGATAAGCCCCTACTACTAATACTAGAGAGTCACTGGGACAAACCCCTAGATGACTCGAACTGTCTAAAAGGAAATGCTAAATCTCATAAACTGATAAACTGCAAAATCTAAATGAATAAGGACCCAAAATATGAGGACTCACCAATTGTCGGATATAGATGGAGATGCTTGAACTACTCATGCTGCTGACACTGAGAACTTGAACCTACATTATGAGACAATGTAGCACATAGAAGTATATGTGGATTAGTACTTTGAGGATGTACTGAGTATACGGGGGTGATATGCATAAGTAAAACATCATCTAATAATCATCATTTATATAACAATGCATGCTAAATGTAAATGACTAACATAAGCTGGAATATCTGAAATACTGAGATGTGTAGCAATAAGAAGAAAAACATACTTTATAAATCTTGTGAGCTATAACATTTAGTTCTAAAAGATGTACTAAACTCTGTCTTTAAATCGTACTGTCCAAGGGTAAAACATCTCACTCTAAATTTGAAAGCTAAAATTTGAGCTATTATCATTCTGAGAAGCATATTTTTATTAAAACTGTGCGACTTTACACTTAGTTTTCTAAGATAATTTCTTTCCTTCTTTTACTTTGATTAGTAGGGTTTGAAACATATATTTTTAATCTACAAAGAGATTCTCTTAACCGACATAAACTATGTGAGCTAACATGGAGTCCAACGTCTCGTCCTCCTAAGGAAGAAACCTCACATGGGGAGAGGTGTCATACTCATGCTAGGGAGTATAACTTGAGCTAAGTGATCACATCTGTAACTATCATCCACATAGAAGTGGGAATAATCTAATAATCTGTACCTAAGTTGGCTACGTAGTTCTATAGAAGTAGGATGCGCTAAACCCATACTTCCTTCTCGGTGCTAATTACTACTTCCTTATTATTTGATACGCTTATTATTTTGGAAATCCACTTTAAAACTAGAATAAGGGTTTATTTAAAACCAATTATGCTTTAATCTGGTAAAATTAGTAATAAAAAGATCAAAACTTTATTGTAAATCTGATATAATCAGTTCATAAGATGCTTAAACAATCATTTTTTCTCAAAATCTCAACATATAAACTTAGGGATTAAAACCAAAGTGTCAAACTCATGTCAAATGTCATAATAATTATGCTTGATAGTGAAAACAATGATAGTTCATCTCAAAAACTGGAAATTACTGCAATAAGTATGAAAATATGAAAATAAACATGCAATTCAACCTATAATTCACTTGAAATCTCATGATCTTGTAAATGGAAACATTGGGTATAAACCCTAATTTCAATTTCATGGAAAATCATATAAAATCAAATAACTTTGTAATCTAAAACAAGTTTTGGGCACAAGGATGAAAGAATTATCCTTATTCAAACTCCAGATACCTTAATTTGATGATCTAGATGCTAGAACTTGAATATTGAATCTCTATTGATGTTTTGGAGATGACTTCTTAGATTTCTAGAATTGGAAATGCTCAATCTTGAATTTCCTTGGAAAATTAATGGAGGAATTTGGGTTTCTTGGAGAAGGAGCTTTTGATTTATAGTGTTTTGTTTTTGAAAAGAATGGTGAATAAAGATCATAAAGTGCTTGAAATATGCTTAATCTATTTTTTTGGAGGGATTGGGGGTTGGGATTTACCAAAATACCGCCTTTAAATTTTTATAAGAAACTGGAAAACGTACCTTTTTCTAATCTGGGTGGCCACCGCGATGCACCACTATCACGGTGGCTCACTGGAAATCGACGAATGGAAACTGGGCAGACTCTGTGATGCGGAGACATCATGGTGCCCCTTTGAAATGCACTTTTTGCACATGGCAGGACGCGCTATTATCGCGCTTGACCTCTGGAAAATGACATACGAGAAATTGACTCCCTCCGTGATGCGCCAATATCATGGAGGGCCACTGAAATGGGACAATTGGGAACTTACACTGATCCATGACGTGCAAAGGGTCCAAACAACAGTGTTTTGCGACAGGAACTTAAAATAACCATAACTTCTTACTCGATTATCGTATTTAGGTGAATCTTATATTACTTGAAATTTAATTCAATTTCCTACGCAATGGAAAGTCAAAATCTAAGGAATTACACACCAAATAAAAAGTATTTGTTTTGGAAGCTATCTATTAACACTCTAGGGATGAATTTAATCTAGGAAAATCATGGGGTATTGCAATATTTCCCCCTTGGAAAAATTCGTCCTCGAATATGGCTAGTTAAGCTGAAATTTCTGAGGAATCTGAGAATATAAGATAACATGCACAACTGAAATATACTGTGAGTGTGAATCTAAATCATTCTGAGTTTCTCAGTAATCTAGGAGTGCATGAACTTACATGAGGACAACTATATAACTGAGAATATTAGTAGAAAACAATTGAATTAAGGAAAAATGTTACCTTCGACTATATCTGAGTTTGCGGAGAAAAGGTGAGGGTACTTAGCTCACATATCTGCTTTTGCTTCCTAAGTGGCACCCTCAACAAACTGATTCTGCCAAAGAACTTTGACAAAGGGAACTTCTTTGTTCCTTAGTCTACAGATTTGATGATCTATAATCTCAACTGGAATCTCTTCATAATAAAGACTGTTCTAAATATTTAATCTTTCTAATGGAACTACAATAGTGGAGTCACCGATACTCTACTTAAGCATAGAGACATGAAACACAGGATGAACGGCTGAAAAAAATACCGGCAAATAAAGCTCTGAAAATCTTATTTTGCTGGAAAGCTAATTCAATTTCCTACGCAATGGAAAGTCCAAATCTAAGCAATTCTACACCAAATAAAAAGTATTCTTTTAGAAGCTATCTCTTAACACTCAAGGGATGAATTTAAGCTAGGAAAATCATGACGTATTACATGCATATCACTTTACAGTTCTATATGTATTATCGTTCCATAATTGTTTCAAGTGAGTTCTAAACTCTAGGCATGAAACAAATCCTTATGGTTAATCAATTTAGCTTAAAAATAGTTTAATGATTGAAGTTTTATCGTTTAAGCTTAGTTAAGTCTTTCATTAGCAGACCTTTCATGTGAAATCATTTCATTTGATTTCTATATTTATGTACACGTCCTATATGTATCAGACGAGTTAGTAACCTATGAAGAGATTGTTTCAGTTATGAGACATGATAAATTTTAGAAATTTAGTTTCAAGATTGTAATTTCATTCTTTTTATCCAAATATCAGCCTTCATTCGAGGACGAATGATCCCAAGGGGGAGATAATGTAACCCCCCATATTTTTGGGCTAGAATGTAAACTATCTTTCCTATATGTATAGATCGAACAAAATAATTTCCATGTCAAAAAATGTGTGTTGATCAATTCTATAGTTTTGGAACATCTATTGATATGAATCAAGATCATAAAGATCTCCTAACTTAAAGATGAGTTAAGAACTTTTTTATCCATTGAGTTTTAGTGAATGTTTCAACTCGGGTCAAATTCTAAAAATAATTAATCCTATAATATAATGAGTTAGGTGGCCTACTATATAAAAAATGAAAGATCTTTGAGTCTTCATTACAATGCATCAAATTTAACCTTAATACGATATAAGAGTAGAAAGTTATGCTCATTTAACTTCTGAGTGCCTTTCTATCAAAAGATGATGACTAAGTTGACAAGTAATCAACTAGGTGATGACTAACATGATGCGACATTAACTAGGTGACGAGCCATCAACCTAAGTAGGAAGCATTAACAATATATGGCAAAATCTAACAAGAGTTGACGACTAGGGTGATGAGATATCACCAAACTTATGGCTTGTCAACCTAGTCCTTAGTTGAAGAATCCCTATAATTTTTTTATTTCTTTAGGGGTATTTTGGTATTTTTCTTACCTAAAACCCTACCACAATGACTTAAATAAACCTACAAAAGATATATACTCATCAGTTATCATATTTTTTAACGCTCATTCTCATCTCTTCTCTAGAAAGAAAGAAGTTAAGGTTTCTTTCTAAAGTTCAATTCCAAGGATTAGAATTCAAGTTTTCCTTCAAGAAATCAAGAATTTCAGGTATGTGGGCTTTGAACAAGGATAATCTTTCATCCTTGTTCCCAAAAGTTTTTTTTTGAATTGAATTTATGATAATTTAATTAGGGTTCATAACCAATTTCCCTATTTTTTAAATTATGACATTATCATGTGATTTAAAATCAGTTAGCACAAGAATTTATCTTACTCATGTATTTTCTGACATGATTGTTTTGACTAGATGAATTTTTGTATTTTGACATGAATTCCCATGAGTTGATAAATATGCACGATTTTTAGCACGAGACCGTAAATTTACAAATAAGAGAATATGAATTTATCCCAACTATCTCAATTTACAAAAAGTTTAGATTTTCTATCTCAGATTACTAGAATATGATTCAGATTTTAATTATGATCTTATAATCGTAGACATGATCCGAAATTCACACACATATTCATGAGTATAATTAATTAACAAAAACATAATTAGTTTTCATATTTATAGACCCAAATGCTTATTTTAAGGTGAATTCCATCAGTATGAGAATACAATATATATATATATTTGGGAGTAATATTTTGATATAGGAATTTAGGTTCAACGCATCCTATTAGCCAGAAATTACGTGCCACCATAGGTTTAGGGGCGTCGTTAGATAAGCATGGCCCTTGACAAAAATTGGCTCAGTTCAGTGATCGCTCAAATTCAGTTAAGGTTATATTATGATGCCAAGGGTAGAATAACCCTCCTTAAAGTGGATCAGATGTTGGACTCCTGTAACGACCCAAGACTACCCCTTAGCTATCACAAGGTTCTTCGAACCACAAGTCATCCCAATCTAACCCATGAACTGACATACTATTAAGAAATTAAATCATAACATAATAAATAGTTGTTCTGCAGTGCGGAAAGATAATCATACTGAAAATCTAAAATAGATTCAAAATCGATAAAGCTTAACAATCTGATAAATATGAAAGATGAAACTGAAATTACATGACTGACTGAACGACATCTATGAATCCTCTACTATACTGACTATAGATAGCTGGGACATGCCTCCAACTACCACTAATCAATACACATGAAAGTAAATAAACATGTACATGAACTAAAACTATCTGGATTTCCCAAAGTAGGAGAACTCATCACTTATTGGCTAGAATCTACAACTGTTTGATTGTGATGTGCGCGCTACAACTTGTACCTAAATTATGTAATAGTGTAGCCACATAGACGTATATGTGGATCAGTACTTCTGGAATGTATGAGTATGCAGGGGTGAATGCAATAAGTAAAACTAATTTAATACGTAATCGTAAAACATGCATGCTAAGTGTAAGTAGACTCACCAATAGGCTGGAGTAAACTAAAAACTAAAATATCTTAAAGCATGAGTGACAAATACTCTCTGATAAGATGGTGAATCTCTACACTATGTTTTTGTTAACTTTACTTTAATGATATAAGTATAACTAAAGTGGGATATGGTAAAACATGGATACTGTATGAATACTGAGTCTTTAACTACGTGATAGAGACTGACATAAATTGAGAATCTGAATATACAATCACACTAAGCATGAATGCATAAATATACCATCTTATCTAATTAACTAAATAAATGATAGCTGAATACTGGTCATATAAGTCTGAACTACACTTAGCTAAATACTAGTCATGTAAGTCTGAACTGCACTTAGTCTGAATAACTGGATTGAAACTGTAGAGTATTATACATATGAGGTAAGGACTAACTGAGTAACATGAGATAACTGAGCATAAATTCGTGAAAACTGTATTATCTAATAATGCAAGACAAAGTGTATAATAGTATACTAAAATAGTCTGTAAATTGTGGTACTGAAATACTGATAACTGAATAGCTGATAGCTGTACACTATGGTCAAGCAAACCTGAAACTAAACTGAGTTCTGAATTGAATACTGAATTGAGGCTGTAACTAAGACCGTAATTGAGATTGTAACTGAGACTATAATTGAGATAGTAGTTGACACTATAACTGAGACTGTAACTGAGATTTTATTGAAGCTGAGTACTGAGTTTTGATAACTTAGTAATTGATATCTGAGACTACTGATAACTGGGTGACTGTTTTTGACAGTCTTGATTCTGTAGAACTGAATTGAGTTCTATAGTCAGACTAAAAATGAAACTGTGGGAGGTATCATCTAACTGACATGCTTCAATTTGAGCTAATTGGGGTACAACCTTTAAACCCAGTTAGAAGGGTGTCACTCTAGTGCCATGGGTACTGGAACTAGCTGTGTGGATCCACTAAACTGGTGTCCTGAAGGATTAAGGAGTAACCCTATACTGGCAGGAAACTCATGAGATATTTTTCAACCCTAGACTAGAAGGAAAACATCTAAACCTATAGTGGCTACATAGTTCTATAACTCCGGGATTGCTACTAAGGGTCAAACCCTTTGCTGGCAGGAATGCCCCCATCCCTGGGTTCGCATGGTGCTAAATCCTACTCCCAACTGAATGACACTAGACTACTAACTAGTGCATGCATTGATAACTGATAATCTCAGGTCATGGTATTCATAAAATAATAGTACATATGGATTCTGATGTAATTGTTAATGATTCAACTGATACAGGGACTGAAACTGGACTGTACTAGGCTTGACTGTACCCATACAAATTCTGTTGACTAATCGAACTAGACTGATTTCATTGTTCTCTATTAACTAACTAAGTACTCCTATTGATGCCCTTTTACAAAAACTATTCTATACCTACTACAACTAAGTAAACAAGTAGATTTTGGGTAATAAATACACCCAGGACTCAATTGCATAAATGATAAAACCTAGAAATTCTTGAAAGCATAGCTATAGTCAATTATTCACAATTCATTCACTGAGACATTTTATCAAACACTTGAAGGTTATGGACTTGTACATGAATGAGAACACATGGTAACATGTCATGATTACCTTATTCAATTCACATGGGCATTCTATCAAGCACGTGGAGTTTAATACTATAACAAGGGGCAACTTTTCAACACATAGGGATCATAAACTTGGACATGGGAATATCTTAAACATGGGAGCATAGCATGATTACCTAACTAAAATCATGAATTGGGAAATTAACAAGTAATTCTCTAGAAAAAGGACATGGGTGTTTCCTCAAAACATGTAAAGTTCACAGCTTGAACGTAAGAATGTCTTAAACATGAGGGAACAATAGAGTTACAAGGCAAAATTCCTAACTTGGGGATTCATCTTCAAATTGACTTAACATGATATGAGAATTTCATCAAACATGTGGAAGGCATAAATAAAAACATGGTAATATTGCTAAACATCATGAATCTAGGATCTATCATGGAATTTACTTGAATAAAGCATGGGAAATTCAAATTCATAGCCTAAGGAATTTAAAATCTTGCATGGAATCATACATGGTCTTAATTAAATTAAAAACACCATGAAAAAAATAAATTTAATCTCTCTTAAACATAATAAATACCATGATAATGGAAAATTCATTCTTTATTTAAGTAAAAAGGATTTTTAGGCTCCATGGGTGAAAGAGGACCTATGGATGAACTCCAACATATCTTAATGCTTTAATATTGAAGGAAAACATAATCTTAAAAGCATTCTTGAATTAGAAAACTTGAGTTCTTGCTTTTATTGAAGAAAAAATGAAGAAGTTCTTGGCGTTCCTGAGAGGGCTAGGGTTTTTCTTTGAGAGAAAAGATGAATAATAGAGTGTATAATGCTTTTGAGGGCTGAATTTAAGTGTTAAGGGCGGATTTGGATGAGGGGAAGTGACCAAAGTGCACCTATACCCTTTAGAAACTGAATTAGCGTGTGAAATAGTTCCATAATACGCTAGCCGACGTGTTGCATCACTATCGCGTATGCTTACTGCCTCACATAGAAAATGCCATAACTTTTTGCTTGGGTATCAAATTTAGGCAAAATTGTTATCGTTAGAAAGCTAATTAAATTATGTACAATTTGGTGGGTCTTGATTTGCAAAATTCTACATATATAAAAAGTTATACATGTTTAAAGTAGACCATTGTAGAATCAAATACCAAACTTTTGACGAATCAAAGGCTCTAAGCTCAACTTTATCTAAGTGATTCTTATGAACATTTTTTCACCTCAAAAGAAAATAAATATGAGCATAAAGATCATGAAACTCATATTTTCATGGGAATTATTTAGATAATAGATTATACATGTAGGAACGACGATTCAACGACTAGTAAAAAAATGTGGGGTATTACATTATCTTTCCCTTAGGAACATTCACCCTCGAATGAGACTGGTTATATTAAGAGTATTGTGTGAAGGTAACTTAGATCATATTCTGAACATGCATGAATTGGAACATGATTGCATAACTGATTTTGAAACATGATACATGAACGGAATATCATGAACTGAACTGATTTATTGAATACATGTAATGACATAAGAATAATTATAAGGCTGATATATAAAGGAGAGAGTCAACTGATGAGTAAGCATTACTTCAAGATGGATCATTTTTCGTGAAGAGAAATGAAAGGTTTAGGACATAAATGCTCGTGGTATTCAATATGTCTCCCTTTGATATATTTTGTGCCCCTAATAGTACTGACTTTGAAGAAATGCTAAGGAAAGACTGAGATGATGCACAAGAATCTTATGGACTGAATCATGACTGAATATCTGGGATCTAAAACTGATGCATGATGCACGAACTGAGCTGAATTAACAAATTACTTGGATGCGAATTAATTACCTCTTGGAATAGCCATATTCATGAGAATTTTGAATAACATGACAAGTTGGAAAGATGGAAAGCCATAGGAACTTGTTTGTCTGACTGGTAGACTAGATTACTGGCTATACAGACTAAATTATACTGAAAGCTTGTACTCAACTATACATTCCACTTGTACACCAACATGAAATTCAAGCCTATCTTTATAACCATGCATGAACTAGTAGGCAAACCAGTAGAAAAGCATTTTTATTATTTTCTCTAAACCTCTATCCTTAAAACATTCATGCACTATCCTAAGAAAACACATAAAATTTTAACTAATCATTACATAAGGAGAGGTCACTGAAAGGTTAGAACATAAGGACCTAAAACATGAAAGTATAACTTTGACACTCAACTGAGGCCTGAGGAATAAAGTATCAATGACATTAATTCATTAGATAGGTCTGAACTGAGGACATATAAGACATAAATATGAATTTCATTGATCATTAAAAGTATGGCATGGGTACTTGAACTGAACATACTGTAAAGCATGAGTACATGAGTCATGAACTACATGACCTGAGTTTGTAGTTCATAATTTTATGGAACTTGATTCATACTGCTGAGTGAACTGGAATACCTCATACTAGAAACTGAAAGAGTACATGGTTTTTCTACAAAGTGCATGAATATGAGTTGTTATGATAGAGATGACATGTTAGGCATGAGTAGATATCGTTATGGATGAAAAACTTTGCACTAATATAAGAATAAGTTAGGAATCATCCTCCCTTACTACTTTTCTACACATACTGACACTACTACTAAAGTTTGAGAGCCTGACTTGCTTACTTGTTCTATTATCTCCCCCATATCTTTAAGCCATCACCTTAAGTCTGTGACCACTTTACTAAACTCTAAACTGATTTGTAATCACTTTACTCTATAGTCTAGGGGTATAATAATACATTTGAATGATAAACTTATCCTAAAAAACTGCACCTGAAAGTATAAAACCCACTACTAATACTATCTCCTAGGATACATCTCTTAACTTTCTATAGCTCCAATAGTCGTCGTACATTAACTTAAATACTTACTAACTTAGAGTCTTTAAGAGTTTCATTATACCAACATACCAAAATCATCACATACTATAAAAAAGATTTTGATAAGGGATCTGAAAGCACATCTGACTTTGGTATAATGCATGATTTTCATGAACATGAATGAAATATTTCAACATTTAGGACATAAGGGCGCTGATGGAATACTTTCTGATCCAAGATACAATCCCATAACTGTCTGTGGGGACTGGCTAAGGAAACAATGTCTATAAGGACTTCAGCTTCACTATTTCTATTGCCTCAAAACTAAGGCAAAATTATTATAAATAGAGAAAGATGAGGATTTGCATAAATTTCTTAAATAATACTTCTACTGCACGACCTAAGACATGAAAGAAGGGGAATATTTCCTAAATGCCTTGTATCCTCGCAGAGAAAAGTACAAACATCTTTATACCATTCCGCAAGACTCTACTAGACACAGCTTCATAGACACCCTAGGAAACTTTAACTCTATGCTCTGATACAAAGTTTATAATGACCCAAGACTACCCCCTAGTCGTCACATAATGCTTGGAACCACTAGTGAACCAAAGCTAACCCATGAACTGGCATACTATTAAGCGACTGAATTATAACAAAATAAATAGTTGTTCTGCTGTGCGGAAACATAATCACACTAAAAATCTAAAATAGATACAAAACTTATAAAGCTTTACAATTTGATACATCTGAAGGTTGAAACTAAAATTACATGACTGACTATGACTAACATCTATGAAGACTCTACTATACAAACTATAGATAGCTTGGACATGCCTCCAACTACCACTAATAAATACACATGAAAGTAAATGAACTGCATATTAACTAAAACAATCTCGAGTGCCTAAAGTAGGAGAACACATCACCTGTTGGCTGGAATCTGCAACTATTTGATCATGATGTGTGGGCTACAACTGGTACCTATATTTTGAAACAATGAGGACACACAGACGTAAATGTGGATCAGTACTTCTAGAATGTATTGAGTATGCAGGGGTGAATATAATAAGTAAAACTGATTTCATACTTAATCGTAAAATATGCATGCTAAGTGTAAGTAGACTCACCAATAGGCTGGAATAAATTAAAAATTGAAATATCTTAAAGCAAGAGTTACAAACATTCTCTGATAAGATGGTGAATCTCTACACTTAGTTTCTGTAAACTTTAATTTAATGATATAAGTATAACTGAAGCTGGGATATGGTAGAATATGGATACTGTATGAATTCCATGTCTTTAACTACGTGATGGAGACTAAAAAAAATTGAGGATCTGAATATAGAATCACAATGAGCATGAATGCATAAACATACTATTTTATCTGATTAATTGAATAACTAATAGCTGAATATTGGTTATTTAAGTATGAACTGCACTTAGTCTGAATAACTGGACTAAAACTGTAGAGTATTATACATATAAGGTAAGGACTGACTGTGTAACATGAGATAGCTAAGCATGAATTCATGAAAACTATATTATATGAGAATGCAAAACCAAGTGTATAACATGATTTTGAAATTATCTGTAACCTAAGGTACTAAAATACTAATACCTAAATAGCTGATAGTTGTACGCTATGGTAAAGCAGACATAAAACTAAATTGAGTTCTGAACTAAATACTGAATTGGGATAATAACTGAGACTGTAACTGAGACTATAACTTAGATTGTTATAAAGACTGTAACTGAGACTATAACTGAGACTGTAACTGAGACTATAACTGAGACTATAACTGAGACTGTAACTAAGACAGTAACTAACACTGTAACTGAGATTGTAACTGAGACTGTAACTAAGGTTTTACTAAAGATGATTGCTGAGTTTTGATAACTAAGTAACTGATATCTGAGATAACTGATAATTGGGTAACTGATATCTGAGACTATAATTGAAACTGTAAGAGGTACAATCTAACTGATATGCACTATTCTGAGCTTATTTGGGTCAACCCTATAACCCAGTTGGAAGGGGTCATTACCGTGTCACGGGTACTAACAATGACTGTGTGGATCCACTAAACTAGTGTCCCAAAGGACTAAGGATTAACCCTATACTAGCAAAAAACTCATGAGATATAGGTCAACCCTAGACTAGTAGGACGATATCTCAACCTACGTTGGCGCTACTAAGGGTCAAACCCTCTACTGGAAGATATGCCCCCATCCTTGAGTTCTCTTATTGCTGAATCCTACTCCTAACTGAAAGACATTGGAATACTAACTGGTGCATGCACGGATAACTGATAAGCTCAGGTCATTGTATTCTGAAAATAATAGTGTATACAAATTTTGAGGTAATTATTAATGATTAAACTGATACTTGGACTGAAACTCAACTATACTAGGCTTGATTAAACCCATACTGATTCTGTTGACTAACCGAACTGGACTGAGTTCACCGAGTTCTACTAACTGACTGATGACTCCTATTTTTGATATTTTACTGGGACTATTCTATATCTACTACAACTAACTAAAAAACTATATTTTAGGTAATAAATATCCCCAGGACTCGATAGCATAAATGATAAAATAAAACCTAGAAATTCTTGAAACCATAATCATACTCAATTATTCACAATTCATTCACTGAGACATTTTATCAAACACTTGGAGGTTATGAATTTTTACATGAATGAGAACATGTCATGATTACCATATTCAATTCACATGGGCATTCTATCAAGCACGTGGAGATTAATACTTTAACAAGGGGTAATTCACCAAACACATGGGGATCATGAACTTGGACATGGGAATATCTTAAACATGGGAGCATAGCTTGATTACATAACTAAATTAATGAATTGGGAAATTCACATGTAATTTACTTGAAATAGGACATTGGCGTATCATCAAAACATGTAAAGTTGATAGCTTGAACGTAAGAATGCCTTAAACATAAGGGAACAATAGAGTTACATGAAAAAATTCATAACTTGGGATTCATCTTGAAATTGACATAACATGATATGGGAATTTCATCAAACATGTGGAAGGCATAAATTTACAACATGGGAATATTGCTAACATCATGAATCTAGGATCTATTATGGAATTTACTTGAATAAAGCATGGGAAATTCAAATTAATAGCATGAGAAATTTACAATCTTTCATGGAATCATACATGGACTGAATTAAATTCAAAACACTACGAATATATGAAATTCAATCTCTCTTGAACATACAAAATACCATAATAACGGAAAATTCATTCTTATTTAAGTAAAAAGGATTTTTGGGCTCCATGGGTGAAAGAGAACCCATGGATGAACTCCAACATACCTTAAAGCTTTAATCTTGAAGGAGAAAAATAATATTGAAAGCATTCTTGAATTAGGAAACATGAGTTCTTTCTTTTCTTGAAGAAAAATTAATGATGTTCGTGGTGTTCTTGAGGGGGTTGGGGTTTTTCTTTAAGAAAAAATGATGTATAATGCTTTTGGGGGCTGAAATTGAGTGTTATGGGTGGATTTGGGTGAGGGGAAGTGACCAACGTTCCCCTAGACCATTTAGAAACTAAATTAGCATGTGAAATAGTTTCATAACACGATGGTCGTTGTGTCATGCCGCTATTGGATTAGCTTACTACCTCATATGGAAAATGCCATAACTTTTCGCTCAAGTATCAAATTTAGGAAAAATTTGTATCGTTGGAAAGATAATTCAATTATCTACAATTTGGTAGGTCTTTTACTTCAAAATTCTACATATATTAAAAGTTATACATGTTTAAAGTAGACCCTTGTAGAATTAAATACCAAACTTTGGATGAATCAAAGGCTCTAAAACAACTTTTTTCTAAGTGATTCTTATGAACTTTTTTCACCTCAAAATAAAATCAAACATGAGGACAAAGATCAAAAAACTCATATTTGCATGGGAATCATTTAAATCATAGCTTATACACGTAGGACCGATGATTTAAGGACTAGTCCGAAAATGTGGGGTATTACAACTCCATGCTGGCTTACATGGTTTACGATAGTTATGAGAATCTCCCATAGAAAAAAGTATTTTTGAAACTAAGTGTAAAAACTCACAGTTTTGTTGAGAAATTATTTGATGAGTTATTCCTTATGACATTTCAGCTTTTCATTTTACCTATAATAAAGGTGGTTCCTTTTACACTTAGCCTACATGATTTGAAAGTATACCAAACTTCAGTTTTACTTATTCTACAAGAGTAAAAATTTAAGAAACTAAGTGTAGTTACTCACCCAGTTTATCATATTATGCTTTCTTATTCTTGATTAATGATATTTTAGCTTTTAATTTATTTTTAGAGGTTTCAACTTGGTTCAATTTCCAAAGACCATTACTCCTAGAATATATTGAGTTAGGTACCTACTATACATAAAAATAAAAGAAATCTTAGTCTTCTTTCCAACGCTTCTAATTTTACCTTAATATGAAATAAGAGTGGAAAGTTATGCATATTTTATATTGGAGTATCTGTCTGTCTAAATTTGATGAATAAGTTGATGAGCCAACAACCAAATCATCATCCTTAACTAGTATATGGCACATTCTAGCTAGTGTTTAAGACTAGGGCGATGAGACGTCACCAAACTGACGGCTTGTCGACTTAGTCGTCAGTTGAATAATCCATGCAATTTTTTTGTTTCCTTAGGGGTATTTTTGTATTTTCCTTACCTCAGACCCTACCCCTATGACTTAAATAACCCTATAAAAGGTATATACTAATCAGTTATCAAATTTTTTAATTCTCATTCTAGTCTCTTCTCACAAGGGAAAGAAGTTAAGGTTTCTTCCTAAAGTTCAACATTTAAGGATCCAAATTCAAGTTTTCCTTCAAGAAATCAAGAATTTAAGGTATGTGGGGTTTAAACAAGGATACTCTTTCATCCTTGTGCACCAATGTTTTATTTTAGAATTGAATTTATTAGATTTCAATTAGGGTCCATACCCAATTTCCATATTTTTAAAATTATGACATTATCAGGAAATTTAAAGTTCAGTTAGCAAAAGAATTTTACCTTTACTCATGTTTTTGCTTACATGATTGTTCATATGAAATTTATTTTAGTATTTTGACATGAATTCTCATGGGATGATAAATATGCATGATTTTCAGCATGATTTAATAAGTTTAAAATTAAGTTCATATGAATTTATAATGACTCTTAGTTTTTAAGAAGTTCAGATTTACTATCTTAGATTACTACAACTTGATTTATATTTTAGTATTGATATTATGATCTCACACATGATATGAAATTCATACAGATATTCATGAGTATGATTTATTAATAGAAGCATGATTGGCTTTCAGATTTATAAACCCAAATGCTTATTGGAAGGTAAATTCCATTAGTATGAGCATACAATATATTTATATGGGAGTAGTATTTAGCATCGATAGGGGAATGTAGGTTCAACACATTATATTCTCTAGAAACTACGTGCCATTATAGGTTTAGGGGCCTCAGTAGAAAAGTGTCCCTCGTGATAAATATTGGCTCAGTTTACTTATCACTCTAATTTTTTTCAGGTTCTATTCTAATGGCAAGGGTAGAAAACCCCTCCTCAATGTGGGTTAGATATTTGACTTCAAGCCATATTAAATGGTTTATGGGCATTATGACAATCTCCCATAAAAATTAGTATTATATAAACTAAGTGTAAAGACTCATATTTTTATTTAGAAATTGTTTTATGAGTTATTCTTTATGAGATTTTAGCTTTTTGTTTTACCTATAATAAAGGTGAGTCCTTTTTCACTTATCTTGCGTGATTTGAAAGTATATCCAACATTAGTTTTACTTATTCTACAATAGTAAAGAATTAAGAAATCAAGTAAAGTGACCCACTGAGGTTAACAAATTATGCTTTGTTATTCAAGTTTTATTATATTTCAACTTTTATTTTATTCAAGTCTCTTGGTGATTCTACTTGGACATAGCATGCATATTTTAGGACTATGCATTAATTTGGTTTTTACGTATTGCATTCATCCCCACTTATTCAGTATATCCTAAAAGTACTGATCTATATTATTCATAATGTAGGTATCAGTTGTATCCCACATACCATATTTAGATAGTTCGCAACTTTCAGAGAGAAGGTAATGAGTTCTCTTTATTTGAGGACTAGAGTCAACAATAGTTCCAATATTATATGTTTTTATTCAGTTTCACTAATTAATGATAGTTGGGGGTCATGTCCCGGCTACCTGTGGTCAGTATTAGTAGAGGAATCATAGACGCTCATTCATAGTATATGTATTCAGTTTTAGTTTCATTTATATAACTAATGTTGTATGTTTTTGAAAAGTAATGTATTGATTAAGTTCAGCTAAAGACAACTCTTCCCCTTATTTTTTCCAATTTATGTATTTAGTTGCTCATGAATTATGCCAATATAATGGGTTATCTTGGAATCACTTATGGTTCTAAGCATCAAGTAACATCTAGGAAGTAGTCTTGAGGCGTTACAAAATCGATATTAGAGCACAGAGTTTAAGTGTCGTAGGTTGTCTATGAAGCTGTGTCTAGTAAAGTTTTGTGGAACGATACAGAGTTGTTTGTACTTTTCTTCGAGTGGCTATTGGGCATTTAAGAAATATTTTCCTCTCTCATACATTAGATCATGCAGTAAGGTTGTTCTTTTAGAAACTTTTGATGATTCTTATGTTATTCCTTAATTCTCCATATATGTCTTATTCTTGAGATAACATGATTATTAAATTTCAATTACTCCTTAGATAATGCTATCAGATTCACTATCATTAACTTTAGAAGTTTGATTAAGGGCATGAAAGGAGACCGCTAGTGTGTTTAAGGTCCGTTAATTCAAAAGCTTATGTCCTCATCTATATGATTTGTGTAGTAAAGACATAATATGCTACTCAATTATATTTCCCTTTAGCCCTTTGTTAAAGATGGCACTCATAAAAGGAGAGAACATATGCCTAGAGTATTGAATACTGTATTTATTAAGGGATAGTGTAACTTTGGTTGTTATGATTCTTAAGTAGTAGAACATCATTAGAGTTTGAAATATTGGTTTAGAATTTTAGTAACAAGAAAGAGTGGGGTTAGCATTTGATTGTGGACAAATTTATAGATTTATGTGTGCTATTAAGTACGATGAATGTGATATGCCCTTGTGTGTTAACTAAGGGGTAGTGAACGTGGTGCAGGTTCTTTGGTGGAAGGTAGATAATTAGTTATTAGTTAAGGTGAATTTTGGTATGATTAAATTAGAAAAGGAATTTTTAATGGTATTCCATTGTGTTATAAAAATATAGGTTATTACCAAAAGTATTATGTTTCTAAGGATTGTTAATGTGGGTTCTCCTTATGGTGTGAAATAGAAATTGATAGATGTTTGCAGGGATAGGTGTATAATTTAGATATGTGTATGGATAAGAAGTGTTGATATGTGAAAGGAGGATATGCCAATGGATTATAGTAAGATAAACCATAAGATTATGATCAAATAATATTATTATGAGGTTTTAGTGGCCTAGTATTTCCTGATGTTTTTCCATGTACGAAGGGTGTGTGAGATAGTGGTTAATAATGTATACTACTAGAATCTAAGCTTGAATAGTGGATGATCATCAAGGTGGAAATAGTGATTTCTTGGTATAGTGAGGCTAGTTGTATGAAAGGTGAGCTAGTAGGATTGGAATGACATATTCATGAATTTATGTTTATTTATTTCGCAATTAAGAATAATCGTGTAGGTATGATGTAGTCATTTAACAAAGGTGATATGGAGCTGCATTATTTTCTAAGTTTTTAAAGTTCCGTGTGTGCTTAGATAGTACCTTGAGTTGCTTCGGGTGAATAAAGCTAGTGATAAAGTATATGTTGTTCTTAATAGCTAAGTTAGGAGTTATAGGTTGAAGATGTTAAGTATTGTGGTATAATTTTGATTCTTATGATTTAAAGATTAATATAACTTTAGAGGAGGGATATTAGTATTTTATGAAGAAAAAAGGTAGATTATGGTTTAAGTGAGGCAGGTATGTTTGTCGAGAAGGGTGTAGTATATGATGATGATTGTTTAAGCTTGAGAAAGTCAAGTGTGGTATGTATTAAGGAAGTGTCAAATAATGAATCTAGTACTATCTAGATATAGTTTATTTAGGTGAGTTTTAGCATTTATTGTAGGCTGTTAGAGTGACGAAATTGTGTCTTAGTCTTGAGGATATGGAATAGACCCTAAAGTTTAGAATGTTGGCTTTAATATAAGGGGGAGATGATAGGGTGAAGAACCAAATCAAGTATTGAGAATAAGATTGTGATTCATATCAATAAGAGTTGTGATTATATTATGATCCATTCTTATCCATCGTATTTCTTTCCTTGAATTTAAATTATTATGGCACCTTGTCTATGCCTGTGACCAATGCTTATACAATTTATGCATAATCAACTTTATTTTCAGCTACTGGTAAAGAAGTAACAACTTCACTCTGTTATTTGAGAAATTCCTCATAAATCTATCTACTCCAGTCTTATGTTGAGTAGCTTATGACAAATATGAACCCATGTTTTAGAGTATGGTCAGTTCCCTGAGCTCATGATGCACTATCAATTACTAGTAAAATTAGAATTATGTCATGTATATTCTTAATTTCGATCTCTTAAATGAATCCATGCCTTTTATACTCTATTCATCAAGCCTCAATCAAGTGTCAAAGTTACGTATAGTATTCTTTCATGATTTAGGTCCTTATGCTCAAGCCCTTTTTAACCCTATCCTTATGTTAAGATAGTAGTGATGAAAATGGATGAACAATGCTTTAGATGAGGGAGAGTAAATGACTCTCTTTAAGGATGATTGTTTCATTTTTGTTTTATCTAAGGCTAAAGGGTTAAAGAAGATTGAGGAAAATCTTAGGAATATATCTTAGTTAGTAGAGAGTTTTATGTGTGTCATCTTAAGGATAGTGCATGAAAGTGGTTATTTATAGAGGTATTAGGGAGTATGAGAAAAATTCCAAGGTAGATTGGTTTCCTAGAAGTTCATATATGGGTAAAATGATCGGGTTGAATGTCATCTTTGTATATAAGTTGATGAATGAAATATGCGTTAGTGAATTCATAGTAAGAGTTCAGAGTTAGTCATTGAAGTTGTAAGGTATGTTATGCTTGGTCTGAACTCTCTAAAAAAGTAGAATATTAAATCTAGTGTTTTAGACTAGGATTATTGTGTTATGTTTAGTCTCTTATGACTAAGAGTTAGGCTTGAACATGGTGAGAGTATTAGTTTAACTCAGACTTTGTTTGGGGTAGTCACATATTCCTATGTGAAGGTTATAAGTTGCATCAAATGAAGCATATTATTTAAGAGGATAAGTTTAGGTGTCAGAGTATTTGAGATGTGTGGCTAAGCTTGAAAGTTAAAAGTTGCATTGCCTAAGACATAGTAATCCTATTCTAGAATCTATTCTATATGCCGATATTCCATGTTATTGAGTTGTTACCATATTGTGATTCCTTACTCAAATTCTATAGCCATATCATGCATAAAATTCTTTCGCTCGATTATTACTAGAAGTTATGAGAAAGAGTGTTTAAGGAAGCTCATATTCCATTCCTAGTAACTCTTGGTGATTCTATCGCATTAGCTATCACTTTACAGTTCTATATTTATGATTGTATCATGAATGTTTCAAGTGAGTTCTAAACTCTCGGCATGAATCAACTCCTTATGGTTAATCAATTCAACTAAAAAATTAGTTTCATGACTGAAATGTCATTATTTTAGCTCAGTTAAGTCCTTCATTAGCATACCTGTCATGTAAAATCATTCCATACGATTCCTATATATGTGTACACGTCCCATATGTATTAGTTGAGTTAATTCAAAATAGAGGTGTCTCTTTTGGAAATAGTAAAAAGAGGTATATCCATGGTGTGGGAAAGATTGGAAAATCACCTGATCCAGGTAGAAGATGTGTACTATATGAATGACATCAAGTTCAATCTCCTAAGTGTTTCTCAAATCTGTTACAAAGGTAATAATGTGAAATTCTTATCTGATGGATATACTGCATCAAGTTTGAAGTCTTGAAGAGTTATTCTCAAATCCAAAAGGTTCAAAAATATTTATGTGGATGGTTTAGATTCTATAACTGGTGGGGAATTAAATTTCTTAAGATTTAAAAGTGAAGATGTTGATCTATGGCACAAAAGTCTAGGATATGCAAGTTACTCTTTGTTGAACAAGTTTATTTCAAAGGATCTGGTCCATGGCATTCCAAAGCTAAAATTTCCAGAAAACAAGGTTTGTGATGCCCGTGTTAAGGGTAAAAAAACCAGGTCTTCTTTAAGTTAAAGAAGCTGGTGTGTACTTCTAGACCTCTTGAGTTGCTGTACATGGATTTATATGGAGATGTTAAAGTCCAAAGTAGAGGAGGAAAGAAGTGTGTGTTTTTCATTGTTAATGACTACTCGAGGTTCACCTGGACAATGCTCTTAAAAACCAAGGATGAAAACTATGTGGTTCTTCTTACTTTTGCCAAGAAAATTCAAATGAAGCTAAATTGTAAAATTGTTGAATTCTAATCTGATCATAGAACTGAATTTAAGAACTCCCAAGTTCAAGATTCTGTTCTGAATAGTGAATCACTCACAACTTCTATGTTCCTAAGACTCGATAGAGTTGTTGAAAGAAAGAAAACAACCCTCATAGAGATTGTAAGGATGGGTTTCCAAATAGCTTTTGGGATGAAGTTATTAAAACTGTTGATTATGTAACAAATAAGTGTTTGATTGGATCTCTATGAAACAAGTACATATATGAGCTTATGTTCAATAGAAATCCTAAGATTGAATACTTTATACCTTTTGGGTGTAAGTTCTTTGTGCTAAACAATGGGAAGAAGTAAATAAGAAATTTTGACTCCAAAAGTGATGAAGCGATATTTATGGGTTACTCTTCAACAATAAAAACATATAGATTTTTCATTAAAAGAACTCTGTGTGTCGAAAGTATAAATATGGTCTTTGATAAGTAAGGAACGCTAATGAATCCAGGTGATGATAAAGATTTTGATATTGAAAAACTCATTCCTATTTGAACTGGATAATATTGCTGATAATGATGGTCAAGGACTAAATGATGCAGATGGGAATGATGAAGGTGATAGTGATCTTTGATCTCAGTTATAAAACCTGCTCCAGTTGAAGAACATCAAGAAGGGACCAGTCAAACTCTTCAGGCACCTGGTCCTAGTGAATCTTATCTTAGAAGGTCAAACTAGAGGCACAAATCCTCTCAGCCACTTGAGAATCAAACTGCACTTTTAGAATTCAGAGTTCAAACAAGAACTTAAGCCAGAATTTTCATGGTATTCCTTGCTTGCTTGTCCCAAATTGAGCTTAAAAATGTGAAAAAAGCTTTGAAAGATGTTGACTGGATCAATGTAATGCAGGTGCGGCTTCAGCAATTTGAAAGTAGTATAGTCTGGGATCTGGTACATATACCCATTAACAAGGCAATTATTAGGGCAAAATGGGTGTATAGAAACAAGCGGGATGAGCATAGATCTATCAAAATAAATAAAGACAGGTTGATTGTTCAAGGTTATAACTAGGGGTATTGAATTGATCATCATGAGACATTTTCCCTGTAGCAATGATAGAGGCTATCAAAATTCTTATTGCATTTGATACCTACACCTAGATAAGGTTCAAACTCGTCCAACTGGATGTTAAAAGTGCTTTTCTAAATGGAAACTTGAAGGAAGAAGTCTATGTCAAGAAACCTTCAAATTTTGATGATGCAGATTTTCCTTATCATGTGCTTAAATTGGACAAGTCTCTTAATGGTTTGAAGCAAGAACTAAGGGCTTGCATGTGAGGCTTTTAAAGTTTCTTCTAGAAAATTGCTTTAAAAGAGGGAAAACTGAAAATACTCTCTATTTAAAGTCCAGAAGTAGCAACTTACTAATTGTTAAAATATATGTTGTTGACATAATATTTTGAGCTACTTCTAAATCACTTTGTGAAGAGTTTGAAAAGATAATGGGGAGTGAATTTTAAATTAGCATGATGGGTGAATTGAGTTTCTTCCTAGGCCTACAGATCAAGAAAACTTCTCAAGGGACAATGATTTATAAAGAAAAGTACATCAAGGAGCTACTTAAGAAATAGAATATTGAAGATGCCAATCCAATTGGAGCTCTAATTAGAACCAGTTAAAATATGTATAATGATGAACCTAGTTCTTCAGTTAATGAGAGCATGTATAAAGGGATCACTGGATCCTTACTATATCTCACCGCTAGCTAGCTAGAAATTATATTCAGTGCGTGAATGTGTGTCATATCTTAGGCTTTCCCAAATGTGTCTTATTTGAAAGCTGCAAAAATAATTCTCAGGTATCTAAATAGGGCAGGAGACCTTGTCCTGTACTATCTATCTAGAGACAAGTTTGATCTGATATGATATGCTGATGCTGATTACGCTGGATATTTGTTGATAGAAAAAGAACCTCAGGAATGGCTCATTTTCAGGGTTCTTCCTTAATCTCCAGGGGTTCTAAGATGCAAAATTTATCTATTTTATCTACTGTTAAAGCTGAGTATATGGCTGCATTTTCTTTTTGTGCTCAATTGTTATGGATTAAGCAACAACTAAAGGATTTTGGTATTGTCTCACACACTATCCCTCTAATGTGTGACAATACAAGTGCTCTTGACATGGATAAAAATCTAGTGCATCATAAGAGGACCAAGCATCTTGATGTAAGGAATCTTTTTCTGAGAGATAATATTAAGAAGGGTCCTATTTTGATGAAGTTTTGCAAGACTAAAGATCAGATAGTAGACACCTTACTAAGGTTCATCACAAGGAATAATTTTTAAAGAATGGGTTGAGGCTGGGGTTGATAAAAATAACCTGACCTACTAGATGGATCAATCTTTATCAACAAAATTGGCTATATGTGATCGTTGGTCTAACTCAGTACCATACATTTGCAGGTATACACACATGGGAATTACTTTGGAAGAGAATAGTTGATATTGACACAAATTTAAGGACTTACTCAAGAAAAAAAGGGACCTGGTCCTATCTCTCAGGTTAGTATCGTGAATGTGCCTTATTTGTTTTGTCAGAAAAAGCAGGATATTCTCTATCCATGTCCAAAAATTTTCTTATCCTAAAAGGAATGATAAGTCACCCCAAAATTGAAATCTATCTCATATTGCTCTTTCAAAAGTTCTTCATTGCACATATTTGTTCCCTAATGCCTTTCAAGATCCGTGGTCTATTTTCTTTCAATGGAGCACCTAATCTAAAATAGTAATGTCCTAAGACTTTTGTTTAGATGAAAACTAACTCTCAAACCTTCTTCAGAGCCCCAAGCTTTCTTCACCCTTCAAATCCGTATTAGGACAACACATGATTGAACCCGTCTTCACAACCACCTTCCTGGATGAACCTCAAATGAATGAAATCCCAAAGAAAATAGAGACTTTTTATGATCCTCAATCAAAATTAGAGGACAGTAAACAAGTTGATCTTCTCCTGAAGTCGTATTGTCCAAAAATATACTTTTCTTCAAAGATTCAACCCAGTTAAGTAATCCTATCACTTTAAAGATAGGCTCTTTCTTTACTCAACTAGTTGATAAAGATTTATCCTTGATAAACCATAATCTTTTTGGTAGTATAATACCAAGTTATCAATGGGTTGCTGTAAATCTCATTTTGCTATCAAAACCCCAAAAACAGAGTCTATTTGGTCTTAAGGAGCAAGATTTTAGTGTGAAAACAAGAAGTTCTGCAGTAAAATGTAGAAGTCTTACTGAGAAGCAACAGACTTTTGAGGGATCTAGCCCTAAAAAGAGGAAAATGACTGAAATAGAATGTATTAATGCTTCTAATAGAATAAAATGGGATAAAGAATGATAGCTTGTGCATAAGGAAGTTAGAAATAGGTTCTTGAGAAATCATAAAGTATTGACTGTGATGGTTTTTTACGCAAATGTTTTAACAAAACTAGGAATGATGGCATTTGTTGAGCTTGGTAAACATCAAAGATGGCTCATTCTTAAATAAGGACCCATTCTCGCAATCTTTGATGAGGTAGTGAGGCAATTCCACTTCACGTTGGACTTTTCTAAAGATAGATTAAAGATGACTGTGGTGGTTTAAGGGAAGAAGCTAAATCTTGATTCCATACTACTAGGGATAATTTTGGATGTTCTCGTTAGTGTTGTGATGCCTGTCTCAAAACAATAGCCCTTAATAGAGTTTTATGGTGAATACATCAAATGTTAAAGGAATATCTATAGCTGTAGCAAATAAGAAATCACTCAAAACTGAGTTGTAATTAATCTTTGATATTGTTAACAAAGTTATTCTACCTAGATCATAAAAGAACAATATTGCTTTACCTGCAGATTTGTGTGTGATGGAGTGTCTTAGAAGTTTTGAGGTTATAAGTTTTCCTGTTTTAATGATGGTGCACATACATAATGTATCTCATGCGAAGAATGGAAGACATGTCATGCTTTATGGATATTGGTTAAACAAAGTGTTTGATTATTTTGGAATTGTCTATGAAAATGGAACTCCTAGAACTATAATACAACTATTTGGTCTAAAAAAATTAATAAAAACTGATTGTGTGGAAAAGAAATTTGGATCCATCTGTCAAGAAGAGCTCAAGTAAGAAATAGTGGAATTAAAGCTCAAAATAGTTGCTAAGGATGTAAAGATTAGAGAAATGAAAATGACAATTCAACATTTTTCTAATAAGGATCCAAGAGTCTCAGAAGATCTTAGAATTGAGAATGTTAAACTAAAGAAGAGAGTTTCAACTATAACTGATGAGGTTCTTAGCTTGAATATAGATATAAAGCTGCTAACCAAGGAATTTTTACACTGTTATATACTTCTCCAAACTCTCTTCCCAAGTCCTTTACCATTTTAAATTTCTTGATTCGTGTGGCTTTTTTTATGGAAAAGAAAATTTCAGTCTTGCACTGCATTCATACTAAACTTTTATATATGAATGAATCCTTTTTTGTGTGTTTGATCTGTCTCTTTTTTACTTCAAAATTTTTTATTCATAGTAGTGTTACCCCAATGGCCATGAGTTAACTAACTTGTGCTTATTTTGCTCCTAATTTACCATTTTTAATTTTAAATGATACCAAAAGAAGGAACACTAAATTCATGTGGGAGGGACCAGGAACTAGGTGTCAAATATATGGTGAATGATATGTTGATTTGCAAGTATATTGATAGGGGGAAGCATATTGGTATATTGATGGGTGGGAAGTATGTTGGTATATTGACAGGGGGGAAGTGTGGTTCATAGTGATAGAGGGAACATTCATTAACAGTAGTGGTGATCACTCGTTTCGAATGAAGTTTAATGCACAAAAATTTGTAGCTGCTAATCATCAAAAAAGGGGAAAAATTATATATCTCGCTTTGATGATGATCAACTGACAACAAGGTGTCCTGGGTCTTTATG
The DNA here is from genome assembly GCA_030864215.1 of Capsicum pubescens. Lineage (NCBI taxonomy): Eukaryota > Viridiplantae > Streptophyta > Magnoliopsida > Solanales > Solanaceae > Capsicum > Capsicum pubescens. Next base: position 225,473,749 of record CM061546.1, read on the forward strand.
AAAACATACAGTTATCATATGTCTGCGCAGTTTTGTCTGTTAGTGTAACAAATTACACTGGTGAGCTATGTACCAATCTGGATACCTAACCCAATTGAAATTCTACCCTAATATAGAAAGAAATTTTTCTTAATTCAATAGTTTTTGTAAATTAGTTATTCAGGAAAAAAATGGCGAAAAGTCAATATTGCCTAAGTTCCAAATTTCTTTGTGCTAAAAGTGTAATTATTCTTGAGTCAAGTCTTAGTCTATAATTGAATTACTCGTCTTATAAGAGTAATGTTTTTCTGGTTTCTTTAGAGTGTTTTTGTAGAGTTACCTGAGTTGATATTGGTTAGAGTTAACCAATATTGAGAAGAGATCATGATAGAGTTGTAAAAGCGAGTTTGTAATAGAGATGTAATAGATTAGTGAAGCTTAGAGTTATGTTCCGAAGGAGTATGTAATCATGAGTTTTTTTATAGTGAATCCTTGAGTGTTTGTGAGGGCAAGCCACGGTTTTTCCTCCCCTGGCAAGGAGGTTTTCATGTTAAATTATTGTGTTCTTTACTTTTCTGCAAAGTTTTATTTCCTTACTGCTTTACTGCTTTATTGTCTGTATCTGACTCTGAGAGACCTGGTCCATTATAAGGTGCTTCCCCCCTTCCTATTTAAACATTTCTATTCTCAAAACATAAGACTAGTATAATGGTTCTTTATAAAATTTTCATGAAGATAACCTGCAACCTTTAGAGAAACTTTTAAGGAAATTCATGTAACACATAAATGGACTTTCAATAGTGTAAAAATAGTCATAAAGTTTATTGGAAAAATTAATATGAATGTATTTGAAATATATAAAATGAAAAGACTCCAACTCAATGATTTCAAACTAATTGTCACGGAATGTTCAACAGATTGAATCAAGAGATAAATCACTAGGCTTATAGATTTTTATTTTGAAAACCCTAACTTGATTATTGGATTAAACACAAATTAAGCTTTTTGTGGCGATTAACGGAGTTCTCACATTGAATGTGTATCCTTGTCACGACCAAAAAATCCTGGGTCATAATGGCACTTGTCGCAGCAATCCTTCAAAAGTACGCCTATCACCCAAATCAATATAAAATTAGTAATCAATACTAAAACCAAGGAAAGACCCCTAGAACGGAGTCAAACCACATATATATTGTAAACTAGGAAATACAATCAAAATACCAAACTAAATCTCAAAACCAGTGTCATAGTGTAAGTACTACTAAATACATCTCATATGATGAGGATACAATAAATGGCCACAAAGGATCAAAATATATCTTCAAATACTAAATAAGACATAGTCTTAAGTAAAAAAAAGGTAGTAGTCAACACTGAATGCATAGGTCAACCGTTACCTCAAATGCTCCAAATACTGCCTAAATCAGCTATCCATGTAGCACACTCGTACCTGGATCTACACCAATAGGGTGCAGTTGGGATGAGTACTATCCACTTGTAGATAGTAGGTATCATAGATGTATTGAGTAAAGTAGAAAATAAATCATACAAATGCAAACTATAGGCATGTTACCTACAATCAGAAAATGTCCCAAACGGTAGCCCACACCGTCTCCATTAACAGCTATACTATATACACATATAACAAAAACAAGTAATGGAAAGAAGAACAACTATACACATATATAAATTACAAGAATAGAAAGATCAAAAAATGGAAGGATATCAAGTCAAAGATAGAAATACAATCATAGCATAAACATATTATATGAAATGCTAAAAAGAAGATGATGATGATGTGATGTACGAGGTCATCCCACACCCTCCGTATAAACCTACCAGGATAAAAATTTTACGGTGGAGCCCATGTAAGGGTTGTCAGCCCATATACAACAAATATCCAATATCAATATCCATATCTTCTCTCCGGCACATACATAGGTAGAGGGTTTTTAAAAATATCACATTTTCTACCAGAAAAAGCTAGTATTATAGGTATTTATAGTACTTCTAAGGTGGTACCAATGTTTTATGATTGAATTTGATATGAGAATTAAATGCACACAACCAACAAAAATGAAACTATCCAGTACCCTGGGAATATACCAACCATTTATAATCTAATATATATTGAAACCATTAAGTGACATGCAAGAAAAGGTTACTAATACCACAAAATTTAAAAAATCTAGGCTTTTTTGCAACATAAAAGAGTGTAACCAAACATATATATATCAATACAAGGCCAACAATATCTTACAAGACCCCAAAGGGTCAGACATAGCAAATAATATCACGAAACTACCAAATATCATCACATAGCCCCCCACACGGGCACATAAATCACCTAATACATTTTTCATGATATAACCCCATACCCATAATATTCTTTAACATAATTTCTAACTACCCAACCTAGTCTGGCTAAAGTTAAGAAATTACATACCTTGAATGCCGAAACAAAATTGATTTAGTGTTTATAGGTGAGCTTTCACTTCATGCACATACCCGAAATCAACTAATAGATACAAATACAAAATTTACACGTCAAAAGAAATCCATTAATACAAATATTGGCCACTTTCAAATCGGGGTTCAAAATAGACCCCTGAAATGGGTTTTAATAAAAAAGGGTAAGATTGGAATTTAAGCCCAAAAAATATATTTCCAATTATTAAACGAACTCATAAAATAAAACCTAAGAGAAAACAGGTTAAAACAGAAGAAATACTATTTTAGGACTTACAGGCCAAAATCCCCAAATTTAACCCTTAAATCCAAGTTTTGGAGAAGTTTAGATGGTAAAATTAAAAGAAAAGTAATTTAAATAAGGACATAAAACTTACCCAAGCTTAAAAAGGAATAAATTGCTCAAAAAATCAAACCCCAAGATCCAAGTTTTGAAAATGGTGAATGAATCGCGAAAAAATTATTTAAATCTACCCAAGTATCTCAAAAATGGTCCTTGGGCCACTTTTGCAGTAGGTGCTAAAGCACCTAGGTTCCACTAGAGCGGTACCCCACTTAGGTGCAAGTACTGCTAAAGAGGGCCCTTGCCACTTTAGCGGTAAGATCTAAAGAACTAAAGAGCCCGAGCTACCTCTAAAGTTGTACGTGGCAACTATGCTAGGGTTTCTATAGTTCCCAGAGTCCGCTTTAGCGTCTTCCATTAAAGCGTCCAAAGAGCCACTTTAGCATTCGAACTAGTTGTTGCACCAGCTATGGGGACTGGGAAAATTCCAAGTCTTCCCGGACCCCTTGGTTTTCACCAAGAATCTTGACAATGCAAATAAACTATGCTACCTTATCAAATTACACGCCCCAAACTCAATGGCGACAACATTCAATGAGTTGACCCTCAAATACCTATCTTAACAACATTCTAAACAGAGTGAAAATGAGATATGATAGACATATAACCACACTAACTATGTTACCAACCTAAAATCGACATTCCGGTTCGACTAGTGTTGTCAATTTTTCCATCTGATGCACATATAAAAAGATGTTGACCAAAGTCAACTAGTACGACTTTAATAATACCAAAAATCACAATTCCACATAGATCATACTGTAATGCATTGAGATTTTTCCCAAACATCCACACACCTTAAAAATACCATAATGCGACAACGTACAGGAGTAAAATGGTTAAATTACACTGAATCTGATACTTCACTCAATACACCAATAATCAGGTCATAACATCATCTACCAAAAAGCTAAATCATTTGTCCACAAAAAGCTGAATTCGCAAAATACCTAAATCCTAAAATCCTTGAACTAAAGGCAAGGGAAAAAATACCTGAATCCGCAAAAAACTTGGGATAACTACTATTCATTTAATATTCGACCTCCCAAGAAGACTCATTTATAGGCAAAACCTCCACATGTCCTTAACAAATATAATAACTCTTGAACGCAACTATCTAACATCCATGGCTAGAATAGAGATAAGATTCTCAGTAAAAGACAACCGCTCATCTAGATAAATTGAATACCAATGAATGACATGAGATTTATATGGAATGTAACCTCAAATCTTGGAGACAGGAAAAATAGAATGAACAACTGACAAATATGAGAGCAATGTTATGTCATATGCCACATCCCCAATAGTTCAAAGGATCTCAAAAGTTCCAATATACCTAGAGCTTAGCTCCCCGACCCCAAACTTCATCACACCCTTCATGGAGGACACACAAAAGAAATCACAATAACCAACATAGAATCTCAATGCACGAAGTCTACAATCCGCATAACACTTTTTCCTACTCTAATCCGCTCAAAGTCTATCCTAAATAATCCAAACTCTATCAAAAGACACATGACGTAGGTTAGTATCTTGAGGTCTAATATAAGAAATATAAAACTGACCAACTGGATAGCAAAAAATCCTACCATACAAAGACTCAAAAGGAGCCATCTCAATATTGGAATGATATCTAATTTTAGATACAAACTCTGTAAAAGATAAATATTTCTCCCAGTGACCACTAAATTTTATGAAACTAGCATAAAGCATATCCGCCAAAAGCTAAATAGTTTGCTCTGACTGACCATCAGTGTGAGGGTGAAAATCTGTACTAAGATCAGTAAGAGTACCCAACTCTTCTTAGGAGGTCTTATAGAAGTAGGATGTAAACACTAAACCTCAATCATAGATTAAAGACACTGGCACCCCTTAAAGATGAACTATCTTACGAATAAATATACAGACCAACCTCTCAGCATTAAAAAAACAAAAACTAGAATAAAATGAGTAGATTAGGTCAATCGATCCATGATGACCTAAACACTATCAGAATCATAAAAAATACAAGATAATCCATTCACAAAGTCCATGATAATCCTTTCCTAGTTCCTTGACAGCACCCAAGCACACATACAAGTTCACATGGTCTTATCAAGTAGTAAAGTGGCCTTCAAGAATCCAAGTATCGGTCCCATAGAGACCTAATTCAACAATAATTCAATTTTAGTTCACAGTTTAGATTCAATCTGTGCAAAAGTAACCAAAAGAGAGAAATGAGTTTGTAAATTGCAACTAAAATAAATAATGTGTAAAGCAAATATCTTATAACAATTAATAGGAGAAAACCCAGGGTTAAAGCACTTTAGACAATCATACTATTTTATTGAATTTCTTTCATTAACTTGCTTATCTTGGTTCTTTGATTCGAAGGGTTAATTGTATGATAATTGTCTCCCGGCCTCTAATCCTTTACCTAAGTTGAACCTTACAACTACATCATTGTGCGGTGATATAATGATCCAATGAGATTATTTAAGTTATCATCCTACGTTAAAATCATGTAAGGATCCTAAGTACATTCCTGTCCTAGGTGCTAAGTTCAATTCTTTATTTTATAAAAGAATAAAATCCATACTTTGTTCATCTCGATGTTCTTTCCCCTATTCCCTCTCCCAAGATCAAAAGGTAGAAATTTAATGTATTCTAAGGGTCGCAAATCCTTAAAATAATTAAATCAAAGATTAACACACAACCAATAATGATAAGCAAAATTAATGAACTTAATTCAAAACAATAATACTCGTGTCTTTGGATTTAACCCCGAAAAAAGACGTTTAGCAATGCATAGTCATAATCATAATCACAAAATAGTAATTAATGAGTAAAAACATAAATGAACTAAATAAAAATAATAAAAACCTAATGAAAAAGTTTCAAAACCATTTTCTCTCCAAAATATGTCCAAATATGTGTAAAAATGTGATTCAACATTTATTTATACTATAAGAGTATGCCCATTCCGTATTTCATAAGAAAACCTTTAGCTATTGAGCTTCGGATTGGGTAGGGCATCACCCTAGTTTTATCACCACTCATAGAAAGGATTCACACATCTCCAAGTTTTGTGGTGCCTCAAAATTGCCCTGCCTCTCTGGAAATTGCTCTCCAAATTTTTGTTAAGTGTTGAGTCTCCCCTCTTGATCCTTTGTCTTGTGGCATCTTTCCCATGAATTCCAAGCCTATTTAACATTAAAATATCATCATAATAAGATCCAAAAGCATCCTACATAATCACACCATACGAATTAATAGAAAAACACAACACTACATCCATAAAGACAAATCAAAACAAAAGCTAAGCTAAGCTAGTTCTCATAGATCTTTTACTTATTGTTCCAGCTGTACACTCATTCAAATTGAACTTTTCTCACTCCCAACAAGTTATTCCACAAATAATCACCCATTAAAACCATTTAGAACACCTTAAACTCAATAGAATCCACCGGAGTTAACTAGACAAATACCTAACTCACGCTAGTAACACTAGATTTTCGGGTAGAACTCTAAATGAATATCTTAAGTACAAACTTGTTTGGAACTCACTTTAAACATCATAAACACATTCATTAACACTTGGATACACATTTATCTTATTAACAACTGATATAGTAGATGAATTATCCTCAAAACAAGGCTAAAACAGCTAGAATAGTGACACTAGAATGCATAAATACACCAAACATCACCACCCCACACTAAAACACTTATTCCTCCTCATGAAACTCTTTACTGTAAACCTCATGAGCTGGAGGTTATACACTTATACTACATATAAGACACTCTAGCTAGTAATACAATGACTACACAGAATGTAAGTTTCTTTACAAAGCACGTTATTAACACAATTGATAGCTCATGAATACTACTCCAAAACATCCTAGCCTCAAGAATTGACTCAACTAAGTGGATAACTTCATGCTTATAAGTCAATAAAGGAAATCATGAAAATCACCCGCATTTATCAAACACATGTCCCTCATAACAAGAGAGTTACCCATAATCACTAACAATCAAGCAATTCATAATATGATGGGTATAAAAATCAAGTTATACTCACTCTCACAAAGACTTAACAATTTAAACACAATGAACCATAGGATTTCCCTTAGTGTAATACTTCACTAATATTAGAATGATGAATTTAGGATCAAATAGGTTTTTTTTGAGTTGTAATGTAGGCTAAGGGATGGGTAGGAACTATTTTGGAATAGTGACTAACCTCTCTAAGAACTTTCATACACTACATTAAACATTTAAAAGCAATATCCAATAACCAAATTAAACTTTTTCATCCACCCATATCTTTTATTTTTGCCCCATCTCTTTCAAGCATTATCACAAACACATAGTGGGCATATTGTCTATTCCTTCAAGATTCAATTTTTCTCATTTTCTAAAACCATGGTAATATTTCTAATACCATTTATATAACTCCTAACCACCAAACATCAATTATAAATACCAATAACTACTATCTTGGGGCATCAATGTCAACTTTTTCTTCTTTAATTTCCCAATTCCTTAGTAAATCAATTTTTCATTAAAGCACTTAAGAGCTTTTTGGATCAAATTATGGTCTATCAAAGACAGGAATTAGGCTACATATGAGGCTACGAAAGAAAAGGCTGAAGTCTAAATAGGGGTTACGTAGGATAATACACAATGGGTAGGACAAATAGATGGTATAAAATAAGGCTATCAAAGAAATGCCTAAATTCTCTCCTAAACCCACACTCTTTATTTCGCTTCACACACACACACCGGGCAAGCTCTAGACATCACATACAACAAGGAATATAAAAAAATGTTACACTCATATAGAATATGCTCAACTCAATTGGATTGTCATAGACACCTAACTAAATAATAGAATGAATTCAAATTTAAGCCAAAAAGTGCAAGAGTAAAAAACTTAAGCCTAGGAGTCTCAAAATTAGCAATTCACTCATTCAACATGCTTTTATAAAAAATAAAATAGTTGCACCATGCAATAAGAAATAGTACCAACAATTTTAAATTGAGCCAAAAATTGGGAATTTCTCCAACCCCACACTTAAAAATCTACTTTGTCCCTAAATTGAATTTAAAATAAAGATAGAAATATCTCCTGAGGCCTCCAGGCCTAGCTAGTAGCATATTTATATATAAATGAGATCCATGGGACCCCACACTCAGTTTTTGCTATTTTCCTTAGCTAAAGTTTATGGTACTAAGACTTCCCATCAACCTGTGAAACAACCAAAAACAAAAACTACATGAAATAAAAACTAAAAAACTAAAAATAAAACATACCTACTTAACTTGGGTTGCCTCCCAAGAAGCTCTTGATTTAGTGTCTCTACATGACCCAACTTCATTAACCAAATTCCTTCTTTTTTTTCCTAACACTTGGAGGCCATCTTCTTATTCTTTTCACCCCTAAAATTCCTCAACCTTAACCTTTTCATGCTCATAAATTAACATCAAATTCAGCTTAGGCTGTACAAGCTTAGGCTGCTCAATTAGGTAAACCAAATAGGTCTTTGGTGGACTAGCCATCCCACACTCATCCCCTTCAATCATATTAATTATACATAAATCTTTATATTGGGACATTAGCGTGGGTACTTTGTATAGATAAAATACCTCATCTTCACCCTTTACCCTCATTTTGAGTGTTCCTTCTCTAACATCAATCAATGCTCCCCCGGTTGATAAGAATGGATGCTCCAAAATAATTGGTACCTATTCATTTGCCTCAATATCAAGAATAATAAAGTCATCAGAAATAATAAATTTACCAACCTTTATGAGGATATCCTCAATGATTCCTTTCAGATATGCCATGGATCCGACAGCAAGCTGCAAAATTATAGTGGTCGATCTAGGATTTCCCTAAGCCCAATGTTTCAAACAGAGATAGGGGCATTAAATTTATGCTTGCCCCTAATTTACTCAATGCATGGTCCACTTTACTCCTAATTTGGATAGGAGAGTAAACTTCTTCGGATCTTTAAATTACTTGGGGATTTTTTGTGTCATTATAGTGCTACACTCTCCCGTGAGTGTTATCTCTCCCACATCCTGCAATTTCACCTTATTAGAAACCACACCTCTAAAGTACTTATCTTACTTGGGCATACCCTGCAAAGCATCTAACAAAGGTTAGTTAATGTGAAGCCCTCTGAACGTGTCAAAGAACTTCTCAAACATTGCATCCTCCTTCACTTTCATATGCTTTTGAGTAAAAGGTAGTGGCAACATCTTCTTCTCTTCTTTTGCAACATCTTTTTCTTTTAAGTACTTAGACTTCCTTGAATTTTCAGCATGTTTTTCATTTATTTGTTGGGTCACCAGATCAGTATCTACCTCCTTAGTTACCTTTGAAGGTTCTTCTTGAATCTCTTTACTGCTCTTTAAGGTGATTGCCATAACTTATTTTGGATTTTCTTTGCCTGTTGGCAAACCACCTTGTGGCCTAGTATTCATTGCTAGTGATAATTTCCCCAGTTGTAACTCTAAACTTTTTGTGTCCGCTTGGTGATTTTTCATGTCTGCAGTCAACTCTGTCTGACTATCTAGAAGTTACTTTAACATCTCTTCCATATTGCTAGTTGACTGATTCCCTTGTGCCTGTAGTTGCTGAATTTTGTTGTTGTTAGGCGTTCCACAGCTGAGTGTGCCACATCATGTTGTAGCCATTACCATAATAGGGAATTTGAGAATTGCACACATACATCACTAATTTCGTATTTGAAGCTCACATAGCCACTATATTACCATTATTCCCACAGATTTCACACAAACCTACAACTTGTTGGATGGCATTGACTGTGGTTGCAGGTTGTGGAGTTCCCAATTTTAGGTTACTCAACTGAATGTTTATCATATCCTGCAATGCTGCAACCTGAGCTGATAAAGCTATAATTGGTCCACCTCCAAGACACCCATAATTCTTTTCATGACACTTCAAGAATCTGAATGCCATTTGTGTTTTCCTGGAGTTATGCAGTTCAACAATGTGTACAACTCATCATAAGTCAATTACAGGACTTGATCACCTATGGACGAATCTAGAAAAATCTTCATATTGTGATCAAGAGCTTCTACAAAAGTATGAGCAAGTACCTCATTAGACTATTGGTGGTGTGGAAAATACTAAAGAAGGGCCTTGAAACATTTCTAAGCATGATAGAGGTTTTCATCTGGCCTCTATTTGAATCTCACTATCTCACTATAAAGTCTCACAGTCTTGCCAGATGGAAAGAACCTGATTAGGAATATTCAGGCCAAGTCATCCCATGTTTTGATTTAATTCATTCGCTCTGCATTCAATGACGTCTTTACTTCCCCTAATAGTGAATTTGGAAATAGTATCATCCTCACATAATCTGTACTCACCCCGATCAGAATGAATATATCAGTAAGATCAATGAAAGTATGCAAGTGGACTTGTGAATCCTCATGTGATACTCCTGCAAACTGTCCATTACTGATGAGAAGCTACACCATATTGTGCTTTACTCAAAATTCCCCCAGTAGCCGGTGTTTTAATTGGGGAAGTCAAGTTCATCCAAAGTGGGACTGCCACTTCCCTAACTATCATACATGCTTGTTGATCTACAACCATTAAAGCAGGACATACTTGGTCTTCTTCTATTTGCAAAAATTAGGAGAGATGGATTACGTCTCTCCTTCATTGATGGAAGTGTTGTTGGAGTTCAGGGCTTGGTTCAACCAAATCCTTATCCCTTGCCATCTTCCTAACCTTAAAACCTATTTCTTTCAATCACAAAACAAATACAGAGAATAAAAACACCAAATAAATCTAAAAGTAAAACTAAAATAAACAATTTCCAAATAACCAGTCCCCGAGAACAGTGCCAAAAACTTGGCAATGCCCAAGCGCACAAAAAAGTGTACGTGGTCTTATCATGTAGTAAAATAGCCTTCCAGAAGCCAAGTATCGAACCCACAGAGACTTTATACAACAACAATTCAATTTTATTTCACAGTTTAGATGCAATCGGTGCAAAAGTAACCAAAAGTGAGAATTGAGTTTGTAAATTGCTAGTAAAGTAAACAATGTGTAAATTAAAGATCTTGTAACAATCAATTCGAGTAAACCAAGGGTTAAAGCACTTTTGTTTAATAGGAGTAACAAAACTATGTTAATAAATTTCATTCATTAACTTTCTTATCTTGGTTGTTGATTCTCAGGGTTACTTGTGTGACCAAGGTCTCCGAACCTCTAATCCTTTACCTAAGTTGAACCTTACAACTACATCATTGAGAGGGGATGTAATCATCCAAATAGGTTATTTAATCTATCATCCTATATTTGAATGAAGTAAGGATCCTAAGTACTTCCCTGTCCTAGGTGCTAAGTTCAATTCTTTATTTTATAATAGAATAAAAATCATATTTTGTTCATCTCCATGTTCTATCCCCTATTCTCGCTCCCTAGATCAAAAGGTAGACAATTGATGTATTCTAAAGGTTGTGAATCCTTAAAATAATTAATCCAAATATGAGCACACAACTAATAATGATAAGAAAAATTAATGAACTTAATTCAAAACAATGCTACTAATGTTTTTGGCTTTAACCCCGAAAAAGGGCGTTTAGCAACACATAGTCTTAATTGTAATCAGAAAACTGTAATGAACAACTAAAAACATGAATAAAGTAAATAAAAATAATAAAAACCTAATGAAGAAGTTGCAGAAGACCTTTACTCTTCAAAATATGTCCAAAGATGTGTAAAACCGTGATTCAACATGTATTTATAGTACAGGAGTAAGCCCATTCCGTGTTGGACAAGAAAACCTTCAGCTATTGATCCCGAGACTGGGTAGGGAATCACCTTGGGTTTATCCCTGCTCAGGGAAAGGCATCGCATTGTCTATAGAACAGCTCCTGGTGGGGTGGAGCCTCTAAATTGCACTGCCTCTCTTAAAATTGCTCTCCAAATTTTGGTTAAGTGTTGAGTTTCCCCACTTGATACCTTGGTTAGTGAAGTCTTTTCCATGAATTCCAAGCTTTTTTAACATTAAATATCATCATATTCATCTCCAAAATCATCCTATATCATCAAACCATATGAATTACGATAAAAACACAACACTATATCCATAACGATGAATCAAACCAAGAGCTAAGCTATGCTAGTTTGCATTGATATTTCACTTATTATTCCAGCTGTAAACTCATTAAAATTGAAATTTTCTCACTCCCAACAAGTTATTACACTCATAATAACCCATTAAAACAATTTGGAAGACCTTTAACCCAATAGAATCTACCGTAATCAACTAGACAAACACCTAGCTCTAGCTAGTAACACTTGTTTTCCGGGTTGAACTCTAAATGAATCTTTTTAGTACAAACTTGTTTGGAACTAACTTTTAACATCATAAACACATGCTATAACACTTTGATACACATTTATCTAATTATCAACCCATATAGCACATGAATCGTCCCCAAAATGAGGATAAAACGGCAAGAATAGTGACACTAGAATGCATAAATACACCCAATATCATTCCACTCGAGAATGGGTAACCTCTAAAGAAAACCACCATGTATAAAATGCTCACCTTTCACCTTATGGTAGCACAGGAAATGAGCTATAAAATCTATGACATCCCTCCATATACCACCCAACCAGTAATGCTACAAAAAATCTCGATACATCTTTGTAAGACCACGCAAAATCCTAAGATTAACTCAGACCTTTACATCTTGTTAAGGGGTCCCGGACATAGAAAATTTCAGCTTAGTGTTCATACTTAGAGATATTTTAGCCTTCTTAAGTTGGCGATCCTTTTTCATGACCCTTATGACCTTCAAATATTGATTTTTAGGTTAATTCATGATCAGGAATATTGTAGGTGTTCTCGGACAAGTTTCAGATTTTTCAGACTTCATTTGAAACACATTTGAAAACTCAAAACAGTGGATCAACGCTATCTTGACGCGGCGCATCGTCCATCGTGTTGATGAGTATTTTCCCCCAGCTCCCAGTGCTAATTCTAGTGAATCAATGCGGACCTAACGCAATGCATTGGCATCACGTCGATGCCAATAATGCGATGCGTCGGTTTGTGCATCGTTAAATTAGTTTTTTGTCATTAAAAAATCCTCGTCCTCAGGGTTAATTGGGTTTTTTCCCACATTATGTAAGCCCCTAAAACACCAAATTAATCCCCTTTAGAAGCAAAATCCATTCATTTTTCTCAAAAATTCTCAAGAAGCAAACCCTTAGATGTCTATTTCAAGATTCAGCCTTCAAGAACACTCCGTCATTCTTCACAAATTTGAATACCAAAGTATGTGAAGTGTTCATCTAAGGTTTTTCTACCACCCTTGGGGTTCATCAAACTCTTACTAAAAACAATTTAATCGATTACATGGATTTTATGTTAGATATTGAATTTATTAATGATTATGATGTTAATGATGATCTAATTTCATGATTTGTCCCAAGTTTCATGTAAACTAGTTTAATTGTGAATTGAATGTTGTGAACTACTTGTCAAACTCTTGAATTGTAAGCTGAATATAGAATCCATGATATTACTAAATGTTTATTGATATGTGAAATACCCATGCTCCCCAAGTGTTTTTCAAAATGCTTGTGTTATTAGACTAGTCCAAGCATAACATGTTATTGTGTTATATCAATCATGCACAAGATTATTTATAACAAGTGGTTGACCAAAGATGTGTAAGTGAATGTATTATTAGTAAGATAGTACCATGATTCTACTAAAGTCATGCAATGATTTACTTTTCAGGATATCAAGTCCTGAGGGTATTTAAATTCTGACAATTAAGCTACTTACCTAGATCCAGTGTCAGCTATAGAATAATCTCAGTCAAGTGATGATCAGTAGTACTCTCAGTCAGTTACAAAACTCAAAAAAAACTTAGTATACTCAGTATCAGTCCATTCCAGTTTAGTGTCCAGTTCAGACCTTAGTAAATTAAGTCAGTTAACAGAATTTAGTAGTACTCCATCAGTTAATGAAACTTAGTGAACTTAGTTAAATTTAGTTATATATTTTAATCAGTAACAGTTCAGTAAAGCATAGTATGGACTAGGAATCATTTCAGTGTCTATTCAATTGGGAGTAGGATTCAGCACCGAGTGAACCCAGGGATGGGGGCATTCCTATTAGCAGATGGTTTGACCCTTAGTAGCAATCCCTATATTAAAGAACTATGTAACCAGCGTAGGTTGAGATATTTTCTTTCCAGACTAGGGTTGATACATATCATATGAGTTTTCCTGCAAGCGAGGGTTGACGAAAGATCTTCCTATCAACGAGGGTTAATTCAAAGTTATATTTACCCGTGCCATGGTACTGACACCCTTCCAACTAGGGTTACATGTTGGACTCCAATATATTCTGAGAGGCGAATGCCGATTAGATAATTACCTCACAGAGTATCAGTTTAAATCTTTAGAATAGAACTCAATTTAGCTCTACAGTAATCAGGAGTGTAAAATACAGTCACTCATTTTAGTATGAAATTTAGTACCGTTCCATATAATCAGGACTATCAGATATAGTAATTCAGCTATCAGATATACAGTATTAGTAACCTCAGATATTAGTAAATCAGTAATTCAGAACTCAGTATCCAGTGTTATCACGACCTCAGTTATAGTTTACGTATTCATGCATGTGCTCTCATTCAGTTATACCAATGGTATTCAGTCATTATTTTTCATGCATATGAACCCATGCATTTCAGCGTACCTCACTTAGCATACCAGTAAATTCAAAGTACTGACACATACCTTTGTTTTGGACTATGATGTCTTATATAATAGGTTCAGACAGACGGGCTCCCACCCATACTTAGCAGCCCAATCCATCAGCAGAAGAATAGTAGTGAGTCCTTCTTGTTTGAGGACATATTTATTATTCCAGTATTTTAGTACTCAGTTTATTTCAAAAGTTGGAGGTAGTTGGGGACTTGGCCCACCAACTCCTTGTTCAGACAGTAGAGGGTTTTCAGACTGAAGTATTTTAGATAGATGTATCAGTATTCAATTTTTAGTACTCAATATTTATTTATAGTTTTGAACCTTATGGAATGTTTCCACCTAAGTTTTTCATAATAAAGTATTATTATTTAGTTATTGCAGCAAGTACCAATCATGGGTTAGCTTGCGGTCCCTCGAGATTATGAGCACCGTGTAGCATCCGGGGTACTGACTCAGGGTATTACAAACTTCGTATTAGAGCCTAAGGTTCAACAGAGTCCTAGGAAGTCTGAAAGACGTATCTAGTTGAGTTTTGTGCTTGGGTGTCTAATGCTCCATACTTATGGATAGGTGGCTGTTAGA
Organism: Capsicum pubescens; assembly: GCA_030864215.1. Classification (NCBI taxonomy): domain Eukaryota; kingdom Viridiplantae; phylum Streptophyta; class Magnoliopsida; order Solanales; family Solanaceae; genus Capsicum; species Capsicum pubescens. Next base: position 225,488,886 of record CM061546.1, read on the forward strand.
TGTTTTAGGAAAAGTTTCCCTTCTTTCAATATTCATGTCGTATGAGTGAGCATGAGCTCAAGTTAAAATATCAGTCTAATTAATTCTATCATTTTTTTTACAGATCATACCTCCCAAAAAGACTAATGAAAGGAGAACCGGAAATTAGTCAGCACCTCAGCCCATTCAAGCAGATCCCCTGGACGAAAATATCTCTCACACTGAATTTAGAGCATCTTTCACCACCCTAGCTCATCCTATGGTAGACCAAAATGAACTCCTAGCTGCTGTTCCAGCCAACCCAGTGGTCAATACTATTGAAGCCGGGATTCAGGACTACACTCAAATGAACTCTTCATTGTTTACTAGGTCTAAGTCAGGTAAGGACCCACAGGAATTTCTTGATCAAGTGTAGAAGGTTAAAAATATTATAGGGGTGAAAACTAGAGAGAAAGTCTAGTTAGCAACATATTAGTTACAGGATGTGACTCACTCATGGTTCAAATAGTGGGAAAAAAAGAGGGCCGCAGACGTAGGGACCATAGAATGGGAGGAGTTTTCTATTGCTTTTCATGATAGGCTCTTCCTTCTAGAGTTGAGGGAAGCGAAGGTTTTGGAATTTATAAATTTGAAGCAGGGCAACATGAAGAAAGGCTCCCTTAGCTTCACTATTCAACACCTTATCCTAAATCACTCTCAACCCAACATCTTAAAACTGATGGGCCAAAATCTGGTCCATCAAAGAAGACCTAGCTTTTAACAATCAAAAAACACACCCAGATGTCGAAACATATAACCTAACGATCTGGTTATCCAAAGCTTGAACATCTAAGGCCAAAGGTTTCTCCTAGGTCAATAGATGCGCCAAGCCACCCATTGTAGTTGACTTTCATCTCAAGGAATCCGCAATAATAATAGCCTTTCTTGGATTTTTTAGGCTAGTCAAGTCATAGTCCTTAAGAAACTCAAGCCAACAGTGTTGCCTAATATAAAGGTCTTGCTAAGAGAAGAAATACTGAAGGATATGTTGATTTGAGAAAATCTCACAATGGAGTCCATAAATGAAGTGCATCTATAACTTGAAAGAAAAAAGAATCATGCACAACTCAAAATTATAGGTGATCTCATATGGCTTCAACTGGGAGAAATATACGCAATAACCTTACCCTTTCTCATTAAAATGACACCTAGTCCAATACCTTCAACATTATAAAAGATGGTAAAACCCACACCCTCTTTAGGAAACATCAAGATAGGTGTTGAGGGAAACATATTAGTGAGCTTTCGAATGCCCTCCTCACAAGCCTTAGACCACTAAAAAGACATCTTTTTTTGGTCAACTTGGTCAATGATTCTACGATAGATGGAAAAAACCTCAACAAAACATCGATGGTACCCTACTAAACCAACAAAACTCCAAATCTATTAAGGAGAAGTAGTCCTAGTGTAACGCCCCTAGATCCCATCCCAAGACGTCACACGGTGCTTAAGGCCACACGCGACTTCAAGCTAACCCTCTGAGCCTGTCATCACCTCTATAACTCTCTATGATATTAATCAATCTATAATAAATAAGAATAATCATGTCATGAGCAGACTAGAATACAAAGAAATACTATCCTGTATAAGCAAAATACTGAAGTTCTGTATATACTGGTACTCTAGTCTGACAAAGCCTCTACTACATAAGACTGAGGAGCCATTGGGACAGATCCCCAACTGACCTGTACTGAACTGGAAATAAAGAACTATTAACTATCAAGACAAAAATCGGGGACATAGGTCCTTGAACCATGAGGACTCACCAAGTGTACGAATATAGATGGAGGTACTCGAAGATCACTGTCGTTGCTAAAACTGAGCACCTGAACCTATATAACGAGATAATATAGAACACAGAAGAGTATGGGAATCAGTACTTGGGAATGTACTGAGTATGTGGGGGTGTAGGCAACATTTAAATAATATCATAAAAGTATAAGAAAATCATCTATGCTGATAATAATGACTCTCTTCGCTTGAGTTACCTGAAACATATTTTCCATAAATCATTAATAATAACACATGCTTCATAAATCTCATAGACCGTTGGACTCAACTTAAACTCTTTGACTCATGACTTAGAGTGACTCGGTAACTCATGAAACTTGGACTATTATGGACTTGGGAGTTTTTTATAACCGACATAAACCATGTGAGCTTACATGGAGTCCAACGTCTTGGCCACGTTGGGGAGAGCTGTTCTATCCTTGCCATCGGAGTAGAACCTTAACTTTAGTGATAATTGTCTTGGCCTTTGTCCCTTAATGGTAATCCTATGGTGACACGTAGTTCTGGGGAAGTAGGATGCGCTGAACCCATACTTCCCTCTCGGTGCTAAATACTACTCCTATACTTAAGCGCAGAACGCGTTAGGAAATCCACCTTAATCAACTCAAGGGTCAATCATGAAGAAAAACTATAAATAAATATCTCAATTGTAAATCATAATCAACTTGTGGATTCCTAACTCGACTAAATCTCAAAATAATCTTTCTCATCATCAAGTACACTTGCTTATCAAATCATATCAAGTATCAAATCATCACAAAAGGGTCAAATTTTATGATATTCTTCCTAAGGATAACGACGTTGTAAGAAATGTCGTCAGAAACATAACGACGTCATCAGAAATGTCATCAGAAACGTGACAAGCCTTCAGAAACGTCGTCATCATTTTCCAGATTGACATGCTGGAGTAAAATAGGTATAACTCTTTGCCCCGGTGTCGGATTTTGGTGAAATTTATATTGTTGGAAAGCTAATTAAATTATCTATCAGTTTGTAGGACATCTGCTAAAAAATTCCAAGTATAATAAGAGATATGCTTGTTTGAAGTTGACTATACCAATATCCTTCCCAAGAATTCAATCAGTAAGGAATGTTTTGATTCACCCAATCGTTAGGACATGTTAAAGGCCTTAATACACACCATCCTTTATAATTTATTTATCATAAGCTTGATTCATGGTTGCACTATTGGTTAGAGTCATGGGGTATTAGAATATCTCCCCCTTGGAAACATTCGTCCTCGAATGTGGCTAGATAGGCCAAGAACAAGAGAAAATGAGGACGTATAGCGGGAACGACTCACTAAAATGTCTTACTTCATTCTAAACTTTTGAGTACTTCACAAAATGCATGAATCATAGAGAGAATAACCATATAGCTGAATACACTGGATTAGAGGGAAACTAGATTAGTGAAGAATAGTACCTTCGACTTAATTTGAACTCGTGGAGAAGAGATGAGGGTATCTGGTTTGTATATCTTCTTATGCTTCCCAAGTAGCACCCTCGAATGAATGTTTTCACCACAAAACTTTGACTAAGGGAACTTCCTTATTTCTTAGTCTACGAACTTGATAATCTAGGATTTTAACCAGAACTTCATCGTACGAAAGGCTATCCTGAACATCAAAATTTATTGACGGATCAACAACAAAAGAATCACCAATGTGCTTCTTAAGCATTGAAACGTGAAAGATAGGATGGACATCTGACAACTCAACAGGTAATTCAATATCGTAAGTTGCTTTCCCAACATGATTCAAAACTTTATAAGGGCCAACATATCGGGGACTAAGCTTTCCTTTCTTACAAAATCATTTCACCCCCTTCATAGGTGAAATCTTCAAGTACACTAGATCGTTAACCTCAAACTTAAGAGATTTTTTTCTCACATCTGCATATGACTTCTGACGACTCTGGGCTATCTTCAACCTTTCCCGAATCAGCTTAACTTTCTCTATAGCCTCAAACACAACATCAGGTCCACTAACAGTGGCTTCACCGACTTTAAACCAATGTATGGGTGATCTACATCGCCTTCCGTATAAAGCCTCAAATGGATCCATTCCAATGCTACCATGAAAACTGTTTTTGTAAGCAAATTCAATCAATGGAAAATGTTTATTCCAACTTCCTTTGAAATCAGCAACACATGACCTCAACATATCCTTCAAGGTCTGGATGGTCCTCTCAGCCCGACCATCGTTCTGCAGATGAAAAGAGGAGCTAAGATGAACATAGGTACCAAGACCCTTCTGAAAAGCCCTCTAAAAATTAAAAGTAAATTGAGTACCCCTATCGGAGATAATATACAAAGGAACTCCATGCAACCTGACTAACTCTCGAATGTACAACTTAACATAGTCCTCAGCGGTGAAAGATGTATGCACTGGCAAGAAATGTGTGGACTTTGTCAACCTGTCTACAATGACCCAAATCGAATCATGATGACGTTGAGAAGGAGGTAAACCAGTCACAAAATCCATATTTACTTCCTCCCACTTCCAAGTAGGAATACTGAATTTTTGCATCATTCCACCAGGTCTTTGGTGTTCAATCTTAACCTATTGGTAAGTTGTACACTTCTGTACAAATTTCACTATATCCTTTTTTATACCGTTCCACCAATAGATTTCTTGCAAATCGCGGTACATCTTGGTAGCACCGGGATAAATAGAATATCATGCAGCATGCGCTTCAACCATAATTCTTTGCCTTAAATCTTCAACATCAGGCACACATAATCTATTCTGAAATAACAATACGCTATCTCCCCTTGGTTGAAAACCTCCACCTTTTGTTCTTTAACTGACTCCTTCAGTCTAACCAAACTAGTATCATATCTTGCTTCTCCTTTACCTCTGAAACTAGAGAAGACTCGGAACTACTCTGGACCCAAACATTACCCTTACCTGAATCAAGCAATCTAACTCCCAATCTAGCTAGACGATGCATGTCATGAGCTAACTCCTTCCTATCTTCCTCGACCTCTGTTACACTACCCATGGATGACCTGTTAAGGGAATCTGCCACTATATTAGCCTTGCCCGGGTGATACATCACATTCATATCATAGTCCTTTAACAATTCTAACCATCGCATGATGATGATTCAACTCTCTCTGAGTAAACACATACTACAAAACCTTGTGATCCGTAAAGACATCAACATGAACACCTTACAAATAGTATCTCCAAATTTTTAAGGCAAAACCCACTGCAGCTAACTCGAGGTCATGGGTCGAGTATTTCTTCTTATGCGGTTTCAACTGTCTGGAGGCATAGGCTATAACCTTACCTTTCTGCATCAACACACAACCCAACCCAACTCTAGAAGCATCAAAGTACACCACAAAATCATCTACACCATTTGGAAGGGTCAACACAGGGGCCGAAGTGAGTCGAGTCTTCAACTCCTGAAAACTCTTCTCGCAAGAGTCAGACCACAGTAATTTAATTTTCTTTTGGGTCAATCGAGTCAAAGGAGATGCAATGGAAGAGAGACCCTCAACAAAACGATGGTAGTAGCCAGCTAGACCCAAGAAACTCCTAATATCAGATGGGGAGATAGGTCTAGGCCAATTTTTCACAGCTTCTATCTTTTAAGGGTCAACTAGAATACCTTCAGAAGAAACAATATGACCCAGAAAAGCGACAAACCTTAGCCAAAATTTGCACTTGCTAAAATTAACAAATAGTTGATGATATCTAAGGGTTTGTAAGACTATTAAGAGATGATCTGCATGGTTGTTTTCACTTAGGGAGTATACAAGAATATCATCTATGAACACAATAAAAAACATATCTAGGTACTGTCTGAACACCCGATTCATAAGGTCTATAAAGGCTGCTGGGTGCGAAAAGTTGTCTTTGGAATATCATACTCCCTAACTTTAAGCTGGTGATAACCGAATCTCAAGTCTATTTTTGAGAAATAGTTAGCACCTTGCAGCTGATCAAATAGATCATCAATTCTAGGAAGAGGGTACTTGTTCTTGACTATGACCCTATTAAGCTGACGATAATCAATGTACATCCGTAATGAACCATATTTCTTTCGCACGAACAGAACAGGTGCACCCCAAGGAGATACGCTAGGCCTTATAAAACCCTTATCTAGAAGATCTTTGAATTTCTCTTTCAACTCCTTAGGTTCTGTGGGGTGCATACGATATCGAGGAATAGAAATAGGTTGCATGTTAGGGAGAAGATCAATCCTAAATTCTATCTCTCTATCGGGAGGTACCCCTGGGAGATCTTCTGGAAAAACATCACAAAACTTATTAACAATGTTCATCGACTGAATGGTCGGAGTCTCGAACTTAGAATCTTTAACTCGAACCAAATGATAGATGCAACCCTTGGATATCAATGTCCTAGCTTTAAGATAGGATATGAAATGACTCCTGGGAGATACAAAATTTCTGGACCACTCAATGGTTGGCTCATTGGGATTCTCAAACTTGACTACACGGCTACGATAGTCTATAGACACATAGAAGGAATGAAGCCAATCCATACCCAAAATAATGTCAAAATCAATCATGTCTAGCTCAATCAAATATGCAAACATAACTCTGTGAAGGACTATGATAGGACGCTTCTTATATACTTTCTTAGCAACAACAGGTTCACCTACTAGAGTAGAAACTAGAAAAGTCTCAGGAATCTTTTCAGCATTGATATCAAAATTCATAGCCACTAACGGAGTCACATAAGAAAGACTTGATCCAGGGTCCACCAACATATACACATCAAAATGAAATACATGGAGCATACCAGTAACAACATCTGGTGAATCCTCCTGCTACTGGCGGGGTGGTATAACCTAAAAGCGATTCTGGCGCTGACCACCGGTAGTACTAGAAGAGGAATCCTGAGGAGAAGAAGAATGAACCCAAGGGGCTGGAGCACTAATAGCCTGAATCTGGGGACGAACATCACGGTTCCCCTGTCTAGCATATGGGAAATCCCTGAATTTGTGGCCCAACTTACCACAACAAAAACTACTTCTCTGCTCAGCCATACACTCTCCAGGATGCATTCTACCATACTTAGCACATGGGGGATAGTTAGGTCAATTACTCACAGTGTATTGAGTACTAGATACAGTAGGTCTATTACCCTGCTCCTTCCTGACTCTGGATGTGAGAGTACTAGCTGATAACGGTGCAGGAACAAAAGAACGACTCTGAAAATGAGGGCAGATCCCTCCAGAAAATCTATTTTGACTATACACCTGCTTCTCTTATCTAACTCTCTTATTCCCTCTCACTCTCTCTCCCTCTCTCTCTTTCACCTTATCCGCTTTAATCTATTAGGCATGTATCATCAATCTAGAAAGATCCATGTCCATATTAAGCATAGATGACCTACACTATTTCACAACATAACTCGATACGCTAGTCAAAAACTTACTCATACTAGTCCTGGAATCAGCCATCATACTGGGAGCATACTTAGACAACTAGTTAAATTTAAGAAAATATTCCTTAACTGTTATGGAGCCTTGTCTCAAGTTAACAGATTCTTCTAGTTTTACTTCTCTCAGCTCCGGAGGAAAGAATAAGTCTAAGAAAGCATCCTGGAACAACTTCCAAGTTATGGGAGCGTCATCCTCCCCTTTACTATTCCTCCACAACTCCACCCAATCATAACCAACATCTTTCAAGGGATAAGAAGCTAGATCCACACTTTCTTTCTCTATTACATGCATAATTTAGGTGATCTTTTTCACCTCATCAAGAAACATCTGTGGGTACTCACCTACCTTTGACCCATAACACTCTAGTGGATTCATCTGTATAAAATCCCAAACAAGAGCTGCTTTAGAATTACCTTCTTGCGGAGGTGGACCAGCGTACTGAATATTGTCCTGAGCATTGGCGGTAACTGCCTAGGTTAGCGCTTGAAAAGCTGCCAAAAATTTGGCATGAGTCACCATCTCATTTAAAGGATCAATGGATTAAGGCCGTTCGTTGTTTCTGTGAGCTCTACGAGGAGGCATTCTATGTCATAAGAGAGTACAAATTAATAGCTGAGAGAAATAGTCGTAGACACAAAAGACTTCTGAAAGAAAGATATGAGTTTTCCTAAAATGTCCCGTAGCCTCTTACTCATAGATGTGGGGCGCTACACACCGATGATCAAGACGATCAAGGCTTAACTACTTATCACTGAATGATCTGCGATAGCATGTTCCATCAACCGATAATGATACTGCACTGAATCAAACCCAAGTATATTACCCCTACTGAGTATATTATCAAAAGTTTCTAATGAAGAATGGTGACTAATGGTGAAAATTGGATGAACCAATATCGAGTCTATGGACTATCATCTAAACACTTATCAACTATAATCCATCCGTAGTTGAGAATATCGAATAGGCAATCATGGAGTAGGCTAAACCAATATATAAATTAATCCAAATTGATAAAAATCTAAAATAAATACTGCACTCAATCTCTACAATAATATATTGAAGTCTTAATATCAAGGCTAAACTACTCTGTCTAAACTACCACCCAGACATGATAATAGGTAGGCATTAATACTCCAAATCTATTATAACATGAATACCGCCACACCTAGGCGTTAAATCCAAATTTGAACCAATAAATCCAAATTAATGTCAAATACTCATATTGACCAAACTATCTGAAGCAGACATATCTACACTAAATCATGTCAGGGCATAACTAAAATATAACTGGAGAAGAAATTGCACCCGTTATAACCATCGACTGACTGTGAAAATATCCAACTATATATCTGCTAGATAGCATGAAATGCATCCATATAATAGAAATCATGCCAAGGAAATATCAAAACATAGATGGAGAACAAAATCATAAAAGTGGATAAATAATCACCAGCAAAAAACACAAGAAACCTACTTTATATCTGATGGAGGGCATGAACTATCTAACCATACTTAAGAACTCCCCACGACTGCAGATCACACCTAAAATGGCTAGAACTCTGGAAACTCAGAGACATGAAACTCAATCCAAAATATAACCAATCAAATACTCTAAAATAGGGATTTCTTTAATCCACCCATGTGGAACGATCATCACTTAATCAATTGATGAATCACATGATTAATGAAGAAAATACCTTTATAAAATCTAAGGTCAATGTCAAGACCATCACTATAAGACCAAACAACACAAAATAATGAATATCTAGTTTTGCTAACTCAAGAAGTGATCACAAGAATTATCATATGTCTCCAACTCTCTAACTTAACGTAAGAGAAAAATCACATCACGATGAAAATGGGGCATCCAATCTCCCCACCAATAACAAAGGCAAACCATCACAAGAAGATGAATATAACAAATCTAAGATATGAACTCAGGACATCTCAATGTAAAAATCAAACTCACTATCAGGCAATGAAATAGACACAAGCAAATAACATACACTAAATTGGTCAAGCTCTAATTATGGGTTATATAAAAAGGGATAGACAAAGCAAAAACCTTTATAAAACATAAGGCTAGTCTAAAAGTCTCAAACTCAAGACTGAGAAATATAGGTAAATTGCCAACTCTAAAACCATACAAAACCATAGAAGGTCAACTTACCTTTGATATCGCAATATATTCTTGAATCAATCTAGCAAAAGTAACTAAGAGGGAAAACAATTAACCTCATCCCACTATGGGGAAACAATCATCAAACCGGGCTACGTATACTCAAGCCATTAAATAAGGATCGTAAAAGATGGAATTCTAACTAGATAACACTAATCTATATATCCACCCAATGAGAATTAATTTCATCGAGATATAATATCAAACAATATCAATAACCTCAAGCAGTGATAGCAATAGTAACAACAATATCAACATTTATATCGTGAACAAGCGGTACAAAAATGAACATTAATATCATGTACCACTCAAAGGCCACAATAAGACTAATGTGATAATATTAGTAGGAATCAAATCCAAAAGCTACACCCATAGGGAACAACAAATATCAATAAAGATCTACCTTATCAACTACTAAATGAAATAAGCACAGAGTAAGTCACCTAATCATGAATTTAATATTAAGGCACAGAACAATCAATATGAACTCATTAAGGATTATAATCATCAATGGGTACAAAGACCCCAATGCACACAATGAAAGAAGTAAATGTGAGAAATAAAAACACACCAATTATTATGACATCCGTAACCCCATCCCTTACGTATCTATGGGAGAACAAAATTGAATAGGTCCAAACTAAAACCGATCAATTTAATCATCAACTGAGGTGATAAGGTCACTATCTCTAACTATAAATGTCACAACATCACTTGGCTAGTCTAATGAGGTGAAAGACTACTACTCCCATATAGGGGACACTCTTTAGAACAATAGTCGACCTCTCTATTGTCGTAGAAAACTCCTAAGGTACCAACATGGTGAGAACATAACTTAGCCCAATAGGCTAGCTAACTCACGCTGGGAGAACTATCTACTAAAAATAATCATCCTTCCACAATCATATCCTATCTCAGGAACTCTAGGCTGTTGAGGAATACATGCTAGATTTATATGATTAACTAACTCATATACAAGTCATTCTCTGAGCTAGTGCCACATTATGACATATTGAAATAAAATCCTAAAATACTTTAAGATAATGCCACTCATAATCTAGAATGGTCATCATGGACTTAAGACCCTTACAAAAAAGTTGCATGGTCTGGTGAGAACTCTGCTTGCTGTAATCACCATGACTAATATGAGAACTTTACATAATCTAATATACTACATGCATAGAGAAAATATGATATAACAGAAGCTGACCTCTATTAGAAGGATCCTTATTCTTTGATAAAATACCATAGCACTATATTGATGGCATGGTCTATTGCCAATACCTGCATTAGCCTTAATAAATACTCTCCCTATAGTCCTCGCATAATAAATAATTTGAGAGAAGGAAGGCCTAGCAGCTATTAGGTGCACTGACACTAAAAGGAGTGGCAATGCTAAGCCTCTAATAAATCCATAAACTATGGCCTACTCAAAGGTATATAATATAGGAAAATGTTTATCCACACTCAAGAAATCCAATCTCGAACTAAAAAAATGGAAAAGAACCCTGATGAACACCAATAAACCCAACTCTGGTCTGAGAACTGCTCAAAGAAAATATCATCCATGGCTAGGAGGGATCTTCAAGATGACTCGAATCAAATATTCTGAACCTCAAAGGCTGAAGTAGTCACAAGATTTACTAGAGATTAAGCTAGACTCTAATCCTTTAACTAATGTTAAAGATCTTTAATACCCATCTCCGACTCTAGGATCTGATAATGCATTGAAGCTCTAAAAACATATATTTGAAGTCTCATCTGTATCTATTGATTAACTCACATTATGTATTTGCAGATAGAATAGAGTCAAATAAGATGTTTATGGTTCACTTCAATATGAACACAAAACAATTAGTCAAGAAATAAGTTTTCTAGAATATACTAATAGCCTTCTGAAGATAGGTTACAAAAGTCTATGCACCGATCTGAAGGACTTTACTAGAACATAGCTCTTGTGATAATACACCCGTGAAGCCTAGGATCTGATACCAATTTGTTATGACCCAATTCATATATTATGATGGCACCAACTATAACCCACCATTAGGAAAACCAATCCCGTCGTTCAGAACAGTTAGTAATGGATAACTCAAGTAGATAAAAGAAATAATGTGAAATATCTGAAATACATGTTCAATTAAATACTATAATCCCAAGACCTGGTGGTATCAGTACAAGAGCTTATAATAATACAAGAGAAATAATTGAAGAACTAATAAAAACTCTCATTGAATTTATCTTTGAATACAACAAAGAGGCTAATCTAATACATAAGTGAGAGATAAGTAATACTCCAAACATCAGTAGTTCACTTTAAGTAGCTGAACCATACAAGCTCTGCACGATGCACACATCAATAATGATAACCCATACTATGATTGGAAGGCTATAGAAGTGTAATATGAGTATGAAACACATGGTATTCAATAGGCAACTACCGACTGAGCTCCAAAGATAAAGAAAATATATATAACATATAAATAGCGTGGAACACTACACCTAATGTACAACAACCATCTAAGATATCCAATAAGACAATAAGGATAACCTTTACTTTTTATGTCAAAGAGACATAACACATAAAGGCTAATGAAGTAGTAAGAATGCACTATCTTATTCAAGACCTACTTAGGAATCAGCAATATACAGTATATCACTGACCAATAGACAATTTAAAAGTAAAAGAAAGATATATATATCTATATATATAAGTATACAAGTCCAAGTAATGAGTATATAATTTGAGTAAATAAAGAAAGAGAGGAATATACAGAAATACCATAGGAACTTATAGATAAGTTTTCATATTCTTATAAGTATATAACAAATGTCTACTCAAAGTCCACCTGAATAATTAGACTTGCTATTTAATACCTTATAATCACAACAGGAGCCAGTGCTAGAATACTCAGGATTCAAATCTATATCAAGTCATCAGACGGTCATGCATAATAATGCAATGATAAGATAAAAGAGGTCAGAATTATACCTCAAGTATTTATACTAAATTGATGACCAATAACTCATAAACTAGCCATAACAATGATAATAACAAAGATAATAACAATGTTAAAAAAACATGAGTAACCGGCTATTCCAGACAATCTAATACCAAGCCTAGCCTATGCATATCTCTATCGCCCTAGGCTTGAAAGGTTCAATTAGCATACAAAAACACAAAACACAGTCATCACCCGTATCTATAAACCCTCCCATACAAACTGATTTATATAGGTACATAATGGTGATTAGTGAAGTCCATGCAATTATGAATGCAACAGTTTCCATAATATCATAATACCAACGTCATAACCACCACTTTTATAACCATCATCATTATATCCATCATTATCATAATTATCCTTTGGCCTTGCTAGTTTTATATATATATATATAATTTCTATACATAAGGCAAGTCGGACTTGAATTAGTAGATGTCCATAGAGGCACATCAATATAATCATTCTCCAGCCTTTCTAGTTATTAATATCATCATCTTAACATCCCTCGGGCTTACAAGATATCAATATCATCATCATTACATCCTACGGCCTTGTTGGGTATCAATACATTATCTAAATAAATGTCAATAATAGAGAGCAAGCCCCACAAGGGATAAAGTAAAGAGCAAGCCACACGAGGGATAAAGTAAATATCAAGCCCAATCAGGGATAAGGTAAATAGACATTAAATGAGAAGGAAGATTGATTATATTACAAAAATTCATCATTCATCATCATTGTCACATTATCAATAATATATATAAATATTTTTAATATTAAAATTATCATCCGGATTTACCCTAAACTTATATCATCAATACAATATCGTTCTTTATCCCATACTAGAGAGATGTATAGTTAGATATATATTTGGTACATGGACTTAAGTCATCGGTAAAAAGGTGTAAATCCATAAGTTTGTCTGTGGATTGAAGTGATCTTTGGGACTAAATTGTTATAAAAGTGTAGAATGGGTAAAAATTTCTCATGACCACAACAATTAGTAGAATCAAAACATAGACTGGAAGTTATCCCAGTCAGATCTTTTAAACATCATTATTAATCTCATTTACATATATGTTATTCATTATTACAAACAATTATTATTTTGAAGAATTTGTGTTTAGGATAAAATATTGGCTTTGACCCTTAATTAGTGAAAATAATAATAACATTATAATCTAATTAAAATTGAATTAATGATCAATGCAATGATCATGAATGTATCAAATCTACTCATGCCATCACCAGTATTAAAACAATTGAACCACAACAATTAATAAATTAATAAACTACAATCTCATTATTTACAAATGTAAACATTCCCATATGTTAATTTATAACCTCTATCATAACACGTCCCTTAATCCAATAATGTGTCTCAAATAATCAAAACATCATAATCACGACCTTAATCCCACATATGTATCCAAAAATCATATCACTAAACATATTAGTAAGCCATCTTGTCTCCATAAGCCATGATACAATAATAAGAAAAATCTATATTATAATCCATAGTTATATCTATGATAATCTCACACTAGGAATCATAATATACAATACTCGTCTCACACCTAGAAGGAATAATATACAATAAGAATATCACATCTAGGAGGTATAGTATGTCAATAAGCATCTCACACCTAGGAAACATAATTTATCAATAAGGCTTAATTTATAACCATAGGGCATATCACATCTATAAGGCATCTCATATCTATATGTCATGTATATGGAGAAAATATTACCACTATATGCCAAATGTCATATCTAAGATGGATATCATCTTTATAGGCCAAATATCACTTCTAGGAGGAATAACATCTCTAAAGGATCAATATCGCTTCTAAGAGGAAATATTATCTTTATAGGCCTAATATCACTTCTAAGTGAAAATAATATCTCTGAAGGTCCAATATCACTTCTAAGAGCAAATATCATCTTTATAGGCCCAATATAACTTTTAAGTGGAAAAACATATCTAATGGCCCAATATTACTTCTAAGAGGAAATATCATGTTTATAGGCTCCATATCGTAACTATTCTCATGCCTAAATTATCAAGCATGTCAATGAAAAATCTTATAATTCAAGTTCAAAATACCATTGTATCGCAACAAGCCATTAAGTCATAATCTGGGGAAACTCAACATAATTTACCAAGCCAAGATATAAACATTTTCTAGAGTCTCAATAGTCTCAACTATGCCTAACATCCGTAACTAAGTCGACGAGTGATAACAAAAGTTTTAGCCTAAGGTAAGTTTAAGGAATCCACTCCTAATCCTCAATTTCCATGTTTAAGAAATTTATATGCCAAACAAGGCTAAGGTGTCCAGTTTAACTTCTAGATGTCAAGTAAGCCATAACCAATCTTAAGAAAGGAACTTCATCTTGAAATAAGGGAAATTGAGTCAACCTCACCAAAATTAAGGTTTAAAGATCACCACAATAGCGCAATGAGGTTAAATATACCAACCATACTTCCAAGACACATCCCAAACCTAGCACTATATTATATCAATTCTACAAATTAGTTAAATCTAGGAAGAAGGCAATAGGATTCAAAAGAGGTATTAAGCATTTAATATTATGGGTAAAAACCCTCACCAATTCCCCAAACTTCAATATTCAATACTAAGTCATTGAACCCATAATCTAACCTAACATTCACATTTACACATAATATATAACACACATCATCTTACAAAGAATAATAGACAAAAGCCTACCTCAAATCCATACCATATCCTTACACCATTCACCAAAAGTTAATCTTCATTACATAATCCCAAAAATCCATCACACTATTAAAATTCTAATCTACTTATCAATATGAGAATAACAACGATAACTATATTTCACCATGGTTCTTCGGGTCTAAAAATGACACCAAAAACTCCAAGTGGGTCCTACTTATAGAAATCATATTTTTGAGGTCAACCCAATATTTAAATATTAGAAAGGAATCATAACCCTCAAGAAATAGGCAAAACCAAGCTAATTATGGGCTAAAATTAAGCCCTTAAGCTCTTTGGGGTTTTGGGTCAAGAACCAAGAAATTCATTAAGAAAGTGATGAAATCTTACCTTAATTAAAAGGATAATATTGATAATAGATTTTTAGCAAGATCCAATGTAACCCACTAGACTCAATTCTAATTTATCAGACTTTTTTATGGTTTCTAGATGAAACACCGTGGGTTTTGGTCCTTTAAAATTTCTTGAGTTTAGAGCCTTCTGTTGATCATTTGACTCACCATACTAGTCGTATAATATGGGTATGGGGATAGAGACCCTAGCATTATGTTGGTTAGTGTGATATTGGCAAAGTTTTGTACAATGTATGAGAATAATCCATACTAGTTTTATGCTGATGTTATGGGAGGTAGGATCCAAACTGTATGCTGTCAAGTATCTAGCCTTCGGTGTTCTTCCTAGTGTACAAATTAGGCGTACTAGTGGTGATGATACGAGATTGGTAAAGAAGTCATATGTTGGACAGAATATAGAGTCCAACTTTTTATCTTGGGTACGATTGGAGGGTTCCACTCATATGATGTGGGTATGAGTAAAGGGATCCAATCATACACACCTATGGAAATATTTATAGTTTAAGTTTGGGGGTATTTTTGACATTAACCCTCTTTATTCTTTTTGACCCCACAACATAAAACACCAATGGAGGACTCCTTAACATTTTTTTTCAATCAAATACTCTCTAAATACCCTTAAATCTCTCTCAAGATCTTGGTTCTTGAAAAGGATATGGTTTATTCAAGGTGATAAATTAGGTATTTCAAAGGATGTTTATCTTTGTCTGTCTTCATGTCTAAGGCATGTTACTCCTCCCTCATTGTTTGATCAAATAAAAGCATGTTTTAATGGATGTTTTTTCCTGGTATTATTCTGGTAATATTTAGGTTTTGAACTATGTGTTGGGGATTTTGGTTGTACATGGTTTTTTAATATTTTCCTATGTTTTTATTATGGTTTTTAATGTTATAATTAAGGTTTGAACATATGTTTACATAGGATTAGTCAAATGATACTTGGTTATTGTTTTGGAAACTATATGCCCTCATCATGTTTGATAAAATGCCAATGAGAATGATTTTGTCACATAGTTTGACTATTTTTGAAATCCTTGCATTGCATAATATGTTAATGGAACATAAATTGGTTTGGTTAGTTTTAAATTTATTGGGAAGGACTTGGTAGCCATGGCTTTGATTTAATTAGAAACCTTGGGGTGTACATGAGGATCTTCTAACTATTGGCTAGTGACATTGCTTGCTAGCTATACTCGGTATGACGATACAACTTCATAATTCCTTCATAATTAACTCCTGGAATTGGTGGTTTGGTTATATGCTAAATTTTTTTAACTGGGCAATAATGGCGGGTTGTGATAGCTAACCGTGCAGGTGTGATTCCAATGGAAGGAAATAGAAAAATCTTGTTTTCCGACCTGAGGGTTTGTTATGGTGACCATATTCTTATGGGGTACATGATAATCCCCCAGGTTTTACATGTATATATATATCATGGATGAAAAAGGGTACACGAGAATTTTTTACGCCTATGACATTACCAGTTCGTGTGGCTACACATACTGAGGCCCATTCAAGGGATAGCACTGGATCCATGTAGTCTATACGTGGATTATAACAGTAAAGATACACAACCTAGGTTAAGATTTTAAATGCATGATAAACCCGATTCTATTTCCCGACATAGAATATACGTATGTGATTACATAAGGTTATTTACTTTGGTTTTTGAACAATGTCATAATTTTATCCTTATTCCTGAGTATATACTAGCATTATTCATGATAATTATCTTCGGGAGCTATAACACTACGAGATGCTTGAATTGTCCATACTACTTCTTTTGTTCAGTGATTTGGATTCGAGGACAACTCATAGTAAGACTGAAGTAATGATCTTTCATAATTTGGAAGACTCTATTACATTCTATAGACTTCTTTACTTTATTTTTGTTTCTTGGACTTTGGTTTTGGCTATGGTCAGAGGCATGTCCCTGCCGAGTGTTTTTTGTTTTCTGTTGGAGGGGTTTTGTGACTACTATAGGCATCAACGGTGTTAGAATTGATATTATGCTTAGTATTACAATTGGCATTGGGGTTGATAGCGGTTGGATATTTGGATGGATGTTTGGTTTGTTATGGTTATGTATTTTATTAATGTCTTTGATTTATCATTGTTCAATCTTGTTATATGTTTGGAATTGATCTGACATAGGTTGCAAGACAGTTATAGTTGGGTATTATGGGTGGTCAATGATCCTGATCAAACTTGAGGCACCCGACATGACTAGTCCCCTGTTTGGGTTATGCCATATTGGTATCATAGCCCTAGGTTCATGGTCAATTAGGAGTCAACAAAGTCGTGTCTAGTGGAGTCTCTTTTAAGGGTTTGTAGAATGTCACATTCATAAGGGAGAGGCTACAAGGCATTTAGGAATATATCTCTTTCTTGTTTTCTATTTTCAAGATGTAGAGTCTATGTGCTAAAATCTTTTCTAATTCCATTTCGTTCACTTTACAGATCTTGCCTCCTAAAAAATCTAAAGCTCACTAAAACTACTCTATCACACTCCTGGACAATTTTGATGGTATATCTTTTACTTATGGGATCTATACATGGTCTAGGGGTCCAGTTCTTAATTGTCCTGTAGTTCCACCGGTTCCCTCCACTCCTTCTCAAGATCCTTGAGATAAAGTGATAAATGTTAAGTATCATCAATTTATTCATATGTTTGCATAATTTGGAGCTTCTCAGTCTGAGCATGGAAATTTTCTTACTCCATCTTCTAAGGCCATAAGGGTTGTCCAGTTCATGAGGTTGAATCCTTTGACCTTTACAGGTGCTAATATTGTGGAGGGTCCTCAAGGTTTTCTTGATGAGATAGAAAAAAATTTCTATGTTATGCGTGGCACTAATATGCAGGACATTGGATTTTCTACCTATCAGCTAAAAGATGTGGTGTATCAATGGTATGAGGAATAGGATCATGTAAGGGGTGACAATATTGAGTTATCTCTATAGGTGGACTTTTCTAATGCTCTCCTAGACCGCTTCTTTCATCAAGAGTTGAGGGTAGAAAAGGTAGAAGAAGTTTTTAATCTAAATCAAGGAAACATATCAGTCAAGGAATATTCCTTGAAGTATCACTAGTTATTACGAGATGCTCCAGAGTTGGTTTCTAGAATGAGGGATAGAATGAGGAAGTTAAATTTTTTATTATCTTGAGAATTGATCGTAGAGAGTATGGATGACTTGTTAAAAAGGACATAGATATCTCTAGGTTGGTGGTATTCATGCAGTAGGTAGATAAAGAGCTAAGAAGGAAGGTTGAGATAGTAGAGAAGCGGGGCAAGAAATTTAGTTTTTCTAAGTATGGTGGTGGCAATTAGCATTGTGGCAGGGATGGTGGAAAATGGCCTAAGAAGAAGTGGAGAAATTCTGTGCTTCACTCGACGGCTAGTGCTCCCTACCCAATGTTATTGGGCAACAACCGTCTGTATGGTTGTGACAACTTTAGGGCCTAGGGTGTCTAAGCTCAGGCTAGTAGGGGCCTGTTAGCTCCATCATGTCCTTCTTAAAGATTTTTTAGTTAATTCCATCAGGGTTTTATGATGAAGGGACAGACTGTTGCTTAAATTGTGGTCAACTAGGGTACATGCTTAGAAATTGTCGTATTGGTAAGATTTACTCTTTAGCAAATAAGTTTCAGATTGCCTATTCTTTAACTCCGACACCAAATGGTACACTAGCTGGCTCCATCACCGATTGAAACTATCTTTATGCTCTTACTACCCGACAAGAGTCCAAGGCATCACCTGATATTGCAACTATTTTATTGAAACTCTTTTCTCATGATGTGTACTATTTACTTTATCTGGGGTCCACACTCTCTTATGTGATGGCTGTGTATTTTAGTCTTGGTCCAGAGTATGTTTTGGATCCTTGTTTATTTTTACCCTAGTAAGTGACCCTATGATTGCTAGAAAAGTCTATAGAGGGGGTATGGGATTTTTTGGTAGTAAAGAAACTGTGGTAGATCTGTTTGAATTAGATATGGTAGATTTCAATGTCATATTAGGCATAGATTGGTTGAACTCATGCTATGTATCTATAGATTGTCGGACCCATAAAGTTGTCTTTAAATTTACTAATAAGCCAGTTATTGAGTAGAAAGGTGGTTCCCTAGCACCTAAGGGTTGTTCATATCATATCTTATAGATCTAAGATTAATCTCCAAGGGGTGTATCTATTATTTTGTCTAGGTTAAAGATTCTAACTTAGAGGGTCCCTCTTTTTATTCAGTTCCAATGGTGAATGAATTTCCTGAAGTCTTCCCTGATGACCTTCTTGGTGATCCTCCTGATATAGATTGAGTATGGGATTGATCATGTTTTGGACACTCGTCTAATTTCTAATCCTCCTTATAGAATGTCTTCAACTGAGGTGAAGAAGCTTAATAAGCAGCTAAAGGATCATTTAGATATGGGTTTCATCCATCGCAGTGTGTCCCCAAGGGGTGCACTAGTGTTGCTCGTGGGTAAGAATGATAGTTTCCTACCTATGTGCATTGATTACCAGCAGTTAAATAAGGCAACGACAAAGAATAAGTACCCTCTTACAAGGATAGATGATTTGTTTGATCCATTGCAAGGTGCTAATTTTTTCTCTAACATTGATCATCAATTTGGGTATCATCAGTTAAAGATTAGGGAGGTGGATATCCCTAAGACTGCCTTTCGTATTCATTATGGGCATTTTAAATTTCAGGTTATGTCTTTTATGCTGACCAATGACCCAACGACATTTATGGATTTGATAAAAAGGGTCTTCCATTAGGTTTTTGACTTGTTCATCATTATGTTCATAGATGATATCCTAATGTACTCTAAGAGTGGGGTGGATCATGTCAATCACCTCTGTGTGGTGTTGTAGACCTTTAAAGAGCTACATATATATGCCAAGTTTTCAAAATATGAATTTGGATTGAAATCTGGGTCATGTTATTTTTAGTGAAGGGATCATAGTGGATCTGCAGAAGGTTGCAGTGGTTAAGAAATGGCCTAAACTCACGAATCTAACAAACATTTGAAGCTTCTTAGATTTGGCTAGTTACTACAAGAGGTTCGTAGAGTGTTTTTCTTATATAGCTATCCCGTTGACTATGTTGACTTAGAAGAGAGTGAGGTTATCATTGTCTGATGCCTATTAGAGTAGTTTTGAGAAGTTAAATGGTAAGCTAACTTCGGCACTAGTTTTGACTTTTCCTAATGACACTGATGGGTTTCTGGTTTACTATGATATTTCCTATGTGGTGGTTGATTATGTTCTGATGCAGCATAGAATGGTGATAACTTATGCCTCTCGGCAGTTGAAGGTTCATGAGAAGAATTATCCGACCTATGACTTGGAACTATAGGTTGTGGTGTTCGCATTCAAAATATAGCCTCACTATTTGTATTGAGTGCATGTGGATATCCTTACTGATAATAAGAGCCTGTAATATGTGTTTACTCAGAAGGAGATGAATCTCAGGAAATGGAGATGGCTTGAGCTGCTCAAGGATTATGATATTAGTCAACTCTACCTTCAAGGTAATGCTAATGTGGTTGTTAATCCTCTTAGCAGGTTATCCATGGGAATTCTAGCTCATGTGGATAAGGAGAAACGGGAGTTGGTGAAGGATATTCACCGTTTGGATAACATTAGAGTTCATCTTTTATCCTTTTAAGATAGTGGTGTATTTGTATAGGAGTTTTCATAGTCCTCTCTTTGTACTGAAATAAAAGAGAAGTAGATGTTAGATCCAGATTTGATAAGGATCAAGGGTGATGTAGGTAGGAAGAAAGTGATGGCCTTCGAAATTTATGGTGATGGTACTTTGTGTTACCAAGAGAGGTTATCTGTTCTCGATGTCCATGGTTTGTGATAGAGGATCTTGGATTTGGCACATGAGTCACACTATGTTGTTCATCCTGGTTTAATAAAAATGTACCATAATCTCAAGGAGATTATTGGTGGAACAATATGAAGCAGAATGCGGCTAAATTTATGGACAAGTGAATTTTGTCTCAACAAGTGAAAGTTGAGAACACAAGGCCCAGAAGATTGTATCAAGTGATTGAGTTACCTGTGTGGAAGTAGGAAGTAATAAATATAGATTTCATTACTGATCTTCCATGGTCTCGGAATTAGTTTGATTTGGCTTGGGTTATAGTGGATAGGATGAATAAGTTGGCTCACTTTTTGCCAGTGAGGACTAACTTATTGGCTGAGGATTATTTAAGGTTATATCTCCATGATATTGTGAAGTTGTATGGGGTACCGATTTCTATCATCTCAGATCGTGGTATGCATTTTTCAACTAACTTTTTGTGTTCATTTCAAAAAGGTTTGGGGACTATGGTGAATCTTTGTAATTCTTTTCGCCCGCGGTCGTATGGGCAAGTAGAGTGAACTATTAAGTCATTGGAGGATATGATTCGTGCATGCGTAATTGACTATGATGGTATTTGGGTGGAGAATTGGCCTTTCATAGAGTTTACCTAGTATAATAGCTACTACTCTAACATTGGAATGGCTATATTTGAATCCTTGTATGGTAGGAGGCGTAGGACTCCTATTAGGTGGTTCAAGGTTGGTAAGGCGAAAATGTTTTGCCGGGATTCTGTTCACCAAGACATGGATAAGGTGAAAGTTATTCGGGATAGTTTTAAGGATGATCAAAGTTACCAAAAGTTCTATGCAAATGTAGACGAAGGGTGTTAAATTTTGTAGTTGGGGATAGGGTGTTCTTTAAGTTGCCTCCCATTAAAGGAGTGATGTATTTTTGTAAGAATGGGAAGCTTAGTCCCCGGTATATTGGTCCGTACATGGTTTTGAGGAGGGTTGGCAATGTTGCATATGAGTTGGAGTTGCCTTTTAGTTTGAGCTCTATTCACCCAAGGTTCCATTTTTATATTCTAATAAAATTTATGGGTGATTTGTCTCAAATCGTACCTATCAAAGATATTGGTTTTCGGACTATTTATCTTATAATGAGGTACCAACAGAGATCTTGGATTGAAAGGTTTGTTGGTTGTGGACCAAGGATGTGTCCACATTAAATATTCTATAGAGTAACCTTGTGATTGAAGAGGCTTCCTAGGAAGCTGAAGAGGACATGAAGTCCAAGTATTTATTCCTATTTTCTTCTCTGGAAATTCATGCGGAAGGTATGTGTTCTTTGTAAAATCTTTATTTTCTAACTTAGTTGAAGGTCAGAGTAGGGGTGTTGGGGTGTAAATCGTTCTTGTACGACCTTGTTCCACCATTCGAAGATGAATGATCCAAGTGGGGAGAATTAGAACACCCTGTGTTTTTGTTCTTTGAAATATCTTGAGTTTTTAGATTTCTATTGATCATACGACTCACCATACAAGTCTATGATGTGGGTATGGGTCTCGGAACCCTAGTAATATGTCGGTCACTGTGATATTGACCAAGTTCTTTCCAAGGTATGAGAAGACTCTATACGATTCGTATGCTGATGTGACGAGAGATAGGGTCCAAACTGTATATTGTGCAGTGTCTAGCCTTTGGTGTTCCGCCTAGGGTACTACTTGGGGGTACTTGTAATATGGTGATGACATGAGTTAGGGAAAGAAGTTGTATGTTAGGTAGAATTTGGAGTCTATCTTTTTGTCTTGGATACTATTGGAGTGTACCACTCATATGATATGGGTACGAGTTGAGGGGTCCAATTGTACCTACTTGTCGGAATACCAACTTTTAGGAATTTTTACAGTTTAAGTTGGGGGGCATTCTGGATATTTCACCTCTTAACCCCTTTTGACCCCACGACATAAAAAACCTTTGGAAGCTTCCTTAACGTATTTTTTTCAATCAAACACTATCTAAACACTCTTAAATCTCTCACAATATTTTGGTTCAAGAAAATGTGAGGGTTTGTTCAAGGTGATCAATTAGGGATTTTAAGGGTGGTTTCTCTCCGTCTTCCTTGGTATCTAAGGCCCTTTTCTCCTCCCTCATTGTTATATTAACTTAAAGCATGTTTTAATAAATTATTTTTCATGGTATTATTGTGGTAATGTGTTGGTTTTGGAATATGTGTTGGAGGTTTTGGTTGTTCATGGTTTTATAATGTTTTCCCATCTTCTTCTTATGATTTTTAATGCTATAATTATTGTTTTAATATGCGGATACATGGGAATGGTCTATGGATATTTGGCTCTAGCTTTGGAAACTCTATGCCCTCAAAATGGTTGTTAGAATGCCAATGAGAATGATTTTGTCACTTAGTTTGACTATTTTTGAAATCCTTGCATTGCATAATGTAGTAATGGAACTTAAATTGGTTTGGTTGGTTTTAAATGGATTGGGAAGGCCTTGTTGTCCATGTATTTTGTTTAATTTGTAACATTGTGGGGTACATGGAATCCCCTAAGTGTTGGCTAATGACATTGCTTGCAAGCTATAATCGGTATCACGATAACATTTCACAATGCCTTGGTAATTGACTCATGGAATTGGTGGTTTAGTTATATGCTAAATTGATTTAATTGGGAAATAATGGCATATTGTGATAGCCAATCGTGAAGGTCTGAGTTTGATGGACGGAGACTGGAAACTCTTGTTTCCTGACATATGGGTTGGTCATGGTGACCATATGCTTGTCGGGTACATGGGAATGCCCCAAGTTATACTTATATAGATGTATCATGGAGGGCGAAGGGTAAACGAGAATACTTGACCCCTATCATATTTCTGGTTCATGCGGCTACATGTAATTGGGCCCGTTAAAGGGGTAATAAAGGACCCATATAGCACGTGGGTGGATTATGATGGTAACTCTACACAACCCAGGTTAACATTTTAAATGCATGCAAAAATTGGTTACCTTTCCCGGCATGGTATTTATGTATATATGTATGTTATTACGCATGGTTATTTACTTTTTCTTTGAGTAATGGCATTATTTAATCCTTATTTCTTAGTACATGCTAGTGTTTATCATACTAACCATCTTCCAACATTGTATCCCCATGCGATGCAACAACCGGCCATACTACTCTTGCTTAGTGACTTGGATTTGGGGACATCTTAGTTTCATACTGAAGTGGTGAGCTTTTATACTCCAAAATATTCCATTTCATGATATGTACTTCTTTACTTTGTTTTTGTTTCTTGGACTTTGGTTTAGGTTATGGTAGGGGGAATGTCACAACCGAATGTACTTGTTTTTGCTTAGAGGTTTTGTGTGACTACTAGGTTGGATGTTCCTTATTTTTTGTTAGAAGCATTGCGTTACTTCTATGGGCATAGGTGCTTTCGATATTAGTGTCAACCTTGTTATTGGTATTGGCATTGGGGTTGAAGTTGGTTGGATATTTGGTTGTTTATGGTTATGGATTTTTTAATGTCTTTGATTTTTTATTGTTTTATGTTGTTCTATGTTTGGAATTAATCTAAAATAGGTTATATGACAGTTATGGTTGGGTATTGGGGGTGGAATCCGGTATCAGTTGGACTTGAGGCACCTTATATGACTAGGCCCTTGTTCTAGTCGTGTCACTAGGTCACAAAGATGAGGAGCAAATGACTAAGACGTGGCATAAGAGGCCTTTTTATAGTCATATCAGGTAAGAAGATGTTGCTATCGTAGTGTAGGGATGGAAATAGCACTAGGGCGATTTCAATAACCCTATGGCAATCGTAATAGGGCGATCTTGATGACTTTTGGGTGATCACACAAGTATCAATACCAACAAACTTGGAAAATTCTCCATATTTCCAACAATACCTCAGGACTCATTTGCAATGGAGTTTTTGCAACTGACTTTGTAACCACATTAAATTCGACATTCCGTATGCATTGCTAATGTTGGATATTCCCCCAGGTCGTTTTAATCAAATATAGGTCCCACTCTTAAATTACTGATTTTCCAACATTCTGACCAATAGGATAAAATAATCTCTGGTGCATTAGTATGCGAACCAAAGGTATAACTAGATTAAAATAGATATGTTGGAGCTACTGGAGCTTTCAAAATTAACATCCAAGATTATTTTGCTTAAGTTTTTTCTTGGTGGATATTTGGAACTAGTGAAGACTTCTAAATAGGGAATTGGCTCTAAAAACGACACGTACTATCCAGTAACCAAAATGTCAGTCCTAAATAGTAATAAATTACTTGGGTTATCTATGGAAAATCCCTAGTAGTGGAGATAAGTATAAATATGAAAAATTAACCTAAAGGGTCATTAAAGCTTTTCACTTGGTCTTAATTTTTGACTTTGTAGGTAAAAAGTTAACATGCTAGTAAGCTGGTAAGGGACCAGGAATAGGTTGAACCATACCCCAAGCCCCACCTATGCTTTAACTGATAGAGAAGATAAGTAGTCCTTTTTTATTGTATTACATAAATTAATGAGGAACAAGACATTCCTACTCCTATTACTGATGATCCTCAAGGCCGCAAGACAGTTTGTGAAGTGGCAATCCCACATGCCACCAATATAACCTCCGCTATTTTTAGAACATCTCCTGTAGGTAGATTTAAATTAAAGCAAAGCATGATCCAACTTCTTCATAGCAGTAGACAGTTAATCGAGCTATCACATTATGATCTTTAAGTCCACCTGCATTAGTTTCTGGAGATTAGTGACACACTCATCCCTACGGGTATGTCTATTGATTATGGGAGGTTGACACTTTTAACTTTTTAACTATTGGAGGAATAAAAAAATTATTAGGAATACTAGGCCGGTAGGTTCAATCACAACATGGGATAACTTAGCCTGATATTCCTCATCAATTTCTTCCCATATGGAAAGATTGTGAGACTTTCCAGTGTGATATTATGCTTCAATCAGAGAACAGATAAGAACCAATATCATGCTTAGGGGAGGTTCAAAGATCTTCTTAGGGACTTTCCACATCACTAACAGTCAAATCAGGTACAATCTCACACCTTTGTTGAGAAACTTGACCATAACACAAAAATTTTTGTAGATTCATCTGTGAGTAGTGAAGCCTTGGAAAGGACTTATGATGAAATATACACCTTGTAGAACTGCATTACACAAGGAAATCCAAATTTATATGGTGATGACTCAAGGATTTTAGTGAAAAATATTGAGGGTATGATCGAGGTTGATAGCATAGATACCTTAGTCACCTAACTCTCAGCCATGCTTAATCGAATAATGAATAAATTCGTCATGTTGGTTGTACAACATCCTCAAAATTAGGTTAATGAGGTACAATAGGGTCTAGTTTAGAGTGTGATTTATGGAAGAAGTGTCCACTCTGTAGATATCTGTGTTCAAATACCAAATCCATCAACTTTGCAGGTAATGCACAAAAGATGATTTATGACATTGCCAATAATCAAAAGTGGTAGACTCAGCAGATGTATCCTTGGGGAAACAAACAACAGTAACAGTTTCATCAGCAACAACATAATATGTAGGCAAATAATATTGAAGAGATTCTGAAAAAGATTTTTGCCAACCAAGAACAGATGGCTGTAGAAATAAGAAATTAGAAAATTACACATAAATAGTTAGAGCAGCAAGTGGGGAAATTGGTGTAGGCACAAAATACCCGGCCTCAAGGTTGTTTTCCAAGTGATATTGAACCTCCAAAACAAGTAATTACAATAACTCTGATGAGTGGTAAAGATCTAAATAATTGACCTCTAAAGACAAATAATGAGGTAGATCGAGATTTGGTTCCTCCATCGGTTGCAGACAAATTTGCTAAAAATTTAGGGTATTCTTAGTACTCAAAGATAAATGTTGTTAGAAGGACAAACCACTACCACCATCCCAATAGTTGTTCTAGAAAACAAATGAGGATGCATGCTTTAATAAGTTCTTTGACTTATTCAAAGAACTTGACTCTAACCTTCCTCTTCTAAATATTTTACAAGGAATTCCCAAGTACGCTAAGTACTTGAAGGACGTGGTGACTAACAAAGTTAAGCTTCCTAATATGGATATCGTGGAATTGATCGAGAAGTGAAGCAATGTGGTAATGAAAGGGATGACCAAAAAGCATAAAGACCTATAGAGTTTCACCCTTCCCATTTAGATTTGAGATAGCATAGTGGTACATTCCTTAAGTGATCTGGGGCCAAGTATAGATCATATGCCTTCATCAATGTTTAAAAATATTGGGTTTGGTGAGCCAAGACCAACCCAAGTGATTTTTCAATTAGCCAACTAGACCATAGGTAAGCCCAAAGGAATAATTAGAGACATCCTTTTAAGGGTTTGTAGGTTTTTAATTCCTTAAGATTTTGTTATTATGGATTTTGATGTATATAGAAGGGTTCCAATCATTATAGGATGGACGTTCTTAGCTATGGGTAGAGAATTGATAGACGTGAGAGAGGGCACTCTCAAAATGAGATTGAATAGTAAAGCAATGTTTTTTTTCAGAGCTTATAAGCCACTCAATCTACCTTCCTACTAAAAATATTTTTGTATGATTACTGTGATAGAGGTGGATAAGTGTGGGGTTGTATAAAGTTGACTACTAAAGACGTATTCAAAAATTCTCATTGAGTTGCCCAAGCTACAACGAAAGCCTGAGTTGATAATGATTAAAGATCTTGAAAAGGCTAAGATTGAAAAAGTTATTGACCATGACATTTCACACTTATAAGGTCAAAAAAGAGTGAGAAGATGGCCTCCAAGTAGGAGCAAGAGGATGAAGGAAAACGGTTAAGTTGTGATTTTTGGTCAAGTTGCGGCACTAAATCTGGAGCTACTCGAAAGGGAACACAAGTTAAGGTATGTATTTTATTTCTCGTATTTTGAGTTTTTACTTTATTTAGATTTTGTTTTTTTAACTTATAGGTTGATGGAAAGTTTTATTACTGGAAACTTGAGCTAATGAGCATGGAAAAGACAAAGTGTGGGGTCCCCAGACCCTCTTGATGTGAAAAGATGCTACTAGCTAGGCCTAAAGGACTCAATGAGTATTTTCATCTCTACTTTTAAATTTAACTTCGGGGAGAAAATAGATTTTTAAGTATTGGGTGGGGAAATTCCCATATTTCCGTTGAAGTAATGATGTAGGGTCTATCTTATATTTTAAGTATTAGTTGTTTTCTTAGTATTTGGTTTATATTTGAAATATTTGAAAAATCATAAAATGATTTTGCTTTTTATCTTATAGTTTGCGGGTGTCAATTTAGTAGGTGAACACTTCACCTGCTCTGTGGTTGTTCTTTTTTGTTCTTTTCAATAAGGGAGCCCTTTTAACCAGTATCCTTTTTCTTTTTAGGAGTAATTTTAAAAATTTTGTGACTTTGAATGAGTAAGATGTTCTTCTTGGCTCTATGTGATAATTTATGATGCAAGCTATTTTGTATGTAAAGATCTTGTTGATAATGTGAATTACTGCTTTTGAGACACCTAGGCTATGGTTTATAACTACTATACATTTTTGGATTATTAATGGATTTGTGTGATTGTTTGGTTAAGGGTATATAATTATGCTACTTGAATTGGGCATGTACCATGTGTGGTTAAGGTTCTTATGTATTTCTTATTGTGTTTGATGTCTAAAACTTTCTTGTGTGTCTGCAAAGCAAAATAAATAGTGTGAATTTAGGAGGTGATATTGGAATTTCGTTGAATACCTTATTTGATACCCTCTTTTACCTGTCTTGGTACATAATCCTAGTTATCCCCATTGAGCCTTTTAGCTTACTTTTTTGGTAGATTCATATGTAGCCTAATTCTCTTTCTTAGTGTGACCTTAATTTGATACAAAGCTCCAAAGCGCTTTAGTTGAAAATTAATTGAGTAAGGAGTTGAAATACAAGTAGGGAAAAGGTAAAGTGAAGGCCCCATGAAATAGCTATTGGTGTATAAACTTTATATATGTTGTGGTTAGGAGTTGCATAATGAATAATGTATAAATAGATAATACTCCCACTACATAGTATTGGAATTATCTTAATGAGTTGGGGTGAAAGAAGAGAAGTTTGTAGATGAGTGTGGGAAATTGTTTTTTAATAGACTGATCTTAATGCTCATGTGATGTACTAAAGATATTAGGGAAGATAGTCACTACTCCTAGGAAAATAGATCCTACCTGTCCCTTAGCCTACATTACAACCTCTCAACATTCTTCTATTAGTAGAGTACAACACTATGGGCAATTCTATGATTCTTGTGTAACTAGTGTATTCTCTGTTAGAGTGAGCATAACATGATTCTTGTACCCATTTTGTGATAAATTGCATCTGCATGAGTGATTATATGTAACTCTATTTTTATGAGTGCAAATGTTTGATGATAGTTTGGGAGATTTGTATGACCACTTTTTTTAAGTAGTATGCATGAATTTTCCAATTTGGTAAGTCAATCCTTAAGGTTAGGGTTTTTTGGAGTAGTATCCATAAGCTTTCAATTCTGGGTATAACATGCTTAGTTTAAAAACTTGCATTCTATATAGTTATTGTGGTACTAGATTGAATATATTTCTTGTTCTAGAAGTTTTGAATTTTCCATGATTATGATACCTAGAGAAAAGAGTTGCTCGAGGACGAACAAGGATTTAAGGGTGAGGAGATGATCTGAGGTGGATTTATGCACCTCGGTATAGCTATTCAGGCTTAATTAGTCTTGTTTTGAGGATTTCTCTTGGGATTAATGAATAGTTCATTGTATCATTAAGCATATAAGTGTTTTTTAATGTACGTAGTGTGTTAATATTATAATTAGAGTCAAAACCCAAAGTTAAGAGTTATGGGACAAAAGCTAGTACTCTTAGCTTGAGCTATAACCTTTACTAGTTTTCATTTTGAATTCTAGGTGGTTGTGTGCTCTAATGTGTGGTGCTTGATGTTTTAGGAAGCTTGGTTGGTAAATATGATGATAAAGGGATTCTAAATAATATTTAAAACAAGTTTAAACAATACCATGATGCATGGACTTAAGGGACAAAAGCATGGACAAGGCTTGATCAAAGTGAGCGTTTTTGGAGTTCTTGGAGTGCCACGCTTCTTAGGTGCAACGATATCGATGTGTCACACCCTTGGAAACTTCCCTGATGTCAAATTAAATTATCTTGGTGGCGTTTTATCATGCCATTCTTCCTACATGGTTCAATATTAGCATGACACACCAATAGGTTGAAATCAGCAGCTTGTGTCTTTTTATAAATAGGACAGTTAGTTATTGTGTGACACACATTGGACGACCTTAGGACTAAAAGGGGAAGGACAACACTTTCATTAGGGTATTTATATCTTCACTTTAATTTGTCTTAGTAACATCTTATACACTCCTAAGATTGTTGTTATGTCTATAATCGACCAAAAAATATTTCCAGGGTTATTGTTTGGAATTTATTTGGTTGTGGTTAATTATCATATTTGGAAGTTTGTTTATCCCTGTTATTACTATTTTAAGGAGTCCCGAACCTTAGAATACATGCTATAACTCTATTGTAAATCTGGAAGGATGAATTGTAGAGTAGAATGTAGGTTGAATAGAAGAGAATTTAAATTTTCATTAATTGATGTTATAATTTGCTCATCGGATGTGAATATACTTAAGTACACTATTTGGTTCAAGTATGGGATATATACAGAAGCATTTAACTTAGTTGTTGCATCTCCTATCAACGATGTTTTTGTAGGGATAAGTTAGATAATCGATTATAGGTTTGAAAGACCATTGTCATACCTCCATCCCATGAACCAACCACCAAGATAGTTAACCTAATTAATGAAGTTCCACAACCAAGTATGATTGTTTGTATGGCTTTCCCCCTAGTCTTGTTCTCATTGTTTGTTCAAACCTTTAAATTACTGCATTGTTTAGTTTACATTATATTATAACTTTCTCACTCTTGTTGTTACAATTGCACTGAATTAATATTATTAGTGAACCAAGCTTGTATAGTTGATGATACATGTCTTAGAGGGATTTATATTCTGCTTACAATAAGGCCACTGTATTACTGGGTGGGACGACATACACTTCCCTATGCACTTAGGTGCAATAACATCCACAAACTCATGGACAACATAAACAATTCATAAAGGAGGTGAAGAAACACTTGTATCACAAATATGAGACAAATAAGACAAACATGGCCTCTTAACCCAACGACGATCTTGAAGGAAAGATATAACTCTCTTAGGACCCAAATAAAGAACACCCTTCCAAGCTATCCTTGGAACATCAGGGAGTGCTAAAGTCATGGTCTTATCATAGAAATCAAAGACAAAATTATAAGGAGCTAATCAATCCACACCCAAGATGAAATAAAAATCTATAATATCTAGTATAATACGATCTACCCACATCTCACCCCCAACAAAAGTCGCAACACAAGATCGGTTTAGTCGATCCACCACTTTAACGTCTCTTATGGGGATAGATACATAAATACAAACATCAAGAGACTCATAAGTAAAATCAAAACCTGTAGCAAAATGTTAAAACATCTTGGGGAAAGTCAACCTCAGATAAAATAACACATATGTAGATCTAAAACAAACATAAATAATACTTTTGATTACGACATCAAAGGCCTCAGCCTCTGTCCTAGCAGGTATAACACAACACTGATCACATCCACCACTTGACTGACTAGCCCTACGACCACCATTATGGGCACCACTACCTCTACCAATCGCACTTATGGTAAAACCTCTAACTCTTGCTGCCACTACAGGAGTAGATTTGAAAATAAAGAAGGGATTATTCTTTGCCTTATGGACAATCTGTACACACCCAAAAAACCCTATGGATTGACTCAATGGAAAGCGTTTTGGTTGAAAAAGGAAGACCACCTGAAGTTACTGAACAAGAAAACCCACTACTTAAACTTTGCAAGGCTACCTGCATCTGTCTACCATGAGATCCGTGGAAGCCTCTACAATCTCTACCTTGAGAGATATGACATCTGAACTCACCCAAATAGTGTACCTTCTTGCTACCTCCCCAAGATGCACAATGAATAAACTCAATCATCTTAGCATAATCCACTATAATCAGAAACAATGCACCATAAGCTACTATTGAGTCATAGAAAGCTAAAGAGAAACAACTAACCCCTTCAGAAAGTTCAAAATCTTCTAAGACTCGGCGATAATACTGACATAAGAATATCTAGACAAGGTATGAAATCATGTCTCATACTCTAAAATAGTTATGGATCCCTACTCTAACTTATAAAATTCATCTCTCATTTGATCTCTCAAACTGAAAGTCTTAAATGTATCATAAAAGGCCTCTGAAAACTGATCAAAAGTAATCTCTGGTGAACCAATAGGTCGACACCAAATAAGTGACCTCCAGGATGCATCTCTCAACTTGTAAGTAGTATAAATGACTCCATGTGAGTTATCCAACAAAGTTTATCCAGATTCTCATGATAATATACCAAGAACTCATTGGTATCGTCACCTACAATACTATTGAACCAATGAGGATATAAACAAGTGAATTTCTCAAGCCTATTTTGATTCTCAATTGACATTGCTATACTTGAAATAATAGGAGACATAGTGAAACTGACGAACTGAGAAACCATCTAAGAAGGCATCATAGAAAAATGTTGAACTCCATATCTCGAAAAACCATACTCAAATATAGGTGCTAAAGGGTAAACCATAATTTGATTCCATGAAGTACCATAAGCAGATGTCGCTAGAATAGGAGGATTGTAATACCCCAAAGTTTCCAAAATAATTTCGTCCCAAGAATGTCTAGTATTATCTTCTAAATTGAATGACGTTTATTCCATTAGGAATTTGTAATATTTTTACTTTTTTTCCTGTGGGAAATTAAATAAGCTTTCCATCGATATAAGATTTTCCCCAATTTGATAATCGGGTAAGAATTTACGACTAGAAGATATGCTAAGGGCGTGTACAATTAATTTCAAGGGTAGTTGGGATGACCACTTTCCTTTTATTGATTTTTTATATAATAATAAATATCATTCAAGTATTCAGATGGCTCTGTTTGAAGCTCTCTATGGTAGGAGGTACAAATCTATAATTGGTTGGTTCAAAGTTAGTGAGGGCTTTGTTATAGGTCTTGACATAGAATTCGATGCCTTAGAGAAAGTTCAGTTGATCAAAGAAAGACTCCGAGATGCTCAAAGTCGACAGAAGTCTTATGCAGATATTCATAGAAAGGATATCGAGTTTGAGATTAGTGACTGTGTCTATATAATGATATCTCCCATAAAGGGAGTGAAGAGGTTAGGAAAGAAGGGAAAGCTCAGTACCTTATATGTTGGTCCCTTCAAAATTCTTAGTCTCTTCGGCAAGGTAGCTTATGAGTTCGAATTTCCTTGGGATCTAGCCTCAATTCATCCAGTCTTCTATGTCTCTTTGTTCAAGAAGTGTATCGGGGACTCAGTAGTTGTAGTCCCTATTTAGAGAATTGATGTTTAGAACAACCTCTCTTATGAGGATATTCCAGTTAAAATACTAGACTATCTGACTCGCAGACTGAGGAACAAAGAAGTCCCTCTAGTCAAAGTTCTTATGAAGAATTAGCCCGTTGAAGGATCTACTTAAGAAACAAAAGATGACATGTGTACCAAGTATCCTCACCTCTTCCCCGCTAACTCAGAGCTAGGTCAAGGCAACAATACTCCTTAAAAATTTTCATTTTGCAAGTCCAGATTTCAGTTACGACTTGGTATCCGTCTCATGTTCAGAATTCCATTTTTACACTTGGTACTAAGTACCATTGTGTAATAAGTTATGTGTTAATGTATAAGATTATTCATGTGTTCATGCATCAGACATGTATTCTAATTTTAAGAAACTTACTTATCAGAAATCATAGTCATGTGTTCATGTATCAGCATACTGATAAAATCATGCATCAGATATGCATGGTCAGTACAAATCTCAGTAATGTCAGTTATGTAGTCTTGTTTCAATATTCATGTTCAGTGTGTACTTTGGCTTATCGATTCTTCCCTCTCAGTCAGTCTTATTGGAGGACAAATGTTCTCAAGGAGGAGATATTGTAATACCCCAATGATACCTAGCTAATTTCATCCCAATAATGTCTAGTATTATCTTCTAAATTGAATGATGTTTATTCCATTAGGAATTTATAAGATTTTCACTTTTTGTCATTTGGGTAATTCAATAAGCTTTACATCGATATAATACTTGCCCAAATCTGATAATTGGGTAAGAAGTTATGGCTAGAAGATATGCTAAGGGAATGTGCAATTGATTTCAAGTGTAGTTGGGATGAATACTTGCCTTTATTTAAGTTTTCATACAACAATAGCTGTCATTCCAGTATTCAGATGGCTTGATTTGAAGCTCTCTATGGTAGACGGTGTAGATCTCCAATTGGTTGGTTCATAGTTAGTGAGGCCTCAGTTATAGGTCCTGACTTAGTATTCGATGCCTTAGAGAAAGTCCAGTTGATCAGAGAAAGACTTTGGGCTGCTCAGAGCCGACATAAGTCTTATACAGATGTGCCTAGAAAGGATCTCGTGCTCGATATTAGTGACTATGTCTTTCTAAAGTTATCTCCCATGAATGGAGTGAAGAGGTTTGGCAAGAAGGGAAAGCTCAGTCCCCGATATGTTGGTCCCTTCAAAATTGTCAGTCGCTATGCCAAGGTAGCTTATGAGCCCGAATTGTCTTTGGATATAGTCTTAGTTCATCCAGTCATCCATGTCTCTTTGCTCAAGATGTGTATAGGTGACTCAACAGTTGTAGTCCCTATTTAGAGCATAGATGTTCAGAACAACCTCTCTTATGAGGATATTCCAGTCAATATTCTAGACTATTAGACTCGCAGACTGAGGAATAAATAATCCCTTCTAGTCAAAGTTCTTTGTAGGAATCAGTCCGTTGAGGGAGATAATTGGGAAACAGAAGTTGACATGCCTACCAAGTATTGTCACCTCTTCCTGGCTAACTCATATCTAGCTCAAGACAATATTTCTCCTTAACCTTTTCAATTTTAATATCCAGATTTTAGTTACGACTAGGTATCTCTCTCTTGTTCAGAATTCCATTTTTACACTTAGTACTAGGTACCATTTCATATTTAGTTATATGTTAATGCATCAGATTATTCATGTGATCATACATCAGACATGCATTCTAATTGTGAGAAGCTAAGTTATAAGAAATCCCAATAATGTATTCATGTATAAGCTTAGTCATAAAGTCATGCTTCAAATATGCATGCACAGTACAAGTCTAAAAAATGTCAGTTATGTAGTCTTATTTCAGTAGTCATGTTCAGTGTGTACTTTGGCTTATCGTTTCTCCCCTCCCAGTCAAGTTTATTCGAGGACGAATTTACTCAAGGAGGAGATATTGTAATACCCCAAAGTTTCAAAGCTAATTTCATCCCAAGAATGTCTAGTATTATCTTCTAAATTGAGTGATGTTTATTCCATGAGTAATTTATAAGATTTTAACTTTTTTTTCATTTGGGAAATTCAATAAGCTTTCCATCGATATAATATTCACCCAAATCCAATAACCAAGTAAGAATTTATGACTAGAAGATATGCTAAGGGCATTAGCAATTGATTTCAAGGGTAGTTGGGATGACCAATTGCCTTTGATTTAGTTTACATACCATAATAGCTATCATTATAGAATTTCGATGGCTCCCTTCAAAGATATCTATGGTAGGAGGTGCAAATCTCTAATTTGTTGGTTTGAAGTTAGTGAGGCCTCTGTTATAGGGCCTGACTTAGTATTCGATTCCTTAGAAAAAGTCCAGTTGATCAGAGAGAGACTCCGAGCTGCTTAGAGATGACAAAAGTCTTATGCAGATATTCATAGAAAGGATCTCGATTTTGATATTAGTGACTATATCTATCCAAAGGTCACTCCCATGAAGGAAGTGAAGAAGTTTGGCAAGAACAGAAAGCCCAATCCCCGATATGTCGATCCCTTCAAAATTCTTAGTCGCTTTGGCATGGTAGCTTATGATCTCGAATTGCCTTTGGATCTAGCCTCAGTTTAACCAGTCTTCCATGTCTATTTTCCCAAGAAGAGTATAGGTAAGTCACCAATTATAGTCCCTATTTATAGAATAGATGTTCAGAAAATCATGTCTTATGAGGAGATTCTAGTAAAAATTCTAGACTAACAGACTCACAGACTGAGGACCAAAGACGTCCCTCTAGTCAAAGTATTTTGGTGGAATAAGTCCATTGAGGGAGCTACTTGGGAAATAGAAGCAGACATGCGTACCAAGTATCCTCACCTATTCCCCACTAACATAGATCTAGGTCAAGAAAATAATTTTCCTTAAGCTTTTCAGTTTGCACGTCCAGATTTTAGTTACGATTTGGTATCGGTCTCATGTTTAGAATTCTATCTTTATAGTTGGTAATAGGTACCATTGCATATTAAGTCATATGTTAATGCATCAGATAATTCATGTGATCACGCATCAGACATGCATTCTCATTGTGAGAAGCTAAGTTAACAGAAATCCCAATAATGTGTTCATTTATCAGCTCAGTCATATAATTATGCTTTAGACATGCATGCCCAGTACAAGTCTCATAAATTTCAGTAATATAGTCTTGTTTTAGTATTGATGTTCTGTGTGTACTTTGTCTTATCGTTTCTCCCTTCTCATTCAGTCTTAGTCGAGGATAAATGTTCTCAAGGGGGAGAAATTGTAATACCCCGAAGTTTCCAAGCTAATTTCATCCCAAAAATGTATAGTATTATCTTCTAAACTGAATGATGTTTATTCCATTAGAAATTTATAAGATTTTCACTTTTTGTCATTTGGGTAATTCAATTAGCTTTCCATCGATATAATATTTGCCCAAATCTGATAATTGGGTAAGAAGTTATGGCTAGAAGATATGTTAAGGGCATGAGCAATTGATTTCAAGTTTAGTTGGGATGACTACTTGCCTTTTATTAAGTTTTCATACAATAATAATTGTTATTCCAGTATTCAGATGGCTTGATTTGAAGCTCTCTATGGTAGACGGTGTAGATCTCCAATGGGTTGGTTCAAAGTTAGTGAGGCCTCAGTTATAGGGCCTGACTTAGTAGTCTATGACTTAGAGAAAGTCCAGTTGATCAGAGAAAGAATTTGGGCTGCTCAGAGCCGACATAAGTCTTATGCAGATGTGCGTAGAAAAGATCTCATGCTCGAGATTAGTGACTATGTCTTTCTAAAGATCTCTCCCATGAATGGAGTGAAGAGTTTTGGCAAGAAGGGAAGGCTCAGTCCCAGATATGTTGGTCCCTTCAAAATTGTCAGTCGCTACGCCAAGGTAGTTTATGAGCCCGAATTGCCTTTGGATATAGTCTTAGTTCATCCAGTCATCCATGTCTCTTTGCTCAAGATGTGTATAGGTGACTCAACAGTTGTAGTCCCTATTTAGAGCATAGATGTTCAGAACAACCTCTCTTATGAGGATATTCCAGTCAATATTCTAGACTATCAGACACGCAGACTGAGGAACAAATAAGCCCTTCTAGTCAAAGTT
The DNA here is from genome assembly GCA_030864215.1 of Capsicum pubescens. Taxonomy (NCBI): domain Eukaryota; kingdom Viridiplantae; phylum Streptophyta; class Magnoliopsida; order Solanales; family Solanaceae; genus Capsicum; species Capsicum pubescens. The sequence goes on from CM061546.1 coordinate 225,526,858, forward strand.
CTTTGGAGGAATCAGTCCTTCGAGGGAGATAATTGGGAAACAGAAGTTGACATGCCTACCAAGTATTGTCACCTCTTCCCGGCTAACTCATATCTAGCTCAAGACAATATTTCTCCTTAATCTTTTCAATTTTAATATCTAGATTTTAGTTACGACTTGGTATCCCTCTCTTGTTCAAAATTCCATTTTTACACTTAGTACTAGGTACCATTGCATATTTAACCATATGTTAATGCATCATATTATTCATGTGTTCATACATCAGACATGCATTCTAATTGTGAGAAGCTAAGTTATATGAAATCCCAATCATGTATTCATGTATAAGCTCAGTCGTAATGTCATGCTTCAAATATGCATGCCCAATACAAGTCTCAAAAATGTCAGTTATGTAGTCTTGTTTCAGTATTCCTGTTCAGTATGTACTTTGGCTTATCGATTCTCCCCTCTCAGTAAGGTTTATTCGAGGATGAATTTTCTCAAGGGGGAGACATTGTAATACCCCAAAGTTTCAAAGCTAATTTTATCCCAAGAATGTCTAGTATTATCTTCTAAATTGAGTGATGTTTATTCCATGAGTAATTTATAAGATTTTAACTTTTTTTCATGTGGGAAATTCAATAAGCTTTCCATCGATTTAATATTCACCAAATCCAATAACCAAGTAAGAAGTTATGACTAGAAGATATGCTAAGGGAATTTGCAATTGATTTCAAGGGTAGTTGGGATAACCAATTGCCTTTGATTTAGTTTACATACCATAATTGATATCATTATAGTATTCGGATGGCTCCCGTCAAAGATATCTATGGTAGGAGGTGCAAATCTCTAATTGGTTGGTTTGAAGTTAGTGAGGCCTCTGTCATAGGTCCTGACTTAGTATTAGATGCCTTAGAAAAAGTCTAGTTGATCAGAGAGAGACTCCGGGCTGCTTAGAGACGACAAAAGTCTTATGCAGATATTCATAGAAAGGATCTCGAGTTCGATATTAGTGACTATATCTATCCAAAGGTCTCTCCCATGAAGGAAGTGAAGAAGTTTGGCAAGAACGGAAATCCCAGTCCCCGATATGTCGATCCCTTCAAAATTCTTAGTCGCTTTGGCATGGTAGCTTATGATCTCGAATTGCCTTTGGATCTAGCCTCAGTTCAACCAGTCTTCCATGTCTATTTTCCCAAGAAGAGTATAGGTGACTCACCAATTGTAGTTCCTATTTAGAGCATAGATGTTCAGAAAATCCTGTCTTATGAGGAGATTCTAGTAAAAATTCTAGACTATCAGACTCACAGACTGAGGAAAAAAGAAGTCCCTCTAGTCAAAGTTCTTTGGTGGAATAAGTCCGTTGAGGGAGATACTTGGAAAATAGAAGCAGACATTCGTACCAAGTATCCCCACCTCTTCCCCACTAACATAGATCTAGCTCAAGAAAATAATTTTCCTTAAGCTTTTCAGTTTGCATGTCCAGATTTTAGTTACGATTTGGTATCGGTCTCATTTTTAGAATTCCATCTTTATACTTGGTAATAGGTACCATTGCATATTATTTCATATGTTAATGCATCAGATTATGCATGTGATCATGCATCAGACATGCATTCTCATTGTGAGAAGCTAAGTTATCAGAAATCCAAGTCATGTGTTCATTTATCAGCTCAGTCATAAAATCATGCTTCAGACATGCATGTCCAGTACAAGTCTCAAAAATGTCAGTAATATTGTCTTGTTTAAGTATTGATGTTCAGTATGTACTTTGACTTATCATTTCTCCCTTCTCAGTCAGTCTTAGTCGAGGACAAATGTTCTCAAGGGGGAGAAATTGTAATACCCCGAAGTTTCCAAGCTAATTTCATCCCAAAAATTTCTATTATTGTCTTCTAAATAGAATGATGTTTATTCCATGAGTAATTTATAAGATTTTCACTTTTTTTCATGTGGGAAATTCAATAAGCTTTCCATCGATATATGATTTTCCTAAATACAATAACCAGGTAAGAAGTTATGACAATAATATATGCTAAGGGCGTTTGCAATTGATTTCAATGGTAGTTGGGATGACCACTTGCCTTTGATTGAATTTGCATACAATAATAGTTATCTTTTTAGTATTTGGATATCTCTATTCAAAGATCTCTATGGTAACAGGTGTAGATCTCCAATTAGTTGGCTCAAAGTTATTGCGGCCTCAGTTATAGGGCCTGACTTAGTAATCAATGCCTTAGAGAAAGTCCAGTTGATCAGACAAAGACTCTGGGATACTCAGAGCCAACATAAGTCATATGCATATGTGCGTAGAAAGGATCTTGAGCTCTATATTAGTAACTATATCTATCTAAAGATCTCTCCCATGAATTGAGTAAAGACGTTCAGCAAGAAGGAAAATCTCAGTCCCCGATATGTCATTCCCTTCAAAATTTTCAGTCGCTTCACCAAGGTAGCTTATGAGCTTGAATTACCTTCGGATCTAGCCTCAGTTCATATAGTCTTCGATGTCTTTTTTCTCAAGAAGTTTATAGCTGACTCAACAGTTGTAGTCCCCATTTAGAGCATAGATGTTCAGAACAACCTCTCTTATGAGGAGATTCCAATAAAAATTCTAGACTATTAGACTTGCGGATGGAGGAATAAGAAAATCCATCTAGTTAAAGTTCTTTGGTGGAATTAGCTCGTTGAGGGAGATAGTTAGGAAATAGAAGCTGACATGCATACCAAGTATCCTCACCTTTTACCCACTAACTCAGATCTAGCTCAAGATAACAGTTCTCCGTAAACTTTTCAGTTTTCGTGTCCACATTCAGTTATGACTTGGTATCATTCTCATGTTTAGAATTCCATTTTTACACTTGGTACTAAGTACCATTGCAATACTTTTATATGTTAATGCATCAGATTATTCATGTGTTCATGCATCAGACATGAATTCTCATTGGGAGAAACTCAGTTATCATAAATGTCAGTCATGTCTTCATTTATTAGCTCAGTTATAAAATCATGCATCAGATATGCATGCTCAGTACAAGTCTCAGAAATGTAAGTTTTGTAGTCTTGTTTTAGTATTTATGCTCAGCGTGTACTTCAGCTTATCGTTTCTCCCCTTTCAATCATTCTTATATTAGGAAAAATGTTATCAAGGGGGAGATATTGTCATGTGATAAATTCAATAAGCTCTCCATCGATATAAGATTCTCCTAAATCTAATAACCAGGTAAGAAGTTATCACTAGAAGATTTGCTAAAGGTAAGCACAATTGATTTCAAGGGTAGTTGGGATGACCAATTGCCTTTGATTGAGTTTGCATACAACAATAGCTATCATTCCAGTATTCAGATGGCTCTAATCAAAGTTATCTATGGTAGGAGGTGAAGATCTCCAATTGGTTTGTTCAAAGTTAGTGCTGCCTCAGTTATAGGGCTTGACTTAGTATTCGATGCCATAGAGATAGTCCAGTTTATCAGAGAAGTACTTCGGGCTTCTTAGAGCCGACATAAGTCTTATGGAGATGTTCGTAGAAATTATCATGAGCTATAGATTAGTGACTATGTCTATCTAAAGATCTCTCTCATGAAGGGAGTGTAGAGGTTCAGAAAAATAGGAAATCTCAGTCCCTGGTATGTCGGTCCCCTAAAATTTCTTAGTCGTTTTGGCAAGGTAGCTTATGAGCTCGAATTGACTTAGGATCTAGCCTCATTTCATCCAGTCTTCTATGTCTCTTTGCTCAGGAAGTGTATAGGTGACTCAACAGTTGTCGTCCTTATTTAAAGCATAGATGTTCAGAGCAACCTCTCTTTGGAGGAGATTCTAGTCAAAATTCTAGACTATCAGACTCGCAGACTGAGGAACATAAAAGTCCCTCTAGTCAAAGTTCTTTGGCGGAATCTGTCCGTTAAGGGAGCTAATTGGGAAACAGAAGCTGACATGCATATCAAGTATCCTCACCTCTTCCCCACTACCTCAGATCTAGCTCAAGACAACAGTTCTCCTTAAACTCTTCAGTTTTCATGTCCAGATTTTAGTTATGACTTAGTATCCGTCTCATGTTCAGAATTCCATTTTTACACTTGGTACTAAGTACCATTTCAATTAAGTTATATATTAATGCATCATATTATTCTTGTGTTCATGCATCAGACATGAATTCTCATTGTGAGAAACTCAATTATCAGAAATCTCATTCATGTTTTTATGTATCATCTAGTCATAAAATCATCCATCAAATATGCATGCTCCGCACAAGTCTCAGAAATGTCAGTTTTGTAGTCTTGTTTCAGTATTAATGTACATTGTGTACTTCGTCTTATTGTTTCTCCTCTTTTAGTCATTCTTATTCGAGGACAAATGTACTCAACGAGGAGATATTGTAATACCCTAAAGATTCCTAGCTAATTTCATCCAAAGAATGTCTAGTATTATTTTATAAATTTAATGATGTTTATTCTATTTGGAATTTATATGATTTTCACTTTTTTTTATGTGGGAAATTCAATATGCTTTCCATCGATATAAGATTCACCCTAATCTGATAACCAAGTAAGAAGTTATGACTAGAAGATATGTTGAAGGCATGTGCAATTGATTTCAAGGGTAGTTGGGATCACCACAAGAATTTGATAGAGTTTGCATAAAACAATAGTTATAATTCCAGTATTCGGATGGCTCTATTTAAATCTCTCTATGGTAGGAGGTGCAGATCTCCAATTGGTTGGTTCGAAGTTAGTGCAGCCTCAGTTATAGGGCCTAACTTAGTATTCTATACCTTAGAGAAAGTCCAGTTGATCAGAGAAAGACTCCGGGCTGCTCAGAGCCGACATATGTCTTATGCAGATGTGTATAAAAAGGATCTTGAACTCGATATTAGTAACTAGGTCTATCTAAATATCTCTCCCAAGAAGGGAATAAAGAAGTTCGGAAATAAGGGAAATCTTAGTCCCCTTCATAATTCTCAGTCGCTTCGGTAAGGTAGCTTATGACCTCGAATCGCCTTTGAATCTAGCCTCACTTCATCTGGTCATCCATGTCTCTTTGCTCAAGATGTGTATAGGTGACTCAACAGTTGTAGTCCCTCTTTAGAGCATAGATGTTTAGAATGGCCTCTCTTATGAGTAGATTCCATTCAAAATTCTAGATTATCAGACTCACAGACTGAGGAACAAAAAACTCCCTCTAGTTAAAGTTTTTTGGAGGAATCAGTCCGTTGAGGGAGATAGTTTAGAAATAGAAGCTGAAATGCATTCCATGTATCCTCACCTCTTCCCCGCTAACTCAGATCTAGCTTAAGGCAATAGTTCTCCTTAAGATTTTCAGTTTTCATGTCCACATTCCAGTTATGACTTGGTTTCCATCTCATGTTCATAATTATATTTTTGTACTTGATACTAAGTACCATTGCATATTCAGTCATATGTTAATGTATCAGATTATTCATGTGTTCATGCATAAGACATGCATTCTAATTATGAGTAACTCAATAATGAGAAATCTCAGTCAGGTGTTCATGTATCATCTCAGTCATAAAATTATGCATCAGCTATGCACGCTCAGTACAAGTCTTAAAAATGTAAATTATGTAGTCTTGTTTCAGTATTCATGTTCAGTGTGTACTTTGGCTTATCGTTTCTCCCCTCTAAATCAGAGTTATTCAAGGACAAATGTTCTCAAGGGGGAGATATTATAATACCCTGAATTTTTAAAGTTAATTTCATCCCAAGAATATCTGGTATTATCTTCTAAATTGAATGATGTTTATTCGATGAGGAATTTATAAGATTTTCACTTTTTGTCATGGGGGAAATTCAATAAGCTTTCCATCAATATAAGACTCACCAAAATCCAATAACCGGGTAAGAAGTTATGACTAGAAGTTATGCTATGGGCATGTGCAATTGATTTCAAGGGTAGTTGGGATGGCCAGTTCCCTTTGATTCAGTTTACATACAACAATAGCTATCATTCCAGTATTGGATAACTCCATTCAAAGCTCTGTATGGTTGGAGGTGCATATATCCAATTGGTTGGTTCGAAGTTAGTCAAGCCTCTTTTATAGGGCCTGACTTAGTATTCGAGGCATTAGAGAAAGTCCAGTTGATCAGAGAAAGACTCCGGGATGCTCAAAGCCAACATAATTCTTATACAGATGTGTTTAGTAAGGATCTCGAGCTCGAGATTATTAACTATGTCTATCTAAACATCACTCTTACAAAGGGAGTCAAGAGGTTAGGCAAGAAGGGAAATCTCAGTCCCCGATATATAGGTCCCTTCAAAATTCTCAGTTTCTTCGGCAAGGTAGCTTATGAGCTCGAATTGCCTTCGGATCTAGCCTCAGTTCATCCAGTCTACCATGTCTCTTTGCTCAAGAAGTATATAGGTGACTCAGCAGTTGTAGTCCCTATATAGAGCATAGATGTTCAGAACAACCTGTCTTATGAGGAGATTCTAGTCAAAATTCTAGACTATCAGACTCGTGGACTGAGGAACAAAGAAGTCGATCTAGTCAAATTTATTTGTTGGAATCAGTCCGTTGAGGGAGCTACTTGGGAAACAGAAGTTGACATGCGTACCAAGTATCCTCACCTCTTCCTCACTAACTCAGATCTAGCTCAAGATAATAGTTTTACTTAAGCTGTTTAGTTTTCATGTCAAGATTTTAATTACGACTTGGTATCCATCTCATGTTTATAATTCCATTTTTACTCTTGATACTAAGTACCATTTCATATTAAGTTATATGTTAATGCATAAGATTATTCATGTATTCATGCATAAGACATGCATTCTAACTGTGAGAAACTTAGTTAATAGAAATCTTAGTCAGGTGTTCATGTATCAACTCAGTCATAAAATGATGCATCAGATATGCACGCTTAGCACAAATCTTAAAAATGTCAGTTATGTAGTCTTGTTTCAGTATTCATGTTCAGTGTGTACTTTAGCATATCGTTTCCTCCTTCTCAATCAGTTTTATTCGAGGACTAATGATCTCAAGGGGGATATATTGTAATACACAAAATTTTCAAAGCTAATTTCATCCCAAGAATGCCTTGTATTATCTTCTAAATTGAATGATATTTATTCGATGAGGAATTTATACGGTTTTCACTTTTTGTCATGTGGGAAATTCAATAAACTTTCCATCAATATAAGACTCACAAAAATCCGATAACCGAGTAAGAACTTATGACTAGAAGATATAATATGGATGTGTGCAATTGATTTCAAGGGTAGTTGGGATGACCACTTGCCTTTGATTGAGTTTGCATACAACAATAACTATCATTCCAGTTTTCGGATGGCTCCATTCAAAGCTCTCTATGGTAGGAGGGGCAGATATCCAATTGGTTGGTTTGAAGTAATTCAAGCCTAAGTTATTGGGCTTGACTTAGTATTTAAGTCCTTAGAGAAAGTCCAGTTGATCAGAGAAAGACTCCGGGCTTCTCAGAGCCGACAAAAGTCTTATACATATATGCGTAGTAAGGATCTCGAGCTCGATATTAGTGACTTTCTCTATCTAAAGATATCTCCCACGAAGGGAGTGAAGAAGTACAACAAGAAGTGAAAGTTCTGTACCCGATGTATATGTCCCTTCAAAATTCTCAGTCTCTTCGGCAAGGTAGCGTATGAGATCAAATTACATTCGGATTGAGCCTCAGTTCATCCAGTCTACCATGTCTTTATATTCATAAAGTATATAGGTGACTCCGAAGTTGTATTCCTTATTTAGAGCATAGATGTTAAGAATAGCCTCTTTTATGACGAGATTCTAGTCAAAATTCTAGACAATCAGTCTCATAGACTGAGGAACAAAGGAGTCCCTGTTGTCAAAGTCCTTTGGAAGTATCAGTCTGTTGAGGGTGATACTTGGGAAACAAAAGATGACATGCATACTAAGTATCCTAACCTCTTTCCCTCTAACTAAAATCTAGCTCAAGACAACAATTCTCCTTAAGTTTTTCTATTTTTATGTCCAGATTTCAGTTACTTCTTGGTATCTGTCTGATGTTCAGAGTTCCATTTTTCCACTTGGTACTAAGTACCATTGCATATTAAGTCATATGTTAATGCATCAGATTATTCATGTGTTCTTGCATCAGGCATGCATTCTCATTGTGAGAAACTTAGTTATCAGAAATATCAGTCATGTGTTTATGTATCCGCTCGGTCATAAAATCATGCTTCAAATATGCATGCTCATTACAAGTCTCAAAAATTTCAGTTATTTAGTCTTGTTTCAGTATTCAAATGTAGCGTGTACTTTAGCTTATCATTTCTCCCCTCTCAGTCAGTCTTATTCAAGGACAAATATTCTAAAGAGGGAGATATTGTAATACCCTAAAGTTTCTAAGATAATTTCATCCTAAGAATGTATAGTATTATCTTCTAAATTGAATGATGTTTTTTCCATGAGGAATTTATAAGATTTTTAGTTTTCGTCGTGTGGGAAATTCAATAAGCTTTTCATTGATATATGATTCACCTAAATCCAATTACTAGATCAGAAGTTATGACTAGAAGATATGATAAGGGCATGTGCAACTGATTTCAAGGGTAGTTGGGATGACCACTTGCCTTTGATTGAGTTTACATACAATAATATCTATCATTCCTGTATTCGGATGGCTCCATTCGAAGCTCTCTATGGTAGGAGGAGCAAATCTCTATTTAGTTGGTTCGAAGTGAGTCAAGCCTAAGTTATAGGGCCTTACTTAGTATTCGATGCCTTAGAGAAAGTTCAGTTGATCAGAGTAAGACTCTGGGATGCTCTGAACTGACACAAGACTTATGAAGATGTGGGTAGTAAGTATGTCGAGCTCAATATTAGTGACTATGTCTATCTAAAGATCTCTCCAGCGATAGGAGTGAAGAGGTTCGACAAGTACGGAAAACTCAGTCCCCAAAATGTAGGTCACTTCAAAATTCTAAGTCGCTTCGACAAAGTAGCTGATGAGCTTAAATTGCCTTCGGATATAGCCTTAGTTCATCCATTCTACCATGTCTCTTTGCTCAAGAAGTATATAGGTGAATCAGTAGTTCTAGTCACTATTTAAAGCATACATGTTCAAAATAGCATCCCTTATGAGGAGATTCTAGTCAAAATTCTAGACTATCAGACTCGTAGACTGAGGAACAAAGAAGTCCCTCTAGTCAAAGTTCTTTGGTGGAATCAATATGTTTATGGAGATACTTGGAAAATAGAAGCTGACATGCATATAAAGTATCTTCACCTATTCCCCTCTAACTCAGATCTAGCTCAAGACAATAGCTCTCCTTAAGCTTTTCAGTTTTCATGTCCATATTTTAGTTACTACTTGGAATCCATATCATGTTTAGAATTCCACTTTTACACTTGGTACTAAGTACCATTGCATATTCAGTCATATGTTAAGGCATCAGATTATTTATCTGTTCATGCATCAGACATGTATTCTCATTGTGAGAAATTCAGTTATAAAAAATATCAGTCATGTGTTCATGTATCAACTCAGTCATAAAATCATGCATCTGATATGCATGATCATTACAATTCTCAGAAATGTAGTTTATGTAGTCTTGTTTTAGTATTTGTGTTCAGTGTGTACTTCGGCCTGTCGTTTCTCCCCTCCGAGTCAGTCTTATTCGAGGACAAATGTTCTCAAGGGGGAGAAATTGTAATACCCCAAAGATTCCAAGCTAATTTCATCCCAAGAATGTCTAGTATTATATTCTAAATTGAATAAGGTTTATTCCATGTGGAATTTAAAAGATTTTCACTTTTTGTCATGTGGGAAATTTAATAAGCTTTCAATTGATATAAGATTCGCCCAAATTCAATAACCAGATAAGAAGTTATGACTAAAAGATATGCTAAGGGCGTGTGCAATTGATTTCAAGGGTCGTTGGGATGACAACTTTCCGTTGATTGAGTTTACATACAATAATAGCTATGATTCCAGTATTAAGATGGTTTCATTCATAGCTCTCTATTGTAGGGGGTGCAGATCTCTAATCGTTTGGTTTGAAGTTAGTGAGGCCTCAGTTATAGGTCTTGACTTTGTATTTTATGCCAGAGAGATGTCCAGTTGATCAAAGAAAGACTCCGGGATGCTCAGAGCCGACATAACTCTTATGCTAATGTTACTAGTAAGTATCTCAAGATCTAGATTAGTTACTATGTCTATCTAAAGATCTCTCCCATGAAGGGAGTGAAGAGGTTCGACAAGAAATGAAAGCTCATTGCCCAATATGTCGGTCCCTTAAAAATTCTCTGTCGCTTTGGCAAGGTAGCTTATGAGCTCTAATTTCCATTAGATTTAGATTTAGTTCATATGGTCTTTTATGTATCATTTCTCAATAAGTTTATAGGTGACTTAGCAGTTGTAGTCCCTATTTAGAGCATAGGTGTTCAGAACGACCTCTCTTATTAGGAGATTCAAGTAAAAAATCTAGACTACCAGACTCGCAGACTGAGGAACAAAAAGTCCCTCTAGTCAAAGTTCTTTAACAGAATCAATCCGTTGAGGGTGCTACTTGGGAAACATAAGCTGGCAGCATACCAAATATCCTCACCGCTTCTCCGCTAACTCGATCTAGCTCTAGACAACAATTCACTTTAAGCTTTTTTGTTTTCACATCTAGATTTCTGTTATGACTTAGTATCCGTCTCGTGTTCAGAATTCCATTTTTACACTTGGTACTAAGTACCATTGCATATTCAGTCATATGTTAATGCATCAGATTATTCATGTGTTCTTGCATGAGGCATACATTCTCATTGTGAGAAACTCAGCTATCAGAAATCTCAGTCATGTGTTCATGTATCATCTCAGTCATAAAATCATGCATCAGATATGCATGCTCATTCCAAGTCTCAGAAATGTTAGTTATGCATTCTTGTTTTAGTATTCACGTTTAGTGTGTAATTTAGCTTATTGTTTCTCCCCTCTCAGTAAGTCTTATTCGAGGACTAATATTCTTAAGAGGGAGATCATGTAAGACCCTAAAGTTTCCAAGATAATTTCAACTTAAGAATTTCTAGTATTATCTTCTAAATTGAATGATGTTTATTCCATGATGAATTTATAAGATTTTATGTTTTTGTCATGTGGGAAATTCAATAAGCTTCCCATCGATATAAGATTTGCCTAAATCCAATAACCAAATCAGAAGTTATGACTAAAAGATATGCTAAGGGCGTGTGCAACTGATTTCAACGGTAGTTGGGATGACCACTTTCCTTTGATTGACTTTGCATATAATAATAGCTATCACTCCTATATTCGGATGGCTCCATTCGAAGCTATTTATGGTAGACTGAGGAACAAAGAAGTCCCTCTAGTCAAAGTTCTTTGGTGGAATCAATATGTTTATGGAGATACTTGGAAAATAGAAGCTGACATGCATATAAAGTATCTTCACCTATTCCCCTCTAACTCAGATCTAGCTCAAGACAATAGCTCTCCTTAAGCTTTTCAGTTTTCATGTCCATATTTTAGTTACTACTTGGAATCCATATCATGTTTAGAATTCCACTTTTACACTTGGTACTAAGTACCATTGCATATTCAGTCATATGTTAAGGCATCAGATTATTCATCTGTTCATGCATCAGACATGTATTCTCATTGTGAGAAATTCAGTTATCAAAAATATCAGTCATGTGTTCATGTATCAGCTCAGTCATAAAATCATGCATCTGATATGCATGATCATTACAATTCTCAGAAATGTAGTTTATGTAGTCTTCTTTTAGTGTTTGTGTTCAGTGTGTACTTCGGCCTATCGTTTCTCCCCTCTGAGTCAGTCTTATTCGAGGACAAATGTTCTCAAGGGGGAGAAATTGTAATACCCCAAAGATTCCAAGATAATTTCATCCCAAGAATGTCTAGTATTATATTCTAAATTGAATAAGGTTTATTCCATGTGGAATTTTAAAGATTTTCACTTTTTGTCATGTGGAAAATTTAATAAGCTTTCAATTGATATAAGATTCGCCCAAATTCAATAACCAGATAAGAAGTTATGACTAAAAGATATGCTAAGGGCGTGTGCAATTGATTTCAAGGGTCGTTGGGATGACAACTTTCCGTTGATTGAGTTTACATACAATAATAGCTATGATTCCAGTATTCAGATGGTTTCATTCATAGCTCTCTATTGTAGGTGGTGCAGATCTCTAATCGGTTGGTTTGAAGTTAGTGAGGCCTCAGTTATAGGTCTTGACTTTGTATTTTATGCCAGAGAGATGTCAAGTTGATCAAAGAAAGACTCCGGGATGCTCAGAGCCGACATAACTCTTATGCTAATGTTACTAGTAAGGATCTCGAGATCTAGATTAGTTACTATGTCTATCTAAAGATCTCTCCCATGAAGGGAGTGAAGAGGTTCGACAAGAAATGAAAGCTCATTCCCCAATATGTCGGTCCCTTAAAAATTCTCAATCTCTTTGGCAAGGTAGCTTATGAGCTCTAATTTCCATTATATTTAGATTTAGTTCATACGATCTTTTATGTATCTTTTCTCAATAAGTTTATAGGTGACTTAGCAGTTGTAGTCCCTATTTAGGGCATAGGTGTTCAGAATGACCTCTCTTATAAGGAGATTCAAGTAAAAAATCTAGACTACCAGACTCGCAGACTGAGGAACAAAAAGTCCCTCTAGTCAAAGTTCTTTAACAGAATCAATCCATTGAGGGTGCTACTTGGGAAACATAAGCTGACATGCATACCAAATATCCTCACCGCTTCTCCACTAACTCGATCTAGCTCTAGACAACAATTCTCTTTAAGCTTTTCAGTTTTCACATCTAGATTTCTGTTATGACTTAGTATCCGTCTCGTGTTCAGAATTCCATTTTTACACTTGGTACTAAGTACCATTGCATATTCAGTCATATGTTAATGCATCAGATTATTCATGTGTTCTTGCATGAGGCATACATTCTCATTGTGAGAAACTCATCTATCAGAAATCTCAGTCATGTGTTCATGTATCATCTCAGTCATAAAATCATGCATCAGATATGCATGCTCATTCCAAATCTCAGAAATGTCAGTTATGCATTCTTGTTTCAGTATTCACGTTTAGTGTGTACTTTAGATTATTGTTTCTCCCCTCTCAGTAAGTCTTATTCGAGGACTAATATTCTTAAGAGGGAGATCATGTAAGACCCTAAAGTTTCCAAGATAATTTCAACTTAAGAATTTTTAGTATTATCTTCTAAATTGAATGATGTTTATTCCATGAGGAATTTATAAGATTTTATGTTTTTGTCATGTGGGAAATTCAATAAGCTTCCCATCGATATAAGATTTGCCTAAATCCAATAACCAAATCAGAAGTTATGACTAAAAGATATGCTAAGGGCGTGTGCAACTGATTTCAACGGTAGTTGGGATGACCACTTTCCTTTGATTGACTTTGCATATAATAATAGCTATCACTCCTATATTCGGATGGCTCCATTCGAAGCTATTTATGGTAGGAGGTGCAGATCTCTAATTGGTTGGTTCGAACATAGTCAAGCCTTAGTTATAGGGCCTGACATATTATTCGATGCCTTAGAGAAAGTCTAGTTGAATAGAGAAAGACTCTGGGATGCTCTGAGCCGACATTAGTCTTATGCAGATGTGGGTAGTAAGGATGTTGAGCTCGAGATTAGTTACTATGTCTATCTAATGATCTCTCCAATGAAGGGAGTGAAGAGGTTTGACAATAAATGAAAGCTCAGCCCCCGATATGTCGGTCCCTTCAAAATTCTAAGTCGTTTTGGCAAAGGCAGCTTATGATCTCTACTTGCCTTTGTATCTAGATTCATTTCATCCAGTCTTCCATATCTCTTTGGTCAAGAAGTTTATAGGTGACTCAGTAGTTGTAGTCCATATTTAGAGCATGGATTTTCAGAACAGCCTCTCTTATGCGGAGATTCCAGTCAAAATTCTAGACTATTAGACTCACAGACTGAGGAACAAAGAAGTCCCTCTAGTAAAAGTTCTTTGGCGGAATCAGTCTATTGAGGGAGATACTTGGGAAACAGAAGATGACATGCATACCAAGTATCCTTTCATCTTCCTCGATAACTCAGATCTAACTCAAGACAACAGTTCTCCTTAAGATTTTGAGTTTTCATGTCCATATTTTAGTTACAACTTGGTATCCGTCTTATGTTTAGAATTCCCATTTTATACTTGGCACTATGTACCATTGCATATTTAGTCATATGTTAATGCATCAGATTATTCATGTGTTCATGCATCAGACATGCATTCTCATTGTGAGAAACTCAGTTATTAGAAATCTCAGTCGTGTGTACAGGTATCAGCTCAGTCATAAAATTATACATCAGATATTTATGTTCACTATGTACTTCGTCTTATCGTTTCTCCCCCCACAGTCAGTCTTATTCAAGGAAAAATGTTCTCAAGGGGGAGATATTATAATACCCCGAAGTTTCCAAGCTAATTTCATCCCAAGAATGTCTAGTATTATCTTCTAAATTGAATAATGTTTATTTCATGAGGAATTTATAATATTTTCACTTTTTGTCATGTGGGAAATTAAATATGCTTTCCATTCATATAAGATTAGCCCAAATCCAATAACCAGGTAAGAAGTTATGACTAGAAGATATGCTAAGGGCATGCGCAATTAATTTTAAGGGTAGTTCGGATGACCACTTGCCTTTGATTGAATTTGCATACAACAATAACTATCATTCCATTATTTGAATAGCTCAATTTGAAGCTCTCTATTGTAGGAGGTGCAGATCTCTAATTGGTTGGTTCGGAGTTAGTGAGGCCTTTGTTATAGGGCCTGACTTAGTATTCGATGCCTTAGAGATAGTCCAGTTGATCAGAGAAAGACTCTGGGCCGCATAGAGATGATATAAGTCTTATGCAGATGTGCATAGAAAGGATCTCGAGCTCTAGATTAGTGACTATGTCTATCAAAAGATCTCTCCCAAGAAGGGAGTGAAGAGGTTCGTCAAGAAGGTATAGCTCATTCCACGATAAGTCGATCCCTTCAAAATTCTCAGTCGCTTCGGCAAGGTAACTTATGAGGTAGAATTGCATTCGGATCTTGCCTCAGTTAATCCATTCTTCCATGTCTCTTTTCTAATGAAGTGTATAGGTGACTCAGCAGTTGTAGTCCCTATTTAGAGAATAGATGTTCTGAACAACCTCTCTTCTAAGGTGATTGCAGTCAAAATTCTAGATTATCAGACTCGCAGACTAAGGAACAAATAAGTCCCTCTAGTCAAAGCTCTTCGGCGAAATCAGTCCATTGAGGGAGCTATTTTGGAAATTGATGCTGACATACAGACAAAGTATCCTAACCTCATCCTCTCTAGCTCAGATCTAGCTCAAGACAACAGTTCTCATTATGCTTTTCAGTTTTCATGTCCAGATTTCAATTACTACTTGGTATCCGTCTCATGTTCAGAATTCTATTTTGACACTTGGTACTAAGTACCATTGTATATTCAGTTGTAAGTTAATGCATCAGATTATTCACGTGTTCATCCATCAGATATGTATTCTAATTGGGAGAAACTTAGTTATCAGAAATCTCAGTCATAAAATCATGCTTCAAATCTGCATGCTAAGACAATTCTTTGAAATATCAATTTTTTAGTCTTGTATCAGTATTCGTGTTCAGTGTGTACTTTGTCTTATCATTTATCCCCTCTAAGTCATCTTATTCAAGGACAAATGTTCTCAGGGGAGAGATATTGTAATACCCCAAAGTTTTAAAGCTAATTTAATCCCAAGAATGTCTAGTATTATCATCTAAATTTAATGATGTTTATTCTATGAGGAATTTATAAGATTTACACTTTTGGTCATGTGGGAAATTCAGTAAGCTTTCAATCGATATAAGATTCGCCCAAATTCGATAACCGGGTAAGAAGTTATGACTAGAAGATATGCTAAGGGCGTGTGCAATTGATTTCAAGTGTAGTTGGGATTACCACTTGCCTTTTATTGAGTTTGCATACAACAGTAGCTATCATTCCAGTATTCTAATGTCTCAATTTGAAGATCTCTATTGTAGAAGGTGCAGATCTCCAATTGGTTGGTTTGAAATTAGTGAGCCCTCAGTTAAAGGGCCTGACTTAAATCTTATGCAAATATGTGTAGAAAGGATCTCGAGGTTGACATTAGTGACTATGTCTATCTAAAGATATCTACCATGAAGGGAGTGAAGAGGTTCGACAAGAAGGGAAAGCTCAGTCCTCGATTTGTCAGACCCTTCAAAATTCTCAGACGCTTTGGTAACGTAGTTTATAAGCTTGAATTGCCTCCGGATCTAGCCTCAATTCATCCAGTCTTCCATGTTTCTTTACTCAAGAAATGTATAGGTGACCCAGCAGTTGTAGTCCCAATTTATACCATAGATTTTCAGAATTGCCTGTCTTATGAGGAGATTCCAGTCAAAATTCTAGACTATCAGACTCGCAGACTTAGGAACAAAAAAATCCTTCTAGTCAAAGTTCTTTGGTGTAATAAGTTTGTTAAGGGAGCTACTTGGGAAACAAAAGTTGACATGTGTACCGAATATCCTCAAATCTTTCCCTCTAACTCAGATCAAGCTCAAGACAATAGTTCTCCTTACATTTTTCAGTTTTCAGGTCCTGATTTCAGTTGCGACTTGGTATCCGTCTCATGTTCAGAATTCCATTTTTACACTTTGTACTAAGTACCATTGCATATTCTGTCGTAGGTTAATACATAAGATTGTTCATGTGTTCATGCATCGGACATGCATTCTCATTGTGAGAAACTCAGTTATCAAAAATCTCAGTCATGTGTTCATGTATCAGCTCAGTCAAAAAATCTTGTATTAGTTATGCATGCTCAGTACAAGTCTGAGAAATATCAGTTATGTAGTCTTGTTTCAGTATTCATGTTCAGTGTGTACTTCAGCTTATCAAGTCTCCCCTCTCAGTTAGACTTATTCGAGGACAAATGTTCTCAAGGGGGAGATATTGTAATACCTTAAAGTTTCAAAACTAATGTAATCCTAAGAATATCTAGTATTATTAGCTAAATTTAATAAATTCTATTCTATGAGGAATTTATAAGATTTACACTTATTGTCATATGGCAAATTCAATAAGCTTTTCATCGATATAAGATTCGCCCAAATTCGATAACCGGGTAAGAAGTTATGACTAAAAGATATGCTAAGGGAATGTGTAATTGATTTCAAGGGAAGTTAGGATGACTACTTGCCTTTTATTGAGTTTGCATACAACAATAGCAATCATTCCAGTATTCGGATGGATCCATTCGAAGCTCTCTATGGTAGGAGGTGCAGATCTCCAATTTGTTGGTTCGAAGTTAGTGAGGCCTCATTTATAGGGACTGACATAGTATTCGAATTCTTAGAGAAAGTCCAGTTGATCAGAGAAAGATGCTGGGCTACTCAGAGCCGACATAAGTCTAATATAGATGTGCGTAGAGAGGATCTCAAGTACGATAGTAGTGACTTTTCTATATAAAGATCTCACCCATGAAGGGATTGAGGAGATTCGACAATAAGGGAAAGAACAGTCCCTGATATGTCGGTCCCTTCAAAATTCTCAGTCGCTTCAGCAAGGTAGCTTATTAGATCAAATTGCCATTGTATCAACCCTATGTTCATCCAGTTTTCCATGTCTCTTTGATCAAGAAGTGTATAGGTGACTCAGCAGTTTTAGTCCCTATTTAGAGCATAGATGTTCAGAACAACCTCTCTAATGAGGAGATTCCAGTCAAAATTCTAGACTATCAGATTTGCAGACTGAGGATCAAAGAAGTACCTCTAGTCAAAGATATTTCGCTGAATCAGTACGTTGAGGGTGCTACTTGGGAAACAGAAGATAATATATGTACCAACTATCATAACCTCTTCTGCGCTAACTCAGATCTAGCTAAAGATAATTGTTCTCCTAAAGTTTTTCAGTTTTCATATCTAGATTTCAGTTACGACTTGGCATCCGTCTCATGTTTAGAATTCCATTTTTACACTTGTTACTAAGTACCATTGCATGTTCTGTCATATGTTAATGCATATGATTATTCATGTGTTAATGCATAAGACATGCATTCTCAGTATGAGAAACTCAGTTATCAGAAATCTTAGTCATGTGCTCATGTATCAGCTCAGTCATAAAATTATGTATCAGATATGCATGCAAAGTAAAAGTCTTAGAAATGTCAATTATGTAGTCTTGTTAAAGTATTCATGTTCAGTTTGTACTTCATCTTATCGTTCACCCCTTTCAGTTAGTCTTTTTCGAGGACAAATGTTCTCAAGGGGGAGATATTGTAATACCCCAAACTTTCAAAGATAATGTCATCCCAAGAATGTCTAGTATTATCTTTTAAATTGAATGAATTTTATTCCATGAGGAATTTATAAAATTTACACTTTTTGTCATATGGGAAATTAAATAAGCTTTCCATCGATATAAGATTCGCCCAAAACCGATAACCGGGTAAGAAGTTATGACTAGAATATATACTAAGGGTGTGTGCAATTGATTGCACGGGTAGTAAGGATGACCACTTGACTTTTATTTAGTTATCATACAATAACAACTATCATTTTAGTATTAAGATGGATCAATTCTAAGCTCTCTACGGTAGGAGATGTAGATCTCTAGTTGGTTGGTATAAAGTTAGTGAAGACTCAGTTATAGGGACTGACTTAGTATTCGATGCATTAAATAATGTCCAGTGGATCAGAGAAATACTCCGGGCTGCTCAGAGATGACATAATTCTTTTGTAGATATGCGTCGAAAGGATCTTGAGCTTGAGATTAGAGACTATGTCTATCTAAAGATCTCTCCCATGAAGGGATTGAACAAGTTCAACAAGAAGGGAAAGCTCAGTCCTCTATAGGTCGGTCCCTTAAAAATTCTCAATCGCTTCCACAAGATAGCTTATGAGATCGAATTGCCTTCGGATCTATCCTATGTTCATCCAGTCTTCCATGTCTCTTTTCTCAAGATGTGTGTAGGTGACTCAGCAGTTGTTGTCCCTATTTAGCGCATATATGCTCAGAACAACCTCTCTTATAAGGAGATTCCAATCAAATTTCTAGACTATCAGACTCGCAAACTGAGGAACAAAGAAGTCCCTCTAGTCAAAGTTCTTTGGGAAACAAAAGCTGACATTCGTACCAAGTATCCTCAACTCTTCCCATGCTAACTCAAATCTAGATCAAGACAACAGTTCTCCTTAAGATTTTCAGTTTTAATATCAAAATTTTAGTTACGACTTGGTATCTGTCTCATGTTCAGAATTACATTTTTACCCTTGGTCTAAAGTACCATTGAATATGTAGTCTTATGTTAATGCATTAGTTTATTCATGTGTTTATGCATCAGACAAGCATTCTCATTATGAGAAACTCAGTTATCAGAAATCTCAGTCATGTGTTTATGTATCAGCTCAATCATAAATTATGCAAAAGATATGCATGCTCATTAAGAGTCTCAGAAATGTCAGTTATGTAGTCTTGTTTCAGTATTCATGTTCAGTGTGTACTTCGGCTTATTGTTTCTCCCCTCTCAGTCAGTCTTATTCGAGGGCAAATGTTCTCAAGGGGGAGATATTGTAATACCCTAAAGATTCCAAGATAATTTCATCCCATGAATGTTTAGTATTATCTTCTAAATTGAATGATGTTTATTCCATGAGAAATTTATAAAAATTACACTTTTTGTCATGTGGGTAATGCAATAAGCTTTCCATCGATATGAGATTCACCAAAATTCGATAACCAGGTAATAAGTTAACACTAAAAGATATAAATAGGAGAATGTGCAATTAATTTAAAGGTTAGTTGGGATGACCACTTTCCTTTTGATTAAGTTTGCATACAATAATAGCTGTCATTCCAGTATTCAGATGGATCCATTCGAAGCTCTCTATGGTAGGAGGTGTAAATCACAAATTGGTTGGTTAGAAAATAGTGAGGCCTTAGTTATATGGCCTGACTTAGTATTCAATGCCTTTGAGAAAGTCCAACATAAGTCTTATGTAGATGTGCGTAGAAAGGATCTCAAACACGAGATTAGTCTCTATGTCTATCTAATGATCTCTCCCATAAAGTTAGTGAAGAGGTTTGGAAAGAAGGGAAAGATTAGTTATCGATATGTCGGTCCCTTCAAAATTATCAATCGCTTCGGCAAATGAGCTTACAAGCTCAAATTGCCTTTATATCTAGCCTCAGTTCATCCAGTCTTCCATGTCTCTTTGCTCAAGAAGTGTATAGGTCACTCAGAGTTGTAGTCCCTATTTAGAGTATAGATGTTCATAACAACCTCTATTATGATTTTATTCAAGTCAAAATTCTAGACAATCAGACATGCAGACTGAGGATCAAAGAAGTCCATCTAGTCAATGTCCTTTGACGGAATCAGTCCATTAAGGAAGCCAGGGAAATAGAAGTAGACATGCTTACAACGTATCCTCACCTCTTCCCCGCTAACTCAGATCTAACTTAAGACAATAGTTTTCCTTAAGCTTTTAAGTTTTCATGTCCAGATTTTAGTTATAACAAGGTATACATCTCATGTTCAGAACTCCATTTTTACACATGGTACTAAGTACCATTGTTTATTCAGTCATATGTTAATGCATCAGATTATTCATGTGTTCATGCATCTGATATGCATTCTCATTGTGAGAAACTCAGTTATCAGAAATCTCAGTCCAGTGTTCATGTTTCAGCTCAATCATAAAATCATGCATCAGATATGCAGGCTCAGTACAAGTCTCAGAAATGTCAGTTATGTAGTCTTGTTTCAGTATTCATGTTCAGTGTATACTTCATCTTATATTTTGTCCCCTCTCAGTTAGTTTTATTCGAGGTCAAATGTTCTTAAGGGAGAGATATTGTAATACCACAAAGTTTACAAGGTAATTTGATCCCAAGAATGTCTATTATTATCTTCTATATTGAATGATGTTTATTCCATGAGGAATTTATAAGATTTACACTTTTTATCATTAGGGAAATTCAATAAGATTTCCATCAATATAAGATTCGCCAAAATCCAATAAACGGGTAAGAAGTTATGACTAGAAGATATGCAAGGGCGTGTGAAATTGATTTCAAGGGTATTTGGGAAGACCACTAGCCTTTGATTGAGTTTGCATACAAAAATAACTATCATTGCAGTATTTAGATGGCTCCATTCGAAGTGCTCTATGGTAGGAGGTGGAAATCTTCAATTGGTTTGTTCAAAGTTAGTGAGGCCTAAGTTATAGGGCCTAACTTAGTATTCGATGCCTAATAGAAAGTCCAGTTGATTAGGGAAAGACTCCGGGCTACTCAAAGCCGACATAAGTCTTATGTTTATCTACGTTGAAAGAATCTCGATCTCGATATTAATGACTATGATTATCTAAAGATCTTTCTCATAAATAGAGTGAATAGGTTCAGCAAGAAGGAAAATATCAATCCCCAATATATTGGTCCCTTCAAAATTATCAGTCGCTTTGGCAAGGTAGCTTATAAGCTCGAATTGTCTTTTGATATAACCTCAGTTCATCCAGTCTTCCATGTCTCATTACTCAAAATTTTATAGGTGACTCAGCAGTTGTAGTCCCTATTTAGAGCATAGATGTTCAGAACAGTCTCTCTTATGATGTGATTCCAGTCAAAATTCTAGACTATCAGACTCACAGACTGAGGAACAAAGAAGTCGCTCTAGTCAAAGTTCTTTGGAGAAATTAGTCTGTTGAGGGAGTTACTTGGGAAACAGAAGCTGACGTACGTACCAAGTATCCTCACCTCTTCCCTGCTAACTCATATCTACCTCAAGACAACAGTTCTCCTTATGTTTTTCAATTTCATGTCCAGATTTCAGTCACGACTTGGTATCCGTCTCATGTTCAGAATTCCATTTTTACACTTATTACTAAGTACCATTGCATATTCAGTCGTATGTTAATGCATCAGATTATTCATGTGTTCATGCATCATATATGTATTATCATTGGGAGAAAATCAGTTATCAGAAATCTTAGTCATGTGTTTATGTATCAAATCAGTGATAATATCATTCATTAGATATGTATGCTCAGTAAAAGTCTCAGAAATGTCAGTTATGCAGTCTTCTTTCAGTATTCATGTTCAGTTTGTACTTCCGCATATCGGTTCTCCCCTCACAGTTAGTCTTATTCGAGGAAAAATG
Organism: Capsicum pubescens; assembly: GCA_030864215.1. NCBI lineage: Eukaryota > Viridiplantae > Streptophyta > Magnoliopsida > Solanales > Solanaceae > Capsicum > Capsicum pubescens. Next base: position 225,549,015 of record CM061546.1, read on the forward strand.
TTCTAAAAGAGAAAAGATTGTAATACCCTGAAGTTTCCAAGCTAATTTCATCCCAAGAATGTCTAGTATTGTCTTCTAAATTTAATGATGTTTATTCTATGAGGAATTTATAAGATTAACTCATTTTGTAATGTGGGAAATTCAATAAGATTTCCATCGATATAAGATTCACCCAAATCCGATAACATGTTAAGAAGTTATGACTGGAAGATATGATAAGGGCGTGTGCAATTGATTTCAAAGGTAGTTGGGATGACCACTTGCCTTTCATTGAGTTTTCATACAACAATAGCTATTATTCCAGGATTCGGATGGCTCCACTTGAAGCTCTCTATTGTAGAAGGTGAAGATCTTGAATTGTTTAGTTCAAATATAGTGAGGTCTCAGTTATAGGGCCTGGCATAGTATTTGATGCCTTAGAGACAATCCAGTTGATCAGAGAAACAATTTCAGCTTCTCAGAGCCGACATATGTCTTATGCAGATGTGCGTTAAAAGGATCTAGAACTCAAGATTACTAACTATGTAAATCTATAGATCTCTCCCATGAAGGGAGTAAAGAGGTTTTGCAAGAAGGGAAAGCTTATTCCCCGATAAGTCGGTCCCTTCAAAATTCTCAATAGCTTCGGCAAGGTAGCTTATAAGCTCGAATTGCCTTCAGATCTAGCCTCAGTTCATCCAATCATCCATGTCTCTTTGCTCAAGAAGTGTATAGGTGAATCAGTAGTTGTAGCCCCTATTTAGAGAATAGATGTCCAGAACAAACATTTTCATAAGGTTATTCCAGTAAAAATTCTAGACTATCAGACTCGCAGATTGAGGAACAAAGAAGTCCCTCTAGTCAAAGTTCTTTGGCGAAATCAGTCCATTGAGGGAGCTACTTGGGAAACAGAAGTGGACATACGTACCAAGTATCCTCACCTTTTCCCCATTAACTTAGATCTATCTCATGAAAATAGTTCTCCTTAATATTTTCAATTTTTATGTACGGATTTTAGTTACGACTTGGTATCCATCTCATGTTCAGAATTTCATTTTTACACATGGTACTAAGTACCATTGCATATTCAGTCGTATGTTAATGCATCAGATTATTCATGTGTTCATGCATCAGATATGCATTCTCATTAGGAGAAACTCAGTTATCAGAAATCTCAGTAATGTGTTCATGTATCAGCTCAGTCATAAAATCATGCACCAAATATGCATGCTCAGTACAAGTCTAAAAAATGTCAGTTATGTAGTCTTGTTTCAGTATTCATGTTCAGTGTGTACTTTGGCTTATCATTTCTCCCCTCTCAGTTTGTCTTATTCGAGGACAAATATTCTCAAGGGGGAGATATTGTAATACCTCAAAGTTTCAAAGCTAATTTCATCCCAAGAATGTGTAGTATTATCTTCTAAATTGAATAACTTTTATTGCATGAGGAATTTATAAAATTTACACTTTTTGTCATGTGGGAAATTAAATAAGCTTTCGATCGATCTAAGATTAACCCAAAACCGATAACCAAGTAAGAAGTTATGACTAGAAGATATACTAAGGGCGTTTGCAATTGATTTCACAGGTAGTAAGGATGACCACTTGCCTTTGATTGAGTTTGCATGCAATAATATCTATTATTTTAGTATTCAGATGGCTCAATTCCAAGATCTCTATTCTAGGAGGTGCAGATCTACAGTTGGTTTGTTTAAAGTTTGTGAGGCTTGAGTTATAGGGACTGACTAAGTATTCGAAGCATTAAAGAATGTCCAGTGGATCAAAGAAATACTCCGGGCTGCTCAGAGATAACATAATTATTATGTAGATATGCGTCGAAAGGATCTTGAGGTTGAGATTAGTGACTATGTCTATCCAAAGATCTCTCCCATGAAAGGAATGAAGAGGTTCAGAAAGAAGGGAAAGCTTAGTCCCTGATATGTCGGTCCCTTAAAAATTCTCAGTCGCTTCGACAAGGTAGCTTATGAGCTCGAATTGCCTTCGTATCTATCCTAAGCTCATCTAGTGTTCCATGTCTCTTTTCTCATGATGTGTATAGGTGATTCAGTAGTTGTAGGCCCCATTTAGAGCATAGATTCTCAGAAGATCCTGTCTTATGAGGATAGTCCATTCAAAATTCTAGACTATCAGACTGAGGAAAAATGAAGTCCCTCTAGTCAAAGTTTTTTGGAGGAATAAGTCTTTAAGAGATATACTTGGGAAACAGAAGCTGATATGTGTACCAAGTATCCTCACCTCTTCCCCGCTAACTCAGATCTAGCTCAAGACAACAGTTCTCCTAAATATTTTTAGTTTTCATGTCCAGATTTCAGTTACGACTCGGTATCAATCTCATGTTTGGATTTCCATTTTTACACTTCGTGCTAAGTACCATTGCATATTCAGTCATATGTTAATGCATCATATTATTCATGGTTTCATGCATCATACATGCATTCTCATTTTGAGAAATCCAGTTATCCGAAATCTCAGTCATTTGTTCATGTATTAGCTCTATCATAAAATCATGCATTACATATGCATGCTTTGTACAAGTCTCAGAAATGTCAGTTATGTAGTCTTGTTTCAATATTCATGTTCAGTGTGTACTTCGACTTATCGTTTCTCCCCTCACAGTCAGTCTTATTCGAGAAAAAATATTCTTAAAGGGGAGATATTGTAATACCCTAAAGTTTCCAAACTAATTTGATCCCAAGAATGTATAGTATTATTTTTTAAGTTGAATGATGATTAATCCATGAGGAATTTATAAGATTAACATTTTTTTTACGTGGGAAATTCAATAAGCTTTCCATAGATATAAGATTTTTAAAAATCCGATAACAGGCTAAGAAGTTATGAGTAATAGATATGCTAAAGGAGTGTGCAATTGATTTCAAGGGTAGTTGGGATGACCACTTAACTTTGATTGAGTTCGCATACACCCATAGCTATCATTCCAGTATTCGTATGGCTCTATTCCAAGATCTCTATGGTAGGAGGTGCAGATCTGCAATTGGTTGGTTCAAATTTGGTGAAGCCTCAGTTATAGAGCCTGACTTAGTATTCGAGGACTTAGAGAAATTCTAGTTGATTAGAGAAACACTTTGGGCTATTTAGAGACGATAAAAGTCTTATGAAGATGTACGTCGAAAGGATCTCGAACTAGAGATTACTGATTATGTCAATCTATAGATCTCTCCCATGAAGGGAGTGAAGAGGTTCGACAAGAAGGGAAAGGTTAGTCCCCGATATATCAGTCCCTTCAAAATTCTCAGTCTCTTTGGCAAGGTAGCTATTAATCTCGAATTGCCTTCGGATCTATCCTCCATTCATCCCGTCATCCATGTCTCCTTTCTCATGAAGTGTATAGGTGACTCAGCAGTAGTAGTCCCTATTTAGAGCATAGATGCTCAGAACAACCTCTTTTATGGGGATATTTCAGTCAAAATTCTAGACTATTAGACTCGTAGACTGCGGAACAAAGAAGTCTCTCTAGTCAAAGATCTTTGTCCAAATCTGTCTGTTGAGAGAGTTACTTGGGAAACAGAAGATGATATGTGTACCAAGTTTCCTTACCTCTTTCCCGCTAACTCAGATCTTGCTCAAGACAACAGTTCTCCTTAAGTCTTTCAGTTTTCATGTCCAGTTTTCAGTTACGACTTGGTATCCGTCTCATGTTCAGAATTCCATTTTTACACTTGGTACTAAGTACCATTGCATATTCAGTCATATGTTAACGCATCAGATTATTCATGTGTTCATGCATCATACATGCATTCTCATTATGAGAAACTCAGTTATTATAAATCTCAGTCATGTATTCATGTATCAGCTCAGTCGTAAAATCATGCATTAGATATGCATGCTCAGTACAAGTCTCAGAAATGTTATTTATGTAGTCTTGTTTCATTATTCATGTTCATTGTGTACTTTGGCTTATCGTTTATCCCATATCAGTCAGTCTTATTCGAGGAAAAATGTTCTCATAGGGGAGATATTCTAGTACCCCAAAGTTTCCAAGATAATTTCATCTGAAGAATGTCTAGTATTATCTTTTAAATTGAATGATGTATATTCCATAAGGAATTTATAAGATTTCCGCTTTTTATCATGTGGGAAATTCGATATGCTTTCCATCGATATAAGACTCACCCAAATCCAGTAACCACGCAAGAAGTTATGTCTAGAATATATGCTAAGGGCGTGCGCAATTGATCTCAAGGGTAGTTGGGGTGATTACTTGCCTTTGATTGAGTTTGCATACAATAATAGCTATCATTCCATTATTCGGATGGCTCCATTTGAAGCTCTCTATGGTAGGAGGTTCAGATATCCAATGGTTTGGTTCGAAGTTAGTGAGGCCTTAGTTATATGGCCTAACTTAGTATTCTATACCTTAGAGAAAGTCTAGTTTAACAGAGAAAGACTACGGGCTACTCAGAGCCGACATAAGTCTTATGCAGATGTGCGTAGAAATGATCTCTAGATTAGTGAATATTTCAATCTAAAGATCTCTCCCATGAAGTAAGTGAAGAGGTTTGGCAAGAAGGGAAAGATCAGTCCCCGATATGTCGTTCCCTTCAAAATTCTCAGTCGCTTTGGTAAGGTAGCTTAAGAGCTCAAATTGCCTTCGGATCATTCCTAACTTTAAGCTGGTGATAACCGAATCTCAAGTCTATTTTTGAGAAATAGTTAGCACCTTGCAGCTGATCAAATAGATCATCAATTCTAGGAAGAGGGTACTTGTTCTTGACAATGACCCTATTAAGCTAGCGATAATCAATGTACATCCGTAATGAACCATATTTCTTTCGCACGAACAGAACAGGTGCACCCCAAGGAGATACACTAGGCCTTATAAAACCCTTATCTAGAAGATCTTTGAATTTCTCTTTCAACTCCTTAGGTTCTGTGGGGTGCATACGATATCGAGGAATAGAAATAGGTTGCATGTTAGGGAGAAGATCAATCCTAAATTCTATCTCTCTATCGGGAGGTACCCCTGGGAGATCTTCTGGATAAACATCACAAAACTTATTAACAATGTTCATCGACTGAATGGTCGGAGTCTCGAACTTAGAATCTTTAACTCGAACCAAATGATAGATGCAACCCTTGGATATCAATGTCCTAGCTTTAAGATAGGATATGAAATGACTCCTGGGAGATACAGAATTTCCGGACCACTCAATGGTTGGCTCATTGGGATTCTCAAACTTGACTACACGGCTACGACAGTCTATAGACGCATACAAGGAATGAAGCCAATCCATACCCAAAATAATGTCAAAATCAATCATGTCTAGCTCAATCAAATATGCAAACATAACTCTATGAAGGACTATGATAGGACGCTTCTTATATACTTTCTTAGCAACAACAGGTTCACCTACTAGAGTAGAAACTAGAAAAGTCTCAGGAATCTTTTCATCATTGATATCAAAATTCACAGCCACTAACGGAGTCACATAAGAAAGACTTGATCTAGGGTCCACCAACATATACACATCAAAATAAAATACATGGATCATACCAGTAACAACATCTGGTGAATCCTCCTGCTATTAGCGGGGTGGTATAACCTAAAAGCGATTCTGGCGCTGACCACCGGTAGTACTAGAAGAGGAATCCTGAGGAGAAGAAGAATGAACCCAAGGGGCTGGAGCACTAATAGCCTGAATCTGGGGACGAACATCACGGTTCCCCTGTCTAGCATATGGGAAATCCCTGAATTTGTGGCCCAACTTACCACAACAAAAACTACTTCTCTGCTCAGCCATACACTCTCCAGGATGCATTCTACCATACTTAGCACACGGGGGATAGTTAGGTCAATTACTCACAGTGTCCTGAGTACTAGATACAGTAGGTCTATTACCCTGCTCCTTCCTGACTCTGGATGTGAGAGTACTAGCTGATAACGGTGCAGGCACAAAAGAACGACTCTGAAAATGAGGGCGGATCCCTCCAGAAAATCTATTCTAACTATACACCTGCTTCTCTTATCTAACTCTCTTATTCCCTCTCACTCTCTCTCCCTCTCTCTCTTTCACCTTATCCTCTTTAATCTGCTGGGCATGTATCATCAATCTAGAAAGATCCATGTCCATATTAAGCATAGATGACCTACACTCTTTCACAACATAACTCGATACGCTAGTCAAAAACTTACTCATACTAGTCCTGGAATCAGCCATCATACTGGGAGCATACTTAGACAACTAGTTAAATTTAAGAAAATATTCCTTATCTGTTATGGAGCCTTGTCTCAAGTTAACAGATTCTTCTAGTTTTGCTTCTCTCAGCTCCGGAGGAAATAATAAGTCTAAGAAAGCATCCTGGAACAACTTCCAAGTTATGGGAGCGTCATCCTCCCCTTTACTCTTCCTCCACAACTCCACCCAATCATAACCAACATCTTTCAAGAGATAAGAAGCTAGATCCACACTTTCTTTCTCTATTACATGCATAATTTAGGTGATCCTTTTAACCTCATCAAGAAATATCTGTGGGTACTCACCTACCTTTGACCCATAACACTCTAGTGGATTCATCTGTATAAAATCCCAAACAAGAGCTGCTTTAGAATTACCTTCTTGCGGAGGTGGACCAGCGTCCTGAATATTGTCCTGAGCATTGGCGGTAACTGCCTAGGTTAGCGCTTGAAAAGCTGCCAAAAATTTGGCATGAGTCACCATCTCATTTAAAGGATCAATGGATTAAGGTCGTTCGTTGTTTCTGTGAGCTCTACGAGGAGGCATTCTATGTCATAAGAGAGCACAAATTAATAGCAGAGAGAAATAGTCGTAGAGACAAAAGACTTCTGAAAGAAAGATATGAATTTTCCTAAACTATCCCGTAGCCTCTTACTCATAGATGTGGGGCGCTACACACCGATGATCAAGACGATCAAGGCTTAACTACTTATCACTAAATGATCTGCGATAGCATGTTCCATCAACCGATAATGATTCTGCACTGAATCAAACCCAAGTATATTACCCCTACTGAGTATATCATCAAAAGTTTCTAATGAAGAATGATGTCTAATGGTCAAAATTGGATGAACCAATATCGAGTCTATGGACTATCATCTAAACACTTATCAACTATTATCCATCCGTAGTTGAGAATATCGAATAGGCAATCATGGAGTAGGCTAAACCAACATATAAATTAATCCAAATTGATAAAAATCTAAAATAAATACTGCACTCAAGCTCTACAATAATATATTGAAGTCTTAATATCAAGGCTAAACTACTCTTTCTAAACTACCACCCAGACATGAAAATAGGTAGGCATTAATACTCCAAATCTATTATAACATGAATACCGCCACACGTAGGCGTTAAATCCAAATTTGAGTCAATAAATCCAAATTAATGTCAAATACTCATATTGACCAAACTATCTGAAGCAGACATATCTACACTAAATCATGTCAGGGCATAACTAAAATATAACTGGAGAAGAAATTGCACCCGTGATAACCATCGACTGACTGTGAAAATATACAACTATATATCTGCTAGATAGCATGAAATGAATCCATATAATAGAAATCATGCCAAGGAAATATCAAAACATAGATGGAGAACAAAATCATAAAAGTGGATAAATAATCACCAGCAAAAAACACAAGAAAACTACTTTATATCTGATGGAGGGCATGAACTATCTAACCATACTTAAGAACTCCCCACGACTGCAGATCACACCTAAAATGTCTAGAACTCTAGCAACTCAGAGACATGGAACTCAATCCAAAATATAACCAATCAAATACTCTAAAATAGGGATTTCTTTAATCCACCCAAGTGGAACGATCATCACTTAATCAATTGATGAATAACTTGATTAATGAAGAAAATACCTTTATAAAATCTAAGGTCAATGTCAAGACCACCACTATAAGACCAAACAACACAAAATAATGAATATCTAGTTTTGCTAACTCAAGAAGTGATCACAAGAATTATCATATGTCTCCAACTCTCTAACTCAACGTAAGAGAAAAATCACATCACGATGAAAATGGGGCATCCAATCTCCCCACCAATAACAAAGGCAAACCATCACAAGAAGATGAATATAACCAATCTAAGAGATGAACTCAGGACATCTCAATGTCAAAATCAAACTCACTATCAGGCAATGAAATAGACACAAGCAAAGAACATACACTAAATTGGTCAAGCTCCAATTATGGGTTATATAAAAAGGGATAGACAAAGCAAAAACCTTTATAAAACATAAGGCTAGTCTAAAAGTTTCAAACTCAAGACTGAGAAATATAAATTGCCAACTCTAAAACCATACAAAACCATAGAAGGTCAACTTACCTTTGATATCGCAATATATTCTTGAATCAATCTAGCAAAAGTAACTAAGAGGGAAAACAATTAACCTCATCCCACTATGGGGAAACAATCATCAAACCGGGCTACGTATACTCAAGCCATCAAATAAGGATCGTAAAAGATGGAATTCTAACTAGATAACACTAATCTATATATCCACCCAATGAGAATTAATTTCATCGATATATAATATCAAAAAATATCAATAACCTCAAGCAGTGATAGCAATAGTAACAACAATATCAACATTTATATCGTGAACAAGCGGTACAAAAATGAACATTAATATCATGTACCACTCAAAGGCCACAATAAGACTAATGTGCTAATATTAGTAGGAATCAAATCCAAAAGCTACACCCATAGGGAACAACAAATATCAATAAAGATCTACCTTATCAACTACTAAATGAAATAAGCACAGAGTAAGTCACCTAATCATGAATTTAATATTAAGGCACAGAACAATCAATATGAACTCATTAAGGATTATAATCATCAATGGGTACAAAGACCCCAATGCACACAATGAAAGAAGTAAATGTGAGAAATAAAAACACACCAATTATTGTGACATCCGTAACCCCATCCCTTACGTATCTATGGGAAAACAAAATTGAATAGGTCCAAACTATAACCGATCAATTTAATCATCAACTGAGGTGATAAGGTCACTATCTCTAACTATAAATGTCACAACATCACTTGGCTAGTCTAATGAGGTGAAAGACTACTACTCCCATATAGGGGACACTCTTTAGAACAATAGTCGACCTCTCTATTGTCGTAGCAAACTCCTAAGGTACCAACATGGTGAGAACATAACTTAGCCCAATAGGCTAGCTAACTCACGCTGGGAGAACTATCTACTAAAAATAATCATCCTTCCACAATCATATCCTATCTCAGGAACTCTAGGCTGTTGAGGAATACATGCTAGATTTATATGATTAACTAACTCATATACAAGTCATTCTCTGAGCTAGTGCCACATTATGACATATTGAAATAAAATCCTAAAATACTTTAAGATAATGCCACTCATAATCTAGAATGGTCATCATGGACTTAAGACCCTTACAAAAAAGTTGCATGGTCTGGTGAGAACTCTGTTTGCTGTAATCACCATGACTAATATGAGAACTTTACATAATCTAATATACTACATGCATAGAGAAAATATGATATAACAGAAGCTGACCTCTATTAGAAGGATCCTTATTATTTGATAAAATACCATAGCACTATATTGATGGCATGGTCTATTGCCAATACCTGCATTAGCCTTAATAAATACTCTCCCTGTAGTCCTCGCATAATAAATAATTTGAGAGTAGGAAGGCCTAGCAGCTATTAGGTGCACTGACACTAAAAGGAGTGGCAATGCTAAGCCTCTAATAAATCCATAAACTATGGCCTACTCAAAGGTATAAAATATAGGAAAATGATTATCCACACTCAAGAAATCCAATCTCGAACTAAAAAAATGGAAAAGAATCCTGATGAACGCCAATAAACCCAACTCTGGTCTGAGAACTGCTCAAAGAAAATATCATCCATGGCTGGGAGGGATCTTCAAGATGACTCGAATCAAATATTCTGAACCTCAAAGGCTGAAGTAGTCACAAGATTTACTAGAGATTAAGCTAGACTCTAATCCTTTAACTAATGTTAAAGATCTTTAATATCCATCTCTGAATCTAGGATCTGATAATGCATTGAAGCTCTAAAAACATATATTTGAAGTCTCATCTGTATCTATTGATTAACTCACATTATGTATTTGCAGATAGAATAGAGTCAAATAAGATGTTTATGGTTCACATCAATATGAACACAAAACAATTAGTCAAGAAATAAGTTTTCTAGAATATACTTATAGCCTTCTGAAGATAGGTTACAAATGTCTATGCACCGATCTGAAGGACTTTACTATAACTTAGCTCTTGTGATAATACACCCGTGAAGCCTAGGTTCTGATACCAATTTGTTATGACCCAATTCATATATTATGATGGCACCAACTATAACCCACCATTAGGAAAACCAATCCCGTCATTCAGAACAGTTAGTAATGGATAACTCAAGTAGATAAAAGAAATAATGTGAAATATCTGAAATATATGTTCAATTAAATACTATAATCTCAAGACCTGGTGGTATCAGTACAAGAGCTTATAATAATACAAGAGAAATAAGTGAAGAACTAATAAAAACTCTCATTGAATTTATCTTTGAATACAACAAAGAGGCTAATCTAATACATAAGTGAGAGATAAGTAATACTCCAAACATCAGTAGTTCACTTTAAGTAGCTGAACCATACAAGCTCTGCACGATGCACACATCAATAATGATAACCCGTACTATGATTGGAAGGCTATAGAAGTGTAATATGAGTACGAAACACGTGGTATACAATAGGCAACTACCGACTGAGCTCCAAAGATAAAGAAAATATATATAACATATAAATAGAGTTGAACACTACACCTAATGTACAACAACCATCTAAGAGATCCAATAAGACAATAAGGATAACCTTTACTTTTTATGTCAAAGAGACATAACACATAAAGGCTAATGAAGTAGTAAGAATGCACTATCTTATTCAAGACCTACTTAGGAATCAACAATATACAGTATATCACTGACCAATAGACAATTTAAAAGTAAAAGAAAGATATATATATCTATATATATAAGTATACAAGTCCAAGTAATGAGTATATAATTTGAGTAAATAAAGAAAGAGAGGAATATACAGAAATACCATAGGAACTTATAGATAAGTTTTCATATTTTTATAAGTATATAACAAATGTCTACTCAAAGTCCACCTGAATAATTTGACTTGCTATTTAATACCTTATAATCACAACAGGAGCCAGTGCTAGAATACTCAGGATTCAAATCAATATCAAGTCATCAGACGGTCATGCATAATAATGCAATGATAAGATAAAAAAGGTCAGAATTATACCTCAAGTATTTATACTAAATTGATGACCAATAACTCATAAACTAGCCATAATAATGATAATAAAAAAGATAATAACAATGTTAAAAAAACATGAGTAACCAGCTATTCCAGACAATCTAATACCAAGCCTAGCCTATTCATATCTCTATCGCCCTAGGCTTGAAAGGTTCAATTAGCATACAAAAACACAAGACACAGTCATCACCCATATCTATAAACCCTCCCATACAAACTGATTTATATAGGTACATAATGGTGATTAGTGAAGTCCATGCAAGTATGAATGCAACAGTTTCCATAATATCATAATACCAACGTCATAACCACCGCTTTTATAACCATCATCATTATATCCATCATTATCATAATTATCCTTTGGCCTTGCTAGTTTTATATATATATATAATTTCTATACATAAGGCAAGTCGGACTTGAATTAGTAGATGTCCACAGAGGCACATCAATATAATCATTCTCCAGCCTTTCTAGTTATTAATATCATCATCTTAACATCCCTCAGGCTTACAAGATATCAATATCATCATCATTACATCCTACGGCCTTGTTGGGTATCAATACATTATCTAAATAAATGTCAATAATAGAGAGCAAGCCCCACAAGGGATAAACTAAAGAGCAAGCCACACGAGGGATAAAGTAAATATCAAGCCCAATGAGGGATAAGGTAAATAGACATTACATGAGAAGGAAGATCGATTATATTTCAAAAATTCATCATTCATCATCATTGTCACATTATCAATAATATATATAAATATTTTTAATATTAAAATTATCATCCGGATTTATCCTAAACTTATATCATCAATACAATATCGTTCTTTATCCCATACTAGAGAGATGTATAGTTAGATATATATTTGGTACATGGACTTAAGTCATGGGTAAAAAGGTGTAAATCCATAAGTTTGTCTGTGGCTTGAAGTGATCTTTGGGACTAAATTGTTATAAAAGTGTAGAATGGGTAAAAATTTCTCATGACCACAAAAATTAGTAGAATCAAAACATAGACCGGAAGTTATCCCAGTCAGATCTTTTAAACATCATTATTAATCTCATTTACATATATGTTATTCATTATTACAAACAATTATTATTAAGAAGAATTTGTGTTTAGGATAAAATATTGGCTTTGACCCTTAATTAGTGAAAATAATAATAACATTATAATCTAATTAAAATTGAATTAATGATCAATGCAATGATCATGAATCTATCAAATCTATTCATGCCATCACCAGTATTAAAACAATTGAACCACAACAATTAATAAATTAATAAACTACAATCTCATTATTTACAAATGTAAACATTCCCATATGTTAATTTATAACCTCTATCATAACACGTCCCTTAATCCAATAATGTGTCTCAAATAATCAAAACATCATAATCACGACCTTAATCCCACATATGTATCCAAAAATCATATCACTAAACATATTAGTAAGCCATCTTGTCTCCATAAGGCATGATACAATAATAAGAAAAATCAATATTATAATCCATAGTTATATCTATGATAATCTCACACTAGGAATCATAATATACAATACTCGTCTCACACCTAGAAGGAATAATATACAATAAGAATATCACATCTAGGAGGTATAGTATGTCAATAAGCATCTCACACCTAGGAAACATGATTTATCAATAAGGCTTAATTTATAACCATAGGGCATATCACATCTATAAGGCATCTCATATCTATATGTCATGTATATGGAGAAAATATTACCACTATATGCCAAATGTCATATCTAAGATGGATATCATCTTTATAGGCCAAATATCACTTCTAGGAGGAATAACATCTCTAAAGGATCAATATCGCTTCTAAGAGGAAATATTATCTTTATAGGCCTAATATCACTTCTAAGTGAAAATAATATCTCTGAAGGTCCAATATCACTTCTAAGAGCAAATATCATCTTTATAGGCCCAATATAACTTTTAAGTGGGAAAACATATCTAATGGCCCAATATTACTTCTAAGAGGAAATATCATGTTTATAGGCTCCATATCGTAACTATTCTCATGCCTAAATTATCAAGCATGTCAATGAACAACCTTATAATTCAAGTTCAAAATACCATTGTATCGCAACAAGCCATTAAGTCATAATCTGGGGAAACTCAACATAATTTACCAAGCCAAGATATAAACATTTTCTAGAGTCTCAATAGTCTCAACTATGCCTAACATCCGTAACTAAGTCGACGAGTGATAACAAAAGTTTTAGCCTAAGGTAAGTTTAAGAAATCCACTCCTAATCCTCAATTTCCATGTTTAAGAAATTTATATGCCAAACAAGGCTAAGGTATCCAGTTTAACTTCTAGATGTCAAGTAAGCCATAACCAATCTTAAGATAGGAACTTCATCTTGAAATAAGGGAAATTAAGTCAACCTCACCAAAATTAAGGTTTAAAGATCACCACAATAGCGCAATGAGGTTAAATATACCAACCATACTTCCAAGACACATCCCAAACCTAGCACTATGTTATATCAATTCTACAAATTAGTTAAATCTAGGAAGAAGGCAATAGGATTTAAAAGAGGTATTAAGCATTTAATATTATGGGTCAAAACCCTCACCAATTCCCCAAACTTCAATATTCAATACTAAGTCATTGAACCCATAATCTAACCTAACATTCACATTTGCACATAATATATAACACACATCATCTTACAAAGAATAATAGACAAAAGCCTACCTCAAATCCATACCATATCCTTACACCATTCACCAAAAGTTAATCTTCATTACATAATCCCAAAAATCCATCACACTATTAAAATTCTAATCTACTTATCAATATGAGAATAACAACGATAACTATATTTCACCATGGTTCTTCGGGTCTAGAAATGACACCAAAAACTCCAAGTGGGTCCTACTTATAGAAATCATATTTTTGAGGTCAACCTAATATTTAAATATTAGAAAGGAATTATAACCCTCAAGAAATAGGCAAAACCAAGCTAATTGTGGGCTAAAATTAAGCCCTTAAGCTCTTTGGGGTTTTGGGTCAAGAACCAAGAAATTCATTAAGAAAGTGATGAAATCTTACCTTAATTAAAAGGATAATATTGATAATAGATTTTTAGCAAGATCCAATGTAACCCACTAGACTCAATTCTAATTTATCAGACTTTTTTATGGTTTCTAGATGAAACACCGTGGGTTTTGGTCCTTGAAAATTTCTTGAGTTTAGAGCCTTCTGTTGATCATTTGACTCACCATACTAGTCGTATAATATGGGTATGGGGATAGAGACCCTAGCATTATGTTGGTTAGTGTGATATTGGCAATGTTTTGTCCAATGTATGAGAATAATCCATACTAGTTTTATGCTGATGTTATGGGAGGTAGGATCCAAACTGTATGTTGTCAAGTATCCATCCTTCGGTGTTCTTCCTAGTGTACAAATTAGGCGTACTAGTGGTGATGATACGAGATTGGAAAAGAAGTCATATGTTGGACAGAATATAGAGTCTAACTTTTTATCTTGGGTACGATTGGAGGGTTCCACTCATATGATGTGGGTATGAGTAAAGGGATCCAATCATACACACCTATGGAAATATTTATAGTTTAAGTTTGGGGGTATTTTTGACATTAACCCTCTTTATTCTTTTTGACCCCACAACATAAAACACCAATGGAGGACTCCTTAACGTTTTTTTTTCAATCAAATACTCTCTAAATACCCTTAAATCTCTCTCAAGATCTTGGTTCTTGAAAAGGATATGGTTTATTCAAGGTGATAAATTAGGTATTTCAAAGGATTTTTATCTTTGTCTATCTTCATGTCTAAGGCATGTTACTCCTCCCTCATTGTTTGATCAAATAAAAGCATGTTTTAATGGATGTTTTTTCCTGGTATTATTCTGGTAATATTTAGGTTTTGAACTATGTGTTGGGGATTTTGGTTGTACATGGTTTTTTAATATTTTCCTATGTTTTTATTATGGTTTTTAATGTTATAATTAAGGTTTGAACATATGTTTACATAGGATTAGTCAAATGATACTTGGTTATTGTTTTGGAAACTATATGCCCTCAACATGTTTGATAAAATGCCAATGAGAATGATTTTGTCACATAGTTTGACTATTTTTGAAATCCTTGCATTGCATAATATGTTAATGGAACATAAATTGGTTTGGTTAGTTTTAAATTTATTGGGAAGGACTTGGTAGCCATGGCTTTGATTTAATTAGAAACCTTGGGGTGTACATGAGGATCTTCTAACTATTGGCTAGTGACATTGCTTGCTAGCTATTCTCGGTATGACGATACAACTTCATAATTCCTTCATAATTAACTCCTGGAATTGGTGGTTTGGTTATATGCTAAATTTTTTTAACTGGGCAATAATGGCGGGTTGTGATAGCTAACCGTGCAGGTGTGATTCCAATGGAAAGAAATAGAAAAATCTTGTTTTCCGACATGAGGGTTTGTTATGGTGACCATATTCTTATGGGGTACACGATAATCCCCCAGGTTTTACATGTATATATATATCATGGATGAAAAAGGGTACACGAGAATTTTTTACGCCTATGACATTACCAGTTCGTGTGGCTACACATACTGAGGCCCATTCAAGGGATAACACTGGATCCATGTAGTCTATACGTGGATTATAACGGTAAAGATACACAACCTAGTTTATGATTTTAAATGCATGATAAACCCAATTCTATTTCCCGACATGGAATATACGTATGTGATTACATAAGGTTATTTACTTTGGTTTTTGAACGATGTCATTATTTTATCCTTATTCCTGAGTATATACTAGCATTATTCATGATTATTATCTTTGGGAGCTATAACACTACGAGATGCTTGAATTGTCCATACTACTTCTTTTGCTTAGTGATTTGGATTCGAGGACAACTCATAGTAAGACTGAAGTAATGATCTTTCATAATTTGGAAGACTCTATTACATTCTATAGAATTCTTTACTTTATTTTTGTTTCTTGGACTTTGGTTTTGGCTATGGTCAGAGGCATGTCCCTGCCGAGTGTTTTTTGTTTTCTGTTGGAGGGGTTTTGTGACTACTATAGGCATCAACGGTGTTAGAATTGATATTATGCTTAGTATTACAATTGGCATTGGGGTTGATAGCGGTTTGATATTTGGATGGATGTTTGGTTTGTTATGGTTATGTATTTTATTAATGTCTTTGATTTATCATTGTTCAATCTTGTTATATGTTTGGAATTGATCTGACATAGGTTGCAGGACAATTATAGTTGGGTATTATGGGTGGTCAATGATCCTGATCAAACTTGAGGCACCCGACATGACTAGTCCCCTATTTGGGTTATGCCATATCGGTATCATAGACCTAAGTTCATGGTCAATTAGGAGTCAACAAAGTCGTGTCTAGTGAAGTCTCTTTTAAGGGTTTGTAGAATGTCACACTCATAAGGGAGAGGCTACAAGGCATTTAGGAATATTTCTCTTTCTTGTTTTCTATTTTCAAGATGTAGAGTCTATGTGATAAAATCTTTTCTAATTCCATTTCGTTCACTTTACAGATCTTGCCTCCTAAAAAATCTAAAGCTCACTAAAACTACTCTATGACACTCCTGGACAATTTTGATGGTATATCTTTTACTTATGGGATCTATACATGGTCTAGGGGTCCAGTTCTTAATTGTCCTGCAGTTCCACCGGTTCCCTCCACTCCTTCTCAAGATCCTTGAGCTAAAGTGATAAATGTTAAGTATCATCAATTTATTCATATGTTTGCATAATTTGGAGATTCTCAGTCTGAGCATGGAAATTTTCTTACTCCATCTTCTAAGGCCATAAGGGTTGTCCAGTTCATGAGGTTGAATCCTTTGACCTTTACAGGTGCTAATATTGTGGAGGGTCCTCAAGGTTTTCTTGATGAGATGGAAAAAAATTTCTATGTTATGCGTGGCACTAATATGTAGGACATTGGATTTTCTACCTATCAGCTAAAAGATGTGGTGTTTCAATGGTATGAGGAATAGGATCATGTAAGGGGTGACAATATTGAGTCATCTCTATAGGTGGACTTTTCTAATGCTCTCCTAGACCGCTTCTTTCATCAAGAGTTGAGGGTAGAAAAGGTAGAAGAAGTTTTTAATCTAAATCAAGGAAACATATCAGTCAAGGAATATTCCTTGAAGTATCACTAGTTATTACGAGATGCTCCAGAGTTGGTTTCTAGAATGAGGGATAGAATGAGGAAGTTGAATTTTTGATTATCTTGAGAATTGATCGTAGAGAGTAAGGATGACTTGTTAAAAAGGACATAGATATCTCTAGGTTGGTGGTATTCATGCAGTAGGTAGATAAAGAGCTAAGAAAGAAGGTTGAGATAGTAGAGAAGCGGGGCAAGAAATTTAGTTTTTCTAAGTATGGTGGTGGCAATTAGCATTGTGGCAGGGATGGTGGAAAATGGCCTAAGAAGAAGTGGAGAAATTCTGTGCTTCACTCGACGGCTAGTGCTCCCTACCCAATGTCATTGGGCAATAACCGTCTGTATGGTGGTGACAACTTTAGGGCCTAGGGTGTCTAAGCTCAGGCTAGTAGGGGTCAGTTAGCTCCATCATGTCCTTCTTAAAGATTTTTTAGTTAATTCCATCAGGGTTTTATGATGAAAGGATAGACTGTTGCTTAAATTGTGGTCAACTAGGGTACATGCTTAGAAATTGTCGTATTGGTAAGATTTACTCTTTAGCAAATAAGTTTCAGATTGCCTATTCTTTAACTCCGACACCAAAGGGTGCACTAGCTGGCTCCATCACCGATTGAACCTATCTTTATGCTCTTACTACCCGACAAGAGTCCAAGGCATCACCTGATATTGCAACTATTTTATTGAAACTCTTTTCTCATGATGTGTACTATTTACTTTATCTGGGGTCCACACTCTCTTATGTGATGGCTTTGTATTTTAGTCTTGGTCCAGAGTATGTTTTGGATCCTTGTTTATTTTTACCCTAGTAAGTGACCCTATGATTTCTAGAAAAGTCTATAGAGGGGGTGTGGGATTTTTTGGTAGTAAAGAAACTGTGGTAGATCTGTTTGAATTAGATATGGTAGATTTCAATGTCATATTAGGCATAGATTGGTTGAACTCATGCTATGTATCTATAGATTGTCGGACCCATAAAGTTGTCTTTAAATTTACTAATAAGCCAGTTATTGAGTGGAAAGGTGGTTCCCTAGCAGCTAAGGGTTGTTCATATCATATCTTATAGATCTAAGATTAATCTCCAAGGGGTGTATATATTATCTTGTCTAGGTTAAAGATTCTAACTTAGAGGGTCCCTCTTTTTATTCAGTTCCAATGGTGAATGAATTTCCTGAAGTCTTCCCTGATGACCTTCTTGGTGATCCTCCTGATATAGATTGAGTATGGGATTGATCATGTTTTGGACACTCGTCTAATTTCTAATCCTCCTTATAGAATGTCTTCAACTGAGGTGAAGAAGCTTAATAAGCAGCTAAAGGATCATTTAGATATGGGTTTCATCCATCGCAGTGTGTCCCCAAGGGGTGCACTAGTGTTGCTCGTGGGTAAGAATGATAGTTTCCTACCTATGTGCATTGATTACCAGCAGTTAAATAAGGCAACAACAAAGAATAGGTACCCTCTTACAAGGATAGATGATTTGTTTGATCCATTGCAAGGTGCTAATTTTTTCTCTAACATTGATCATCAATTTGGGTATCATCAGTTAAAGATTAGGGAGGTGGATATTCCTAAGACTGCCTTCCGTATTCATTATGGGCATTTTAAATTTCAGGTTATGTCTTTTATGCTGACCAATGACCCAACGACATTTATGGATTTGATAAAAAGGGTCTTCCATTAGGTTTTTGACTTGTTCATCATTATGTTCATAGATGATATCCTAATGTACTCTAAGAGTGGGGTGGATCATGTCAATCACCTCTGTGTGGTGTTGTAGTCCTTTAAAGAGCTACATATATATGCCAAGTTTTCAAAATATGAATTTGGATTGAAATCTGGGTCATGTTATTTTTAGTGAAGGGATCATAGTGGATCTGCAGAAGGTTGCAGTGGTTAAGAAGTGGCCTAAACTCACGAATCTAACAAACATTTGAAGCTTCTTAGATTTGGCTAGTTACTACAAGAGGTTCGTAGAGTGTTTTTCTTATATAGCTATCCCGTTGACTATGTTGACTTAGAAGAGGGTGAGGTTATTATTGTCTGATGCCTATGAGAGTAGTTTTGAGAAGTTAAATGGTAAGCTAACTTCGGCACTAGTTTTGACTTTTCCTAATGACACTGATGGGTTTCTGGTTTACTATGATATTTCCTATGTGGTGGTTGATTATGTTCTGATGCAGCATAGAATGGTGATAACTTATGCCTCTCGGCAGTTGAAGGTTCATGAGAAGAATTATCCGACCTATGACTTGGAACTATAGGTTGTGGTGTTCGCATTCAAAATATAGCCTCACTATTTGTATTGAGTGCATGTGGATATCCTTACTGATAATAAGATCCTGTAATATGTGTTTACTCAGAAGGAGATGAATCTCAGGAAATGGAGATGGCTTGAGCTGCTCAAGGATTATGATATTAGTCAACTCTACCTTCAAGGTAATGCTAATGTGGTTGTTAATCCTCTTAGCAGGTTATCCATGGGAATTCTAGCTCATGTGGATAAGGAGAAATGGGAGTTGGTGAAGGATATTCACCATTTGGATAACATTAGAGTTCATCTTTTATCCTTTTAAGATAGTGGTGTATTTGTATAGGAGTTTTCATAGTCCTCTCTTTGTACTGAAATAAAAGAGAAGTAGATGTTAGATCCAGATTTGATAAGGATCAAGGGTGATGTAGGTAGGAAGAAAGTGATGGCCTTCGAAATTTATGGTGATGGTACTTTGTGTTACCAAGAGAGGTTATCTGTTCTCGATGTCCATAGTTTGTGATAGAGGATCTTGGATTTGGCACATGAGTCACACTATGTTGTTCATCCTGGTTTAATGAAAATGTACCATAATCTCAAGGAGATTATTGGTGGAACAATATGAAGCAGAATGCGGCTAAATTTATGGACAAGTGAATTCTGTCTCAACAAGTGAAAGTTGAGAACACGAGGCCCAGAAGATTGTATCAACTGATTGAGTTACCTGTGTGGAAGTAGGAAGTAATACATATAGATTTCATTACTGATCTTCCATGGTCTCGGAATTAGTTTAATTTGGCTTGGGTTATAGTGGATAGGATGAATAAGTTGGCTCACTTTTTGCCAGTGAGGACTAACTTATTGGCTGAGGATTATTTAAGGTTATATCTCCATGATATTGTGAAGTTGTATGGGGTACCGATTTCTATCATCTCAGATCATGGTATGCATTTTTCAACTAACTTTTTGTGTTTATTTCAAAAAGGTTTGGGGACTATGGTGAATCTTTGTACTTGTTTTCGCCCGCAGTCGTATGGGCAAGTAGAGTGAACTATTAAGTCATTGGAGGATATGATTCGTGCATGCGTAATTGACTATGATGGTATTTGGGTGGAGAATTGGCCTTTCATAGAGTTTACCTAGTATAATAGCTACTACTCTAACATTGGAATGGCTATATTTGAATCCTTGTATGGTAGGAGGCGTAGGACTCTTATTGGGTGGTTCAAGGTTGGTAAGGCGAAAATGTTTTGCCGGGATTTTGTTCACCAAGACATGGATAAGGTGAAAGTTATTCGGGATAGTTTTAAGGATGATCAATGTTACCAAAAGTTCTATGCAAATGTAGACGAAGGGTGTTAAATTTTGTAGTTGGGGATAGGGTGTTCTTTAAGTTGCCTCCCATTAAAGGAGTGATGTATTTTTGTAAGAATGGGAAGCTTAGTCCCCGGTATATTGGTCCGTACATGGTTTTGAGGAGGGTTGGCAATGTTGCATATGAGTTGGAGTTGCCTTTTAGTTTGAGCTCTATTCACCCAAGGTTCCATTTTTATATTCTAATAAAATTTATGGGTGATTTGTCTCAAATCGTACCTATCAAAGATATTGGTTTTCGGACTATTTATCTTATAATGAGGTTCCAACAGAGATCTTGGATTGAAAGGTTTGTTGGTTGTGGACCAAGGATGTGTCCACATTAAATATTCTATAGAGTAACCTTGTGATTGAAGAGGCTTCCTAGCAAGCTGAAGAGGACATGAAGTCCAAGTATTTATTCCTATTTTCTTCTCTGGAAATTCATGCGGAAGGTATGTGTTCTTTGTAAAATCTTTATTTTCTAACTTAGTTGAAGGTCAGAGTAGGGGTGTTGGGGTGTAAATCGTTCTTGTACGACCTTGTTCCACCATTCAAAGATGAATGATCCAAGTGGGGAGAATTAGAACACCCTGTGTTTTTGTTCTTTGAAATATCCTGAGTTTTTAGATTTCTATTCATCATACGACTCACCATACAAGTCTATGATGTGGGTATGGGTCTCGGAACCCTAGTAATATGTCGGTCACTGTGATATTGACCAAGTTCTTTCCAAGGTATGAGAAGACTCTATACGATTCGTATGCTGATGTGACGAGAGATAGGGTCCAAACTGTATATTGTGCAGTGTCTAGCCTTTGGTGTTCCGCCTAGGGTACTACTTGGGGGTACTTGTAATATGGTGATGACATGAGTTAGGGAAAGAAGTTGTATGTTAGGTAGAATTTGGAGTCTATCTTTTTGTCTTGGATACTATTGGAGTGTACCACTCATATGATATGGGTACGAGTTGAGGGGTCCAATTGTACCTACTTGTCGGAATACCAACTTTTAGGAATTTTTACAGTTTAAGTTGGGGGGCATTCTGGATATTTCACCTCTTAACCCCTTTTGACCCCACGACATAAAAAACCTTTGGAAGCTTCCTTAACGTATTTTTTTCAATCAAACACTATCTAAACACTCTTAAATCTCTCACAATATTTTGGTTCAAGAAAATGTGAGGGTTTGTTCAAGGTGATCAATTAGGGATTTTAAGGGTGGTTTCTCTCCATCTTCCTTGGTATCTAAGGCCTTTTTCTCCTCCCTCATTGTTATATTAACTTAAAGCATGTTTTAATAAATTATTTTTTATGGTATTATTGTGGTAATGTGTTGGTTTTGAAATATGTGTTGGAGGTTTTGGTTGTTCATGGTTTTATAATGTTTTCCCATCTTTTTCTTATGATTTTTAATGCTATAATTATTGTTTTAATATGCGGTTACATGGGAATGGCCTATGGATATTTGGCTCTAGCTTTGGAAACTCTATGCCCTCAAAATGGTTGTTAGAATGCCAATGAGAATGATTTTGTCACTTAGTTTGACTATTTTTGAAATCCTTGCATTGCATAATGTAGTAATGGAACTTAAATTGGTTTGGTTGGTTTTAAATGGATTAGGAAGGCCTTGTTGTCCATGTATTTTGTTTAATTTGTAACATTGTGGGGTACATGGAATCCCCTAAGTGTTGGCTAATGATATTGCTTGCAAGCTATAATCGGTATCACGATAACATTTCACAATGCCTTGGTAATTGACTCATGAAATTGGTGGTTTAGTTATATGCTAAATTGATTTAATTGAGAAATAATGGCATATTGTGATAGCCAATCGTGAAGGTCTGAGTTTGATGGACGGAGACTGGAAACTCTTGTTTCCTGACATATGGGTTGGTCATGGTGCCCATATGCTTGTTGGGTACATGGGAATCCCCCAAGTTATACTTATATAGATGTATCATGGAGGGCGAAGGGTAAACGAGAATACTTGACCCCTATGATATTTCTGGTTCATGCGGCTACATGTAATTGGGCCCGTTAAAGGGGTAATAAAGGACCCATATAGCACGTGGGTGGATTATGATGGTAACTCTACACAACCCAGGTTAACATTTTAAATGCATGCAAAAATTGGTTACCTTTCCCGGCATGGTATTTATGTATAAATGTATGGTATTACGTATGGTTATTTACTTTTGCTTTGAGTAATGGCATTATTTAATCCTTATTTCTGAGTACATGCTAGTGTTTATCAAACTAACCATCTTCCAGCATTGTATCCCCATGCGATGCAACAACCGGCCATACTACTCTTGCTTAGTGACTTGGATTTGGGGACATCTTAGTTTCATACTGAAGTGGTGAGCTTTTATACTCCAAAAGATTCCATTTCATGATATGTACTTCTTTACTTTGTTTTTGTTTCTTGGACTTTGTTTTAGGTTATGGTAGGGGGAATATCATAACCGAATGTACTTGTTTTTGGTTAGAGGTTTTGTGTGACTACTAGGTTGGATGTTCCTTATTTTTTGTTTGAAGCATTGCGTTACTTCTATGGGCATAGGTGTTTTCGATATTAGTGTCAGCCTTGTTATTGGTATTGGCATTGGGGTTGAAGTTGGTTGGATATTTGGTTCGATATTTGGTTGGTTATGGTTATGGATTTTTTAATGTCTTTGATTTTTTATTGTTCTATGTTGTTCTATGTTTGGAATTAATCTAAAATAGGTTATATGACAGTTATGGTTGGGTATTGGGGGTGGAATCCGGTATCAGTTGGACTTGAGGCACCTTATATGACTAGGCCCTTGTTCTAGTCGTGTCACTAGGTCACAAAGATGAGGAGCAAATGATCAAGACGTGGCATAAGAGGCCTTTTTATAGTCATATCAGGTAAGAAGATGTTGCTATCGTAGTGTAGGGATGGAAATAGCACTAGGGCGATTTCAATAACCCTATGGCAATCGTAATAGGGCGATCTTGATGACTTTTGGGTGATCACACAAGTATCAACACCAACAAACTTGGAAAATTCTCCATATTTCCAACAATACCTCAGGACTCATTTGCAATGGAGTTTTTGCAACTGACTTTGTAACCACATTAAATTTGACATTCCGGATGCATTGCTAATGTTGGATATTCCCCCAGGTCATTTTAATCAAATATGGGTCCCACTCTTAAATTACTGATTTTCCAACATTCTGACCAATAGGATAAAATAATCTCTGGTGCATTAGTATGCGAACCAAAGGTATAACTAGATTAAAATAGATATTTTGAGCTACTGGAGCTTTCAAAATTAACATCCAAGATTATTTTGCTTAAGTTTTTTCTTGGTGGATATTTGGAACTAGTGAAGACTTCTAAATAGAGAATTGGCTCTAAAAATGACACGTACTATCCAGTAACCAAAATGTCAGTCCTAAAAAGTAATAAATTACTTGGGTCATCTATGGAAAATCCCTAGTAGTGGAGATAAGTATAAATATGAAAAATTAACCTAAAGGGTCATTAAATCTTTTTACTTGGTCTTAATTTTTGACTTTGTAGGTAAAAAGTTAACATGCTAGTAAGCTGGTAAGGGACCAGGAATAAGTTGAACCATACCCCAAGCCCCACCTATGCTTTAACTGATAGAGAAGATAAGTAGTCCTTTTTTATTGTATTACATAAATTAATGAGGAACAAGACATTCCTACTCCTATGACTGATGATCCTCAAGGCCGCAAGACAGTTCGTGAAGTGGCAATCCCACATGCCACCAATATAACCTCCGCTATTTTTAGAACATCTCCTGTAGGTAGATTTAAATTAAAGCAAAGCATGATCCAACTTCTTCATAGCAGTAGACAGTTAATCGAGCTATCACATTATGATTTTTAAGTCCACCTGCATTAGTTTCTGGAGATTAGTGACACACTCATCCCTACGGGTATGTCTATTGATTATGGGAGGTTGACACTTTTAACTTTTTTACTATTGGAGGAATAAAAAAATTATTAGGAATACTAGGACGGTAGGTTCAATCACAACATGGGATAACTTAGCCTGATATTCCTAATCAATTTCTTCCCATATGGAAAGATTGTGAGACGTTCCAGTGTGAATTATGCTTCAATCAGAGAACAGATAAGAACCAATATCATGCTTAGGGGAGGTTCAAATATCTTCTTAGGGACTTTCCACATCACTAACAGTCAAATCAGGTACAATCTCACACCTTTGTTGAGAAACTTGACCATGACACAAAATTTTTTGTAGATTCATCTGTGAGTAGTGAAGCCTTGGAAAGGACTTATGATGAAATATACACCTTGTAGAACTGCATTACACAAGGAAATCCAAATTTATATGGTGATGACTCAAGGATTTTAGTGAAAAAGGTTGAGGGTATGATCGAGGTTGATAGCATAGATACCTTAGTCACCTAACTTTCAGCCATGCTTAATCGGATAATGAATAAATTCGTCATGTTGGTTGTACAACATCCTCAAAATTAGGTTAATAAGGTACAATAGGGTCTATTTTAGAGTGTGATTTATGGAAGAAGTGGCCACTCTGTAGATATCTGTGTTCAAATACCAAATCGATCAACTTTGTAGGTAATGCACAAAAGATGATTTATGACATTGCCAATAATCAAAAGTGGTAGACTCAACAGATGTATCCTTGGGGAAACAAACAACAGTAACAGTTTCATCAGCAACAACATAATACGTAGGCGAATAATATTGAAGAGATTCTGAAAAAGATTTTTGCCAACCAAGAACAGATGGCTGTAGAAATAAGAAATTAGAAAATTGCACATAAATAGTTAGAGCAGCAAGTGGGGCAATTGGTGTAGGCACAAAATACCCGGCCTCAAGGTTGTTTTCCAAGTGATATTGAACCTCCAAAACAAGTAATTACAATAACTTTGATGAGTGGTAAAGATCTAAATAATTGACCTCTAAAGAAAAATAATGAGGTAGATCGAGAATTGGTTCCTCCATCGGTTGCAGACAAATTTGCTAAAAATTTAGGGTATTCTTAGTACTCAAAGATAAATGTTTTTAGAAGGACAAACCACTACCACCATCCCCATAGTTGTTCCAGAAAACAAATGAGGATGCATGCTTTAATAAGTTCTTTGACTTATTCAAAGAACTTGACACTAACCTTCCTCTTCTAAATATTTTACAAGGAATTCCCAAGTACGCTAAGTACTTGAAGGACGTGGTGACTATCAAAGTTAAGCTGCCTAATATGGATATTGTGGAATTGATCGAGAAGTGAAGCAATGTGGTAATGAAAGGGATGACCAAAAAACATAAAGACCAATAGAGTTTCACCCTTCCCATTTAGATTTGAGATAGCATAGTGGTACATTACTTAAGTGATCTGGGGCCAAGTATAGATCATATGCCTTCATCAATGTTTAAAAATATTGGGTTTGGTGAGCCAAGACCAACCCAAGTGATTTTTCAATTAGCCAACTAGACCATAGGTAAGCCCAAAAGAATAATTAGAGACATCCTTTTAAGGGTTTGTAGGTTTTTAATTCCTTAAGATTTTGTTATTATGGATTTTGATGTATATAGAAGGGTTCCAATCATTATAGGATGGACGTTCTTAGCTATGGGTAGAGAATTGATAGACGTGAGAGAGGGCACTCTCAAAATGAGATTGAATAGTAAAGCAATGTTTTTTTTCAGAGCTTATAAGCCACTCAATCTACCTTCCTACTAAAAATATTTTTGTATGATTACTGTGATAGAGGTGGATAAGTGTGGGGTTGTATAAAGTTGACTACTAAAGACGTATTCAAAAATTCTCATTGAGTTGCCCAAGCTACAACGAAAGCCTGAGTTGATAATGATTAAAGATCTTGAAAAGGCTAAGATTGAAAAAGTTATTGACCATGACATTTCACACTTATAAGGTCAAAAAAGAGTGAGAAGATGGCCTCCAAGTAGGAGCAAGAGGATGAAGGAAAACGGTTAAGTTGTGATTTTTGGTCAAGTTGCGGCACTAAATCTGGAGCTACTCGAAAGGGAACACAAGTTAAGGTATGTATTTTATTTCTCGTATTTTGAGTTTTTACTTTATTTAGATTTTGTTTTTTTAACTTACAGGTTGATGGAAAGTTTTATTACTGGAAACTTGAGCTAATGAGCATGGAAAAGACAAAGTGTGGGGTCCCCAGACCCTCTTGATGTGAAAAGATGCTACTAGCTAGGCCTAAAGGACTCAATGAGTATTTTTATCTCTACTTTTAAATTTAACTTTGGGGAGAAAATAGATTTTTAAGTATTGGGTGGGGAAATTCCCATATCTCCGTTAAAGTAATGATGTAGGGTCTATCTTATATTTTAAGTATTAGTTGTTTTCGTAGTATTTGGTTTATATTTGAAATATTTGAAAAATCATAAAATGATTTTGCTTTTTATCTTATAGTTTGCGGGTGTCAATTTAGTAGGTGAACACTTCACCTGCTCTGTGGTTGTTCTTTTTTGTTCTTTTCAATAAGGGAGCCCTTTTAACCAGTATCCTTTTTCTTTTTAGGAGTAATTTTAAAAATTTTGTGACTTTGAATGTGTAAGATGTTCTTCTTGGCTCTATGTGATAATTCATGATGCAAGCTATTTTGTATGTAAAGATCTTGTTGATAATGTGAATTACTGCTTTTGAGACACCTAGGCTATGGTTTATAACTACTATACATTTTTGGATTATTAATGGATTCGTGTGATTGTTTGGTTAAGGGTCTATAATTATGCTACCTGAATTGGGCATGTACCATGTGTGGTTAAGGTTCTTATGTATTTCTTATTGTGTTTGATGTCTAAAACATTCTTGTGTGTCTGCAAAGCAAAATAAATAGTGTGAATTTAGGAGATGATATTGGAATTTCGTTGAATACCTTATTTGATACCCTTTTTTACCTGTCTTGGTACATAATCCTAGTTAGCCCCATTGAGCCTTTTAGCTTACTTTTTTGGTAGATTCATATGTAGCGTAATTCCCTTTCTTAGTGTGACCTTAATTTGATACAAAGCTCCAAAGCGCTTTAGTTGAAAATTAATTGAGTAAGGAGTTGAAATACAAGTAGGGAAAAGGTAAAGTGAAGGCCCCATGAAATAGCTATTGGTGTATAAACTTTATATGTGTTGTGGTTAGGAGTTGCATAATGAATAATGTATAAATAGATAATACTCCCACTACATAGTATTGGAATTATCTTAATGAGTTGGGGTGAAAGAAGAGAAGTTTGTAGATGAGTGTGGGAAATTATTTTTTAATAGACTGATCTTAATTCTCATGTGATGTACTAAAGATATTAGGGAAGATAGTCACTACTCCTAGGAAAATAGATCATACCTGTCCCTTAGCCTACATTACAACCTCTCAACATTCTTCTATTAGTAGAGTACAACACTATGGGCAATTCTATGATTCTTGTGTAACTAGTGTATTCTCTGTTAGAGTGAGCATAACATGATTCTTGTACCCATTTTGTGATAAATTGCATCTGCATGAGTGATTATATGTAACTCTTTTTTTATGAGTGCAAATGTTTGATGATAGTTGGGAGATTTGTATGACCACTTTTTTTAAGTAGTATGCATGAATTTTCCAATTTGGTAAGTCAATCCTTAAGGTTAGGGTTTTTTGGAGTAGTATCCATTAACTTTCAATTCCGGGTATAACATGCTTAGTTTAAAAACTTGCATTCTATATAGTTATTATGGTACTAGCTTGAATATATTTCTTGTTCTAGAAGTTTTGAATTTTCCATGATTATGATACCTAGAGAAAAGAGTTGTTCGAGGACGAACAAGGATTTAAGGGTGAGGTGATGATCTGAGGTGGATTTATGCACCTCGGTATAGCTATTCAGGCTTAATTAGTCTTGTTTTGAGGATTTCTCTTGGGATTAATGAATAGTTCATTGTATCATTAAGCATATAAGTGTTTTGTAATGTACGTAGTGTGTTAATAGTATAATTAGAGTCAAAACCCAATGTTAAGAGTTATGGGACAAAAGCTAGTACTCTTAGCTTGAGCTATAACCTTTACTAGTTTTCATTTTGAATTCTAGGTGGTTGTGTGCTCTAATGTGTGGTGCTTGATGTTTTAGGAATCTTGGTTGGTAAATATGATGATAAAGGGATTCTAAATATTTTTTAAAACAAGTTTAAACAATACCATGATACATGGACTTAAGGGACAAAAGCATGGACAAGGCTTGATCAAATTGAGCGTTTTTGGAGTTCTTGTAGTGCCACGCTTCTTAGGTGCAACGATATCGATGTGTCACACCCTTGGAAACTTCCCTGATGTCAAATTAAATTATCTTGGTGGCGTTTTATCATGCCATTCTTCCTACATGGTTCGATATTAGCATGACACACCAATAGGTTGAAATCAGCAGCTTGTGTCCTTTTATAAATAGGACAGTTAGTTATTGTGTGACACACATTGGACGACCTTAGGACTAAAAGGGGCAGGACAAAACTTTCATTAGGGTATTTATATCTTCACTTTAATTTGTCTTAGTAACATCTTATACACTCCTAAGATTGTTGTTATGTCTATAATCAACCAAAAAATATTTCCAGGGTTATTGTTTGGAATTTATTTGGATGTGGTTAATTATCATATTTGGTAGTTTGTTTATCCCTGTTATTACTATTTTAAGGAGTCCCGAACCTTAGAATACATGCTATAACTCTATTGTAAATCTGGAAGGATGAATTGTAGAGTAGAATGTAGGTTGAATAGAATAGAATTTAAATTTTCATTAATTGATGTTATAATTTGCTCATAGGATATGAATATACTTAAGTACACTATTTGGTTCAAGTATGGGATAAATACAGAAGCATTTAACTTAGTTGTTGCATCTCCTATCATCGATGTTTTTGTAGGGCTAAGTTAGATAATCGATTATAGGTTTGAAAGACCATTGTCATACCTCTATCCCATGAACCAACCACCAAGATAGTTAACCTAATTAATGAAGTTCCACAACCAAGTATGATTATTTGTATGGCTTTCCCCCTAGTCTTGTTCTCATTGTTTGTTCAAACGTTTAAATTACTGCGTTGTTTAGTTTACATTATATTATAACTTTCTCACTCTTGTTGTTACAATTGCACTGAATTAATATTATTAGTGAACAAAGCTTGGATAGTTGATGATACATGTCTCAGAGGGATTTATATTCTGCTTACAATAAGGCCACTGTATTACTGGGTGGGACGACATACAATTCCCTATGCACTTAGGTGCAATAACATCCACAAACTCATGGACAACATAAACAACTCATAAAGGAGGTGAAGAAACACTTGTATCACAAATATGAGACAAATAAGACAAACATGGCCTCTTAACCAAATGACGATCTTGAAGGAAAGATATAACTCTCTTAGGACCCAAATAAAGAACACCCTTCCAAGCTATCCTTGGAACATCAGGAAGTGCTAAAGTCATGGTCTTATCATAGAAATCAAAGACAAAATTATAAGGAGCTAATCAATCCACATCCAAGATGAAATAAAAATTTATAATATCTAGTATAATACGATCTACCCACATCTCACCCCCAACAAAAGTCGCAACACAAGATCGGTTTAGTCGATCCACCACTTTAAAGTCTCTTATGGGGATAGATACATAAATACAAACATCAAGAGACTCATAAGTAAAATCAAAACCTGTAGCAAAATGTGAAAACATCTTGGGGAAAGTCAACCTCAGATTAAATAACACATATGTAGATCTAAAACAAACATAAATGATACTTTTGATTACATCATCAAAGGCCTCAGCCTCTGTCCTAACAGGTATAACACAACACTGATCACATCCACCACTTGACTGACTAGCCCTACGACCACCATTACGGGCACCACTACCTCTACCAATCGCACTTATAGTAAAACCTCTAACTCTTGCTGCCACTACAGGAGTAGCATTGAAAATAAAGAAGGGATTATTCTTTACCTTATGGACAATCTGTACACACCCAAAAAACCTTATGGATTGACTCAAAGGAAGGCGTTTTGGTTGAAAAAGGAAGACCACCTGAAGTTACTGAACAAGAAAACCCACTACTTAAACTTTGCAAGGCTACCTGCATCGGTCTACCATGAGATCCGTGGAAGCCTCTACAATCTCTACCTTGAGAGATATGACATCTGAACTCACCCAAATAGTGTACCTTCATGCTACCTCCCCTAGATGCACAATGAATAAACTCAATCATCTTAGCATAATCCACTATAATCAGAAACAATGCACCATAAGCTACTATTGAGTCATAGAAAGCTAAAGAGAAACAACTAACCCCTTCAGAAAGTTCTAAATCTTCTAAGACTCGGCGATAATACTGACATAAGAATATCTAGACAAGGTATGAAATCATGTCTCATACTCTAAAATAGTTATGGATCCCTACTCTAACTTATAAAATTCATCTCTCATTTGATCTCTCAAACTGAAAGTCTTAAATGTATCATAAAAGGCCTCTGAAAACTGATCAAAAGTAATCTCTGGTGAACCAATAGGTCGACAACAAATAAGTGACCTCCAGGCTGCATCTCTCAACTTGTAAGTAGTATAAATGACTCCATGTGAGTTATGCAACAAAGTTTATCCAGATTCTCATGATAATATACCAAGAACTCATTGGTATCGTCACCTACAATACTATTGAACCAATGAGGATATAAACAAGTGAATTTCTCAAGCCTATTTTGATTCTCAATTGACATTGCTATACTTGAAATAATAGGAGACATAGTGAAACTGACGAACTGAGAAACCATCTGAGAAGGCATCATAGAAAAATGTTGAACTCCATATCTCAAAAAACCATACTCAAATATAGGTGCTAAAGGGTAAACCATAATTTGATTCCATGAATTACCATAAGCAGATGTCGCTAGAATAGGAGGATTGTAATACCCCAAAGTTTCCAAAATAATTTCGTCCCAAGAATGTCTAGTATTATCTTCTAAATTGAATGACGTTTATTCCATTAGGAATTTGTAAGATTTTTACTTTTTTTCATGTGGGAAATTAAATAAGCTTTCCATCGATATAAGATTTTCCCCAATTTGATAATCGGGTAAGAATTTACGACTAGAAGATATGCTAAGGGCGTGTACAATTAATTTCAAGGGTAGTTGGGATGACCACTTTTCTTTTATTGAGTTTTTATATAATAATAAATATCATTCAAGTATTCAGATGGCTCCGTTTGAAGCTCTCTATGGTAGGAGGTACAGATCTATAATTGGTTGGTTCAAAGTTAGTGAGGGCTTTGTTATAGGGCTTGACTTAAAATTCGATGCCTTAGAGAAAGTTCAGTTGATCAGAGAAAGACTCCAAGATGCTCAAAGTCGACAGAAGTCTTATGCAGATATTCATAGAAAGGATATCGAGTTCGAGATTAGTGACTGTGTCTATCTAATGATATTTCCCATAAAGGGAGTGAAGAGGTTTGGAAAGAAGGGAAAGCTCAGTACCTGATATGTTGGTCCCTTCAAAATTCTTAGTCTCTTCGGCAAGGTAGCTTATGGGCTCGAATTTCCTTGGGATCTAGCCTCAATTCATCCAGTCTTCTATGTCTCTTTGTTCAAGAAGTGTATAGGGGACTCAGTAGTTGTAGTCCCTATTTAGAGAATTGATGTTTAGAACAACCTCTCTTATGAGGATATTCCAGTTAAAATACTAGACTATCTGACTCGCAGACTGAGGAACAAAGAAGTCCCTCTAGTCAAAGTTCTTTGGAAGAATTAGTCCGTTGAAGGATCTACTTAAGAAACAAAATATGACATGTGTACCAATTATCCTCACCTCTTCCTCGCTAACTCAGAGCTAGGTCAAGGCAACAATACTCCTTAAAACTATTCATTTTGCAAGTCCAGATTTCAGTTACGACTTGGTATCTGTCTCATGTTCAGAATTCCATTTTTACACTTGGTACTAAGTACCATTGTGTAATAATTTATGTGTTAATGTATAAGATTATTCATGTGTTCATGCATCAGACATGTATTCTAATTTTAAGAAACTTACTTATCAAAAATCATAGTCATGTGTTCATGTATCAGCGTACTGATAAAATCATGCATCAGATATGCATGCTCAGTACAAATCTCAGAAATGTCAGTTATGTAGTCTTGTTTCAATATTCATGTTCAGTGTGTACTTTGGCTTATCTATTCTTCCCTCTCAGTCAGTCTTATTGGAGGACAAATGTTCTCAAGGAGGAGATATTGTAATACCCCAATGTTACCTAGCTAATTTCATCCCAATAATGTCTAGTATTATCTTCTAAATTGAATGATGTTTATTCCATTAGGAATTTATAAGATTTTCACTTTTTGTCATTTGGGTAATTCAATAAGCTTTACATCGATATAATATTTGCCCAAATCTGATAATTGGGTAAGAAGTTATGGCTAGAAGATATGCTAAGGGAATGTGCAATTGATTTCAAGTGTAGTTGGGATGAATACTTGCCTTTATTTATGTTTTCATACAACAATAGCTGTCATTCCAGTATTCAGATGGCTTGATTTGAAGCTCTCTATGGTAGACGGTGTAGATCTCCAATTGGTTGGTTCAAAGTTAGTACGGCCTCAGTTATAGGTCCTGACTTAGTATTTGATGCGTTAGAGAAAGTCCAGTTGATCAGAGAAAGACATTGGGCTGCTCAGAGCCGACATAAGTCTTATACAGATGTGCGTAGAAAGGATCTTGTGCTCGATATTAGTGACTATGTCTTTCTAAAGATATCTCTTATGAATGGAGTGAAGAGGTTTGGAAAGAAGGGAAAGCTCAGTCCCCGATATGTTGGTCCCTTCAAAATTGTCAGTCGCTATGCCAAGGTAGCTTATGAGCCTGAATTGTCTTTGGATATAGTCTTAGTTCATCCAGTCATCCATGTCTCTTTGCTCAAGATGTGTATAGGTGACTCAACAGTTGTAGTCCCTATTTAGAGCATAGATGTTCACAACAACCTCTCTTATGAAGATATTCCAGTCAATATTCTAGACTATTAGACTCGCAGACTGAGGAATAATTAAGCCCTTCTAGTCAAAGTTCTTTGGAGGAATCAGTCCGTTGAGGGAGATAATTGGGAAACAGAAGTTGACATGCCTACCAAGTATTGTCACCTCTTCCTGGCTAACTCATATCTAGCTCAAGACAATATTTCTCCTTAACCTCTTCAATTTTAATATCCAGATTTTAGTTACGACTAGGTATCTCTCTCTTGTTCAGAATTCCATTTTACACTTAGTACTAGGTACCATTGCATATTTAGTCATATGTTAATGCATCATATTATTCATGTGATCATACATCAGACATGCATTCTCATTTTGAGAAGCTAAGTTATAAGAAATCCCAATAATGTATTCATGTATAAGCTTAGTCATAAAGTCATGCTTCAAATATGCATGCTCAGTACAAGTCTCAAAAATGTCAGTTATGTAGTCTTATTTCAGTAGTCATGTTCAGTGTGTACTTTGGCTTATCGTTTCTCCCCTCCTAGTCAAGTTTATTCGAGGACGAATTTTCTCAAGTAGGAGATATTGTAATACCCCAAAGTTTTAAAGCTAGTTTTATCCCAAGAATGTCTAGTATTATCTTCTAAATTGAGTGATGTTTATTCCATGAGTAATTTATAAGATTTTAACTTTTTTTTCATTTGGGAAATTCAATAAGCTTTCCATCGATATAATATTCACCCAAATCCAATAACCAAGTAAGAAGTTATGACTAGAAGATATGCTAAGGGCATTTGCAATTGATTTCAAGGGTAGTTGGGATGACCAATTGCCTTTGATTTAGTTTACATACAATAATAGCTATCATTATAGTATTTCGATGGCTCCCTTCAAAGATATCTATAGTAGGAGGTGCAAATCTCTAATTTGTTGGTTTGAAGTTAGTGAGGCCTCTGTTATAGGGCCTGACATAGTATTCGATTCCTTAGAAAAAGTCCAGTTGATCAGAGAGAGACTCTGAGCTGCATAGAGACGACAAAAGTCTTATGCAGATATTCATAGAAAGGATCTCGATTTTGATAGTAGTGACTATATCTATCCAAAGGTCTCTCCCATGAAGGAAGTGAAGAAGTTTGGCAAGAACGGAAAGCCCAGTCCCCGATATGTTGATCCCTTCAAAATTCTTAGTCGCTTTGGCATGGTAGCTTATGATCTCGAATTGCCTTTGGATCTAGCCTCAGTTCAACCAGTCTTCCATGTCTATTTTCCCAAGAAGAGTATAGGTGAATCACCAATTATAGTCCCTATTTATAGCATAGATGTTCAGAAAATCATGTCTTATGAGGAGATTCTAGTAAAAATTCTTGACTAACAGACTCACAGACTGAGGACCAAAGAAGTCCCTCTAATCAAAGTATTTTGGTGGAATAAGTCCGTTGATGGAGCTACTTGGGAAATAGAAGCAGACATGCGTACCAAGTATCCTCACCTATTCCCCACTAACATAGATCTAGGTCAAGAAAATAATTTTCTTTAAGCTTTTTAGTTTGCACGTCCAGATTTTAGTTACGATTTGGTATCGGTCTCATGTTTAGAATTCTATCTTTATACTTGGTAATAGGTACCATTGCATATTAAGTCATATGTTAATGCATCAGATTATTCATGTGATCATGCATCAGACATGCATTCTCATTGTGAGAAGCTAAGTTAACAGAAATCCCAGTCATGTGTTCATTTATCAGCTCAGTCATAAAATTATGCTTTAGACATGCATGCCCAGTACAAGTCTCATAAATTTCAGTAATATAGTCTTGTTTTAGTATTGATGTTCAGTGTGTACTTTGGCTTATCGTTTATCCCTTCTCATTTAGTCTTAGTCGAGGATAAATGTTCTTAAGGGGGTGAAATTGTAATACCCCGAAGTTTCCAAGCTAATTTCATCCCAAAAATTGTATAGTATTATCTTCTAAACTGAATGATGTTTATTCCATTAGAAATTTATAAGATTTTCACTTTTTGTCATTTGGGTAATTCAATTAGCTTTCCATCGATATAATATCTGCCCAAATCTGATAATTAGGTAAGAAGTTATGGCTAGAAGATATGTTAAGGGCATGAGCAATTGATTTCAAGTGTAGTTGGGATGACTACTTGCCTTTGATTAAGTTTTCATACAACAATAACTGTCATTCCAGTATTCAGATGGCTTGATTTGAAGCTCTCTATGGTAGACGGTGTAGATATCCAATTGGTTGGTTCAAAGTTAGTGAGGCCTCAGTTATAGGGCCTGACTTAGTAGTCTATGCCTTAGAGAAAGTACAGTTGATCAGAGAAAGAATTTGGCCTACTCAGAGCCGACATAAGTCTTATGCAGATGTGCGTAGAAAGGATCTCGTGCTCGAGATTAGTGACTATGTCTTTCTAAAGATCTCTCCCATGAATGGAGTGAAGAGTTTTGGCAAGAAGGGAAAGCTCAGTCCCCGATATGTTGGTCCCTTCAAAATTGTCAGTCGCTACGCCAAGGTAGCTTATGAGCCCGAATTGCCTTTGGATATAGTCTTAGTTCATCCAGTCATCCATGTCTCTTTGCTCAAGATGTGTATAGGTGATTCAACAGTTATAGTCCCTATTTAGAGCATAGATGTTCAGAACAACCTCTCTTATGAGGATATTCCAGTCAATATTCTAGACTATCAGACTCGCAGACTGAGGAACAAATAAGCCCTTCTAGTCAAAGTTCTTTGGAGGAATCAGTCCTTCGAGGGAGATAATTGGGAAACAGAAGTTGACATGCCTACCAAGTATTGTCACCTCTTCCCGGCTAACTCATATCTAGCTCAAGACAATATTTCTCCTTAATCTTTTCAATTTTAATATCCAGATTTTAGTTAAGACTTGGTATCCCTCTCTTGTTCAAAATTCCATTTTTACACTTAGTACTAGGTACCATTGCATATTTAGCCATATGTTAATGCATCATATTATTCATGTGTTCATACATCAGACATGCATTCTAATTGTGAGAAGCTAAGTTATAAGAAATCCCAATCATGTATTCATGTATAAGCTCAGTCGTAAAGTCATGCTTCAAATATGCATGCCCAATACAAGTCTCAAAAATGTCAGTTATGTAGTCTTGTTCAGTATGTACTTTGGCTTATCGTTTCTCCCCTCTCAGTCAGGTTTATTCGAGGATGAATTTTCTCAAGGGGGAGATATTGTAATACCCCAAAGTTTCAAAGCTAATTTAATCCTAAGAATATCTAGTATTATCTTCTAAATTGAGTGATGTTTATTCCATGAGTAATTTATAAGATTTTAACTTTTTTTCACGTGGGAAATTCAATAAGCTTTCCATCGATATAATATTCACCAAATCCAATAACCAAGTAAGAAGTTATGACTAGAAGATATGCTAAGGGAATTTGCAATTGATTTCAAGGGTAGTTGGGATAACCAATTGCCTTTGATTTAGTTTACATACCATAATAGATATCATTATAGTATTCGGATGGCTCCCATCAAAGATATCTATGGTAGGAGGTGCAAATCTCTAATTGGTTGGTTTGAAGTTAGTGAGGCCTCTGTTATGCCTGACTTAGTATACGATGCCTTAGAAAAAGTCCAGTTGATCAGAGAGAGACTCCGGGCTGCTTAGAGACGACAAAAGTCTTATGCAGATATTTATAGAAAGGATCTCGAGTTCGATATTAGTGACTATATCTATCCAAAGGTCTCTCCCATGAAGGAAGTGAAGAAGTTTGACAAGAACGGAAATCCCAGTCCCCGATATGTC
Organism: Capsicum pubescens; assembly: GCA_030864215.1. Lineage (NCBI taxonomy): Eukaryota > Viridiplantae > Streptophyta > Magnoliopsida > Solanales > Solanaceae > Capsicum > Capsicum pubescens. The sequence goes on from CM061546.1 coordinate 225,586,977, forward strand.
GATCCCTTCAAAATTCTTAGTCGCTTTGGCATGGTAGCTTATGATCTCGAATTGCCTTTGGATCTAGCCTCAGTTCAACCAGTCTTCTATGTCTATTTTCCCATGAAGAGTATAGGTGACTCACCAATTGTAGTTCCTATTTAGAGCATAGATGTTCAGAAAATCCTGTCTTATGAGGAGATTCTAGTAAAAATTCTAGACTATCAGACTCACAGACTGAGGAACAAAGAAGTCCCTCTAGTCAAAGTTCTTTGGTGGAATAAGTTCGTTGAGGGAGCTACTTGGTAAATAGAAGCAGACATTCGTACCAAGTATCCCCACCTCTTCCCCACTAACATAGATCTAGCTCAAGAAAATAATTTTCCTTAAGTTTTTCAGTTTGCACGTCCAGATTTTAGTTACGATTTGGTATCGGTCTCATTTTTAGAATTCCATCTTTATACTTGGTAATCGGTACCATTTCATATTAATTCATATGTTAATGCATCAGATTATTCATGTGATCATGTATCAGACATGCATTCTCATTGTGAGAAGCTAAGTTATCAGAAATCCCAGTCATGTGTTCATTTATCAGCTCAGTCATAAAATCATGCTTCAGACATGCATGCCTAGTACAAATCTCAGAAATGTCAGTAATATAGTCTTGTTTAAGTATTGATGTTCAGTATGTACTTTGGCTTATCATTTCTCCCTTCTCAGTCAGTCTTAGTCGAGGACAAATGTTCTCAAGGGGGAGAAATTGTAATACCCCAAAGTTTCCAAGCTAATTTCATCCCAAAAATTTCTAGTATTGTCTTCTAAATTGAATGATGTTTATTCCATGAGTAATTTATAAGATTTTCACTTTTTTCATGTGGGAAATTCAATAAGCTTTCCATCGATATAAGATTTGCCTAAATACAATAACCAGGTAAGATGTTATGACAATAAGATATGCTAAGGGCGTTTGCAATTGATTTCAAGGGTAGTTGGGATGACCACTTGCCTTTGATTGAATTTGCATACAATAATAGTTATCTTTTTAGTATTTGGATATCTCTATTCAATGATCTCTATGGTAACAGGTGTAGATCTCCAATTAGTTGGCTCAAAGTTATTGCGACCTCAATTATAGGGCCTGACTTAGTAATCGATGCCTGAGAGAAAGTCCAGTTGATCAGACAAAGACTCTGGGATACTCAGAGCCAACATAACTCATATGCATATGTGCGTAGAAAGGATCTTGAGCTCTATATTTGTAACTTTATCTATCTAAAGATCTCTCCCATGAATTAAGTAAATACGTTCAGCAAGAAGGAAAATCTCAGTCCCCGATATGTCATTCCCTTCAAAATTTTCAGTCGCTTCACCAAGGTAGCTTATGAGCTTGAATTACCTTCGGATCTAGCCTCAAGAAGTTTATAGCTGACTCAACAGTTGTAGTCCCCATTTAGAGCATAGATGTTCAGAACAACCTCTCTTATGAGGAGATTCCAATCAAAATTCTAGACTATTAGACTTACGGATGGAGGAATAAAAAAATCCATCTAGTTAAAGTTCTTTGGTGGAATTATCTCATTGAGGGAGATAGTTAGGAAATAGAAGCTGACATGCATACCAAGTATCCTCACCTTTTACCCGCTAACTCAGATCTAGCTCAAGATAACAGTTCTCCTTAAACTTTTCAGTTTTCGTGTCCACATTCAGTTATGACTTGGTATCTTTCTCATGTTTAGAATTCCATTTTTACACTTGGAACTAAGTACCATTGCAATTCTTTTATATGTAAATGCATCAGATTATTCATGTGTTCATGCATCAGACATGAATTCTCATTGGGAGAAACTCAGTTATAATAAATGTCAGTCATGTCTTCATTTATTAGCTCAGTTATTAAATCATGCATCAGATATGCATGCTCAGTACAAGTCTCAGAAATGTAAGTTTTGTAGTCTTGTTTTAGTATTTATGTTCAGTTTGTACTTCAGCTTATCGTTTCTCCCCTTTCAGTCATTCTTATATGAGGAAAAATTTTATCAAGGGGGAGATATTGTAATGTGATAAATTCAATAAGCTCTCCATCGATATAAGATTCTCCTAAATCTAATAACCAGGTAAGAAGTTATCACTAGAAGATTTGCTAAAGGTAAGCACAATTGATTTCAAGGGTAGTTGGGATGACCAATTGCCTTTGATTGAGTTTGCATACAACAATAGCTATCATTCCAGTATTCAGATGGCTCTATTCAATGTTAACTATGGTAGGAGGTGAAGATCTCCAATTGGTTTGTTCAAAGTTAGTGCTGCCTCAGTTATAGGACTTGACTTAGTATTCGATGCCATAGAGATAGTCCATTTTATCAGAGAAGTACTTCGGGCTTCTTAGAGCCGACATAAGTCTTATGAAGATGTTCGTAGAAATTATCATGAGCTATAGATTAGTGACTATGTCTATCTAAAGATCTCTCCCATGAAGGGAGTGTAGAGGTTCAGCAAAAAAGGAAATCTCAGTCCCTGGTATGTCGGTCCCCTAAAATTTCTTAGTCGTTTTGGCAAGGTAGCTTATGAGATCGAATTGACTTAGGATCTAGCCTCATTTCATCCAGTCTTCTATGTCTCTTTGCTCAGGAAGTGTATAGGTGACTCAACAGTTGTCGTCCCTATTTAAAGCATAGATGTTCGGAGCAACCTCTCTTTGGAGGAGATTCTAGTAAAAATTCTAGACTATCAGACTCGCAGACTGACGAACATAAAAGTCCCGCTAGTCAAAGTTCTTTGGCAGAATCTGTCCATTAAGGGAGCTAATTGGGAAACAGAAGCTGACATGCATATCAAGTATCCTCACCTCTTCCCCACTAACTCAGATCTAGCTCAAGACAACAGTTCTCCTTAAACTCTTCAGTTTTCATGTCCAGATTTTAGTTATGACTTAGTATCCGTCTCATGTTCAGAATTCCATTTTTACACTTGGTACTAAGTACCATTTCAATTAAGTTATATATTAATGCATCATATTATTCCTGTATTCATGCATCAGACATGAATTCTCATTGTGAGAAACTCAATTATCAGAAATCTCATTCATGTTTTTATGTATCAGCTAGTCATAAAATCATGCATCAAATATGCATGCTCAGTACAAGTCTCAGAAATGTCAGTTTTGTAGTCTTGTTTCAGTATTAATGTACATTGTGTACTTCGTCTTATTGTTTCTCCTCTTTTAGTCATTCTTATTCGAGGACAAATGTACTCAACGAGGAGATATTGTAATACCCTAAAGATTCCTAGCTAATTTCATCCAAAGAATGTCTAGTATTATATTATAAATTTAAAAATGTTTATTCTATTTGGAATTTATAAGATTTTCACTTTTTTTTATGTGGGAAATTCAATATGCTTTCCATCGATATAAGATTCACCCTAATCTGATAACCAAGTAAGAAGTTATGACTAGAAGATATGCTGAAGGCATGTGCAATTGATTTCAAGGGTAGTTGGGATCACCACAAGAAATTGATAGAGTTTGCATAAAACAATAGCTATAATTCCAGTATTCGGATGGCTCTATTTAAAGCTCTCTATGGTAGGAGGTCCAGATCTCCAATTGGTTGGTTTGAAGTTAGTGCAGCCTCAGTTATAGGGCCTAAGTTAGTATTCGATACCTTAGAGAAAGTCCAGTTGATCAGAGAAAGACTCCGGGCTGCTCAGAGCCGACATAAGTCTTATGCAGATGTGTATAAAAAGGATCTTGAACTCGATATTAGTAACTAGGTCTGTCTAAATATCTCTCCCAAGAAGGGAATAAAGAAGTTCGGAAATAAGGGAAATCTCAGTCCCCGATATGTCGGTCCCTTCAAAATTCTCAGTCGCTTCGGCAAGGTAGCTTATGACCTCGAATCGCCTTTGAATCTAGCCTCACTTTATCTGGTCTTCCATGTCTCTTTGCTCAAGATGTGTATAGGTGACTCAGCAGTTGTAGTCCCTCTTTAGAGCATAGATGTTTAGAATGGCCTCTCTTATGAGTAGATTCCATTCAAAATTTTTGATTATCAGACTCGCAGACTGAGGAACAAAAAACTCCCTCTAGTTAAAGTTTTTTGGAGGAGTCAGTCCGTTGAGGGAGATAGTTTAGAAATAGAAGCTGAAATGCATTCCATGTATCCTCACCTCTTCCCCGCTAACTCAGATCTAGCTTAAGGCAATAGTTCTCCTTAAGATTTTCAGTTTTCATGTCCACATTCCAGTTATGACTTGGTTTCCGTCTAATGTTCATAATTATATTTTTGTACTTGATACTAAGTACCATTGCATATTCAGTCATATGTTAATGTATCAGATTATTCATGTGTTCATGCATAAGACATGCATTCTAATTATGAGTAACTCAGTAATGAGAAATCTCAGTCAGGTGTTCATGTATCATCTCAGTCATAAAATTATGCATCAGCTATGCACGCTCAGTACAAGTCTTAAAAATGTAAATTATGTAGTCTTGTTTCAGTATTCATGTTCAGTGTGTACTTTGGCTTATCGTTTCTCCCCTCTAAATCAGAGTTATTCAAGGAAAAATGTTCTGAAGGGGGAGATATTATAATACCCTGAATTTTTAAAGCTAATTTCATCCCAAGAATATCTGGTATTATCTTCTAAATTGAATGATGTTTATTCGATGAGGAATTTATAAGATTTTCACTTTTTATCATGGGGGAAATTCAATAAGCTTTCCATCAATATAAGACTCACCAAAATCCAATAACCGGGTAAGAAGTTATGACTAGAAGTTATGCTATGGGCGTGTGCAATTGATTTCAAGGGTAGTTGGGATGACCAGTTCCCTTTGACTCAGTTTACATACAACAATAGCTATCATTCTAATATTGGATAACTCCATTCAAAGCTCTGTATGGTTGGAGGTGCATATATCCAATTGGTTGGTTCGAAGTTAGTCAAGCCTCTTTTATAGGGCCTGACTTAGTATTCGAGGCATTAGAGAAAGTCCAGTTGATCAGCGAAAGTCTCCGGGATGCCCAAAGCCAACATAATTCTTATACAGATGTGTTTAGTAAGGATCTCGAGCTCGAGATTATTAACTATGTCTATCTAAATATCACTCTTACAAAGGGAGTCAAGAGGTTAGGCAAGAAGGGAAAGCTCAGTCCCCGATATATAGGTCCCTTCAAAATTCTTAGTTTCTTCGGCAAGGTAGATTATGAGCTCGAATTGCCTTCGGATCTAGCCTCAGTTCATCCAGTCTACCATGTCTCTTTTCTCAAGAAGTATATAGGTGACTCAGCAGTTGTAGTCCCTATATAGAGCATAGATGTTCAGAACAACCTCTCTTATGAGGAGATTCTAGTAAAAATTCTAGACTATCAGACTCGTGGACTGAGGAACAAAGAAGTCGATCTAGTCAAATTTCTTTGTTGGAATCAGTCCGTTGAGGGAGCTACTTAGGAAACAGAAGTTGACATGCGTACCAAGTATCCTCACCTCTTCCTCACTAACTCAGGTCTAGCTCAAGACAATAGTTTTACTTAAGCTGTTTAGTTTTCATGTCAAGATTTTAATTACGACTTGGTATCCATCTCATGTTTATAATTCCATTTTTACTCTTGATACTAAGTACTATTTCATATTCAGTTATATGTTAATGCATAAGATTATTCATGTATTCATGCATAAGACATGCATTCTAACTGTGAGAAACTTAGTTAATAGAAATCTTAGTCAGGTGTTCATGTATCAGCTCAGTCATAAAATGATGCATCAGATATGCACGCTTAGCACAAATCTTAAAAATGTCAGTTATGTAGTCTTGTTTCAGTATTCTTGTTCAGTGTGTACTTTAGCATATCGTTTCCTCCTTCTCAATCGGTTTTATTCGAGGACTAATGATCTCAAGGGGGATATATTGTAATACACAAAATTTTCAAAGCTAATTTCATCCCAAGAATTCCTTGTATTATCTTCTAAATTGAATGATGTTTATTCGATGAGGAATTTATACGGTTTTCACTTTTTGTCATGTGGGAAATTCAATAAACTTTCCATCAATATAAGACACACAAAAATCCGATAACCGAGTAAGAACTTATGACTAGAAGATATGATATGGGTGTGTGTAATTGATTTCAAGGGTAGTTGGGATGACCACTTGCCTTTGATTGAGTTTGCATACAACAATAACTATCATTCCAGTATTCGGATGGCTCCATTCAAAGCTCTCTATGGTAGGAGGGGCAGATATCCAATTGGTTGGTTTGAAGTAATTCAAGCCTAAGTTATTGGGCCTGACTTAGTATTTAAGTCCTTAGAGAAAGTCCAGTTGATCAGAGAAAGACTCCGGGCTTCTCAGAGCCGACAAAAGTCTTATGCATATGTGCGTAGTAAGGATCTCGAGCTCGATATTAGTGACTTTTTCTATCTAAATATATCTCCCACGAAGGGAGTGAAGAAGTACAACAAGAAGTGAAAGTTCTGTACCCGATGTATATGTCCCTTCAAAATTCTCAGTCTCTTCGGCAAGGTAGCGTATGAGATCAAATTACATTCGGATTGAGCCTCAGTTCATCCAGTCTACCATTTCTCTTTGTTCATAAAGTATATAGGTGACTCCAAAGTTGTATTCCTTATTTAGAGCATAGATGTTAAGAATAGCCTCTTTTATGAGGAGATTCTAGTCAAAATTCTAGACAATCAGTCTCATAGACTGAGGAACAAAGGAGTCCCTGTAGTCAAAGTCCTTTGGAAGTATCAGTATGTTGAGGGTGATACTTGGGAAACAGAAGATGACATGCATACTAAGTATCCTAACCTCTTTCCCTCTAACTCAAATCTAGCTCAAGACAACAGTTCTCCTTAAGATTTTCTATTTTTATGTCCAGATTTCAGTTACTTCTTGGTATCTGTCTGATGTTCAGAGTTCCATTTTTCCACTTGGTACTAAGTACCATTGCATATTAAGTCATATGTTAATGCATCAGATTATTCATGTGTTCTTGCATCAGGCATGCATTCTCATTGTGAGAAACATAGTTATCAGAAATATCAGTCATGTGTTTATGTATCCGCTCGGTCATAAAATCATGCTTCAAATATGCATGCTCATTACAAGTCTCAAAAATGTCAGTTATTTAGTCTTGTTTCAGTATTAAAATGTAGCGTGTACTTTAGCTTATCGTTTCTCCCCTCTCAGTCAGTCTTATTCAAGGACAAATATTCTAAAGAGGGAGATATTGTAATACCCTAAAGTTTCTAAGATAATTTCATCCTAAGAATGTATAGTATTATCTTCTAAATTGAATGATGTTTTTTCCATGAGGAATTTATAAGATTTTTAGTTTTCGTCGTGTGGGAAATTCAATAAGCTTTTCATTGATATATGATTCACCTAAATCCAATTACTAGATCAGAAGTTATGACTAGAAGATATGATAAGGGCATGTGCAACTGATTTCAAGGGTAGTTGGGATGACCACTTGCCTTTGATTGAGTTTACATACAATAATATCTATCATTCCGGTATTCGGATGGCTCCATTCGAAGCTCTCTATGGTAGGAGGAGAAAATCTCAATTTAGTTGGTTCGAAGTTAGTCAAGCCTTAGTTATAGGGCCTTACCTACTATTCGATGCCTTAGAGAAAGTTCAGTTGATCAGAGTAAGACTCTGAGATGCTCTGAACTGACACAAGTCTTATGAAGATGTGGGTAGTAAGTATGTCGAGCTTAATATTAGTGACTATGTCTATCTAAAGATCTCTCCAGCGAAGGGAGTGAAGAGGTTCGACAAGAAGGGAAAACTCAGTCCCCAAAATGTAGGTCACTTCAAAATTCTCAGTCGCTTCGACAAAGTAGCTGATGAGCTTAAATTGCCTTCGGATATAGCCTCAGTTCATCCATTCTACCATGTCTCTTTTCTCAATAAGTATAAAGGTGAATCAGTAGTTGTAGTCACTATTTAAAGCATACATGTTCAAAATAGCCTCCCTTATGAGGAGATTCTAGTCAAAATTATAGACTATCAGACTCGTAGACTGAGGAACAAAGAAGTCCCTCTAGTCAAAGTTCTTTGGTGGAATCAATATGTTTATGGAGATACTTGGAAAATAGAAGCTGACATGCATATAAAGTATCTTCACCTATTCCCCTCTAACTCAGATCTAGCTCAAGACAATAGCTCTCCTTAAGCTTTTCAGTTTTCATGTCCATATTTTAGTTACTACTTGGAATCCATATCATGTTTAGAATTCCACTTTTACACTTGGTACTAAGTACTATTGCATATTCAGTCATATGTAAAGGCATCAGATTATTCATCTGTTCATGCATCAGACATGTATTCTCATTGTGAGAAATTCAGTTATCAAAAATATCAGTCATGTGTTCATGTATCAGCTCAGTCATAAAATCATGCATCTGATATGCATGATCATTACAATTCTCAGAAATGTAGTTTATGTAGTCTTCTTTTAGTGTTTGTGTTCAGTGTGTACTTCGGCCTATCGTTTCTCCCCTCTGAGTCAGTCTTATTCGAGGACAAATGTTCTCAAGGGGGAGAAATTGTAATACCCCAAAGATTCCAAGATAATTTCATCCCAAGAATGTCTAGTATTATATTCTAAATTGAATAAGGTTTATTCCATGTGGAATTTTAAAGATTTTCACTTTTTGTCATGTGGAAAATTTAATAAGCTTTCAATTGATATAAGATTCGCCCAAATTCAATAACCAGATAAGAAGTTATGACTAAAAGATATGCTAAGGGTGTGTGCAATTGATTTCAAGGGTCGTTGGGATGACAACTTTCCGTTGATTGAGTTTACATACAATAATAGCTATGATTCCAGTATTCAGATGGTTTCATTCATAGCTCTCTATTGTAGGTGGTGCAGATCTCTAATCGGTTGGTTTGAAGTTAGTGAGGCCTCAGTTATAGGTCTTGACTTTGTATTTTATGCCAGAGAGATGTCAAGTTGATCAAAGAAAGACTCCGGGATGCTCAGAGCCGACATAACTCTTATGCTAATGTTACTAGTAAGGATCTCGAGATCTAGATTAGTTACTATGTCTATCTAAAGATCTCTCCCATGAAGGGAGTGAAGAGGTTCGACAAGAAATGAAAGCTCATTCCCCAATATGTCGGTCCCTTAAAAATTCTCAATCTCTTTGGCAAGGTAGCTTATGAGCTCTAATTTCCATTATATTTAGATTTAGTTCATACGATCTTTTATGTATCTTTTCTCAATAAGTTTATAGGTGACTTAGCAGTTGTAGTCCCTATTTAGGGCATAGGTGTTCAGAATGACCTCTCTTATAAGGAGATTCAAGTAAAAAATCTAGACTACCAGACTCGCAGACTGAGGAACAAAAAGTCCCTCTAGTCAAAGTTCTTTAACAGAATCAATCCATTGAGGGTGCTACTTGGGAAACATAAGCTGACATGCATACCAAATATCCTCACCGCTTCTCCACTAACTCGATCTAGCTCTAGACAACAATTCTCTTTAAGCTTTTCAGTTTTCACATCTAGATTTCTGTTATGACTTAGTATCCGTCTCGTGTTCAGAATTCCATTTTTACACTTGGTACTAAGTACCATTGCATATTCAGTCATATGTTAATGCATCAGATTATTCATGTGTTCTTGCATGAGGCATACATTCTCATTGTGAGAAACTCATCTATCAGAAATCTCAGTCATGTGTTCATGTATCATCTCAGTCATAAAATCATGCATCAGATATGCATGCTCATTCCAAATCTCAGAAATGTCAGTTATGCATTCTTGTTTCAGTATTCACGTTTAGTGTGTACTTTAGCTTATTGTTTCTCCCCTCTCAGTAAGTCTTATTCGAGGACTAATATTCTTAAGAGGGTGATCATGTAATACCCTAAAGTTTCCAAGATAATTTCAACTTAAGAATTTCTAGTATTATCTTCTAAATTGAATGATGTTTATTCCATGAGGAATTTATAAGATTTCAAGTTTTTGTCATGTGGAAAATTCAATAAGCTTCCCATTGATATAAGATTCGCCTAAATCCAATAACCAAATCAGAAGTTATGACTAAAAGATATGCTAAGGGCGTGTGCAACTGATTTCAAGGGTAGTTGGGATGACCACTTTTCTTTGATTGACTTTGCATACAATAATAGCTATCATTCCTATATTCGGATGGCTCCATTCGAAGCTCTTTATGGTAGGAGGTGCAGATCTCTAATTGGTTGGTTCGAACTTAGTCAAGCCTTAGTTATAGGGCCTGACATATTATTCGATGCCTTAGAGAAAGTCTAGTTGAACAGAGAAAGACTCTGGGATGCTCTGAGCCGACATTAGTCTTATGCAGATGTGGGTAGTAAGGATGTTGAGCTTGACATTAGTTACTATGTCAATCTAATGATCTCTCCCACGAACGGAGTGAAGAGGTTTGGCAACAAGGGAAAGCTCAGTCCCCAAAATATAGGTCACTTAAAAATTCTCAGTCCCTTCGGTAAGGTAGTTTATGAGCTCGAATTGCCTTCAGATATAGCCTCAGTTCATCTAGTCTACCATGTCTCTTTTCTCAAGAAGTATATAGATGACTCAGCAGTTGTTGTCCTTATTTAAAGCATAAATGTTCATAATAGCCTCCCTTATCAGGAGATTCTAGTCAAAATTCTATACTATCAGACTCGTAGACTAAGGAAAAAAGAAGACCCTTTAGTCAAAGTTCTTTGGTAGAATCAGTCCATTTATAGAGATACTTGGGAAAAAAAAGCTGACATGAGGGATTTATAAGATATTCACTTTTTGTCATTTGGAAAATTCAATAATCATCCCATCGATATATGATTCGGCCAAATACAATAACCAGATAACAAGTTATGACTAGAAGATATGCTAAAGGCGTATGTAATTTATTTCAAGGGTAGTTGGGATGACCACTTGCTTTTGATTGAGTTTGCATACAACAATAGCTATCATTCCAGTATTCAGATGGTTCTATTCGAAGCTCTCTGTGGTAGGAGCTGCAGATCACCAAATTGTTTGTTCGAAGTTAGTGAGGCATCAGTTATAGGGCCTGACTTAGTATTCTATGCCTTAGAGAAAGTCTAGTTGGTCAAAGAAAGACTCTGAGATTCTTAGAGCCGACATAAGTCTTATGCAGATATGTGTAGTAAGGATCTCGAGCTCGAGATTAGTGACAATGTCTATCTAAAGATCTCTCCAATGAAGAGAGTGAAGAGGTTCCACAATAAATGAAAGCTCAGCCCCCGATATGTCGGTCCCTTCAAAATTCTAAGTCGCTTTGGCAAAGGCAGCTTATGATCTCTACTGGCCTTTGTATCTAGCTTCATTTCATCTAGTCTTCCATATCTCTTTGGTTAAGAAGTTTATAGGTGACTCAGTAGTTGTAGTCCATATTTAGAGCATAGATTTTCAGAACAGCCTCTCTTATGAGGAGATTCCAGTCAAAATTCTAGACTATTAGACTCACAGACTGAGGAACAAAGAAGTCCCTCTAGTAAAAGTTCTTTGGTGGAATCAGTCTATTGAGGGAGATACTTGGGAAACAGAAGATGACATGCATACCAAGTATCCTTTCATCTTCCCCGCAAACTCAGATCTAACTCAAGACAACAGTTCTCCTTAAGATTTTTAGTTTTCATGTCCATATTTTAGTTACAACTTGGTATCCGTCATATGTTCAGAATTCCATTTTTATACTTGGCACTATGTACCATTGCATATTCAGTCATATGTTAATGCATCAGATTATTCATGTGTTCATGCATCAGACATGCATTCTCCTTGTGAGAAACTCAGTTATTAGAAATCTCAGTCGTGTGTACAGGTATCAGCTCAATTATAAAATTATACATCAGATATTTATGTTCACTATGTACTTCGTCTTATCGTTTCTCCCCCCACAGTCAGTCTTATTCAAGGAAAAATGTTCTCAAGGGGGAGATATTATAATACCCCGAAGTTTCCAAGCTAATTTCATCCCAAGAATGTCTAGTATTATCTTCTAAATTGAATAATGTTTATTTCATGAGGAATTTATAATATTTTCACTTTTTGTCATGTGGGAAATTAAATATGCTTTCCATCCATATAAGATTAGCCCAAATCCAATAACCAGGTAAGAAGTTATGACTAGAAGATATGCTAAGGGCATGCGCAATTAATTTCAAGGGTAGTTCGGATGACTACTTGCCTTTGATTGAATTTGCATACAATAATAACTATCATTCCATTATTCGAATAGCTCCATTCGAAGCTCTCTATTGTAGGAGGTGCAGATCTCTAATTGGTTGGTTCGAAGTTAGTGAGGCCTTTGTTATAGGGCCTGACTTAGTATTCGATGCCTTAGAGATAGTCCAGTTGATCAGAGAAAGACTCTGGGCCGCATAGAGATGATATAAGTCTTATGCAGATGTGCATAGAAAGGATCTCGAGCTCTAGATTAGTGACTATGTCTATCAAAAGATCTCTCCCAAGAAGGGAGTGAAGAGGTTCGTCAAGAAGGTATAGCTCATTCCACGATAAGTCGATCCCTTCAAAATTCTCAGTCGCTTCGGCAAGGTAAATTATGAGGTAGAATTGCATTCGGATCTAGCCTCAGTTAATCCATTCTTCCATGTCTCTTTTCTAATGAAGTGTATAGGTGACTCAGCAGTTGTAGTCCCTATTTAGAGAATAGATGTTCTGAAGAGCCTCTCTTCTAAGGTGATTGCAGTCAAAATTCTAGATTATCAGACTCGCAGACTAAGGAACAAATAAGTCCCTCTAGTCAAAGCTCTTCGGCGAAATCAGTCCATTGAGGGAGCTATTTTGGAAATTGATGCTGACATGCACACCAAGTATCCTAACCTCTTCCTCTCTAGCTCAGATCTAGCTCAAGACAACAGTTCTCCTTATGCTTTTCAGTTTTCATGTCTAGATTTCAGTTACTACTTGGTATCCGTCTCATGTTCAGAATTCTATTTTGACACTTGGTACTAAGTACCATTGTATATTCAGTTGTATGTTAATGCATCAGATTATTCATGTGTTCATCCGTCAGATATGTATTCTAATTGGGAGAAACTTAGTTATCAGAAATCTCAGTCATAAAATCATGCTTCAAATCTGCATGCTAAGACAATTCTTTGAAATATCAATTTTGTAGTCTTGTATCAGTATTCGTGTTTAGTGTGTACTTTGTCTTATCATTTATCCCCTCTAAGTCATCTTATTCAAGGACAAATGTTCTCAGGGGAGAGATATTGTAATACCCCAAAGTTTTAAAGCTAATTTAATCCCAAGAATGTCTAGTATTATCATCTAAATTTAATGATGTTTATTCTATGAGGAATTTATAAGATTTACACTTTTGGTCATGTGGGAAATTCAGTAAGCTTTCAATCGATATAAGATTCACCCAAATTCGATAACCGGGTGAGAAGTTATGACTAGAAGATATGCTAAGGGCGTGTGCAATTGATTTCAAGAGTAGTTGGGATTACCACTTGCCTTTTATTGAGTTTGCATACAACAGTAGCTATCATTCCAGTATTCGGATGTCTCAATTTGAAGATCTCTATTGTAGAAGGTGCAGATCTCCAATTGGTTGGTTTGAAATTAGTGAGCCCTCAGTTAAAGGGCCTGACTTAAATCTTATGCAAATATGTGTAGAAAGGATATCGAGGTTGACATTAGTGACTATGTCTATCTAAAGATATCTCCCATGAAGGGAGTGAAGAGGTTCGACAAGAAGGGAAAGCTCAGTCCTCGATTTGTCAGACCTTTCAAAATTCTCAGACGCTTTGGTAAGGTAGTTTATGAGCTTGAATTGCCTCCGGATCTAGCCTCAATTCATCCAGTCTTCCATGTCTCTTTACTCAAGAAATGTATAGGTGACTCAGCAGTTGTAGTCCCAATTTATACCGTAGATTTTCAGAATTGCCTGTCTTATGAGGAGATTCCAGTCAAAATTCTAGACTATCAAACTCACAAACTTAGGAACAAAGAAATCCTTCTACTCAAAGTTCTTTGGTGTAATAAGTTCGTTAAGGGAGGTACTTGGGAAACAAAAGTTGACATGTGTACCGAATATCCTCACATCTTTCCCTCTAACTCAGATCAAGCTCAAGACAATAGTTCTCCTTACATTGTTCAGTTTTCAGGTCCTGATTTCAGTTGCGACTTGGTATCCGTCTCATGTTAAAAATTCCATTTTTACACTTTGTACTAAGTACCATTGCATATTCTGTCGTAGGTTAATACATAAGATTGTTCATGTGTTCATGCATAGGACATGCATTCTCATTGTGAGAAACTCAGTTATCCAAAATCTCAGTCATGTGTTCATGTATCAGCTCAGTCATAAAATCATGTATTAGTTATGCATGCTCAGTACAAGTCTGAGAAATATCAGTTATGTAGTCTTGTTTCAGTATTCATGTTCATTGTGTACTTCAGCTTATCAAGTCTCCCCTCTGAGTTAGACTTATTCAAGGACAAATGTTCTCAAGGGGGAGATATTGTAATACCTTAAAGTTTCAAAACTAATTTAATCCTAAGAATATCTAGTATTATTAGATAAATTTAATAAATTCTATTCTATGAGGAATTTATAAGATTTACACTTATTGTCATATGGAAAATTCAATAAGCTTTTCATCGATATAAGATTCGCCCAAATTCGATAACCGGGTAAGAAGTTATGACTAGAAGATATGCTAAGGGAATGTGTAATTGATTTCAAGGGAAGTTAGGATGACCACTTGCCTTTTATTGAGTTTGCATACAACAATAACAATCATTCCAGTATTCGGATGGATCCATTCGAATCTCTCTATGGTAGGAGGTGCAGATCTCCAATTTGTTGGTTCGAAGTTAGTGAGGCCTCATTTATAGGGACTGACATAGTATTCGATTTCTTAGAGAAAGTCCAGTTGATCAGAGAAAGACGCTGGGCTGCTCAGAGCTGACATAAGTCTAATATAGATGTGCGTAGAGAGGATCTCGAGTACGATAGTAGTGACTTTTCTATATAAAAATCTCACCCATGAAGGGATTAAGGAGATTCGACAATAAGGGAAAGAACAGTCCCCGATATGTCGGTCCCTTCAAAATTCTCAGTCGCTTCAGCAAGGTAGTTTATTAACTCAAATTGCCTTTGTATCAACCCTAAGTTCATCCAGTTTTCCATGTCTCTTTGATCAAGAAGTGTATAGGTGACTCAACAGTTGTAGTCCCTATTTAGAGCATAGATGTTGAGAACAACCTCTCTAATGAGGAGATTCCAGTCAAAATTCTAGACTATCAGATTTGCAGACTGAGGATCAAAGAAGTACCTCTAGTCAAAGTTATTTCGCTGAATCAGTATGTTGAGGGTGCTACTTGGGAAACAGAAGATAATATATGTACCAACTATCATAACCTCTTCTGCGCTAACTCAGATCTAGCTAAAGATAATTGTTCTCCTAAAGTTTTTCAGTTTTCATTTCTAGATTTCAGTTACGACTTGGCATCCGTCTCATGTTTAGAATTCCATTTTTACACTTGTTACTAAGTACCATTGCATGTTCTGTCATATGTTAATGCATCGGATTATTCATGTGTTAATGCATAAGACATGCATTCTCAGTGTGAGAAACTCAGTTATCAGAAATCTTAGTCATGTGCTCATGTATGAGCTCAGCCATAAAATTATGTATCAGATATGCATGCAAAGTAAAAGTCTTAGAAATGTCAATTATGTAGTCTTGTTAAAGTATTCATGTTCAGTTTGTACTTCATCTTATCGTTCTCCCCTTTCAGTTAGTCTTTTTCGAGGACAAATGTTCTCAAGGGGGAGATATTGTAATACCCCAAACTTTCAAAGATAATGTCATCCCAAGAATGTCTAGTATTATCTTTTAAATTGAATGAATTTTATTCCATGAGGAATTTATAAAATTTACACTTTTTGTCATCTGGGAAATTAAATAAGCTTTCCATCGATATAAGATTCGCCCAAAACCGATAACCGGGTAAGAAGTTATGACTAGAATATATACTAAGGGCGTGTGCAATTGATTTCACGGGTAGTAAGGATGACCACTAGAATTTTATTTAGTTTGCATACAATAACAACTATCATTTTAGTATTAAGATGGATCATTTCCAAGCTCTCTATGGTAGGAGATGTAGATCTCTAGTTGGTTGGTTTAAAGTTAGTGAAGACTCAGTTATAGGGACTGACTTAGTATTCGATGCATTAAATAAAGTCCAGTGGATCAAAGAAATACTCCGGGCTGCTCAGAAATGACATAATTCTTTTGTAGATATGCGTCAAAAGGATCTTGAGCTTGAGATTAGAGACTATGTCTATCTAAAGATCTCTCCCATGAAGGGATTGAACAAGTTCAACAAGAAGGGAAAGCTCAGTCCTCTATAGGTCGGTCCCTTAAAAATTCTCAATCGCTTCCACAAGATAGCTTATGAGATCGAATTGCCTACAGATCTATCCTATGTTCATCCAGTCTTCCATGTCTCTTTTCTCAAGATGTGTGTAGGTGACTCAGCAGTTGTTGTCCCTATTTAGCGCATATATGCTCAGAACAACCTCTCTTATAAGGAGATTCCAATCAAATTTCTAGACTATCAGACTCGCAAACTGAGGAACAAAGAAGTCCCTCTAGTCAAAGTTCATTGGGAAACAAAAGCTGACATTCGTACCAAGTATCCTCAACTCTTCCCATGCTAACTCAAATCTAGATCAAGACAACAGTTCTTCTTAAGATTTTCAGTTTTAATATCCAAATTTTAGTTACGACTTGGTATCTGTCTCATGTTCAGAATTACATTTTTACCCTTGGTTCAAAGTACCATTGAATATTCAGTCTTATGTTAGTGCATTAGGTTATTCATGTGTTTATGGATCAGACAAGAATTCTCATTATGAGAAACTCAGTTATCAGAAATCTCAGTCATGTGTTTATGTATCAGCTCAATCATAAATTATGCATAAGATATGCATGCTCATTAAAAGTCTCAGAAATGTCAGTTATGTAGTCTTGTTTTAGTATTCATGTTCAGTGTGTACTTCGGCTTATTGTTTCTCCCCTCTCAGTCAGTCTTATTCGAGGACAAATGTTCTGAAGGGGGAGATATTGTAATACCCTAAAGTTCCCAAGATAATTTCATCCCATGAATGTTTAGTATTATCTTCTAAATTGAATGATGTTTATTCCATGAGAAATTTATAAAAATTACACTTTTTGTCATGTGGGTAATGCAATAAGCTTTCCATCGATATGAGATTCACCCAAATTTGATAATCGGGTAATAAGTTAACACTAAAAGATATAATAGGGGAATGTGCAATTAATTTAAAGGTTAGTTGGGATGACCACTTTCCATTTGATTAAGTTTGCATACCACAATAGCTGTCATTCCAGTATTCAGATGGATCCATTCGAAGTTCTCTATGGTAGGAGGTGTAAATCACAAATTGCTTGGTTAGAAGATAGTGAGTCCTTAGTTATATGGCCTGACTTAGTATTCAATGCCTTTTAGAAAGTCCAACATAAGTCTTATGCAGATGTGCGTAGAATGGATCTCAAACACGAGATTAGTCTCTATGTCTATCTAATGATCTCTCCCATAAAGGTAGTGAAGAGGTTTGGAAAGAAGGGAAAGCTTAGTTATCGATATGTCGGTCCCTTCAAAATTATCAATCGCTTCGGCAAATTAGCTTACAAGCTCAAATTGCCTTTATATCCAGCCTCAGTTCATCCAGTCATCCATGTCTCTTTGCTCAAGAAGTCTATTGGTCACTCAGCAGTTGTAGTCCCTATTTGGAGTATAGATGTTCATAACAACCTCTCTTATGATTTAATTCAAGTCAAAATTCTAGACAATCAGACATGCAGACTGAGGATCAAAGAAGTCCATCTAGTCAATGTCCTTTGACGGAATCAGTCCATTAAGGAAGCTAGGGAAATAGAAGTAGACATGCTTATCACGTATCCTCACCTCTTCCCCGCTAACTCAGATCTAACTTAAGACAATAGTTTTCCTTAAGCTTTTAATTTTTCATGTCCAGATTTTAGTTATAACAAGGTATACATCTCATGTTCAGAACTCCATTTTTACACATGGTACTAAGTACCATTGTTTATTCAGTCATATGTTAATGCATCAGATTATTCATGTGTTCATGCATCTGATATGCATTCTCATTGTGAGAAACTCAGTTATCAGAAATCTCAGTCCAGTGTTCATGTTTCAGCTCAATCATAAAATCATGCATCAGATATGCAGGCTCAGTACAAGTCTCAGAAATGTCAGTTATGTAGTCTTGTTTTAGTATTCATGTTCAGTGTATACTTCATCTTATATTTTGTCCCCTCTCAGTTAGTTTTATTCAAGGACAAATGTTCTCAAGGGAGAGATATTGTAATACCACAAAGTTTACAAGGTAATTTGATCCCAAGAATGTCTATTATTATCTTCTATATTGAATGATGTTTATTCCATGAGGAATTTATAAGATTTACACTTTTTATCATTAGGGAAATTCAATAAGATTTCCATCAATATAAGATTCGCCAAAATCCAATAAACGGGTAAGAAGTTATGACTAGAAGATATGCAAGGGCGTGTGAAATTGATTTCAAGGGTATTTGGGAAGACCACTAGCCTTTGATTGAGTTTGCATACAAAAATAACTATCATTGCAGTATTTAGATGGCTCCATTCGAAGCGCTCTATGGTAGGAGGTGGAAATCTTCAATTGGTTTGTTCAAAGTTAGTGAGGCCTAAGTTATAGGGCCTAACTTAGTATTCGATGCCTTAGAGAAAGTCCAGTTGATTAGGGAAAGACTCCGGGCTAGTCAAAGCCGACATAAGTCTTATGTTTATCTACGTTGAAAGAATCTCGATCTCGATATTAATGACGATGATTATCAAAAGATCTCTCCCATAAATAAAGTGAATAGGTTCAGCAAGAAGGGAAATATCAATCCCCAATATATCGGTCCCTTCAAAATTATCAGTCGCTTTGGCAAGGTAGCTTATAAGCTCGAATTGTCTTTGGATATAACCTTAGTTCATCCAGTCTTCCATGTCTCATTGCTCAAAATTTTATAGGTGACTCAGCAGTTGTAGTCCCTATTTAGAGCATAGATGTTCAGAACAGTCTCTCTTATGATGTGATTCCAGTCAAAATTCTAGACTATCAGACTCACAGACTGAGGAACAAAGAAGTCGCTCTAGTCAAAGTTCTTTAGAGAAATCAGTCCGTTGAGGGAGTTACTTGGGAAACAGAAGCTGACGTACGTACCAAGTATCCTCACCTCTTCCCTGCTAACTCATATCTACCTCAAGACAACAGTTCTCCTTTAGTTTTTCAATTTCATGTCCAGATTTCAGTCACGACTTGGTATCCGTCTCATGTTCAGAATTCCATTTTTACACTTAGTACTAAGTACCATTGCATATTAAGTCGTATGTTAATGCATCAGATTATTCATGTGTTCATGCATCATATATGTATTATCATTGGGAGAAAATCAGTTATCAGAAATCTCAGTCATGTGTTTATGTATCAAATCAGTGATAATATCATTCATCAGATATGTATGCTCAGTAAAAGTCTCAGAAATGTCAGTTATGCAGTCTTCTTTCAGTATTCATGTTCAGTTTGTACTTCAGCTTATCGGTTCTCCCCTCACAGTTAGTCTTATTCGAGGAAAAATGTTCTAAAAGAGAAGAGATTGTAATACCCTGAAGTTTCCAAGCTAATTTCATCCCAAGAATGTATAGTATTGTCTTCTAAATTGAATGATGTTTATTCTATGAGGAATTTATAAGATTAACTCATTTTGTAATGTGGGAAATTCAATAAGATTTCCATCGATATAAGATTCACCCAAATCCGACAACATGTTAAGAAGTTATGACTGGAAGATATGATAAGGGCGTGTGCAATTGATTTCAAAGGTAGTTAGGATGACCACTTGCCTTTCATTGAGTTTTCATACAACAATAACTATTATTCCAGGATTCGGATGGCTCCACTTGAAGCTCTCTATTGTAGAAGGTGAAGATCTTGAATTGGTTAGTTCAAATATAGTGAGGTCTCAGTTATAGGGCCTGACATAGTATTTGATGCCTTAGAGACAATCCAGTTGATCATAGAAAGAATTTTGGCTTCTCAGAGCCGACATATGTCTTATGCAGATGTGCGTTAAAAGGATCTAGAACTCAAGATTACTAACTATGTCAATCTATAGATCTCTTCCATGAAGGGAGTAAAGAGGTTTTGCAAGAAGGGAAAGCTTATTCCCCGATAAGTCGTTCCCTTCAAAATTCTCAATAGCTTCGGCAAGGTAGCTTATAAGCTCGAATTGCCTTCAGATCAAGCCTCAGTTCATCCAGTCATCCATGTCTCTTTGCTCAAGAAGTGTATAGGTGAATCAGTAGTTGTAGTCCCTATTTAGAGAATAGATGTCCAGAACAAACTTTTTCATAAGGTTATTCCAGTAAAAATTCTAGACTATCAGACTCGCAGATTGAGGAACAAAGAAGTCCCTCTAGTCAAAGTTCTTTGGCGAAATCAGTCCATTGAGGGAGCTACTTGGGAAACAGAAGTGGACATACGTATCAAGTATCCTCACCTTTTCCCCATTAACTTAGATCTACCTCAAGAAAATAGTTCTCCTTAATATTTTCAATTTTTTTGTACAGATTTTAGTTACGACTTGGTATCCATCTCATGTTCAGAATTTCATTTTTACACATGGTACTAAGTACCATTGCATATTCAGTCGTATGTTAATGCATCATATTATTCATGGGTTCAGGCATCAGATATGCATTCTCATTAGGAGAAACTCAGTTATCAGAAATTTCAGTAATGTGTTCATGTATCAGCTCAGTCATAAAATCATGCACCAAATATGCATGCTCAGTACAAGTCTCAAAAATGTCAGTTATGTAGTCTTGTTTCAGTATTCATGTTCAGTGTGTACTTTGGCTTATCATTTCTCCCCTCTCAGTTTGTCTTATTCGAGGACAAATATTTTCAAGGGGGAGATAGTGTAATACCTCAAAGTTTCAAAGCTAATTTCATCCCAAGAATGTGTAGTATTATCTTCTAAATTGAATAACTTTTATTGCATGAGGAATTTATAAAATTTACACTTTTTGTCATGTGGGAAATTAAATAAGCTTTCGATCGATCTAAGATTCGCCCAAAACCGATAACCAAGTAAGAAGTTATGACTAGAAGATATACTAAGAGCGTTTGCAATTGATTTCACAGGTAGTAAGGATGACCACTTGCCTTTGATTGAGTTTGCATGCAATAATATCTATTATTTTAGTATTCAGATGGCTCAATTCCAAGATCTCTATTCTAGGAGGTGCAGATCTATAGTTGGTTTGTTTAAAGTTTGTGAGGCTTGTGTTATAGGGACTGACTTAGTATTCGATGCATTAAAGAATGTCCAGTGGATCAAAGAAATACTCCGGGCTGCTCAGAGATAACATAATTATTATGTAGATATGCGTCGAAAGGATCTTGAGGTTGAGATTAGTGACTATGTCTATCCAAATATCTCTCCCATGAAAGGAATGAAGAGGTTCAGAAAGAAGGGAAAGCTTAGTCCCCGATATGTCGGTCCCTTAAAAATTCTCAGTCGCTTCGACAAGGTAGCTTATGAGCTCTAATTGCCTTCGGATCTATCCTAAGCTCATCTAGTGTTCCATGTCTCTTTTCTCAAGATATGTATAGGTGAATCAGTAGTTGTAGGCCCCATTTAGAGCATAGATTCTCAGAACATCCTCTCTTATGAGGATAGTCCATTCAAAATTCTAGACTATCAGACTGAGGACAAATGAAGTACCTCTAGTCAAAGTTTTTTGGAGAAATAAGTCTTTAAGAGATCTACTTGGGAAACAGAAGCTGATATGTGTACAAGGTATCCTCACCTCTTCCCCGCTAACTCAGATCTAGCTCAAGACAACAGTTCTCGTAAATATTTTTAGTTTTCATGTCCAGATTTCAGTTACGACTCGGTATCAATCTCATGTTTGGATTTCCATTTTTACACTTCGTGCTAAGTACCATTGCATATTCAGTCATATGTTAATGCATCATATTATTCATGGATTCATGCATCATACATGCATTCTCATTTTGAGAAATCCAGTTATCCGAAATCTCAGTCATTTGTTCATGTATTAGCTCTATCATAAAATCATGCATTACATATGCATGCTTTGTACAAGTCTCAGAAATGTCAGTTATGTAGTCTTGTTTCAATATTCATGTTCAGTGTGTACATCGACTTATCGTTTCTCCCCTCACAGTCAGTCTTATTCGAGAAAAAATATTCTTAAAGGGGAGATATTGTAATACCCTAAAGTTTCCAAACTAATTTGATCCCAAGAATATATAGTATTATTTTCTAAGTTGAATGATGATTATTCCATGAGGAATTTATAAGATTAACATTTTTTTACGTGGGAAATTCAGTAAGCTTTCCATAGATATAAGATTTTTAAAAATCCGATAACAGGCTAAGAAGTTATGAGTAATAGATATGCTAAGGGAGTGTGCAATTGATTTCAAGGGTAGTTGGGATGACCACTTAACTTTGATTGAGTTCGCATACACCCATAGATATCATTCCAGTATTCGTATGGCTCTATTCCAAGATCTCTATGGTAGGAGGTACAGATCTGCAATTGGTTGGTTCAAATTTGGTGAAGCCTCAGTTATAGAGCCTGACTTAGTATTCGAGGACTTAGAGAAATTCTAGTTGATTAGAGAAACACTTTGGGCTATTTAGAGACGATAAAAGTCTTATGAAGATGTACGTCGAAAGGATCTCGAACTCGAGATTACTGATTATGTCAATCTATAGATCTCTCCCATGAAGGGAGTGAAGAGGTTCGACAAGAAGGGAAAGGTTAGTCCCCGATATATCAGTCCCTTCAAAATTCTCAGTCTCTTTGGCAAGGTAGCTAATAATTTCGAATTGCCTTTGGATCTATCCTCCATTCATCCCGTCATCCATGTCTCCTTTCTAATGAAGTGTATAGGTGACTCAGCAGTAGTAGTCCCTATTTAGAGCATAGATGCTCAGAACAGCCTCTTTTATGAGGAGATTTCAGTCAAAATTCTAGACTATTAGACTCGTAGATTGCGGAACAAAGAAGTCTCTCTAGTCAAAGTTCTTTGTCCAAATCAGTATGTTAAGAGAGCTACTTGGGAAACAGAAGATGATATGTGTACCAAGTTTCCTTACCTATTTCCCGCTAACTCAGATCTTGCTCAAGACAACAGTTCTCCTTAAGTTTTTCAGTTTTCATGTCCAGTTTTCAGTTACGACTTGGTATCCGTCTCATGTTCAGAATTCCATTTTTACACTTGGTACTAAGTACCATTGCATATTCAGTCATATGTTAACGCATCAGATTATTCATGTGTTCATGCATCAGACATGCATTCTCATTATGAGAAACTCAGTTATTATAAATCTCAGTCATGTATTCATGTATCAGCTCAGTCGTAAAATCATGCATTAGATATGCATGCTCAGTACAAGTCTCAGAAATGTCATTTATGTAGTCTTGTTTCATTATTCATGTTCATTGTGTACTTTGGCTTATCGTTTATCCCATCTCAGTCAGTCTTATTCGAGGAAAAATGTTCTCATAGGGGAGATATTGTAGTACCCCAAAGTTTCCAAGATAATTTTATTTGAAGAATGTCTAGTATTATCTTTTAAATTGAATGATGTATATTCCATAAGGAATTTATAAGATTTCCACTTTTTATCATGTGGGAAATTCGATATGCTTTCCATCGATATAAGACTCACCCAAATCCAGTAACCACGCAAGAAGTTATGTCTAGAATATATGCTAAGGGAGTGCGCAATTGATCTCAAGGGTAGTTGGGGTGATTACTTGCCTTTGATTGAGTTTGCATACAATAATAGCTATCATTCCATTATTCGGATGGCTCCATTTGAAGCTCTCTATGGTAGGAGGTTCAGATATCCAATGGTTTGGTTTGAAGTTAGTGAGGCCTTAGTTATATGGCCTAACTTAGTATTCTATGCCTTAGAGAAAGTCCAGTTTAACAGAGAATGACTACGGGCTACTCAGAGCCGACATAAGTCTTATGCAGATATGCGTAGAAATGATCTCTAGATTAGTGAATATTTCAATCTAAAGATCTCTCCCATGAAGTAAGTGAAGAGGTTCGTCAAGAAGGGAAAGATCAGTCCCCGATATGTCGTTCCCTTCAAAATTCTCAGTCGCTTTGGTAAGGTAGCTTAAGAGCTCAAATTGCCTTCGGATCATTCCTCAGTTCATCCAGTCTTCCATGTCTCTTTTCTCAAGAAGTGTATAGATGACTCAACAGTTGTAGTCCCCATTTAGTGCATAGATGTTCAGAACAACCTCTCTTATGAGGTGATTCCAGTCAAAATTCTCAACTATCAGACTCGCAGATTGAGGAAAAAAGAAGTCCATCTAGTCAAAGTTCTTTGGAAGAATAAGTCCGTTGAGGGAGATAGTTCGGAATCATAAGGTGAAATATGTACCAAGTATCCTCACCTATTCTCTGCTAACTCAGATCTAGCTTAAGACAACTATTCTCCTTAAGCTTTTTAGTTTTCATGTCCAAATTTTAGTTACGACTTGGTATACATCTTATGTTCCGAATTCCATTTTTTCATGTGGTACTAAGTACCATTGCATATTGAGTAATATGTTAATGAATCAGATTATTCATGTGTTAATGCATCAGACATGCATTCTCAGTGAGAGAAACTCAGTTATTAGAAATCTCAGTCATGTGTTCATGTATTAGCTGAGTCTTAAAATCATACATTAGATATGCATGCTCAGTACAAGTCTAAGAAGTGTCAGTTATGTAGTCTTGTTTCAGTATTTAGTATGTACTTTGGCTTATGGTTTATCCCATCTCAGTCAGTCTTATTCCAGGACAAATGTTCTCAAGTGAGAGATATTGTAATACCCCAAAGTTTCAAAGATAATTTCATCCCAAGAATGTCTTGTATTATCTTCTAAATTGAATGATGATTATTCATTGAGGAATTTATAAATTTTATACTTTTTGTCATGTGAGAAATTCAATAAGCTTTCCATCGATATAAGAAGCGCCCAAATCCAATAACCAAGTAAGAAGTTATGACTAGAAGATATGATAAGGGCATGTGAAATTGATTTCAAGGGTAGTTGGGATGACCACTTGCCTTTTATTAAGTTTGCATACAACAATATCTATCATTCCAGTATTCGGATGGTACCATTCAAAGCTCTCTATGGTAAGAGGTACAGATCTCCAATTGGTTGGTTCAAAGTTAGTGAGGCCTTAGTTATAGGTCCTGACTTAGTATTCGATGCCTTAGAGAAAGTCCAGTTGATGAAAGAAAGACTCAGGGCTGCTCAAAGCCCACATAAGTGTTATGCTGATGTGAGTAGAAATGATCTCGATCTCAAGATTAGTGACTATTTCTATCTAAAATGTCTCCCATGGAGGGATTAAAGAGGTTCGGCTAGAAGGGAAAGCTCAGTCTCCGATATGTCAGTCCCTTCAAAATTCTCAGTCGCTTTGGCAAGGTAACTTATGAGATCGAATTGCCTTCTAATCTAGCTTATGTAGATCTAGTCTTTCATGTATCTCTTCTCAAGAATTTTATAGGTGACTCAGCAGTTGCAGTACCTATTTAGAGCATAGATATTTAGAACAGCCTCTTTTTTGAGGAGATTCTAGTTAAAATTCTAGACTATCAGACTCACAGACTGAGGAACAAAGAAGTCCCTCTAGTCAAATTTCTTTGGTGGAATCAGTTTGTTGAGGGATCTACTTGGGAAATAAAAGTTGATATGCGTACCAAGTATCCTCACCTCTTCCCCGCTAACTCAGATCTAGCTCAAGATAACAGTTGTCCTTATGCTTTTCAGTTTTAATGTCAAGATTTCAGTTACGACTTGGTATACATCTTATGTTAAGAATTCCATATTTAATCTTGGTACTAAGTATTATTGCATATTCAGTCATATGTTAATGCATGAGATTATTCATGTGTTCATGAATCAGACATGCATTCTCACTATGAGAAACTCTATTATCATAAATCTATTTCATGTGTTCATGTATCAGCTCAGTCATAAAATCATGCATTAGATATGCATGCTCATTACAAGTTTGAGAAATGTAAGTTATGTAGTCTTATTTCAGTATTCATGTTCAGTGTGTACTTTGTCTAGTCGTCTCTCCCCTCTCAGTCAATCAAATTTGAGGACAAATGTTCTCAAGGGTGAGATATTGTAATAACCCGAATGTCTAGTATTATCTTCAAAATTGAATGATTTTTATTCCATGATTAATTTATAATATTTTTACTTTTTGTCATGTTGGAAATTCAATAAGCTTTCAATTGATATAATACTCTCACAAATCCAATAACCAGGTAAGAAATTATGACTAGAAGAAATACTAAGGGTGTGCGCAATTGATTTCAAGGGTAGTTAGGATGACCTCTTGCCTTTGATTGAGTTTGCATACAACAATATCTATCATTCAAGAATTTGGAT
Organism: Capsicum pubescens; assembly: GCA_030864215.1. Classification (NCBI taxonomy): domain Eukaryota; kingdom Viridiplantae; phylum Streptophyta; class Magnoliopsida; order Solanales; family Solanaceae; genus Capsicum; species Capsicum pubescens. The sequence continues at coordinate 225,613,555 of CM061546.1, forward strand.
GGCTCCATTCTAAGTTCTCTATGGTAGGAGGTGCAGATCTCCAATTGGTAGGTTCGAACTTAGTGATAACTCAATTATAGGGCCTGACTTAGTATTCGATGCCTTTTAGAAATTCCAGTTGATCAGAGAAAGAGTTCGGGCTGCATAGAGCCGACATAAGTCTTATGCAGATATGCGTAGAAAGGATCTCAAGATCAAGAATAGTGAATATGTCTATCTAAAGATCTTTCCCATGAAGGGAGTAGAGAGTTTTGGCAAGATGGGAAAGCTCATTCCCTGATATATTGGTCCCTTTAAAGTTCTCAGTCGCTTTGGTAAGGTAGTTTATCAGCTCGAATTGCCTTCGGATCTACCCTTAGTTCATCCAGTCTTCCATGTTGCTTTGATAAAGAAGTAGGTAACTCAACTGTTGTAATCCCTATTTAGAGCATAGATGTTCAGAACAACCTCTCTTATGAGGTGATTCCAATTAATATTCTAGACTATCAGACTCACATACTAAGGAACAAATAAGTCAATCTAGTCAACGTTCTTTGGAGGAATCAGTTAATTGAGGGAGCTACATGGGAAATAAAAGGTTACATGCATACAAATTATCCTCACCTATTCCGCGCTAACTCGTATTTAGTTCAAGATAACAATTCTACTTAAGCTTTTCAGTTTTCATGTCCATATTTCAGTTATGACTTGGTATCCGTCTCATGCTCAGAATTCCATTTTAACAGTTGGTAATAGTACCATTGTATATTCAGTAGTATGTTAATTCATCAGATTATTCATGTGTTCATGCATCAGACATGTATTCCCATTGGGAGAAACTCAGTTCTCAGAAATCTCAGTCATGTGTTCATGTATTAGCTCAGTCATAAAATCATGCATCAGCTATGCATGCTCAGTATAAATCTCAGAAATTTAAGTTATGTAGTCATGTTTCAGTATTCAGTGTGTACTTTGGCTTATGGTTTATCTCATCTCAGTTAGTCTTATTTGAGGACAAATGTTCTCAAGTAGGAGATATTGTAATACCTCGAAGTTTCAAAGCTAATTTTATCCAAAGAATTTCTAGTATTATCTTCTAAATTAAATGATAATTAGTACTTGAGGAATTTATAAATTTTAGACTTTTTGTCATGTGAGAAGTTCAATAAGATTTCCATCGATATAAGATGCGCCGAAATCCGATAATCGGGTAAGAAGTTATGACCATAACATATGCTAAGGGCATGTGCAATTGATTTCAAGGGTAGTTGGGATGACAACTTTCCTTTTATTAACTTTGCATACAACAATATCAATCATTCCAGTATTCGTATGGCTCCATTCAAAGACTGACTTAGTATTCGATGCCTTTGAGAAAGTCTATTTGATAAGAGAAAGACTCCAGGCTGCTCAGAGCTGACATAAGTCTTATGCAGATATGCATAGAAACGATGTCGAGCTCGATATTAGTGACTATATCTATCTAAAGATGTATCCCATGAAGGGATTGTAGAGGATTAGCAAGAAGGGATAGCTCAGTCCCCGATATGTCGGTCCCTACAAAATTCTCAGTCTATTTGGCAAGATATCTTATGAGCTCAAACTGACTTCGGATCTACACTAAGTAAATCCAGTCCTCCGTGTCTTTTTTCCAAAGAAGTGTATAGGTGACTTAGCAGTTGTAGTCCCTATTTAGAGCATAGATATTCAAAACAACCTCTCTTATGAGGAGATTCTAGTTAAATTTCTAGACTATTAGACTCGCAGACTGAGAAACAAAGAAGTCCCCCTAGTCGAAGTTATTTGGTGGAATCAGTCCGTTCAGGGAGCTACTTGGGAAAAAGAAGTTGACATGCGTACCAAGTGTCCTCACCTCTTTCCCGCTAACTCAGATCTAGTTTAAGACAACAGTTCTCCTTAAGGTTTTTAGTTTTAATGTCCAGATTTCAGTTAGGTCTTGGTATCCATCTTATGTTCAGAATTCCATTTTTACACATGGTACTAAGTACCATTACATATTTAGTCATATGTTAATTTATCAGATTATTCATGTGTTCATGCAACATGCATTTATTCTCATTGTGAGAAACTCAGTTATCAGAAATCTCAGTCATGTGTTCATGTATCAGCTCAGTCATAAAATCATGCATCGAAGATGTATGCTCAGTACAAGTTTCAAAAATGTCAGTTATGTAGTATAGTTTCAGTATTCTGTTTTAGTGTGTTCTTTGGTTTATCGTTTCTCCCCTCTCAGTTACTCTTTTTCGAGGACAAATGTTCTCAAGGGGGAGATATTGTAATACCCCTATGTTTACAAGCTAATTTAATCCCAAAAATGTCTAGTATTATCTTCTAAATTGAACGATTTTTATTGCATGAGTAATTTATATGATTTTCACTTTTTGTCATGTTGGAAATTCAATAAGCTTTCCATCGATGTAATATTTTCATAAATCCAATAACCATGTAAGAAGTTATGACTAAAATATATGTTATGGGCTAGCGCAATTTATTTCAAGGGTAGTTGCGATGACCACTTGCCTTTGATTGAGTTTTCATACAACAATAGCTATCATTAAAGTATTCGGATGGCTCTATTCAAAACTTTTTATGGTAGGAGGTTCAGATCTCCAATTGGTTGGTTCGAAGTTAGTTAGAGCTTAGTTAGAAGTCCTGACTTAGTATTCGATGCCTTTAAGAAAGTCTAGATGATCAGAGAAAAACTCTGGGTTGCTCAGAGCCAACATAAGTCTTATGCAGATGTGCATAGAAAGGATCTCAAGCTCGATAGTAGTGACTATGTCTATATAAATATCTCTCCCATGAAGGGAGTGAAGAGGTTCGGCAATAAAGGAAAGCTTAGTCCCTGATATGTCGGTCCCTTCAAAATTCTCAGTCGCTTCGGCAAGGTAGCTTATGAGCTCTAATTGCCTTCGGATCTAGCCTCAGTTCGTCCAGTGTTCCATTTCTCTTTTCTCAAGAAGTGTATAGGTAACTCAGAAGTTGTAGTCCCTATTTAGAGCAAAGATGTTCAGAACAACCTCTCTTATGAGGTGATTCTAGTCAAAATTCTAGACTATCAGACTCGCAGAATGAGGAACAAAGAAGTCCCTCTAGTCAAATTTCTTTGGTGGAATCAGTCCATTAAGGGATCTACTTGGGAAACAGAAGTTGACATGCATACCAAGTATCCTCACCTCTTCCCTGCTAACTCAGATCTAGCTCAAGACAACAGTTCTCGTTAAGCTTTTCAGTTTTAATGTCATGATTTCAGTTATGATTTCGTATCCATCTCATGTTTAGAATTCTATTTTTGCACTTTGTACTAAGTACCATTGCATATACAGTAATTTTGTAATTCATCCGATTATTCATGTGTTCATGCATCAGACATGCATTCTCATTGTGAGAAACTCCATTATCAGAAATCTCAGTCATGTGTTCATGTATCAGCTCAGTCATAAAATCATGCATCAGATATGCATGCTCAGTACAAGTTTCAAAATTGTCACTTATGTAGTCTTGTTTCATTATTCATGTTCAGTGTGTACTTTGGCTTATCATTTCTGCCCTCTCAGTCAGTCTTATTGGAGGACAAATGGTCCCAAGAATGTCTAGTATTATCTTCTAAATTGAATAATGTTTATTCCATGAGTAATTTATAAGATTTTCACTTTTTGTCATATTAGAAATTCAATAAGATTTCAATTGATATAATATTTACACAAATCCAATAATAAGGTAAGAAGTTATGACTAGAAATATGCTAAGGGCATGCGCAATTGATTTCAAGGGTAGTTGGGATTACCACTCGCCTTTGATTGAGTTTTCATACAACAATAGCTATCAGTCAAGTATTTGGATAGCTCCATTTGAATCTCTCTATGGTAGGAGGTGCAAATCTCCAATTGGTTGGTTCAAAGTTAGTAAGATCTCAGTTATAGGGCCTGACTTAGTATTCGATGCCTTTGAGAAAGTCCAGTTGATCAGAGAAAGACTCTAGGCTGCTCAAAGATGACATAAGTCTTATGTAGATGTGCGTAGAAAGGATCTCAAGCTCGATATTAGTGACTATGTATATCTAAAGATCTCTCCCATGAAGGGAGTGAAGAGGTTCGGCAAGAAGGAAAATCTTATTCCTTGATATGTCAGTCCCTTCAATATTCTCAGTTGCTTCGGAAAGGTACCTTATGAGCTCGAATTGCCTTCAGATCTAGCCTCAGTTCATCCAGTTTTACATGTATCTTTGGTCAAGAGTGTATAGGTAACTCAACAGTTGTACTCCCTATTTAGAGCATAGATGTTTAGAATAGCTTCTCTTTGAGGTGATTCCAATCAAAATTCTAGACTATCCGACTCACAGACTGATGAACAAAGAATTTCATCTAGTCAAAGTTCTTTGGCGGAATCAGTCCTTTGAGGGAGCTACTTGGGACACAGAAGGTGACCTGCGTACAAAGTATCCTCACTTATTCCCCGCTAACTCAGATTTAACTCAAGACAACAGTTTTTCTTAAGCTTTTCAATATTCTTGTTTAGTGTGTACTTCGACTTATCGTTTCTCCCCTCTTAGTTAGGCTTATTAGAGGACAAATGTTCTGAAGGGGGAGATATTTTAATACCCCAAAGTTTCCAAGTTAATTTTATCCCAAGAATGTCTAGTATTATCTTCTAATTTGAATTATATTTATTCCATGAGGAATTTATAAGATTTACACTTTTTGTCATGTGGGAAATTCAAATAGCTTTACATCAATATAAGATTCACCAAAATCCAATAATCAGGTAAGAAGTTATGACTAGGAGATATACTAAGGGTGTGAACAATTGATATCTAGGGTAGTTGGGATGACCACTTCCCTTTGATTGAGTTTGCATACAACAATACCTATTATTCCAGTATTCGGAAGGTTCTATTCAAAGCTCTCTATGGTAAGAGGTGCAGATCACCAATTGGTTGGTTCAAAGTTAGTGAAACCTCAGTTATAGGTCCGGACTTAGTATTTGATGCCTTAGAGAAAGTCTAGTTGATCAGATAAAGACTCCGGGTTGCTCAGAGCCAACATAAGTTTTATGCAGATCTGCGTAGAAAGGAACCCAAGCTCGAGATTATTGATGATGTGTATCTAAATATCTCGCCCATGAAGGGAGTGAAGAGGTTCATCAAGAAGGAAAAGCTCAGTACCCGATATGTCAGGCCCTTCAAAAGTCTCAGTCGCTTCAGTAATGTAGTTTATGAGATCGAATTGCCTTTAGATCTATCCTTAGTTCATCCAGTCTTTCATGTCTCTTTTCTCAAGAAGTGTATAGAGGACGCAGTAGTTGTAGTCCCTATTTAGAGAATAGATGTTCAGAAGAGCCTCTCTTAATAGGAGAATCCAGTCAAAATTCTAGACTATCAGACTTGCAGACTAAGGAACAAGGAAGTCCTTCTAGTCAAATTTCTTTGGCGGAATCAGTCCGTTGATGGAGCTACTTTAGAAACAGAAGCTGACATGTATACCAAGTATACTCACCTTTTCCCCGCTAACTCAGATCTAGCTTAAGACAATAGTTCTGATTCAGCTTTTCAGTTTTTATGTCCAGATTTCAGTAAGGACTTGCTATTAGTCTCATGTTTAACATTCTATTTTTATACTTTGTAATAAGTACAACTTCATATTCAGTATTATGTTAATTTATCAGATTATTTACGTGTTCATGCATCGAACATGCATTCTCATTGTGAGAAACTCAGTTATCAGAAATCTCAATAATTTGTTCACGTATCGGCTCAGTTATAAAATCATGCATTAAATATGCATGCTCAGTACAATTCTCATAAATATCAGTAATGTAGTCTTGTTTCACTATTCATTTTTAGTGTGTACTTTGGCTTATTGTTTCTCCTCTCTCAGTCATTCTTATTCGAGGACAAATGTTCTCAAGGGGAGATAATGTAATACCCCAAAGATTCGAAGCTAATTTCATCCAAGGAGTTTGTATTATTATCTTTTAAATTTAATAATCTTTATTCCATAAGGTATTTATAAGATTTTAACTTTTTGTTATGTGGGAAATTCAATAAGCTTTCCATCGATATAAGATTCGCCCAAATCCAATAACCAGCTAAGAAGTTATGACTAGAAGATATGCTAAGGGTGTGTTCAATTTATTTCAAGGGTAGTTAGGATGAACAATTTCCTTTGATTGAGTTTGCAAACAACAATCGATATGATTGTAGTATTTGGATGGCTCCGTTCGCATCTCTCTATGGTAGGAGGTGCATATATCTAATAGGTTGGTTCAAAGTTAGTGAGGCCTCAGTTATAGGGATTGACTTAGTATTCAATGCCTTAGAGAAAGTTCAGTTGATCAAATAAAGACACCGGACAACACAGAGCTGACATAAGTCTTATGCAGATGTTCATTGAAAAGATCTCAAGATAAAGATTGGTAACTATGTCTATCTCAAGATCTCTCCAATGAATGGAGTGAAGAGGTTCGGCACGAAGAGAAAGCTCAGTCACTGATATGTCGGTCCCTTAAAAATTCTCTGTCACTTCGGCAAGGTAGCTTATGAGCTCAAAATGAGTTCTAAACTAGCCTCAGTTCATCGTGTCTTCCATGTCTCTTTGCTTAAAAAATGTATAGGTGACTCAACAGTTGTAGTCCCTATTTAGAGCATAGATGTTCCGAACAACCTCTCTTATGAGGATATTCCAGTGAAAATTCTAGACTATAAGACTCGCATACGGAGGAGAAAAAAGTCTCTCTAGTCAAAGGCCTTTGGAAGAATCATTCCGTTGAGGGAGTCACTTGGGAAACAGAAGATGACATACATAACAAGTATCCTTACCTTTTACATTCTAAATCAGATGTAGCCTTAGAAAATATTTCACCTCAAGCATTTCAATTTTCATATCCAGATTTCAGTTATGACATGGTATCCGTCTCATGTTTTAAATTCCAATTTTTACACATGGTACTAAGTACCATTTCATATCCATTCATATGTTAATACATCAGATTATTCATGTGTTTATGCATCACACATGCATTATTATTGTGAGAAACTCAGTTATAAGAAATCTCAGTCATGTGTTCATGTAATATCTCAATCTTAAAATCATGCATCAGATATGCATGCTCAGTACAAGTTTCAGAAATTTCAGTTATGTAGTCTTGTTTCATTATTCATGTTCAGTGTGTACTTCGGCTTATCGTTTCTCCACTCTTAGTTAGTCTTATTCAAGGACAAATGTTCTCAAGGGGGTGATATTGCAATACCTCAAAGTTTCAAAGCTAATTTCATCCCATAAATGTCTAGTATTATCTTCTAAATTGAATGATGTTACTCCATGAGAAATTTATATTCACTTTTTGTCATGTGGAAAATTTAATAAGCTTTCCATCGATATAAGATTCTCTCAAATTCAATAACCAGGTAAGAAGTTATGACTAGAAGATATGCTAAGGGCATGTGCAATTGATTTCAAAGGTAGTTGGGATGACCACTTTCCTCTGATTGAGTTTGCATACAACAATAGTTATCATTGTAGTATTCAAAAGTCTCTATTTGATACTCTCTATAGTAGGAGGTGCAGATCTTCAATTGGTTGGTTAGAAGGTAATTGAGGCCTCAGTTATAGGGCCTGACTTAATATTCAATGCCTTTGAGAAAGTCCAGTTGATTAGAGAAAGACTTTGGGCTGCTCAGAGATGACATAGGTCTTATCCAAATGTGTGTAGAAAGGATCTCAAGCTCGAGATTAGTGACTATGTCTATCTAAAGATCTCACCCATGAAGTGAGTAAACGGGTTTGACAAGAAGGAAAAGCTCAGTCCCGGATATGTCGGTCCCTTCAAAATTATCAGCCATTTCGGCAAGGTAGTTTATAAGCTCGAATTGCCTTCGGATCTAACCTCATTTCTTCTACTCTTCGATTTCTATTCACTCAAGATGTATGTAGGTGACTCAGCAGTTGTAGTACCTTTTTAGAGCATAGATGTTAAGAACAACCTCTCGTATGAGGAGATTCCATACAAAATTCTAGACTATCTAACTCGTAGACTGTGGAACAAAGAAGTTCCTCGAGTCAAAGTTCTTTGGCGAAAGTAGTTCGTTGAGGGATATACTTGGGAAATAGAAGCTGACATGCATACTAAGTAACCTCACCTCTTCCCCGCTAACTCTGATCTAGCCCAAGACAACAGTTCTTCTTAAGCTTTTCAGTTTTCATGTCAATATTTTAGTTACGACTTGGTATACGTCTAATGTTCAGAACTCTATTTTTATACTTAGTACGAAGTACCATTGCATTTTCAATCATATGTTAATGCATCAGATTATTCATGTTTTCATGCATCAGACATGCATTTTTATTGTGAGAAACTCAGTTATCAAAAATCTCAGTCATGTGTTTATGTATTAGCTCAGTCGTAAAATCATGCATCAGATATGCATGCTCAGCACAAGTCTCAGAAATGTTAGTTATGTAGTCTTGTTTAAGTATTCAAGTTATGTGTGTACTTCGGCTTATCATTTCTCCCCTCTCAGTGAGTCTTATTCAAGGAAAAATGTTCTCAAGGGGGAGAAATTTTAATACCCCGTAGTTTCCAAGCTAATTTCATCCCAAGAATGTCTAGTATTATCTTCTAAATTGAATGATGTTTATTCCATTAGGAATTTATAAGATTTTCACTTTTTGTCATGTGGGAAATTCTATAAGATTTCCATCGATATAAGTTTCGCCCAAATCCAATAACTAGGTAAGAAGTTATGACTAAATGAAATTCTATGGGCGTGTGCAATTGATTTCAAGGGTAGTTTGGTTGACCACTTGTCTTTGATTGGGTTTGCATACAACAATAGTCATCATTCTAGTATTCAGATGGATCCATTTGAAGTTCTCTATGGTACGAGGTGCATATATCCAATTGGTTGGTTCGAAGGTTAGTGAGGCCTCAGTGATAGGGACTGACTTAATATTTAATTCCTTAGAGAATGTGAAGTTGATTAGAGAAAGAGTCTGATGAGCTCAGAGCCGACATTAGTCTTACGCAAATTGTCATAGAAAGGATCTCGAGTTAGAGATTAGTGACTATGTCTAACTAAAGATCTATCCCATGAAGGGAGTGAAGAGGTTCGGAAAAAAGGAAAAGATTAGTCCCCGATATGTCGGTTCCTTCAAAATTCTCAGTCGCTTTGGCAAGGTAGCTTTTGAGCTCAAATTGCATTTGGATCTTTCCTCAGTTCATCCAGTCTTCCATGTCTCTTCGCTCAAGAAGTGTATTGGTGACTCAGCAGTTGTAGTCCCTATTTAGAGCATAGATGTTCAGAAGATCCTCTCTTATGAAGAGATTCCAGTCAAAATTCTAGAATATCAGACTCGTAGACTGAGAAATAAAAAATTCCCTCTATTCAAAGTTCTTTGGCGGAATAAATCCGTTTAGGGTGCTACTTAGAAAATAGAAGATGACATACGTACCAAGTATCCTATCTTATTCCCCTCTAACTCGGATCTACCTCAAGACAACAGTTCTCCTTAAGCTTTTAAGTTCTTATGTAAAGATTTTAGTTATGACTTGGTATCCTTCTCTTGTTAAGAAATCCATTTTTACCCTTTGTACTAAGTACCATTGAATTTTCAGTCATATTTTAATGCATCAAATTATTCATGTGTTCATGCATCAGACATGCATTCACATTGTGAGAAACTTAGTTATCAGAAATCTTAGTCATGTGTTCATGTATCAGCTCAGTCATAAAATCATGCATCAGATATGCATACTCAGTACAAGTCTCAGAAATGTCAGTTAGGTACTCTTGTTTCAGTATTCATTTTTAGTGTGTTTTTTGTCTTGTTGTTTCTCCCCTCTCTGTGAGTCATATTCCAGGGGAAATGTTCTCAAGTTGGAGATATTGTAATACCCCAAAGTTTCCAAGCTAATTTCATCCCAAGAATGTCGAGTATTACTTTTTAAATTGACTGATGTTTATTCCATGAGGAATTTATAAAATTTTAACTTTTTGTCATGTGGGAAACTGAATAAGATATTCATCGATATAAGATTCGCCCAAATCCAATAACCAAGTAAGAAGTTATGACTAGAAGATATGCTAAGGGCATGTCCAATTAATTTCAAGGGTAGTTGGGATGTCCACTTTCCTTTGATTGAGTCTGTATACAACAATAAATATCATTCTAGCATTCGGATGGCTATATTTGATGCTCTCTATGGTAGGAGGTGCAGATATGCAATTGGTTGGTTCGATGGTAATTGGGGCCTCAGTTATAGGGACTGACATAATATTCGATGCCTTAGAGAAAGTCCAGTTGATCAGAGAAATACTCTGGGCTGCTCAGAGAAAACATAAGTCTTATATAGATGTGCGTACAAAGGATCTCGAGCTCTAGATTAGTGACTATGTATATCTAAAGATCTCTTCCATGAAGGGAGTGAAGAAGTTTGACAAGAAGGGAAAGCTCAGTCCCCGATATGTCGGTCCCTTCAAAATTCTCAGTCACTTCGGTAAGGTAGCTTATGAGCTCAAATTGCCTTTGGATATAGCCTCAGTACATCCGGTCTTCCATATCTCTTTGCTTAAGAACTGCATAGGTGACTCAACAGTTGTAGTCCCTATTTAGAGCATAGATGTTCAGAAGATCCTCTCTTATGAGAAGACTCCAGTCAAAATTCTTTTCTATCAGACTCATCGACTGTGCAACAAAAAAGTCCCTCTAGTCAAAGTTCTTTGGAGGAATAAGTACTCTTAGGGTGCTACTTAGGAAAGAAATGCTGACATGCATACCAGGTATCCTCACCACTTCCCCTCTAACTCAGATCTAGCTCAAGACAACAGTTCTCCTTAAGCTTTTCAATTTTTCTGTAAAGATTTTAGTTACGACTTGGTATTCGTCTCATGTTAAGAAATCCATTTTTACACTTTATACTAAATACCATTATATTTTTACTCATATGTTAATGCATCAGATTATTTATGTGTTCATGCATCAGACATGCATTCACATTGTGAGAAACTCAGTTATCAAAAATAACAGTCATGTGTTCATGTATCAGCTCAGTCATAAAATCACGCATCAGATATGCATGCTCAGTACAAGTCTCAGAAATGTAAGTTATGTAGTCTTGTTTCAGTAATCATGTTGAGTGTGTACTTTGGATTATCATTTATCCACTCTCAGTGAGTCTTATTCGAGGACAAATGTTCTCAAGGGGCAGATATTTTAATAACCCGTAGTTTCCAAGCTATTTTCATATCAAAAATATCTAGTATTATCTTCTTAATTGAATGATGTTTATTCCATTATGAATTTATAAAATTTTCACTTTTTGTCATGTGGGAAATTCAATAAGCTTTCCATCGATATAAGTTTTTCCTAAATCCAATAACCAGGTAAGAAGTTATGACTAGAAAATATTCTATAGGTGTGTACAATTGATTTCAAGGGTAGTTGGGATGACCACTTGACTTTGATTGAGTTTGCATACAAAAATTGCCATCATTCTAGTATTCGGATGGCTCCATTCAAAGGTCACTATGGTAGGAGGTGCAGATATCCAATTGGTTCATTCGAAGGTTAGTGAGGCCTGAGTTAGAGGGCCTTACTTAATATTCGATTCCTTAGAGAAAGTCCAGTTGATCAGAGAAATACTCCGGGCTGCTCAGAGCCGACATAAGTCTTATGCATATGTGAATAGAAAGGATCTCGATCTAGAGATTAGTGACTATGTCTATCTAAAGATCTCACCCATGAAGGTAGTTGAGAAGTTTGACAAGAAGGGAAAGCGCAGTCCCCCATATGTCGGTCCCTTCAAAATTTTCAATATCTTCGGCAAAGTTGCTTATGAGATCGAATTGCCTTCGGATCTTGCCTAAATTAATCTACTCTACCATGTCTCTTTGGTCAAGAAGTGTATAGGTGAATCTACAGTTGTAGTCCCTATTTAGAGCAATATGTTCAGAACAACCTCTCTTATGAGGAGATTACAGTCAAAATTCTAGACTTTCAGACTCGTAGACGGAGGAACAAAGAACTCCCTCTAGTCAAAGTTGTTTGGCGGAATCTTTTCATTGAGGAAGATACTTTGGAAAAAAAAGATGACATGCATGAAAAGTATCCTCAGTTCTTCCCCACTAACTCAGATATTGCTCAAGACAACAGTTCTCCTTAAGTTTTTCAGTTTTGATGTCAATATTTAAGTTACGACATGGTATCCGTCTCATGTTTAGAATTCCATTTTTACACTTGGTACTAGGTACCATTACATATTAATTCATAAGTTCATGCATTATATTATTCATGTGTTCATGCATCAGACATGCATTCTCATTGTGAGAAACTCAGTTATCAGAAATATCAATCATGTGTTCATGTATCAGGTCCGTCCTAAGATTATGCATCAGATATGCATTCTCAGTACAAGTCTCAAAAATGTCAGTTATGTAGTCTTTTTTCAGTATTCATGTTCAGTGTTTACTTCGGCTTATCGTTTTTCTCCTCTTAGTCAGTCTTATTCAAGGAAAAATGATCTCAAGGGGGAGATATTTTAATACCCCAAAATTTCCAAGATAATTTCATCCAAAGAAGTTCAAGTATTATCTTCTAAATTAAATAATGTTTATTCCATCAAGAATTTATAAGATTTTTACTTTTTGTCATGTGGGAAATTCAATGAGCTTTCCATCGATATAAGTTTCTCCCAAATCCAATAACTAGGTAAGAAGTTATGACTAGAAGATATGCTATGGGCGTGTGCAATTGATTTCAAGGGTAGTTGAGATGACCACTTGACTTTGATTAAATTTGCATACAACAATAGCCATCATTATAATATTCAGATGGCTCCATTCAAAGTTCGCTATGGTAGGAGGTCTAGATATCCAATTGGTTGGTTCAAAGGTTAGTGAGGCCTCAGTTATAGGGCCTGACTTAATATTTGATTCCTTAGACAAACTCCAGTTGATCAGAGAAAGACTCCAGGCTTCTCAGAGCCGACATAAGTCTTATGCAGATGTGCGTAGAAAGGATATCGATCTAGACATTTGTGAATATGTCTATATAAAGATCTCACCCATGAAGAGAGTAAAGAGGTTCGGTAAGAAGGGAATGTTCAGTCCCCGATATGTCATTCCCTTCAAAATTCTCAATTGCTTTGGTAAGGTAGCTTATGAGCTTGATGGAGCTCGATATTAGTGACTATGTCTATCTAAAGATCACTCCCATGAAGTTAGTGATGAGGTTCGCAAAAAAGGGAATGCTCAGTCCCCGATATGTTGGTCCATTAAAAATTCTCAGTCGCTTTGGTAAGGTAGCTGATGAGCTCGAATTTCCATCGGATCTAGCGTCGGTTCATCCACTCTACCATGTCTCTTATTTCAAGAAGTTTATTGGTAACCCAACTGTTGTAGTACCTATTTAGAGCGTAGATATTTTGAACATAATCTCTTATGAGGAGATTCTAGTAAAAAATATAGACTATCACACTAGCAAACTAAGGAACAAAGAAGTCCCTCTAGTCAAAGTTCTTTGGCAAAATCAGTCCGTTGAGGGAGCTACTTAGGAAACAGAAGTTCATATACGTAACAAATATCCTCACCTCTTCCCCGTAACTCAAATCTAGATGAAGAAAATAGTTCTCTTTAAGCTTTTCAATTTTCATGTCCAGATTTCAGTTACAACTCGGTATTCGTCTTATGTTCAGAATTCCATTTTTACACTTGGTACTAAGTACCGTTACATATTAAATCATATGTTAATGCATCAGATTATTCTTATGTGCATGCATAAGACATGAATTCTCATTGTGAGAAACTCAGTTATCAGACATCTCAGTCATGTGTTCATGTATCAGCTCAGTCATAACATCATACAACAAATATCAGTTATGTAGTCTTATTTTAGTATTCATTTTCAGTGTGAACTTCATCTTATCGTTTCTCCTCTCTCAGTCAGTCTTATTCGAGGACAAATGTTCTCAAGGGCCAGATATAGTAATAGCCCAAAGTTTCCAATCTAATTTCATCCCAAGAATGTCTAGTAATATCTTCTAAATTGAATGATGTTTATTCCATGTGGAATTTATAAGATTTTCACTTTTTGTCATGTGGGAAATTCAATAAGTTTTCCATCGATATAAGATTCACCCAAATCCAGTAACCAGGTAAGAAGTTATGACTAATAAATTTGCTAAGGGCGTGTGCAATTGATTTCAAGGGTAGTTGGGATGAACACTTGCCTTTGATTGAGTTTGCATACAACAATTGCTATCATTCTAGTATTCGTTTGGCTCCATTCGATGTTTCCAAATAGGATATTCAGATCGCCAATTGGTTTGTTCGAAGTTAGTGAGGCCTCATTTATAGGGCCTAACTCAGTATTCGATGCCGTAGAGAAAGACTCTGGGCTGCTCAGAGCCGACATAAGTCTTATTCATATGTTTATAGAAAAGATCTCAAGCTTGAGATTAGTGACTATGTCTATCAAAAGATCTCTCCCATGAAGGGGGTGAAGAGGTTCGGCAAAAATTGATAGGTCAGTCCCTGATATGCCGATCCCTTCAAATTTCTCACTCTTTTTGGGAAGAGAACTTATAAGATCAAATTGCTTCGGATCTAGCCTCAGTTCATCCAGTCTACCATGTATCTATGCTCAAGAAGTGTATAGGTGAATAAGCAGTTGCAGTCCCTATTTAGAGCGTAGATGTTCAGAACAACCTCTCTTATGACAAGATTCCAGTGAAAATTCTTGACTATCCGATTAAGGAAAAAAAAAGTCCCTCTAGTCAAAGTTATTTGGAAGAATCAGTCCGTTGAGGGAGCTACTTGGGAAATAGAAGTTGACATTCATAAAAAGTATCCACACCTCTTCCCCACAAACTCAAATCAACCTCAAGACAACAATTCTCCTTAAGGTTTTCAGTTTTCATATCTAGATTTCAGTTACGAACTTGTATCTGTCTCATGTTCATAATTCCATTTTTACACTTGGTACTAAGTACCATTGTATATTCAGTCATATGTTAATGCTTTAGATTATTCATGTGATCATGCATTAGCCATGTATTCTCATTAGGAGAAACTCAATTATCAGAAATCGCAGTCATGTGTTGATGTATCAGCTTAGTCATAAAATCATGTATCAAATATCCATTCTTAGTACAAGTCTAAAAAATGTCATTGATTTAGTCTTGTTTCATTATTCATGTTCAGTGTGTACTTTGGCTTACCGTTTATCCCCTCTCAGTTAGTCTTATTCGAGGACAAATGTTCTCAAGGTAGAGATATTTTAATAACCCAAAGTTTCTAAGATAATTTCAACCCAAGAATGTCAAGTATTATCTTCTAAATTGAATGATGTTTATAACAAGAGTATTTTATAAGATTTTCACTTTTTGTCATGCGCGAAATTCAATATGCTTTCCATGGATATAAGATTTACCTAAATTCGATAATCGGGTAAGAAGTTATGACTTAAAGATATGCTAAGGGAGTGTGCAATTGATTTCAAGGGTATTTGGGATGACCACTTGACTTTGATTGAGTTTGCATACAACAATAGCTATCATTTAAGTATTCAGATAGTTCCATTCGAAGCTCTCTATGGTAGGAGGTGTATATTTCCAATTGGTTTGTTCAAAGTTAGTGAGGCCTTAGTTACAAGGCTTGACTTAATATTCGATCCTTTAGAAAAAGTCCAGTTGATAAGAGAAAGACTTTGGGCTGCTCTGAGCCGACATAAGTCTCATGTAGATATTCGTAGAAAGGATCTCGAGCTCGAGATTAGTGACTATGTCTTTCTAAATATAACTCCCATGAACTGAGTGAAAAGGTTCGGCAAAATGGGAAAGCTCAGTCCCCGATATGTTGGTCCCTTAAAAATTCTCAATCGCTTTTGCATGGTATCTGAGGAGCTCGAATTTCCTTCTTATCTAGCCTTAGTTCATCAAGTCTATCATGTCTTTTTTCTCAAGAAGTTTATAGGTAACTCAACAGTTGTATCCCCTATTTAAAGCATAGATGTTCCGAACATAATCTCTTATTAGGAGATTCCAGTCAAAATTTTAGACTATCAAACTCGCAAATGGAGTTGTTCCTCTAGTCAAAGTTCTATGGAGGAATCATTCCATTGAGGGAGCTACTTAGGAAAAAAAATATAATATGCCTACCAAGTATACTCACCTCTTTCCCGCTAACTCAGATCTAGATTAAGAAAATAGTTCTCTTTAAGCTTTTCAATTTTCAAGTCCAGATTTCAGTTACAACTAGGTATCCGTCTTATGTTCAGAATTCCATTTTTACACTTGGTACTAAGTACCATTACATATTATATCATATGTTAATGGATCAGATTATTCATATGTGCATGCATCAGATATGAATTCTCATTGTGAGAAACTCAGTAATTAGAAATCTCAGTCATGTGTTCATGTATCAGCTCAGTCATAAAATCATACGACAAATATTCATGCTCAGTACAAGTCTCAAAAATATTTGTTATGTAGTCTTATTTCAGTATTAATTTTCAGTGTTTACTTAATCTTATCGTTTCTCCTGTCTTTCTAAGTCTTATTCAAGGACAAATGTTCTTAAGGGGGAGAAATAGTAATACCACGAAGTTTCCAAGCTAATTTTATCCCAAGAATGTCTAGTATTATCTTATAAATTGAATGATGCTTATTCCATGAGTAATTTATATGATTAACAGTTTTTGTAATGTGGGAAATTCGATAAGCTTTCCATCGATATAAGATTTACCCAAATCCAGTAACTAGGTAAGAAGTTATGACTAGAAAATATTCTAAGGGCGTGTGCAATTGATTTCAAGGGTAGTTAGTATGAACAATTACCTTTGATTGAATTTGCATACAACAATTACTATCATTCCAGTATTCGGTTGGCTCTATTCAAAGTTTCTATGGTAGGAGGTGCAGATCTCCAATTAGTTTGTTTGAAGTTAGTGAGGCCTCAGTTATAGGGCTTGACTTAGTATTCGATGCCTTAGAGAAAGTCCAGTTTATTAGAGAAAGACTCGGGGCTTCTCAGAGCCGACATAAGTCTTATACATATGTGCATAGAAAGGATCTCGAGCTTGAGATTAGTGACTATGTCTATCGAAAGATATCTCCCATGAATGGAGTGAAGAGGTTCGGCCAAAAGAAAAAGGTCAGTCCCCGATATGTCGGTCCCTTCAAAATTCTCACTCGCTTTGGCAAGATAACATATAATCTCGAATTGACTTTGGATCTAGCCTCAGTTCCTCCAATCTAACATGTCTCTTTGCTCAAGATGTGTATAGGTGAATCAGCAGTTGTAGTCCCTAATTAGAGAATAGATGTTCAGAACAGTCTCTCATATGAGGATATTCAAGTCAAAATCCTTGACTATCAGATTAAGGAACAAAAAAGTCCCTCTAGTCAAAGTTCTTTGGTTAAATCAGTCCGTTGAGGGAGCTACTTGGGAAACAAAAGTTGACATTCATAAAAAGTATCATCACCTCTTCCCCGCTAACTAAGATCTACCTCAAGACAATAGTTAAGTTTTTCTATTTTCACGTTCAGAATTCCATTTTTACACTTGGTACTAAGTACCATTGCATATTCAGTCATACGTTAATGCTTCAGATTATTCATGTGATCATGCATCAGGCATGTATTCTCATTATGAGAAACTAAATTATCAGAAAATGCAGTCATGTTCTCATGTTTCAGCCCAGTCATAAAATCATGCATCCAATATGCATTCTTAGTACAAGTCTCAGAAATGTCAGTGATGTAGTCTTGTTTCAGTATTCATGTTCAGTTTGTACGTAGGCTTACGTTTCACCCCTCTCAGTCAGTCTTATTCGAGGACAAATGTTCTAAAGGCGGAGATATTTTAATACCCCAAAGTTTCTAAGATAATTTCAACCCAAGAATGCCAAGTAAATTGAATGATACTTATTGCAGGAGGATTTTATAAGATTTTCACTTTTTGTCATGCTGAAATTCATAAACTTTCCATTGATATAAGATTCTCCCAAATCGGATAACCGGGTAAGAAGTTATGACTGAAAGATATGCTAAGGGCATCTGCAATTGATTTCATGGGTAGTTGGGATGACCACTTGACTTTGATTGAGTTTGAATACAACAATAACTTTCATTTAAGTATTCAGATGGTTCCATTCGAAGCTCTCTATGGTAGGAGGTGTATATCTCCAATTGGTTTTTCAAAGTTAGTGAGGCCTTAGTTACAGGGCCTGACTTAATATTCGATGCCTTAGAAAAAGTCCAATTGATAAGAGAAAGTCTCCAGGTAGCTCAGAGCCGACATAAGTTTCATGTAGATGTGCGTAGAAAGGATCTCGAGGCCGAGATTGGTGACTATGTCTATCTAAAGATCATTCCCATGAAGTGAGTGAAGAGGTTTGGAAAAAAGGGAAAGCTCACTCCCCGATATGTTGGTCCCTTCAAAATTCTCAGTCGTTTTGGCAAGGTAGCTGATGAGCTCAAATTTTCTTTGGATCTAGCCTCCGTTTATTCAGTCTACTATGTATCTTTACTCAAGAAGTTTATAGGTAACTCAGCAGTTGTAACCCTATTTAGAGCATAGATATTCCGAACAGAATCTCTTATGAGGAGATTCCAGTCAAAATTCTAGACTATCAGACTGGCAAACTGAGGATCAAAGAAGTCCCTCTAGTCAAAGTTCTTTGGCGGAATCAGTCCGTTGAGGGAGCTACTTAGGAAACAAAAGCTGATATGCGTCCCAAGTATCCTCACCTCTTCCCCTCTAACTCAGATCTAAATAAATAAAACACTTCTTCTTAATATTTTTAATTTTCATGTCCAAATTTTAGTTACAACTAGGTATCCGTCTTATGTTCAGAATTCCGTTATTACACTTGGTACTAAGTACCATTACATATTCAATCATATGTTAATGCATCAGATTTTAAATATGTGCATGCACCAGACATGAATTTTCATTGTGAGAAACTCCGTTATCAAATATCTCAGTCATGTGTTCATGTATTAGCGCAGTCATAAAATCATACAACAAATATGCATGCTCAGTACAAGTCTCAAAAATATCAGTTATGTAGTCTTATTTCAGTATTCATTTTCAGTGAGTACTTCGTCTTATTGTTTCTCCTCTCTCAGTCATTCTTATTCGAGGACAAATGTTCTCAAGGGGGAGATATAGTAATACCCTGATGTTTCCAAGCTAATTCTATCCAAAGAATGTCTAGTATTATCTTCTAAATTGAATAATGTTTATTCCATGAGGGATTTATAAGATTAACACTTTTTGTAATGTGGGAAATTCAATAACCTTTCCATGGATATAAGATTCACCCAAATCCAAAAACCAGGTAAGAAGTTATGACTAGAAAGTATGATAAGGACGTGTGCAATTGATTTCAAGGTAGTTGGGATGAACACTTTCCTTTGATTGAGTTTGCATACAAGAATTACTTTCATTCCAGTATTCGGTTGGCTCCATTCAAAGTTTCTATGGTAGGAGGTACAAATCACCAATTGATTTGTCTGAAGTTAGTGAGGCCTCAGTTACAGGGCTTGACTTAGCATTCGATGCCTCGGAAAAAGTCCAGTTGATCAAAGAAAGACTCTGGGCTGCTCAGAGCCGACATAAGTCTTATGCAGATGTGCATAGAAAGAATCTCGAGCTTAATATTAGTGACTATGTCTATCTAAATATCTCTACCATAAAGGGAGTGAAGAGGTTCATCAAGTAGTCAATGCTCAGTCCCCGATATGTTAGTCCCTTCAAAAGTCTCAGTCGCTTTTATAAGGTAGCTTATGAGATCAAATTTCCTTTGGATCTAGCCTCAGTTCATCATGTCTACCATGTTTCTTTGCTCAATAAGTGTATAGGTGACTCAGCAGTTGTAGCCCCTATTTAGAGCATAGATACTCAGAACAACCTCTCTTATGAGGAGTTTCCAGTCAAAAATCTAGACTATCAGACTCGCAGACTGAGGAACAAAGAACTCTCTCTAGTGAAAGTTGTATGCTAGAATCAGTCCGTTGAGGGAGCTACTTGGAAAAAAGAAAATGACTTGCATACCAAGTATCCACACCTCTTCCCCGCTAACTCAAATCTAGCTCAAGACCACAATTCTCCTTAATCTATTCAGTTTTCATGTCCAGATTTCAGTTATGACTTTGTATCCGTCTCATGTTAAGAATTATATTTTTACACTTTGTACTAAGTACCATTGCATATTCAGTCCTATGCCAATCCATTAGATTATTCTTGTCTTCATGCATCCGATATGCATTCTCATTGTGAGAAACTCAGTTATCAGAAATCTCAGTCTTGTGTTCATGTATCAGCTAAGTCATAAAATCATGCATCACCTATGCATGCTCAGTACAAGTCTTAAAAATATAAGTTATTTAGTCTTGTTTCAGTATTCTTGTTTAGTGTGTACTTAGGTTTCTCAATTCTCCCATCTCAGCCAGTTTTATTCGAGGACAAATGTTTTCAAGGGGGAGATATTGTATTACCTTGAAGTTTCTAAGCTAATTTCATCCCAAGAATGTCTAGTATTATCTCCTAAATTAAATGATGTTTATTCTATGAGGAATTTATAAGATTTTCACCTTTTGTTATGTGGTAAATTCAATAATCTTTCCATCGATATAAGATTCTACCAAACCCGATAATCGGGTTCGAAGTTATGACTAGAAGATATGCTAAGTATGTGTGCAATTGATTTCAAGGGTAGTTGGGATGACCACTTGCCTTTGATTGAGGTTGCATACAAAAATAACTATCATTCAAGTATTTAGATGGCTCCATTCAAATCTCTCTATGGTAGGTGGTACGGATCTCTAATTGGTTGGTTCGAAGTTTGTGAGGCCTCAGTTATAGGACCTGACTTAGTATTCAATGCCTGGGAGAAAGTACAGTAAATCAGAGAAAGGCTCTAGGCTATTTAAAGCAAACATAAGTCTTTTGTTGATGTACGTTCAAAGGATCTCGAGCATGAGATTAGTGACTATGACTATCTAAAGATCTCTCCCTTTAAGGGAGTAAAGAGTTTCTCAAACAAGGCAAAGCTCAGTTCCCGATAAATCGGTCCCTTCAAAATTATTACTCTCTTTTCTAAGGTAGCTAATGAGCTAAATTGCCTTCGAATCTAGCCTCAGTTCAACAAGTCTACCATGTCTCTTTTCTCAAGAAGTGTATTGGTAACTCAACAATTGTATTCCCTATTTAGATCATATATGTTTAGAACAGACTCTCTTATGAGGAGATTCCATTCTGTTATGGGAGCTACGTAGGAAACAAAAGATGACATGCACACCAACTATTCTCACCTCTTCTCCGCTAACTCAGATCTTGCTCAAGACAATAGTTCTCCTGAAGCTTTTCAATTTTCATGTCTGGAATTTAGTTATGTCTTGGATTCCATCTCATGTTCAGAATTCAATTTTTACACTTGGTACTAAGTACCATTACATATTCAATCATATATTAATGCATCAGATTATTCAAATGTTCATGCATCAGACATGTATTTTTATTGTGAGAAACTCAGTTATCAGAAATCTCAGTTATGTGTTCATGTATAAGATCAGTCATAAAATCATACATCAGATATGCATGCTCAGTATATCAGTTATGTAGTCCTGTTTAAGTATTCATGTTCAGTGTACTTCGTCTTATCGTTTCTCCCCTCTCAGTCAGTCTTATTGGAGGACAAATATTCTAAAGGGGAGATATTATCTTCTAAATTGAATGGTTTTTATTCCATAAGGAATTTATAAGTTTTCTATTGATATAAGATTCTCCCAAATCCACTCACCAGGTAAGAAGTTATGACTAGAACATATGCTAAGGGCGTCTGCAATTGATTTCAAGGGTAGTTGGAATGACCACTTGCCTTTGATTGAGTTTCCATAAAAAAATAGATATCATTCTAGGATTTAGATAGATCCATTCGAAGCTCTCTATGGTAGGAGGTACAGATCTCCAATTGGTTGGTTCAAAGTTAGTTTGGCCTCAGTTATTGGGCCTGACATAGTATTAAATGCCTTAGAGAATGTCCAGTTGATAAGATAAAGCCTTTTGGCTGCTCAGAGCTGACATAAGTCTTATGCAGATGTGCATAGAAAGTATCTCGAGATCCATATTATTGACTATGTCTATCTAAATATCTCTCCCATGAAGCGAGTGAAGAGGTTCAGCAAGAAGGGATAGATCATTCCCCGATATGTCGGTCCTTTCAAAATTCACAGTCGCTTCGGTGAGGTAGCTTATGAGCTCGAATTTTCTTCGGTTAAATCTTCAGTTCATCAAGTATACTATGTCTTTTTGCTAAAGAAGCATATAGGTGACTCAGCAGTTGTAGTCTCTAATTAGAGCATAGATGTTCAGAACAACCTCTCTTATGAGGAGATTCCAGTGAAAATTCTTGAATATCAAATTGAGGAATAAAAAAGTCTCTCTAGTCAAAGTTCTTTTGAGAAATCAGTCTGTTGAGGGAGATACTCAGATAAAAGCAGTTGACATGTGTACAAAGTATCCTTACCTCTTCCCCACTAACTCAGATCTAGCTCAAGACAACAGTTCTCCTTAAGTATTTTAGTTTTCATGTCCAAATTTCAGTCATGACTCGGTATCTGTCTCTTGTTCAGAATTCCATTTTTACACTTAGTACTAAGTACCATTGTATATTCAGTCATATGTTAATGCATCAGATTATTGATGTTATCATGTAGCAGACATGTATTCTCATTGTGAGAAACTCAGGTATTAGAAATCTCAGTCTTGTTTTAATGAATCAGCTCAGTCAAAAAATAATGCATCAAATATGCATGCTCAGTACAAGTCTCAGAAATGTTAGTTATGTAATGTTGTTTCAGTATTCATATACAGTGTGTACTTTGGATTATCGCTTCTCCCCTCTCAATCAGTCTTATTCGAGGACAAATGTTTCCAAGGGGGAGATAATGTAATACCCCAAAGTTTCCAAGATAATATCAACCCATGAATGTCAAGTATTATCTTCTAAATGGAATGATGATTATTCCATGAGGATTATTCAAAAAGCTTTCCATCGATATAAGATTCTTCCAAATCCAATAACAGGGTAAGAAGTTATGACTAGAAGATATTCTAAGGGCATGTGCAATTTATTTCAAGGGTAGTTGGGATGACCACTTGCCTTTGATTGAGTTTTCATACAACAAAAACTATCATTCAAGTATTCAGATGTCTTTATTCGAAGATCTTTATTGGAGGAGGTGCAGATCTCCAATTGGTTGGTTCTAAGTTAGTGAGGACTGAGTTATAGTTCTTGACTTAGTATTCGATGCCTTAGAGATAGTCCAGTTGATCCGAGAAAGTCTCTGGGATGCTTAGAGCCGACATAAGTCTTATGCTTTTCAATTTTCACGTTCTGATTTTAGTTATGACTTGGTATCCGTCTTATGTTAAGAATTCCATTTTTACACTTGGTACTAAGAACCATTGCATATTCATTCATATATTAATGCATCATATTATTCATATGTTCATGCATCATCTTAGTCATAAAATCATACATCAGATATGCATGCACAGTACAGGTCTCAAAAATATCAGTAATGTAGTTTCGTTTGAGTATTCATGTTCAGTGTGTACTTTGGATAATCGTTTCATCCCTCTCAGGCAGTCTTATTCGAGGACAAATGTTCTCAAGGTGGAGATATTGCAATACCCAGAAGTTTCCTATCTAATTTCATCCCAAGAATGTCTAGTATTATCTTCTAAATTTAATGATGTTTATTCCATGAGGAATTTATAAGATTTTCACATTTTGTAATTTGAAAAAATCAATAATATTTCCATTGATATAAGATTGGCCCAAATCCAATAACCAAGCAAGAATTTATGACTAGAAGATATGCTAAGGGCGTGTGTAATTTATTTCAAGGGTAGTTGGGATGACCACTTGCCTTTGATTGAGTTTGCATACAACAATAGCTATCATTCTAGTATTCATGTGGCTCTATTTAAAGCTCTTTATGGTAGGAGTAGAAGATCTCCAATTGGTTGGTTTGAAGTTAGTGAGGCCTCAATTATAGGGTCTGACTTAGTATTAACTGCCTTAGAGAAAGTCCAGTTGATCAAAGAAAGACTTCAGGCTGCTCAGAGCCGACATAAGTCTTATGTAGATGTTCGTATAAAGGATCTCTAGATCGAGATTAGTGACTATGACTATCTAAAGACCACTTCCATGAAGGGAGTGAAGAGGTTTGGCAAGAAGGGAAAACTCAATCCTCGATATGTCGGTCCCTTTTGAATTCTCAGTCGCTTCGGCATGGTACCTTATAATCTCAAATTCCCTTTGGTTCTAGCCTCAGTTCATCCAGTATACCATGTCCCTTAGCTCAAAAAGTGTATTGGTTGCTTAGCAATTGTAGACCCTATTTAGAGCATAGATGTTCAGAACAACCTCTCTTATGAGGTGATTCCAGAAAAAATTCTAGACTATCATACTGAGGAACAAAGAAGTTCCTCTAGTTAAAGTTCTTTGGCGGAATCAGTCCGTTGAGGGATCTACTTGGGAAACAAAAGCTGACAATCGTACAAAGTATCCTCACCTCTTCCTCTCTAGCTCAGATCTATCTCAAGAAAATAGTTCTCCTTAAGCTTTTCATTTTTCTTGTCCAAACTTCAATTACGACTTGGTATCTATATCATGTTAAGAATTCTATTTTTACACATAGTACTAAGTACCATTGCATATTCAGTCATATGTTAATGCATCAGATAATTCATGTGTTCATGCATCAGACATGTATTCTCATTATGTGAAATTCAGTTATCAGAATTCTTAGACATGTGTTCATATATTAGATCAGTCATAAAATCATCCATCAAATATGCATGTGCAGTATAATTCTCAGAAATGTCAGTTATTTAGTCTTGTTTCAGTTTTCATATTTAGTGTGTACTTCGGCTTATCATTTCTCCCCTCTAAGTCAGTTTTATTCAAGGACAAATATTCTCAAGGGGGAGATATTGTAATACCCCAAAGTTTCCAAGATAATTTCAAACCAAGAATATCTAGTAATATCTTCTAAAATGATTGATGTTTATTCCATGAGGAATTTATAAGATTTTCTCTTTTTGTCATGTGGGAAATTCAATAAGATTTCCATCGATATAATATTTGCTCAAATCCAATAACTGGGTAAGAAGTTATGATTGGAAGATATGCTAAGGGCGTTTTCAATTGATTTCAAGTGTAGTTGGGATGACCACATGCCTTTTATTGAGTTTGCGTACAACAATATCTATCATTTTAGTATTCAGATGTCTCCATTCGAAGATCGCTATGGTAGGAGGAGCAGATCTCCAATTGGTTGGTTCTAAGTTAGTGAGGCCTCAGTTATAGGGCCTAACTTAGTATTCGATGCCTTAGAAATAGTCCAGTTGATCAGAGCAAGACTCTGGGTTTCTTAGAGCCGACATAAGTGACATGTAGATGTGCGTAGAAAAGATCTCGAGATCGAGATTAGTGACTATGTCTATCTAAAAATCTCTCCTATGAATGGAGTGAAAAGGATCGGCAAGATGGTAAAGCTCAGTCCCGGATATGTCGGTCCCTCTAAAATTCTAAATCGCTTTGGAAAGGTAGCTTATGAGCTAGAATTGCCTTCGGATCTAGCCTCAGTTCATCCAGTCTACCATATCTCTTAGCTCAATAAGTGTATAGGTAACACAACAGTTGTAGTCCTTATTTAGAGAATATATGTTCCGAACAGACTCTCTCATGAGAAGATTCCAGTAAAAATTCTAGACTATCAGATTAAGGAACAAAAAAGTCCCTCTAGTCAAAGTTCTTTGCTGGAATTAGTCCATTGAGTGAGATACCTGCGAAACATAAGCTGCCATGCATACAAAGTATCCTCACCTCTTCCCCGCTATCTCAGATCTAGCTAAAGACAACTGTTCTCCTTAAGATTTTCAGTTTTCATGCCAAGATTTCAATTCTGACTTGGTATCTGTATCATGTTTAAAATTCCATATTTACACTTGGTACTAAGTACCATAGAATATTCAGTCATATGTTAATGCATCAGATTATTCATGTGTTCATGCATCAGACATGTATTCTCATTGTGAGAAACTCAGTTATAAGAAATCATAGTCATATGTTCATGTGTCAGCTCAGTTATAAAATCATGCATCAGATATTCATGCTTAGTACAAGTCTAAGAAATGTCTGTTATGTAGTCTTGTTTTAGTATTCATATTCAGTGTGTACTTCGGCTTATCGTTTCTCCCCTCTCATTAAATCTTATTCGAGGACTAGTATTCTCAAGGTGGTAAAATTGTTATAACCCGAAGTTTCTAAGCTAATTTCATCCCAATAATGTCTAGTATTATATTCTAAATTAAATGATGTTTATTCTATGAGGAATTTATAAGATTTTCACTTTTTGTTATTTGGTAAAATTCAATAAGCTTTCCATCGATATAAGATTCGCCCTAATCCAATAATCGGGTAAGAAGTTATGACTTGATTTATGCTATGGGCGTGTGCAATTGATTTCAAGGGTAGTTGGGATGACCTCTTGCCTTTTATTAAGTTTGTATACAATAATAGCTATTATTCCAGTATTTGGATGGCTCCATTCGATGATCTCTATGGTGTGAGGTATAGATCTCCAATTGGTTGTTTCGAATTTCGTAAGGCCTTAGTTATAGGGCTTGACTTAGTATTCGATGCCTTGGAGAAAGTGCAGTTGATCAGCGAAAGACTCTGGGCTTCTCAGAGTCGGCATAAATCTAGTGCAGATATGCATTGAAAGGATCTCGAGCTCGAGAATAGTGACTATGTCTATTTGAAGATCTCTCTAATGAAGGGAGTGAAGAGGTATGGCAAGAAGGGAAAGCTCTATCCCCAATATGTATATCCCTTCAAAATTCTCAGTCGCTTCAGCAAGGTACCTTATGATCTCGAATTACCTTCGTATCTAGCCTGAATTCATCCAGTCTACAATTTCTCTTTTCTCAAGAAGTTTACAGGTGACTCAGCATTTGTATTCCCTATTTAGAGCATAGATTTTCAGAATAGCCTCTCTTATGAGGAGACTCCAGTCAAAAGTCTAGAATATCAGACGCGTAGACTGAGGAACAAAGAAGTCACTGAAGTTAAAGTTTTTTGGTGGAATCAGTCTATTGAAGGAGATACTTGGGAAATAGAAGTTGACATGCATTCAAAGTATCCTCACCTCTTCCCCACTAACTCAGATCTTGCTCAAGACAATAGTTCTCCTTAAGCTTTTCAGTTTTCATGTCCAGATTTTAGTTATAACTTGGTATCTGTCTCATGTTCAGAATTCCATTTTTACACTTAGTACTAAGTACTATTTAATATTCAATCATATGTTAATGCATCAGATTATTCATGTGTTCATACATCAGACATGCATTGTCATTATGAGAAACTCAGTTATCAAAAATCTCACTCATGTGTTCATGTCTTAGTTTAGTCATAAAATCATGCATAAGATATGCATGATCAATACAAGTCTAAGAAATGTCATTTATGTAGTCTTGTTTTAGTATTCATGTTTAGTGTGTACTTTTGCTTATCGTTTCTCCCCTCTCAGTCAGTCTTATTCGAGGACCAATGTTCTCAAGGTGGAGATATTGTAATAACCCTAAGTTGCCAAGATAATTTTATCCCAAGAATGTCTAGTATTATCTTCTTAATAAAATGATATTTCTTCCATGAGGTATTTATAATATTTTTACTTTTGGCAAGTGGTAACATTCAATAAAATTTCCATCGATATAAGATTCACCCAAATCCAATAACCGGATAAGAAGTTATGACTGAAAGATATGATAAGGGCGTGTGCAATTGATTTCGAGGGTATTTGGGATGACCACTTGCCTTTGATGGAGTTTGCATACAACAATAACTGTCATTCCAGTATTCGGTTGGCTCCATTCGAAGCTCTCTATGGTAGGAGGTACAGATCTCTAATTGGTTGGTTCAAAGTTAGTGAGGCCTCAGTTATAGGGCCTGACTTAGTATTTGATGCCTTAGAGAAAGTTCAGTTGATCAGAGAATGACTTCGGGCTGCTCAAAGCCGACATAAGTCTTATGCAGATGTGCGTAGAAAGGATCTCAAGATCAAGATTAGTGACTATGTCTATCTAAAGATCTCTCCCATGAAGTGAGTGAAGAGTTTTGGCAAGAAGGGAAAGCTCAGTCCCCGATATATCGATCAATTCAAAATTCTCAGTTACTTCGGCAAGGTAGCTTATGTGCTCAAATTTCCTTCGAATCTCGCCTCAGTTCATTCAGTTTACCATGTCTCTTTGTTCAAGAAGTGTATAGGTAACTCAGCAGTTGTAGTCCCTATTTTGAGAAAAGATGTTCAGAACAACCTCTCTTATGAGGAGATTCCAGTCAAAATTCTCGAATATCATACTCAAGAATAAAGAAGTCCCTCTCATTAAAGTTCTTTGGTGGAATCAGTCCGTTGAGGGAAATAATTTTGAAACAGAAGTTGACTTGCATACAAAGTTTCCTCATGTCCTCCCCACTACCTCAGATCTAGCTCAAGATAACAGTTCTCCTTATGTTTTTCAGTTTTCATATCCATATTTCAATCACGACTTGGTATCTGTCTTATGTTTAGAATTCCATTTTTACACTTGGTACTAAGTACCATGGAATAGTTAGTCGTATGTTAATGCATCAGACATTCATTCTCATTGTGAGAAACTCAGTTATCAGAAATCTCAGTCATGTGTTCTTGTTCAGCTCAGTTATAAAATCATGCATCAGATTATCATTTCTCCCCGCTTAGTCAATCTTTTTCGAGGAAAAATGTTCTCAAGGTGGAGATATTGTAATAACCCTAAATTTCAAAGCTAATTTCATCCCAAGAATGTCTAATATTATTTTCTAAATTAACTAATGTTTTTTCCATGAGGAATTTATCAGAGTTTTTACATTTTGTCATGTGGTAAAATTCAATAAGCTTTCCATCGATATAAGATTCAGCCAAATCCCAAAATCGGGTAAGAAGTTATTACTCAAAGATATACATAGGGCGTGTGTAATTGATTTCAAGGGTAGTTGGGATGACCACTTCCCTTTGATTGAGTTTGCATACAACCATAGCTATCAATCTAGTATTCATATGGTTTTATTCGAATCTCTCTATAGTAGGAGGTGCAGATCTCCAATTGGTTGTATCGAAGTTAGTAAGGGCTCAGTTATAGGGACTGACTTAGTATTCGATGCCTTAAAGAAAGTCCAGTTGTTCAGAGAAAGATTCGGGATGCTCAGAGCCAACATAAGTATTATGGAGATATACATAGAAAGGATCTTGAGCTTGAGATTTGTGACTATGTCTATCTGAAGATCTCTCCTATGAAATGAGTGAAAAGGTTGGACAAGAAGGGAAACCTCAGTCACCGATATGACGGTCCCTTCAAAATTCTCAGTCACTTCGGTGAGGTAGCTTATGAGCTAAAATTGCCTTTGGATCTAGCCTCAGTTCATCTAGTCTACCATGTATCTTTTCTCAAGAAGTGTATAGGTAACTCAACAGTTGTAGTCCCTATTTAGAGCATAGATGTTCAGAACAACCTCTCTTATGAGGAGATTCCAATCAAAATTCTAGACAATCAGACTGAGGAACAAAAAAATCCCTCTCGTCAAAATTCTTTAGCGGAATCATTCCATTGAGAGAGATACATGGGAAATAGAATCTGACTTGCGTACAAAGTATCCTCTCCTCTTCCCCGCTAACTCAGATCTTGCTCAACATAAAAGTTATCCTTAAGCTTTTCAGTTTTCATGTCTACATTTCAGTTATGACTTGGTATCTGTCTTATGTTCTATATTCTATTTTTACACTTGGTAATAAGTACCATTACACATTCAGTGTGTTCATGCATTGGACATGCATTCTAATTGTGAGATATTCAGTTATCAGATATCACAGTCATGTGTTCATGTATCAGCTCAGCCATAAAATCATACATCAGATATACATGATCATCACAAGTCTAAAAAATGTAAGTTATGTAGTCTTTTTTTAGTATTCATGCTCAGTGTGTACTTCGGCTTATCATTTCTTCCCTCTTAATCAGTCTTATTCGAGGACAAATATTCTCAAGGGGGAGATATTGTAATAGCCTGAAGTTTCCAAGATAATTTCATATCAAGAATGTCTAGTATTATATTGTAAATTGAATTACGTTTATTCATGAGGAATTTATAAGATTTTCTCTTTTGGTCCTATGGGAAATTCAATAAGCTTTCCATCGATATAAGATTCTCCCAAATACGATAACCGGGTAAGAATTTATGATTGCAAGACATGCTAAGGGCGTTTGCAATTTATTTTAAGGGTAGTTGGGATAACCACTTGCCTTTCATAGAGTTTGGATACAACAATAGATATCATTCCAGTATTTGGATAGCTCTATTCGAAGCTCTCTAGGGTTGGAGGTGCAGATGTCCAATTGGTTGGTTCAAAGTTAGTGAATCCTAAGTTATAGGGCCTAACTTAGTATTTGATGCCTTAGAGAAAGTCCAGTTTATCTGAGAAAGACTTTGGGCTGCTCAGAGACAACATAAGTCTTATAAAGTTGTGCGTAGAAAGGATCTCGAGCTCGAGATTAGTGACTATGTATACATAAAGATCTCTCACATGAAGGGAGTTAAGAGGTTTGGAAATAAGGGAAAGATCAATCCCCGATATGTCGGTCCCTTCAAAATTCTCAGTCGCTTCGGCAAGGTAGATTTTGGCTTGAATTTTCTTCGGATCTAGCCTCAGTTCATCTAGTCTTCCATGTCTCTTTTCTCAAGAAGAGTATAGGTGACTCAGTAGTTGTTGTCCCTATTTAGAGAATAGATTTTCAGAACAACCTCTCTTATGAGGAGATTCCAGTCAAAATACTAGTCTATCAGACTTGTTGTCTGAGGAACAAAAAAGACCCTCTAGTCAAAGTTATTTGGAGAAATCAGTCCATTGATGGAGCTACTTAGGAAACAGAAGCTGACATGCATACTAAATATCCTCACCTCTTCCGCGCTAATTCAGATCTAGCTCAAGACAATAGTTCTCCTTAAGCTTTTCAGTTTTCATGTCCTAATTTTAGTTATGACTTGGTAAATGTCTCATGTTTACAATTACATTTTTACACTTGGTACTAAGTACCATTACATATTCAGGCATATGTTAATGCATTAAATTATTAATCTGTTCATGCATCAGACATTCATTCTCATTGTGAGAAACTCAGTTATCAAAAATCTCAGTCATCTGTTTATGTATCCACTCAGTTATAGGGCCTGACTTAGTATTTAATGCCTTAGAGAAAATTCAGTTGATCAGGGAAAGACTCTGGGCTTCTCAGAGGCAACATAAGTCCTATACAGATGTCTGATGAAAGGATCTATCATTCGATATTAGTGACAATATCTATCTAAAGATACTCCCATAAAGGGGTAAAAAGGTTCAGAAAGAAGGGAAAGCTCATTCCCGGATATGTCGGTCCCTTCAAAATTATCAGTCGCTTTAGCAAGGTAGATTATGAGCTAGAACTGCCTTTGGATCTCACCTCAGTTCGTCCAGTCTATCATGTATCTTTCCTCCAGAAGTGTATAGGTGACTAAATAGTTGTAGTCCCTATTTAGAGCATAGATGTTCAGAGCAACCTCTCTTATGAGGAGATTCCAGTCAAAATTCTAGACTATCAGACTCGTAGACTGAGGAACAAAGAAGTCTCTCTAGTCAAAATTCTTTAGAAAAATCAGTCTATTAAGGGAGCTACTTAGGAAATAAAAGCTGACATGCGTGCAAAGTATCCTCACCTCTTCCCCGAGAACTAATATCTAACTCAAGATAACAGTTCTCCTTACGCTTTTCAATTTTTTATGTCCTGATTTAAGTTATGACATGGCATCCATCTCATGTTCAGAATTCCATTTTTACACTTGTTACTATATACCATTGCATATTCTTTAATATGTTAATGCATCAGATTATTCATGTGTTCATGCATCAAACATACATTCTCATTATGAGAAACTCAGTTATCAGAAAGCTCAGTCAAGTGTTCATGTATCAGATCAGTCATAAAATCATACATTAGATATAAATGCTCAGTACAAGTCTCAGAAATGTAAGTTATGAAGTCTTGTTTCAGTATTGATGTTCAATGTGTACATCGGCTTATCGTTTCTCCCCTTTCAGACAATCTTATTCGAGGACAAATCTTCTCAAGGGGGAGATATTGTAATACCCCAAATTTCTAAGCTACTTTCTTCCCAAGAATGTCTATTATTATCATCTAAATTGAATGATGTTTATTTCATAAGAAATTTAGATAATTTTCAATTTTTGTCATGTGGGAAATTTAATAAGCATTCCATCGATTTAAGATTCGTCCAAATCCGATAACCGGGTAAGAAATTATGTCTAGAAGATTTGCTAAGGGAGTGAGCAATTTATTTCAAGAGTATTTTGGATGACCACTTGCCTTTGTTTGAGTTTGAATACAACAATAGCTATCATTCCAGTATTCGGATGGCTTCATTCAAAGCTCTATATAGTAGGAGGTGCAGATCTCCAATTCTTTGGTTCAAAGTTAGTGAGCCCTTAGATATAGGGCCTGACTTAGTATTCGATGTCTTAGAGATAGTCCAGTTGATCAGTGAAATACTCTGGGCTGCTCAGAGCTGACATAAGCCTTATGCAGATATCCGTAAAAAGGATCTCGAACTCGATATTAGTGACTATGTCTATCTAAAGATCTATCCCATGAAGGGAGTGAAGAGGTTCAGTGAGAAGGGAAAGTTCAGTCCCCAATATGTCGGTCCCTTCAAAATTCTGAGTCACTTTGATAAGGTAGCTTATGAGCTCGAATTGCCTACAAATCTAGCCTCAGTTCATCCAGTCTACTATGTTTCTTTGTTCAAGAATTGTATAGGTGACTCAGCAGTTGTAGTCCCTATTTAGATCATAGATGTTCTGAACAACCTCTCTTATATGAATATTCCCATTAAAATTCTAGATTCTCAGACTCGTAGACTGAGAAACAAAGAAGTCCCTCTAGTTAAATTTCTTTAGAGATATTAGTCCATTGAGGGAGCTACTTAGCAAATACAAAATGACATACGCACAAAGTATCCTCACCTCTTCCCCGCTAACTCAGATCTTTCTCAAGACAATAGTTCTCCTTAAGCTTTTTAGTTTTCATGTCAAAATTTCAGTTACTACTTGGTATTCGTCTTATGTTCAGAATTCCTTTTCTACACTTGGTACTAAGTACCATTGAATATTAAGTCATATTTTAATACATAAGATTATTCATGTGTTCATGCATCAGACATGCAATCTCATTGTGAGAAACTTAGTTATCAGAAATCTCAGTCATGTGTTCATGTATCAGCTCAGTCATAAAATCATGCATCAGATATGTATGCTCAGTACATGTCTTAGAAATATCAGTTATGTAGGCTTGTTTCAGTATTCATGTTCATTCGGTACTTTGACATATCTTTTTTACACTCCCAGACAGTATTATTCGGGGACAAATATTCTCAATGGGGTGATATTGTAATACCCCAAAGTTTCCAAGCTAATTACATCCCAAGAATGTCTATGACCGGGTAAGATGTTATGACTAAAAAATATTCTAAGGGAGTGTGCAATTAATTTCAAGGGTATTTGGGATTACTACTTGCCTTTGATTGAGTTTACATACAACAATAGCTATCATTCTAGTATTTGGATGGCTCCATTTGAAGATCTCTATGGTAGGAGGTGCAAATATAAAAAGTTTTGGTTCGAAGTTAGTGAGGTCTTAGTTATAGGGACAGACTTAGTATTCCATGCCTTACAGAAAGTCCAGTTGATCAGAGAAAGACTTCGGGCTCCTCAGAGCAGACATAAGTCTTAGACAGATATGCGTAGAAAGGATCTTGACCTCGATGTTAGTGACTATGTCAATCTAAAGATATCTTCTATGAAGGTAGAGAAGAGTTTTGGTTAGAAGGGAATGATCGGTCCCAGATTTGTCGGTTCCTTCAAAATTCTAAGTCACTTCGGCAAGGTAGCTTATGATCTAAAATTGCCTTCGGATCTAGCCTCAGTTCATCTAGTCTACCATGTTTCTTTTCTCAAGAAGTGTAAAGGTGACTCAACAGTTGTAGTCCCTATTTAGAGCATAGATGTTCATAACAGTCTCTCTTATGAGGAGATTCTAGTAAAAATTCTAGACTATGAGACTCGTAGACTTAAGAACAAAGAAGTCCCTCAATTTAAAGTTCTGTGGTGAAATCAGTTCGTTGAGGGAGATATTGAGGAAACAGAATCTGACATGCGCACAAAGTATCCTCACCTCTTCCCCGCTAACTCAAATCTTGCTCAAGACAACAGTTCTCCTTAAGATTTTCAGTTTTCATGTCCAGATTTCAGTTATTACTTTGTATCTATCTTATGTTCAGAATTCCATTTATACACTTGGTACTAAGTACCATTGCATATTCAATCATATGTTAATGCATTATATTATTTATGTGTTCATGCATCAGACATGCATTCTCATTGTGAGAAACTCAGTTATCAGAAATGTCAGTCATGTGTTTATGTATAAGCTCAGTAAAAAAATTATGCATCATATATGCATGCTCAGTAAAAGTTTTAGAAATGTCAGTTATGCATTCTTGTTTCAGTATCAATGTTCAGTGTGTACTTTGGCTTATCATTTCTCCCCTCTCAGTCAATCTTATTCGAGGATAAATGTTCTCAAGGGGGAGATATTGTAACAACCCAAAGTTTCCAAACTAATTTAATCCCAAGAATGTCTAGTATTATCTTCTAAATTTAATAATTTTTATTCCATAAGGGATTTATAAGAGTTTCACTTTTTTTCATGTGGAAAATTCAATATGATTTCCATCGATATAAGATTATCCGAAATCCGATAACTGAGTAAGAAGCTATGACTATAAGTTATGCTAAGGTCGTGTTCAATTGATTTCATGGGTAGTTGGGATAACCAGTTGCCTTTGATTGAGTTTTCATACAATAATAGCTATTATTCAAGTTTTTGGATGGCTCCATTTGAATCTTACTATGGTAGGAGGTGCAGATATCCAATTGGTTGGTTCAAAGTTAGTCAGTCCTCAGTTATAGGTCCTGACTTAGTATTCGATGCCTTAGAGAAAGTCCAGTTGATTAAAGAAATACTCCGGGCTGCTCAGAGCCGACATAATTCTTATGCTGATATTTGTAGAAAGGATCTCAAGATCGAGATTGGTGACTATGTCTATCTAAAGATCTCTCCCATGAAGGGTGTGAAGATGCTCGACAACAAGGGAAAGCTCAGTCCCCGATATATCGGTCCCTTCAAAATTCTCCGTCACTTCTGTAAGGTAGCTTTTGAACTCGAATTGCCTTCGAATCTAGCCTCAGTTCATCCAGTCTACCATATATCTTTTCTCAAAAAGTTTATAGATGAATTAGCAGTTGTAGTCCCTATTTAGAGCATAGATTTTTCAGAACATCCTCTCTTATGAGGAGATTCCAATAAAAATTCTACACTATCCGACTCGCAGACTGAGAAACAAAGAAATCCCTCTAGTCAAAGTTCTTGGCAGACTCAGTCTGTTAAGGGAGATACTTTTGAAACGGTAGCATACATACATTCAAAGAATCCTCACCTCTTCCCCTCTAACTCAGATCTAGCTCAAGACAACAGTTCTCTATAATCTTTTTTGTTTTCATGTCATTATTTCAGTTATGACTTTTTATCCGTCTGATGTTCAACATTCCATTTTTATTCTTGATACTAAGTACCATTTCATATTTAGTCATATGTTAATGCATGAGATTATTCATGTGTTCATGCATCAGACATGTATTCTCATTATGAGAAACACAGTTATCAGAAATATCAGTCATGTTTTTATTTATCAGCTCAATTATGAAATCATGCATCAGATATGCATGATTCCTAAAATTCTCACAAATGTCAGTTATGTCATATTGATTCATTATTCATGTTCAGTGTGTACTTTGGCTTATCATTTCTCCCCTCTCTGTCAGTCTTATTCAAGGAAAAATATTGTCAAGCGAGAGATATTATAATACGCTAAAGTTTATAATATAATTTCATCCTAATAATGTTTAGTCTTATATTCTAAATTAAATGATGTTTATTCCATGTGGAATTTATTAGATTTTCACCTTTTGTCATGTGAGAAATTCAATAAGATTTCTATCGAATTAAGATTTGACCAAATTCGATAACCGGGTAAGAAGTTATGACAAGAAGATAAGATAATGGCATATGCAATTAATTTAAAGGGTATTTGGGATGACCACTTGCCTTTCATTGATTTTGCATACAACAATATCTATCATTCCAGTATTCGTATGGCTCAATTCAAAGATCTCTATGTTAGGAGGTGCAGATCTCTAATTGGTTGGTTCGAAGTAAGTGAGGCCTCAGTTATAAGGCCTTACTTAGTATTTGATGACTTAGTGAAAGTCCAGTTGATCAGAGAAAGACTCCGGGATGCTCAAAGCCAACATAAGTCTTATACAGATAGGCATAGAAAGGATCTCGAGTTCGATATTAGTAATTATGTTTATCTAAAGATCTCTCCCATGAAGGGAGTGAAGAGGTTCATCCAGAAGGGAAAGCTCAGTCCCCGATATGTCAGTCCCTTCAAAATTCTAAGGTGCTTCGATAATGTAGATTATGAGCTTGAATTGCCTTCGGATCTAGCCTCAGTTCTTCCAGTCTACCATGTTTCTTTGCTCAAAAAGTGTATAGGTGACTCAGCAGTTGTAGTCCCTATTTAGAGCTTAGATGTTCAGAATAGCCTCTCTTATGAGGAGATTCCAGTCAAAATTCTAGTCTATCAGACACGCTAACTAAAGAACAAAGAAGTGACTCTTGTCAAAGTTCATTGGAGAAATCAGTCCATTGAGGGAGTTACTTAGGAAACAAAACCCGACATGCGTAAAAAGTATCCTCACCTCTTCCCCGCTAACTCATATCTAGCTCAATACAACAGTTCTACTTAAGATTTTCAGTTTTCATGTCCAGATTTTAGTTACGACTTGGTTTCCGTCTTTTTTTCAAAAATCCATTTTTACACATGGTACTAAGTACCATTTCATATTCATTCATATGTTAATTCATCATATTATTCATGTGTTCATGCATCACACATGCATTCTCATTATGAGAAACTTAGTTATCAAAATCTCAATCATGTGTTAATGTATAGGCTCAGTCATAAAATCATACATCAGATATGCATACTCAGTAATAGTCTTAGAAATGTCAGTTATGAAGTCTTTTTTCAGTATTCATGTTTTGTGTGTACTTCAGCTTATTGTTTCTCCACTCTCAGCAGTCTTATTCGAGGACAAATGTTCTCAAGGGGGAGATATTGTAATACCCTGAAGTTTCCAAGATAATTTCATCCCAATAATGTTAAGTATTATCTTCTAAATTTAATGATATTTATTCCATGAGGAATTTAAAAGTTTTTCACTTTTTGTCATGTGGGAAGTTCAATAATCTTTCCATCAATTTAAGATTCTCCCAAATCTGATAACTGAGTAAGAAGTTATGACTAGAAGACATGATCAGGGCATGCACAATTTACTTTTGGTGTAGTTGGGATGACTACTTGCCTTTGATTGAGTTTGCATACAACAATAGCTATCATTCCTATATTCGGATGGCTCCATTTAAAGATCTCCATGGTAGGAGGTTCGGATCTCAAATTAGTTAGTTCAAAGTTACTGAGGCCCCAGTTATAGGGCCTGACTTAGTATTCGATGCATTAGAGAAAGTCTAGTTGATCAGATAAAGGCTCCAAGCTGCTAAACGCCGACATAAGTCTTATGCAAGTATGCGTAGAAAGGATCTCAAGCTCGAGATTAGTGACTATGTCTATCTAAATATATCTCCTATGAAGAGAGTGAAAAGGTTCGTCCAGAAGGGAAAGCTCAGTCCCTGATATGTCGGTCCCTTCAAAATTTTGAGTTACCTCGATATGGTAGTTTATGAGCTCGAATTGGCTTCGGATGTAGCCTTAGTTAATCCAGTCTACCACGTTTCGTTGCTCAAGATATGTATAGGTGACTCAACCATTGTTGTCCATATTTAGAGCATAGATGTTCTGAACAGACTCTATTATGAGGAGATTCCAGTCAAAATTATAAATATCAGACTCGTAGACTGAGGAACAAAGAAGTCCCTCTAGTCAAAGTTGTTTGGCGAAATCACTCCGTTAAGGGAGATACTCAGGAAAAAAAAGATGATATTCGTACAAAGTATCCTCACCTCATCCCCCTAACTCAGATCTATCTCAACACAACAGTTCTCCTTAAGCTTTTCAGTTTTCATGTCCAGATTTCTGTTAAGACTTGTTATCCGCCTCATGTTCATAATTCCAATTTTACACTTAGTACTAAGTACCATTGCATATTCAGTCATATGTTAATGCATTGGATTATTCATTTTTTTATGCATCAGACATGCATTCTTATTGTGAGAAACTCAGTTATTAGAAACTTCAGTCAAGTATTCATTTATCAACTCAGTCATAAAATCATTCATCATATATGCATGCTCAGTACAAGTGTATAAAATATTAGTTATGTAGTTTTGTTTCATTATTCTTTTTTAGTGTGTACTTTAGCTTATCATTTGGTGTTTACTTTGGCTTAAGGTGGAGATATTGTAATACCCCAAAGTTTCCAAGATAATTTCATCCCAAGAATGTCAAGTATTATCTTCTAAATTGAATTATGTTTATTCCAGGAGTAATTTATAAGATTTTCACTTTTTGTCATGTGGGAGATTCAATAAGCTTTTCATAGATTTAAGATAGGCCCAAATATGATAACCGGGTAAGAAGTTATGACTAGAAGATATGCTAAAGGCATGTGCAATTGATTTCAAGGGTAGTTGGGATGACCACTTGCCTTTGATTGAGTTTGCATACAACAATAACTATCATTCAAATATTTGGATGGTTCCATTCGAAGATCTCTGTTGCCGGATGTGCAGATCTACAATTGGTTGATTGGAAGTTTGAGGGCATGACTTTGTATTCGATGCCTTAGAAAAAGTCCACTTGATCAGAGAAAGACTTCGGGCTCCTCAGAGCAGACATAGGTCTTTTGCAGATCTGGGTAGAAAGGATCTCGAGCTCAAGAGTAGTGACTATGTCTATCAAAATATCTCTCCCACGAAGGGAGTGAAGAGGTTCGGCTAGAAGGGAAAGCTCAGTCCCTTAAAAATTCTCAGTCGCTTCGGCAAGGTAGCTTATGATCTATTATTGCCTTCAGATCTAGCCTCAGTTCATCCAGTCTACCATATCTCTTTCTTCGAGAAGTGTATTGGTGAATTAGAAGTTTTAGTCCCTATTTAGAGCATAGATGTTCAGAATAGCCTCTCTTATGAGGAGATTCCAGTCAAAATTCTAGACTATGAGACTCGCAGACTGAGGAACAAAAAAGACCCTCTAGTCAAATTTCTTTAGCGAAATCAGTCCGTTGAGGGAGATACTTAGGAAACAGAAGCTGACATGCACACAAAGTATCCTCACCTCTTCCCCGCTAACTCAAATCTTGCTCAAGACAACAGTTCTCTTTATGCTTTTCTATTTTCATGTCCAGATTTTAGTTACGACTTTGTATCCATTTTATGTTTAGAATACCATTTTTACACTTGGTACTAAGTACTATTTCATATTCAACCATATGTTAATGCATCAGATTATTCATGTGTTCATGCATCTTACATGCATTATCATTGTGAGAAACTCAATTATCAGAAATCTCAGGCATCTGTTCATGCACCAGCTCAGTTTTAAAATCATAAATCATATATGCATGCTCAGTACATGTCTCAAAAATATCAGTTATGTAGTCTTATTTTAGTATTCATTTTCAGTGTGTACTTCGTCTTATTATTTCTCCCCTCTCAGTCAGTCTTATTTGAGGACAAATGTTCTCAAGGGGGAGATATAGTAATACCTTGATGTATCCAAGCTAATTTCATCCCAAGAATGTCTAGTATTATCTCTAAATTAGATGTTTTTTATTCAATGAGGAATTTATAAGATTTTTACATTTATTCATGTGGGAAATTCAATAAGTTTCCCATCGATATATGATTCGCCCAAATTCGATAAATGGGTAAGAAGTTATGACTAGAATATATTCTAAGGTCTTATGCAATTAATTTCAAGGGTATTTGGGATGACCAATTGCCTTTGATTGAGTTTCCATACAACAATAGCTACATTCTAGTATTCGGATGGATCCATTTGAAGCTCACTATGGTAGGAGGTGCAGATCTCCAATTGTATGGATTGAAGTTAGTAAGGCCTTGTAGATCTCCAATTGGTTGGATTGAAGTTAGTGAGGCCTTAGTTATAGGGCCTAACTTAGTATTCGATGCCTTAGGTAAAGTTCAGTTGATTAGAGAAAGACTCCGGGGTGCTCAAACCCGACATAAGTCATATGAAGATATGTATAGAAAGGATCTCAAGCTCGAGATTAGTGACTATGTCTAATTAAAGATATCTTTCATGAAGGAAGTGAAGAGGTTCGTCCAGAAGGTAAAGCTCAGTCCCCGATATGTCGGTACCTTCTAAATTCTCAGTCACATCGGCAAGGAAGCTTATGAGGTAAAATTGCCTTCGGATCTAGCCTCAGTTCA
This sequence comes from Capsicum pubescens, assembly GCA_030864215.1. NCBI lineage: Eukaryota > Viridiplantae > Streptophyta > Magnoliopsida > Solanales > Solanaceae > Capsicum > Capsicum pubescens. The sequence continues at coordinate 225,654,284 of CM061546.1, forward strand.
TCCAGTCTACCATGTCTTTTTGCTAAAGAAGTGTATAGGTGACTCAGTAGTTGTAGTCCCTATTTAGAGCATAGATGTTTAGAACAGCCTATCTTATGAGGAGATTCCAGTCAAAATTCTAGACTATGAGACTCACAGACTGAGGAACCAAGAAGTCCTTCTAGTCAAAGTTTTTTGGCGATATCAGTTCGTTGAGGGAGATACTTAGGAAACGGAAGTTGATATACGCTCAAACTATCCTCACCTCTTCCCTGCTAACTCAGATCTTGGTTAAGACAACAGTTCTCCTTAAGCTTTTATGTTTTCATGTACAGATTTTAGTTATGACTTTGTATCTGTCTTATGTTCAGAATTCCATGTATACACTTGGTCCTAAGTATCATTTACTATTCAGTCATATGTTAATGCATCGGATTATTCATTTGTTCGAGCATCATACATGGATCGTCATTGTGATAAACTCAGTTTTCAGAAATCTCAGTCATGTGTTCATGTATCAGTTCAGTTAGAAAATCATGCATAAGATATGCATGCTCCGTACAAGTCTTAGAAATGTCAGTTATGTAGTCTTGTTTCAGTATTCATGTGCAGTATGCACTTCGGCTTATCATTTCTCTACTCTCAGTCAGTATTATTCGGGGACAAATATTCTCATAGGGGAGATATTGTAATACCCCAAAGATTCCAAGCTAATTTAAACCCAAAAATGTCTAGTATTATCTTCTAAATTGCATGATTTTTATTCCAAAAGGAATTTAATATATATTTGCTTTTTATCATTTGGGAAATTCAATAAGCTTTCCATCAATATAAGATACACCCAAATTCGATAACCGGGTAAGAACTTATGACTAGGAGATATACTAAGGGCGTGTCCAATTATCTAATTTCCACGCTAATTTCATCCCAAGAATTTCAAGTATTATCTACTAAATTAAATGATGTTTATTCCACTAATAATTTATATGATTTTTACTTTTTGTCATGTGGAAGATTCAATAAGCTTTTCATCGATTTAAGATTCACCAAAATTCGATAACCGGGTAAGAAGATATGCTAATGGTGTGTGCAAATTATTTCAAGGGTAGTTGCGATGACCACTTTCCTTTGATTTAGTTTGCATACAACAATAGCTATCATTCTAATATTCTGATGGATCCATTCAAAGATCTCTATGGTAGGAGGTCCAGATATCCAATTTGTTGGTTGGAAGTTTCTGAGGCCTTAGTTATAGGATATGACTTAGTATTCGATGCCTTAGAGAAAGTCCAGTTAATCATAGTAAGGCTCCGGGCTCCTCCAAGCATACATAAGTCTTATGCAGATATATGTAGAAAGGATCTCGAGCTCGAGATTAGTTACTATGTCTATCTAAAGATCTCTCCCATGAAGGGAGTGAAGAGGTTTGTCCATAAATAAAGGTTCAGTCCCCGATATATGGGTCCCTTCAAAATTATGAGTCACTTCGGCATGGTAGCTTAAGAGTTTGAATTGCCTTCGGATCTAGACTTTGTTCATCCAATATTCCATGTTTATTTTCTCAAGAAGTGTATAGGTGGCTCAACAGTTGTAGTCCCTATTTAGAGAATAGATGTTCAGAACAACCTCTTTTTTGAGGAGATTCCAGTAAAAATTCTAGACTATCAAACTCGCAGACTGTGGAAAAAAATAGTCCCTCTAGTCAAAGTTCTTTGGCAAAATCATTTTGTTGAGGGAGAAACATAGAAAACAGAAGCTGACATGCATACAAAGTATCCTCACCCCTTCCCCGCTAACACAGATCTTGCTCAAGACAACAGTTCTTCTTAAGAATTTTAATTTTCATGTCCACATTTTAGTTACGACTCGGTATCCGTCTATTGTTCAAAATTCCATTTTTACACTTGTTACTAAGTACCATTTCATATTCAGTCATATGTTAATGTATCTGATTATTCATGTTTTCATGCATCACACATGCATTCTCATTGTGAGAAACTCAGTTATCAAAAATCTGAGTCATGTTTTCATGTATCAGCTCAGTCATAAAATAATTCATCAGATATGCATGCTCAATACAAGTCTTAGAAATGTCAGTTACGAAGACTTATTTTAGAATTGATATTCGGTACACACTTCACCTTATCGTTTCTCACCTCGCAGTCAGTCTTATTATAGAAAAAATGTTCTCAAGTGGGAGATATTATAATACCCAAAAGTTTCCAAGCTAATTTCATCCGAAGAATATTAAGTATTATCTTCTAAATTTAATGATGTTTCTTACATGAAGAATTTATAAGATTTTCACTTTTTTTCATGAGGGAAATTCAATATGTTTTCCGTTGATTTAAGATTCTCCCTAAATTTTGGATGACCAGTTGACTTTGATTTAGTTTGCTTACAATAATAGCTATCATTCCAGTATTCAAATAGATCTATTTGAGGCTCTCTATGGTAGGGTGCAGAGCTCCAATTGGTTTGTTCAAAGGTATAAAGGCCTCAGTTATAGGGCCTGACTTAGTATTGGATGCCTTAGAGAAAGTCCAGTTGATCAGAGAAAGACTCTGAGCTTCTCAGAGTCGACATAAGTCTTATGCAGATGTGCGTAGAAAGGATCTCGAGCTCGAGATTAGTCACTATGTCTATCTAAAGATCTTTCCCACGATGGGAGTGAAGAGGTTCGAAAAAAAGGGAAATATTAGTGCACGATATGTCGGTCCCTTTAAAATTCTGAGTAGCTTCCATAAGGTAGTTTATGAGCTCGAATTGCATTTGAATCTAGCCTCAGATTATCCAGTCTACCATATTTCTTTACTCAAGAAGTGTTTAGGTCACTCAACAGTTGTAGTCAATATTTAGAGCAAAGATGTTGAGAATAACCTCTCTTATGAGGATATTCCAGTCAAAATTCTAGAATATTAGACTTGCAGACTGAGGAACAAAGAAGTCCCTCTAATCAAAGTTCTTTGGCAAAATCAGTCCGTTAAGGGAGCTACTTATGAAATAAAAGATGACATGCATTCAAAGTATCCTTACCTCTTCCCCTCTAACTCAGATCTAGCTTAAGACAATTGTTTTCCTTAAGCTTTTCAGTTTTCATGTCCAGATTTTAGTTATACATGGTATCCATCTCATGTTCAAAATTCCATTTTTACAGTTGTTACTAAGTACCATTGCATATTCTGTCATATGTTAATGCATCAGATTATTCATATGTTTATGCACCAGATATGCATTCTGATTTTGAGAAATTCAGTTATCAGAAATCTCAGTCATGTGTTCATGTATCATCTAAGGCAAAAAATCATGCATCAGATATGTATGCTCTGTACAAGTCTTAAAAATGTCAGTTATGTAGTCTTGTTTCAGTATTCATGCTCAATGTGTACTTTGGCTTATCAGTTCTCCCCTCTTAGTCAGTATTATTTGAGGATAAATGTTCTCAAGGAGGAGATATTATACCCAAAAGTTTCCAAGCTAATTTCATCCCAACAATGTCTAGTATTATCTTCTAAATTGAATGATAATTATTCCATGATGAATTTATAAGATTTTTACTTTTTATCATGTGGGAAATTCAATAAGATTTCCATCGATTAATGATTCGCCCAAATCCGATAACAAAGTAAAATGTTATGACTAGAAGACATGCTAAGGTTATGTGGAATTGATTTAAAGGGTAGTTGGGATGAACACTTACCTTTGATTTAGTTTTCATGCAACAATAGCTATCATTCCAGTATTCGGATGGATCCATTTGAGGCTCTCTATGGTAGGAGGTGCAGAGCACCAATTGGTTGGTTCGAAGTTAGAGAGGCCTCAGTTATAGGGCCTTATTTAGCGTTGGATACCTTAGAGAAAGTCCAGTTGATCAGAGAAAGACTCTAAGTTGCTAAGAGTCGACATATGTCTTGTGGAGATATGCGTAGAAAGGATCTCGAGCTCGAGATTAGTAACTATGTCTATCTAAAGATCTCTCCATGAAGGGAGTGAAGATGTTTTGAAAGAATTGAAATATTAGTGCCCGATATGTCGGTCCCTTCAAAATTTTGAGTCGCTTCCATAAGATAGCATAAGAGCTCAAATTTCTTTTGGATCTATCCTCATTTCATCCATTCTACCATGATTCTTTACTCAAGAAGTGTATAGGTTACTCAGCAATTGTAGTCCATATTTAGAGCATAGATGTTTAGAATACCCTCTCTTATGAGGAGAATCCAGTCAAAATTCTAGAATATCAGACTCGCATACTGAGGAACCAAGAAGTCCCTCTAGTCAAAGTTCTTTGACGAAATCAGTCTGTTGAGGGAGCTACTTAGGAAATAGAAGATGACATGCATTTAAAGTATCTTCACCTCTTCCCCGCTAACTAAGATCTATCTCAAGACAACTATTCTACGTAAGCTTTTCAGTTTTCATGTAAGGATTTTAGTTACGACATGGTATCCATCTAATGTTCAAAATTCCATTTTTACACTTGTTACTATGTACCATTGCACATTCAGTCATATATTACTATGTTTATGCATCAGATATGCAGTCCCATTGTGAGAAACTCAGTTATCAGAAATCACAGTCATGTGTTCATGTATCAGCTCAGTCAAAAAACCATGCATTAGATTGGCATGCTCTGTACAAGTCTTAGAAATGTTAGTGATGTAATCTTGTTTCAGTATTCATGATCAGTGTGTACTTCGGTTTATCATTTCTCCCCTCTCAGTCAGTCTTATTCGAGGAAAAATGTTCTCAAGAGGGAGATATTATAATACCCAGAAGTTTCCAAGCTAATTTCATCCCAAAAATGTCTAGTATTACCTTCTAAATTGAATGTTGTTTATTGCATGATGAATTTGTAAGATTTTCACTTTTTGTCATGTGGAAAATTAAATAAGCTTTCCATCGATTAAAGATTTTCCCAAATCCGATAACCGGGTAAGAATTTATGACTAGAAGATATTCTAAGGGCATGTGAAATTGATTTCAAGGGTAGTTGGGATGACCACTTGCCTTTGATCTTAGGTTGCATACAACAATAGCTATCATTCCAGTATTCGGATAGATCCATTCGAGGCTCTCTATGGTAGGAGGTGCGGAGCTCCAATTGGTTGGTTCAAAGTTAGAGAGGCCTTAATTATTTGAGCTGACTTAGAATTGGATACCATAGAGAAAGTCTAGTTGGTCATAGAAAGATTCTGACCTGCTCAAAGTTTAAATAAGTCATATGCAGATGTGCGTAGAAAGGATCCCAAGCTTGAGATTAGTAAATATGTCTATCTAAAGATCTCTCCCATGAAGGGATTAAAGATATTTTGCAGGAAGGGACATATCAGTGCATGATATGTCGGTCCCTTCAAAATTCTGACTTGCTTCCATAATATAGCTTATGCTCAAATTGCCTTCTGCTCTTGCCTCAGTTCATCCAGTCTACCATGTTTCTTTGCTCAAGAATGGTATAGGTGACTCAACCGTTGTACTCCATATTTAGAGCATAGATGTTCAAAATAGCCTCTCTTATGAGGAGATTCCAGTTAAAATTCTAGAACATCAGACTCGCAGACTGAGGAACAAAGAAGTCCCTCTACTCAAAGTTCTTTGGCAAAATCCGTCCGTTGAGGTAGCTACATAGGAATTAGAAGTTGACATGCATTCAAAGTATCCTCACCTCTTCCCCGCTAACTCAGATCTACCTCAAGGAAATTGTTCTCCTTAAGTTTTTCAGTTTTCAGGTAATGATTTTAGTTACGGCATGGTATTCATCTCATATTCAAAATTCCATTTTTACACTTGTTACTAAGTACTATTGCATATTCATTCATATGTTAATACATCAGATTATTCATGTGTTCAAGAATCAGACATGCATTCTCGTTGTAAGAAACTCAGTTACCAAAAATCTCAGTCATGTGTTCATGTATCAACTCAATCATAAAATCATGCATTAGATAAACAAGCTCAGTACAAGTCTTAGAAATGTCAGTTATGTAGTTTTGTTATAGTATTCATGTTTATTGTGTACTTTGGCTTATCGTTTCTCTATTCTCAGTCAGTCTTATTCAAGTAAAAATGTTTTCAAGAGGGAGATATTGTAATCGGACAAAGTTTCCAAGCTAATTTCATCGCAAGACGATTAGTACTATCTTCTAAATTAAATGATGTTTATTCCATGAGGAATTTATAAGATTTTCACTTATTGTCATATGGGAAATTCAATAAGGATTCCATAGATTAAATATTCACCCAAATCCTATAACCATCTAAGAAGTTTTGACTAGAAGATATGCTAAGGGCATGTGCAATTGATTTATAGTGTAGTTGGGATGACTACTTGCCTTTGATTTAGTTTGCATCCAACAATAGCTATCATTCCAATATTCGAATGGATCCATTCGAGGCTCTCTATGGTAGGAGGTGCATAGATCCAATTGGTTGGTTCGAAGTTAGAGAGGCCTTAGTTATAGGGCCTGACATATATTGGATGCCTTAGAGAAAGTCCAGTTGATCAGAGAAGGACTCTGAGCTGCTCAGAGTCGACATAAGTCTTGTGCATATGTACGTAGAAAGGATCTCGAGCTCGAGATTAGTAACTATGTCTATCTAAAGATCTCTCTCATTAAGGGAGTGAAGAGGTTCAACAAGAAGGGAAATATCGGTGCCCGATATGTCGGTCCCTTCCATATTTTGATTTGATTCCATTAGGTAGCTTATGAGCTTGAATTCCCTTCTGATATAGCCACAGTTCATCTAGTCTACCATGTTTCTTTTCTCAAGAAGTGTATAGGTGACTCAACAGTTGGAGTCCATATTTAGAGCATCGATGTTCAGAATAGCCTCTCTTATGAGGAGATCCAGTCAAAATTCTTGAATATTAGACTCGCAGACTGAGGAATAAAGAAGTCCCTCTAGTTAAAGTTCTTTGGCGAAATCCATGCGTTGAGGGTGCTACATAGGAAATAGAAGCTGACATGGGTTCAAAGTATTCTCACCTCTTCCCCGCTAACTCAGATCTAGCTCAAGACAACTGTTTTCCTTAAGATTTTCAGTTTTCATGTCCAGATTTTAGTTACGACATGGTATCCATCTCATGTTGAAAATTCCATTTTTTCACTTTTTACTAAGTACCATTGCGTATTCAGTCATATTTTAACGCATCATATTATTCATGTGTTCATGAATCAGACATGCATTCTCATTGTAAGAAACTCAGTTACAAAAAATGTCAGTCATGAGTTCATGTATCAGCTCAGTAATAAAATCATGCATTAGATATGCAGGCTCAGTACAAGTCTTAGAAATGTCAGTTATGTATTTTTGTCTTAGTATTCATGTTTAGTGTGTACTTTGGCTTATCGTTTCTCCCCTATCAATCAGTCTTATTCAAGGACAAATGTTTTCAATGGGGAGATATTGTAATAGGCCAAAGTTTCCAAGATAATTTCATCGCAAGAATGATTAGTATTATCTATTAAATTGAATGATGTTTATTCCATGATGAATTTGTATGATTTTCACTTATTGTCATGTGGGAAATTCAATAAGCGTTCCATCGATTAAATATTCACCCAAATCCAATAACCGGGTAAGAAGTTATGACTAGAAAATATGCTAAGGGCATGTGCAATTGATTTCAAGGGTAGTTGGGATGACCACTTGCCTTTGATTTAGTCAACATACAACAATAGCTATCATTCCAGTATTCAGATAGATCCATTCGAGGCTCTCTATGGTAGGAGGAGCATAGCTCAAATTGGTTGGTTTGAAGTTAGAGATGGCTCAGTTATAGGGCCTGACTTAGTATTTGATACCGTAGAGAAAGTCCAGTTAATCAGAGAAGGACTCCGAGTTGCTAAGAGTCGACACAAGTCCTGTCCAGATGTGCGTAGAAAGGATCTCGAACTCGATATTAGTAGATATGTCTATTTAAAGATCTCTCCTATGAAGGAATTGAAGAGGTTCAACAAGAAAGGAAATATCAGTGCCTGATATGTCAGTCCCTTTAAAATTCTGAGTAGCTTCCATTACGTAGCTTCTGAGCTCGAATTGCCTTCGGATCTATCCTCAGTTCATCCAGTCTACCATGTTTCTTTTCTCAAGATTTATATAGGTGACTCAGCAGTTGTAGTCCATATTTAGAGCATAGATTTTCAGAATAGCCTCTCTTATGAGTAGATTCCAGTCAAAATTCTATAATATCAGACTCGCAGACTGAGGAACAAAGAAGTCCCTCTTCTGAAAGTTCTTTGGCAAAATTCATCCATTGAGGGAGCTACATAGGAAATAGAAGCTGACATGCATTTAAAGTATCCACACCTCTTCCCCGCTAACTCAGATGTATCTCAAGACAACTGTTCTCCTTAAGCTTTTCAGTTTTCATGTCAAGATTTTAGTTACGACATGGTATCCATCTCATGTTCAAAATTCCATTATTACACTTTTTACTAAGTACCATTGAATATTAATTCATACGTTAATGCTTCAGATTATTCATATGTTCAAGAATCAGACATGTATTCTTATTATAAGAAACTTAGTTACCAAAAATCTTAGTCAGGTGTTCATGTATCAGCTTAGTCATAAAATCATCCATTAGATATGCAGGCTCAGTACAAGTCTTAGAAATGTCAGTTATGTAGTCTTGTTTTAGTATTGATGTTCAGTGTGTACTTTGTCATATCATTTCTCCATTCTCAATTAGTCTTATTCAAGGAAAAATATTTTCAAGAGGGAGATATTGTAATAGGCCAAAGTTTCCAAGCTAATTTCATCGCAAGAATGATTAATATTATCTTCTAAAATGATTGATGTTTATTCCATGAGGAATTTATAAGATTTTCACTTATTGTCATGTTGTAAATTCAATAAGTTTTCCATAGATTAAATATTCACCCAAATCAGATAACCGGGTAAGAAAGGGCATGTGCAATTGATTTCAAGAGTAGTTGGGATTACCACTTTCCTTTGATTTAGTTTGCATACAATAATAGCTATCATTCCAGTATTGGGATGGATCCATTCGAGTCTCTCTATGGTAGGAGGTACCGAGCTCCAATTAGTTGGTTTAAAGTTAGAGTGGCCTCAGTTATAGGGCCAGACTTAGTATTGGATTCCTTATAGAAAGTCCAGTTGATCAGAGAAAGACTTTAAGTTGCTCAGAGTCGACATAAGTCTTGTGCAGATGGGCGTAGAAAGGATCTCGAGCTCGATATTAGCATCCATTTCTATCTAAAGATATCTCCCATGAAGAGAGGAAAAATGTTCGTCAATAAGGGAAATATCAATGCCCAATATGTCGGTCCCTTCAAAATTTTGAGTCGCTTCCATAAGAGAGGTTATGAGCTCGAATTTTCTTCGGATCTAGCCTCAGTTCATCCATTCTACCATGTTTCTATAATCAAGAAGTGTATAGGTGACTCATCAGTTGTAGTCCATATTTAGAGCATAGATGTTTAGAATATCCTCTCATATGAGGAGATTCCAGTAAAAATTCTAGAATGTCAGACTCGCAGACTGAGGAACAAAGAAGTCCCTCTAGTCAAAGATCTATGTCCAAATCAGTCCATTGAGGGAGATACTTCGGAAATAAAAGCTGACATGCGTTCAAAGTATCTTCACCTCTTCCCCGCTAACTTAGATCTATCTCAAGACAACTGTTCTCCTTGAGCTTTTTAGTTTTCATGTCCATATTTTAGTTACGACATGGCATCCATCTCATGTTCATTCATATGGTAATGAATCAAATTATTGATGTGTTTATGCATCAAATATGCATTCTCATTGTGAGAAACTCACTTATCAGAAATCTCAGTCATGTGTTCTTGTATCAGCTCAGTCAAAAAATCATGCATCAAATATGCATGCTCTGTCGAGTCTTACAAATGTCAGTTATGTAGTCTTGTTTCATTATTCCTGTTCATTGTGTACTTTGGCATATAATTTCTCCCCTCTCAGTCAGTCTACTTTGAGAAGTTTTCAAGCTAATTTCATCCCAAAAATGTTTAGAATTATCTTCTAAGTTGAATGATGTTTATTCCATGATGAATTTGTAATATTTTCACTTTTTGTCATGTGGGAAATTCAATAACCTTTCCATCGATTAAATATTCTCCAAAATCCGATAACCGGGTAAGAAGTTATGACTATAAGATATGCTAAGGGCATGTGCAATTGATTTCAAGGGTAGTTGGGATGACCACTTGCTTTTGATTTCGTTTGCATACAACAATAGCTATCATTCCAGTATTCGGATTGATCTATTCGAGGCTCTCTATGGTAGGAGGTGTATAGCTCCAATTGGTTGGTTTAAAGTTAGAGAGGCCTAAGTTATAGGGCCTGAATTAGTATTGGATACCTTAGAGATAGTCTAGTTTATAAGAGAAAGACTCCAAACTGCTCAGAGTCAACATAAGTCTTGTGCATATAGTCGTAGAAAGGATCTCGAACTTGATATTAGTAACTATATCTATCTAAAGATCTCTCCCATGAGGGAGTAAAGAGGTTTGGCAGGAAGGGAAATATCAGTGCCCGATATATTGGTCCCTTCAAAATTCTGAGTCGCTTCCATAAGGTAGCTTCAGAGCTAGAATTGCTTTCGGATCTAGCCTCAGTTCATCTAGTCTACCATGTTTCTCTGCTCAAGAAGTGTATAGGTGACTAAGAAGTTGTAGTCCATATTTAGAGCATAGATGTTCAAAATAGCCTCTCTTATGAGAAGATTCCAGTCAAAATTCTAGAATATTAGACTAGCAGACTGAGGAACAAAGAAGTCCTTCTACTAAAAGTTCTTTGGTGTAATCCGTCCGTTGAGGGAGCTACATAGGAAATAGAAGCTGAAATACATTGAAAGTGTCCTCACCTCTTCCCTGCTAACTCAGATCTAGCTCAAGACAACTGTTCTCTTTATGCTTTTAAGTTTTCATGTCAAGATTTTAGTTATGACATGGTATCCTTCTCATGTTCAAAATTCCATTTTTACATTTATTACTAAGTTCCATTGCATATTCAGTCATATGTTAATGCATCAGATTATCCATGTGTTTATGAATCAGAAATGCATGCTCATTGTAAGAAACTCAGTTACCAAAAATCTCAGTCATGTGTTCATGTATCAGCTCAGCCATAAAATCATGCATTAGATATGCAGGATTAGTACTTTACACTTGGTACTAAGTACCATTACATATTAAATCATATGTTAATGCATTAGATTATTCATGTGTTTATGCATCACATATGCATTCTCATTGGGAGAAACTCAATTATCAGAAATACCAGTTATGTGTTCATGTATCAGCTTAGTCATAAATCATGCATTAGATATGCATTATCAATATAAGTCATAGAAATGTATGTTATGTAGTCTTGTTTCAGTATTCATGCTCAGTGTGTACTTTGGCTTATTGTTTCTCCCCTCTCAATCAGTCTTATTCGAGGACAAATGTTCTCAAGGGGGGGATATTGTAATACCCCAAAGTTTCCAATATAATTTCATCCCAAGAATATCTAGTACTATGTTCTATATTGACTGATGTTTATTTTATAAGGAATTTATAAAATTTTCAACTTTTGTCATGTGGGAAATTCAACAAGCTTTCCATCGATAAAAGATTAGCCTAAATCCCATTACCTGGTAAGAAGTTATGACTAAAAGATATGCTAAGGGCGTGTGCAATTTATTTCAAAGGTATTTGGGTTGACCACTTGCCTTTGATTGAGTTTGCATACAAGAATAGTTATTATTCCAGTATTCGTATGGCTCCATTCGAATATGGCTATGGTAAGAGGTGCAGATCTCTAATTGGTTGGCTTAAAGTTAATGACGGCACAGTTATAGGTCCTGACTTAGTATTTGATGCCTTAGAGAAAGTCCAGTTCATCATAGAAAGACTCCAGGTTGCTCAAAGTCGACATACGTCTTGTGCAGATGTGCGTAGAAAAGATCTCAAGGTCGAGATTAGTGACTATGTCTATCTAAATATATATACCATGAAGGGAGTGAAGAGGTTCGGCAATAGGGGAAATCTCAGTCCCCGACATGTCGGTCCTTTCAAAATTCTCAGTCGCTTCGTCAAGGTTTCTTATGAACTAGAATTACTTACGGATCTAGACTCAGTTCATCTAGTCTACTATGTCTCTTTGATCAAGAAGTATATAGGCGACTCAGTAGTTGTAGTCCCTATTTAGAGCATAGATATTCAGAATAGCCTCTTTTATAAGGAGATTCCAGTAAAAATTCTAGACTATCAGACTATCAGACTGAGGAACAAAGAAGTCCCTCTAGTCAAAGTTCTTTCGTGAAATCAGTCTGTTAAGGAGCTACTTAGGAAACAGAAGCTGACATGCATACAAAGTATCCTGACCTCTACCCCGCTAACTCAGATTTAGTTCAAGACAACTGTTCTCCTTAAGCTTTTCAGTTTTCATGTCCACATTTAAATTACGACTTGGTATCCATCTCAAGTTCAGAATTCCATTTCTAGACTTGGTACTAAGTACTGTTGCATATTCAGTCATATGTTAATGCATAAGATTATTAATTTGTTCAAGCATCAGATATGCATACTCATTATGAGAAACTCAGTTATCAGAAATCTCAGTCATGTGTTCATGTATCAGCTTAGTCAAAAAATCATGCATCAGATATGCATTCTCAATACAAGTGTCAGAAATATATGTTACGTACTCTTTTTGCAGTAGTCATGCTCAGTGTGTACTTCAGCTTATCGTTTCTCCCCTTCCAATTAGTCTTATTCGAGGACAAATGTTCTCAAGGGGGAGATATTGTAAGAACCCAAAGTTTCCAAGATAATTTCATCACAAGAATGTCTAGTATTATCTTCTAAATTGAATGATGTTTATTACCTGAGGAATTTATAAGATTTTCACTTTTTGTCAGGTCGGAAATTCAATAAGCTTTCCATCGATATAAGATTAGCCCAAATCCGATAACTGGGTAAGAAGTTATGACTAGAAGATATTCTAAGGGAATGTGCAATTGATTTCAAGTGTAGTTGGGATAACCACTCGCCTTTCATTGAGTTTGCATACAACAATAGGTATCATTTTGGTATTCGGATGGCTCCATTCAAAGCTGTCAATGGTAGAAGGTGCAGATCCCTAATTGGTTGGTTCAGAGTTAGTAAGGCCGAAATTGTAGGTCCTAACTTAGTATTTGATGTTGTATAAAAAGTCCAATTGATCAGAGAAAGACTCTGGCTGATCAGAGCCGACGTAAGTCATATGTAGATGTGAGTAGAAAGGATCTCGAGTTTGAGATTAATGACTATGTCTATCTAAATATATATCCCATGAATGGATTGAAATGGTTCGGAAAGAGGGAAAATCTCAGTCGCCAACATGTTATTCCATTTAAAACTCTCAGTCTCTTCGGGAAGGTTGCTTATGAGCTAGAATTACTTTAGGATCTAGCCTCAGTTCATTCTGTCTACCATGTCTCTTTAATCAAGAAGTATATAGGCGACTCAGTAGTTGTAGTCCCTATTTAGAGCATAGATGTTCAGAACAACCTCTTTTATAAGGAGATTCCAGTAAAAATTCTAGACTATCAGACTCGCAGACTGAGGAACAAAGATGTCCCTCTAGTCAAAGTTCTTTCACGAAATCAGTCCGTTAAGGAGCTATATACGAAACAGAAGCTGACATGCATACAAAGTATCCTCACCTCTTCCCCGCTAACTCAGATCTAGTTCAAGAAAACTATTTTCTTAAAGGTTTTCAGTTTTCATGTCCAGATTTCAGTTACGACTTGGTATCCGTCTCATGTTCAGAATTCCATTTCTACACTTGGTACTAAGTACCATTGCATATTCAGTCATATTTTAATGGATAAGATTATTAATTTGTTCATGCATCAGATATGCATACTCATTATGAGGAACTCAGTTATCAGAAATCTCAGTCATGTGTTCATGTATCAGCTTAGTCATAAAATCATGCATCAGATTTGCATTCTCAATACAAGTCTTAGAAATGTATGTTACATACTCTTTTTTTAGTATTCATTCTCAGTGTGTACTTTAGCCTATTATTTCTCCCCTTTCAATTAGTCTTATTCGAGGACAAATATTCTCAAGGGGGAGATATTGTAATACCCCAAAGTTTCCAAGGTAATTTCATCCCAAGAATGTCTAGTATTATCTTGTAAATTTAATTATGTTTATTCCATGAGGAATTTATCATATTTTATCTTTTTGTCATGTAGGATATTGAATAACCTTTCCATTGATATAGGATTAATCCAAATCCCATAACTGGGTATGAAGTTATGACTAGAAGATATGCTAAGGGCATGTGCAATTGATTTCAAGGGTAGTTGGGATGACCACTTGCCTTTGATTGAGATTGCATACAACAATAGCTATCCTTCCAGTATTCGGATGGATCCATTCGAAGCTGTCTATGGTAGAAGGTAAAGATCTCCAATTGGTTTCTTTAAAGTTAGTGAGGCCGCAGTTAGAGGGCTTGCCTTAGTATTTGATGCCTTAGAGAAAGTCCAGTAGATAAGAGAAACACTATGGGAGGCTCAGAGCCGACATAAGTCTTGTGAAGATGTGCGTAGAAAGGATATCGAGTTCGAGATTGGTGACTATTTCTATTTAAAGATCTCTCCCATGAAGGGAGTGAAGAGGTTCGGGAAGAGGGAAAATCTCACTCCTCAATATGTCGGTCCCTTAAAAATTCTCAGTCGCTTCGGCTAGGTTGCTTGTGAGCTACAATTACTTTCTGATCTAGCCTCAGTTCATCCTGTCTACTATGTCTCTTTGCTCAAGAAGTTTATAGGTGACTCAGTAGTTGTAGTCCCTATTTAGAGCATAGATGTTCAGAACAGCCACTTTTATAAGGAGATTCCAGTAAAAATTCTAGACCATCAGACTCACAGACTAAGGAACAAAGAAGTCCCTCTAGTCAAAGTTCTTTATCGAAATTAGCATATAGATGGAGCTGCTTGGGAAACACAAGATGACATGCATACAAAGTATCCTAACCTCTTCCCCACTAAGTCAGATTTAGCTCAAGAGAATAGTTCTCCTTAAGTTTTTCAGTTTCATGTCCAGATTTACGTTACGACTTGGTATCCGCCTCATGTTCAAAATTCCATTTTTACACTTGGTACTAAGTACAATTAAATATTTAGTCATAGGTTAATGAATCATATTATTCATGTGTTCATGGATCAGACATGTATTCTCATTGTGAGATACTCAGTTATCAGAAATATTATTTATGTGTTCATGTATCAACTCAGTCATAAAATCATACATTAGATATGCATGCTCAGTACAAGTCTAAGAAATGTCAGTTATGTTGTCTTGTTTCCGTATTCAATGCCAGTTATTGATACTTCCCTCTCAGTCAGTCTTATTCGAGGACAAAAGTTCTTAAGGGGGAGATATTGTAATAGGCAGAAGTTTCCAAGCTAATTTCATGGAAAGAATTTCTATTACTATATTCTAATTTGAATGATGTTTATTCCATGAGGAATTTATAAGATTTTCACTTTTTGTCATGTGGGAAATTTAATAAGCTTTCCATCGATATAAGATTAGACCAAATCCGATAACCTAGTAAAAAGTTATGACTAGAAGATAAGCTAAGAGCGTGTGCAATTGATTTCAAAGGTAGTTGGGCTGACCACTTGCCTTTGATTGAGTTTGCATACAACAATAACTATCATTCTAGTATTTGGATGGCTCAATTTGAAGCTCTCTATGGTAGGATGTGTAGATCTCCAATTGGTTTGTTTGAAGTTAGTGAGGCCACAGTTATAGGGCCTTACTTAGTATTTGATGCCTTAGAGAAAGTCCAGTTGATTAGAGAAAGACTCCGGGATGCTCAGAGTCGACATAAGTCTTGTGCAGATGTACGTATAAAGGATCTCGAGGATGAGATTAGTGACTATATCTATCTAAAAATCTATCCAATGAAGGGAGTGAATAGGTTCAGCAAGAGGGGAAAGATCGGTCCCCGATATGTTGGTCCCTTCAAAATTCTCTGTCGCTTATGAGCTAGAATTGCCTTCGAATCTAGCCTCAGTTCATCCAGTCTACCATGTCTCTTTCCTCAAGAAGTGTATAGGTGACACAGTAGTTGTAGTCCCTATTTAGAGTATATATGTTCATAACAACCTCTTTTATAATGAGATTCCAGTAAAAATTCTAGACTATCAGACTCGCAGACTGAGGAACAAAGAAGTCCCTCTAATCAAAGTTCTTTAGCGAAATCAGTCCGTTAAGGAGCTACTTAGGAAACAGAAGCTGACATGCGTAAAAAGTATCCTCAACTCTTCCCCGCTAAATCAGATCTAGCTCAAGACAACTTTTGTTCTTACATTTTTTAGTTTTCATGACCAGATTTCAGGTATGACTTGGTATACGTCTAATGTTCAGAATTCCATTTTTTCACTTGTAACTAAGTACTATTGCATATTTAGTAATATGTTAATGCATCATATTATTCATGTGTACATGCATCAGACATGCATTCTCATTGTGAGAAATTGAGTTATCAGAAATATCATTCATGTGTTCATGTATCAACACAGTCATAAAATCATGCATTAGATATGCATGCCCAATACAAGTCTCAGAAATGTCAGCTATGTTGTCTAGTTTCAGTATTCATGTTTAGTGTGTACTTTGGCTTATTGTTACTCCCCTCTCAGTTAGTCTTATTTGAGGACAAATGTTCTCAAGGGGGAGATATTGTAAAGCCTGAAGTTTCCAAGATAATTTCATCACAAGAATGTCTAGTATTATATTCTAAACTAAATGATGTTTATTCCATGAGGAATTTATGAGATTTTCACTTTTTGTCATGTGGGAAATTCAATAAGATTTCCATCGATATAAGATTATCCCAAATCCGATAACCTGGTAAGAAGTTATGACTAGAAGATATGCTAAGGGCGTGTGCAATTTATTTCAAAGGTATTTAGGATGACCACTTGGCTTTGATTGAGTTTGCATACAAGAATAGCTATCATTCCAGTATTCAGATGGCTCCATTCGAATCTCTCTATGGTAGGAGGTGCAGATCTCTAATTGATTGGCTTGAAGTTAGTGAGGGTGCGGTTATAGGTCCTGACTTAGTATTTGATGCCTTAGAGAAAGTACAGTTGATTAGAGAAAGACTCCGGGCCTCTCAGAGTGGACATACAACTTGTGCAGATATGCGTAGAAAGGATCTCAAGGTCGAGATTAATGACTATGTCTATCTAAATATATATCCCATGAAGGGAGTGAATAGGTTCAGAAAGAGGGGAAATCTCAGTCCCAGACATGTCGGTCCTTGACATGTCGGTCCTTTAAAAATTCTCAGTCGCTTCGGCAAGGTTTCTTATGAGCTAGAATTACTTTCGGATCTAGCCTCAGTTCATACTGTCTACAATGTCTCTTTTATCAAGAAGTGTATAGGTGAATCACTAGTTGTAGTCCCTATTTATAGCATAGATGTTCAGAACATCCTCTTTTATAAGGAGATTCCAGTAAAAATTCTAGACTATCAGACTCGTAGACTGAGGAACAAAGAAGTCCCTCTAGTCAAAGTTCTTTCGCGAAATCAGTCTGTTAAGGAGCTACTTAGGAAGTAGAAGATTACATGCATACAAAGTATCCTGACCTCTTCCCTGCTAACTCAGATCTAGTTCAAGACAACTGCTCTCCTTAAGCTTTTCAGTTTTCATGTCCAGATTCCAGTTATGACTTGGTATCCGTATCATATTCAGAATTCCATTTCTACACTTGGTACTAAGTACCGTTGCATATTCAGTCATATGTTAATGCATAAGATTATTAATTTGTTCATGCATCAAATATGCATACTCATTATGAGAAACTCAGTTATAAGAAATCTCAGTCATGTGTTCATGTGTCAGCTTAGTCATAAAATCATACATTAGATATGCATGCTCAGTACAAGTCTAAGAAATGCTAGTTATGTTGTCTTTTTTCAGTATTCATTCTCAGTGTGTACTTCAGCTTATCGTTTCTCCCCTTCCAATTAGTCTTGTTCGAGGACAAATGTTCTCAAGTAAGAGATATTGTAATACCCCAAAGTTTCCAAGATAATTTCATCCCAATAATGTCTAGTATTATCTTCTAAATTGAATGATGTTTATTCAATGAGGAATTTATAACATTGTCACTTTTTGTCATGTCGGAAATTCAAGAAACTTTCCATCTATATAAAATTAGCCCAAATTTGATAACTGGGTAAGAAGTTGGGCTAAATTCAAGTGTAGTTGGGATAATCACTTGCCTTTGATTGAGTTTGCATACAACAATTGGTATCATTCTGGAATTCGGATGGCTCTATTCGAAGCTGTCTATGGTAGGAGGTGCAGATCCCCAATTAGTTGGTTCAAAGTTAGTGAGGCTGCAATTATAGGTCCTGACTTACTATTTGATATTGTAGAGAGAGTCTAGTTAATCAGAGAAATACTCTGGCGGCTCAGAGCCGACATAAGTCTTATTCAGATGTGCGTAGAAAGGATTTCGAGTTTGAGATTAATGACTATGTCTATCTAAATATATATCCCATGAAGGGAGTGAAGAGGTTCGGCAAGAGGGGAATTCTCAGTACCCGATATGTCATTCCATTCTAAATTCTCAGTCGCTTAGGGAAGGTTTCTTATGAGCTAGAATTACTTTGGGATCTAGCCTCAGTTCATCCTGTCTACAATGTCTCTTTGATCAAGAAGTATATAGGCGACTCAGTAGTTGTAGTCCCTATTTAGAGCATAGATATTCAGAACAGCCTCTTTTATATGAAGATTAGAGTAAAAATTCTAGACTATCAAATTCGCAGACTAAGGAACAAAGAATTCCCTTTAGTAAAAGTTTTTTCTCAAAATTAGTCCGTTAAAGAGCTACTTAGGAAACAGAAGTAGACATGCATACAATGTATCCTCACCTCTTCCCCGCTAACTCAAATCTAGTTCAAGACAACTATTTTCCTAAAGCTTTTTAGTTTTCATTTCCAGATTTCAGTTACGACTTGGTATCCGTCTCATGTACAAAATTCCATTTCTACACTTGGTACTAATCACCGTTGCATATTCAGTCATATGTTAATGCATAAGATAATTAATTTTTTCATGCATCAGATATGCATACTAATTATGAGAAACTCAGTTATCTGAAATCTCAGTTATGTGTTCATGTATCTGCTTAGTCATAAAATCATGCATCAGATATGCATTCTCAATAAAAGTGTTAGAAATGTATGTTACGTACTCTTTTTTCACTATTCATGCTCAATGTGTAATTCAGCTTATCGTTTCTCCCCTTTCAATCCGTCTTATTCGAGGACAAATGTTCTCAAAGGGGAGATATTGTAATACCCCAAAGTTTCCAAGATAATTTCAATCCATGAATGTCTAGTATTATCTTCTAAATTGAATGATGTTTATTCCATGAGGAAATTATAAGATTTTCACTTTTTGTCATGTCGAAAATTCAATAAGCTTTCCATCGATATAAGATTAGTCCAAATTCGATAACTGGGTAAGAAGTTATGACTAAATGATATGCTAAGGGCATTTACAATTGATTTCAAGTGTAGTTGGGGAAACCACTTGCCTTGATTGAGTTTGCATACAACAATAGGTATCATTCCGGTATTCAGATGGCTCCATTTGAACCTGTCTATGGTAGGAGGTGCAGATCCCCAATTCGTTGGTTCAAAGTTAATGAGGCCGTAATTATAGGTCCTGACTTAGTATTTGATGCTGTAGAGAGAGTCCAGTTAGTCAGAGCAAGACTCTGGCGGCTCAGAGCCGACATAAGTCTTATGCAGATGTGTGTAGAAAGGATCTCGAGTTCGAGATTAATGACTATGTCTATCTAAATATATATCCCATGAAGGGAGGGAAGAGGTTTGGAAAGAGGGGAAATCTCAGTCCCCGACATGTCATTCCATTCAAAATTCTCAGTCACTTCGGGAAGGTTGCTTATAAGCTAGAATTACTTTGGGATCTAGCCTCAGTTCATCCTATCTACCCTGTCTCTTTGATCAAGAAGTATTTAGGCGACTCAGTAGTTGTTGTCCCTATTTAGAGCATAGATGTTCAGAACAACCTCTTTTATAAGGAGATTCCAGTAAAAATTCTAGACTATTAGACTCGCAGACTTAGGAACAAAGAAGTCCCTCTAGTCAAAGTTCTTTCACGAAATCAATCAGTTAAGGAGCTACTTAAGAACAAATAGATGACATGCATACAAAGTATCCTAACCTCTTCGTCGCTAACTTAGATCTAGTTCTGGACAACTGTTCTCCTGAAGATTTTCAGTTTTCATGTCCAGATTTTATTTACGACTTGGTATCCGTCTCATGTACATAATTCCATTTCTACACTTGTTACTAAGTACCGTTGCATATTCAGTCATATGTTAATGCATAAGATTATTAATTTGTTCATGCATCAGATATGCATACTTATTATGAGAAACTCAGTTATCAGAAATCATAGTCATGTGTTCATGTATCAGCTTAGTCATAAAATCATGCATCAGTTATGCATTATCAATACAAGTCTTAGAAATATATGTTACGTACTATTTTTTCAATATTCATGCTCAGTGTGTACTTCAGCTTATCGTTTCTCCCCTTCCAATTAGTCTTATTCGAGGACAAATGTTATCAAGGGGGAGATATTGTAATACCCTAAAGTTTCCAGGATAATTTCATCCCAAGAATGTCTAGTATTATCTTTTAAATTTAATGATGTTTATTCCATGAGGAATTTATAAGATTTTCCCATTTTTTCATGTCGGAAGTTCAATAAGCTTTCGATCGATATAATATTATCCTAAATCCAATAACTAGGTCAGAAGTTATGACTAGAAGATATGCTAAGGGCATGTGCAATTGAATTAAAGTGTAGTTAGGATAACCACTCGCCTTTGATTGAGTTTGCATACAACAGTAGGTATCATTCCGGTATTCGGATGGCTCCATTCGAAGCTATCTATGGTAGAAGGTGCAGATCCCCAATTGGTTGGTTGAAAGTTAGTGATGCCGCAATTATAGGTCCTGACTTAGTAGTTGATGCTGTAGAGAAAGTCCAGTTGATCAGAAAAAGATTCTGGTGGCTCAGAGCCGACATAAGTCTTATGCAGATGTGCGTAGAAAGGATCTCGAGTTCGAGATTAATGACTATGTCTATCTAAATATATATCCCATGAAGGGAGTGAAGAGGTTCGGCAAGAGAGGAAATCTTAGTCCCCGACATGTCGTTCCATTCAAAATTCTCAGTGGCATCGGGAAGGTTGCTTATGAACTAGAAGTACATTGGGATCTAGCCTCAGTTTATCCTTTCTACCATGTCTCTTTGATCAAGAATTATATAGGCGACTCAGTAGTTGTAGTCCCTATTTAGAGAATAGATGTTCATAACAACCTCCTTTATAAGGAGATTCCAGTAAAAATTCTAGACTATCAGACTCGCAGACTAAGGAAAAAAGAAGTCCCTCTAGTCAAAGTTCTTTCGCGAAATCAGTCCGTTAAGGAGCTACTTAGGAAACAGAACTGACATGCATACAAAGTATCCTCACCTCTTCCCCGCTAACTCAGATCTAGTTCAAGACAACTATTTTCCTAAAGCTTTTCAATTTTCATGTGCAGATTTCAGTTACGACATAGTATTCGTCTCATGTTCAAAATTCTATTTCTACACTTAGTACTAAGTACCGTTGCATAATCAGTTATATGTTAATGCATAAGATTATTCATATGTACTTTAGCTTATCGTTTCTCCCCTTTCAATTAGTCTTATTCGAGGACAAATGTTCTCAATGGGGAGATATTGTAATACCCCAAAGTTTCCAAGATAATATCATCCCAAGAATGTCTACTATTATCTTCTAAATTGAATGATTTTTATTCCAAGAGGAATTTATAAGATTTTCACTTTCTGTCATGTCGAAAATTCAATAAGGTTTCCATCGATATAAGATTAGCCTAAATCCGATAACCAGGTAAGAAGTTATGACTAGAAGTTATGCTAAGGGCATGTGCAATTGATTTCAAGTGTAGTTGGGATAACCACTCGCCATTCATTTAGTTTGCATACAACAATAGCTATCATTCCAGTATTCGGATGGCTCCATTCGAAGCTGTCTATGGTAGGAGGTGAAGATCCCCAATTGGTTGGTTCAAAGTTAGTGAGGCCGTAATTATACGTCCTGACTTAGTATTTGATGCCGTAGATAAAGTCCAGTTGATCAGAGAAAAACACTGGACTTATGCAGATGTGCGTAGAAAGGATCTCGAGTTCGAGATTAGTGACTATGTCTATTTACAGATCTCTCCCATGAAGGGAGTGAAGAGGTTCGGCAAGAAGGGAAAGCTCAGTCCCCGATAAATCGGTCACATAAAAATTCTCAGTCTCTTCGGCAAGGTAGCTTATGAGCTCGAATTGCCTCTGCATCTAGTCTCAGTTTATCCAGTCTACTATGTCTCTTTTCTCAAGAAATGTATAAGTGACTCAGTAGTTATAGTCCCTATTTAGAGCATACATGTTCAGAACTTCCTCTCTAATTAGGAGATTCCAGCCAAAATTATAGACTATCAGACTCGCAGACTGAGGAACAAAGAAGTCTCTCTAGTCAAAGTTCTTTGGTGGAATCAGTCCATTGAGGGAGATACTTGGGAAACATAAGATGACATGTATACAAAGTATCCTCACTTCTTACCTACTAACTCAGATATTGCTCAAGAGAACAG
Source organism: Capsicum pubescens (assembly GCA_030864215.1). Classification (NCBI taxonomy): domain Eukaryota; kingdom Viridiplantae; phylum Streptophyta; class Magnoliopsida; order Solanales; family Solanaceae; genus Capsicum; species Capsicum pubescens. The sequence goes on from CM061546.1 coordinate 225,677,000, forward strand.
TTCTCCTTAAGCTTTTCAGTTTTCATGTCCAGATTTCAGTTACGACATAATATTTGCCTAATGTTAAAAATTCCAATTTTACACTTGGTACTAACTACCATTGCATATTTAGTCATATCTTAATGCATCATATTATTCATGTATTCTTGCATTAGACATGTATTCTCATTGTAAGAAACTCAGTTATCAGAAATATTATTCATGTGTTCATTTATCAGCACAGTCATAAAATCATGCATTAGATATGTATGCTCAGTACAAGTCTCAAAAATGTTAGTTATGTTGTCTTGTTTTAGTATTCACATTCAATGTGTACTTCAGCTTATAGTTTCTCCCCTCTTAGTTAGCCTTATTTGAGGACAAATGTTCTCAAGGGGGAGATATTGTAATAGCTTAATGTTTCCAAGATAATTTCATCCCAAGAATTTCTAGTATTATCTTCTAAATTGAATGATGTTTATTCCATGAGAAATTTATTCGATTTTCAGTTTTTTTGGTGTGGGAAATTTAATAACCTTTCCATCGTTATAAGATTATCCCAAATCCGATAACCTAGTAAGAAGTTATGACTAGAAGATATGCTAAGGGCGTGTGCAATTGATTTCAAAGATAGTTCGGATGACCACTTGACTTTGATTGAGTTTGCATACAACAATAGCTATCATTCCAGTATTTGGATGGCTCCATTCGAATCTCTCTATGGTAGGAATTGCAGATCTCCAATTGGTTGGTTTGAAGTTAGTGAGGCCGCAGTTATAGCACCTGACTTAGTATTTGATGCCTTAGAGAAAGACCAGTTGATCTGAGAAAGACTTCGGGTTTCTCCGAGTCGACATAAGTCTTGTGCAGATTTGTGCAGAAAAGATCTGGAGGTCGAGATTAGTGACTATATTTATCTAATGATCTATCCCATGAAGTGAGTGAAGAGGTTCGGCAAGAGGGGAAGGATCGGTCCCTTTAAAACTTGCAGTCGCTTCGGTAAGGTAGCTTATGAGCTAGAATTGCCTTCACATCTAGCCTCAGTTCATCAAGTCTACCATGTATCTTTGCTCAAGAAGTGTATAGGTGACTCTATGGTTGTAGTCCCTATTTGTAGCATAGATGTTCAGAACAACCACTTTTGTAAGGAGATTCCAGTAAAAATTCTAGACTAGTAGACTCGCAGACTGAGGAACAAAGAAGTCCCTCTAGTCAAAATTCTTTTGCAAAATTAGTCCGTTAAGAAGCTACTTAGGAAACAGATGCTGACATGCATACAATGTATCCTCACCTCATCCCCTCTAACTCAGATCTAGGAAATAGATGCTGACATGCAATTGATTTCAAAGGTAGTTGGGATAACCACTTGCTTTTTAATGAGTTTGCATACAACAATATCTATTATTCCAGTATTCGGATGGCTCCATTCTAAACTCTCTATGGTAGGAAGTATAGATCTCCAATTGGTTTGTTTGAAGTTAGTGAGGCCACAGTTATAGGGCCTGACTTAGTATTTGATGCCTTAGAGAAAGTCGAGTTGATCAGAGAAAGACTCCGGGTTGCTCAGAGTCGATAAAAGTCTTGTGAAGATGTGTATAGAAAGGATATAAAGGTTGAGATTAGTGACTATGTCTATCTAAAGATATATCCCATGAAGGGAGTGAAGAGGTTCGGCAAGAAGGGAAATCTCAGTCCCCGATATGTCGGTCCCTTCAAAATTCTCAGTCGCTTAGGCAAGGTAGCTTATGACCTCGAATTACATTCAGATCTATCCACAGTTAATTCAGCATACCATTTCTCTTTGTTCAAGAAGTGTATAGGTGACTCAGTAGTTATAGACCCTATTTAGAGCATAGATTTTCAGAACAACCACTCTTATGAGGAGATTCTAGTCAAAATTCTAGACTATCAGACTCGCAGACTGAGGAACGAAGAAGTCCCCCTACTCCAAGTTCCTTGGCGGTATCAGTCCGTTGAGGGAACTACTTGGGAAACAGATGCTGACATGCATAGAAAGTATCCTTATCGGTTCCCCACTTATTTAGATCTAACTCAAGACAATAGTTCTCCTTAAGCTTTTCAGTTTTTATGTCCAAATTTCAGTTACGACTTTTTTTCCGTCTCATGTTTAGAATTCCATTTTGACACTTGGTACTAAGTACCATTGCATATTCATTCATATGTTAATGCATTAGATTATTTATGTGTTCATGCATAAGACATGCATTCTCATTGTGAGAAACTCGATTATCAAAAATCTCAATCATGTGTTCATGTATCAACTCAATCATAAAATCATGCATCAGATATGCATGCTCATTACAAGTCTTAGAAATGTCAATTATGTAGTCTTGTTTTAGTATTCATGTTTAGTGTGTACTTTGGCTTATCGTTTCTCCCTTCTCAGTCAGTCTTATTCGAGGACAAATATTCTTAAGGGGCGATATTGTAATACCCCAAAAGTTCCAAGATAATTTCATCCCAAAAATCTCTAGTACTATAATATAAATTGAATTATGTTTATTCCACAGAGAATTTATAAGATTTACACTTATTGCCATGTGGGAAATTCGATAAGCTTTCCATCGATATAAGATTTAACCAAATATGATTACCGGGTAAAAAGTTAAGACTAAAAGATATGCTTAGGGCGTGTGCAATTGATTTCAAGGGTAGATGGGATAACCACTTGACTTTGATTGAGTTTGGAAAAAACAATATCTATCATTATAGTATTCAGATGGCTCCATTTAATGTTCTCTATTGTAGGAGGTGCAGTTCTCCAATTGATTGGGTCAAAGTTAGTGATGCCTCAGTTATAGGGCCTGACATAATATTCGATGCCTTAGAGAAATTCCAGTTGATCAGACAAAGACTCCAGACTGCTAAGAGGTGACAAAAGTCTTATGAAAATGTGCATAGAAGAGATATCGAGCTCCAGATTACTGACTATTTCTATATAAAGATCACTCCTATGAAGGGAGTGAAGGGGTTTGGCAAGAAGGGAAAGCTAAGTCCCCGATATATCAGTTCTTCAAAATTCTCAGTCTCTTCGACAAGGTAACTTATGAGATCGAATTTCATTCGGATCTAGCCTCAGTTTATCCAGTCTACCATGTCACTTTGCTCAATAAGTGTATAGGTGAATCAACAGTTGTAGTCCCTATTTCGAGCATAGATGTTCAGAACAGCCTCTCTTATGAGGAGACTCAAGTCAAAATTAAAGACTATCAGACTCGCAGACTAAGGAACAAATAAGTCCCTCTAGTCAAAGTTATTTGGTGGTATCAGTCCGTTGAGGGTGATACTTGGGAAACAAAAGCTAACATGTGTACAAAGTATACTCACCGATTCCCCACTAACTCAGATCTAGCTCAAGATAACAGTTCTCTTTTTTCTTTTTAGTTTTCATGTCCAGATATAATTAAGGACTTGGTATCCGTCTCATGTTCAGAATTCCATTTTTACACTTGGTACTAAGTACTATTGCATATTCATTCATATGTAAATGCATCAGATTATTCATGTGTTCAGGTATCTAACATGCATTCGTATTATGAGAAACTCAGTTATCAGAAATTTCAGTCATGTGTTCATGTATCAGGTCAATCATAAAATCATGAATCAGATATGCATGCTCAGTACAAGTCTTAGAAATGTTAGTTATGTAGTCTTGTTTCAGAATTCACGTTCAGTGTGCACTTTTTCTTACCATTTCTCCCCTCTCAGTCAGTCTTATTCGGGGACAAATGTTCTTAAGGGGGAAATATTGTAATACTCCAAAACTTCCAAGATAATTTTATCCTAAGAATGTATAGTATTATCTTCTAAATTGATTGATGTTTATTCCATAAAGAAATTCGATAAGCTTTCCATCGATATAAGATTTGCCAAAATCCGATAACCTAGTAAGAAGTTAAGACTAGAAGATAATCTAAGGGCATATGCAATATAATTCAAGGATAGGTTGGATGACCACTTGCCTTTGATTGGGTTTGCATACAACAATAGCTATCATTCTAGTATTCGGATGGCTCCTTTCGAAGATCTCTATTGTAGGAGGTGCAGATCTCTAATTGGTTGGTTAAAAGTTAGGGAGGCCTCAGTTATAGGGCCTGACTTATTATTCGACACCTTTGAGAAATTCCAGTTGTTCAGAGAAAGATTTTGGGCTGCTCAGAGCCGACATAAGTCTTATTCACAGATGCATAGAAAGGATATCGAGCTCGATATTAGTGACTATGTCTGTATAAAGATATCTCCCATGAAGGGATTGAAGAGGTTCAGTAAGAAGGGAAAGCTCAGTCCCCGATTTGTCGGTCTATTCAAAATTCTCAGTCGTTTTGGCAAGGTAGCTTTTGAGCACAAATTACCTTCAGATCTAGCCTCAGTTCAACCAATCTAACATGTCTCTTTGCTCAAGATGTGTATAGGTGACTCAGCAGTTGTATTCCCTATTTCGAGCATAGATGTTCAGAAAGCCTCTCTTATGAGGAGATTCCTTTAAAAATTCTAGACTATCAGACACGCAGACTGAGGAACAAAGAAGTCCCTCTAGTCAAAGTTCTTTGGCGAAATTAGTCCGTTTAGGGAGCTGCTTAGTAAACACAAGATGACATATGTACCAAAATCCTCACTGATTCCCCGCTAACTCAGATCTAGCTCAAGACTATAGTTCGCCTTATTCTTTCCAGTTTTCATGTCCAGATTTTAGTTACGACTTCGTATCCATCTTATTCGAGTACAAATGTTCTTAAGGTGGAGATATTGTAATACACTGAAATTTCCAAGCAAGTTTTATCCCTAGAATGTCTAGTATTATCTTCTAAATTTAACGATGTTTATTCCACGAGGAATTTATAAGATTTTCACTTTTTTCCATGATAGTGAAGAGGTTCGGCAAGAAGGGAAAGCTCAGTCCCCGATATGTCAGTCCCTCAAAATTCTCAGTCACTTTTGTAAGGCCGCTTATGAGATTGAATTTCCTTCAGATCTACCCTCAGTTCATTCATTCTTCCATGTCTCTTTGCTCAAGAAGTGTATAGGTGACTCAATAGTTATAGTACCTATTTAGAGCATAGATGTTAAAAACAACCTCTCTTATGAGGAGATTCTAGTCAAAATTCTAGACTATCAGACACGTAGACTAAGGAAAAAAAGGCCCTCTAGTCAAAGTACTTTGGCTGAATCAGTACGTTGAGGGATATACTTGGGGAACATAAGATGACATGCATAATAAGTATCCTCACCTCTTCCCCGCTAACTCAGATCGAACTCAAGACAAAATTTCTCCTTATGTTTTTTCGTTTTCATGTCCAGATTTCAGTTACGACTTGAAATTTGTCTCATGTTTAGAATTCCATTTTAACACTTGGTGCTAAGTACCATTACATATTCAGTAATATTTTAATGCATCAGATTATTTATGTGTTCATGCATTATACATGTATTCTCACTGTGAGATAGTCAGTTATCAAAAATCTCAGTAAGTGTTCATTATCTGCTCAGTCATAAAATCATGCATCAGATATGCTTGCTCAGTACAAGTCTTAGTAATTTCAGTTATGTAGTCTTGTTCAGTGTGTACTTTGGATTACCATTTGTCCCCTCTCATTCAGTCTTATTCAAGGACAAATGTTCTTAAGGGGGAGATATTGTAATACCCCAAAAGTTTGCAGATAATTTTATCCCAAGAATGTCTAGCTATCTTCTAAATAGAATGATGTTTTTTCCATGAGGAATTTATATGATTTTAAATTTTTGTCATGTGGAAAATTTGATAAGCTTTCAATCGATGTAAGATTTTCCCAAATCCGATAATCGGGTAAGGAGTTAATACTAGAATATATTCTAAGGGCGTGTGCAATTTATTTCAAGGGTAATTGGGATGACATCTTTCCTTTGATTGAGTTTGCATACAAGAATAACTATCATTCTAGTATTTAGATGGCTCAATTCGAAGATTTCTATTGTAGGAGGTTCAGATCTCCAATTGGTTGGTTCAAAGTTAGTGCGGCCTCACTTATAGGGCTTGGCTTAGTATTCGATGCCTTAGAGAAAGTCTAGTTTATCAAAGAAAGTCTCTGGGATGCTCAGAGCCGACATAAGTCTTATGTAGATGTGTGTAGAAAGGATCTCGATCTCGAGATTGGTGACTATGTCTATCTAAAGATCCCTCCCATAATGGGAGTGAAGAGGTTTGGCAAGAAGTGAAAGCTCAATCCCCGATATATCAGTCCCTCTAAATTCTCAGTCACTCCGGCAAGGTCGCTTATGAGATGAAACTACCTTTCTATCTAGCCTCAGTTCATCTAGTCTTCCACGTCTCTTTGTTAAAGAAGTGTATAGGTGACTCAACAGTTGTAGTCCCTATTTAGAGCATAGATGTTCAAAAAAGCCTCTCTTATAAGGAGATTCCAGTCAAAATTCTAGACTATCAGACACGTAGACTGAGGAAAAAAGAAGTCCCTCTAGTCAAAGTTCTTTGGCCGAATAAGTTTGTTGAGGAAGCAACATGGGAAACATAATCTGACAAGCGTACCAAGTATCCTTACCTATTACCTGCTAACTTAGATCTAGCTCAAGCCAACAGTTCTCATTAAGCTTTTCATTTTTAAGTTCAGTTCTCTTTAAGATTTTCAGTTCTCTTAGTACTAAGTACCATTGAATATTCAGTCCTATGTTAATGCATCGTATTATTCATGTGTTCCTGCATCAGACATGCATTTTCATTGTGAGAAACTCAGTTATCGTTAATCTCAGTCATGTGTTCATATATCAGCTCAGTCATAAAATTATGCAGCAGATATGCTTGCTAAGTACTAGTCTTAGAAATGTCAGTTATGTAGTCTTGTTACAGTTTTCATGTTCATTGTGTACTTTGGCTTACCGTTTCTACCCGCTTATTCAGTCTTATTAGAGGAAAAATGTTCTTAAGGGGGATATATTGTAATACCCCAAAAGTTCCAAGCTAGTTTTATACCAAGAATGTATAGTATTATCTTCTAAATTGAATGATGTTTATTCCACGAGGAATTTATAAGATTTTAACTTTTTGTCATGCGGTAAATTTGATAAGCTTTCCATCGATAAAAGATTTATTTACCAAATCCATTAACCGGGTAAGAAATATGACTAGATGATATGCTAAGGGCGTATGCAATTTATTTCAAGGGTAGTCGGGATGACCACTTTCCTTTGATTGAGTTTGCATACAAAAATAGCTATTATTCCAGTATTCGGATGGCTCCATTCGAAGATGTATATTATAGAAGGTGAAGATCTCCAATTGGTTGGTTCAATGTTAGTGTGGCCTCAGTTATAGGGCCTGACTTAGTATTCAATGCGTTAGAAAATTTCCAATTTATCAGAGAAAAACTCTGGGATGCTCAGAGCCGACATAAGTCTTACCCAGATGTGGGTAGAAAGGATCTCAAGCTCGTTATTAGTGATTATGTATATCTAAATATCCTTCCCATGAAGGGATGAAGAGGTTCGGCATGAAGAGAAAGCTCAGTCCCCGATATGTCAGTCCCTCAAAATTCTCAGTCACTTCGGCAAGGTCGCTTATAAGATCGAATTGCCTTCGGATCTATCCTCAGTTTATCCAGTCTTTTATGTCTCTTTGCTCAAGAACTGTATAGGTGACTCAACAGTTGTAGTCCCTATTTAGATCATAGATGTTAAAAACAACCTCTCTTATGAGGATATTCTAGTCAAAATTCTTGACTATCCGACACGTAGACTGAGGAAAAAAGAAGTCCCTCTAGTCAAAGTTCTTTAGCTGAATCAGTCCGTTGAGGGAGCTACTTCAGAAAAAGAATATAACATGCGTACAAAGTATCCTCACCCCTTCCCCTCTAGTCAGATCGAGCTCAAGACAACAGTTCTCCTTATGTTTTTCACATTTCATGTCTAGGTTTCAGTTACGACTTGGTATCCGTCTCATGTTTAGAATTCCTTTATTACACTTGGTGCTAAGTACCATTGCATATTCAGTAATATGTTAATATATCAGATTATTCTTGTGTTCTTGTATTAGAAATGCATTCTCATTGTGAGAAACTCAGTTATCAAAAATCTTAGTCATGTGTTCATTATTAGCTCTGTCATAAAATCATGCATCGGATTTGCATGCTTAGTACAAGTCTCAAAAATTTCAGTTATGTCGTCTTGTATCAGTATTCATGTTCTGTGTGTACTTTGGCTTACCATTTCTCCCCTCTCTGTCAGTCTTATTTGAGGACCAATGCTCTTAAGCGGGAGATATTGTAATACCAAAAAAGATTCAAGCTAATTTTATTCCAAGAATGTCTATTATTATCTTCTAAATTGAATGATGTTTATTCCACGAGGAATTTACAAGATTTTCACTTTTTCTCATGTGGGAAATATGATAAGTTTTCCATCGATATAAGATTTGCCCAAATCTGATAACCGGGTAAGAAGTTATGACTAGAAGATATTCTAAGGGCGTGTGCAATTTAGTTCAAGGGTAATTTGGATGACCACTTGACTTTGATTAAGTTTGCATACAACAATAGCTATCATTCTAGTATTCGGATGGCTATATTTGAATCTCTCTATTGTAGGAGGTGTAGATCTCCAATTGGTTGGTTCAAAGTTAGTGCAGCCTCAGTTATAGGGCCTGACTTAGTATTCGATGCGTTAGAAAAATTCCAATTTATCAGAGAAAAACTCCAGGATGCTCAGAGCCGACATAAGTCTTACGCAGATGTGAGTAGAAAGGATCTCAAGCTCGTTATTAGTGATTATGTATATATAATATCCTTCCCATGAAGGGAGTGAAGAGGTTCGGCATGAAGAGAAAGCTCAGTCCCTGATATGTCAGTCCCTCAAAATTCTCAGTCACTTCGGCAAGGTAGCTTATAAGATCGAATTGCCTTCGGATCTAGCCTCAGTTTATCCAGTCTTTTATGTCTCTTTGCTCAAGAACTGTATAGGTGACTCAACAGTTGTAGTCCCTATTTAGATCATAGATGTTAAAAACAACCTCTCTTATGAGGATATTCTAGTCAAAATTCTTGACTATCAGACACGTAGACTGAGGAAAAAAGAAGTCCCTCTAGTCAAAGTTCTTTAGATAAATCAGTCCGTTGAGGGAGCTACTTCAGAAAAAGCAGATAACATGCGTACAATGTATCCTCACCCCTTCCCTTCTAGTCAGATCAAGCTCAAGACAACAGTTCTCTTTATGTTTTTCACATTTCATGTCCAGATTTCAGTTACCACTTGGTATCCAACTCATGTTTAGAATTCCTTTATTACACTTGGTACTAAGTACCATTTCATATTCAGTAATATGTTAATACATCAGATTATTCATGTGTTCTTGTATTAGAAAAGCATTCTCATTGTGAGAAACTCAGTTATCAAAAATCTTAGTCATGTGTTCATTGTTAGCTCTGTCATAAAATCATGTATCGGATTTGCATGCTTAGTACAAGTCTCAAAAATTTCATTTATATCATCTTGTATCAGTATTCATGTTCTGTGTGTACTTTGGCTTACCATTTCTCCCCTCTCAGTCAGTCTTATTTGAGGACCAATGCTCTTAAGCGGGAAATATTGCAATACCAAAAAAGATTCAAGCTAATTTTATTCCAAGAATGTCTATTATTATCTTCTAAATTGAATGATGTTTATTCCACGAGGAATTTACAAGATTTTTATTTTTTCTCATGTAGGAAATATGATATGTTTTCCATCGATATAAGATTTGCCCAAATCTGATAACCGGGTAAGAAGTTATGACTAGAAGATATTCTAAGGGCGTGTGCAATTTATTTCAAGGGTAATTGGGATGACCACTTGCCTTTGATTGAGTTTGCATACAACAATAACTATCATTCCAGTATTCGGATGGCTATATTTGAATCTCTCTATTGTAGGAGGTGTAGATCTCCAATTGGTTGGTTCAAAGTTAGTGCAGCCTCAGTTATAGGGCTTGACTTAGTATACGATGCGTTAGAAAAATTCCAATTTATCAGTGAAAAACTCCGGGATGCTCAGAGCCGACATAAGTCTTACGCAGATGTGAGTAGAAAGGATCTCAAGCTCGTTATTAGTGATTATGTATATCTAAATATCCTTCCCATGAAGGGAGTGAAGAGGTTCGGCATGAAGAGAAAGCTCAGTCCCCGATATGTCAGTCCCTCAAAATTCTCAGTGACTTCGGCAAGGTCTCTTATAAGATCGAATTGCCTTCGGATCTAGCCTCAGTTTATCCAGTCTTTTATGTCTCTTTGCTCAAAAACTGTATAGGTGACTCAACAGTTGTAGTCCATATTTAGATCATAGATGTTAAAAACAACCTCTCTTATGAGGATATTCCAGTCAAAATTCTTGACTATCAGACACGTAGACTGAGGAAAAAAGAAGTCCCTCTAGTCAAAGTTCTTTAGCTGAATCAGTCCGTTGAGGGAGATACTTCAGAAAAATAAGATAACAAGCGTACAAAGTATCCTCACCCCTTCCCCGCTAGTCAGATCAAGCTCAAGACAACAGTTCTCCTTATGTTTTTCACATTTCATGTCCAGATTTCAGTTACGACTTGGTATCCGTCTCATGTTTAGAATTCTTTTATTACACTTGGTACTAAGTACCTTTTCATATTCAGTAATATGTTAATACATCAGATTATTCATGTGTTCTTGAATTAGAAATGCATTCTCATTGTGAGAAACTCAGTTATCAAAAATCTTAGTCATCTGTTCATTATTAGCTCTGTCATAAAATCATGTATCAGATTTGCATGCTTAGTACAAGTCTCAAAAATTTCATTTATGTCTTCTTGTATCAGTATTCATGTTCTGTGTGTACTTTGTCTTACCATTTCTCCCCTCTCAGTCAGTCTTATTTGAGGACCAATGCTCTTAAGCGGGAGATATTGAAATGCCAAAAAAGATTCAAGCTAATTTTATTCCATGAATGTCTATTATTATCTTCTAAAATGAATGATGTTTATTGCACGAGGAATTTACAAGATTTTCACTTTTTCTCATATGGGAAATATGATAAGTTTTCCATCGATAAATGATTTGCCCAAATCTGATAACCGGGTAAGAAGTTATGACTAGAAGATATTCTAAGGGCGTGTGCAATTTATTTCAAGGGTAATTGGGATGACCACTTGCCTTTGATTGAGTTTGCATAGAACAATAGCTATCATTCCAGTATTCGGATGGCTATATTTGAATCTCTCTATTGTAGGAGGTGTAGATCTCCAATTAGTTGGTTCAAAGTTAGTGCAGCCTCAGTTATAGGGCCTGACTTAGTATTCGATGCGTTAGAAAAATTCCAATTGGTCAGAGAAAAACTCTGGGATTCTCAGAGCCGACATAAGTCATATGCAGATTTGCGTATAAATGATCCCGAGCTCGTTATTAGTGATTATTTATATCTAAAGATCCTTCCCATGAAGGGAGTGAAGAGGTTCGTCATAAAGAGAAAGCTCAGTCCCCGATATGTCAGTCCATCAAAATTCTCAGTCACATTGGCAGTTGTAGTCCCTATTGAGAGCATAGATATTCAAAACAGCCTCTCTTATGAGGAGATTCCAGTCAAAATTCTAGAATATCAGACACGTAGACTTAGGAAAAAAAAGTCCCTCCAGTCAAAGTTCTTTGGTGGAATCTGTTTGTTGAGGAAGCTACTTGGGTAACATAAGATGACATGCGTACCAAGTATCCTTATCTTTTCTCCACTAACTCAGATCTAGCTCAATACAACAGTTCTCTTTAAGCTTTTTAGTTTTCTTGTCCTGATTTAACTTAAAACTTGGTATCCGTCTCATGTTTAGGATTCAATTTTTAAACTTGGTACTAAGTACCATTGCATATTCCGTCATATGTTAATGCATCAGATTATTCATGTGTTCATGCATAAGACATGTATTTTCATTGTGAGAAACTCAGTTATCATTAATCTTAATAATGTGTTCATGTATCAGCTCAGTCATAAAATCATGCATCAGATATGCTTGCTAAGTACAAGTCTTAGAAATGTCAGTTATGTAGTCTTATTTTAGTATACATGATCTGTGTGTACTTCAGCTTACCATTTCTCCCCACTCAGTCAGTCTTATTTGAGGACAAATGTTCTTAAGAGGGAGATATTGTAATCCCACAAAAGTTCCAAGATAGTTTTATACCAAGAATGTCTAGTATTATCTTCTAAATTGAATGATGTTTATTCCACGAGGAATTTATAAGATTTCCACATTTTCTCATGTGGGAAATTTGATAAGCTTTTCATCAATATAAGATTTGCTCAAATCTGATAATCGGATAAGAAGTTTAGATTTAAAGATATGCTAAGGGCGTGTGCAATTTATTTCAAGGGTAGTTGGGATGGTCATTTGCCTTTGATGGAGTTTGCATACAACAATAGCTATGATTCCAATATTTTGATGGCTCCATTCGAAACTCTATATTGTAGGAGGTGAAGATTTCCAATTGGTTGGTTCAAATTTAGTGTTGCCTTAGTTATAGGGCCTGACTTAGTATTTGATGCCTTAAAGAAAGTCCAGTTGATTAGAGAAAGTCTCCGGGATGCTCAGAGCCGACATAAGTCTTATGTAGATTTTTGTATAAAGGATCTCAAGATCGAGATTAGTGACTATGTCTATCTAAATATCTCTTACATGAAGGGAGTGAAGAGGTTCGGCAAGAAGGGATAGCTCAGTCCCCAATATGTAAGTCCCTCAAAATTCTCAGTCATTTTGGCTAGGTCGCTTATGAGGTTGAATTGCCTTTGGATCTAGCCTCAGTTCATCTTGTCTTCCATGTATCATTGCTCAAGAAGTGTAAAGGTGACTCAATATTTGTAGTCCCTATTGAGAGCATAGATGTTCAAAACAACCTTTCTTACGAGGAGATTCCAGTCAAAATTCTAAAATATAAGACACATATACTGAGGAAAAAAGCAGTTCCTTTAGTCAAAGTTCCTTGTCAGAAACAATTTATTGAGAAAAATACTTGGGAAACATAAGTTGACATGCCTACCAAATATCCTTACCTATTACCTACTAACTCAGATCTATCTCAATACAACAGTTCTCTTTAAGCTTTTTAGTTTTCGTCCTGATTTAAGTTAGAACTTGGTATCCGTCTCATGTTCAGGTTTCCAACTTTATACTTGGTACTAAGTACCATTGCATATTAAGTCATATCTTAATGCATCAGATTATTCATGTGTTCATGCATCAAACATGAATTTTCATTATGAGAAACTCAGTTATCATTAATCTCAGTCATGTGTTCATGTATCATCTCAGTCATAAAATCATGCATCAAATATGCTTGCTCAGTACAAGACTTAGAAATTATAGGTATGTAGTCTTGTTTCAGTATTACTTTTTAACGTGTACTTCGGCTTACCATTTCTCCCCTCTCAGTCAGTCTTATTCGAGGACAAATATACTTAAGGGGGAGATATTGTAATACCCCAATAGTTCCAAGATAATTTTATCCCAAGAATGTCTAGTATTATCTTCTAAATTTAATGATGTTTATTCCACGAGGAATTTATAAGATTTTCACTTTTTATCATGTGGGAAATTTGATAAGATTTCCATCGATATAAGATTTTCCAAAATCCAAAAATCGGGTAAGAAGTTAAGACTAAAAGATATGCTAAGGGCATGTGAAATTTATTTCAAGGGTAGTTGGAATGACCACTGGACTTTGATTGAGTTTGCATACAACAATAGATAGTATTCCAGTATTCGGATAGCTGCATTCGAAGATCTCTGTTGTAGGAGGTGCAGATCTCCAATTGGTTGGTCAAAAGTTAGTGCGGCCTTAGTTATAGGGCCTGACTTAGTAATTGATGCCTTAGGGAATATCCAGTTTATCAGAGAAAGACTCTGGGTTTCTCAGAGCTGACATAAGTCTTATATAGATGTGCGTATAAAGGATCTCAAGCTCAAAATTAGTGACTATGTCTATCTAAAGATCCCTCCCATGAAGGGAGTTAAGAGGATCGGCAAGAAGGGATAGCTCAGTCCCCGATATGTCAGTCCCTTAAAATTCTCATTCATTTCGTCTAGGTCGCTTATTAGGTCGAATTGCCTTCGAATCTAGCCTCAGTTCATCCAGTCTTTCACGTATCTTTTCTCAAGAAGTGTATAGGTGACTTAACAGTTATAGTCCCTATTTAGAGCATAGATTTTCAAAATAACATCTCTTATGAGGAGATTCTAGTCAAAATTTTAGAATATCAGACACCTAGACTTAGGAAAAAAGAAGTCCGTCTAGTAAAAGATCTTTGGCGGAATCAGTTTATTGAGGAAGCTACTCGGGTAACATAAGCTGACATGCGTACCAAGTATCCTTACCTATTCTCTAATAAATCAGATCTAGCTCAATACAACAGTTCTTTGTAAGATTTTTAGTTTTCATGTCCTGATTTAAGTTAAAACTTGGTATCCGTCTCAAGTTCAGGATTCCATTTTTACACTTGGTACTAAGTACCATTGCATATTTAGTCATATGTTAGTGCATCAGATTATTCATGTGTTCATGCATCAGATATGCATTTTCATTATGAGAAACTCAGTTATCATTAATCTCAGTCATGTGTTCATGTATCAGTTCAGTCATAAAATCATGCATCAGATATGCTTGTTCAGTACAAGTCTTAGAAATTTCAGTTATGTAGTCTTGTTTCAGTATTCTTGTTTAGTGTGTACTTCAGTTTACCGTTTCTCCCCACTTAGTTAGTCTTATTTGAGGACAAATGTTCTTAAGGGGGAGATATTGTAATCCCACAAAAGTTCCAAGCTAGTTTTATACCAAGAATGTCTAGTATTATCTTCTAAATTGAATGATGTTTATTCCACAAGGAATTTATAAGAATTTCACATTTTGTCATGTGGAAAATTTGATAAGTTTTTCATCGATATAAGATTTGTCATAATCCGATAATTGGGTAACAAGTTAAGATTAAAAGATATGCTAAGGGCGTGTGCAATTTATTTCAAGGTTAGTTGGGATGGCCATTTTCCTTTGATTGATTTTTCATACAACAATAGCTATCATTCAAATATTCGAATGGCTCCATTCGAAGCACTCTATTGTAGGAGGTGAAGATTTCCAATTGGTTGTTTCAAAGTTAGTGTGGCCTCAGTTATCGGTCCTGACTTAGTATTCGATGCCCTTGAGAATGTCCAATTCATTAGAGAAATACTCTGGATTGCTCAGAGCCGACAAAAGTCTTATACAGATGTGCGTCGAAAGGATCTTAAGATCGAGATTAGTTACTATGTCTATCTAATGATCCCTCCCATGAAGGTAGTGAGAAGGTTCGTCTTGAATGGATAGCTCAGTCACCGATATATCAGTCCCTCAAAATTCTCAGTCAATTCGGCAAGGTCACTTATGAGATTGAATTTTCTTCGGATCTAACCTCAGTTAATCCAATCTTCCATGGATCTTTGATCAAGAACTGTATAGGTTACTCAACAGATGTATTCCCTATTTAGAGCATAGATGGTCAAAACAGCCTCTCTTATAAGGTGAGGGAGATACTTGGGAAACAAAAGCATACATACGTACAGAGTATCCTCACCTCTTCCCCGCTAACTCAGATCGAACTCAAGACAACTATTCTCTTTATGATTTTCAGTTTTCAATTCCAGATTTCAGTTACGACTTGGTATCTGTCAAATGGTTAGAATTCCATTTTTACACTTCATACCAAGTACCATTGCATATTTAGTCATATGTTAATGTATCATATTATTCATGTGTTTAGTCATAAGACATGCATTTTCATTGTGAGAAACTCAATTATCATTAATCTCAGTCATGTGTTCATTATCAGCTAAGTCACAAAATCATGCATCAGATATGCATGCTTAGTACAAGTCTTAGAAATGTCATTTTTGTAGTCTTGTTTCAGTATTCATGTTCAGTATGTACTTTGGCTTACCCTTTTTCCCCTCTTAGTAAGTCTTATTCGAGGACAAATGTTTTTAAGCGGGAGATATTGTAATACCCCAAAAGTTCCATTCTAATTTTATCCCAAGAAAGTCTAGTATTATCTTCTAAACTGAATGATGTTTATTCCACGAGGAATTTATAAGATTTTCACTTTTTGTCATGTGGGAAAATTGATAAGCTTTCCATAATTATAGGATTATCCCAAATCCGATAATAGGGAAAGAAGTTAAGACTAGAAGATATGCTAAGGGCATGCGCAATTTATTTCAAGGGTAGTTGGGATGACCACTTTCCTTTGATTGAGTTTGCATACAACAATAGTTGTCATTCCCGTATTCGGATGTCCCCATTCGAAGCTCTAAATTGTAGGAGGTACAGATCTCCAATTGGTAGGTTCAAAGTTAGTGCGGCCTAAGTGTTAGGGCCTGACTTAGTATTCAATGCCTTAGAGAAAGTCCAATTGATCAAAGAAAAACTCCGAGTTGCTCAGAGTCGACATAAGTACTATGCAGATGTGCGTAGAAAAGATCTCGATCTCGAGATTACTAACTATGTATATCTAAAGATCTCTCTTATGAAGGGAGTGAATAGGTTCAGCATGAAAGGAAAGATCAGTCCCCGATATATCAATCACTTACAATTCTCAGTCACTTCGGCAATGTCGCTTATGAGATCGAATTGCCTTCGGATCTAGCCTCAGTTCATCCAATCTTCCATGTATCTTTTCTCCAGAAGTGTATAGGTGAATCAACATTTGTAGTCCCTATTTTGAGCATAGATGTTTAAAACAGCCTCTCTTATGAGGAGATTCCAGTCAAAATTCTAGCCTATCAGACGAGTAGACTGAGGAAAAATGAAGTCCCTCTAGTCAAAGTTCTTTGGCTGAATCAATCCGTTGAGAGAGATATTTGGGAAATAGAAGCTGACATGCGTACAAAGTATCCTCACCTCTTTCCCTCTAACTCAGATCGAGCTCAAGACAATATTTCTCCTTATGTTTTTAAGTTTTCTTGTCCAGATTTCAGTTATGACTTGGTATCCGTCTCATGTTTAGAATTCTGTTTTTGCACTTGGTAGTACATACCATTTCATAGTCAGTCATATGTTAATGCATCAGATTATTCATATGATCAGGCATTAGACATGCATTCTCATTGTGAGAAACTCAGTTATCAAAAATCTCAGTCATGTGTTCATTATCATCTCAGTCATTAAATCATGCATCAAAATGCATGCTCAGTACAAGTCTCAGAAATTTCAGTTATATAGTCTTGTTTCAGTATTCACGTTCAGTGATTACTTTGGCTTACCCTTTTTCCCCTCTCAGTCTTTCTTATTTGAGGACCAATGTTTTTAAGGGGGTGATATTGTAATACCCCAATAGTTCCAAGATAATTTTATCCTAAGAATGTCTAGCATTATCTTCTAAATTAAATGATGTTTATTCCACGAGGAATTTATAAGATTTTAACTTTTTGCATGTGGTAAATTTGATAAGCTTTCCATCGATATAAGATTTTCCCAAATACGATAACGAGGTAAGAAGTTAAGACTAGAAGATATGCTAAGGGCGTGTGCAGTTTATTTCAAGGGTAGTTAGGATGACCACTTCCCTTTGACTGAGTTTGCATACAACAATAGCTATCATTCCCGTATTCGGATGGCTCCATTCAAAGCTCTCTATTGTAGGAGGTACAGATCTCTAATTGGTTGGTTCAAAGTTAGTGCGGCCTCATTTATAGGGCATGACTTAGTATTTGATGGCTAATGAAAGTCCAATTGATCAGAGAAAGACTCTGGGTTTCTCAGATCTGATATAAGTCTTATGCAGAAGTGCGTAGAAAAGATCTATAACTCGTGATTAGTGACTATGTCTATCTAAATATCCCTCCCATGAAGGGAGTGAAAAGGTTCGGCAAGAAGGGAAAGATCTATCCCCAATATGTCATCCCTCAAAATTCTCAGCCAATTCGTCAAGGTCGCTTATTAGATCTTATTGTCTTCGGATCTAGACTCAGTTCATCCAGTCTTCCATGTCTTTTTGCTCAATAAGTGTCTAGGTGACTCAAAAGTTGTAGTCCCTATTAAGAGCATAGATGTTCAAAATAGCCACTCTTATGAGGAGATTCCAGTCAAAATTCTAGACTATCAGATACGTAGACTGATGAAAAAAGAAGTCCCTCTAGTCAAAGTTCTTTGGCTGAATCAGTCCGTTGAGGGAGATACTTGTGAAATAGAAGCTTACATACGTACAAAGTATCCTCACCTCTTTCCCACTAACTAAGATCGAGATCAAGACAACAGTTCTACTTATGTTTTTCAGTTTTCATGTCCAGATTTCAGTTAGGACTTGGTGTCCGTCTCATGATTAGAAATACATTTTTACACTTGTTACTAAGTACCATTGCATATTAAGTCCTATGTTAATGCATCAGATTATTCATTTGTTCATGCATTAGACATGTATTCTCATTGTGAGAAACACAGTTATGAAAAATCTCAGTCTTGTGTTCAGTATCAGCTCAGTCATAAAATCATGCAACAGATATGCATGCTCAGTACAAGTCTCAGAAATTTCAGTTATGTAGTCTTGTTTCAGTATTCATGTTCAGTGTGTACTTTAGCTTTCCGGTTTCCCCCTCTCAGTCAGTCTTATTCGAGGACAAATATTCTTTAGGGGGAGATATTATAATTCCCCAAAAGTTCTAAGATAATTTTATCCCAAGAATGTCTATTATTATCTTATAAATTGAATGATGTTTATTCCATGAGGAATTTATAAGATTTTCACTTTTTGTGATGTGGGAAATTTGATAAGCTTTCCATCGATATAAGATTTGCCCAAATCCGATAACTGGGTAAGACTAAAAGATATGCTAAGGGCGTGTACAATTTATTTCAATGGTATTTCGGATGACCACTTGCCCTTGATTGAGTTTGCATACAAAAATTGATATCATTCCAGTATTCGGATGGCTCCATTCGAAGCTCTCTATTGTAGGAGGTACAGATCTCCAATTGGTTGGTTCAAAGTTAGTGCGGCCTTAGTTATAGGGTCTGGCTTAGTATTCGATGCGTCGGAGAAAGTCCAGTTGATCAGAGAAACACTGCAGGTTGCTCAGAGCCTACATAAGTATTTTGCAGATGTGCGTAGAAAGGATCTCGAGTTTGAGATTAGTGACTATGTCTATCTAAAGATCCCTCCCATGAATTGAGTGAAGAGGTTCATAAATAAGGTAAAGCTCAGTCCCCGATATGTCAGTCCATAAAAATGCTTAGTCACTTCAGCAGGGTCATTTTTTAGATCGAATTACCTTCGAATCTAGCCTCAGTTCATCCAGTCTTCCATATATCTTTGGTCAAGAAGTGTATAGGTGACTTAACAGTTGTAGTCCCTATTTATTGCATAGATGTTCAAAACAACCACTCTTATAAGGAGATTCCAGTCAAAATTCTAGACTATCAGACACGTAGACTCATGAAAAAAGAAGTCCCTCTAGTCAAAGTTCTTTGGCGGAATAAGTTAGTTGAGGATGATACTATGGAAATATTAGATGACATGTGTACAAAGTATCCTTACCTATTCCCCGCTAACTCAAATCTAGACCAAGACAACAGTTCTCTTTAAGCTTTTCAGTTTTCATGTCCAGATTTAAGTTAAAACATGGTATCCATCTCATGTTTAGGATTCCATTTTTACACTTGGTACTAAGTACCATTGCCTATTCATTCATATGTTAATGCATTAGATTATTCATGTGTTCATGAATCAGACATGCATTTTCATTCTGAGAAACTCAGTTATCATTAATCTCAGTCATATGTTCATGCAGCTCAGTACAAGTATTAGAAATGTAAGTTAAGTAGTATTGGTTTAGTATTTATATTCAGTGTTACTTCAGCTTATCGTTTCTCCCCTCTCAGTCAGTCTTATTCGAGGACAAATGTTCTTTAGGGGGAAATATTGTAATATCCCTAAAGTTCCTAGCTAGTTTTATCTCAAGAATGTCTAGTATTATCTTTTAAATTGAATGATGTTTGTTCCATGAGGAATTTATAAGATTTTAACTTTTTTCATGTTGGAAATTTAATAAGCTTTCCATCGATATGTGATTTGCCCAAATCCGACAACCGGGTGAGAAGTTAAGACTTGAAGATATGCTAAGGGCGTGTGAAATTTATTTCAAGGGTAGTTGGGATGACCTCTTCCATTTGATTGAGATTGCATACAACAATAGCTATCACTACAGTATTTAGATGGCTCAATTCAAAACTCTATATTGTATTAGGTGAAGATCAACAATTGGTTGGTTTAAAGTTAGTACGGCCTCAGTTATAGGGCCAGACTTATTATTCGATGCCTTAGAGAATGTCCAGTTGATTAGAGAAAGACTCCGGGTTGGTCAGAGCTGACATAAGTTTTATGCTATTGATCAGAAAAAGATCCCTCCCATGATGGGAGTGAATAGGTTCGGCAAGAAGGGAATGATCAGTCCCCGATATGTCAGTTCCTCAAAATTCTCAGTAGCTTCGGCAAGGTCGCTTATGAGATCGAATTGCCTACGGATCTAGCATAAGTTCATCCAGTCTTCCTTGTCTCTTTTCTCAAGAAGTGTATAGGTGAGTCAACAGTTGTAGTCCCTATTTAGAGCATAGATGTTCAAAACAACCTCTCTTACGAGGAGATTCCTGTCAAAATTCTAGAATACTAGACACATAGAGTGAGGAAAAAAGAAGTTCCTCTAGACAAATTTCTTTGGAGGAGTTAGTTTGTTCAGGAAGATACTTGGGAAAAATAAGCTGACATGCATACCAAGTATTCTTACCTATTCCCCGCTAACTCAGATCGACCTCAAGACGACAGTTCTCTTTAAGTTTTTCACTTTTCATGTCCAGATTTAAGTTAAAACTTTGAGTCCGTCTCATGTTTAGTATTTCATTTTTACACTTAGTACTAAGTACCATTGCATATTAAGTCATATGTTAATGCATCAAATTATTCCTGTTTTCTGGCATCATACATGCATTTTCATTCTGAGAAATTCAGTTATCATTAATATCAGTCATGTGTTCACGTATTATCTAAGTCATAAAATCATGCATTAGATATGTATGCTTAGTACAAGTCTAAAAAATGTCAGTTAAGTAGTCTTGTTTTAGTATTCATGTTCAGTGTGTACTTTGACTTATCGGTTCTCCCCTCTCAGTCAGTCTTATTCGAGGAAAAATGTTCTCAAGGGGGAGATATTGTAATACCTCAAAGTTTCAAAGTTTATTTCATCCCAAGAATGTCTAGTATTATTTTCTAAATTTAATGATGATTATTCCATGAGGTATTTATTAGATTTTCACTTTTTGTCATGTGTGAAATTCAATAAGTTTTCCATCGATATAAGATTCGCACAACTCCGATAAGAGGGTAAGAATGTATGATTAGAAGATATTCTAAGGGCATGTGCAATTGAGTTCAAGGGTACTTGGGATGACCACTTACCTTTGATTGAGTTTACATACAACAATAGTTATCATTCCAGTATTTGAATGGTTCCATTCGAATCTCTCTATGGTAGGAGGTGAAAATCTCCAATTAGTTGGTTTGAAGTTAGTGAGGCCTCAGTTATAGGGCCAGACTTGGTATTCGACGCCTTAGAGAAATTCCAGTAGATAAGAGAAAGACTCTGGGCTGATCAGAGCCAACATTAGTCTTATGCAGATGTGAGTAGAAAGGATCTCAAAATTCATAGTCGCTTCGGCTAGGTAGCTTATGAGATCGAATTGCCTACGGATCTAGACTCAGTTCATCCAGTCATCCATGTACCTTTGCTCAAGAAGTGTATAGGTGACTCAGCAGTTGTAGTCCCTATTTAGAGCATATATGTTCATAACAACCTCTATTATAAGGAGATTCCAGTCAAAATTCTAGACTATCAGACTAGCAGACTGAGGATCAATGAAGTCCCTCTAGTCAAGGTTGTGTGTTAGAATAAGTCCGTTGAGGGAGATACTTGGGAAACACAAGCTGACATTCATACCAAGTATGCTCACCTATTCTCCACTAACTCAGATCTAGCTCAAGACAACAGTTCTCTTTAAACTTTTCAGTTTTCATGTCTAGAATTAAATTAAGACTTGGTTTCGTCGTATGTTTAGGATTCCATTTTTACACTTTGTACTAAGTACCATTGCATATTCAGTCATATGTTAATGCATCAGATTATTCATGTGCTCATGCATCAGATATGCATTCTGAATTTGAGAAACTCAGATATCAGAAATCTCAGTCATGTGTTCATGTATCAGCTCAGTCATACAATCATCCATCAGATATGCATGATCAGTACAGGTCTTAGAAATGTCAGTTATGTAGTCTTGTTTCAGTATTCATGTTCAGTGTCTACTTTGGCTTATCGTTTCTCCCTTTTCAGTCAGTCTTATTCAGGGAAAAATGTTATCAAGCGGGAGATAATGAAATAGCCCAAAGTTTCAAAGCTAATTTCATCCCAGTAATGTCTTGTATTATCTTCTAAATTGAATGATGTTTATTCCATGAGGAATTTATAAGATTTTCACTTTTTGTCATGTGGGAAATTCATAAGATTTGCCAAAATCCAATAACCGGATAAGAAGTTATGACTAGAAGATATTCAAAGTGTGTGTGCAATTGATTTCAAGGGTAGTTGGGATGACCACTTGCCTTTGATTTAGTTTGCATACAATAATAACTTTCATTCCAGTATCCAAATGGATCCATTCGAAGCTATCTATGGTAGGAGGTGCAGATCTCCAATTGGTTTGTTTGAAGTTAGTGAGGCCTTAGTTATAGGGCCTGACTCTGTATTCGATGTCTTAGAAAATATCCAGTTTTATACTTTGTACTAAGAAGCATTGCATATTCGATGTACAAAATTCCATTTTTATACTTTGTACTAAGAACCATTGCATATTCAGTCATGTGTTAATGCATCAGATTATTATATGTTCATGCATTATACATGAATTCTCATTGTGAGAAACACAGTTATCAGAAATCTCAGTCACGCATCAGCTAAGTCAAAAAATCATGCATTAGATATGCATGCTCAATACAAATCTAAAAAATGTCAGTTATGTAGTCTGGTTTCAGTATTGATGTTCAATATTTACTTCGGCTTATCATTTATCCCCTCTCACTCAGTTTTATACAAGGACAAATATTCTCAAGGGTGAGTTATTGTAATACCGTAAAGTTTCCTAGATAATTTCATCCCAAGAATGTCTAGTATTATCTTCTAAATTAAATGATGTTTATTACATGAGGAATTAATAAGATTTTCGCATTTTTGTCATGTGGGAAATTCAGTAAGCTTTCCATCGATATAAGATTTTCCGAAAACCGATGACCAGGTAAGAAGTTATGACTAAAAGATATTTTGAGGGTAGTTGGGATGAAGACTTTCCTTTGATTGAGTTTGCATACAACAATAGCTATCATTCCAGTATTTGAATTGATCTATTTGAATATCTCTATGGTAGGAGGTGCTGATCTCCAATTGTTTTTTTCATGGTTAGTAAGGTCTCAGTTATAGGGCCCAACTTAGTATTCGATGCCTTAGATAAAGTCCAGTTGATTAGAGAAAGACTTTGAGCTGCTCATAGCCCACAGAAGTCTTATGCAGATGTCCGTAGAAAGCATCTCGAGTTTGAGATTAGTGAAAATGTCTATCTTAAGATCTCTCCCACGAAGGGAGTGGAGAGGTTCAGCAAGAAGGGAAAGCTCAGTCCCCGATATGTCGGTCCCTTCAAAATTATCAGTCGCTTCGGCAAGGTAGCTTTTGAGCTAGACTTCCCTTTGGATCTACCATCAATTCATCTAGTCTTCCATGTCTATTTGGTAAAGAAGTGTATAGGTGACTAAGCAGTTGTAGTCCCTATTTAGAGAATAGATGTTCAGAACAACCTCTCATATGAGGAGATTCCAGTAAAAATACTAGACTATCAAACTCGCAGACAAAAGAATAAAGAAATCCCTCTAGTCAAACTTCTTAGTCAGACTCAGTCTTTTGAGAGAGCTACTTGGGAAACAGAAGAAGGAAGGCATACTAATAATCCTCACCTCTTCCCCGGTAAATCAAATCTTTCTCAAGATAATAGTTCTCCTTAAGTTTTTTAGTTTTCATGTCCAGATTTCAGTTACGACTTGGTATCCGTCTCATGTTCAGAATTCCATTTTTACACTTGGTACTAATACCATTGTATATTCAGTCATATGTTAATGCATCAGATTATTCATGTGTTCATTCATCATACATGCATTCTCATTGTGAGAAACTCAGTTATCAAAAATCTCAGTCATGCGTTCATGTATCAGCTTAGTCATTAAATCATGCATCAGATATGCATGCTTAGTACAAATCTCAAGAATATTAGTTATGTAGTCTTGCTTCAATGTGTACTTTGGCTTGTCGTTTCTCACCACTCATTCAGTATTATTCAAGGACAAATTTTCTCAAGGAGGAGATATTGTAATACCCCAAAGTTTCCTAGCTAATTTCATCCTAAGAATGTCAAGTATTATCTTTTAAATTTAATGATGTTAATTCCATGAGGAATTTATAATATTTTTGCTTTTTGTCATGTGGGAAATTAAACAAGCTTTCCTTCAATATATGATTCACCCAAATGTGATAACCAGGTAAGAAGTTATGACTTGAAGATATGCTAAGGGTGCATGTGATTTCAAGGGTAGTTGGGATGACCCCTTACCTATTATTGAGTTTGCATACAAAAATAGCTATCATTATAATATTGGGATGGCTCCATTAGAAGCTCTCTATGGTATGTGGTGTAGATCTCCAATTAGTTGGTTCCAAGTTAGTGAGGCCTCAGTTATAGGGCCTGACTTAGTATTTGATGCCTTAGAGAAAGTACAGTTGATCAGAGAATGACTACGGGATGCTTAGAGCCGACATAAGTCTTATGTAGATGTTCCTAGAAAGGATATCCAGTTTGAGATTAGAGACTATGTCTATCTAAAGATCTCTCCCATGAAGGGAGTGAAGAGGTTCGGCAAGAAGGGAAAGCTCAGTCCCCATTATGTTGGTCCCTTCAAAATTCTGAGTGGCTTCGACAAGGTAGCTTATGAGCTCGAGTTGCCTACGGTTCTAGTCTCAGTTCATCAAGTCTTCCATGTGTCTTTTCTCAAGAAGTTTATTGGTGACTCAGCAATTATAGTCCCTACATATAGAATATATGTTCAAAACATCCTCTCTTATGAGGAGATTCCAGTCAAAATTCTAGACTATCAGACTCGCAGACTAAAGATCAAAGAAGTCCCTCTAGTTATAGTTTTTTGGCGGAATTAGTCTGTAGAGGGAGCTACTTTGGAAACATAAGAAGACATGCATACCAAGTACTCTCACCTCTTCCCCGCTAACTCAGATCCAACTCAAGATAATAGTTCTCATTTAGCTTTTCAGTTTTCATGTCCAGATTTTAGTTATCACTTGGTATCCGTCTCTTGTTCAGAATTCCATTCTTACACTTTGTACTAAGAACCATTGCTTATTCATTCATATGTTAATGCATCATATTATTTATCTATTCATGCATCATGCATGCATTCTCATTGTGAGAAACTCGATTATCAAAAATCTAAGTCATTTGTTCATGTATTAGCTCAGTCATAAAATCATGAATCAGATATGTATGCTCAGTACAAATCTTAGAAATGTCAATTATGTAGTCTTGTTTTAGTGTTCATGTTCAGTGTTTACTTCGGCTTATCATTTCTCCCATCTCAGTCAGTCTTGTTCGAGGACAAATGTTCTCAAGGGGGAGATATTGTAATACCCCAAAATTTCCTAGCTAATTTCATCACATGAATGTCTAGTATTATCTTCTAAATTGAATGATGTATTCCATGAGGAATTTATAAGATAAACATTTATTTCATGTAAGAAATTCAATAATCTTTCCATCGATCTAAGATTCGCCCAAATCAGATAACAAGGTAAGAAGTTATGACTAGAAGATACATTAAGGGCGTGTGCAATTGATTTCATGGGTAGTTGGGATGACCACTTGCCTTTGATTGAGTTTGCATACAACAATAGCTATCATTCGAGTATTCGGATTGCTCCATTCAAATCTTTCTATGGTAGGAGGTGCAGATCTCCAATTTTTTTGTTCGAAGTTAGTGAGGCCACAGTTATTGGGTCTGACCTAATATTTGATGCCTTAGAGAATGTTCAGTTGATCAGAGAAAGACTCTGTGATGCTCAGATCCAACAAAAGTCTTATGCAAATGTGTGTAGAAAAGATCTTGAGTTTGAGATTAGGGAATATGTCTATCTAAAGATCTCTCCCATGAAGGAAGTGATGTGGTTCGGAAAGAAGGGAAAGCTCAGTGCCCGATATGTCGGTCCCTTCAAAATTCTCAGTCGCTTAGGCAGGTAGCTTAGGAGCTCGACTTGCCTTCGGATCTAACCTCAATTCCTCCAATCTTCCATTTCTTTTTAATCAAGAAGTGTATAGGTGACTCAACCATTTTAGTCCTTTTTTAGAGCATAGATGTTCAGAACAGACTCTTTTATGAGGATATTCCAGTCAAAATTCTATACTATCAGACTCGCAGACTAAAGAACAAAGAAGTCCCTCTAGTAAAAGTTCTTTGGATGAATCAGTCTATAGAGGGAGTTACTTGGGAAACATAAGCAGACATGTATACCAAGTAACCTCATATTTCCCCCGCTAACTCAGATCTAGCTTAAAATAACAGTTCTCCTTAATCTTTTTAGTTTTCAGGTCCAGATTTAAGTTATGACTTAGTTTCCATCTCATGTTCAGAATTCCATTTTTACACTTGGTACTAAGTGCAATTGCATATTCAGTCATATGTTAATGGATCAGATTATTCATGTGTTCATGCATCAGACATGCATTTTCAATATGAGAAACTCATATATCTAAAATCTCAGTCATGTGTTCATTAATCAAATCAGTCATAAAATCATGCATCAGATATGCATGCTCAGTACAAATCTCATAAATGGAAGTTATGTAGTCTTATTTCAGTATTCATGTTTAGTTTGTACTATGGATTATTATTTCTCCCCTCTTAGTCAGTCCTATTCGAGGACAAATTATCTCAAGGGGGAATATTATAATACCTCAAAATTTCCTAGCTAATATCATCCCAAGAATGTCTAGTATTATCTTCTAAATTAAATGATGTGTATTCCATGAGGAATTTATATAAGCTTTTTTCATGTGGAATTTTATATAATCTTTCCATCGATATAAGATTCGCCCAAATCGGATAACCAGGTAAGAAGTTATTACTAGAAGATATTATAAGGGTGTGTGCAATTTATTTGAAGGGTATTTTGTATGAACACTTGCCTTTGATTGATTTTGCATACAACAATAGCTACCATTCCTGTATTCGGATGGACTTATTTGAAGCTCTATGTGGTAGGAGGTGCAGATCTCTAATTGGTTGGTTTGAAGTTATTGAGGCCTCAGTTATAGGGCCTGAATAAGTATTCGATGCCTTAGAGAAAGTACAGTTGGTCAGAGAAAGACTCTGTGCTGCTAGGAGCCGACAGAAGTCTTATGTAGATATTCGTAGAAAAGATCTTGATTTTAAGATTATTGACTATGTCTATCTAAATATGTCTCCCATAAAGTAGTGAAGAGGTTTGTTAGAAGGGAAAGCTCAGTCCCCGATATATCGGTGCCTTCAAAATTCTCAGTCGCTTTGGCAAGGTAGCTTATGAGCTCAACTTTTCTTCGGATCTAGCCTTAGTTCATCCAGTCTTCCATGTCTATTTTCTAAAGAATTGTATAGGTGACTCAGCATTTGTAGTCCCTATTTATAGCATAGATGTTCAGAACAGCCTCTCTTATGAGGATATTCCAGTCTAAATTCAAGACTGTCAGACTCACAGACTAAAGAACAAAGAAGTCCCTCTAGTTGAAGTTCTTTGGAGGAATCAGTCTGTAGAGGGAGCTACTTGGGAAACATAAGTAGACATACATCCCTACTACCCTCACCTCTTCCCGGTAAATCAGATCTAGCTCAAGATAATAGTTCTACTTATGCTTTTCAGTTTTTATGTCCTAATTTTAGTTACGACTTGGTATTCGTCTCATGTTCAAAATTCCATTTTTACATTTGGTACTAAGTACCATTGCATATTTTTTCATATGTTAATGCATCAGATTATTCATGTGTTCATGCATCAGATATGTATTCTCATCGGAAGAAACTAAATTATTAGAAATCTCAGTCATGTGTTCATGTATCATCTCAGTCATAAAATCATGCATCAAATATGCATTTTCAGTACATATCTCAGAAATGTCAGTTATGTAGTCTTGTTTCAGTGTTCATTTTTAGTGTGTACTTTATCTTATCATTTCTCCCCTCTCATTCAGTCTTATTCGAGGACAAATGTTTGAAGGGGGAGATATTGTAATAACCCAAAGTTTCCTAGGTAATTTCATCCCAAGAATTTCTTGTATTATCTTCTAAATATAATGTCGTTTTATCCATGTGTATTTTATAAGATTTTCACTTTTTGTCATGTGGGAAATTATATTAGCTTTCCATCGATATAAGTTTCACCCAAATTCGACAACCAGGTAAGAAGTTATGACTAGAAGATATTCTAAGGGTGTGTCCGATTGATTTCAGGGGTAGTTGGGACGACCACTTTGCTTTTGATTGATTTTGCATACAACAAGATCTATCATTCCAGTATTTGGATGGCTTTATTCTAATCTCTCTTTGGTAGGAGGTGCAGATCTCTAATTGGTTGGTTCGAAGTTAGTGAGTCCTCAGTTATAAGGCCTTACTTAGTATTCAATGTCGTTGATAAAGTCCAGTTTATTAGAGAAAGACTTCGGGCTGCTCGGAACCGACAAAAGTCTTATGCAGATGTGTGTACAAAGTATCTCAAGTTTGAGATTATTGACTATTTCTATCTACAGATCTCTCCCATCAAAGGAGTGAAGATGTATGGCAAAAAGGTAAAGCTTAGACCCCGATATGTCGGTCCCTTCAAAATTCTCAATCGCTTTGGCAAGGTAGCTTATGTGTTGGACTTGCCTTCGGTCTAGCCTCAGTTCATCCAGTCTTCCATGTCTCTTTGATCAAGAAGTGTATAGGTGACTCAGCAGTTATAGTCCCTATTTAGAGCCTAGATGTTCAGAACAACCTCTCTTATGAGGAGATTCCAGTCAAAATTCAAGTGTATAAGAATCGCAGACAAAAGAACAAAGAAGCCCCTCTAGTTAAAGTTCTTTGGCGGAATTAGTATTTAGAGGGAGCTACTTGGGAAAGATAAGCAGACATACATATCGACTACCCTCACCTCTTCCCCTCTAACTCAGACCTAGCTCAAGATAATGGTTCTCCTTAGGCTTTTCTATTTTCATGTCCAGATGTCATTTATGAGTTGGTATTCGTCTCATGTTTAGAATACCTTTTTTAGACTTGGTACTAAGTACCATTACATATTTAGTCATATGTTAATGCATCAGATTATTCGTGTGTTCATGCATAAGACATGCATTCTCATTATGAGAAACTCAGTTATCAAAAATCTCAGTAATGTGTTTATGTATCAGCTCAGTCATAAAATTATTTATCAGATATGCATACTTAGTATATATCTAGTAAATGTCAGTTATGCAGTCTTGTTTCAGTATTCATTTTTAGTGTGTTCTTTGGCTAATCGTTTCACCCCTCTCAGTCATTCTTATTCGAGGACAAATGTTCTCAAAGGGGAGATATTATAATTCCACATAGTTTCCTAGATAATTTCATCCCAAGAATTAGTATCTTCTCAATTTAAATATGTCTATTCAATGAGGAATTTATAAGAATTTCACTTTTAGTCTTGTGTGAAATTATATAAGCTTTCAAACAATATAATATTCACCCAAATCTGATAACCAGGTAAGAAGTTATGACTAGAAGATATTCTAAGGGCGTGTGCAATTGATTTCAAGGGTAGTTGGGATGACAACATGCCTTTGATTGAGTTTGCAAACAACAATAGGTATCATTCAAGTATTCGGATAGATCTATTTGAAGCTATCTATGGTAGGAGGTGCAGATCTCTAATTGGTTGTTTTAAAGTTAGTTAGGCCTCAGTTATAGGGCCTGACTTAGTATTCGATGCCTAATAGAAAGTCCAGTTGATCAGAGAAAGATTGCATGCTACTCGGAGCTGACAGAAGTCTTATGCAGATATACATAGAAAGGATCTCGAGTTCCATATTATTAACTATTTCTATCTAAAAATCTCTCCCATAAAGTATTAAAGAGGTTTGGCAGGAAGAGAAAGATTAGTCCCCGATATGTCGTTCCCTTCAAAATTCTCAGTCGTTTCGGTAAGGTAGATTATGAGCTCGACTTTTCTTCGGATATAGCCTTAGTTCATCCGGTCTTCCATGTCTCTTTTCTCAAGAAGTGTATAGGTGACTCAGTAGTTGTAGTCCCTAATTAGAGCATAGATGTTCAGAACAACCTCTCTTATGAGGAGATTCCAGTCAAAATTCAAGACTGTCAGACTCGCAAACTAAAGAACAAAGAAGTTCCTCTAGTCAAAGTTCTTTGGAAAAATCAGTCTATAGAGGGAGATACTTGGGAACCATAAGCAGACATGCGTACTAAATACCCTAACCACTTCCCCGCCAACGGAGATCTAGCTCAAGATAACAATTTTACTGAAGCTTTTCAGTTTTCATGTCCAGATTTCAGTTACGAATTGGTATTCGTCTCATATTCAGAATTACATTTTTACACTTGGTACTAAGTAACATTGCATATTTTGTCATATGTTAATACATCATATTATTCATGTGTTCATGCATCAGACATGCATTCTTATTGTAAGAAACTCAATTATTAGAAATCTCAGTCATGTGTTCATGTATTAACTCAGTCATAAAATCATGCATCAGATATGCTTTCTCAGTACATATCTCAGAAATGTCAGTTATGTAGTCTTATTTAAGTATTCATTTTCAGTGTGTACTTCTTCTTATCATTTTTCCCCTCTCAGTCAGTCTTATTCAAGGACAAATGTTCTCAAGGGGAAGATATTGTAATACCTCAAAGTTTCCTAGCTAATTTCATCCCAAGAATGTCTTGTATTATCTTCTAAATAGAATGTTGTTTATTCTATGTGGAATTTATAAGATTTTCACTTTTTGTTATGTGTGAAATTATATAATATTTCCATCGATATAAGATTCACCCAAATCCAATAACTAGGTAAGAAGTTATGACTAGAAGATATTCTAAGGGCGTGAGAAATTTATTCAAGGGCAGTTGGGATGACCACTTGCCATTGATTGATTTTGCATACAGCAATAACTATCATTCCAGTATTCGGATAGCTCCATTCGAAGCTCTCTATGGTAGGACGTACATATCTCTAATTTGTAGGTTCAAATTTAGTGAGGCCTCAGTTATAAGGCCTGACTTAGTATTCGATGCCTTAGAGAAAGTCCAGTTGATTAGAGAAAGACACTGGTCTGCTCGGTGCCGACAGAAGTCTTATGTAGATGTGCGTAGAAAGGATCTCTAGTTTAAGATTATTGACTATGTCTATATAAGGATCTCTCCCATGAAGGGAGTAAAGATGTTTGGAAATATGGTATAGATATCTCCTGTGAAGGTATACAAGATCTCTCCTATGTTAGACATCGTTATGTCGGTCCCTTCAAAATTCTCAGTCGCTTCGGCAAGGTAGCTTATGAGATCGACATGCCTTAGGATCTAGCCTCAGTTCATCCAGTCTTCCATATATCTTTGATAAATAAGTGTATAGGTGACTCAGCAGTTGTATTCCCTATTTAGAGCATAGATGTTCAGAACAACCTCTATTATGAGGAGATTCCAGTAAAAATTCAAGTCTATCCGAATCGCAGAATAAAGAACTAAGAAGTCCCTCTAGTCAAAGTTATTGGGGAGAATCAGTCTTTAGAGGGAGATACTTGGGAAAAATAAGCAGACATGCATACCAAGTACCCTGACCTCTTCCCCGCTAACTCAGACCTAGCTCAATATAACAGTTCTTCTTAAGCTTTTCAGTTTTCATATCCAGATTTTAGTTACGACTTGGTATTCATCACATCATCAGAATTCCATTTTTACACGTGGTACTAAGTGCCATTGCAAATTTGTCATATGTTAATGCATCGCATTATTCATGTGTTCATGCATCAGACATGCATTCTCATTGTAAGAAACTCAATTATCAGAAATCCTAGTCATGTGTTTATGTATCAGCTCAGACAGTAAATCATGCATCAGATATGCATACTCAATATATATCTTAGAAATGTCAGTTATGTAGTCTTGTTTCAGTATTCATTTTCAATGTGTACTTCATCTTATCGTTTCTCCCCTCTTTGTCAGTCTTATTCGAGGACAAACGTTCTCAAGGGGGAGATTTGTAATACCCCAATGTTTCCTAGCTAATTTTATCCCAAGAATTTCTTGTATTATCTTCTAAATAGAATGTTGTTTATTCCATGTGGAATTTATAAGATTTTCACTTTTTATCATTTGGGATTTTATATAAGCTTTCCATCGATGTAAGATTCACCCAAATCTAACAACTAGGTAAGAAGTTATGACTAGAAGATATTCTAAGGGCGTGTGCAATTGATTTCAAGGGTAGTTGGGATGACCGCTTGCCTTTGATTGAGTTTGCATACAATAATAGCTATCATTCAAGTATTTGGATGGCTCCATTCGAAGCTCTCTATGGTAGGAGGTGCAAATCTCCAATTGGTTTGTTCAAAGTTAGTGTGGCCTCAGTTATAGGGCCTGACTTAGTATTTGATGCCTTAGAAAAAGTCCAGTGAATAAGAGAAAGACTCCGGGCTGCTCAGAGCCGACAAAAGTTTTATGCAGATGAAAGACTCTCGAGTTCAAAATTAACGACTATCTCTAACTAAATATCTCTCCCATGAAGGGAGTAAAGAGGTTCAGTAAGATGGGAAAGGCCAGTCCACGATATGTCGGTCCTTTCAAAATTCTCAGTCGCTTCGGAAAGGTAGCTTATGAGCTCCACTTTCCTTCGGATCTCGCATCAGTTTATCCAGTCTTCCATGTCTCTTCGCTCAAGAAGTATATAGGTAACTCAGAAGTTGTAGTCCCTATTTAGAGCATAGATGTTCAAAACAACCTCTCTTATGAGGATATTCCAGTCAAAATTCTAGACTATCAAGACTCGCAGACTAAATAACAAAAAAGTCCCTCTAGTCAAAGTTCTTTGGTGGAATCGGTCTGTAGACGGAGCTACATGGGAAACATAAGAAGACACGCGCACGAAGTACCCTCACCTATTACCCTCTTACTCAGATCTAGCTGAAGATAACAGTTCTTCTTAAGTTTTTCAGTTTTCACGTCCAAATTTCATTTACAACTTGGTATTCATCTCATGTTCAGAATTCAATTTTTACACTTGTTACTATGTACCATTTTATATTTAGTCTTATTTAATGCATTAGATTATTCATGTGTTCATGCATCAGACATGCATTCTCATTGTGAGAAACTCCGTTATCAGAAATCTAAGTCATGTGTTCATGTATCAGCTCAGTCATAAAATCATGCATCAGATATGCATAATCTTTATATATCTAAGAAATGTCAGTTATGTAGTCATGTCTCCATATTTATTTTCAGTGGGTACTTCGGCAAATCATTTCACCACAAAGTTTCCTGGCTAATTTCATCCTAAGAATGTCTAGTATTATCTTCTAAATTTATTGATGTTCATTCAATAAGGAATTTATAGCATTTTCACTCTTTGTCTTGTGTGAAATTATATAAGCTTTCCATCGATATATGATTCACCCAAATCTGATAACCAGGTAAGAAGTTATGACTAGAATATTTTCTAAGGGAGTGTACAATTGATTTCAAGGGTTGTTGGGATGATAACTTGCCTTTGATTGAGTTTGAATACAACAATAGCTATCATTCCAGTATTCGGATGGATCCATTTGAAGCTCTCTATGGTAGGAGGTGCATATCTCTAATTGGTTGTTTTAAAGTTCGTGAGGACTCAGTTATAGGGCCTGACTTAGTATTCGATGCCTTAGAGAAAGTCCAGTTGATCAAAGAAAGACTCCATGCTTCTCAGAGCCTACAGAAGTCTTATGCAGATATATGTAGAAAGGATGTCGAGTTCAAGATTATTGACTACGTCTATCTAAAGATCTCTTCCATAAAGTAGTGAAGAGGTTTGCCAAGAAGGGAAAGCTCAGTCCCCGATATATCGGTCACTTCAAAATTCTCAATCGCTTCCGCAAGGTAGCTTATGAGCTCGACTTGCCTTTGGATCTAGCCTCAGTTCATCTATTCTTCCATGTCTCTTTGATAAATAAATATATAGGTGACTCAGCAGTTGTAGTCCGAATTTAGAGCATAGATATTCAGAACAACCTCTCTTATGAGGAGATTCTAGTAAAAATTCAAGTCTATCAGAATTGCAGACTAAAGAACAAAGAAGTCCCTCTAGTCAATGTTCATTGGAAGAATCAGTCTTCAGAGGGAGATACTTGGGAAAAATAAGTAGACATGCGTACCAAGTACCCTGATCTCTTCCCCGATAACTCAGACCGAGCTCAAGATAACAGTTCTCCTTAAGCTTTTCAGTTTTCATGTCAATATTTCAGTTACGACTTGGTTTTCATCGCATGTTCAGAATTCCATTTTTACACTTGGTACTAAGTGCCATTTCAAATTTTGTCATATGTTAATGTATACTATTATTCATGTGTTCATGCATCAGACATGCATTCTCATTATAAGAAACTCAATTATCAGAAATCTCAGTCATGTGTTTATATATCAGCTCAGTCATAAAATCATTCATTAGATATGCATACTCAGTACATATCTCAGAAATATCAGTTATGTAGTCTTATTTTAGTATTCATTTTCAGTGTGTACTTCGTAATCGTTTCTCCCCTCTTATTCTGTCTTATTCTAGGACAAATGTTCTCAAGGGGGAGATATTGTAATACCCCAAAGTTTCCTAGCTAATTTTAGCCTAAAAATGTCTTGTATTAACTTCTAAATAGAATGTTGTTTAATCCATGTGGAATTTATAAGATTAAATTTTTGTCATGTGGGAAATTATATAAGCTTTCCATCGATATAAGATTTAACTAAATCTGACAACCAGGTAAGAAGTTATGACTAGAAAATATTCTAAGGGTGTGTGCAATTGATTTCAAGGGTAGTTGGGATGACCACTTGCCTTTGATTGAGTTTGCATACAACAATAGCTATAATTCAAGTATTTGGATGGCTCCATTCGAAGATCTCTATGGTAGGAGGTGCAAATCTCAAATTGGTTGGTTCAAAGTTAGTGAGGCCTCAGTTATAAGGCCTGACTTAGTATTTGATGCCTTAGAAAAAGTCCAGTTAATCAGAGAAAGACTCTGGGCTGCTCAGAGGCGACAAAAGTTTTAAGTTGATGAAAGATTCTCGAGTTCAAAATTAACGACTATCTCTATCTAAATTTCTAAATTTCTCTCCCATGAAGGGATTAAAGAGGTTCAACAAGATGGGAAAGGTCAGTCCACGATATGTTGGTCCCTTTAAAATTCTCAGTCGCTTAGGGAAAGTAACTTATGAGCTCGACTTGCCTTCAGATCTTGCATCAATTCATCCAGTCTTCCATTTCGCTTTGCTCAAGAAATAAATAGGTGACTAAGAAGTTGTAGTCCCTATTTAGAGCATATATGTTCAAAGCATCCTCTCTTATGAGGAGATTCCAGACAAAATTCTAGACTATTAAGACTCGCAGACTAAATAACAAAAAAGTCCCTCTAGTCAAAGTTCTTTGGTGGAATCGGTCTATAGAGGGAGCTACATGGGAAACATAAGAAGACACGTGTATGAAGTACCCTCTCCTATTCCATTCTTACTCCGATCTAGCTCAAGATAATAGTTCTCCTTATGCTTTTCAATTGTTATGTCAAGATTTTAGTTAAGACTTGGTATTCGTCTCATGTTCAGAAGTCCATTTTTACATATTATACTAATACCATTGCATATTCACTCATGTGTTAATGCATCAGATAATTTATATGTTCATGCATCAGACATGCATTCTCATTGTGAGAAACTAAGTTATCAGAAATCTAAGTAATGTGTTCATGTAATAGCTCAGTCATAAAATCATGCATCAGATATGCATGCTCAGTATGAATCATAGAAATTTCAGTAATGTTGTCTTGTTTCAGTATTAAAGTTTTGTGTGTACTTCGGCTTATCGTTTCTCCCCTCTCAGTCAATCATATTCGAGGACAAATATTCTCAAGGGGGAGATATTGTAATACGCCAAAGTTTCCTAGCTAATTTCATCCCCAAAATGTCTAGTATTATATTCTAAATTGAATGATATCGATTCCATAAAGAATTTATAGGATTTTCACTATTTCTAATCTGGGAAATTCAATAAGCTTTCCATCGATATAAGATTCGACCAAATTCGATAACCAATTAAGAAGTTATGACTAGAAGATATGTTAAGGTCGTGTCCAATTGATTTCAAGGGTAGTTGGGATGACCACTTTCCTTTGATTGAGTTTCCATACAACAATAACTATCATTCCAGTATTCGGATGGCTCCATTATAAGCTTTTTATAGTAGGACGTGCCGATCTCTAATTGGTTGGTTCAAATTTTGTGAGGCATCAAATATAAGGCCTAACTTAGTATTTGATGCCTTAGAGAAAGTCCAGTTTATCAGAAAAAGACTCTGGGCTTCTCAAAGCTGACAGAAGTCTTATGCAGATGCGTGTAGAAGGGATATAGAGAACAAGATTAGTGACTATGTCCAGGAGTGATGATGTTCGGCAAGAAGTGAAAGCTCAGTCCCCGATAGGTCGGTCCCTTCAAAATTCTCAGTCTCTTCGCCAAGGTAGCTTATGACCTTGAATTGCCTTTGGATCTAGCCTCAGTTCATCCAGTCTTCCATGTCTCTTTGCTCAAGAAGTGTATAGGTGACTCAACAATTGTAGTCCTTATTTAGAGCATAGATGTTCAGAACAACCTCTCTTATGAGGAGATTCAATTTAAAATTCTAGACTATCATACTTGCAGACTGAGGAAAAAAGAAGTCCCTATTGTCAAAGTTGTTTTGAAAAATTAGTCTGTTGAGGGAGATACTTGGGAAACATAAGCATACATACATGCCATGTATCCTCACCTCTTCCCCGCTAACTCATATCTAGCTCAAGATAATAGTTCTCCTTATGTTTTTCAGTTTTTATGTTCATATTTCAGTTATGACTTGGTATCTTTCTGATGTTCTGAATTCCATTTTTACACTTTGTACAAAGTACCATTGCATACATAGTTATGTGTTATTGCGTAATATTATTCACGTTTTCATGAATCAAACATGCATTCTCATTGTGATAAACTCAGTTATCAGAAATCTCAATAATGTGTTCATGTATCATCTTAGTCATAAAATAATGCATCAGATATGCATGTTCAATACAAAACTCAAAAATTTTAGTTATGTAGTCTTGTTTAAGTATTCATGTTCAGTGTATACTTTATGTTATCGATTTTCCCCTCTCAGTCAGTCTTATTCATGGACAAATATTCTCAAGAGGGAGATATTATAATACCCGAAAGTTTCCTAGCTAATTACATCCTAATAATGTCTAGTATTATCTTCTAATTTGAATGATGTTTATTCCATGAGGAATTTATATGATTTTCATCGATATAAGATTTGCCAAAATCCGATAACCTAGTAAGAAGATTTGACTAGAAGATATGCTAAAGGCATGTAAAATTGGTTTCTAGAGTAGATGGAATGACCACATACCTTTGATTGAGTTTCCATACAACAATAGCTATCATTCCAGTATTCAGATGGCTCTATTAGAAGCTCTTTATAGTAGGAGGTGCAGATATCCAATTGGTTGGTTCAAAGTTTGTGAGGCATCAATTATATGGCGTAACTTAGTATTTGATGCCTTAGAGAAAATCTAGTTTGTCAGAGAAAGACTCTGGACTTCTCAGAGATGACAGAAGTCTTTGCAGATGTGTGTAGAAGGGATATAGAGTTCAAGATTAGTGGCTATGTCCAGGAGTGAGGACGTTCATCAAGAAGGGAAAACTCAGTCCCCGATATGTCGGTCCCTTCAAAATTCTTAGTCTCTTCGGTAAGGTAGCTTATGAGCTTGAATTGCCTTCGTATCTAGCCTCAGTTCATCCAGTCTTCCATGTCTCTTTGTTGAAGAAGTTTATAGGTGACTCGGTAATTGTAGTCCTTATTTAGATCATAGATGTTCAGAACAACCTCTCTTATGAGGAGATTCCATTTAAAATTCTAGACTATCAGACTTGCAGACTGAGGAACAAAGAAGTCCCTATTGTCAAAGTTGTTTTGAAAAATTAGTCTGTTGAGGGAGATACTTGGGAAACATAAGAAGACATACGTGAAAAGTATCCTCACCTCTTCCCCGTTAACTCATATCTAGCTCAAGATAACTGTTCTCCTTAAGTTTTTCGGTTTTCATGTCCAGATTTCAGTTATGACTTGGTATCCTTCTCATGTTCAGAATTCCATTTTTGCACTTTGTACAAAGTACCATTGCATATTTAGTCATGTGTTAATGTGTCATATTATTCATGTTTTCATGAATCAGACACGCATTCTCATTGTGATAAACTCAGTTATCAGAAATCTCAATAATGTGTTCATGTATCAGCTTAGTCATAAAATGATGCATCAGATATGCATCCTTAATACAAAACTCAAAAATTTTAGTTATGTAGTCTTGTTTAAGTATTCATGTTCAGTTTGTACTTTATCTAATCGATTCTCCCCTCTCAGTCAGTCTTATTCGAGGACAAACATTCTCAAGGGGGAGATATTGTAATACCCCTAAGTTTCCTAGCTAATTTAATCCAAAGAATGTCTAGTATTATCTTCTAATTTGAATGATGTTTATTCCATGTGAAATTTATAAGATTTTCAACGATATAAGATTTGCCAAATTCCAATAAACTAGTAAGAAGTTTTGCAAGAAAATACGCCAAGGGCGTGTGAAATTTGTTTCAAGGGTAGTTGGAATGACCACTTTCCTTTGATTGAGTTTGCATACAACAATAGCTATCATTCCAGTATACGGATGGCTCCATTATAAGCTCTTTATAGTAGAAGGTGCAGATCTCCAATTGGTTGGTTAAATGTTTGTGAGGCATAAGTTATAGGGTCTAACTTAGTATTCGATGCCTTAGAAAAAGTCTAGTGGATTAGAGAAAGACTCCGGGTTGCTCAAAGATGACAGAAGTCTTGTGCAGATGTGCATAGAAAGGATCTCGAGTTCGATATTAGTGACTATGTCTATCTAAAGATCACTCCCATGAAGGGAATGAAGTGTTTGGGAAAGAAGGCCAAGCTCAATCCCCGATATGTCAGTCCCTTCAAAATTCTCAATCGTTTCATCAAGGTAACTTATGAGCTCGAAATTCTTTCGAATATAACCTTAGTTCATCCAGTCTTCCATGTCTCTTTTCTCAAGAAGTATATAGGTAACTCAGCAGTTATAGTCCCTATTTAGAGCATATATGTTTAGAACAACCTCTCTAATGAGGAGATTCTAGTCAAAATTCTAGACTATAAGACTCGCAGACTAAAAAACACAGAAGACCCTCTAGTCAAAGATATTTGGCGGAATCATTCCATAAAGGGAGCTACTTGTTAACCATAAGAAAGCATGCGTACCATGTATCTGCACCTCTTCCCCGCTAACTCAAATCTAGCTTAAGATAACAGTTTTCCTTACGCTTTTCAGTTTTTATGTCAAGATTTTAGTTACGACTTGGTATCCGTATGATGTTCAGAATTCCATATTTACACTTTGTTCTAAGTACCATTGCATATTGAGTCATGTGTTAATCCATTAGATTATTCATGTGTTCATTCATATGTCATGCATTCTCATTGTGAGATACTCAGTTATCAAAAATCTCAGTCATATGTTCATGTATCAGCATAGTAATAAAATCATGCATCATATCTGCATGATCAGTAAAAATCTAAAAAATGTCATTTATGTAGTCATGTTTCAGTATTCATGTTTAGTGGGTACTTCAGCATATCGTTTCTCTCCTCTCA
Organism: Capsicum pubescens; assembly: GCA_030864215.1. Lineage (NCBI taxonomy): Eukaryota > Viridiplantae > Streptophyta > Magnoliopsida > Solanales > Solanaceae > Capsicum > Capsicum pubescens. The sequence goes on from CM061546.1 coordinate 225,717,111, forward strand.
GTCAGTCTTATTCGAGGACAAATGTTCTCAAGGGTGATATATTGTAATACCCCAAAGTTTCCAAGCTAATTTTATCCCAAGAATGTCTATTATTATCTTCTAAATTTAATGGGTTTTATTCCATGAGGTATTTATAAGACTTTCACTTTTTTGCATATGAGAAATTAAATAAACTTTCCATTGATATAAGATTCGCACAAATCCGATAACCAGGTAAAAAGTTATGACTACAAGATATTCTAATGGCGTGTGCAATTGATTTCAAGGGTAGTTCGGATGACCACTTGATTTTGATTGAGTTCTCATTCAATAATAGCTATCATTGCAGTATTGGAATGGCTCCATTCAAAGCTCTCAATGGTAGGAGGTGAATATCTCCAATTGGTTGGTTCGAAGTTAGTGAGGCCTCAGTTATAGAAACAATCTTAAGTTTGAGATTAGTAACTATGTATATCTAAATATCTTTCCATAAAGGGAGTGATGAGGTTCGGCAAGAAGTTACTTTTTTCATGTGGGAGATTTAATAAGCTTTCCATTGATATAAGATCCGCCCAAATCTGATAGACAGGTAAGAAGTTATGACTAGAAGATATTCTAAGGTCGTGTGCAATTGATTTCAAGAGTAGTTGGGATTACCAATTGACTTTGATTGTGTTTGCATACAACAATAGCTATAATTCTAGTAATCATATGGTTCCATTCGAACCTCTCTATGGTAGGAGGTGAAGATTTCCAATTGGTTGGTTTGAAAATAGTGAGGCCTTAGTTATAGGGCCTGACTTAGTATTCGATGCCTTAGAGAATGTCTAATTGATCAGAAAAGGACTCCGGATTATGTGCGTAGAAAGGATCTTGATTTCGAGATTAGTGATTATGTATATCTAATGATCTCTCCCATGAAGGGAGTGACGAGTTTGAGAACGAAGGGCAATCTCAATCCCCGATATGTCAGTCCCTTCAAAATTCTCAATCGTTTCATCAAGGTAGCTTATGAGCTCGAAATTCCTTCGAATATAACCTTAGTTCATCCAGTCATCCATGTCTCTTTTCTCAAGAAGTATATAGGTAACTCAGCAGTTATTGTCCCTATTTAGAGCATAGATGTTTAGAACAGCCTCTCTAATGAGGAGATTCCAGTCAAAATTCTAGACTATAAGCCTCGCAGACTAAAGAACAAAGAAGTCCCTCTAGTCAAAGTTCTTTGGCGAAATCAGTCCATAAAGGGAGCTACTTGTTAACCATAAGAAAGCATGCGTACTAAGTATCCTCACCTCTTCCCCGCTAACTCAAATCTAGCTTAAGATAACTGCTTTCTTTACTCTTTTCAGTTTTTATGTCAAGATTTCATTTACGACTTGGTATCCGTATGCTGTTCAGAATTCCATATTTACACTTTGTTCTAAGTACCATTGCATATTGATTCAGGTGTTAATCCATTAGATTATTCATGTGTTCATTCATCAGTTATGAATTCTCATTGTGAGAAACTCAGTTATCAGAAATCTCAGTCATGTGTTCATGTATCAGCGTAGTTATAAAATCATGCATCATATATGCATGCTCAGTAAAAATATAAAAAATATCATTTATGTAGTCATGTTTCAGTATTCATGTTTAGTGGGTACTTCAGCATATCGTTTCTCGCCTCTCAGTCAGTCTTATTCGAGGACAAATGTTCTCAAGGGTGATATATTGTAATACCCAAAAGTTTCCTAGCTAAGTTCATCCCAAGAATGTCTATTATTATCTTCTAAATTTAATGGGTTTTATTCCATGAGGTATTTATAAGATTTTCACTTTTTTGCATATGGGAAATTAATAAACTTTCCATTGATATAAGATTCGCACAAAGCCGATAACCAGGTAAAAAGTTATGACTACAAGATATGCTAAGGGCGTGTGCAATTGATTTCAAAGGTAGTTAGGATGACCACTTGATTTTGATTGAGTTCGCATACAATAATAGCTATAATTTAAGTATTCGAATGGCTCCATTCAAAGCTCTCAATGGTAGGAGGTGAATATCTCCAATTGGTTTGGTCAAAGTTAGTGAGGCCTTAGTTATAGAAACAATCTCTAGTTTGAGATTAGTAACTAAGTATATCTAAAGATCTTTCCACGAAGGGAGTGACGAGGTTTGGCAAGAACGGAAAGCTCAGTCCCCAATATATCGGTCTCTTCAAAATTTTCAGTCGCTTCGGCAAGGTAGCTTATGAGTTTGAATTGCCTTCGAATCTAACCTCAGTTCATCCAGTATTTCATGTCTCTTTACCCAAGAGGATTATAGGTGACTCAACAATTGTAGTCCCTATTTAGAGCATAGATTATCAGAACAGCCTCTCTTATAAGAAGATTCTAGTAAAAATTCTAGACTATCAGAATCAGTCCGTTGATGGAGCTACTTGGGAAACTGAAGTAGACATGCATACTAAGTATCCTGACCTCTTCCCTCCTAACTCTGCTCTAGCTCAAGATAACAGTTCTCCTTAAGCTTTTCGGTTTTCATGTCCAGATTTCGGTTACGACTTGGTATCCGTCTCATGTTCAGAATTCCATTTTTACAATTGGTACTAAGTACCATTGCATATTTAGTCATTTGTTAATGCATCATAATGTTCATGTTCTCATGCATTAGATATTCATTCTCATTATGATAAACTTAGTTATTATAAATCTCAGTCATGTGTTCATGTATCAGCTAAGTCATAAAATCATGTATCTGATATGCATGCTCAGTACAAATCCCATAAATGTCAGTTTTGTAGCCTTGCTTTAGTATTCATGTTCAGTGTGTACTTTGGCTTATAATTTCTCCCCTGTCAGTCATTCTTATTCGAGGATAAATGTTCTTAAAGGGAAGATATTATAATATCCCAAAGATTCCTTGCTAATTTGACACCAAGAATGTCTAGTATTTTGTTCTAGATTGAATGAGGTTTATTCTATGAGAAATTTATACGATTTTCACTTTTTTTCATGTGGGAGATTTAATAAGCTTTCCATTGATATAAGATTCGCCCAAATCTGATAAACAGGTAAGAAGTTATGACTAGAAGATATGCTAAGGGCGTGTGCAATTGATTTCAAGGGTAGTTGGGATGACCAATTGATTTTGATTGAGTTCGCATACAATAATAGCTATCATTGCAGTATTCGAATGGCTCCATTCAAAGCTCTCAATGGTAGGAGGTGAATATCTCCAATTGGTTGGTTGGAAGTTAGTGTGGCCTCACTTATAGAAACAATCTCGAGTTTGAGATTAGTAAATAAGTATATCTAAAGATCTTTCCATGAAGGGAGTGACGAGGTTCGGCAAGAAGGGAAACCTCAGTCCCCAATATATCGGTCTCTTCAAAATTTTCAGTCGCTTCGGCAAGGTAGCTTATGAGTTCGAATTGCCATCGAATCTAACCTCAGTTCATCCATTATTTCATGTCTCTTTACTCAAGAGGATTATAGGTGACTCAACAATTGTAGTCCCTATTTAGAGAATCGGTGATCAGAACAGCCTCTCTTATAAGAAGATTCTAGTAAAAATTCTAGACTATCAGAATCAGTCCGTTGATGGAGCTACTTGGGAAACTGAAGTAGACATGCATACTAAGTATCCTGACCTCTTCCCTCCTAACTCTGATCTAGCTCAAGATAACTGTTCTCCTTAAGCTTTTCGGTTTTCATGTCCAGATTTTAGTTACGACTTGGTATCCGTCTCATGTTCAGAATTCCATTTTTGCACTTGGTACTAAGTACCATTGCATATTTAGTCATTTGTTAATTCATCATAATATTCATGTTCTCATGCATTAGATATTCATTCTCATTGTGATAAACTTAGTTATTATAAATCTCAGTCATGTGTTCATGTATCAGCTAAGTCATAAAATCATGTATCTTATATGCATGCTCAGTACAAATCCCATAAATGTCAGTTGTGTAGCCTTGTTTTAGTATTCATGTTCAGTGTGTACTTTGTCTTATTATTTCTCCCATCTCAGTTATTCTTATTCAAGGATAAATGTTCTTGATGGGAAGATATTATAATATCCCAAAGTTCCTTGCTAATCTAACCCCAAGAATGTCTAGTATTATGTTCTAGATTGAATGAGGTTTATTCCATGAGAAATTTATAAGATTTTCACTTTTTGTCATGTGGGATATTTAATAAGTTTTCCATTGATATAAGATTCGCCCAAATCTGATAAACAGGTAAGAAGTTATGACTAGAAGATATGCTAAGGACGTGTGCAATTGATTTCAAGGGTAGTTGGGATGACCACTTGACTTTGATTGAGTTTGCATACAACAATAGCTATAATTCTAGTAACCATATGGCTCCATTCGAACCTCTCAATGATAGGAGGTGAAGATATCCAATTGGTTGGTTTGAAAATAGTGAGGCCTTAGTTATAGGGCCTGACTTAGTATTCGATGCCTTAGAGAATGTCCAGTTGATCAGAAAAAGACTCCGGGCTGCTCAGAGCCGACAAAATTCTTCTTTAGATGTGCGTAGAAAGGATCTTGATTTCGAGATTAGTGATTATGTATATCTAAAGATCTCTCCCATGAAGGGAGTGACGAGTTTGAGAACGAAGGGCAAGCTCAATCCCCGATATGTCAGTCCCTTCAACATTCTCAATCGTTTCATCAAGGTAGCTTATGAGCTCGAAATTCCTTCGAATATAACCTTAGTTCATCCAGTCATCCATGTCTCTTTTCTCAAGAAGTATATAGGTAACTCAGCAGTTATTGTCCCTATTTAGAGCATATATGTTTAGAACAGCCTCTCTAATGAGGAGATTCCAGTCAAAATTCTAGACTATAAGCCTCACAGACTAAAGAACAAAGAAGTCCCTCTAGTCAAAGTTCATTGGCGAAATCAGTCCATAAAGGGAGCTACTTGTTAACCATAAGAAAGCATGCGTACTAAGTATCCTCACCTCTTCCCCGCTAACTCAAACCTAGCTTAAGATAACTGCTTTCTTTACTCTTTTCATTTTTTATGTCAAGATTTCATTTACGACTTGGTATCCGTATGATGTTCAGAATTCCATATTTACACTTTGTTCTAAGTACCATTGCATATTGATTCAGGTGTTAATCCATTAGATTATTCATGTGTTCATTCATCAGTTATGCATTCTCATTGTGAGAAACTCAGTTATCAGAAATCTCAGTCATGTGTTCATGTATCAGCGTAGTTATAAAATCATGCATCATATATGCATGCTCAGTAAAAATATAAAAAATATCATTTATGTAGTCATGTTTCAGTATTCATGTTTAGTGGGTACTTCAGCATATCGTTTCTCGCCTCTCAGTCAGTCTTATTCGAGGACAAATGTTCTCAAGGGTGATATATTGTAATACCCAAAAGTTTCCTAGCTAAGTTCATCCCAAGAATGTCTATTATTATCTTCTAAATTTAATGGGTTTTATTCCATGAGGTATTTATAAGATTTTCACTTTTTTGCATATGGGAAATTAATAAACTTTCCATTGATATAAGATTCGCACAAAGCCGATAACCAGGTAAAAAGTTATGACTACAAGATATTCTAAGGGCGTGTGCAATTGATTTCAAAGGTAGTTCGGATGACCACTTGATTTTGATTGAGTTCTCATACAATAATAGCTATAATTGCAGTATTCGAATGGCTCCATTCAAAGCTCTCAATGGTAGGAGGTGAATATCTCCAATTGGTTTGGTCAAAGTTAGTGAAGCCTTAGTTATAGAAATAATATCTAGTTTGAGATTAGTAACTAAGTATATCTAAAGATCTTTCCACGAAGGGAGTGACGAGGTTTGGCAAGAACGGAAAGCTCAGTCCCCAATATATCGGTCTCTTCAAAATTTTCAGTCGCTTCGGCAAGGTAGCTTATGAGTTTGAATTGCCTTCGAATCTAACCTCAGTTCATCCAGTATTTCATGTCTCTTTACCCAAGAGGATTATAGGTGACTCAACAATTGTAGTCCCTATTTAGAGCATAGATTATCAGAACAGCCTCTCTTATAAGAAGATTCTAGTAAAAATTCTAGACTATCAGAATTAGTCCGTTGATGGAGCTACTTGGGAAACTGAAGTAGACATGCATACTAAGTATCCTGACCTCTTCCCTCCTAAGTCTGCTCTAGCTCAAGATAACAGTTCTCCTTAAGCTTTTCGGTTTTCATGTCCATATTTCGGTTACGACTTGGTATCCGTCTCATGTTCAGAATTCCATTTTTACAATTGGTACTAAGTACCATTGCATATTTAGTCATTTGTTAATGCATCATAATGTTCATTTTCTCATGCATTAGATATTCATTCTCATTATGATAAACTTAGTTATTATAAATCTCAGTCATGTGTTCATGTATCAGCTAAGTCATAAAATCATGTATCTGATATGCATGCTCAGTACAAATCCCATAAATGTCAGTTTTGTAGCCTTGCTTTAGTATTCATGTTCAGTGTGTACTTTGGCTTATAATTTCTCCCCTCTCAGTCATTCTTATTCGAGGATAAATGTTCTTAAAGGGAAGATATTATAATATCCCAAAGATTCCTTGCTAATTTGACACCAAGAATGTCTAGTATTTTGTTCTAGATTGAATGAGGTTTATTCTATGAGAAATTTATACGATTTTCACTTTTTTTCATGTGGGAGATTTAATAAGCTTTCCATTGATATAAGATTCGCCCAAATCTGATAAACAGGTAAGAAGTTATGACTAGAAGATATGCTTAGGGCGTGTGAAATTGATTTCAAGGGTAGTTGGGATGACCACTTGACTTTGATTGAGTTTGCATACAACAATAGCTATAATTCTAGTAATCATATGGCTCCATTCAAACCTCTCTATGGTAGGAGGTGAAGATTTCCAATTGGTTAGTTTGAAAATAGTGAGGCCTTAGTTATAGGGACTGACTTAGTATTCGATGCCTTAGAGAATGTCCAGTTGATCAGAAAAAGACTCCGGGCTGCTCAGAGCCGACAAAATTCTTCTTTAGATGTGCGTAGAAAGGATCTTGAGTTCTAGATTAGTGATTATGTATATATAAACATCTCTCCCATGAAGGGAGTGAAGAGTTTGGGAAAGAAGGGCAAGCTCAATCCCCTATATGTCAGTCCCTTCAAAAATCTCAATAGTTTCATCAAGGTAGCTTATGAGCTCGAAATTCCTTCGAATATAACCTTAGTTCATCCAGTATTCCATGTCTCTTTTCTCAAGAAGTATATAGGTATCTCAGCAGTTATAGTCCCTATTTAGAGCATATATGTTTAGAACAACCTCTCTAATGAGGAGATTCCAGTCAAAATTCTAGACTATAAGACTCGCAGACTAAAGAACAAAATGTCCCTCTAGTCAAAGTTCTTTGGCGGAATCAGTCCATAAGGGGAGCTACTTGTTAAGCATAAGAAAGCATGCGTACCAAGTATCCGCACCTCTTCCCCGCTAACTCAAATTTAGCTTAAGATAATAGTTTTTCTTACGCTTTTCAGTTTTTATGTCAAGATTTCAGTTACGACTAGGTATCCTTTTGATGTTCAGAATTCCATATTCACACTTTGTTCTATGTACCATTGCATATTGAGTCATTTGTTAATCCATTAGATTATTCATGTGTTCATTCATCAGTCATGTATTCTCATTCTGAGAAACTTAGTAATACAATCATGCATCATATATACATGCTCAGTAAAAATATAAAAAATGTCATTTATGTAGTCATGTTTCAGTATTCATGTTTAGTGGGTACTTCATCATATCGTTTCTCTCCTCTCAGTCAGTCTTATTCGAGGACAAATGTTCTCAAGGGTGATATATTGTAATACCCCAAAGTTTCCTAGCAAAGTTCATCCCATGAATGTCTATTATTATCTTTTAAATTTAATGGGTTTTATTCCATGAGGTATTTATAAGATTTTCACTATTTTTCATATGGGAAATTAAATAAACTTTCCATTGATATAAGATTCACACAAATCCGAAAATTAGGTAAAAAGTTATGACTACAAGATATTCTAAGGGCGTGTGCAATTGATTTCAAGGGTAGTTCGGATGACCACTTGATTTTGATTGAGTTCGCATACAATAATAGCTATCATTGAAGTATTCGAATGGCTTCATTCAAAGCTCTCAATGGTAGGAGGTGAATATCTCCAATTGGTTGGTTCGAAGTTAGTGAGGCCTCAGTTATAGAAAAGATCTTTAGTTTGAGATTATTAACTATGTATATATAAATATCCTTCCATGAAGTGAGTGACGAGGTTCGGCAAGAAGGGAAAGCTCAGTCCCCAATATGTCGGTCTCTTCAAAATTTTCAGTCGCTTCGGCAAGGTAGCTTATGAGTTCGAATTGCCTTCGAATCTAACCTCAGTTCATCAAGTATTTCATGTCTCTTTACTCAAGAGGATTATAGGTGACTCAACAATTGTAGTCCCTATTTAGAGCATAGATGATCAGAACAGCCTCTCTTATAGGAAGATTCTAGTAAAAATTCTAGACTATCAGAATCAGTCCATTGATGGAGCTACTTGGGAAACTGAAGTAGACATGCATACTAAGTATCCTGACCTCTTCCCCCCTAACTCTACTCTATCTCAAGATCACAGTTCTCCTTAAGCTTTTCAGTTTTCATGTCCAGATTTCAGTTAAGACTTGGTATTCGTCTCATGTTCAGAATTCCATTTTTACACTTGGTACTAAGTACCATTGCATATTTAGTGATGTGTTAATGCATCATAATATTCATGTTCTCATGCATTAGATATTCATTCTCATTGTGATAAACTTAGTTATTATAAATATCAGTCATGAGTTCATGTATCAGCGAAGTCATAAAATCATGTATCTGATATGCATGCTCAGTACAAATCCCATAAATGTCATTTGTGTAGCCTTGTTTTAGTATTCATGTTCAGTGTGTACTTTGTCTTATCATTTCTCCCCTCTCAGTTATTCTTATTCGAGGATAAATGTTCTTAATGGGAAGATATTATAATATCCCAAAGTTTCCTTGCTAACTTGACCCCAAGAATGTCTAGTATTATGTTCTAGATTGAATGAGGTTTATTCCATGAGAAATTTATAAGATTTTCACTTTTTTTCATGTGGGAGATTTAACAAGCTTTCCATTGATATAAGATTCGCCCAAATCTAATAAACAGGTAAGAAGTTATGACTAGAAGATATTCTAAAGGCGTGTGTAATAGATTTCAAGGGTAGTTGGGATTACCAATTGACTTTGATTGTGTTTGCATACAACAATAGCTATAATTCTAGTAATCATATGGCTTCATTCGATCCTCTCTACGGTAAGAGGTGAAGATTTCCAATTGGTTGGTTTGAAAATAGTGAGGCGTTAGTTATAGGGCCTGACTTAGTATTCGATGCCTTAGAGAATGTCCAGTTGATCAGAAAAAGACTCCGGGCTGCTCAGAGCCAACAAAATTCTTCATTAGATATGCGTAGAAAGAATCTTGAGTTCGAGATTAATGATTATGTATATCTAATGATCTCTCCCATGAAGGGAGTAACGAGTTTGGGAAAGAAGGGCAAGCTCAATCCCCGATATGTCAGTCCCTTCAAAATTCTCAATCGTTTCATCAAGGTAGCTTATGAGCTCGAAATTCCTTCGAATATAACCTTTGATCACCCAGTCTTCCATGTCTCTTTTCTCAAGAAGTATATAGGTAACTCAGAAGTTATAGTCCCTATTTAGAGCATATATGTTTAGAACAGCCTCTCTAATGAGGAGATTCCAGTCAAAATTGTAGACTATAAGACTCGTAGACTAAAGAACAAAGAAGTCCCTCTAGTCAAAGTTCTTTGGAGAAATCAGTCCATAAAGGGAGATACTTGTTAACCATAAGAAAACATTCGTACCAAGTATCCTCACCTTTTCCCCGCTAACTCAAATCTAGCTTAAGATATCAGTTTTCCTTACGCTTTTCAGTTTCAATGTCAAGATTTCATTTACGACTTGGTATCCGTATGATGTTCAGAATTCCATATTTACACTTTGTTATAAATACCATTGCATATTGAGTCATTTGTTAATCCATTAGATTATTCATGTGTTCATTCATCAGTCATGCACTCTCATTGTGAGAATCTCAGTTATCAGAAATCTCAGTCATGTGTTCATGTATCAGCTTTGTAATAAAATCATGCATCATATATGCATGCTCAGTAAAAATATAAAAAATGTCATTTATGTAGTCATGTTTCAGTATTCATGTTTAGTGGGTACTTCAGCATATCGTTTCTCTCCTCTCAGTCAGTCTTATTCGATGAAATATGTTCTCAAGGGTGATATATTGTAATACCCCAACATTTCCTAGCTAATTTCATCCCAAGAATGTCTATTATTATCTTCTAAATTTAATGGGTTTTATTCCATGAGGTATTTATAAGATTTTCACTTTTTTGCATTTGGGAAATTAATAAACTTTACATTGATATAAGTTTCGCACAAATACGATAATCGGGTAAAAAGTTATGACTACAAGATATTCTAAGGGCGTGAGCAATTGATTTCAAGGGTAGTTCAGATGACCACTTGATTTTGATTGAGTTCGCATACAATAATAGCTATCATTGCAGTATTCGAATGGCTCCATTAAAAGCTCTCAATGGTAGGAGGTGAATATCTCCAATTGGTTGGTTCGAAGTTAGTGATGCCTCAGTTATAGAAACAATCACGAGTTTGAGATTAGTAACTATGTATATCTAAAGATCTTTCCCTGAAGGGAGTGCCGAGGTTCGGCAAGAAGGGAAAGCTCAGTCCCCAATATGTCGGTCTCTTCAAAATTTTCAGTCTCTTCGGCAAGGTAGCTTATGAGCTCGAATTTCCTTTAAATGTAACCTCAGTTCATCCAGTATTTATTGTCTCTTTACTCAAGAGGATTATAGGTGACTCAACAATTGTAGTCCCTATTTAGAGCATAGATGATCAGAACAGTCTCTCTTATAAGAAGATTCTAGTAAAAAATCTAGACTATCAGAATCAGTCCGTTGATGGAGCTACTTGGGAAACTGAAGTAGACATGCATACTAAGTATCCTGACCTCTTCCCCCCTAACTCTGCTCTATCTCAAGATCACAGTTCTCCTTAAGATTTTCAGTTTTCATGTCCAGATTTCAGTTACGACTTGGTATTCGTCTCATGTTCAGAATTCCATTTTTACACTTGGTACTAAGTACCATTGCATATTTAGTCATGTGTTAATGCATCATAATATTCATGTTCTCATGCATTAGATATTCATTCTTATTGTGATAAACTTAGTTATTATAAATCTCAGTCATGTGTTCATGTATCAGTTAAGTCATAAAATCATATATCTGATATGCATGCTTAGTACAAATCCCATAAATGTAAGTTGTGTAGCTTTGTTTTAGTATTCATGTTCAGTGTGTACTTTGGCTTATCATTTCTCCCCTCTCAGTTATTCTTATTCGAGGATAAATGTTCTTAATCGGAAGATATTATAATATCCCAAAGATTCCTTGCAAATTTGACCCCAAGAATGTCTAGTGTTATGTTATAGATTGAATGAGGTTTATTCCATGAGAAATTTATAAGATTTTCACTTTTTTTCATGTGGGAGATTTAATAAGCTTTCCATTGATATAAATTCGCCCAAATCTGATAAACAGGTAAGAATTTATGACTAGAAGATATGTTAAGGGCGTGTGCAATTGATTTTAAGGGTAGTTGGGATGACCACTTGACTTTGATTGAGTTTGCATACAAAATTAGCTATAATTCTAGTAATCATATGGATCCATTCGAACCTCTCTATGATAGGAGGTGAAGATTTCCAATTGGTTGGTTTGAAAATAGTGTGGCCTTAGTTATAGGGCCTGACTTAGTATTTGATGCCTTAGAGAATGTCCAGTTGATCAGAAAAAGACTCCGGGCAGCTCAGAGCCGACAAAATTCTTCTTCAGATGTGCGTAGAATGGATCTTGAGTTCAAGATTAGTGATTATGTATATATAATGATCTCTCCCATAAAGGGAGTGAAGACTTTGGGAAAGAAGGGCAAGCTCAATCCCAGATATGTCAGTCCCTTCAAAATTCTCAATCGTTTCATCAAGGTAGCTTATGAGCTCAAAATTCCTTCGAATATAACCTTTGTTCACCTAGTCTTCCATGTCACTTTTCTCAAGAAGTATATAGGTAACTCAGCAGTTATAGTCCCTATTTAGAGCATATATGTTTAGAACAGCCTCTCTAATGAGGAGATTCCAGTCAAAATTGTAGACTATAAGACTCGTAGACTAAAGAACAAAGAAGTCCCTCTAGTCAAAGTTCTTTGGAGAAATCAGTCCATAAAGGGAGATACTTGTTAACCATAAGAAAACATGCGTACCAAGTATCCTCACCTTTTCCCCGCTAACTCAAATCTATCTTAAGATATCAGTTTTCCTTACGCTTTTCAGTTTTAATGTCAAGATTTCATTTACGACTTGGTATCCGTATGATGTTCATAATTCCATATTTACACTTTGTTATAAAAACCATTTCATATTGAGTCATTTGTTAATCCATTAGATTATTCATGTGTTCATTCATCAGTCATGCACTCTCATTGTGAGAATCTCAGTTATCAGAAATCTCAGGCATGTGTTCATGTATCAGCATAGTAATAAAATCATGCATCATATATGCATGCTTAGTAAAAATATAAAAAACGTCATTTATGTAGTCATGTTTCAGTATTCATGTTTAGTGGGTACTTCAGCATATCGTTTCTCTCCTCTCAGTCAGTCTTATTCGATGACAAATGTTCTCAAGGGTGATATATTGTAATACCCCAACGTTTCCTAGATAAGTTCATCCCAAGAATGTCTATTATTATCTTTTAAATTTAATGGGTTTTATTCCATGAGGTATTTATAAGATTTTCACTTTTTTGCATTTGGGAAATTAATAAACTTTCCATTGATATAAGATTCACACAAATACGATAATCGGGTAAAAAGTTATGACTACAAGATATTCTAAGGGCGTGTGCAATTGATTTCAAGGGTAGTTCAGATGACCACTTGATTTTGATTGAGTTCGCATACAATAATAACTATCATTGCAGTATTCGAATGGCTCCATTCAAAGCTCTCAATGGTAGGAGGTGAATATCTCCAATTAGTTGGTTCGAATTTAGTGATGCCTCAGTTATAGAAACAATCACGAGTTTGAGATTAGTAACTATGTATATCTAAAGATCTTTCCCTGAAGGGAGTGCTGAGGTTCGGCAAGAAGGGAAAGATCAATCCCCAATATGTCGGTCTCTTCAAAATTTTCAGTCGCTTCGGCAAGGTAGCTTATGAGCTCGAATTTCCTTCAAATGTAACCTCAGTTCATCCAGTATTTATTGTCTCTTTACTCAAGAGGATTATAGGTGACTCAACAATTGTAGTCCCTATTTAGAGCATAGATGATCAGAACAGTCTCTCTTATAAGAAGATTCTAGTAAAAAATCTAGACTATCAGAATCAGTCCGTTGATGGAGCTACTTGGGAAACTGAAGTAGACATGCATACTAAGTATCCTGACCTCTTCCCCCCTAACTCTGCTCTATCTCAAGATCACAGTTCTCCTTAAGCTTTTCAGTTTTCATGTCCAGATTTCAGTTACGACTTGGTATTCGTCTCATGTTCAGAATTCCATTTTTACACTTGGTACTAAGTACCATTGCATATTTAGTCATGTGTTAATGCATCATAATATTCATGTTCTCATGCATTAGATATTCATTCTTATTGTGATAAACTTAGTTATTATAAATCTCAGTCAAGTGTTCATGTATCAGTTAAGTCATAAAATCATATATCTAATATGCATGCTCAGTACAAATCCCATAAATGTCAGTTGTGTAGCTTTGTTTTAGTATTCATGTTCAGTGTGTACTTTGGCTTATCATTTCTCCCCTCTCAGTTATTCTTATTCGAGGATAAATGTTCTTAATGGGAAGATATTATAATATCCCAAAGTTTCCTTGCTAATTTGACCTCAAGAATGTCTAGTGTTATGTTATAGATTGAATGAGGTTTATTCCATGAGAAATTTATAAGATTTTCACTTTTTTTCATGTGGGAGATTGAATAAGCTTTCCATTGATATAAATTCGCCCAAATCTGATAAACAAGTAAGAATTTATGACTAGAAGATATGCTAAGGGCGTGTGCAATTGATTTTAAGGGTAGTTGGGATGTCCACTTGACTTTGATTGAGTTTGCATACAAAATTAGCTATAATTCTAGTAATCATATGGATCCATTCGAACCTCTCTATGATAGGAGGTGAAGATTTCCAATTGGTTGGTTTGAAAATAGTGTGGCCTTAGTTATAGGGCCTGACTTAGTATTCGATGCCTTAGAGAATGTCCAGTTGATCAGAAAAAGACTCCGGGCAGCTCAGAGCCGACAAAATTCTTCTTCAGATGTGCGTAGAAAGGATCTTGAGTTCAAGATTAGTGATTATGTATATATAATGATCTCTCCCATGAAGGGAGTGAAGAGTTTGGGAAAGAAGGGCAAGCTCAATCCCCGATATGTTAGTCCCTTCAAATATCTAAATCGTTTCATCGAGGTAGCTTATGAGCTCCAAATTCCTTCGAATATAACCTTAGTTCATCCAGTCTTCCATGTCTCATTCTCCAGAAGTATATAGGTAACTCAGCAGTTATAGTCCCTATTTAGAGCATATATGTTTAGAACAGCCTCTCTAATGAGGAGATTCCAGTCAAAATTCTACATTATAAGACTCGCAGACTAAAGAACAAAGAAGTCCCTCTAGTCAAAGTTGTTTGGTGGAATCATTCCATAAAGGGAGCTACTTGTTAACCATATGAAAGCAGGCGGACCAAGTATCCTCACCTCTTCCCCGCTAACTCAAATCTAGCTTAAGATAACAGTTTTTCTTATGTTTTTCAGTTTTTAGGTCAAGATTTCAGTTACGACCTTGTATCCGTATGATGTTTGGAATTCCATATTTACACTTTTTCTAAGTACCATTGCATATTGAGTCATGTGTGAATCCATTAGATTATTCATGTGTTCATTCATCAGTTATGAATTCTCATTGTGAGAAACTCAGTTATCAGATATCTCAGTCATGTGTTCATGTATCAGCATAGTATTAAAATCATGCATCATATATGCATGCTCAGTAAAAATATAAAAAATGTCATTTATGTAGTCATGTTTCAGTATTCATGTTTAGTGGGTACTTCAGCATGTCATTTCTCTCCTCTCAGACAGTCTTATTTGAGGACAAAAGTTCTCAAGGGTGATATATTGTAATACCCCAAAGTTTCCTAGCTAATTTCATCCCAAGAATGTCTATTATTATCTTCTAAATTAAATGGGTTTTATTCCATGAGGTATTTATAAGATTTTAACTTTTTTGCATATGGGAAATTAAATAAACTTTCCATTGATATAAGATTCGCACAAATCCGTTAATCAGGTAAAATATTATGACTACAAGATATTCTAAGGGCGTGTGCAATTGATTTCAAGGGTAGATCGTATGACCACTTGATTTTGATTGAGTTCGCATATAATAATAGCTATTATTGCAGTATTCGAATGGCTCCATTCAAAGCTCTCAATGGTAGGAGGTGAATATCTCCAATTGGTAGGTTCGAAGTTAGTAAGTCCTCAGTGATAGAAACAATATCGAGTTTGAGATTAGTAACTATTTATATCTAAAGATCTTTCCATGAAGGTAGTGACGAGGTTCGGTAAGAAGGGAAAGCTCAGTCCCCAATATGTCGGTCTCTTCAAAATTTTCAATCGCTTCAGCAAGGTAGCTTATGAGCTTGAATTGCCTTCGAATCTAACCTCAGTTCATCCATTATTTCATATCTCTTTACTTAAGAGGATTATAGGTGACTCAACAATTGCAGTCCCTATTTAGAGCATAGATGATCAGAACAGCCTCTCTTATAAGAAGATTCTAGTAAAAATTCTAGACTATCAGAATCAGTCCGTTGATGGAGCTACTTGGGAAACTGAAGTAGACATGCATACTAAGTATCCTTACCTCTTTCCCCCTAACTCTGCTCTAGCTCAAGATAACAGTTCTCCTTAAGATTTTAAGTTTTCATGTGTAGATTTTAGTTACGACTTGGTATCTATCTCATGTTCAGAATTCCATTTTTACACTTGGTACTAAGTACCATTGCATATTTAGTGATGTGTTAATGCATCACAATATTCATGTTCTCATGCATTAGATATTCATTCTCATTGTGATAAACTTAGTTATTATAAATCTCAGTCATGTGTTCATGTATTAGCTAAGTCATAATATCATGTATCTGATATGCATGCTCACTACAAATCTCATAAATGTCAGTTATGTAGTCTTGTTTTAGTATTCATGTTCAGTGTGTACTTTGTCTTATCATTTCTCACCTCTCAGTTATTCTTATTCGAGGATAAATGTTCATAATGGGAAGATATTATAATATCCCAAAGTTTTCTTTCTAATTTGACCCCAAGAATGTCCAGTATTATCTTCTAGATTTAATGAGGTTTATTCCATGAGAAATTTATTAGAGTTTCACTTTTTGTCATGTGGAAGATTTAATAAGCTTTCCATTAATACAAGATTCGCTCAAATCTGATAAACAGGTAAGAAGTTATGACTAGAAGATATGTTAAGGGCGTGTGCAATTGAATTCAAGGGTAGTTGGGATGACCACTTGACTTTGATTGAGTTTGCATACAACAATAGCTATAATTCTAGTAATCATATGGATCCATTCGAACCTCTCTATGGTAGGAGGTGAAGATTTCCAATTGGTTTGTTTGAAAATAGTGAGGCCTTAGATATAGGTCCTGACTTAGTATTCGATGCCTTAGAGAATGTCCAGTTGATCAGAAAAAGACTCTGGGCTGCTCAGAGCCGACAAAATTCTTCTTTAGATAAGCGTAGAAAGGCTCTTGAGTTCGAGATTAGTGATTATGTATATCTAAAGATCTCTCCCATGAAGGAAGTGAAGAGTTTGGGAAAGAAGGGAAAGCTCAATCCCCGATATGTCAGTCCCTTTAAATTCTCAATCAATTCATCAAGGTAGCTTATGAGCTGGAAATTCCTTCGTATATAACCTTAGTTCATCCAGTCTTCCATGTCTCTTTTCTCAAGAAGTATATAGGTAACTCAGCAGTTATAGTCCCAATTTAGAGCATATATGTTTAGAACAGCCTCTCTAATGAGGAGATTCCAGTCAAAATTCTAGACTATAAGACTCGCAGACTAAAGAACAAAGAAGTCCCTCTAGTCAAAGTTTTTTTGCGAAATCAGTCCATTAAGGGAGCTACATGATAACCATAAGAAACCATACGTACCAAGTATCCTCACCTCTTCCCCACTAACTTAAATCTAGCTTAAGATAACAGTTTTCCTTACGCTTTTCAGTTTTTATGTCAATATTTCAGTTACGACTTGGTATCCGTATGATGTTTATAATTCCATATTTACACATTGTTCTAAGTACCATTGCATATTGAGTCATGTGTTAATCCATTAGATTATTCATGTGTTCATTCATCAGTCATGCATTCTCATTGTGAGAAACTAAGTTATCAGAAATCTTAGTCATGTGTTCATGTATCAGCATAGTAATAAAATCATGCATCATATATGCATGCTCAGTAAAAATATAAAAAATGTCATTTATGTAGTCATGTTTCAGTATTCATGTTTAGTGGGTACTTCAGCATATCGTTTCTCTCCTCTCAGTCAGTTTTATTCGAGGACAAATGTTCTCAAGGGTGATATATTGTAATACCCCAAAGTTTCCTAGCTAATTTCATCCCAAGAATGTCTATTATTATCTTCTAAATTTAATGGGTTTTATTCCATGAGGTATTTATAAGATTTTAACTTTTTTGCATATGGGAAATTAAATAAACTTTCCATTGATATAAGATTCGCACAAATCCGATAATCAAGTAAAAAGTTATGACTAAAAGATATTCTAAGGGCGTGTGCAATTGATTTCAAGGGTAGTTCGTATGGCCACTTGATTTTTATTGAGTTCGCATACAATAATAGCTATCATTGCAGTATTCGAATGGCTCCATTCAAATCTCTCAATGGTAGGAGTTGAATATCTCCAATTGGTTGGTTCGAAGTTAGTGAGGCCTCAGTTATAGAAACAATCTCGAGTTTGAGATTAGTAACTATGTATATCTAAAGATCTTTCCATGAAGGGAGTGACGAGGTTCGGCAAGAAGGGAAAGCTCAGTCCCCAATATGTCGGTCTCATCAAAATTTTTAGTCGCTTCGGCAAGGTAGCTTATGAGCTCGAATTGCCTTCGAATCTAACCTCAGTTCATCCAGAATTTCATGTCTCTTTACTCAAGAGGATTATATGTGACTCAACAATTGTAGTCCCAATTTAGAGCATAGATGTTCAGAACAACCTCTCTTATAAGAAGATTCTAGTAAAAATTCTAGACTATCAGAATCAGTCCGTTGATGGAGCTACTTGGGAAAATGAAGTAGACATGCATACTAAGTATCCTGACCTCTTCCCCCCTAACTCTGCTCAAGCTCAAGATAATAGTTCTCCTTAAGCTTTTCAGTTTTCATGTCCAGTTTTCAGTTACGACTTGGTATCCGTCTCATGATCAGAATTCCATTTCTACACTTGGTACTAAGTACCATTGCATATTTAGTCATGTGTTAATGCATCATAATATTTATGTTCCCATGCATTAGATATTCAGTCTCATTGTGATAAACTTAGTTATTATAAATCTCAGTCATGTGTTCATGTATCAGCAAAGTCATAAAATCAAGTATCTGATAGGCATGCTCAGTACAAATCCCATAAATGTCAGTTGTGTAGCCTTGCTTTAGTATTCATGTTCAGTGTGTACTTTGGCTTATAATTTCTCCCCTCTCAGTTATTCTTATTCGAGGATAAATGTTCTTGATGGGAAAATATTATAATATCCCAAAGTTTCCTTGCTAATTTGACCCCAAGAATGTCTAGTATTTTGTTCTAGATTGAATGAGGCTTATTCCATGAGAAATTTATAAGATTTTAACTTTTTGTCATTTGGGAGATTTAATAATCTTTCCATTGATATAAGATTCGCCCAAATCTGATAAACAGGTAAGAAGTTATGACTAGAAGATATGCTAAGGGCGTGTGCAATTGATTTGAAGGGTAGTTGGGATGACCACTTGACTTTGATTGAGTGTGCATAAAACAATAGCTATAATTCTAGTAATCATATGGCTCCATTCGAACCTTTCTATGGTAGGAGGTGAAGATTTCCAATTGGTTGGTTTGAAAATAGTGAGGCCTTAGTTATAGGGCCTGACTTAGTATTCGATGCCGTAGAGAATGTCCAGTTGGTCAGAAAAAGACTCCTTGCTGTTCAGAGCCGACAAAATTCTTCTTTAGATGTGCGTAGAAAGGATCTTGAGTTCGATATTAGTGATTATGTATATATAAAGATCTCTCCCATGAAGGGAGTGAAGAGTTTGGGAAAGAAGGGCAAGCTCAATCCCCGATATGTCAGTCCGTTCAAAATTCTCAATCGTTTCATCAAGGTAGCTTATGAGCACGAAATTCCTTAGAATATAACCTTAGTACATCCAGTCTTCCAGTTATAGTCCCTATTTAAAGCATATATGTTTAGAACAACCTCTCTAATATGGAGATTCCAGTCAAAATTCTAGACTATAAGACTCGCAGACTAAAGAACAATGAAGTCCCTCTATTCAAAGTTCTTTGGCGGAATCAGTCCATAAAGGGAGCTACTTGTTAACCATAAGAAGGCATGCGTACCAAGTATCCTCACCTCTTCCCCGCTAACTCAAATCTAGCTTAAGATAACAGGTTTTCTTACGCTTTTCAGTTTTTATGTCAACATTTCAGTTACGACTTGGTATCTGTATGATATTCAGAATTCCATATTTACACTTTGTTCTAAGTACCATTGCATATTGAGTCATGTGTTAATCCATTAGATTATTCATGTGTTTATTCATTTGTCATGCATTCTGATTGTGAGAAACTCAGTTATCAAAAATCTCAGTCACGTGTTCATGTATCAGCATAGTAATAAAATCATGCATCATGTATGCATGATCAGTAAAAATCTAAAATTTTTTATTTATGTAGTCATGTTTCAGTATTCATGTTTAGTGGGTACTTCAGCATATCGTTTCTCTCCTCTCATTCAGTTTTATTCGAGGACAAATGTTCTCAAGGGTGATATATTGTAATACTTAAAAGTTTCCTAGTTGATTTCATCCCAAGAATGTCTATTATTATCTTCTACATTTAATGGGTTTTATTCCATGAGGTATTTATAAGATTTTCACTTTTTTGCATATGGAAAATTAAATAATCTTTCCATTGATATAAGATTCGCACAAATCCGATAACCATGTAAAAAGTTATGACTACAAGATATTCTAAGGGCGTGTGCAATTGATTTCAAGGGTAGTACAGATAACCTCTTGATTTTGATTGAGTTCGCATACAATAATAGCTATCATTGCAGTATTCGAACGGCTCCATTCAAAGCTCTCAATGGTAGGAGATGAATATCTCCAATTGGTTGGTTCGAAGTTAGTGAGGCCTCAGTTATAGAAACAATCTCGAGTTTGAGATTAGTAACTATGTATATCTAAAGATCTTTCCAGGAAGGGAGTGACGTGGTTCGGCCAGAAGGGAATGCTCAGTCCCCAATATGTCCGTCTCTTTAAAATTTTCAGTCGCTTTGGCAAGGTAGCTTATGAGATCGAATTGCCTTCGAATATAACCTCAGTTCATCCAGTATTTCTTGTCTCTTTACTCAAGAGGATTTTAGGTGACTCAACAATTGTAGTCCCTATTTAGAGCATAGATGATCAGAACAGCCTCTCTTATAAGAAGATTCTAGTAAAAATTCTAGACTATCAGAATCAGTCTGGTGATGGAGCTACTTGGGAAACTGAAGTAGACATATGTACTATGTATCCTAACCTCTTCCCCCCTAACTCTTCTCTAGCTCAAGATAACAATTCTCCTTAAGCTTTTATGTTTTCATGTCCAGATTTCAGTTACGACTTGGTATCCATCTCATGTTCAGAATTCCAATTATACACTTGGTACTAAGTACCATTGCATATTTAGTCATATGTTAATGCATAATAATATTCATGTTCTCATGCATTAGATATTCACTCTAATTGTGATAAACTTAGTTATTATAAATCTCAGTCATGTGTTCATGTATCAGCTATGTCATAAAATCATGTATCTGATATGCATGCTCAGTACAAATCCCATAAATGTCAGTTATGTAGTCTTGTTTTAGTATTCATGTTCAGTGTGTACTTTGGCTTATCATTTCTCCTCACTCAGTTATTCTTATTCGAGGATAAATGTTCTTAATCCGAAGATATTATAATATCCCAAAGTTTCCTGGCTAATTTGGCCCCAATAATGTCTAGTACTATGTTATAGATTGAATGAGGTTTATTCCATGAGAAATTTATAAGATTTTCGTTGATATAAGATTCGCCCAAATCTGATAAACAAGTAAGAAGTTATGACTAGAAGATATGCTAAGGGTGTGTGCAATTGATTTCAAGGGTAGTTGGGATGACCACTTGACTTTGATTGTGTTTGCATACAACAATAGCTATAATTCTAGTAATCATATGGCTCCATTCGAACCTCTCTATGGTAGGAGGTTAAGATTTCCAATTGGTTGGTTTGAAAATAGTGAGGCCTTAGTTATAGGGCCTGACTTAGTATTCGATGCCTTAGAGAATGTCCAGTTGATCAGAAAAAGACTCCGAGCTGCTCAGAGCAGACAAAATTCTTCTTTAGATATGCGTAGAAAGGATCTTGAGTTCGATATTAGTGATTATGTATATCTAAAGATCTCTCCCATGAAAGGAGTGAAGTGTTTGGGAAAGAAGGGAAGCTCAATCCCCGATATGTCAGTCCCTTCAAAATTCTCAATCGTTTCATCAAGGTAGCTTATGAGCGCGAAATTCCTTTGAATATAACCTTAGTTCATCCAGTCTTCCAGTTATAGTCCCTATTTAAAGCATATATGTTTAGAACAACCTCTCTAATAAGGAGATTCCAGTCAAAATTCTAGACTATAAGACTCGCAGACTAAAGAACAATGAAGTCCCTCTATTCAAAGTTCTTTGGCGGAATCAGTCCATAAAGGGAGCTACTTGTTAACCATAAGAAGGCATGCGTACCAAGTATCCTCACCTCTTCCCCGCTAACTCAAATCTAGCTTAAGATAACAGGTTTTCTTACGCTTTTCAGTTTTTATGTCAACATTTCAGTTACGACTTGGTATCCGTATGATGTTCAGAATTCCATATTTACACTTTGTTCTAAGTACCATTGCATATTGAGTCATGTGTTAATCCATTAGATTATTCATGTGTTTATTCATTTGTCATGCATTCTGATTGTGAGAAACTCAGTTATCAAAAATCTCAGTCACGTGTTCATGTATCAGCATAGTAATAAAATCATGCATCATGTATGCATGCTCAGTAAAAATCTAAAATTTTTTATTTATGTAGTCATGTTTCAGTATTCATGTTTAGTGGGTACTTCAGCATATCGTTTCTCTCCTCTCATTCAGTTTTATTCGAGGACAAATGTTCTCAAGGGTGATATATTGTAATACTTAAAAGTTTCCTAGATGATTTCATCCCAAGAATGTCTATTATTATCTTCTAAATTTAATGGGTTTTATTCCATGAGGTATTTATAAGATTTTCACTTTTTTGCATATGGAAAATTAAATAATCTTTCCATTGATATAAGATTCGCACAAATCCGATAACCAGGTAAAAAGTTATGACTACAAGATATTCTAAGGGCGTGTGCAATTGATTTCAAGGGTAGTTCGGATAACCTCTTGATTTTGATTGAGTTCGCATACAATAATAGCTATCATTGCAGTATTCGAACGGCTCCATGCAAAGCTCTCAATGGTAGGAGGTGAATATCTCCAATTGGTTGGTTCGAAGTTAGTGAGGCCTCAGTTATAGAAACAATCTCGAGTTTGAGATTAGTAACTATGTATATCTAAAGATCTTTCCATGAAGGGAGTGACGTAGTTCGGCAAGAAGGGAATGCTCAGTCCCCAATATGTCCGTCTCTTCAAAATTTTCAGTCGCTTCGGCAAGGTAGCTTATGAGATCGAATTGCCTTCGAATATAACCTCAGTTCATCCAGTATTTCTTGTCTCTTTACTCAAGATTATTTTAGGTGAATCAACAATTGTAGTCCCTATTTAGAGCATAGATGATCAGAACAGCCTCTCTTATAAGAAGATTCTAGTAAAAATTCTAGACTATCAGAATCAGTCTGTTGATGGAGCTACTTGGGAAACTGAAGTAGACATGCGTACTATGTATCCTAACCTCTTCCCCCCTAACTCTTCTCTAGCTCAAGATAACAATTCTCCTTAAGCTTTTATGTTTTCATGTCCAGATTTCAGTTACGACTTGGTATCCATCTCATGTTCAGAATTCCAATTATACACTTGGTACTAAGTACCATTGCATATTTAGTCATATGTTAATGCATCATAATATTCATGTTCTGATGCATTAGATATTCACTCTAATTGTGATAAACTTAGTTATTATAAATCTCAGTCATGTGTTCATGTATCAGCTAAGTCATAAAATCATGTATCTGATATGCATGCTCAGTACAAATCCCATAAATGTCAGTTATGTAGTCTTGTTTTAGTATTCATGTTCAGTGTTTACTTTGGCTTATCATTTCTCCTCACTCAGTTATTCTTATTCGAGGATAAATGTTCTTAATCCGAAGATATTATAATATCCCAAAGTTTCCTGGCTAATTTGGCCCCAATAATGTCTAGTACTATGTTATAGATTGAATGAGGTTTATTCCATGAGAAATTTATAAGATTTTCGTTTATATAAGATTCGCCCAAATCTGATAAACAGGTAAGAAGTTATGACTAGAAGATATGCTAAGGGCGTGTGCAATTGATTTCAAGGGTACTTGGGATGAGCACTTGACTTTGATTGTGTTTGCATACAACAATAGTTATAATTCTAGTAATCATATGGCTCTATTCGAACCTCTCTATGGTAGGAGGTTAAGATTTCCAATTGGTTGGTTTGAAAATAGTGAGGCCTTAGTTATAGGGCCTGACTTAGTATTCGATGCCTTAGAGAATGTCCAGTTGATCAGAAAAAGACTCTGAGCTGCTCAGAGCAGACAAAATTCTTCTTTAGATATGCGTAGAAAGGATCTTGAGTTCGATATTAGTGATTATGTATATCTAAAGATCTCTCCCATGATAGGAGTGAAGTGTTTGGGAAAGAAGGGAAGCTCAATCCCCGATATGTCAGTCCCTTCAAAATTATCAATCATTTCATCAAGGTAGTTTATGAGCTCGAAATTCCTTCGAATATAACCTTAGCTCATCCAGTCTTCCATGTCTCTTTTCGCAAGAAGTATATAGCTAACTCAGCAGTTATAGTCCTTATGTAGAGCATATATGTTTAGAACATCCTCTCTAATGTGAAGATTCCAGTCAAAATTCTAGACTATAAGACTCGCAGACTAAAGAACAAAGAAGTCCCTCTAGTCAAAGTTCATTGGCGGAATCAGTCCATAAAGGGAGCTACTTGTTAACCATAAGAAATCATGCGTACCAAGTATCCTCACCTCTTCCCCACTAACTCAAATCTATCTTAAGATAACAGTTTTCTTTACATTTTTCCGTTTTATGTCCAGATTTCAGTTGAGACTTGGTATCCGAATGATGTTCAGAATTCCATATTTACACTTTGTTCTAAGTACCATTGCATATTGAGTCATGTGTTAATCCATTAGATTATTCATGTGTTCATTCATCAGTCATGCATTCTCATTGTGAGAAACTAAGTTATCAAAAATTTCAGTCATGTGTTCAAGTATCTGCATAGTAATAAAATCATGCATCATATATGCATGCTCAGTAAAAATATAAAAAATGTCATTTATGTAGTCATGTTTTAGTATTCATGTTCAGTGGGTACTTCAGAATATCGTTTCTCTCCTCTCAGTCAGTCTTATTCGAGGAAAAATGTTCTCCAGGGTGATATATTGTAATACCCTAAAGTTTCCTAGCTAATTTCTTCCCAAGAATGTCTATTATTATCTTCTAAATTTAATGGGTTTTATTCCATGAGGTATTTATAAGATTTTCACTTTTTTGCATATGGAAAATTAAATAAACTTTCCATTGATATAAGATTCGCACAAATCCGATAACCAGGTAAAACGTTATGACTACAAGATATTCTAAGGGCGTGTGCAATTGATTTCTAGGGTAGTTCGGATGATCACTCTATTATGATTGAGTTCGCATACAATAATAGCTATCATTGCAGTATTCGAATGGCTCCATTCAAAGATCTCAATGGTAGAAGGTGAATATCTCCAATTGGTTGGTTCGAAGATAGTGAGGCCTCAGTTATAGACACAATCTCGAGTTTGAGATTAGTAACTATGTATATCTAAAGATCTTTCCATGAAGGTAGTGACGAGGTTCGGCATGAAGGGAATGCTCAGTCCCCAATATGTTGGTCTCTTGAAAATTTTCAGTCGCTTCGCAAGGTAGCTTATGAGATCGAATTGCCTTCGAATCTAACCTCAGTTCATCCATTATTTTATGTCTCTTTACTCAAGTGGATTATAGGTGACTCAACAATTGTAGTCCCTATTTAGAGCATAGATAATAAGTAAAACCTCTCTTATAAGAAGATTCTAGTAAAGATTCTAGACTATCAGAATCAGTCCGTTGATGGAGCTACTTGGGAAACTTAAGTAGACATGCATACTAAGTATCCTGACCTCTTCCCACCTAACTCTGCTCTAGCTCAAGATAACAGTTCTCTTTAAGCTTTTCAGTTTTCATGTGTAGATTTCAGTTACGACTTTGTATCCGTCTCATGTTAAAAATGCCATTTTTACACTTGGTACTAAGTACCATTGCATATTTAGTCATGTGTTAATGCATCATAATATTCATGTTCTCATGCATTAGATATTCATTCTCATTGTGATAAACTTAGTTATTATAAATCTCAGTCATGTGTTCATGTATCAGCTAAGTCATAAAATCATGTATCTGATATGAATGCTCAGTACAAATCCCATAAATGTCAGTTGTGTAGTCTTGTTTTAGTATTCATGTTCAGTGTGTACTTTGGCTTATCAATTCTCCCCTCTCAGTTATTCTTATTCGAGGATAAATGTTCTTAATGGGAAGATATTATAATATCCCAATGTTTCTTTGCTAATTTGACCCCAAGAATGTCCAATATTTTGTTCTAGATTGAATTAGGTTTATTCCATGAGAAATTTATAAGATTTTCACTTTTTGTCATGTGGGATATTTAATAAGCTTTCCATTGATATAAGATTCGCCCAAATCTGATAAACAGGTAAGAAGTTATGACTAGAAGATATGCTAAGGGCATGTGCAATTGATTCAAGGGTAGTTGGGATGACCACTTGACTTTGATTGAGTTTGCATACAAAAATAGCTATAATTCTAGTAATCATATGGATCCATTCGAACCTCTCTATGGTACGAGGTGAAGATTTCCAAATGGTTAGTTTGAAAATAGTGAGTCCTTAGTTATAGGACCTGACTTAGTATTCGATGCCTTAGAGAATGTCCAGTTGATCAGAAAAAGACTCCGGCTGCTCAGAGCCGACAAAATTCTTCTGTAGATGTGCGTAGAAAGGCTCTTGAGTTCGAGATTAGTGATTATGTATATCTAAAGACCTCTCCCATGAAGGGAGTGAAGAGTTTGGGAAAGAAGGGAAAGCTCAATCCCCGATATTTCAGTCCCTTTAAATTCTCAATCGTTTCATCAAGGCAGCTTATGAGCTGGAAATTCCTTCGAATATAACCTTAGTTCATCCAGTCTTCCATGTATCTTTTCTCAAGAAGTATATAGGTAACTCAGCAGTTATAGTTCCTATTTAGAGCATATATGTTTAGAACAGCCTCTCTAATGAGGAGATTCCAGTCAAAATTCTAGACTATAAGACTCGCAGACTAAAGAACAAAGAAGTCCCTCTAGTCAAAGTTTTTTTGCGAAATCAGTCCATAAAGGGAGCTACTTGATAACCATAAGAAAGCATACGTACCATGTATCCTCACCTCTTCCCCACTAACTTAAATCTACATTAAGATAACAGTTTTCCTTGCGCTATTCAGTTTTTATGTCAAGATTTCAGTTACGACTTGGATTCCGTATGATGTTTATAATTCCATATTTACACTTTGTTCTAAGTACCATTGCATATTGAGTCATGTGTTAAACCATTAGATTATTCATATGTTTATTCATCAGTCATGCATTCTCATTGTGAGAAACTCAGTTACCAAAAAACTCAGTCATGTGTTCATGTATCAGCATAGTAATAAAATCATGCATCATGTATGCATGCTCAGTAAAAATCTAAAAAATTTCATTTATGTAGTCATGTTTCAGTATTCATGTTTTATGGGTACTTCAGCATATCGTTTCTCTCCTCTCAGTCAGTTTTATTCGAGGACAAATGTTCTCAAGGGTGATATATTGTAATACCCTAAAGTTTCCTAGCTAATTTCATCCTAAGAATGTCTATTATTATCTTCTAAATTTAATGGGTTTTATTCCATGAGGTATTTATAAGATTTTAACTTTTTTGCATATGGGAAATTAAATAAACTTTACATTGATATAAGATTAGCACAAATCCGATAATCAAGTAAAAATTTATGACTACAAGATATTCTAAGGGCGTGTGCAATTGATTTCAAGGGTAGTTCGTATGGACACTTAATTTTTATTGAGTTCGCATACAATAATAGCTATCATTGTAGTATTCGAATGGCTCCATTCAAAGCACTCAATGGTAGGAGGTGAATATCTCCAATTGGTTGGTTCGAAGTTAGTGAGGCCTCAGTTATAGAAACAATCTCGAGTTTGAGATTAGTTACAATGTTTATCTAAAGATCTTTCCATGAATGGAGTGACGAGGATCGGCAAGAAGGGAAATCTCAGTCCCTAATATGTCGGTCTCTTCAAAATTTTCAGTCGCTTCGGCAAGGTAGCTTATGAGCTCGAATTGCCTTCGAATCTATCCTCAGTTCATCCAGTATATCATGTCTCTTTACTCAAGAGGATTATGGGTGACTCAACAATTGTAGTCCCTATTTAGAACATAGATGATCAGAACAACCTCTCTGATAAGAAGATTCTAGTAAAAATTCTAGACTATCAGAATCAGTCCGTTGATGGAGCTACTTGGGAAAATGAAGTAGATTTGCATACTAAGTATCCTGACCTCTTCCCCCCTAACTCTGCTCTAGCTCAAGATAACAGTTCTCCTTAAGCTTTTCAATTTTCATGTCCAGATTTTTGTAACGACTTGGTATCCGTCTCATGTTCAGAATTCCATTTTTACAATTGGTACTAAGTACCATTGCATATTTAGTCATGTGTTAATGCATCATAATATTCATGTTCTCATGCATTAGATATTGATTCTCATTGTGATAAACTTAGTTATTATAAATCTCAGTCATGTGTTCATGTATCAGCTAGGTCATAAAATCATGTATCAGATATGCATGCTCAGAACAAATCCCATAAATGTCAGTTTTGTAGCCTTGCTTTAGTATTCATGTTTAATGTGTACTTTGTCTTATAATTTCTCCCCTCTCAGTCATTCTTATTCGAGGATAAATGTTCTTAAAGGGAAGATATTATAATATCCCAAAGATTCCTTGCTAATTTGACTCCAAGAATGTCTAGTATTTTGTTCTAGATTGAATGAGGTTTATTCCATGAGAAATTTATAAGATTTTCACTTTTTGTCATGTGGGAGATTTAATAATCTTTCCATTGATATATGATTCGCCCAAATCTTATAAACAGGTAAGAAGTTATGACTAGAAGATATGCTAAGGGCGTGTGCAATTGATTTCAAGGGTAGTTGGGATGACCACTTGACTTTGATTGAGTGTGCATACAACAATAGCTATAATTCTAGTAATCATATGGCTCCATTTGAACCTCTCTATGGTAGGAGGTGAAGATTTCCAATTGGTTGGTTTGAAAATAGTGAGGCCTTAGTTATAGGGCCTGACTTAGTATTCGAAAACTTAGAGAATGTCCAGTTGATCAGAAAAAGACTCTGGGCTGCTCAGAGCCGATAAAATTCTTCTTTAGATTTGCGTAGAAAGGATCTTTAGTTCGAGATTAGTGATTATGTATATTTAAAGATCTCTCCCATGAAGGGAGTAAAGAGTTTGCGAAAGAAGGGCAAGCTCAATCCCCGATATGTCAGTCCCTTCAAAATTCTCAATCATTTCATCAAGGTAGCTAATGAGCTCGAAATTCCTTTGAATATAACCTTAGTTCATCCAGTCTTCCATGTCTCTTTTATCAAGAAGTATATAGGTAACTCTGCAGTTATAGTCCCTATTTAGAGCATATATGTTTAGAACAACCTCTCTAATGAGGAGATTCGAGTCAAAATTCTTAACTATAAGACTCGCAGACTAAAAAAGAAAGAAGTCCCTCTAGTCAAAGTTCATTGGCGGAATCAGTCCATAAAGGGAGCTACTTGTTAACCATACGAAGGCATGCGTACTAAGTATCCTCACCTCTTCCCTACTAACTCAAATCTAGCTTAAGATAACATTTTTCCTTACGCTTTTAAGTTTTTATGTAAAGATTTCAGTTACGACTTGGTATCCGTATGATGTTCAGAATTCCATATTTACACTTTGTTCTAAGTACCATTGCATATTGAGTCATGTGTTAATCCATTAGATTATTCATGTGTTTATTCATCAGTCATGCATTCTCATTGTGAGAAAGTCAGTTATCAAAAAGCTCAGTCATGTGTTCATGTATCAGCATAGTAATAAAATCATGCATCATGTATGCATGCTCTGTAAAAATATAAAAAATGTCATTTATGTAGTCCTGTTTCAGTATTAATGTTTAGTGGGTACTTCAGAATAACGGTTCTCTTCTCTCAGTCAGTCTTATTCGAGGACAAATGTTCTCCAGGGTGATATATTGTAATACCCTAAAGTTTCCTAGCTAATTTCATCCCAAGAATGTCTATTATTATCTTCTAAATTTAATGGGTTTTATTCCATGAGGTATTTATAAGATTTTCACTTTTTTGCATATGGAAAATTAAATAAACTTTCCATTGATATAAGATTCGCACAAATCCAATAACAAGGTAAAAAGTTATGACTACAAGATATTCTAAGGGCGTGTGCAATTCATTTCAAGGGTAGTTCGGATGACCACTTGATTTTGATTGAGTTCGTATACAATAATAGCTATCATTGCAGTATTCGAATGGCTCCATTCAAAGATCTCAATGGTAGAAGGTGAATATCTCCAATTGGTTGGTTCGAAGTTAGTGAGGCCTCAGTTATAGACACAATCTCGAGTTTGAGATTAGTAAATATGTATATCTAAAGATCTTTCCATGAAGGGAGTAACGAGGTTCGGCAAGAAGGGAAAGCTCAGTCCCCAATATGTCGGTCTCTACAAAATTTTCAGTCGCTTCGGCAAGGTAGCTTATGAGCTCAAATTGCCTTCGAATCTAACCTAAGTTCATCCATTATTTCATGTCTCTTTAATCAAGAGGATTATAGGTGACTCAACAATTGTAGTCCCTATTTAGAGCATAGATGATCAGAACAACCTCTCTTATAAGAAGATTCTAGTAAAAATTCTAGACTATCAGAATCAGTCCGTTGATGTAGCTACTTTGGAAACTAAAGTAGGCATGCATACTAAGTATCCTGACCTCTTCCCCCCTAACTCTACTCTAGCTTAAGATAACAGTTCTCCTTAAGCTTTTCAGTTTTCATGTCCAGATTTCAGTTACGACTTGGTATCCATCTAATGTTCAGAATTCCATTTTTACACTTGGTACTAAGTACCATTGCATATGTAGTCATGTGTTAATGCATCATAATATTCATGTTCTCATGCATTAGATATTCAATCTCATTGTGATAAACTCAGTTATTATAAGACTCAGTCATGTGTTCATGTATCTGCTAAGTCATAAAATCATGTATCTGATATGCATGCTCAGAACAAATCCCAAAAATTTCAGTTGTGTAGTCTTGTTTTAGTATTCATGTTCTGTGTGTACTTTGACTTATGATTTCTTCCCTATCAGTTATTCTTATTCGAGGATAAATGTTCTTAATGGGAAGATATTATAATATCCCAAATTTTCCTTGATAATTTGACCCCAAGAATGTCTAGTATTATGTTCTAGATTGAATGAGGTTTATTCCATGAGAAACTTATATGATTTTCACTTTTTATCATGTGAGAGATTTAATAAGCTTTCCATTGATATAAGATTCCCCCAAATCTGATAAACAGGTAAGAAGTTATGACTTGAAGATATGCTACTGGCGTGTGCAATTGATTTCAAGGGTAGATGGGAAGACCACTTGACTTTGATTGAGTTTGCATACAACAACAGCTATAATTCTAGTAATCATATGGCTCCATTCGAACCTCTCTATGGTAGGAGGTGAAGATCTCCAATTGGTTGGTTTGAAAATAGTGAGGCCTTAGTTATAGGGCTTGACGTTGAATTCGATGCCTTACAGAATGTCCAGTTGATCAGAAAAAGACTCCGGGCTGCTCAGAGCCGACAAAATTCTTCTTTAGATTTGCGTAGAAAGGATCTTGAGTTCGAGATTAGTGATTATGTATATCTAAAGATCTCTCCCGTAAAGGGAGTGAAGAGTTTGGGAAAAAAGGGCAAGCTATGAGCTCGAAATTCTCAATCGTTTCATCAAGGTAGCCTATGAGCTCGAAATTCCTTCAAATATAACCTCAGTTCATTCAGTCTTCCATGTCTCTTTTCACAAGAAGTATATAGGTAAATCAGCAGTTATAGTCCCTATTTAGAGCATGTATTTTTAGAACAGCCTCGTTAATGAGGAGATTCCAGTCAAAATTCTAGACTATAAGACTCGTTGACTAAAGAACAAAGAAATCCCTCTAGTCAAAGTTCTTTGGCGGAATCAGTCCATAAAGGGAGCTACTTGTTAACCATAAGAAAGCATGCGTACCAGGTATCCTCACCTATTCCCCGCTGACTCAAATCTAGCTTAAGATAACAAATTTCCTTACGCTTTACAGTTTTTATGTCAAGATTTCAGTTACGGCTTGGTATCCGTATGATGTTCAGAATTCCATATTTACACTTTGTTCTAAGTACCATTGCATATTGAGTCATGTGTTAATCCATTATATTATTCATGTCTTCATTAATCAGTCATGCATTCTCATTGTGAGAAACTCAGTTATCAGAAATCTCAGTCATGTGTTCATGTATCAGCATAGTAATAAAATCATGCATCATATATGCATGCTCGGTAAAAATATAAAAAATGTCATTTATGTAGTCATGTTTCAGTATTCATGTTTAGTGGGTACTTCAGAATATCGTTTCTCTCCTCTCAGTCAGTCTTATTCGAGGACAAATGTTCTCCAGGGTGATATATTGTAATACCCTAAAGTTTCCAAGCTAATTTCATCCCAAGAATGTCTATTATTATCTTCTAAATTTAATGGGTTTTATTCCATGAGGTATTTATAAAAATTCTACACTATCAGAATCAGTCCGTTGATGGAGCTACTTGGGAAACTGAAGTAGACATGCATACTAAGAATCCTGACCTCTTCCCCCCTAACTATGCTCTAGCTCAAGATAACAGTTCTCCTTAAGATTTTCAGTTTTCATGTCCAGATTTCAAATACGACTTGGTATCCGTTTCATGCTCAGAATTCCATTTTTACACTTGGTACTAAGTACCATTGCATATTTAGTCATGTGTTAATGCATCATAATATTCATGTTCTCATGCATTAGATATTCCTTCTCATTATGATAAACTTAGTTATTATAAATCTCAGTCATGTGTTCATGTATCAGCTAAGTCATAAAATCATGTATCTGATATGCATGCTCAGTACAAATCCCATAAATTTCAGTTGTGTGGTCTTGTTTTAGTATTCATGTTCAGTGTGTACTTTGGCTTATCATTTCTCCCCTCTCAGTTATTCTTATTCGAGGATAAATGTTCTTAATGGGAAGATATTATAATATCCCAATGTTTCCTTGCTAATTTGACCCCAAGAATGTCTAGTATTATGTTCTACATTGAATGAGGTTTATTCCATGAGAAATTTATAGGATTTTCACTTTTTGTCATGTGTGAGATTTAATAAGCTTTCCATTGATATAAGATTCACCTAAATCTGATAATAAGGTAAGAAGTTATGACTAGAAGATATGCTAAGGGCGTGCGCAATTGATTTCAAGGGTAGTTAGGATGACCACTTGACTTTGATTGAGTTTGCATAAAATAATAGTTATAATTCTAGTAATTATATGGCTCCATTCGAACCACTCTATGGTAGGAGGTGAAGATTTCCAATTGGTTGGTTTGAAAATAGTGAGGCCTTACTTATAGGGCCTGACTTAGTATTCGATGCCTTATAGAATGTCCAGTTGATCAGAAAAAGACTCCGGGCTGCTCAGAGCCGACCAAATTCTTCTTTAGATGTGCGTAGAAAGGATCTTGAGTTCGATATTAGTGATTATGTATATCTAAAGATCTCTCCCATGAGGGGAGTGAAGAGTTTTGGAAAGAAGGGCAAGCTCAATCCCCGATATGTCAGTCCCTTCAAAATTCTCAATCGTTTCATCAAGGTAGCTTATGAGCTCGAAATTCCTTCGACTATAACCATAGTTCATCCAGTCTTCCATGTCTCTTTTCTTAAGAAGTATGTAGGTAACTCAGCAGTTATAGTCCCTGTTTAGAGCATATATGTTTAGAACAACCTCTCTAATGAGGAGATTCCAGTCAAAATTCTAGACTATAAGACTCGCTGACTAAGGAACAAAGAAGTCCCTCTAGTCAAAGTTCTTTGGCGGAATTAGTCCTTAAAGAGAGCTACTTGTTAACCAAATGAAAACATGCATACCAAGTATCCTCACCTCTTCCCCTCTAACTCAAATCTAGCTTAAGATAACAGTTTTCCTTATGCTTTTCAGTTTTTATGTCAAGATTTTAGTTACGACTTGGTATCCATATGATGTTCAGAATTCCATATTTACACTTTGTTCTAAGTACCATTGCATATTGATTCATGTGTTAATCCTTTAGATTATTCATGTGTTCATTCATCAGTCATGCATTCTCATTGTGAGAAACTCAGGTATCAGAAATCTCAGTCATGTGTTCATGTATCAGCATAGTAATAAAATCATGCATCATATATTCATGCTCTGTAAAAATATAAAAAATGTCATTTATGAAGTCATGTTTTAGTATTCATGTTCAGTGGGCACTTCAGAATATCGTTTCTCTTCTCTCAGTCAGTCTTATTCGAGGACAAATGTTCTCAAGGTTGATATATTGTAATACCCCAAAGTTTCCTAGATAATTTCATCCCAAGAATGTCTATTATTATCTTCTAAATTTAATGGGTTTTATTCCATGAGGTATTTATAAGAATTTCACTTTTTTGCATATGGGAAATTAAATGAACTTTCCATTGATATAAGATTCGCACAAATCAGATAATCAGGTAAAATGTTATGTCTACAAGATATTCTAAGGGTGTGTGCAATTGATTTCAAGGGTAGTTCGGATGAACACTTGATTTTAATTGAGTTCGCATACAATAATAGCTATCATTGCCGTATTCGAATGGCTCCATTCAAAGCTCCTAATGGTAGGAGGTGAATATCTCCAATTGGTTGGTTCGAAGTTAGTGAGGCCTCAGTTATAGAAAAAATCTCGAGTTTGATATTAGTAACTATGTATATCTAAAGATCTCTCCATGAAGGGAGTGACGAGGTTCGGCAAGAAGGGAAAGCTCAGTTCCCAATATGTCGGTCTCTTCAATATTTTCAGTCGCTTCGGCAAGGTAGCTTATGAGCTCGAATTGCCATCGAATCTAACCTCAGTTCATCCAGTATTTCATGTCTCTTTACTCAAGAGGATTATAGGTGACTCAACAATTGTAGTCCCTATTTAGAGCATAAATGATCAGAAAAGCCTTTCTTCTAAGAAGATTCTAGTAAAAATTCTAGACAATCAGAATCAGTTCGTTGATGGAGCTACTTGGGAAACTGAAGTAGACATGCATACTAAGTATCCTGAACTCTTCCCCCCTAACTCTGCTCTAGCTCAAGATAATAGTTCTCCTTAAGCTTTTTAGTTTTAATGTCCAGATTCCAGTTACGACTTTGTATCCGTCTCATGTTCAGAATTCTATTTCTACACTTGGTACTAAGTACAATTGCATATTTAGTCATGTGTTAATGCATCATAATATTCATGTTCTCATGCATTAAATATTCATTTTCATTTTGATAAACTTAGTTATTATAAATCTCAGTCATGTGTTCATGTATCAGCTAAGTCATAAAATCATGTATCTGATATGCATGATCAGTACAAATCCCATAAATGTCAGTTGTGTAGTTTTGTTTTAGTAATCATGTTCAGTGTGTACTTTGGATTATCATTTCTCCCCTCTCAGTTATTCTTATTCGAGGATAAATGTTCTTAATGGGAAGATATTATAATATCCCAAAGATTCCTTGCTAATTTGACCCCAAGAATGTCTAGTATTATGTTCTAGATTGAATGAGGTTAATTCCATAAGAAATTTATAAGATTGTCACTTTTTTTCATGTGGGAGATTTAATATGCTTTCCATTGATATAAGATTCGCCAAAATCTGATAAACAGGTAAGAAGATATGACTATAAGATATGCTAAGGGCGTGTGCAATGGATTTCAAGGGTAGTTGGGATGACCACTTGACTTTGATTGAGTTTGCATACAACAATAGCTATAATTCTATTAATAATATGGCTCCATTCGAACCTCTCTATAGTAGGAGGTGAAGATTTCCAATTGGTTGGTTTGAAAATAGTGAGGCCTTAGTTATAGGGCCTGACTTAGTAATCGATGCCTTAGAGAATGTCCAGTTGATCAGAAAAAGACTCTGGGTTGCTCAGAGCCGACAAAATTCTTCTTTAGATGTGCGTAGAAAGGATATTGAGTTCGAGATTAGTGATTATGTATATCTAAAGATCTCTCCCATGAAGGGAGTGAAGAGTTTGGGAAAGAAGGGCAAGCTCAATCCCCGATATGTCAGTCCCTTCAAAATTCTCAATCGTTTCATCAAGGTAGCTTATGAGCTCGAAATTCCTTCGAATATAACCTTAGTTCATCCAGTCTTCCATGTCTCTTTTCTCAAGAAGTATATAGGTAGCTCAGCAGCTATAGTCTCTATTTAGAGCATATATGTTTAGAACAACCTCTCTAATGAGGAGATTCCAGTCAAAATTCTAGACTATAAGGCTCGCAGACTAAAGAACAAAGAAGTCCCTCTAGTCAAAGTTCTTTGGCGGAATAAGTACATAAAGGGAGCTACTTGTTAACCATAAGAAAGCATGCGTACCAAGTATCCTCACCTCTTCCCCGCTAACTCATATCCAGCTTAAGATAACAGTTTTCCTTACGCTTTTCAGTTTTTATGTCAAGATTTCAGTTACGACTTGGTTTCCGTATGATGTTCAGAATTCCATATTTACACATTGTTCTAAGTACCATTGCATATTGAATCATGTGTTAATCCATTAGATTATTCATATGTTCATTCATCAGTCATGCATTCTCATTGTGAGAAACTCAATTATCAGAAATCTCAGTCATGTGTTCATGTATCAGCATAGTAATAAAATCATGCATCATATATGCATGCTCAATAAAAATATAAAAAATGTCATTTATGTAGTCATGTTTCAGTATTCATGTTTAGTGGGTACTTCAGCATACCGTTTCTCTCCTCTCAGTCAGTCTTATTCGAGGACAATTGTTCTCAAAGGTGATATATTGTAATACCCCAAAGTTTCCTAGCTAATTTCATCCCAATAATGTCTATTATTATCATCTAAATTTAATGGGTTTTATTCCTTTAGGTATTTATAAGATTTTCACTTATTTGCATATGAGAAATTAAAAAACTTTCCATTGATATAAGATTCGCACCAATCCGATAACCAGGTAAAAAGTTATGACTACAAGATATTCTAAGGGCGTGTGCAATTGATTTTAAGGGTAGTTCGGATGACCACTTGATTTTGATTGAATTCGCCTACAATAATAGCTATCATTGTAGTATTCGAATGGCTCCATTCAAATCTCTCAATGGTAGGAGGTGAATATCTCCAATTGGTTGGTCCGAAGTTAGTGAGGCCTCAGTTATAGAAACGATCTCGAGTTATAGATTAGTAACTATGTATATCTAAAGATATTTCCATGAAGGGAGTGACGAGATTCGGCAAGAAGGGAAAACTCATTCCCCAATATGTCGGTCTCTTAAAAAAT
The DNA here is from genome assembly GCA_030864215.1 of Capsicum pubescens. Classification (NCBI taxonomy): domain Eukaryota; kingdom Viridiplantae; phylum Streptophyta; class Magnoliopsida; order Solanales; family Solanaceae; genus Capsicum; species Capsicum pubescens. The sequence goes on from CM061546.1 coordinate 225,754,620, forward strand.
TTCAGTCGCTTCGGCAAGGTAGCTTATTAGCTCGAATTGCCTTCAAATCTAACCTCAGTTCATCTAGTATTTCATGTCTCTTTACTCAAGAGGATTATATGTGACTCAACAATTGTAGTCCCTATTTAGAGCATAGATGATCAGAACAGCCTCTCTTATAAGAAGATTCTAGTAAAAATTCTAGACTATCTGAATCAGTCCGTTAATGTAGCTACTTGGGAAACTGAAGTAGACATGCATACTAAGTATCCTGACCTCTTCGCCCCTAACTCTGCTCTAGCTAAAGATAACAGTTTTCCTTAAGCTTTTCAGTTTTCATGTCCAGATTTTAGTTACGACTTGGTATCCGTCTCATGTTCAGGATTCCATTTTTACACTTGGTACTAAGTACCATTGCATATATAGTCATGTGTTAATGCATAATAATATTCATGTTCTCATGCATTAGATAGTCATTCTCATTGTGATAAACTTATTAATTATAAATCTCAGTCATGTGTTCATGTATCAGCTAAGTCATAGGCTTTCCATTGATATATGATTCGCCCAAATCTAATAAACAGGTAAGAAGTTATGACTAAAATATATGCTAAGAGCGTGTGCAATTGATTTCAAGGGTAATTGGGATGACCACTTTACTTTGATTGAGTTTGCATACAACAATTGCTATAATTCTAGTAATCATATGGCTCCATTCGAACCTCTCTATGGTAGGAGGTGAAGATTTCCAATTTGTTGGTTTGAAAATAGTGAGGCCATAGTTATAGGGCCTGACTTAGTATTCGATGCCTTAGAGAATGTCCAGTTGATCATAAAAAGACTCCAGACTGCTCAGAGCCGACAAAATTCTTCTTTAGATGTGCGTAGAAAGGATCCTGAGTTCAAGATTAGTGATTATGTATATCTAAAGATCTCTCCCATGAAGGGAGTGAAGAGTTTGGGAAAGAAGGGCAAGCTCAATCCCCGATATGTCAGTCCCTTCAATATTCTCAATCGTTTCATCAAGGGTGCTTATGAGCTCAAAATTCCTTCGAATATAACCTTAGTTTATCCAGTCTTCCATGTCTCTTTTCTAAAAGAATTATATAGGTAACTCAGCAGTTATAGTCCTTATTTATAGGATATATGTTTAGAAGAGCCTCTCTAATGAGGAGATTCCAGTCAAAATTCTAGACTATAAGACTCGCAGACTAAATAACAAAGAAGTCCCACTAGTCAAAGTTCTTGGGAAGAATCAGCCCATAAAGGGAGCTACTTATTAACCATAATAAAGCATGCGTACCATGTATCCTCACCTCTTCCCCGCTAACTCATATCTAGCTTAAGATAACAGTTTTCCTTACGCTTTTCAGTTTTTATGTAAAGATTTCAGTTATGACTTGGTATCTATATGATGTTCAGAATTCCATATTTACACATTGTTATAAGTACCATTGCATATTGAGTCATGTGTTAATCCATTAGATTAATCATTTGTTCATTCATCAGTCATGCATTCTCATTGTGAGAAACTCAGTTATCAGAAATCTCAGTCGTGTATTATTGTATCAGCATAGTAATAAAATGATGCATCATATATGCATGCTCAGTAAAAATATAAAAAATGTCATTTATGTAGTCATGTTTCAGTATTCATGTTTAGTGGGTACTTCAGCATATCGTTTCTCTCCTCTCAGTCAGTCTTATTCGAGGACAAATGTTCTCAAGGGTGATATATTGTAATACCCCAAAGTTTCCTAGCTAATTTCATCCCAAGAATGTCTTTTATTATCTTCTAAATTTAATGGGTTTTATTTCATGAGGTATTTATAAGATTTTCACTTTTTTGCATATGGGAAATTAAATAAACTTTCCATTGATATAAGATTCGCACAAATCCAATAACCAGGTAAAATGTTATGACTACAAGATATTCTAAGGGCGTGTGCAATTGATTTCAAGGGTAGTTCGTATGACCACTTGATTTTGATTGAATTCGCATACAATAATAGCTATCATTGCAGTATTTGAATGGCTCCATTCAAAGCTCTCAATGGTAGGAGGTGAATATCTCCAATTGGTTGGTTCGAAGTTAGTGAGCCCTCAGTTATAGAAACAATCTCGAGTTTGATATTAGTAACTATGTATATATAAAGATCTTTCCATGAAGGGAGTGATGATGTTCGGCAAGAAGGGAAAGCTCAGTCCCCAATATGTCGGTCTCTTTAAAAATTTTGGTCGCTTCGGCAAGGTACCTTATGAGCTCGTATTGCCATCGAATCTAACCTCAGTTCATCCAGTATTTCATGTCTCTTTACTCACGAGGATTATAGATGACTCAACAATTGTAGTCCCTATTTAGAGCATAAATGATCAGAATAGCCTCTCTTATAAGAAGATTCTTGTAAAAATTCTAGACTATCAGAATCAGTTCGTTGATGGAGCTACTTGGGAAACTGAAGTAGACATGCATTCTAAGTATCCTGACCTCTTCCCCCCTAACTCTGCTCTAGCTCAAGATAACAGTTCTCCTTAAGCTTTTCAGTTTTAATGTCTAGATTCCAGTTTCCACTTGGTATCCGTCTCATGTTCAGAATTCCATTTTTACACTTGGTACTAAGTACCATTGCATATTTAGTCATGTGTTAATGCATCATAATATTCATGTTCTCATGAATTAGATATTCATTCTCATTTTGATAAACTTAGTTATTATAAATCTCAGTCATGTGTTCATGTATCAGCTAAGTCATAAAATCATGTATCTGATATGCATGCTCAGTACAAATCCCATAAATGTCAGTTGTGTAGTCTTGTTTTAGTAATCATGTTCAGTGTGTACTTTGGATTATTATTTCTCCCCTCTCAGTTATTCTTATTCGAGGATAAATGTTCATAATGGGAAGATATTATAATATCCCAAAGTTTCCTTGCTAATTTGACCCCATAAATGTCTAGTATTATGTTCTAGATTGAATGAGGTTAATTCCATAAGAAATTTATAAGATTGTCACTTTTTGTCATGTGGGAGATTTAATAAGCTTTCCATTGATATAAGATTCGCCCAAATCTGATAAACAGGTAAGAAGTTATGACTAGAAGATATGCTATGGGCGTGTGCAATTGATTTCAAGGGTAGTTGGGATGACCACTTGACTTTGATTGAGTTTGCATACAACAATAGCTATAATTCTATTAATCATATGGCTCCATTCGAACCTCTATATAGTAGGAGGTGAAGATTTCCAATTGGATGGTTTGAAACTAGTGAGGCCTTGGTTATAGGGCCTGACTTAGTATTCGATGCCTTAGAGAATGTCCAGCTGATCAGAAAAAGACTCCGGGTTGCTCAGAGCCGACAAAATTCTTCTTTAGATGTACGTAGAAAGGATATTGAGTTCGAGATTAGTGATCATGTATATCTAATGATCTCTCCCATGAAGGGAGTGAAGAGTTTGGGAAAGAAGGGCAAGGTCAATCCCCGATATGTAAGTCCCTTCAAAATTCTCAATCGTTTCATCAAGGTAGATTATGAGCTCGAAATTCCTTCGAATATAACCTTAGTTCATCCAGTATTCCATGTCCCATTTGTCAAGAAGTATATAGGTAACTCAGCAGCTATAGTCTCTATTCAGAGCATATATGTTTAGAACAGCCTCTCTAATGAGGAGATTCCAGTCAAAATTCTAGACTATAAGACTCGCAGACTAAAGAACAAAGAAGTCCCTCTAGTCAAATGTCTTTGGCGGAATAATTCCATAAAGGGAGCTACTTGTTCATGTATCAGCATAGTAATAAAATCATGCATCATATATGCATGCTCAATAAAAATTTAAAAAATGTCATTTATGTAGTCATGTTTCTGTATTCATGTTTAGAGGGTACTTCAGCATATCGTTTCTCTCCTCTCAGTCAGTCTTATTCAAGGACAAATGTTCTCAAGGGTGATATATTGTAATACCCCAAAGTTTCTTAGCTAATTTCATCCCAACAATGTCTATTATTATCTTCTAAATTTAATGGGTTGTATTCCATTAGGTATTTATAAGATTTTCACTTTTTTGCATATGGGAAATTAAAAAACATTACATTGATATAAGATTCGCACAAATCCGATAACCAGGTATAAAGTTATGACTACAAGATATTATAAGGGCGTGTGTAATTGATTTCAAGGGTAGTTCGGATGACCACTTGATTTTGATTGAATTCGCATACAGTAATTGCTATCATTGCAGAATTCGAATGGCTCTATTCAAAGCTCTCAATGGTAGGAGATGAATATCTCCAATTGGTAGGTTCGAAGTTAGTGAGGCCTCAATTATAGAAACAATATTGAGATTGAGATTAGTAACTATGTATATCTAAAGATCTTTCCATGAAGGTAGTGACGAGATTCGGCAAGAAGGGAAAGCTCATTCCCCAATATGTCGGTCTCTTCAAAAATTTTAGTCGCTTCGGCAAGGTAGCTTATTAGCTCGAATTGCCTTCGAATCTAACCTCAGTTCATCCAGTATTTCATGTCTCTTTACTCAAGAGGATTATAGGTGACTCAACAATTGTAGTCCCTATTTAGAGCATAGATGATCAGAACAGCCTCTCTTATAAGAAGATTCTAGTAAAAATTCTAGACTATCAGAATCAGTCCGTTGATGGAGCTACTTGGGAAACTGAAGTAGACATGCATACTAAGTATCCTGAACTCTTCCCCCTAACTCTGGTCTAGCTCAAGATAACAGTTTTTCTTAAGCTTTTAAGTTTTCTTGTCCAGATTTTAGATACGACTTGGTATCCGTCTCATGTTCAGAATTCCATTTTTACACTTGGTACTAAGTACCATTGCTTATTTAGTCATGTGTTAATGCATCATAATATTCATGTTCTCATGCATTAGATATTCATTCTCATTTTGATAAACTTAGTTATTATAAATCTCAGTCATGTGTTCATGTATCAGCTAAGTCATAAAATCATGTATATGATATGCATGCTCTGTACAAATCCCATAAATGTCAGTTGTGTAGTCTTGTTTTAGTATTCATGTTCAGTGTGTACTTTGGCTTATTATTTCTCCCCTCTCAGTTATTCTTATTCGAGGATAAATGTTCTTAATGTGAAGATATTATAATATCCCAAAGTTTCCTTGCTAAATTAACCCCAAAAATGTCTAGTATTACGTTCTAGATTGATTGAGGTTAATTCCATGAGAAATTTATAAGATTTTAACTTTAGGTCATATGGGAGATTTAATAAGCTTTCCATTGATATAAGATTCGCCCAAATCTGATAAACAGGTAAGAAGTTATGACTAGAAGATATGCTAAGAGCGTGTGCAATTGATTTCAAGGGTAGTTGGGATGACCACTTGATTTTGATTGAGTTTGCATACAACAATAGCTATAATTCTATTAATCATATGGCTCCATTAGAACCTCTCTATGCTAAGAGGTGAAGATTTCCAACTGGTTGGTTTGAAAATAGTGAGGCCTTAGTTATAGGGTCTGACTTAGTATTTGATGCCTTAGAGAATGTCCAGTTGATCAGAAAAAGACTCCGGGCTGCTCAGAGCCGACAAAATTCTTCTTTAGATGTGCGTAGAAAGGATCTTGAGTTCGAGATTAGTGATTATGTATATCTAATGATCTCTCCCATGAAGGGAGTAAAGAGTTTGGGAAAGAGGGGCAAGCTTAATCCCCGATATGTCAGTCCCTTCAAAATTCTCAATCGTTTCATCAAGGTAGCTTATGAGCTATAAATTCCTTCGAATATAACCTTAGTTCATCCCGTCTTCGATGTCTCTTTTCACAAGAAGAATATAGGTAACTCAGCAGTTATAGTCCCTATTTAGAGCATATATGTTTAGAACAGCCTCTCTATTGAGGAGATTCCAGTGAAAATTCTAGACTATAAGACTCGCAGACTAAATAACAAAGAAGTCCCTCTAGTCAAAGTTCATTGGCGGAATCAGCCCATAAAGGGAGCTACTTGTTAACCATAAGAAAGCATGCGTACCAAGTATCCTCACCTCTTCCCCGCTAACTCATATCTAGCTTAAGATAACAGTTTTCCTTACACTTTTCAGTTTTTATGTCAAGATTTCAGTTACGATTTGGTATCCGTATGATGTTCAGAATTCCATATTTACACTTTGTTATAAGTACCATTGCATATTGAGTCATGTGATAATCCATTAGATTAATTATGTGTTCATTCATCAGTCATGCATTCTCATTGTGAGAAACTCAGTTATTAGAAATCTCAGTCGTGTGTTATTGTATAAGCATAGTAATAAAATCATACATCATATATGCATTGTCAATAAGAATATAAAAAATGTAATTTATGTAGTCATGTTTCAGTATTCATGTTTAGTGGGTACTTCAGCATATCGTTTCTCTCCTCTCAGTCAATCTTATTCGAGGACAAATGTTCTCAAGGGTGATATATTGTAATACCCCAAAGTTTCCTAGCTAATTTCATCCCAATAATGTCTTTTATTATCTTCTAAATTTAATGGGTTTTATTTCATGAGGTATTTATAAGATTTTCACTTTTATGCATATGGGAAATTAAATAAACTTTCCATTGATATAAGATTCGCACAAAACCGATAACCAGGTAAAATGTTATGACTACAAAATATTCTAAGGGCGTGTGCAATTGATTTCAAGGGTAGTTCGGATGACCACTTGATTTTGATTGAATTCGCATACAAATATAGCTATCATTGCAGTATTTGAATTGCTCCATTCAAAGCTCTCAATGGTAGGAGGTGAATATCTCCAATTGGTTGGTTTGAAGTTAGTGAGCCCTCAGTTATAGAAACAATCTCCAGTTTGAGTTTTGTCACTATGTATATCTAAAGATCATTCCATGAAGGGAGTGACGAGTTTCGGCAAGAAGATAAAGCTCAGTCCCCAATATATCGGTCTCTTCAAAATTTTCAGTCGCTTCGGCAAGGTAGCTTATGAGCTCGAATTGCCATCGAATCTAACCTTAGTTCATCCAGTATTTCATGTCTCTTTACTCAAGAGTATTATAGGTTACTCAACAATTGTAGTCCCTATTTAGAGCATAAATGATCAGAACAACCTTTCTTATAAGAAGATTCTAGTAAAAATTCTAGACTATCAGAATCAGTTCGTTGATGGAGCTACTTGGGAAACTGAAGTAGACATGCATACTATGTATCCTGACCTCTTCCCCCCTAACTCTGCTCTAGCTCAAGATAACAGTTCTCCTTAAGCTTTTAAGTTTTAATGTCATGATTCCAGTTACGACTTGGTATCCGTCTCATGTTCAGAATTCCATTTTTACACTTGGTACTAAGTACCATTGCATATTTAGAAATGTGTTATTGCATCATAATATTCATGTTCTCATGCATTAGATATTCATTCTCATTTTGATAAACTTAGTTATTATAAATCTCAGTCATGTGTTCATGTATCAGCTAAGTCATAAAATCATGTATCGAGATTAGTGATTATGTATATCTAAAGATCTCTCCCATGAAGGGAGTGAAGAGTTTGGGAAAGAAGGGCAAGCTCAATCCCCGATATGTCAGTCCCTTCAATATTCTCAATCGTTTCATCAAGGTATCTTACGAGCTCGAAATTCCTTCGAATATAACCTTAGTTCATCCAGACTTCCATGTCTCTTTTCTCAAGAATTATATAGGTAAATCAGTAGTTATAGTCCTTATTTAGAGCATATATGTTTAGAAGAGCCTCTCTAATGAGGAGATTCCAATCAAAATTCTAGACTATAAGACTCGCAGACTAAATAACAAAGAAGTCCCTCTAGTCAAAGTTCTTTGGTAGAATCAGCCCATAAAGGGAGCTACTTGTTAACCATAAGAAAGCATGCGTACCAAGTATCCTCACCTCTTCCCCGCAAACTCATATCTAGCTTAAGATAACAGTTTTCTTTACGTTTTTCAGTTTTTATGTCAAGATTTCAGAATGACTTGGTATGCATATGATGTTCAGAATTCCATATTTACACTTTGTTATAAGTACCATTGCATACTGAGTCATGTGTTAATCCATTAGATTAATCATGTGTTCATTCATCAGTCATGCATTCTCATTGTGAGAAACTCAGTTATCAGAAATCTCAGTCGTGTGTTATTGTATCAGCATAGTAATAAAATCATGCATCATATATGCATGCTCAGTAAAAATATAAAAAATGTCATTTATGTAGTCATGTTTCAGTATTCATGTTTAGTGGGTACTTCAGCATATCGTTTCTCTCCTCTCAGTCAGTCTTATTCGAGGACAAATGTTCTAAAGGGTGATATATTGTAATACCATAAAGTTTCCTATCTAATTTCATCCCAATAATGTCTATTATTATCTACGAAATTTAATGGGTTTTATTCCATGAGGTATTTATAAGATTATAACTTTTTTGCATATGGGACATTAAATAAACTTTCCATTGATATAAGATTCGCACAAATCCGATAACCAGGTAAAAAGTTATGACTACAAGATATTCTAAGGGCGTGTGCAATTGATTTCAAGGGTAGTTCGGATGACCACTTGATTTTGATTGAATTCGCATACAATAATAGCTATCATTGCAGTATTCGAATGGCTCCATTCAAAGCTCTCAATGGTAGGAGGTGAATATCTCCAATTGGTTGGTTCGAAGTTAGTGAGGCCTCAGTTATAGAAACAATCTCGAGTTTGAGATTAGTAACTATGTATATCTAAAGATTTATCCATGAAGGGAGTGACGAGGTTCAGCAAGAAGGGAAAACTCAGTCCCCAAAATGTCGGTCTCTTCAAAATTTTCAGTCGCTTCGGCAAGGTAGCTTATGAACTCGAATTGCCTTCGAATCTAACCTCAGTTCATCCAGTATTTCATGTCTCTTTACTCAAGAGGATTATAGGTGACTCAACAATTGTAGTCCCTATTTAGAGCATAGATGATCAGAAAAGCATCTCTTATAAGAAGATTCTAGTAAAAATTCTAGACTATCAGAATCAGTCAGTTGATGGAGCTACTTGGGAAACTGAAGTAGACATGCATACTAAGCATCCTAACCTCTTCCCCCCTAACTCTGCTCTAGCTCAAGATAACAGTTCTACTTACGCTTTTCAGTTTTCATGTCCAGATTTCAGTTACGACTTGGTATCCGTCTCATGTTCAGAATTCCATTTTTACACTTGGTACTAAGTACCATTGCATATTTATTCATGTGATAATGCATCATAATATTCATATTCTCATGAATTAGATAGACATTCTCATTTTGATAAACTTAGTTATTATAAATCTCAGTCATGTGTTCATGTATCAGCTAAGTCATAAAACCATGTATCTGATATGCATGCTCAGTACATATCCCATAAATGTCAGTTGTGTAGTCTTCTTTTAGTATTCATGTTCAGTGTGTACTTTGTCTTATCATTTCTCCCCTCTCAGTTATTCATATTCGAGGATAAATGTTCTTAATGGGAAGATATTATAATATCCCAAAGTTTCCTTGCTAATTTGACCCCAAGAATGTCTAGTATTATGTTCTAGATTAAATGAGGTTAATTCCATAAGAAATTTATAAGATTTTCACTATTTATCATGTCGGAGATTTAATAAGATTTCCATTGATATAAGATTCTCCCAAATATGAAATACAGGTAAGAAGTTATGACTAGAAGATATGCTAAGGGCGTGTGCAATTGATTTCAAGGGTAGTTGGGATGACCACTTGACTTTAAATGAGTTTGCCTACAAGAATTGCTATAATTCTAGTAATCATATGGCTCCATTCGAACCTCTCTATGGTAGGAGGTGAAGATTTCCAATTGGTTGGTTTGAAAATAGTGAGGCCTTAGTTATAGGGCCTGACTTAGTATTCGATGCCTTAGAGAATGTCCAGTTGATCAGAAAAAGACTCTGGGCTGCTCAGAGCCGACAAAATTCTTCTTTAGATGTGCGTAGAAAGGATCTTGAGTTCGAGATTAGTGATTATGTATATATAAAGATCTCTCCCATGAAGGGAGTGAACAGTTTGGGAAAGAAGGGCAAGCTCAATCCCCGATATATCAGTTCCTTCAATATTCTCAATTGTTTCATCAAGGTAGCTTATGAACTCGAAATTCCTTCGAATATAACCTTAGTTCATCCAGTCTCCCATGTCTCTTTTCTCAAGAAGTATATAGGTAACTCAACAGCTATAGTCTCTATTTAGAGCATATATGTTTAGAACAGCCTCTCTAATGAGGAGATTCCAGTCAAAATTCTAGACTATAAGACTCGCAGACTAAAGAACAAAGAAGTCCCTCTAGTCAAAGTTCTTTGGCGGAATCAGTCCATAAAGGGAGCTACTTGTTAACCATAACAAAGCATGCATACCAAGTATCCTCACCTCTTCCCCGCTAACTTATATCCATCTTAAGATAACAGTTTATGGACTTGGTATCCGTATGATGTTCAGAATTCCATATTTACACTTTGTTCTAAGTACCATTGCATATTGAGTCATGTGTTAATCCATTAGATTATTCATGTGTTCATTCATCAGTCATGCATTCTCATTGTGAGAAACTCAGTTATTAGAAATCTCAGTCATGTGTTCATGTATCAGCATAGTAATAAAATCATGCATCATATATGCATGCTCAGTAAAAATAAAAAAAATGTCATTTATGTAGTCATGTTTCCGTATTCATGTTTAGTCGGTAATTCAGCATATCGTTCTCAAGCGTGATATATTGTAATACCCCAAAGTTTCCTAGCTAATTTAATCCCAAGAATGTCTATTATTATCTTCTAAATTTAATGGGTTTTATTCCATGAGGTATTTATAAGATTTTCACTTTTTTACATTTGGGAAATTAAATAAACTTTCCATTGATATAAGATTCGCACAAATCCGATAACCAGGTAAAAAGATATGACTACAAGATATTCTAAGGGCGTGTGCAACTGATTTTAAGGGTATTTCGGATGACCACTTGATTTTGATTGAATTCACATACAATAATAGCTATCATTGCAGTATTCTAATGGCTCCATTCTATGCTCTCAATGGTAGGAGGTGAATATCTCCAATTGGTTGATTCGAAGTTAGTGAGGCCTCAGTTATAGAAACAAACTCGAGTTTGAGATTAGTAACTATGTATGTCTAATGATATTTCCATGAAGGGAGTGACGAGGTTCGGCAAGAAGGGAAAGCTCAGTCCCGAATATGTCGATCTCTTCAAAATTTCCAGTCGCTTCGGGAAGGTAGCTTATGAGCTCGAATTGCCTTCGAATCTAACCTTAGTTCATCCAGTAATTCATGTCTCTTTACTCAAGAGGATTATAGGTGAATCAACAATTGTAGTCCCTATTCAGAGCATAGATGATCAGAACAGCCTCTCTTATAAGAAGATTCTAGTAAAAATTCTAGACTATCAGAATCAGTCCGTTGATGGAGCTACTTGGGAAACTGATGTAGACATGCATACTAAGCATCCTGACCTCTTCCCCCCTAACTGTGCTCTAGCTCAAGATAACAGTTCTCCTTAAGCTTTTCAGTTTTCATGTCAAGATTTTAGTTACGACTTGGTATCCGTCTCATGTTCAGAATTCCATTTTTAGACTTGGTACTAAGTATCATTGCATATTTAGTCATGTGATAATGCATCATAATATTCATGTTTTCATGCATTAGATTGTCATTCTCATTTTGATAAACATAGTTATTATAAATCTCAGTCATGTGTTCATGTATCAGCTAAGTCATAAAATCATGTATCTGATATGCATGCTCAGTACAAATCCCATAAATGTCAGTTGTGTAGTCTTGTTTAAGTATTCATGTTCAGTGTGTACTTTGGCTTATCATTTCTCCCCTCTCAGTTATTCTTATTCGTGGATAAATGATCTTAATGGGAAGATATTATAATATCCCAAAGTTTCCTTGCTAATTTGACCCCAAGAATGTCTAGTATTATGTTCTAGATTGAATGATGTTAATTCCATAACAAATTCATAAGATTTTCACTTTTTGTCATGTGGAAGATTTAATAAGCTTTCCATTGATATAAGATTCGCCCAAATATTATAAACAGGTAAGAAGTTATGACTAGAAGATATGCTAAGGGCGTGTGCAATTGATTTCAAGGGTAGTTGGGATGACCACTTGACTTTGATTGAGTTTGCATACAACAATTCCTATAATTCTAGTAATCATATGGCTCCATTCGAACCTCTCTATGGTAGGAGGTGATGATTTCCAATTGGTTGGTTTGAAAATAGTGAGGCCTTAGTTATAGGGCCTGACTTAGTATTCGATGCCTTAGAGAATGTCCAGTTGAACAGAAAAAGACTTCGGGCTGCTCAGAGCCGAAAAAATTCTTCTATAAATGTGCGTAGAAAGGATCTTGAGTTCGAGATTAGTGATTATGTATATCTAACGATCTCTCCCATGAAGGGAGTGAAGAGTTTGGGAAAGAAGGGCAAGCTCAATCCCCGATATGTCAGTCCCTTCAATATTCTCAATCGTTTCATCAAGGTAGCTTATGAGCTCGAAATTCCTTCGAATATAACCCTAGTTCATCCAGTCTACCATGTCTCTTTTCTCAAGAAGTATATAGGTAACTCAGCAGTTATAGTCCCTATGTAGAACATATATGTTTAGAACAGCCTCTCTAATGAGGAGATTCCAGTGAAAATTCTAGACTATAAGACTCGCATACTAAAGAACAAAGAAGTCCCTCTAGTCAAAGTTCTTTTGCGGAATCAGTCCATAAAGGGAGCTACTTGTTAACCATTACAAAGCATGCATACCAAGTATCCTCACCTCTTCCCCTCTAACTCATATCCAGATAAGATAACAGTTTATGGACTTGGTATCCGTATGATGTTCAGAATTCCATATTTACACTTTGTTCTAAGTACCATTGCATATTGTTTCATGTGTTAATCCATTAGATTATTCATGTGTTCATTCATCAGTCATGCATTCACATTGTGAGAAACTCAGTTATTAGAAATCTCAGTCATGTGTTCATGTATCAGCATAGTAATAAAATCATGCATCATATATGCATGCTCAGTAAAAATATAAAAAATGTCATTTATGTAGTCATGTTTCCGTATTCATGTTTAGTGGGTACTTCAGCATATCGTTTCTCTCCTCTCAGTCAGTCTTATTCGAGGACAAATGTTCTCAAGCGTGATATATTGTAATACCCCATAGTTTCCTAGATAATTTCATCCCAAGAATGTCTATTATTATCTTCTAAATTTAATCGGTTTTATTCCATGAGGTATTTATAAGATTTTCACTTTTTTACATTTGGGAAATTAAATAAACTTTCCATTGATATAAGATTCGCACAAATCCGATAACCAGGTAAAAAGTTATGACTACAAGATATTCTAAGGGCATGTGCAATTCATTTTAAGGGTATTTCGGATGACCACTTGATTTTGATTGAATTCGCATACAATAATAGCTATCATTGCAGTATTCTAATGGCTCCATTCAAAGCTCTCAATGGTAGGAGGTGAATATCTCCAATTGGTTGGTTCGAAGTTAGTGAGGCCTCAGTTATAGAAACAATCTAGAGTTTGAGATTAGTAACTATGTATATCTAAAGATTTATCCATGAAGGGAGTGACGAGGTTCAGTAAGAAGGGAAAGCTCAGTCCCCAATATGTCGATCTCTTCAAAATTTCCAGTCGCTTCGGCAAGGTAGCTTATGAGCTCGAATTGCCTTCGAATATAACCTCAGTTCATCTAGTATTTCATGCCTATTTACTCAAGAGGATTATAGGTGACTCAACAATTGTAGTCCCTATTTAGAGCATAGATGATCAGAACAGCCTCTCTTAAAAGAAGATTATAGTAAAAATTCTAGACTATTAGAATCAGTCCGTTGATAGAGCTACTTGGGAAACTGAAGTAGACATGAATACTAAGCATCCTGACCTCTTCCCCCCTAATTCTACTCTAGCTCAAGATAACAGTTCTCTTTAAGCTTTTCAGTTTTCATGTCCAGATTTCAGTTACGATTTGGTATCCCTCTCATGTTCAGAATTCCATTTTTACACTTGGTACTAAGTACTATTGCATATTTAGTCATGTGTTAATGCATCATAATATTCATGTTCTCATGCATTAGATAGTCATTCTCATTTTGATAAACATAGTTATTATAAATCTCAGTCATGTGTTCATGTATTAGCTAAGTCATAAAATCATGTATCTGATATGCATGCTTAGTACAAATCCCATAAATGTCAGTTGTGTTGTCTTGTTTAAGTATTCATGTTCAGTGTGTACTTTGGCTTATCATTTCTCCCCTCTCAGTTATTCTTATTTGAGGATAAATGTTCTTAATGGGAAGATATTATAATATCCCAAAGTTTCCTTGCTAATTTGACCCCAAGAATGTCTAGTATTATGTTCTAGATTGAATGAGGTTAATTCCATAACAAATTCATAAGATTTTCACTTTTTGTCATGTGGAAGATTTAATAAGCTTTCCATTCATATAAGATTCGCCCAAATCATATAAACAGGTAAGAAGTTATGACTAGAAGATATGCTAAGGGCGTGTGCAATTGATTTCAAGGGTAGTTGGGATGACCACTTGACTTTGATTGAGTTTGCATACAACAATAGCTATAATTCTAGTAATCATATGGCTCCATTCGAACCTCTCTATGGTAGGAGGTGAAGATTTCCAATTGGTTGGTTTGAAAATAGTGAGGCCTTAGTTATAGGGCCTGACTTAGTATTTGATGCCTTAGAGAATGTCCAGTTGATCAGGAAAAGACTCCGGGCTGCTCAGAGCCGACAAAAGTCTTCTTTAGTTGTGCGTAGAAAGGATCTTGAATTCGAGATTAGTGATTATGTATATCTAAAGATCACTCCCATGAAAGGAGTGAAGAGTTTGGGAAAGATGGGCAAGCTCAATCCCCGATATGTCAGTCCCTTCAATATTCTCAATTGTTTCATCAAGGTAGCTTATGAGCTCGAAATTCCTTCGAATATAACCTTAGTTCATCCAGTCTACCATGTCTCTTTTCTCAGGAAGTATATAGGTAACTCAGCAGTTATAGTCTGTATTTAGAGCATATATGTTTAGAACAACCTCTCTAATGAGGAGATACCAGTCAAAATTCTAGACTATATGACTCGCAGACTAAAGAACAAAGAAGTCCCTCTAGTCAAAGTTCTTTGGCGGAATCAGTCCATAAAGGGAGCTACTTGTTAACCATAAGAAAGCATGCGTACCAAGTATCCTCACCTCTTCCCCGCTAACTTATATCTAGCTTAAGATAAAAGTTTTTCTTTCGCTTTTCAGTTTTTATGTCAAGATTTTAGTTACTACTTGGTATCCGTATGATGTTCAAAATTCCATATTTATAATTTGTTCTAAGTACCATTGCATATTGAGTCATGTGTTAATCCATTAGATTATTCATGTGTTCATTCATCAGTCATGCATTCTCATTGTGAGTAACTCAGTTATCAGAAATCTCAGTCATGTGTTCATGTATCAGCATAGTAATAAAATCATGCATCATATATGCATGCTCAGTAAAAATATAAAAAATGTCATTTATGTAGTCATGTGTCAGTACTTATGTTTAGTGGGTACTTCAGCATATCGTTTCTCTCCTCTCAGTCAGTCTTATTCGAGGACAAATGTTCTCAAGGGTGATATATTGTAATACCCCAAAGTTTCCTAGCTAATTTCATCCCAAGAATGTCTATTATTATCTTCTAAATTTAATGGGTTTTATTCCATGCGGTATTTATAAGATTTTCACTTTTTTGCATATGGGAAATTAAATAAACTTTCCATTGATATAAGATTCGCACAAATCCGATAACCAGGTAAAAAGTTATGACTACAAGATATTCTAAGGGCGTGTGTAATTGATTTTAAGGGTATTTCGGATGACAACTTGATTTTGATTGAATTCGCATACAATAATAGCTATCATTGCAGTATTCTAATGGCTCCATTCAAAGCTCTCAATGGTAGGAGGTGAATATCTCCAATTGGTTGGTTCGAAGTTAGTGAGGCCTCAGTTATAGAAACAATATCGAGTTTGAGATTAGTAACAATGTATATCTAAAGATATTTCCATGAAGGGAGTGACGAGTTTTGGCAAGAAGGGAAAGCTCAGTCCCCAATATGTCGATCTCTTCAAAATTTTCAGTAACTTCGGCAAGGTAGCTTATGAGCTCGAATTACCTTCGAATATAACCTCAGTTCATCCAGTATTTCATGTCTCTATACTCAAGAGGAATATAGGTGACTCAACAATTGAAGTCCCTATTTAGAGCATAGATGATCAGAACAGCCTCTCTTATATGAAGATTAGAGTAAAAATTCTAGACTATCATAATCAGTCTGTTGATGGAGCTACTTGGGAAACTCAAGTAGACATGCATACTAAGCATCCTGACCTCTTCCCACTAACTCTGCTCTAGCTCAAGCTAACAGTTCTCCTTAAGTTTATCCGTTTTCATGTCCAAATTTCAGTTACGACTTGGTATCCGTGTCATGTTCATAATTCTATTTTTACACTTGGTACTAAGTACCATTGCATATTTAGTCATGTGTTAATGCATCATGATATTCATGTTTTCATGCATTAGATAGTCATTCTCATTGTGATAAACTTAGTTATTATAAATCTCAGTCATGTGTTCATGTATCAGCTAAGTCATAAAATTATGTATCTGATATGCATGCTCAGTACAAATCCCATAAATGTCAGTTGTGAGTCTTCTTTTAGTATTCATGTTCAGTGTGTACTTTGTCTTATCATTTCTCCCTTCTCAGTTATTCTTATTCGAGGATAAATGTTCTTAATGGGAATATATTATAATATCCCAAAGTTTCCTTGCTAATTTGACCCCATGAATGTCTAGTATTATGTTCTTGATTGAATGAGGTTAATTCCATAAGAAATTTATAAGATTTTCACTTTTTGTCATGTGGGAGATTTAATAAGCCTTCCATTGATATAAGATTCACCCAAATCTGATAATCAGGTAAGAAGTTATAAATAGAAGATATGCTAAGGGCGTGTGGAATTGATTTCAAGGGTAGTTGGGATGACCACTTGACTTTGATTGAGTTTGCATACAACAATTGCTATAATTCTAGTAATCATATGGCTCCATTCGAACCTCTCTATGGTAGGAGGTGAAGATTTCCAAATGGTTGGTTTTAAAATAGTGAGGCCTTAGTTATAGGGCCTGACTTAGTATTCGATGCCTTAGAGAATGTCCAGTTGATCAGAAAAAGACTCCAGGCTGCTCAGAGCCGACAAAATTCTTCTTTAGATGTGCGTAGAAAGGATCTTGAGTTCATGATTAGTGATTATGTATATCTAAATATCTCTCCCATGAAGGGAGTGAATAGTTTGGGAAAGAAGGGCAAGCTCAATCCCCGATATGTCAGTCCCTTCAATATTCTCAATCATTTCATCAAGGTATCCTCACCTCTTCCCCACTAACTTATATCTAGCTTAAGATAAAAGTTTTCCTTATGCTTTTCAGTTTTTATGTCAAGATTTCAGTTACGACTTGGTATCCGTATGATGTTCAAAATTCCATATTTACACTTTGTTCTAAGTACCATTGCATATTGAGTCATGTGTTAATCCATCAGATTATTCATATGTTCATTCATCAGTCATGCATTCTCATTGTGAGAAACTAGGTTATCAGAAATCTCAGTCATGTGTTCATGTATCAGCATAGTAATAAAATCATGCATCATATATGCATGCTCAGTAAAAATATAAAAAATGTCATTTATGTAGTCATGTTTCCGTACTTATGTTTAGTGGGTACTTCAGCATATCGTTTCTCTCCTCTCAGTATATCTTATTTGAAGACAAATGTTCTCAAGGGTGATATATTGTAATACCCTAAAGTTTCCTAGATAATTTCATCCCAAGAATGTCTATTATTATCTTCGAAATTTAATGGGTTTTATTCCATGATGTATTTATTAGATTTTCACTTTTTTGCATATGGGAAATTAAATAAACTTTCCATTGATATAAGATTCGCACAAATCCGATAACCAGGTAAAAATTTATGACTACAAGATATTCTAAGGGCGTGTGCAATTGATTTTAAGGGTAGTTCGGATGACCACTTGATTTTGATTGAATTCGCATACAATAATAGCTATCATTGCAGTATTCTAATGGCTCCATTCAAAGCTCTCAATGGTAGGAGGTGAATATCTCCAATTGGGTGGTTCGAAGTTAGTGAGGCCTCAGTTATAGAAACAATCTCGAGTTTGAGATTTGTAACTATGTATATCTAAAGATATTTCCATGAAGGGAGTGACGAGGTTCGGCAAGAAGGGAAAGCTCAGTCCCCAATATGTCGATCTATTCAAAATTTTCAGTCGCTTCGGCAAGGTAACTTATGAGCTCGAATTTCCTTCGAATCTAACCTCAGTTCATCCAGTATTTCATGTCTCTTTACTCAAGAGGATTACAGGTGACTCAACAATTGTAGTCCCTAATTAGAGCATAGATGATCAGAACAGCCTCTCTTATAAGAAGATTCTAGTAAAAATTCTAGACTATCAGAATCAGTCCGTTGATGGAGATACTTGGGAAATTAAAGTAGACATGCATACTAAGCATCCTGACCTCTTCCCCCTAACTCTGCTCTAGCTCAAGATAACTGTTCTCCTAAAGCTTTTTAGTTTTCATGTCCAGATTTCACTTACGACTTGGTATCCATCTCATGTTCAGAATTCCATTTTTACACTTGGTACTAAGTACCATTGCATATTTAGTCATGTGTTAATGCATCATAATATTCATTTTTTCATTCATTAGATAGTCATTCTCATTGTGATAAACTTAGTTATTATAAATCTCAGTCATGTGTTCATGTATCAGCTAAGTCATAATATCATGTATCTGATATGCATGCTCAGTACAAATCCCATAAATGTCAGTTGTGTAGTCTTCTTTTAGTATTCATGTTCAGTGTGTAATTTGGCTTATCATTTCTCCCTTCTAAGTTATTCTTATTCGAGGATAAATGTTCTTAATGGGAAGATATTATAATATCCCAAAGTTTCCTTGCAAACTTGACCCAAAGAATGTCTAGTATTATGTTCTAGATTGAATGAGGTTAATTCCATAAGAAATTTATAAGATTTTCACTTTTTGTCATGTGGGAGATTGAATAAGCCTTCCATTGATATAAGATTCACCCAAATCTGATAAACAGGTAAGAAGTTATAACTAGAAGATATGCTAAGGGCGTGTGCAATTGATTTCAAGGGTAGTTGGGATGACCACTTGACTTTGATAGAGTTTGCATACTACAATTGCTATAATTCTAGTAATCATATGGCTCCATTCGAACCTCTCTATGGTAGGAGGTGATGATTTCCAATTGGTTGGTTTGAAGATAGTGAGGCCTCAGTTATAGGGCCTGACTTAGTATTCGATGCCTTAGAGAATGTCCAGTTGATCAAAAAAATACTCCGAGCTGCTCAGAGCCGACAAAATTCTTCTTTAGATGTGCGTAGAAAGGATCTTGAGTTCGAGATTAGTGATTATGTATATCTAAATATCTCTCCTATGAAGGGAGTGAAGAGTTTGGGAAAGAAGGGCAAGCTCAATCCCCGATATATCAGTCCCTTCAATATTCTCAATCATTTCATCAAGGTAGCTTATGAGCTCGAAATTCCTTCGAATATAACCTTAGTTCATCCAGTCTTCCATGTCTCTATTCTCAAGATGTATATAGGTAACTCAGCAGTTATAGTCCCAATTTAGAGCATATATGTTTAGAACAGATTCTCTAATGAGGAGATACCAGTAGAAATTCTAGACTATAAGACTCACAGACTAAGAACAAAGAAGTCCTTCTAGTCAAAGTTCTTTGGCGGAATCAGTCCGTAAAGGGAGCTACTTGTAAACCATAAGAAAGCATGCGTACCAAGTATCCTCACCTCTTCCCCGCTAACTTATATCTAGCTTAAGATAAAAGTTTTCCTTATGCTTTTCAGTTTTTATGTCAAGATTTCAGTTACGACTTGGTATCTGTATGATGTTCAAAATTCCATATTTACACTTTGTTCTAAGTACCATTGCATATTGAGTCATGTGTTAATCCATTAGATTATTCATGTGTTCATTCATCAGTTATGCATTCTCATTGTGAGAAACTAGGTTATCAGAAATCTCAGTCAAGTGTTCATGTATCAGCATAGTAATAAAATCATGCATCATATATGCATGCTCAGTAAAAATATAAAAAATGTAATTTATGTAGTCATGTTTCCATATTTATGTTTAGTGGGTACTTCAGCATATCATTTCTCTCCTCTCAGTAAGTCTTATTCGAGGACAAATGTTCTCAAGGGTGATATATTGTAATACCCCAAAGTTTCCAAGCTAATTTCATCCCAAGAATGTCTATTATTATCTTCGTAATTTAATGGGTTTTATTCCATGATGTATTTATTAGATTTTCACTTTTTTGCTTATGGGAAATTAAATAAACTTTCCATTGATATAAGATTCGCACAAATCCGATAACCAGGTAAAAAGTTATGACTACAAGATATTCTAAGGGCGTGTGCAATTGATTTTAAGGGTAGTTCGGATGACCACTTGATTTTGATTGAATTCGCATACAATAATAGCTATCATTGAAGTATTCTAATGGCTCCATTCAAAGCTCTCAATGGTAGGAGGTGAATATCTCCAATTGGTTGGTTCGAAGTTAGTGAGGCCTCAGTTATAGAAACAATCTCGAGTTTGAGATTTGTAACTTTGTATATCTAAAGATATTTCCATGAAGGGAGTGACGAGGTTCGGCAAGAAGGGAAAGCTCAGTCCCCAATATGTCGATCTATTCAAAATTTTCAGTCGTTTCGGCAAGGTAGCTTATGAGCTCGAATTGCCTTCGAATCTAACCTCAGTTCATCCAGTATTTCATGTCTCTTTACTCAAGAGGATTACAGGTGACTCAACAATTGTAGTCCCTAATTAGAGCATAGATGATCAGAACAGCCTCTCTTATAAGAAGATTCTAGCAAAAATTCTAGACTATCAGAATCAGTCCGTTGATGGAGATACTTGGAAAACTAAAGTAGACATGCATACTAAGCATCCTGACCTCTTCCCCCTAACTCTGCTCTAGCTCAAGATAACTGTTCTCCTAAAGCTTTTTAGTTTTCATGTCTAGATTTCACTTACGACTTGGTATCCGTCTCATGTTCAGAATTCCATTTTTACACTTGGTACTAAGTACCATTGCATATTTAGTCATGTGTTAATGCATCATAATATTCATTTTTTCATTCATTAGATAGTCATTCTCATTGTGATAAACTTAGTTATTATAAATCTCAGTCATGTGCTCATGTATCTGCTAAGTCATAAAATCATGTATCTGATATGCATGCTCAGTACAAATCCCATAAATGTCAGTTGTGTAGTCTTCTTTTAGTATTCATGTTCAGTGTGTAATTTGGCTTATCATTTCTCCCTTCTATGTTTTTGTTATTCGAGGATAAATGTTCTTAATGGGAAGATATTATAATATCCCAAAGTTTCCTTGCTAACTTGACCCCAAGAATGTCTAGTATTATGTTCTAGATTGAATGAGGTTAATTCCATAAGAAATTTATAAGATTTTCACTTTTTGTCATGTGGGAGATTTAATTAGCCTTCCATTGATATAAGATTCACCCAAATTTGATAAACAGGTAAGAAGTTATAACTAGAAGATATGCTAAGGGCGTGTGCAATTGATTTCAAGGGTAGTTGGGATGACCACTTGACTTTGATAGAGTTTGCATACAACAATTGCTATAATTCTAGTAATCATATGGCTCCATTCGAACCTCTCTATGGTAGGAGGTGATGATTTCCAATTGGTTGGTTTGAAGATAGTGAGGCCTTAGTTATAGGGCCTGACTTAGTATTCGATGCCTTAGAGAATGTCCAGTTGATCAGAAAAATACTCTGGGCTGCTCAGAGCCGACAAAATTCTTCTTTAGATGTGCGTAGAAAGGATCTTGAGTTCGAGATTAGTGATTATGTATATCTAAATATCTCTCCCATGAAGGGAGTGAAGAGTTTGGGAAAGATGGGCAAGCTCAATTCCCGATATGTCAGTCCCTTCAATATTCTCAATCATTTCATCAAGGTAGCTTATGAGCTCGAAATTCCTTCGAATATAACCTTAGTTCATCCAGTCTTCCATGTCTCTATTCTCAAGAAGTATATAGGTAACTCAGCAGTTATAGTCCCAATTTAGAGCATATATGTTTAGAACAGCCTCTCTAATGAGGAGATACCAGTAGAAATTCTAGACTATAAGACTCGCAGACTAAGAACAAAGAAGTCCCTCTAGTCAAAGTTCTTTGGCGGAATCAGTCCATAAAGGGAGCTACTTGTAAACCATAAGAAAGCATGCGTACCAAGTATCCTCACTTCTTCCCCGCTAACTTATATCTAGCTTAAGATAAAAGTTTTCCTTATGCTTTTCAGTTTTTATGTCAAGATTTCAGTTACGACTTGGTATCCGTATGATGTTCAAAATTCCATATTTACACTTTGTTCTAAGTACCATTGCATATTGAGTCATGTGTTAATCCATTAGATTATTCATGTGTTCATTCATCAGTCATGCATTCTCATTGTGAGAAACTAGGTTATCAGAAATCTCAGTCATGTGTTCATGTATCAGCATAGTAATAAAATCATGCATCATATATGCATGCTCAGTAAAAATATAAAAAATGTCATTTATGTAGTCATGTTTCCATACTTATGTTTAGTGGGTACTTCAGCATATCGTTTCTCTCCTCTCAGTAAGTCTTATTCGAGGACAAATGTTCTCAAGGGTGATATATTGTAATACCCCAAAGTTTCCAAGCTAATTTCATCCCAAGAATGTCTATTATTAGCTGAGAAATTTAATGGGTTTTATTCCATGATGTATTTATTAGATTTTCACTTTTTTGCTTATGGGAAATTAAATAAACTTTCCATTGATATAAGATTCGCACAAATCCGATAACCAGGTAAAAAGTTATGACTACAAGATATTCTAAGGGCGTGTGCAATTGATTTTAAGGGTAGTTCAGATGACCACTTGATTTTGATTGAATTCGCATACAATAATAGCTATCATTGCAGTATTCTAATGGCTCCATTCAAAGCTCTCAATGGTAGGAGGTGAATATCTCCAATTGGTTGGTTCGAAGTTAGTGAGGCCTCAGTTATAGAAAAAATCTCGAGTTTGATATTTGTAACTATGTATATCTAAAGATATTTCCATGAAGGGAGTGACGAGGTTCGGCAAGAAGGGAAAGCTCAGTCCCCAATATGTCGATCTATTCAAAATTTTCAGTCGCTTCGGCAAGGTAGCTTATGAGCTTGAATTGCCTTCGAATCTAACCTCAGTTCATCCAGTATTTCATGTCTCTTTACTCAAGAGGATTATAGGTGACTCAAAAATTGTAGTCCCTATTTAGAGCATAGATGATCAGAACAGCCTCTCTTATAAGAAGATTCTAGTAAAAATTCTAGACTATCAGAATCAGTCCGTTGATGGAGATACTTGGGAAACTAAAGTAGACATGCATACTAAGCATCCTGACCACTTCCCCCTAACTCTGCTCTAGCTCAAGATAACAGTTCTCCTTAAGCTTTTTAGTTTTCATGTCCAGATTTCACTTACGACTTGGTATCCATCTCATGTTCAGAATTCCATTTTTACATTTGGTACTAAGTACCATATCATATTTAGTCATGTGTTAATGCATCATAATATTCATGTTCTCATTCATTAGATAGTCATTCTCATTGTGATAAACTAAGTTATTATAAATCTCAGTCATGTGTTCATGCATCAGCTCAGTCATAAAATCATGTATCTGATATGCATGCTCAGTACAAATCCCATAAATGTCAGTTGTGTAGTCTTCTTTTAGTATTCATGTTCAGTGTGTAATTTGTCTTATCATTTCTCCCTTCTAAGTTATTCTTATTCGAGGATAAATATTCTTAATGGGAAGATATTGTAATATCCCAAAGTTTCCTTGCTAATTTGACCCCAAGAATATCTAGTATTTTGTTCTAGATTGAATGAGGTTAATTCCATAAGAAATTTATAAGATTTTCACTTTTTGTCATGTGGGAGATTGAATAAGCCTTCCATTGATATAAGATTCACCCAAATCTGATAAACAGGTAAGAAGTTATAACTATAAGATATGCTAAGGGTGTGTGCAATTGATTTCAAGGGTAGTTGGGATGACCACTTGACTTTGATAGAGTTTGCATACAACAATTGCTATAATTCTAGTAATCATATGGCTCCATTCGAACCTCTCTATGGTAGGAGGTGATGATTTCCAATTGGTTGGTTTGAAGATAGTGAGGCCTTAGTTATAGGGCATGACTTAGTAATCGATGCCTTAGAGAATGTCCACTTGATCAGAAAAATACTCCGGGATGCTCAGAGCCGACAAAATACTTCTTTAGATGTGCGTAGAAAGGATCTTGAGTTCGAGATTAGTGATTATGTATATCTAAATATCTCTCCCATGAAGGGATTGAAGAGTTTGGGAAAGAAGGGCAAGCTCAATCCCCGATATATCAGTCCCTTCAATATTCTCAATAATTTCATCAAGGTAGCTTATGAGCTCGAAATTCCTTCAAATATAACCTTAGTTCATCCAGTCTTCCATGTCTCTATTCTCAAGAAGTATATAGGTAACTCAGCAGTTATAGTCCCAATTTAGAGCATATATGTTTAGAACAGCCTCTCTAATGACGAGATACCAGTAGAAATTCTAGACTATAAGACTCGCAGACTAAGAACAAAGAAGTCCCTCTAGTCAAAGTTCTTTGGCGGAATCAGTCCATAAAGGGAGCTACTTGTAAACCATAAGAAAGCATGCGTACCAAGTATCCTCACCTCTTCCCCGCTAACTTATATCTCGCTTAAGATAAAAGTTTTCCTTATGCTTTTCAGTTTTTATGTCAAGATTTCAGTTACGACTTGGTATCCGTATGATGTTCAAAATTCCATATTTACACTTTGTTCTAAGTACCATTGCATATTGAGTCATGTGTTAATCCATTAGATTATTCATGTGTTCATTCATCAGTCATGCATTCTCATTGTGAGAAACTAGGTTATCAGAAATCTCAGTCATGTGTTCATGTATCAGCATAGTAATAAAATCATGCATCATATATGCATGCTCAGTAAAAATATAAAAAATGTCATTTATGTAGTCATGTTTCCATACTTATGTTTAGTGGGTACTTCAGCATATCGTTTCTCTCCTCTCAGTAAGTCTTATTCGAGGACAAATGTTCTCAAGGGTGATATATTGTAATACCCCAAAGTTTCCAAGCTAATTTCATCCCAAGAATGTCTATTATTATCTTCGAAATTTAATGGGTTTTATTACATGATGTATTTATTAGATTTTCACTTTTTTGCTTATGGGAAATTAAATAAACTTTCCATTGATATAAGATTCGCACAAATCCGATAACCAGGTAAAAAGTTATGACTACAAGATATTCTAAGGGCGTGTGCAATTGATTTTAAGGGTAGTTCGGATGACCACTTGATTTTGATTGAATTCGCATACAATAATAGCTATCATTGCAGTATTCTAATGGCTCCATTCAAAGCTCTTAATGGTAGGAGGTGAATATCTCCAATTGGTTGGTTCGAAGTTTGTGAGGCCTCAGTTATAGAAAATATCTCGAGTTTGATATTTGTAACTATGTATATCTAAAGATATTTCCATGAAGGGAGTGACGAGGTTCGGCAAGAAGGGAAAGCTCAGTCCCCAATATGTCGATCTATTCAAAATTTTCAGTCGCTTCGGCAAGGTAGCTTATGAGCTCGAATTGCCTTCGAATCTAACCTCAGTTCATCCAGTATTTCATGTCTCTTTACCCAAGAGTATTATAAGTGACTCAAAAATTGTAGTCCCTATTTAGAGCATAGATGATCAGAACAGCCTCTCTTATAAGAAGATTCTAGTAAAAATTCTAGACTATCAGAATCAGTCCGTTGATGGAGATACTTGGGAAACTAAAGTAGACATGCATACTAAGCATCCTGACCTCTTCCCCCTAACTCTGCTCTAGCTCAAGATAACAGTTCTCCTTAAGCTTTTTAGTTTTCATGTCCAGATTTCACTAACGACTTGGTATCCGTCTCTTGTTCAGAATTCCATTTTTACATTTGGTACTAAGTACCATTGCATATTTAGTCATGTGTTAATGCATCATAATATTCATGTTCTCATTCATTAGATAGTCATTCTCATTATGATAAACTAAGTTATTATAAATCTCAGTCATGTGTTCATGTATCAGCTCAGTCATAAAATCATGTATCTGATATGCATGCTCAGTACAAATCCCATAAATGTCAGTTGTGTAGTCTTTTTTTAGTATTCATGTTCAGTGTGTAATTTGTCTTATCATTTCTACCTTCTAAGTTATTCTTATTCGAGGATAAATGTTCTTAATGGGAAGATATTATAATATCCCAAAGTTTCCTTGCTAACTTGACCCCAAGAATGTCTAGTATTATGTTCTAGATTGAATGAGGTTAATTCCATAAGAAATTTATAAGATTTTCACTTTTTGTCATATGGGAGATTGAATAAGCCTTCCATTGATATAAGATTCACCCAAATCTGATAAACAGGTAAGAAGTTATAACTAGAAGATATGCTAAGGGCGTGTGCAATTGATTTCAAGGGTAGTTGGGATGACCACTTGACTTTGATAGAGTTTGCATACAACAATTGCTATAATTCTAGTAATCATATGGCTCCATTCGAACCTCTCTATGGTAGGAGGTGATGATTTCCAATTGGTTGGTTTGAAGATAGTGAGGCCTTAGTTGTAGGGCCTGACTTAGTATTCGATGCCTTAGAGAATGTCCAGTTGATCAGAAAAATACTCCGGGCTGCTCAGAGCCGACAAAATTCTTCTTTAGATGTGCGTAGAAAGGATCTTGAGTTCGAGATTAGTGATTATGTATATCTAAATATCTCTCCCATGAAGGGATTGAAGAGTTTGGGAAAGAAGGGCAAGCTCAATCCCCGATATGTCAGTCCCTTCAATATTCTCAATCATTTCATCAAGGTAGCTTATGAGCTCGAAATTCCTTCGAATATAACCTTAGTTCATCCAGTCTTCCATGTCTCTATTCTCAAGAAGTATATAGGTAACTCAGCAGTTATAGTCCCAATTTAGAGCATATATGTTTAGAACAGCCTATCTAATGAGGAGATACCAGTAGAAATTCTAGACTATAAGACTCGCAGACTAAGAACAATGAAGTCCCTCTAGTCAAAGTTCTTTGGCGGAATCAGTCCATAAAGGGAGCTACTTGTAAACCATAAGAAAGCATGCGTACCAAGTATCCTCACCTCTTCCCCGCTAACTTATATCTAGCTTAAGATAAAAGTTTTCCTTATGCTTTTCAGTTTTTATGTCAAGATTTCAGTTACGACTTGGTATCCGTATGATGTTCAAAATTCCATATTTACACTTTGTTCTAAGTACCATTGCATATTGAGTCATGTGTTAATCCATTAGATTATTCATGTGTTCATTCATCAGTCATGCATTCTCATTGTGAGAAACTAGGTTATCAGAAATCTCAGTCATGTGTTCATGTATCAGCATAGTAATAAAATCATGCATCATATATGCATGCTCAGTAAAAATATAAAAAATGTCATTTATGTAGTCATGTTTCCATACTTATGTTTAGTGGGTACTTCAGCATATCGTTTCTCTCCTCTCAGTAAGTCTTATTCGAGGACAAATGTTCTCAAGGGTGATATATTGTAATACCCCAAAGTTTCCAAGCTAATTTCATCCCAAGAATGTCTATTATTATCTTCGAAATTTAATGGGTTTCATTCCATGATGTATTTATTAGATTTTCACTTTTTTGCTTATGGGAAATTAAATAAACTTTCCATTGATATAAGATTCGCACAAATCCGATAACCAGGTAAAAAGTTATGACTACAAGATATTCTAAGGGCGTGTGCAATTGATTTTAAGGGTAGTTCGGATGACCACTTGATTTTGATTGAATTCGCATACAATAATAGCTATCATTGCAGTATTCTAATGGCTCCATTCAAAGCTCTCAATGGTAGGAGGTGAATATCTCAAATTGGTTGGTTCGAAGTTAGTGAGGCCTCAGTTATAGAAAAAATCTCGAGTTTGATATTTGTAACTATGTATATCTAAAGATATTTCCATGAAGGGAGTGACGAGGTTCGGCAAGAAGGGAAAGCTCAGTCCCCAATATGTCGATCTATTCAAAATTTTCAGTCGCTTCGGCAAGGTAGCTTATGAGCTTGAATTGCCTTCGAATCTAACCTCAGTTCATCCAGCATTTCATGTCTCTTTACTCAAGAGTATTATAAGTGACTCAAAAATTGTAGTCCCTATTTAGAGCATAGATGCTCAGAACAGCCTCTCTTATAAGAAGATTCTAGTAAAAATTCTAGACTATCAGAATCAGTCCGTTGATGGAGATACTTGGGAAACTAAAGTAGACATGCATACTAAGCATCCTGACCTCTTCCCCCTAACTCTGCTCTAGCTCAAGATAACAGTTCTCCTTAAGCTTTTTAGTTTTCATGTCCAGATTTCACTTACGACTTGGTATCCGTCTCATGTTCAGAATTCCATTTTTACATTTGGTACTAAGTACCATTGCATATTTAGTCATGTGTTAATGCATCATAATATTCATGTTCTCATTCATTAGATAGTCATTCTCATTGTGATAAACTAAGTTATTATAAATCTCAGTCATGTGTTCATGTATTAGCTCAGTCATAAAATCATGTATCTGATATGCATGATCAGTACAAATCCCATAAATGTCAGTTGTGTAGTCTTCTTTTAGTATTCATGTTCAGTGTGTAATTTGTCTTATCATTTCTCCCTTCTAAGTTATTCTTATTCGAGGATAAATGTTCTTAATGGGAAGATATTATAATATCCCAAAGTTTCCTTGCTAATTTGACCCCAAGAATATCTAGTATTTTGTTCTAGATTGAATGAGGTTAATTCCATAAGAAATTTATAAGATTTTCACTTTTTGTCATGTGGGAGATTGAATAAGCCTTCCATTGATATAAGATTCACCCAAATCTGATAAACAGGTAAGAAGTTAAAACTAGAAGATATGCTAAGGGTGTGTGCAATTGATTTCAAGGGTAGTTGGGATGACCACTTGACTTTGATAGAGTTTGCATACAACAATTGCTATAATTCTAGTAATCATATGGCTCCATTCGAACCTCTCTATGGTAGGAGGTGATGATTTCCAATTGGTTGGTTTGAAGATAGTGAGGCCTTAGTTATAGGGCCTGACTTAGTATTCGATGCCTTAGAGAATGTCCAGTTGATCAGAAAAATACTCTGGGCTGCTCAGAGCCGACAAAATTCTTCTTTAGATGTGCGTAGAAAGGATCTTAAGTTCGAGATTAGTGATTATGTATATCTAAATATCTCTCCCATGAAGGGAGTGAAGAGTTTGGGAAAGAAGGGCAAGCTCAAGCCCCGATATATCAGTCCCTTCAATATTCTCAATAATTTCATCAAGGTAGCTTATGAGCTCGAAATTCCTTCGAATATAACCTTAGTTCATCCAGTCTTCCATGTCTCTATTTTCAAGAAGTATATAGGTAACTCAGCAGTTATAGTCCCAATTTAGAGCATATATGTTTAGAACAGCCTCTCTAATGACGAGATACCAGTAGAAATTCTAGACTATAAGACTCGCAGACTAAGAACAAAGAAGTCCCTCTAGTCAAAGTTCTTTGGCGGAATCAGTCCATAAAGGGAGCTACTTGTAAACCATAAGAAAGCATGCGTACCAAGTATCCTCACCTCTTCCCCGCTAACTTATATCTAGCTTAAGATAAAAGTTTTCCTTATGCTTTTCAGTTTTTATGTCAAGATTTCAGTTACGACTTGGTATCCGTATGATGTTCAAAATTCCATATTTACACTTTGTTCTAAGTACCATTGCATATTGAGTCATGTGTTAATCCATTAGATTATTCATGTGTTCATTCATCAGTCATGCATTCTCATTGTGAGAAACTAGGTTATCAGAAATCTCAGTCATGTGTTCATGTATCAGCATAGTAATAAAATCATGCATCATATATGCATGCTCAGTAAAAATATAAAAAATGTCATTTATGTAGTCATGTTTCCATACTTATGTTTAGTGGGTACTTCAGCATATCGTTTCTCTCCTCTCAGTAAGTCTTATTCGAGGACAAATGTTCTCAAGGGTGATATATTGTAATACCCCAAAGTTTCCAAGCTAATTTCATCCCAAGAATGTCTATTATTATCTTCGAAATTTAATGGGTTTTATTCCATGATGTATTTATTAGATTTTCACTTTTTTGCTTATGGGAAATTAAATAAACTTTCCATTGATATAAGATTCGCACAAATCCGATAACCAGGTAAAAAGTTATGACTACAAGATATTCTAAGGGCGTGTGCAATTGATTTTAAGGGTAGTTCGGATGACCACTTGATTTTGATTGAATTCGCATACAATAATAGCTATCATTGCAGTATTCTAATGGCTCCATTCAAAGCTCTTAATGGTAGGAGGTGAATATCTCCAATTGGTTGGTTCGAAGTTTGTGAGGCCTCAGTTATAGAAAATATCTCGAGTTTGATATTTGTAACTATGTATATCTAAAGATATTTCCATGAAGGGAGTGACGAGGTTCGGAAAGAAGGGAAAGCTCAGTCCCCAATATGTCGATCTATTCAAAATTTTCAGTCGCTTCGGCAAGGTAGCTTATGAGCTCGAATTGCCTTCGAATCTAACCTCAGTTCATCCAGTATTTCATGTCTCTTTACCCAAGAGTATTATAAGTGACTCAAAAATTGTAGTCCCTATTTAGAGCATAGATGATCAGAACAGCCTCTCTTATAAGAAGATTCTAGTAAAAATTCTAGACTATCAGAATCAGTCCATTGATGGAGATACTTGGGAAACTAAAGTAGACATGCATACTAAGCATCCTGACCTCTTCCCCCAAACTCTGCTCTAGCTCAAGATAACAGTTCTCCTTAAGCTTTTTAGTTTTCATATCCAGATTTCACTTACGAGTTGGTATCCGTCTCATGTTCAGAATTCCATTTTTACATTTGGTACTAAGTACCATTGCATATTTAGTCATGTGTTAATGCATCATAATATTCATGTTCTCATTCATTAGATAGTCATTCTCATTGTGATAAACTAAGTTATTATAAATCTCAGTCATGTGTTCATGTATCAGCTCAGTCATAAAATCATGTATCTGATATGCATGCTCAGTACAAATCCCATAAATGTCAGTTGTGTAGTCTTCTTTTAGTATTCATGTTCAGTGTGTAATTTGTCTTATCATTTCTCCCTTCTAAGTTATTCTTATTCGAGGATAAATGTTCTTAATGGGAAGATATTATAATATCCCAAAGTTTCCTTGCTAATTTGACCCCAAGAATGTCTAGTATTATGTTCTAGATTGAATGAGGTTAATTCCATAAGAAATTTATAAGATTTTCACTTTTTGTCATGTGGGAGATTTAATAAGCTTTCCATTGATATAAGATTCACCCAAATCTGATAAACAGGTAAGAAGATATGACTAGAAGATATGCTAAGGGTGTGTGCAATTGATTTCAAGGGTAGTTGGGATGACCACTTGACTTTGATTGAGTTTACATACAACAATAGCTATAATTCTAGTAATCATATGGCTCCATTCGAACCTCTCTATGGTAGGAGGTGAAGATTTCCAATTGGTTGGTTTGAAAATAGTAAGGACTTAGTTATAGGGCCTGACTTAATATTCGATGCCTTAGAGAATGTCCAGTTGATCAGAAAAAGACTCCGGGCTTCTCAGAGCCGACAAAATTCTTATTTAGATGTGTCTAGAAAGGATCTTGAGTTCGAGATTAGTGATTAAGTATATCTAAAGATCTCTCCCAAGAATGTAGTGAAAAGGTTCGGCAAAAAGGGAAAGCTCAGCCCCTGATATGTCGGTCCCATCTAAATTCTCAATATCTTCGGGATGGTAGCTTATGATCTCGAATTGCCATTGGATCAAACCTTAGTTCATCCAGTTTTCCATGTCTCTTTGGTCAAGAAGTTTATAGGTTACTCAGTAGTTGTAGACCCTATTTAGAGTATAGATGTTCAGAACAGCCTCTCTTATGAGGAGATTCTAGTCAAAATTCTAGACTATCAGACTAGCAGAGTAAGGAACAAAGAAGTCCCTCTAGTCAAAGTTCATTGGAGGAATCAGTCCGTTGCGGGAGATACTTGGGAAACAGAAGCAGACATGCATACCAAGTATCCTCACCTGTTCCCCTCTAACTCAGATCTAGCTCAAGATAATAGTTCTCCTTAAGCTTTTCAGTTTTCATGTCATGATTTCAATTACAACTTGGTATCCATCTCATGTTTAGAATTCCATTTTCACACTTTGTACTAAGTAACATTGCATATTTAGTTATGTGTTAATGCATAAGATTAATCATGTGTTCATGCATCAGACATGATTTCTCATTGTGAGAAACTCAGTTATCAGAAATGTCAATCATGTGTTCATGTATCAGCTCAGTCATAAAATCATGCATCAGATATGCATGCTCAGTACAAATTTAAGAAATATCAGTTATGTAGTCTTGTTTAAGTATTCATGTTCAGTGTGTACTTCGCTTTATCGTTTCTCCTCTCTCAGTTATTCTTATTCGAGGATAAATATTCTCAATGGGGAGGTATTGTAATACCCCATAGTTTCCTAGATAATTTCATCCCAAGAATGTCTAGTATTATCTTTTAAATTGAATGAGTTTTATTCCATGAGGAATTTATTATATTTTTACTTTTGGTTGTTTGGGAAATTCAATAAGCTTTCCATAGATGTAAGATTCACCTAAATCCAATAACTAGAATATATGCTAAGGGCTTGTGCAATTGATTTTAAGGGTTGTTGGGATGACCACTTGCCTTTGATTGTGTTTGCATACAACAATAGTTATCATTCCAGTATTTGGATGGCTCCATTTGAAACACTCTATGGTAGGAGGTAGAGATCTCCAATTTGTTGGTTCAATGTTAGTGAGGCATCAGTTATAGGTCCTGACTTAGTGAAAGTCCAGTTGATCAGAGAAAGACTCCGGGCTTCTCAGAGCTGATAGAAGTCTTATGTAGATGTGCGTGGAAAAGACCTCTAGTTTGATATTAGTGACTATGTCTATCTAAAGATCTCTCTCATGAAGGGAGTGAAGAGGTTCGGCAAGAACGAAAAACTCAGTCCCCGATATGTCGGTCCCTTCAAAATTCCCACTCGCTTCGGCAAGGTAGCTTATAAGCTCTAATTGCCTTCGTATCTAAACTAAGTCCATCCAGTCTTCCATGTCTCTTTTTTCAAGAAGTGTATAGGTGAATCAATAGTTTTTGTCCCTATTTAGAGCTTAGATGTTCAGAACAACCTCACTTATGAGGAGATTCCAGTGAAAATTCTAGACTATCAGACCCGCAGACTAAGGAACAAAGAAGTCCCTCTAGTAAAAGTTCTTTGGCGGTATTAGTTCGTTGAGGAAGCTTCTTGGGAAACAGAGGAAAACATGCATACCAAGTATCCTCACCTCTTCCCCGCTAACTCAGGTCAAGCTCTAGATAATAGTTCTTCTTAAGCTTTTCAGTTTTCATGTTCACATTTCAGTTACCACTTGGTATCCGTCTCATGTTCAGAATGCCATTTTTACACTTGTTACTAAGTACCATTGTCTATTCAGTCATGTGTTAATTTATCACATTATTCATGTATTCATACTTCAGACATGCATTCTCATTGTTAGAAACTTAATTATCAGAAATCTCAGTCATGTGTTCATGTATTAGCTCAGTCATGAAATCATGCATTAGATATGCATGCTCAGTGTATGTCTCAAAAATGTCTGCTATGTAGTCTTGTTTCAGTATTCATGTTTAGTGTGTACTTCATTTTATTGTTTCTCCCCTCTCATTCGAGGACGAATGTTCTCAAGGGAGAGATATTGTAATACACAGAAGTTTCCTTGATAATTTCATTCCAAGAATATCTAGTGTTATCTTCTAAATTGAATTATGTTTATTCCATGAGTAATTTGTAAGATATTAACTTTTTCATGTGGGAAATTCAATAAGATTTCCATCTATATAAGATTCGCCCAAATTCGATAATCGGGTATGAAGTTATGACTATTCAAGTTCCCGTCATAAATCAACGCCATATTAGTCAGTGGCGCATTGCGACACAGGAGAAAATTGCAATTGTCAAATTCCAGTAGGGGTCTATGATTGTGGAGCATCGCGCCAAACTTCCAGGTCGCAAATGAACTGGCAACACGATGGATCCGTGTCACGCCATCCCTCTATTTCCTAGTTGTCAAATTCCAGTGACCTGACACAATAGCACCATAGGTCTAATTCGAGTAGATTTCACTGAATTTAAAAGACGTGTCCAGGGTTAAAAAGTTCAATTTTCCACCCCTATTTAAACCCAATAACACGTGATTTATTCATTCTTCACCCAAAATATACTAGTTTCTCTTAATTTTCTCTCAAGACCAATCTAGGGTTTCAATTGGGGATTGAATTTCAAGAACATTTGTCCATCAATCTTCACTAAATCAAGAACTAAGGTATGCATTGTGTAGATTTATGGATTCCTTTCATCCATAAAGATCAATAACCCTATTTTAAATTATGAATCATGATATTTATGTTGTGGGTTGGTTGTAACCATATTTATCTTGTTATATGATTCCCAAGATTGAATATTTATGTGTTTTTCATGGAACTACATTAGTAAGTGAGTGAAATCCATAAATTGAATTATTTATTATATGTCAATTTGATGATTAGGCCTATGCCCTATGGGTGCATGCAAGGTGTTTGATAAAATGCCTAGGAGGATAAAAATTATGCACTATAGTTTATTTGTGATCCAAAATGACTTTCATCATATTCTTATGTATTGAAATTGTTTGTCGGATTGCTCATGAGTTAGCCATATGAAATTATGCTATGTATACATGATATCTTATTCAAGTACAAAGCTATGATAATCAAATTCCCATGAAGTGTCTTTAATTATTATATTATGGATTGTTGATGTTAGTCATGTATTCAAGAATGCCATGCCTG
Source organism: Capsicum pubescens (assembly GCA_030864215.1). Taxonomy (NCBI): domain Eukaryota; kingdom Viridiplantae; phylum Streptophyta; class Magnoliopsida; order Solanales; family Solanaceae; genus Capsicum; species Capsicum pubescens. The sequence continues at coordinate 225,789,874 of CM061546.1, forward strand.
GTCAGTTTCCTTCCATCGAGTCTTGGGGGTACTTGTACCCAAAAAATATAGTTTTGTGCCTAGAATCAGTGTCATGTTTCAAGATACACTCAGTTGAACCAGGTTAAGTAGAATTCAATCAGTCTCACGAGTCATGAAAAACTCAGTAATCTCAGTCATTTATCAGATCTCAGTAATATTCTATCAGTCAACGGAATTCAGCTAACTAAGTTAATTCAGTTTAGTCCAGTAATCAATGTTCAGTGTATACTCAGAGGGAAGTAGGAGTTAGCACCGAGTGAACCCAAGGATGGGAACACATACTTTCAGATGAGGGTATGATTCTTAGAAGTCATCCTTTCATTCCAGAACTATGTAGCCAACATATGTTGAGACATCAACACTGTCAGATGATGGTTGATGGTGTGGATAAATACTATCAGATGAGAGTCCCACCATTCTCTTTTAGGGGAAACTATCAGATGAGGGTCACCCAAAACCTTTCCTTACCAGTGGCGCGGTATTGACACACTTTCAATTGGGGTTACAGATTGGACCTCAACTCAGCCATAATGGTGTATTAGGGGAATGTCGGTTAGATAACTACTTCTCACAATTTTAGATACGGAATTTAGGATTGTCTAATACAATCAAGTCACAATAGTTTGGAACTCAGCTAGTTCAATAAGATTCAAGAATGTCAGATATAGTCACTCATGTTATCAGTTATATAAGTCATCAGAATTCAGTTATCAGTCATGTTAGTTATCAGTAATTTCATTTTATCATAATCTCAGATATAGTTACTATGTATTCATGCATGTATTCTCACATTCATGTTAGTCAGTTATCCAGTATTGTTCATGTATATGAACCCCATGTATTCATACTACCTTCCAAGCATATCAGTACATTCAAATTACTGACATATTTGTGCTTTGGTGTCTTATACGATAGGTTCAGAGACACGAGCTCCAGAGCATAAGTAGATTCCAGATATCAGCAGTCAATAACCAGTGAGTCCTCATCCTCCAAGGATGATATGATTTTCTATTTTATTATCTTAGTACTTAGTCATTTCAGTAGTAGGAGTTAGTTGGGGACATGTCCCATCAACTCTTTATTCAGACTGTTCAGTCAGTTAGAGCTTTCCAGACTATGACGTTATTTCAGTTTTGTTTTCGGTATTTCATACCCCATTTAGATATTATATTTTTATCAGTTATATTATAGTCTTGAACCTTATGGCCTTTAATTTCATGTTTCAGCAATCATACAGTATATTATGCAGTATACAGGTACAAATATCAATCATGGGGTAGTTTGTGGTCCTTCGCGGGCATGATCTCTGTGTAGCATTCCGGGTACCAGATTCGGGGTGTTATAAGGAACCATACTTGTAACCAGAGGAAAACAGTGGATAGACTTTGGAACAAATAGAGGTATAATACTTGGAGGTGGAGGAATACTAGGTGAACTCTAAGGAGCACCCTCTAAACGGGTCAGTAAATAAAAAAACAAACCCTTTAACATCAGCTAGAAGAACTATGTAGAACTAGGTTAGGACCCATATCTCCAACATGTTCATCTTAATGTTAAGGAAGATGAAACGCCTAAAATTGAGTCTAATCTTGTGGTCACCACAATCCAACATGAACCGGAGGTTTCCCAATAACCCAACCTAATCTTCATCACAACAACCATAAGGATCAGGTGAATCCCATCCTTAAAATAATATAGCAGATATATAAGGGTAATAGGCAATACTTAGACAATATATAATATTTCGTTAAAGTCAATAGTCTAGCCAATATACCCAAGTCCATAGTCATCAACAAAACCTCTACAAAAATGAGTCAATAATATGCCGGGACAGGCCCCCAACAATAAGCAAGTACAAAACCTATAAAAATATATGACATAGCATAAAGTGACTATGAAAGGTAGGTCTTCCATATTATGGAAGCGCACAACTTCAAGATTAATGCCCGAACCGCTCGAACACCCCATCATTGTGTAGAGGAAATGAAAGATGTGCCTGCCCCTATGTCTCGTGGGGACATAGTGTTCAGAGACAATTAACGGTTGGAGCACTAGCATGTAACTCAAGGATAAGGATAAAATAGTGCACTTGTTCAATCTAGTCAAATAATCATATCCAATCAAATTTACACAAGTATAGGCATATATGAACATACATGTACATATAGTTACATAATGTATCAAACCATGGAACGAGCTATAATATGCATTCTCCAATAATTCTTTCATGATACATGGAGTTAAGAACTTTCAATCTTCTACCTTACCAATTATATGATTCTAAACTTCTTCATTACATTAGTCAAGAGGATCTGAACCTCGAACAAACTCAACTGATTTAAATTATTTAATTAATTCATTAGGAATTGGACCCTATCATATGCTTATACATTTGATCGGGCATGGAAGCCTAATAACATGCCAACACATTCACTCGGGCATAGAACTCTAATCACATGCTCTCACATTTAATCGGGCATGGAACTTTAATAACATGTACCCACATTCAATCGGACATAGAACTCGAATCAAATTCTCCCACATTCAATCGGACATGGAACTCTAATAACATATTGATTCATAAGGTGTCGTATTTTAACCTCAAGAGTTCTCTTTAAGCATGGGACTCCAACCATAAGCCATTAGTCGATGTACTTTACCCACAAGTCCTTAGACTACGGACTTTAACCACAAGTCATTACATGAGGGATTTTAAGCACAAGTCATTTTATTACCATTATTAGTCGACATTTGAACTATTAACACACGTATTTATACATTAACATCTGTACAATTCATTTTGAAATTTAAGGGCTTCAACCCATTTAGGTAATTCTAGCTACAAAGGTTACAGATCAACACCATAGACAACCACATGGTCTTTGCTGATCGAATTAGCCATTAATCATATAGATAGGCTCAAGTACTTAGATCATAACACGATACAAGTTCATTTATGGGCATCATGACTTCAACAAACCAATTATTACTCGTTACTATTCTTTCACACACATTTTATTCAAAGACAATTGTATTTCAAGTTTTAGGGACAATGTCCCATTTAACCAACAACCTATCAAGAACATTCCCTTACTTCTTGCATGGCCAGAAAGGCATCTAATAACCATTTACCAAGCGTTCACACTCATTAACATCATCATTCCTCATTCATTTACACTAGACCAATACCATAGATACACATTTGGACTTTACACAACCATTTAACCACTAATCACTTCATTGGGCTCAATGACAAAATTCAATTCAACATTCAATTCAATTTACAATCATCAAGACCCACACAACTATTCACATTTTATTACCAACCTTATAGCACATTCTCACCATATTTTAGTACAACACAATATTCAAATTCAATTTTGTAATTCGGAACTATAATCCCTTATTAGCCATCTACCAAGAAGGTCATCAATTATACAATAAATGGATCACAATGCCTTCACTATATCATTTATCAATAATTCATGCTTATTTTCCCATTTCCCAAATTCAAAACATCACTAACATCTGACTAGACAATTCAATTAGACATTTTAACAAACACCTTATGCACATATCTTTAACAAGGCCATTTTCATAGTAGAAATCATCAAGATTAGAGTTACTAAAGACCCTCATGTTAAATCACATACAAAAAGCACCTGCATATGCAATTCATTATCAATAACAGGCACAAAAATAGGTCTAAGAAAAAGACAACATTATTCATCATTAGACAACAAAACCCTTTTCATTTGATTTCTAATCACCATGTACATTTACTAATCCAAGTCTAAAATACATGTGTTTAGAGTAATATAATAAGGGGAAGGGTTACATGCCTTAAATAAGATTATCCACAAAAAACTCGACTCCTCTTTGTCTTCTAGATGAGGACCCATCACACCTTAGCCCCCAATCTTGCTTCAACAAACTTTGAGAGTATTTGCGAGGGATTTTAGGATGTTAGATCCATACCAAAATGTGCTTAAGGAGGCTATATACACATATATAGTGAAGGAACTTAGGGTTTAGGGTGTATTAAATGACCACAAAGAACTTAGTTAAAATCTAGAAAAATGGACGCGTCCAGGGGTACAACTCACTAAGGAAACTGTAACCTAAGGTACGAATGGTGCCCTGACTCGTACCCTAGGCTTTACCTAGGTCCCATACACTGTTAAGGGTATGATCATACACCCTTTAGTTGTATCCAAAAGGTACGACTCACCCCTAACTCTTATGCTCCACTAATAACCAAAACAATCCTCTCCAAGCAAAGACCTAACTCCATACGACTCACCAAGGTACTACTCGTAAACTTAGTGTACAATTTAGGATGGGTTACTCGTATAAGGGACAAAACTACACCTTCCTAGGCTATTCAAGAAATGATAGGGGATGGGATAGTGGATACGACCCATATATAAGAGGTACATATGGCTTGTCGAATCGTATCTTGGACAACATGCTCAAAACCTAAAAGTTTTTGCGCGGCCAAGATCTTGGGTGTTTTATTCTCCACCACTTAGGATCATTCTAACTTGAATGATGGGCAAGGAAAGAATAAACACAAGCTAACACGTTAGCACCCATAAAAACAACCAGCAAACTTGTTTAGACAAAACAAAAAAAAATACAACACAACACATATCATGATCATCATCAATCGTCCATTTCATTTTATCGACTTTTGGGATCCAAACCCAACATTTTTCAAAACACTAGATTAATTTAAGGAATAGGTACTTGAGAAAATTGTCTACCAAGGATATACACCTAATCCAGAAGATTAACACATACCTTAATCATGAATTTTTGTAATAAGAAACGAATGCAGATACTTGGACTTCATGTCCTCCTTCATTTCTCAAGTAGAATCCTCAGACTATTGGTCTATCAATAGATATTCAACCGAAGCTAATCGTACCATTCACAACCTGCGATCTTGCAGACCCAAAATCCTCATTGGGATTTCCGAAAAAACAAGGAACCCAAAAATATCAGCGCCCTCTTAGGGAACGACAAACAAAGGATTACCTACGCATCTTCGCAACATAGAGACATGGAAAACTGGGGAAAATAGGGTTCAAACCAGGAGGCAACTCCAACTCATAGGCAATATTTCAAACTCCTATCAAGAAAGAATAAGGACCAAATAACGTGGATGAAGATTTCCCTTTTTACCGACTCGCATCACTCCCTTCAGGGGAGACACCTTCAAGAATACCCAATTGCCAACATCAAAACCTAAACTCTTACGCCATACGTCTGCATAGGACTTTGGCGACTTTGAACGATTTTCAACCACTCACGATTCACTTTCTCCTTTTTCTAAGGCTTGGTGAACTAAATTGGGGTCAAGCAACTTACCCTTACCAACTTCACACCATCAAAAAGGAGGACGACATCTTTTATCATACAATGCATTACAAAGGCATCCTAGAATCTCCCCCACTTAAGGACTTCAGAATTTTCCATTTCATAACATCACCGTGCTCCCCAAGGCACTATCCAACCCAAGGAAGGTCACGGAGGAGCCATGGAACAAGAATCACTCACGCCACTAAAGGAAAGACCCTTAGCTGAGACATGACACTATAGGTATAAAGTGCTTCATAGTAACCAACTTGGTCACAATTGAGACCCATTCCTAAGAGACATACCAAAAAAGAAGTCCTTAGGACTGGGCATCACAAGACATACCACCGCATACCTTCTGGGGATTTACCATGATTCCTCTGCTAGAGATAGATACCAGGACCAAGATAAGCTATAAATTCCAGCCAAAACTTACATTTGGAGAACTTGGTATACAAATGATGATCGTTGAAAGTTTGCCACACGGAACGGTGGTGATCTACATGATCTGCCTCACTATTAGAATAGACTAAAATATCATCAATGAAGATGATGATAAAAATGTCCAAGAACGGATGAAAGACCTGATTCATCAAGTCGACAAATGTTGTCAGGGCATTGGTCAACCAAAATGACATGATGAGAAACTCATAGTGATGATACCGGGCTATAAAGAAAGTCTTAGGGATATCCGCATCACTAATTTTGAAGTTGATTAAAACTCAACCTAAGATCAATTTTTAGAGAAAAATTTTGCACCCTAAAGTTGATCAACAAATCATTTATTCTATGCAGAGGACACTTATTCATTAAGGTCACTTTGTTCGACTAGAAATAATCAATGCACATACGAAGGGAACCATCCTTCTTGCGCACAAAAAACATGGGAGAACACCCTTGAAATCAACTTTTGGGCCTTTAAGATAAGAAATGAATCCCCCTCTAGAAACCAAATTATCACCATTGATTATAATGAAAGGACCACTAGGGAATCTAAACATGACCCTACGAGTCCGATAATCTAAGGAAGTATAACATGAAGGCAACTAATCCAACCCTTTGAATGACATCAAAATCAATCACATCCAACTTTAATAACTTTATGAGAGCTTCCCGCCTCCTAAAAAAATACCACACACCCTTTATTGAGACTTTTATCAACTACAAAGCCTACTACTAGGGTAGCAACAACAAAGGAACTGACGGACTCTTAGGACTAAAACAAAGATTCATAGGAACATATAGGTTATATCCGAAAGAGTAGACCCTGGGTCATGCAAATAATACTTATCACAAAAGAAAGGTTTCAACATACCCGCGCCAGTATTAAAAGATGCCTCGGGGTCCCGAGGGATAAGAGAATTGAGATGGCCTCGACCAATGTCGGAGCTTGAACTGGCACCCTTTAATGCACAAGCTAGAAAATTATCAACCGACATCGTTTATGCCCAAGCAGCGGTTAATATAAGACACTTCCATTGCATATGACCCTATTGACCATATGTAAAACAACAATTTTTTCCTTTCTCACAACAACCTCGGTATGACTGACCGCAAAACAAATAAGGAGGATAGGTCAATGCAGATTTAGCCCCACTATCCTGATGTTACATACTTTGTGCACTACGAGCATTACAAATCTAAAAATGCCCACCTGTCAATAGGTTCAAATAGGGAGCACAAGTCATGGAATAGGGGATAGGATGCACCCAATACCTCCTCTTGGACCATTTTCCACTAATCTATGCTAACCGAGCAAAGGAGCGGTGGAACCCAAAATTTTGAGGTGACTAAGGAGAAATATCAACCCCATTAGTGGGGTTAGTGGGAATATGTGGAACCCCACGAGAACAATCGTATGTCATGAACCTTGATCTGGTTTGAATCCGTGAAGTCCAATGTGCTTTGTCCATATTGTTCCCAATTAGGACAGAAGAGCTTGCTTGAACATCAGATCTCCTTAGATACATGATCTGAAAGATGAGAAAGCGGAAATTAGGGGAAACAAGAACCTTAGACTTTATATATCTTGAGATTAAAAGACAAAAAAAGAAAACATTCCTAAATGTCTCAAAGACCCTCTTTTATAAATGTGATGTGGTACTCATCCATAAAAGAGACTCTACATGACATGGTTTTGTGTACTGCAAACTGACCATGAACCTGGCTCTGATACCAACTTGACACGGCCCAAAATTTGGCAATGTCGTATGGGTACCTCAAGACAACTTGGACTAGATATCACCATGATAACCCAACCTAATCATCATCACAACAACCTCAAGGGTTGTATAAATCCCGACCTTTTAATAAGATAGAAGAAAAATAAGTATAATAGGCAATACTTAGAAAATATCAAACGTTTCATTAAGGTCAATAGTCTATCAAATATACCTAATTCCAAAGTCTTTCACAAAAACTCTACCAAATTGAGTCAATAATATGTTGGGACATGCCCTCGACAATAGCCAAGTACCAAACCTATACAAGTCTATGACATAGGATAAAGTAACTATGAAAGGTAGGTCCTCCAGATTATGGAAGCTTACCACTTCAATGTCAATGCCCGAACAGCTTGACCACCCTATCACTATGTAGAAGAAGAAGATGCTCTAGCACCTATGTCGCATGGGGACAAAGTGTCCGCAGATGATTATCGGTTTGAGTGGTAGCAATCATCACATGCATTCATATTTACAAAAGTATAGGCATATATGAAAATATATGTACATATAGTTAACCAATGTGACAAACCATGGAACAAGCTATAACATGCATTCTCCAATCATTCATTCATGAGACATCGATTAAAGAACATTTAATCTTCCACCTTACTAATTTGATAATCTTGAACTTCATCGTTAATTAGTCAAGAGGATCCAAACTTTAAAACTACAAAACCAATTTAACTTTTTTAATTAATTAATTGGGTATGGGACTCTATCACATGCTTACATATTTGATCAGGCATGGAACATTAAACATATGCCCATATATTCACTCGGGCATGGAACTCTAATCACATGCTCCAACATTCAATCAATAATGGAACTTTAATCACATTCTCCCATATTCAATATGGCATGGAACTCAAATCACATGCTCCCACATTCAATCGGGCATGGAACTCTAATCACATGCCAATTCATAAGGCAAGGTATTTTAACCTCAAGTGATCTCTCTAAAAAATAGACTGCAACCACAAGCCATTAGATGAGGGACTTTAACCACAATTACTTAGAAGAGGGACTTTAAACACAAGTCATTAGAAGAGTGAATTTAACCACAAGTCATCTTATTACTATCATTAGTCAACATTTGAACTCTTAACCTATCAGTTCATGAATTAACATCCATAAAATTGATTTCAACATTGAAGAGCTTGAACCTATTTAGGTAATTCTAGCCACAAAGGCTACATATCAACACTACAAACAACCACATGGTCTTTCCCAACCCAATTAGCTATTAATCATATAGATAGGTTCAAGGCCTTTGTTCACAACACAATGCAATTTCATTAATAGGCATCAAGTCCTCACCAAACCAATCATTACTCGTTACTATTCTTACACATACCTTTCATTCAAAGACAATTTGAGTTCATATTTTAGGGATCATGTCCCATTTAACCAACCAAATATCAAGGAAATCCCCTTACTCCTTTCATGGAAAACAAGGCCTCTAGAAACCATTTACCAATCATTCACATTCATTGTCAACATCTTAACTCATTCATTTCTACTTGAATAATACCATAGATAGATATTTGGCTTCGTAAAACAATTTTAATAAACACTTCAATGAGCTAAATGTATTAATTCAATTAAATTAACAATCATCAAGACCCACAAAACTATTCACAATTCATTAGCAAGCTTATAATAGATTCTCACCATACATTATTACACAAGCACCAAAAGGTGTGGAGTCTTGGAAAATTCTAAATCTTTGCGGGACCCTTGGGATTCCCCAAAAATTACAAGAATAGCTGCTTTAGCTGTAATTGATAAGCGCTCGTGATACAACAAAAGTAGTACCTAACAACTGTGCTACGATTGCTAAAGCACCCAAAGGTGGCATTAGCGTTCTTTTCTAAAGCACCCAAAGGGATTCTTTAGCAGTTGTATAGGTTTGGCAAATTTCAAGTCTCCGCGGACCACTTAGGATTCACCTAGAATCCTAAGAATGCAAATGAACTATATAACCCTATCAAATTTTATGCTTCAAACTCAATAATGATATTAAATTTTCAAAAAAGACATTATTTCCCATAGTTGACCCCTGAAGCTATTTTAACAACTTTTCAAATAGAGGGTCAAAATGAGATATAAAAGCCATAAAACCACACCAACCATGTAACTAACCAAAAATTTGTATTCTAGATCTGCTGGCACTTTTTGTTTTTCCATCAAATGCACATATCAAAAGGTGTAGGCAAAGTGAACTAGTAAGTCTTTAAGACCACCAAAAATCACAATCCACCATAATTCCCACAGAAATGCATTAGGATCCATTCCAAATATTACATTCCCCAAAAATACTATAATGTAACCATAAAGAGGGTTATAATGGTTAAATTACACAGAATTAAACATAGAAAACCCTACAGCTTGACTCAAAGAAAGGAGGTATGACTGAACTAGGATGACCTTTTAAAGTTGTCAAAAAAAAGATCCACTACCAAAACTCTACAAGGTTGTGGGCATCAGCCTACCATGATACCCACAAAAATTCTAAAATCACTACCTCAGTGATGTGACCTTTGAACTTACCCAAATAGTGTAGCTTCTTAGCGCCTCCCTAGGATGTTGAATGAATAGACTCAATCTTCTTAGTATGATCTACTATACTATGAAACAATGTTCTAAAAGCTACCATCTGAGTCATAGCAATCCTAAGTGAAGAAACCAACCCCTTTAGAAAATTCTGAATCTTCTTAGACATAGTGGAAATACTGGCATAAGAATATCTAGATAAGGTATGAAAAAAGATCATACTCAACAACAGTCATAGAGCCCTTCTCCAAGTGATCAAACTCATCTCTCATCTGATCTCTCAAACTAAAAGGCATAAATCTGCCCAAAATGGCCTTCATAAACTGATCCCAAGTCATCTCTGGCGAACCAAGTGGTTAACAACCAATAAGCGACTTCCACCAATCTTAGGCTACATCTCTCAACGTGTAAGTAGTAAAATCGAACCCATGTGTCTTAAGCAACCAAGATTATGCAACATCTCAAGATAATATAAAAAACTCATACAGACCAAAGAGGAACTAAATATGTGAATCTCTCAAACCTCATCTGATCCTTAAAAGACATAGTTGCACTCGCTATAGTAAGAGGAATAGTAAATTTGGTTGGCTGAGAACCCATTTGAGGAGGCATTATAGAAGAAGGTTGAACTCCAGATTTTGAAACAACACACTTAGATATAAGTGTGAAAGGGGGAACCATGAGAATTTATGGAATACCATGAACAAATATCAATACAATAAGAGGATCCATACATGAAACTATAGGAATACCATAAGCAGACTCAGGAATAGATGAAGGAAGTATACTTGGATTTTGAAGAACACCAGGTGCATTAAAAGGAGTATCCTCAAAATAGGTATGTAACCAAATTAACAACCCCTCAAAGGCTGGGCAGAAGAACTCTGTAGAACTAGGTTAGGACATATATCTCCAATATGCTCATCTTGAGGCTCAGGTAAGAGCCCCCAGTGCTATCTCTAGATGGGGAAGATCCTCGTACCCAACCTCTATGTTGATCCACAACCATTACAAGCAACTCACCTTTTATAATAGGCTCTCTCCTTAGATAAAATAATTGAATCTTTAGCCTTACTAGATCTAGTCTGTGCAGAGAAGAGTGAAATTTGACTTAGAACATATGTTCTTAAAGATTCACATGATAAAGAATGAAATAAGGGAAGTGCACCAAAGATATTTTATAGCCTTTCAATGATAGATACAGATATCTACATACTAAATTATGAGACTCTATTAGACACTTCATTCTTACAATGTTGATGCCACTGAATGTGGCTACTCTAATACCAATTTGTCATGACCCATAAAACCAAGTCCATGATGGAATTTGTTGCGGTAAGCCAGGACAAGTAAGACTATAACCCAAACTGATATTAAATAAGAAACCATTACAAAAAACAAGGCAAGACCCCTAGAATGGAGTCAAAAGAAATATATATAGTAGAAGTGGAAATGCAATCAAGATACCAAACCAAATCCCAAAACCTAGTGTCATAGTGTAAGAACTACTAAATGCATCTCAAATTAAAAGTATACAATAAAAGGCCCGAAAGGAATAAAATTTATCTTTGAATACTAAATAAGACATAGTCTAAAATAAGAAAAGGTAGTAATCAACTTTAGATACATAGATCAACCTCAACTTCAAAGACTTTAAATACCACCTGAATCGGCTATTCATGCAGAGCACTCATACCTGGATCTGCATTGAAAGGGCATAGTAGGAATGCATACGATGACCATATACATAGTAGGTACCTTAGGCCGACTGAATAAAGTCAAAAATAAAGTATATAATTAAACTATAGGCACATCACCTGCAATTAGAATATATCCCAAATAATAGACTATATTGTATCCACTAGTAGTTCAACTATAAATACATATAACAAATATAAGTAGGGGAAAGAAGAACGAATATACACATACATCAATTACAAGTATAAAATAATAGAACAAATAGAAAGATATTAAGAAAAAAAAACAAATACAATCATAACATAAACACAATATATGAAATGTAATAAAGATGATGATGATGATGATGTGATGCATGAGGTTATCTCATAACCTTTGTATACACCTACCTACCTAACCTATCTAAATCTTCTCGAGGTAGGACACATTGGGGTACATAAACACGTATACCACCAATATCTAATACCAAAATCCATATATCTTTTTTGGCGCATACATTGGTAGAGGATTTTTAAATATGTCATATTTTTGTTTGTTAAAACCTATTTTTCTAGTGTTTTCATAGTGGTACCAATGTTTTATAAATGAATGTAATATACGAATGTAATAATCATAACTAAACAAAATGAGAATATCCAGTATCAAACCAACATACCAGCTATGTGAGCCAAAAATCTGCTAAAATTGACCAACCATCCAAAATCTTATATATTCCAGAAACCGTCAAGTAAGTAATACAAGAAAAAGCCATTGATACCATATAATTCCTAACATCTAGGCTTTTGCTAACAAAAAATAGTGTAGCAAAACATATTTATATCAATACCAGGCGAACAACATCATACAAGACCCCACACAGTCACACATAGCAAATAATGTCTCAAAACCACCAAATATTTTCATATAGGCCCCTACACGGGCATAAAACTCACCTAACACATTATCCATGATACACACCTATACCCATAGAATACTTTTTCATAAATATTAACTACCCAATATAGGATGAAGAAATTTATACCATAACCTACCTCAAATAGTAAAACCAAAATTATTAAGCCTTTATCATTGATCTTTCACCTCTCGAGCTAGCCCAAATCAACTAAAACATTCAAATATAGAATATACGCATCAAATGAAAGCCATTGATAACAATATGTACCACTTTAAAATTAGGGTCAAAACAAAACATGAAAATGTGTTTTTAAAAAAGAGAGGTAAAATTAGAAATTTAGTCCAAAAAGATATTTTCCATTATTAAAGGAACTCCTAGAAGAAAAATCAAGTGAAAATAGGTTGAAATTGAGGTTTTAATCAAAGAAGTACTATTTTAGGCCTTTTGGGCAAAAAATTCAAAATTTCACCTTTGGATACAAGTTTTTGCAAAGTTTATATGATAAAAGTCGAAGAAAAATAATAGAAATGGGTATTTGGAGCTTACCCAATCTTAAAACCAGAAAAAATAGCTCAAAAACTCAAACTCCAAGCTCCAAGTCTCGAAAATGGTGAAAAAATCACAAAAAAATGTTTATAAATCAACCTGGGTGCCGCTAAAGGAGCCTTGGGCCAGTTTAGCAGTGTACGCTAAAGAGCCCTAGTGTCGTTAAAGAAATACCCTACTCTGGTTCAGGTGCCACTAAAATGGGCAATATTCGCTTTAGGAGTAAGCGCTTAGGCTACCATTAATGTGGTGCTTCGTAATTGTACTCCAGCTGTTAAAGTGCCCAAAGGCCATTTTAAAACCTTAATGCACCCAAAGGGTTGCTTTAGTGGTCACACCAGTTGTTGCATCAGCTGTGGAGACTTGGAAAATTTTAACTTTCCTCGGTTCCCTTGGAATTTACCTAGAATCCAAAGAATGCAAATGAACTATGATATCCTATCAAATTCGACGCTCTAGATTCAATGATAATGTCAAATTTTATCTAAAAGACGTTATTTTCACAGAGTTGATCCCTATAACTTATTTTAAAAACATTCCAAATAGAGAGTCAAAATGTGTTATGAAAGGCATAAGACTACACCAACCATGTTACCATCCTAAAATTGAAGTTCTAGATCTACAGACACAATTTGTTTTGCCATCCGATACATAGATCAAAAGGTATTTACTGAAGTCAACTAGTAAGACTTTAAGACCAGAAAAAAATATAATCCCGCATAAATCACACTAAAATGCATTGAGATTCATGCCAAATATTCTACACCGTAGAAATACTACAATGTAATCATGAGGAGAGGTATAATTATCAAATCACATAGAATCACATACTTCACATAGAACACTAAAACTAAGGTCATTACAATCCTTACCTACCTTAATAGCTTAAAATTGTGGTAGAAAGAACTCCAAGATTTAAACTCGTAAAGCCTTGGCTGAGTTTTCTCAAAAATTCTAGAGTTATGGTGTACGATTTCATTAATAATTTGTAATTGAATGAATGAAATTATAATAATTACATAGACTTTCATGATAAAAATTCACATTAGTGTTGTAGGATGAGGAGAAGAGAACACTAAATCTAGACTTAAAATGGATACCAAAAGAATGAAATATTTAGGAAGAAAAATAACTTAAACAAAAATTCTTATTATGTTTACATGTGGACTATACAATGGGATATGCAAATGTGAACTGATCCTCACAAGGCTTCTAGTCGACTACCATAAAATTTCCCAAAGTGATGCAAATTGCGGTTCACACAATGGGAAGTATGGGCCGTACATATCAACACATTGAATCTAGAGAGACAACCAATATATTACCTTTTGGTAAAATAGTCATTATTTTTCCGGTGGTCTCAGATTAATGAATGGTTGGTGTTATTGGAAAGAAGACTCAATGACCTTAAATCTGATAGGTAATGGCCCATGTAACTCTTCATATTCTAGGAGAGTGATTGTTTAAAGCTAATCCAAGTAGAACATATGAGAAAATATAATCACTCGAAAAGCTCTCAACATATTTTTTTTGTAATTTTTTATGATCAAAATTTATATCGAAAGAAATTTCCACACTTGAGAATCGGTCAAAAAACTTATGTAAAATACGAAAAAATTTAGTTTAGGACCATACAGAAACAAAGAATGGTTTGGATCTAGGCTTAGATTTTGCAGGGTATTATGATATCTCCATTTTTGGATCATTCATAAGGGTAGAATCAAAGACACATGCACCAAATGAATCTGTATTATCCTTGGTTTCGATATAATACTACTAATATGAGCTAGATTTCATTTAACTTAGTGCTATGATATCTACAAAAGAGTACATAAGAATGAGTTCTTTTAAGCACAAAAATGTATTTTTTGATATTATGTGACACCTCAACTTAGGATCAGTAGTCCCACATTCGAAAAACACAAAAGAGATATTTGATATATAAATAAGCTGGTCATACTCCCTAGTATTATATTTTAAAGTTGTGTAGTCCTAATATAGAGAAAACAATATAAATAGTGCGCTAGGCGATTAAAAATGGTGTCAAAATCACTGATTTGGCATCCTTGTCGATGCCACCAAAGTTCAAACTTTGTTAATGAAATTCCCGAGAGGGTGGGACAAATATCTATCCTAAGTTTAGGAAAATCCCATTTAATGGGACAAACATTAGAGAGAATGTTGAGTCTATAGGAGAGGGTGCACATAACACCTTAAATTAGGATAAGAGGTCCCACTTCGATAATACATAAGAAAGATATTGGGTAAATAAGTGAGAAGCCTGGCACCCTACTAACATATTTTAAAGTTTTACAGGCCTACGTCCAGAGTAGAATATATTACTAGCAGGCTAGCCATTATAATAGGTGAGTAGCTCTTTGGAAATGGAATGGAAGTGGTGTTTCATACAACAACAAAACAATTAACATGTTTATTTATAAATCAAAAATATATCTAAGAAGGCTATCATTGGCCTGCAGTAAAAAAATGTAAAATTTTGCAACTACACATTATATGAGACCTCCAAGTGCATTTCCAAATGATAAAGATAATCATAAATATGTAAATATAATCACATTCACTACTATTTAAAAGCCTAAAATAATGTCCAAAGGTGCTGGAAAACATCGATATTTTTGCTAAGAAAGATGGAAAAGTGGCGACATTATTTTTGTGATAAATTACCTCATTTCTTCACGTTTGGGACGAACAACATCTTTCTAAAATAACAGGTAGGGATACAAATCTAAAATGTAACAGTATAAATTAACCTTTTCCAACATCGCTTCCTTGAAAATTAATAATATTCGAGAAAATCAATTAACAAAAGAACCTCTATCCATTGTCTTGTTCTTTAATGTGAAGAACAACGTAATTGACAATATTACATATATAGATAAATTGCCATAAACATTTCCAAAAAAAGATAGAAAAAAGTTTCTCTGTCCATTGATTTTCATCCTTTGGGATGTAGAAACCAGCAGTTTCGGCATCCCACCTGCCAAATAATAATGCAATTCAATATACAATCTCAAGTAACAGTAATTGTTACCAAGACTATCATGTAAAAATAAAACATAATAAATGTTTAAAATCATTGGTATAAACATAAATATATCAACCAAAATGACTTAAAAAGAATTTCAAATCATAAATAAAGTTAAAAAATATCTACAAAGTATTAAAACAAAAAAAAGAATAGAAGAATGTTAATCCTAATAGATTGATTCCATAAAATCCCTATTTGGCTTAGTCTCTTTATGACTTGAAATGGATCCTAGAGAACTAGATGAAATAAGCAATGAGCCAGGTTAAGTACTTTTTCCTTGATGTTCTTGAGATATGGCACATACTATTGGTTTGAGAAACCCATTATGCCTCAATCATTGCCAAAGTACACTTATGCTGTGCAATCTGCTGTGACCTAGAAATGGTCAGAACATCATCAATCATCTAAACCTGATGTAATGATCCACTAACTTTTATTCCTAATTGGATGTATAACAAATCATTCCTGGATCCCACCATATAGACTCTCCTTTTTTATTTTCATGCAAACGTTCCCCTTTACCCAGACACTTTTTTGGTCCAAAATTAAGTGGTTTCTTCCAGCATAAGCTAGGTCAGTTAGCCTGGGCTTGCTGAGTCTGATTGAACTCTGACAAGTATTATTCATAATAACTCTACATATTGAATAATCTATCATATAAATACATAATATAGATAAGTTAATTATTTATATTTAGAGTTTTTAAACTTACATAGGAATTTTTAACCCATGGATTAACCTATATATCCAGATCCAACTCATTCTTTTCCTCTTTCTTCTACTTCATTATATGTGTTTTTCTGAAGATCATAGGCTGAGTTGGCGGCACCCTATTTTTCCTCATGCAAATAAATATATTTAAAAATAATCATGTAATATTTAATTAATTTAATATAAACATATACATTAGATGGTTGCTATTACTTACCATTTCCCTAGATATGGTCTCTGCTCTTTTCACCCCATATGCAATGAACCACCTTCTACACTAGATATAGTATCCTAGACTTGTTCAGACAATAACACAAATTCATCTTAGTGTCAATATTCTTGAATCTTCTCATACACTTCTTGTAGAATACATTGTCAATGCTTTTTGGTAATTTGAGCAAGTTTAAGCTAGCTGGATAGTTTGACACTAGATTTCTATTAAATAGTGGTGTATATGATTACATTTAAGTTTTTCCCTAAGTACACATTGTCTAAAAATATGTGACTAGCTTTACATGATATGTGTTTATATATATATATATATATATATATGCATATATTAAACTTTTCTAATTAATATTTAAATTTTATATACCTTAAATTCATTATGTTCGAACTATTATATCTTCTCTGGAATCACATTTCATGAATGATAAGGATGTATATAAAGCCTCTTAATGCTCTTCTATAAAGTCCTACTAGTCGGTTTTGAGTGATACAATACCACCTTCAAAAAACATACTAAACATTTCAAGACATTAATAATTAATAGAGATGCAAAAATAAAATAAATGTATCTATTAGGAAAACAAATTTGCAATGATCTATCAGGATTAATCATCACTCTACCAAGCTTGTCCCTCTAATCAAATGCTTGATTGATCAGATCCCATTATCCTCGAGTGATGGTTCATAATCATTAAATTATAATATGTCCAAACGCTGGAGCTCACTAGTACTCTAAGATTGCCTCTACTAAATAATAGCTCAAACTCCACATGTCGCACTTGTACTGGGATTTTCACTAAAAGAGTACAAAAAATAGGAGTGACTATTGTCCACTTGTACTTATAGACACCATAGGCTGACCAAGAAAAGTATAAAATAAAATGTATAGGGTAAACTAAGAGCAACACTTCTAAATATATATAAAAAAGTTCCCAATGGTTGTTTGAACCCTATCTCCTAAAATACATTAAGTATATAATAGTATACTAATGAAAAAAACATGAACTTATAATAAAGTCTAAGTATACAATATCAAAAACATAAAATAAATACAAGAGATGTAATGCAATGCATTGATCATGATGTAATGTCTCAATATCCCTTCGTACACACCATACAAGTGAACCATAAAGCATAGAAAACGAGGAGGGTTCTCTTCCTATATACTATCAAAGTCCCATGTATCAATAAACCTCACCATTATATTCCTAGGTCATGATGTTTTATAAAGTGTTTCTTTTATGTTTAAAACATAAATTTTTTATGTGCTGTTATTTCCAATTATAAGGATGAATTAAACAATGATGCTTTACTATAACCAAATCAATTATCATGTAATGAATCAATTTAATAAGGGTATAAATGATCTCAAATCTCTTTAATGCCAATAAATTATGAAGACATAGCATAGAAAAATTTTAACAAGGAGTCATGTGAGATAATATTAATTTAAGTATGTCTGTCAGGATTGATGATAATGATAAAGGCAACTAATGCTTCAATAAGGCAAATTATGTCAATTTAAGCCCTCACCCTTGAATTATGATAATAGATAAATAAAATTATGCTTAAATAAGGTCAATACCAGCCTACCTACGATCTTTACAATAATAATAATCCCTCGACACAATCATAATATTCACGTAAGCCCCTACACAGGCTATATGATAAAAATATGATCTCAAAATTTGAATCTAGCGATAAAATTCCCAAAACATTTCATATTTCACATAAATGGTTAGCTATCTAGCCCAGTCTGATGGAAGTTAAGTCATAACCTACATTAAAAACACAAATCTCAAGCATAGACCATTCATTAAGGAACTTTTCCTTTTTGTGAGATCTCGGAGCAAACCAAATCTATCAAAAACATAATGTACATGTCATAAGGAGTATAATGATACTCATATTAGCAACTTTAATTTGGGTCTAAAAATTATTCAAAATTGACCCTAAAGAAAAAATGGTAAAATCAGAATTTTTATTTAAAAATCATGTTTTCTATACTATAAGGATTCTAACTATGAAAATCCATTGAAAAATAAGTTTTTTTTATGGTAAATAAATATTTTATTTCACCAAGTAAGGAGTTTACAAATCTAGAAAGAGCTGACCAACTGTCTCACAAAATGTAAAATCAAGCAAAGTAACAGTAAGGCTTAGACTAACAATCCTAAAAATCCACTATTTATTGCTAAGAATTATATGAAAACCATCAACACATTTAATACAAGGCTAAAAATTTAACCATCATGGAATAGAGTTTAGTTGTCGCAAGATTGCACTCCACTTCTTTTGCTGCCTTTCTTTATTGTGAACATGCATAGTTATTCCTTACAAACTTTATCATCCATGAATCTCCCCTACTGGAATATAATTTGGTTTCTTACCCTCTAAATTATATTGAGCATAGCAAACACACTATATATAATAGCATATTATCTTAATTTGCCTTTTGCCTATCTGGTGGTCTATTCCACCTTCTATTTCCAGTCACTTGTGTTTCTATGAATACCCAACAATAATAATAGTGTACACTACATTTCACTTATTTATAGACATTAAAATAAAAAGTAAGCATTTTTTTCCTCAACAATCTCACAGAAAGCACACAAAGCATCAATAATAATCCCAAACTTTGCTAGCATATCAATTATTGCCAATCTATTTAATAATGTAAGCCACAAAATAAATTATGCCTTTGATGAATACTTGGTTGGATACTAATTCATTTCTAAGGGACTTTTGGCAAGTTAAGAAGCATGGATATATACATATTCATGATGGAGAATTTTCCTTGCATTATCTGTTAGTTTAATCTTGCTTGGAGATTATCCTGTAGTCCAAGTGCTAGCATGTTAACCTTTCTGGACCCAATAACATTTTTAAAATGGAAGCTGCATTTTTAATCTACAATATTCTTCTACAGAATCATCTTTGATGAAGTAGGCATGCACCCAATTTATCCAAAACTGTCATCTTTAGTAGTTAAAGCACACAATTATTTTACAACAACATGTATATTCTAGTTACAAAGGTCAAATATATTTTTCCCACCTACTTCCCTAGGCATGCATAGCTTCTCTAGGTATACAAAGGCTCATTTATGAGAATTTACAAAAACAATGTGTAACGAGAGTTTATGAGCTTTATGATATTTTTGGGGAGTATGACTATTTGTGCCCAATAAGTTTGTATGCAAAAAGAAATTGATTTAATAAACTGCAGCCTTCCTGAGTATTCTAAATGTTTCATTAACTAAAACTTCATTTGATCTACCACAAGGTAGTACTAGTCCACAGTTAGCTTCGTGGAAGACAAAAAAAATCCCAAACACTTGAATGGAAAAGCCCCTTCATTTAAACCCAAACTATGCAGAAATTGTTGTTTAGTTGAGTCTTAGACACCTGACATGAATTTTGAACTTTGTCTTACTTGGCTTGAAGTTTAGAAATAGCAGAAAACAACCAAAAGATTTTTGCAAAATTACTATAGAAGCATTATCTGGTTTGCAGAATATAACCAAATCATCTGTAAAGAAAAAATGTACAATACAAAACTTTTGTACCTAGGATGGAACGGAAACCATTGATTTTAGGTAATTTGAGATAATTCTCTATTAAGATATTACATAGCAATCATAAATAGGTAAGTTTCTTGATCCATTTTTTTCTAGAATAGTGAAACTACTATTAAGTACTAAATAATATGAGACAATTATGACACACTCCGACACCCTGCCAATAAATTTCTGAGAAAAATCTAGCTCTTCAAGCATACACTTATGGAAGAACAACTCAACACTATCATAAGCATTCATTGTATCAACCTTCATCACACACCTACGAAATAAACATATCTTAGAGTACCACTTTAGTAATTCATGACTAAATAATACATTATAAATTATAGACCTTCCATTTACAAAATCTAATTTGAAAATATTATAATAGTGTTCATTACACCTTTCTTCCTACTAGTTAGAACCTTTGTTATAATTTTTTAAAAAGTGTTACAACATGCTATAGGCCTATAATCTTTAACTGCTGAAGGAGATGGAACCTTTTTCATAAGTGTCACTGAAGTGTAACTGAAGGTTTTAAGTGGTTTTCCTGAATGGAAAAATTCTTATACAACCAGTAACATATTAGTCTTCACTTTATCCTATTAACATGTGTAGAGATCCATAGGTATTACATCCACTTTTGGAGATTTCTTACTGCGTATATCATTAAAAATAATGATAATTTCCTCCATTGTATCTTCTTGTATGAGACCTAGATTCTGTTGAGTAGTTAAGAAAGTACCAATTTGAATGACTTTTGAGTTTCGCAAAGGAACCTCATCAATTGCAGTTCCTAACTATATGGTGAAGAAAAAAGCAAACTATTGGTCCACCAATATTGGATTTATAACCTTTAGTCCTTTATCATTATAGATAGAGGTGATAATATTCCTTCTTGTTCTAATCATACACTGAGCATAATAAAATTTATAGTTAGAAACTCCATTTATGATCCCGGTAGCTTTGGATATTTGTCTTAATTCTTGCTCTTATGCTAAGCTCGATTTTGTGAAATTTCTGAATCACCATTTTTACCCATCTATCTATGTCTGATTTAACACATCAGTGGCTAGTTTATCGTTAACAACTGAGAGTTGTTGCCTAGAAGTATGCAAATGACACACATAGGAAGACATGTGAGAGTTCAGACTCCTAAGATTTATTTTAAGAGATTTCAATTTTTGAGTCAGTTGATACATTCTTGTTCTAGTATATCTATATGTCTAGGTGATTGCAACAATGTCAGAAAAATGGTGATGCTTCATGAATGTAGAGAATAGATTGAAAGGATTTAGCCTATTGCTCAATTCAAGTTTACAATGCAATAGGATTAGGGAACAGACAAATATCCTGGTAATAGATAATCAGAATCCACTACTCCGTATCATGGAAACCATAGGTTATTTCCAAAATCCCAATCAATTCTGGAATAAACTTTATGTTACTGCTCCTGTTTATTTGCAAAAGGACTAATAGCACCTACTTGATCTCAAGGGGGTGAGGTGTAGAGTGTCCAAGGAATTCTTGAACACCTGTGTTTCAATAGTTGTAGTAGGGGATCCTAACCCGTCATTAGAGATCAATTGGGTATCAAATTTTTTTCAAAAGATACAAAGCTCCTAATAGCATAGTACATAGTCCCACAAAAGTAGTCCACAATGCTATTCTTTCAGTGACAGTACTTTTTGCATAAATAGTTGTAACATAAGCAACAAAATAATATGCAGGACACGACATGAAAATGTACAAATTTCTCATTATATACCAATACCTGCACCTACACATTCAATCTCTAAAGTATCAAGATTCTACCATTTGGACCCTCTGAATAATTACAACTAGCATTCCATACTTATGCATCATTTGTCAAGATATTAGGGATTTTATGTTGCTTTACCTGTGTCTTTAAACATCCCATTAGATTAATCTTATGCTTTTAGAAAGAGTTTGAGCTTTTTTTGTTTGAGGGGATATTTTAAACCACTCAAGTTCCTAGTAGCAAGGATCATTTAATGTTGGGAGGCTTGCCAAAATCATCTAGCTTATCATTTTAATCACTTGTATTCTTTAAGATTGAGAATCTATTATCATTACAATAGGTGCTAGAACCTTCCTCCAAAATTTTCCCACCAACCTAAGAAACATTTTGTACATGTGGAGCAGGTTCACTAGTCAAAAGATGGAGTTACTATTGATCATCTAGAGGTTGTTTTGCATTGGTAGTCTCATCTAAAGTAACATTTGCTTTCTTTTTTTGTCAATATTGGTGTATATGTTATCTCCTTCATATATTTCTTCTTCTCCTTTTTTGCTTCCATTGGAAAGCATTTTCTCTCCTTATTCTCAGCCTTTTAATTCCTATGACAATCCATAGAAGAATGCCCAAAATACAAAAAATTAGCATAGAATTGAGATTTCTAGTCATACTCTATAGGTGGGTGGAATTCACCCATTGGAGTCACCATACCTATAGAGTAAATTAGTGTTTGAGAAGTATCCCCTTCCATAAAAACACGAGCATATGATATATGCTCCATACTTGTAATAAAGTGATCTGTGTGAAGAGGTCGACCAAATCCACTCTCAATTTACCTCAATAATTTCCTTGACCAATAACTAATAGGTAATTCAGGCAATGTAATACATAGTCGAATAGTTGTGATTCAATTAGGGACAAATTCGAAATAAATTTCCTATAGTTGAACCATGAATGATTTATTATGGAAGGTTTAGGGGCTATTTACCAAAATTTTATCACAATCTTCACTGAATTAAATTAAAAAATATACTAACAAGCTTCATGACCCAAATTTTGTGTAGTATCCACAAAGCACCATACATTTGACACAAAAGTCTCCATAGATTGTTTGTAAGGAGTGTCCCCAAACACAAAACCAATTAGAGTATTCTACCAGTAGTGTGTTTGCTCTCTCAAATCACCTACAATGATAATCAGAAAGATTTAACTATTTTTAGTACTTGGAGGAATATAGGATAGTTCTTTACTTGTTGTAGCAATGCTAATCTAAAAAAATTCCTTTCTCACTGGTAGTTGAGTGGAGGTGCATGCTCAACAAATTGAAATATCTTTTTTTAGCATGCAAATCAAAAATTCCAACGGTGAACTATAGTTGGTGAGTCAGAGTCCAAATTGGGTGCCTCTTTCTTAGGAATAGAATGATACCTAAGGGTTAGAACTCTCACAAATGTTAGTAACCCGGTGAAAAACTTATTCCATCTTGTGGGTAACTAATTTCACCGTCAAACACATAGATTTTTTGGTGAAGTCCATGTGGAATTTCACGAGGTGCACATTAGCAGCCTTGCTAATGTGCGCCGGGAGCATTCCTCCTGCTTTGAGGTCTTTTTTATTTCGAAGATTGAAATCAAAGAAAAATTATTTTTTAATACCAAATAAACATAAAAAATTCCAAAATTTGAATCAAGATTTTGAAGATATTATATAAATAATGATACAAATTATGTTTAAAGCATACCAAAATACTTTTGATGAAAATTCCTCGTTAAAATCAACATCCCCGTGGTCTCAAATTCCAAAAATGATGACAATTGAGAAAATAGAGAATTTATGTTATTTAGGTGAAAAGTACCTTGTTATCATGGTACTCACCTTGCAATCACGAGGGTCAATATTGACTGATATAAAGTAAGAAATCACGATGGCAGAAGGTGGTCCTCACAATTGTGATGGTAAAAAAGACCCAATCTACTAGATATCTCTTAGTTAATGCAAATACTACCTCATGTTCACTATGAAAAGAAAATTTCCCTCTATGAAATTGTAAATGGTGGCTCGTGAATTTGAACCATGTTTTGCATGCACCAGCTTAAAGGGAAATGGTCTAAAATCATTCGAACGAACCCCCACAATTTCTTTAGGATGTAATTAAATAAACAAATAGTTCTACAAGGATAATTTTCATATTCTGGGCTAAATGGGATTATCAAATTTATCGAAAGAGGCCGTTATAAATAAATCAACCCATGAGAGCTCTTTTAAGCTATTTTAACTAGTTTCTCATCTCAGAGGTCAAAACATAATGTAATTGCTCAAAATTTAAAATAACCAAGCTACTAACCAAAAATTGACAGTTAGATATAATGAAACTAAAAAAATAATCATGCGATTATTGAATCAAAAAATGTTGACCCTAGTCAAATATCATACTTAAGTTTACTTAAACCCTCAAACTTACTCAAATCACTCTCAAATGCTTTAGAGACTGTGATAACCATCTCCGTAACCCATATATGAAATATAAGAACTATGAAGAAAGAGAAAATGATTAAAACATAAAAAACAGAAAATCATAGCTAAAGTTGTTACAATAATTCATACATATTGAATCTCAAAAAAACACTTTAAAGAATCAAATCTTAGGCGAATCATAGAAAAAATGTATGAGTTACGTCTTCAAATCAATAAACGTCAAAGTTAAATAATCTTTAAGTGTTAAAGAATAAAAAACCATTTTTAGGAAATAAAAAAAAAATTATGTAACAAACTCAAAATTAAATTACCTCTAGTGAAATTTAGAAAAAAAATGGGAAGGAAATATTCATATATTACATCTTAAAGCTCTACAAGATTTGACACTCTTAGATCCTCACAGATACAATTACATGGGAGAGTTGGGAATTTCGATACTTTTAAAAATAAATTTTGACAAAAAGACCCAAGTCTCAAATAACTGAAAAAAAGAGACACTTTCAATGGCCCAAAGAAAAGTGGCAACTCTAGCACAGATATTTAAAAATGTACATGTAAGTCCCACCCAAACCTCTGCCCCTAAGTATTAAAAAATAGACCTATACCATGTTCAAACATAAATATAAAATATTATATTTAAATAAAATATATCAAATCTTCAAAAGCAAGCTAATTTTTTCCTCCTATTTTGCAATTTTTTAGAAATTTTAGCTCATTTTCAGTGATTTTCCACTTATATTTTTAGGCTTCCATCTAAAACTTAGACTTCCCCTATGTTTTCTGAAATTTTCAACCACCTCCCCACTGTTTTTATTCTATCATTTTTGTCAAGAGCTTCAAAATCACTCTGACTTTTTTCTAATGAGATTCTAGCCTTATTAATTACATTCCATCATACCTTATCTTCTCTAAAATATATATTCTATTGCATTTTTCGGTGGTCACTCAAAAAAATATTAGGCCAATTTTTATCAAGTACTGCATGGAGATCTAGTCTAAAAATGAGGACTACTGCTAAATATGTCTATGCTCATAGGCCATTACTTTACTTGGTTCGGTATTCTCACCTGGTATATTATGTCTATTATAGATTACATAGTTATTGGTGGAGAATTTTTAGGTAAGTGTCAAGAGAATACTTAATGTTGAAATTGAAATTCCATGTCTAATAAAACGGTGTCCATTGTCCTTCATCGTAATGGTTCATACAATGACATGGTAGAAGCATAATTGAAAGTGGGTTCTTATGTTATAATAAAAGGGGTGTGGTCATCAGTTACTTAAAGAATGGTAAGGGGAAAATCCATCCAATGTAGTTAAAAATGATGGGCATGTATAGTCATAGTTGGTCACTGTATGGGGTCCTAGGTCAGGTCTAAGGTACAAGATAGGGTGCCACTCATACATTAGAGTATGGTTCAAGGGGGTGAGTCGTACCCTCCTAGGGTTCACTTTTCATCTTTTAAGCTAAAGATATTTTAGACTTTTCCCACCCCTAAAGCTTTATTACCCAAGACTTATAACATTGTTTGGCCCAAAATATTTCACAAAAATGAGATCAAAACATTTCTAATCACTCTCAAAAACCTCCCAAACAAGATTTGAGATAGGGTTTATCAGTCCATTTAGTTAATTAAAGACCAAGATTCTAACCGTGAATATTTTTGTATAATGTATGTGACTCTTCCCACTTTGTTATTTCTCAAATAATGATGTGTTTTAAACAATGATTTGATTCTTGAATAGTGGGTTTAAAAATAAAATATTAAGGGTTTTGATGCATAGGGATACATATTGTTTACTCATGTTCAAAAGAATTTTTATGCATGCTTTTGGTGATGGTTTGCATATGTGAGTGTTCTGATTGTTGTTTAACAAATGGTTCATGATAAACCGAGTCTTGATGTTTTTCAATATTGTTTTGGTCATGGTAAAGGTATGCCCTCAAGGTGTTCATTAAAATCTTAAGCCAAATTACAAGTTATATGTTAATTGACTTATTGAGCAAATGATGCTTGGTAAATGACTTTGTATAGGCATTGTCGGCCATGTAAAGAGTAAATTGGTAACCTTGGTGGTCTTATTTGTTAAATGAGGTTAGATTCGCTAAACTTGGATTTGAATTATGTTTGAATTAAAGTTTGGTAAAAGAATGTTAATGAAGATTGAATGGTGTTGTATGGGCCTTCATGACACCATTTTGACTTGAATGGTGGTTGTAATTAATTTATTGACCTATTAAAGTGACTGATTGATAAAATGGTCATGAAGACCTTGTGATCATTTGTGGTGTTAAATTGTACCCTTGATGGCCTGAAATTAGCTAAGAGGGTTAGTGTCCTCGAATATTGAATTGAATGGATGTGAATGCCTGGACAATGGGTTAGATTCCTAATGTCGACTGATAATGGTTACCACGGCTTGAGGTTAGAGTCCTTTTCCTAATAAAATGGGTTGAGGCTAGATTCCCTTGACCTATGAAATGGCTTGAGGTTAGAGTCCCTTGCTCAATGAAATGGCTTGAAGTTAGAGTACCTTGCCTAATAAAACAACTTGTGGTTAGAGTCCACATATTTCGTAAGATAGCTCTAGGTTAGAGTCCGTTTGCTTAATATAATCAGGAAGTCCAAACTTCCTAAGCTAAGAGAGTGGAAGTTTAGAGTCCTTCACTTCATGTTTCACGATTGGATATTTTAGATGCATGCTAAGGAATTGTTCCCTTCCCGATAATTGATGTATCTATATATCTATCTATGTTCCTATGTATATAAATCAGTTTGCTTATAATAGTTTTACTTGGATTATAATGATGGATCTATTTTATCCTTATTCTAGAGTTACATGCTAGCTCTCCAATCACTAACCGTCTCTGGACGTTCTTTCCTCAGGTGACACAAGGGCCGAAGCTTGTTCTTCTCTTCCTGCGCAGTTACCAGGCGTTCAAGCGGTTCGGGTTTTGAATTTTAAGAGGAGAGCTTCCATACTTCTAAAGGCATACATTTCATGGTCTTTCTATCTTATGTCATAGACTTCTTTAGACATTATTTTTGGCTATTGTTGGGGGCATGTCCCGACATATTTAGATAGCGAATTTGTAGAGACTTTGTGGATCACTATGGACTTTGTATGTTTGTTGGTACGTTGATACTAACGGACTGATTAGACTCTTCTTAAGTTATAATTATTATTCTTGTTTTATCTATCTTGCTATATGTTTGGAGTTCATCCAATTCTTATGGATTGATGTGATGTTTGGTTAGTTTGATGGGGAAATCTCGCATCCTTGATAGGCTCGAGATCCCCATATGACAAGGCTCGATTTTAAGTCATGTCACCTATAAAGGTTAGAGGATTCAACCTCATGAACTTGCCAACCCCTATGGACTCAGGAGATGGAGTAATAGGAACACCACACTCAGACTGAGAAGCTACCAATTGTAACAACATATGAATAGTCTATCAAAACTCAGTATTCGTCACTTTAGACTGAGGAGCTCGAGAAGGTCTAGAGGGGACCGGTAGAATTCTAGAACAATTAGGAACTTTACCCCTACATCTAGTATGGATCCCATAAGTAAAATGTTTTCCATCAGCATTATCCTCGGGTGGGATAGAGGAGTTTCCATGAGCTTTAGATCTTTGAGGAAGGATGATCTGCAATGTGAAAAAATTAGAATTAGAGATCATTTCAAGACAAAGACTCTACATCATGAAAATAGAACACAAGAAAGAGAAACATTCCTAAATTTCTCGTAGCCTCTACCTTATGTATGTGGCGCACTACACACAATTAAAAAAGACTCTACTCTACATAACTTCATGTAATCCCAAATGACTATGAACCTAGGGCACTGATACAAATCTTACATGAACAGAACAAAGTACTTGTCATGTAAGTTGCCTCAAGTGCAATAGGGATCGGAGACCACCCCCAATACCCAACCATTACCATCCTTCAACCTATGTCGAATGAATTTTGAACATACAGCGAGATAGAAAAATAATAATTAAAAAACAATAACAAAATACATAACCATAACCAACCAAACAAGAAACCAAATATCCAACCGTTGTCAACCCCAATGCCAATACAAATACCAATGCTGATACCAACACCGAAACTACTATGCCTATTGTAGTCACACAAATCCTCTAATCTAAAGCAAGGAACATCCGATCGGAACATTCCCCCGACCATAGCCAAAACAAAAGCCTAAGGAACCAAAACAATGTAAAGAATTCCATAGAATAAAATGGAGTCTTTTGGAGTATGGAAGCTCACCACATTAGTCTGACTCTAGGTTTTCCCTGAATCCAAGTCACTGATTAGGAGTAGTAGTATGGGCTATTCCTTCATCACATGAGGATACAACGCCTAAAGATGGTTAGCATGAAGAACGCTAACGTGTACTTAGTATTAAGGATAAATTAATGTCATTATTCAAAATAAAAGTAAATAACCATATAGAATTACATACATATATACATATATATCATGCTAAACAAGGCAACCATGTTTATCATGCATTATTACCTTAACCTAGGTTATGTATGTTTACCTTCATAATCAACCCACGGGCTAAATGGGTGTAGTTTTACCCTCTGAATGACCCCCAATACGTGTAGCCGCATGAACCAGAGATATCATAGGGGCCGAGAATTCAAGTGTACCCTTCTCCCTCAATGATACATATATAAAAGTATAACTTGGGTATTCTCGTGTATACCACAAGTATATGGTTACCATGACCAACCCTCATGTCGGCAAACATGAGTTTCCTTGTTCGTCCATCGAACTCATACATTCACGGTTAGCTATCACAACCTGCCATTATTGCCTATTTAAAATAATTTATCAAATAACCAACCATCAATTTCAAGATTAAATTATCAAGGCATTATGAAGTTGTATGGTCATACCAACTATAGCTTGCATGTAATGTTATTAGCGAGCACTTAGGGGATTTCAATGTACCCCACAAGGTTTCTAATTAAACCAAAGCCATACCCATCAAGGCCTTCCAAATCAATTGAAAACCAACAAATCCAATTTATGTTCCATTACCATATTATGCAATGCAAGAATTTAAGACAAAGTCAAACTACGTGACAATATCATTCTCAATGGCATTTTAACAAACATGTTGAGGCATATAGTTTCCAAAACCAAAACCAAGTATCAATTTACTATTACCATGTAACCACATGTTTAAACCATAATTATAACACAAAAAACCATAATAAAAACTTGGGAAAAATATATGCAACCATGAAAAACCAAAACCCTTAACACATATTTCAAAACCAAAACATTACCTCAATAATACCTTTGAAAACCATTCATTAAAACATGCTTTTAGTTGATCTAATAATGAGGTTGGAGTAATATGCCTAAGACACCAACGAAGATGGAGAGAAACCACCATTAAATGTCCTAATTGATCACCTTGAAGAAACCCTAGAATTTTCTTGAACCAAGAGCTTAAGAGAGATTTAAGAGTGTTTAGACAGTGTTTGATTTAAAAAAATGGGTTAAGGTTGTAATACCCCATATTTTCCTAGATTAATTTAACTCTCAGTAAATGAGTTATTCAGTATTAATTTTTAAATCCTCAATACTTTCTAGTTTAGAGCTTACCATTTCGTAGGAAATTTAGTCATTCGTACAATGACATACAATTCGCCTAAATCTTATACTAGGGTGATGAGTTACAGCTATTTTTAAAAGACAGTGTACCACCTGGAACATCAACGCGTCGCGGAGGCATGCCAAATGGCAATTGTAAAAATCCAGTGCTCCATCGGGATCATGGTGCATCGTGCCAAGCAACATTTTCAGAATTGTCCTTTTCCATTGAATCTCCACAATTTCACAGCGTCGCGCTGAGTCCAAAATTAGAAATCAGTAGGGTAACACAATTCCACTATATCGCGCCAAGCCCTCAGTTCCCAATTTTCTATTTTCAGTGACATGGCGCGATAACGTTGTATCACGCCAAGCGCCCCAGTCGGAAAATTTTGACAAAAATTGAATGTTTCGTATAGGGTTAAACTAGTCTTTTCCCATGATTTTAATACACACAGATATGGGATTTAATCCCCAAAAAACATTTTTAAACCCATTCTTTAATAATATTTCCCCCAACTTAAATCATTCTCTATCAATTAGCAAATCCTAACCTTCAAGAATCAAGATCAAATCTCAAGACACTACCAAGAAACCTCAAAAATTCATCATCCTGGTATGTTAAGTGTTCATATATGGGTTCCTTCAACCCATGGAGTCCAAGTATCCAATTCTAATTGAAAATTATGATCTTTTCAAGTTATATTATTTTTAAATTATGAATTTCAACAATGAATCTTCATGAACTTTGGTTCTACACTATGTTTAAATAGAATTCTTGTTATTAACAAATATCACATGTCTTAATGTTATTATTCATTAGATTGAATCATGATTTAGTGTCGTATTTGTCAAATTCTTGCTATTACTTCAAGTTGCACAGCATTCCCATGATTACGTTAAACTATGAACTACAAGTTTTGGATAAAATTCCTAAAAGAAGGAATATTTGGTAAAGTCTTTCCAGCTATGTCCTCTAAGTTCAATATTATTTTACTATTTTGTTTTGAGTCCTGGGGGTTTTGAATACCCAAAAACCATAGATGTTTACTCAGTCTCGCTCTAGTATTTACAAAATAGCTTCAGAATATATTATGAGCATTATCAGATCAGTTAGTTAAAATCAGAATAGTTTAGTAATCAGTGTCATTTAGTTAGGAGTAGGATTTAGCACCGAGCGAGTGCAAGGATTGTGGCTTCCCCGTAAGATAGGCAGTGTTGTTAGTTACAGTCCCTGCACTCTAGAACTACATAGATAGTGTAGGATATGAGAATTCACCCATTAAATTAGGATTGACTATCTCGCAAGGGTCACCCGTCAGTTTAGGCTTGGCACCCTTAGTCATTCGGGACAATACTGTACACCAGTTTAGTGGATCCATACAACCAGCGTTAATACCCATGGCATAGTATTAACACCTTTCCAACTAGGGTTACAGGTTGGACCCCAATTAACTCATATTGGGGCATGTCGGTTAGATGATACCTCCCACAGCCTAAGTCCAGTAATTAGTCTAGTAATTCAGTTTTAGTTACTTGACCATAGCATATGGATATCAGTGATATAGTTATCAAACTTCAGTATTTTTGTATTTATAGATTTTATTTAGAATATGTAACATCCTTGGTCATGTATCCTCGATATTTATTGATTTCATATATTCCCATCATTTACAGACTTCATGTATCATTAGTGTCTAGAGATTTCACCCACTCTACTTAGTTTTACATGTTATATATCTACATATATACATACAACCAATTATTATTATCCATGTTCATGAAACCATGCATACCAGCCTACATGATTTAGCATACCAGTACATTCAAAGTACTGATCGCATACTTTTTTCTTGTGCTATGATATATCATATCATAAGATCAGTTGCCCAGTTTCTGGATCGCACATAGACTTCTTAGACTATTATCCATAGCAATTATGAGACCTCATATTTCGGGGATAGACTATTTCCTTAATGGTTTTAGTTCAGTAGTTAGTTGGAGTTAGTTGGGGCCTATCCCATCAACTCATATTCACTCAGTTTAGAGGCTTTAAGACATTTCAGTCAGTTATTCAATATTCAAACATCAGTTGACATTGTTAGATTATTTTATCAGTTTTGTTTGTATATTCTATCAATTTTTATTACTTAAAACCTTATGGATTAACGGTTGTTTTCTTCGGAGTATGTTATGGTATTATCGAGTGCTCACAGCAAGTACCAACTCATGGGTTAACTTATGGTCCCTCAGGACAGTAAGCACCATGTGACGCCTAGGGTGTACTCTCGGGGCATTACAAACATTGTATCAGAGCCTAAGGTGTTGTATTATCGTATGAAGTTTGAAAGAAACGTTAAGTACAGTCTTGTGCATGGGTGTGTAGAATGCCACACTTATGGAAAAGAGGCTGTGAGATGTTTAGAAAGAGTTTCACTTCTTTTAGTATTCATGTCTTATGAATAAGCATGAGCTCAACTCAAACTCTCAGTCTAATTCTTTTCTCCCTTCTATTTATAGAACATGACTCCCAGAAAGACAAATAGAAGAAGAAATGTAAATATTCCAGCACCTGATCCTGTTCAGGAAGATCCTATAAATTAGCATATTTCTCATGTAGTGTTCAGAGCTGCATTCACAACTTTAGCCAAGTTTGTATCGACTCAGAATACAGATCCAACAGCTGTTCTGGTCAATCGAGTGGCCAATCTTGCCGTAGCAAGAAGTTAGGACTTCACTCGAATAAACCCTCTTTCCTTTTCGAGATCGAAGTCTGAAGAAGATCCACATGAATTCTAGAATATGGTTCAGAATGTGATAGATATTATGGGGGTAACTTTTAGTGAGAGTGCTAAATTGGATTCTTACCAATTTCAAGATGTAGCCCATACATGGTTTAAATAGTGGAAGGCAGATAGGGGCACAAATGTAATTCCTGTAGAATTGGAAGAGTTTCCTACTACTTTTTTTGATAGGCTCTTCCTGCTATAGTTCTGGGTGGATAAATTGTTAGAGTTCATTAACCTGAAGTAGGGCAATATGAAAGTGAGAGAGTATTATCTCAAGTTTACTTACTTAGCTAGATATGCCCCTTATATGGTAGCTAATAGCAGTTCTAAGATGAGTACGTTTATGTCTGGTATATCTAACAACATTATCAAGGAGTGTAGGATCGTGATGCTAATTAGGGTGATGAACTTATATAGGTTGATGGTCCATTCTCAACAGATAGAGGAGCAGAAGAATAAGAATCAAGAGGGGAAGAACAAGAGAGCTAGGATGGGTAGTTTCAATTTCAGTCAGCCAAGGTCAGAAGGAGGTAACCGTTCTTAATTTTTTTGGATATCCTCAGCCTCAGTTCCATCATCAGCTAGTGCCCCAGCACCCAAATTTAGAAATGATTATCAGGATGGGGAGCTAGGCTCTAAGTCACAAGGAAGTGTAAACAGTAACCGCATGAATCATCTTTGTCAGAAATATGGTAAAAACTATCAGGGGTGAGTGTAGGGATGGTAGTGATGTGTGCTTTGGGTATGGAAAGCCAGGCCATAGGATTTGGGAGTGTCGGGTAGTTTCTTAAAAAGGTAGGGATTTGCTCCAACAGGGCCAGTCCCATCAGTCTTCAGTTCTAGCCAGTCGCTCGACTCTGTAGGGTACCACTTTCTGAGCTACCAGTGGTCAGCATCCTAACAGATTATATGCTTCTCAGTACCGAAAAGATCAGCAAAATTCTTCTAACATAGTTATTGGTATGTTATAAGTCTTTCAATTATATGTTTATGCTTTACTAGACCCTGGATCTTCTTTTTATTTTGTAACCCCTTACATAAATATCAATTTTTGAATCCATTCCAAAATCTGAGCAGAGTCCATTTTAGTGTCTACCCTAGTAAGTGTCTCTAAGGTAGCCAGGCAGGTATACAGGAACTGTCTGATCATGATATCTTTAAAACTCACCTCGATTAATCTTGTGGAGTTAGAAATAATGGATTTTAATGTCATTCTCGGCATGGATTGACTTCACTCATGCTATGCTTCAGTTGATTATAGAAATAGAGTTGTTCATTTCCAGTTTCCAAATGAACTAGTCCTTGAATAGAGGGGTAGTGTTACAGTGCTTAGGGTTCTATTTATTTCATACCTTAGGGAAAGAAAAATAATATACAAGGGATGTATCTACCATCTTGTTTGAGTCAAAGATTCTAGTTCCAAGACTCTCAGTCTTGAGTCAGTTCCAGTAGTAAATAAATTTTCAGATGTGTTTCCCGAAGATCTTCCCAGAGTTCCTCCCGAGAGGGAATTAATTTTGGAATAAACCTTCTTCCCGACACTCAGACTATTTTTATTCCGCCATACAAAATGGCACCAAATAAACTTAAAGAGTTAAAAGAACATTTAAAGGGACTTTTAGAGAAGGAGTTCATCAGACCCAACATTTCCGTATGGGGCACACCAGTTCTATTAGTGCGTAAGTAAGACGGTTCTCTTAGAATTTGTATTGACTACCGTCAGTTGAACAAAGTCACAGTCAAGAATAAATGCCTATTTCCTAGAATTTATGACTTGTTTGACCAATTTTAGGGAGCAATTTACTTTTCTAAGATAGAGCTTAGATCAGGCTATCATTATATTAGAGTCAGTGAATGTGACATTACGAAAATAACTTTCCAAACCCGGTATGGTCACTTCAAATACATAGTCATGTCATTTGGTCTTACTAATGCCCCAGTAGATTTCATGGACTTAATGAAACGCTTGTTCAAGAAGTACTTAGATATGTTCATCATAGTATCCATAGATGACATCCTTTTCTACTCCGATTCGGAAAATAATCATGCAGACCACCTCAGAACAGTGTTGCAAACTCTTAGAGACAATCAGTTTTTCGCTAAATTCAGTACGAGTGAATTTTTTCTAAGATCAATAGCATTCCTTGGTCATTTTATTTTTGGGAATGGCATTAGATTTGATTCTCAAAAGATCAAGGCGGTGACAAACTTGTCTAGACCTATTTCTCCGTCTGATATCAAGATTTTTTAGGCTTGGCAGGCTATTACCACCGGTTTGTTTAAGGATTTTTATCTATTGCATCTCCTATGTCAAGATTAAATAAGAATAATGTCAAGTTTTAGTGGTCAAATTCTTGCTTGAAGAGTTTTTCGGAGTTGAAGACTTGACTCACCTTAGCCCCAGTTTTAACTCTACCAGATGGTTCAAATGGGTTTGTTGTGTATTGTGATGCATCCAGAGTAATTTTGGATTATGGTAAGGTCATATCCTATGCCTCTAGATAGCTTAAACCCCATGAGATGAATTACCCTACCCATGATCTTGAGTTAGAAGCTTTAGTGTTTTCCATAAAGATTTAGAGTAATTATTTGTATGGGGTGCATGTTGATGAGTTCACAAACCACAAAAGCTTGCAGTATGTGTTCTCTCAAAAGAATTTGAATTTGCATCTGAGAAGTTGATTAGAGTTGTTGAAAGATTATGACATGAGTGTTCTATATCATCATGGCTAGGCCAATGTTATGGAAGATTCTCTCAGTAGATTGTCTATGGTTGTGTTGCTCATGTTGATAATGACAAGAAGTGGTTAGTTCAGGAAGTTCATCAGTTTTCTAGATTAGGTGTTCATTTAGTTGATTCCACTGAGGGTAGTGTTTGGGTTCTGAATATTATGGATTTTTCTTTGGTTTCCGAAGTGAAAGAAAAGCAAGATATAGATCCCAATCGATTCAAGTTGAAAGATTCAGTCAGATATTAGAAATTGGAGGTTTTCTCCAAAGGGGGAGATGATCTGTTACGTTGTCAACGTAGACTATGTGTGCCAAGTGTTGACGATTTGAGGGACCGAATTCTTGCAGAAGCGCATGTTGCGTGGTACTTGATTTATCCAGGGGCCACTAAGATGTACCATGATTTATGGGAAATCTATTAGTGAAGTAGGATGAAGAGAAATATTGCAGAGTTTATAGCTAAATGCTCCACATGTCAGCAGGTTATGATTGAGAACCAGAAGCTTAGTGGGTCAATGTAGGAGTTCAGTATTCCCACATGGAAATAGGAAGAAATGAACATGGACTTTTTGACGGGTTTACCTCATACTCATCATCAACATGATTCTATTTGGCTCATTGTAGACAGGATGACCAAATCGACTCATTTCTTACCAGTCCATACTTCTTATTCAGCAGAGGACTATTCTAAGCTCTACCTCATAGAGTTGGTCAGGTTACAAGGAGTCCCAGTATCCATCATCTTATATAGAGGTACCCAGTTTACCTCTCACTTATGGAAATCTTTTTGGAAGGGTCTTGGTACCTAAGCCCACCTCAGTAGAGCTTTTCACCCTCAGATAGATGGTCAAGAAGAAAGGACCATGCATACTCTAGAAGATATGTTAAGAGCATGTGTATTTTACTTTAAGGGATGTTGGGATGATCACTTTCTTTTTGATTGAATTTTCCTATTAAAACAGTTATCATTCTAGTATTCAGATGGCTTTGTTTGAGTCTCTATATGCGAGGAGATGTAGGTCTCCGATTAGTTGGTTTGAAGTAGGTGAGACTGCAATTGTTGGGCCTGACTGAGTATTTGATGACTTAGAGAAGGTTTAGTTGATCAGTGAAAGGCCTAAGGTATCCTAGAGCTAACAAAAATTATATTTAGATGTGAGGAGAAAGGATCTCGAGTTTGAGATTGGCGACCTTATGTACCTGAAAATCTCTCCCTTGAAGGGAGTAAAGAGGTTCGGCAAGAAGGGAAAGCTTACTACCCAATATATCATCCCTTACAGAATTCTCAGTAGTTTTGAAAATGTATCTTACGAGCTTGAGTTGCCCTCAGATCTAGCTTCAGTGCACCCAGTATTCCACTTCTCTTTGCAAAATAAATTTATTGGTGACCCAGTAGTAGTAGTCCTCTTAGAATTCGTAGAGGTCCCAGTCAAAATTCTTGATTGTCAGATATACAGGCGGAGGAACAAAAAATATCCCTTGGTTAAGGTTCTTTGGCGAAATCAGTTTGTTGAGGGAGATAATTGGGAAGCAGAAGCAGACATGCGGACCAAGTATATTCACCTCTTCTACGCAAACTCAAACTCAACTTGAGGTAACATTCCTACCTAGATTTATTCAGTTACATATTCAATTACAGTTACAAACTTTAGCTATCGTTGTATATTATTCCCATGAAAGTCATGCATTCATGAATTAGCTTAACCATGTATTCATGTTTCAGATATGCATGTTTAGTATGAAAACTCATTTTATCAGTGGTTTTAGTCATGCAATCATTCTTTGGTTGTGCATGTTCAGTATGTATACTCAGTCTATCAGTATTACTAAGATTAATCAATCTCATTCGAGGATGAATGTTCCCAAGGGGGAGCTATTGTAATACCACGTATTTTCCTAGATTAATTTAACTCTGAGTACATGAGTTGTTCCATATAAATTTTTAAAATACTCAGTAATTTTCAGTTTAGTGCTTACTATTGCATAGGAAATTAAGTTCGCTTTCCAATGATATAAAGTTTGCCCAAATCCGATACTCGGGTGAAAAGTTAGAGCCATTTTTATAAGACACTGTACCACCTGGAACATCAACGCATTGCGGAGGTATGCCAAATGGCAATTATCAAAATCTAGTGCTCCATCGAGATCATGGCGCATCGCGCAAAGTAACATTTTCAGAATTGTCCTTTTTAGTGAAGCCCCACGATTTCACCGCATTACACTGAGTCAAAAGAAATGATTCCTATCAAAGCCAAATAAACATCAGTCTTAAAACAGAAACACTATCAAAAAACAAGAGATAGATAAAAGGTCTTCTCCAGCTCTAAGAGCCTACCATATCTCCCAACTCTGGGTAGCAGAATCACAGCATCAATAGCATAATCTAGTACTCAAGTTTTCTCTAAAAAGATTTCTTAAGTTTTTTATATGTCTAAGAGTTTAGAGTTCTATAACTCACTGTATTCTGAGAATTGTGGCTTGACTGAGATTATTGAAAAACCTGACACGGGCTCTAGACAATAGCTAAATTGTCGGGTAGAAATACCCCAGGACTCGATAACATAAAAGTAAAACATAACCATTCATGACCATGGGCATTCATTCACCATAACAATCATTAAAGCATTTCTTCAAACATTTAGGAATCATAAATATGTGATAATATAGGGAGACATGCTATTGCCTCATTTTCCATTCAACAAGGTCTTGCATCAAATACTTAGCATGTATAAAGAGCACATAATTGGGGAATTTCATGCTATCATGTCACAATTCACTCACTAAGGCTTTTCAAAAACTACTTGGCATGCATGGGCTTGCACACAATGGAGGATTTCTAGTCAACATGCTATAATTGCTCTATTTCCTTAACAGAAGAATTTTATCAAACATATGGGTAGCATGCTTTTCCTATTCAAAAATTTCTACACTTAATTGGCATGAACACATTACTTAGCAAGTAAATTTAAGAGGGTTTATCATGGACATCACATGAATATAATATACTAGGGTCAAAGCTTGAAAACCTTGTAAACAAACATGAATCAAAACTCAATAATAGCATGGACATCAATTTCAACTCTCATGAATCATGAAAACTCATAAACATAAAATCTTTGAAATTTAGAAAAGTATTCTTGAGCTTATTTGATGAAAGGGACCCAAGAATCAACATCTGCATACCTTAGGAAATTCTTTCTTGAATGCTCTTGGAGAGATTCCTGATTTTTTTATTTCTCTTGATTTTTCTTGAAGAAGAAAAAATGATTTTTATTTTATAGAAACCCTAGTTTTTGATGTTAAAGATGAAGAATGCAATTGTGAGCCTTGATCATATATAAATAGGGGCTGAAAAGAGTGGAATAAAAGACCAAAAAGCCCTTTTAAAATTGGGTTAAAAATGTTAAACGACGGCTGCGATGATCGTTGCTTAGTCTGACGGTCCATCAGATTGTTCATCACAAATCAGTCAGAAAAAGAACACACTGCTTCGATGCGACAGTCTCAGCAATGATCCGTTGTATCGTCTGTTGCACGTTGGCCAGGATGAGGTCACACTGCCTCAGCAGCGACGGTCCCAGCAATTGTCCATCACGACCTTGATGGTCCGTCGTCCTTGGTGTCGCACTTGGGGCAACAAAAAGAGTCATTGCCTTAGTTTCGATGGGCTAGGTAAGTTCTATCACAAGCTCGATGGTCCGTGAACACGGCCGTCGTACCTGGGCGGTTCAACTTGTAACCCCTCGAATCTGGTACCCGATATGCTACATGGTTCTCATGACCCCAAAGGACCATAAGCTAACCCATGATTGATATTTGTACCTGTATACCGCATAATATACTGAATAATACGGAAACATGAACGGCAAGGCCATAAGGTTCACATAACTAATGTTAAACCTAACATCTAAACGGGGTATGAAATACCCAAAACAACTGAAATAACTATCTGAGCATAATAGTCTATAAAAACTCTAACTGACTGAACTGTCTAAGCATGGAGTTCATGGGAAATATCCCTAAATAACTCCTACTAATAAACTAATTAATGAGATAATAGGGAAATAATCATGTTCTCGAAGTATAAGGACTCACTTCTAACACTGGTTGCTGATATCTGGAATCTACTGATGCGCTGAAGCTCGTGTCCCTGAACCTATGGTATAAGACACCATAGCGCAAATGTGTCAGTACTTTGAATGTACTGGTATGCATGTGAGGTAGGTTGAATGTACGGGGTTTATATAAATGAACAATACAAGATAACAGACTAATATGAACGTGAGAATACATGCATGCTTACATAGTAACTTTATCTAAAATTGTGATAACATGAGTATGCTGATGACTAACAAGACTAGTGACTGAATTCTGATAAATGATAACATGAGTAACTATATCTGACAGTACTGAATCTGATCTAACTAGCTGAGTTTCATACAGTATATGAGTTGACTGTATCTGACAGTCTAGAATTCTGAAGAACTATCTGAGTTCTTTTACTGAGACAGATACTGAGACTGTGGGAGGTAGTCATCTAACCGACATGCCCCAAATGATGCATTAACGTTCAATTGGGGTCCAATCTATGCCCTGATAGGAGGGGTGTCAATATCAGGCCGCTGGTAGGGAGAACATGTGAGTGACCCTAATATAAAGGTAACTCTAGTAAGAATGGGTGCAACCCTCATATAGCTGGCTATGATATCTCAACCTAGGCTAGATACATAGTTCTAGAATGCAAGGATTTCTTCTAAGAATTGCATGCTCATATAACAGGTGTGTTCCCATCCTTGAGTTCCCTTGGTTCTAATTTCTACACCCATCTGAATAGACACTAAACATGATTTACTGAACTGAACATGGTCTAAGTTACTAAATTCCGTTTACTGATGGAATACTACTCATATCTAACAACTGACTGAGTTCATGAGATCATGGAGATTTCTTACGTCATAAGATTGTCTGAAGTCTAAGGACCATAGCTTGATTGAGATTATCGTGAAAACATGACATGGCTCTAGCCACACGACTAATATTTTGGATACAAGTACCCTCAAGACTCGATAGAAGGGAACTGACGAAGGACTTTATCAAGTACAAGATCCACATCAATAATACATAATTTAAGAAGTTATGGATTTCACGAAGTATAAGGTTATCATACTATCTAACATGGACGAGAATGCTTATAATCATATCATAATCTAATATTCTAATATCATGTACATTCCAACAGCGTACACATTTCACAATGATAGCATGAAAACCATTTAAATATAGGAGGATGACAAGCATGTCATATTTAGCTTATGTCTTGAGCTATAAAGCATGATTTTTCCTTTTTCAAGAATTTTATCAAGCACCTTGCATGCACAACTTAGGGGATAAGTGAATTCATCAAATTACACATCATAAGCAATTAAATTCATGGATTTTATCTTGCATGGTAACATAATATCATGATAAACACACAAAGATTCAAACTTTGAAATTAATCAACGTCAACAACATGATTTCAAATAACCCACAACATAAATACCATGATTTATAGATAAAACAAGGTTATTGAGCTTCATGGATGGAAGTAATACATGAATGAACACAATGCTTACCTTAGTTCGTGAAGATTGATGGTGAAATTTACTGAAATTAGATCTTCTATCAAAAACCCTAGCTTGTTCTTGAGTGAAACTACAGAGAAACTAGTATATATTGGGTGAAAAGTGGTTGAATCACGTGTTAAAGGGATTAAATAGGGGTGGAAAGTTGACCCATTAACCCTAGATACGTCATTTAATTTCAGTAAAAATTTCCCGAATTGGACCTTTGGTCGCGTCCTTGTGACTTGATTTTGACAATTGGGAAGTTGAGGGATGGCGCGACACGGATCCATCGCATTGCCCCTTCGTTTATGACCTGTAACTTTGGCGCGACGTGGAGGAAATTTTTCTGAGATACTGGAATAGGACAATTGCCATTTTAGCTTGTGGCGCAGCGCGCCACTAATCAATATAGTGCAATTTTACGATGGGAACTTGAAATAGTGATAACTTCTTACCTGGTTATCAGATTTAGGCTAATTTTATATCGATGGAAAGCTTATTTAATTTCCCACATGACAAAAGGTGAAAATATTGAAAATACCACATGTATTAAAAAAGTGGATTCATCTTTCAAAGTAAGTTGCTAATATTTTTGAGATAATTTCAAGCTAGGAAAAAGTACAGGGTATTACAATATCTCCCTATTGAGAACATTCGTCCTAAAATGAGACTGAGAGTGAAGGGAGAATATAACTGACATACATACTGATCATGAATAACTAGAACATGATCTCATGGTTGATAACTGAATAAATCATACTGAATATGCATATCTGATGCATGTGTAACTGATTCATGAATGCATGACTGGGTGTTTTGAGGAACTAAGTTTCTCCCAATGAGAATACATGTCTGGTACATAATTATATAATTGAACCGATAAATGAATGCATGACTAAATATGCATTGGTACTTGATACCAAGTCTACGATGAACACCGAACATGAAACTGAGAAAGCTTAAGGATAATTGTTACCTTGAGCTTGATATGAGTTGGAAGAGAAGAGGTGAGGATACTTGGTATGCATATATTCTTTTGGTTCACAAGTATCTCCCTCGATGGACTAATTTTGCCAAAGTACCTTAACTAGAGGGACTTCTTTGTTCCTCAATCTATGAGTCTGATAGTCTAGGATTTCGACTCGAATCTCTTCATAAGAGAGACTATTCTAAACATCGATGCTTTGAATAAGGAATACTGTAATTGGGTCACCTATACACTTCTTGAGCAGGGAGACATGGCATACTGGAAGAACTGAGGTTAGATCTGAAGGCAATTCAAGCTTATAAGCTACCTTGCCGAATAGACTTAGAATCTTGAAGGGTCCGATATATTGGGGACTGAGATTCCCTTTCTTGTTGAACCGCTTCACTCCACTCATGGGAGAGATATTTGGATAGACATAGTCACCAATATTGAACTTGAGATCTTTTCTACGAACATCTGCATAAGACTTTTGTCAGCTCTGAGTAGCCCAGAGTCTTTCTCTAATCAACTAAATTTTTTCTAAGGCATCGAATACCAAGTTAGGACCTATAACTGAGGCCTCATTAACTTCGAACCAACCAATTAGAGATCTACCTCTCCTTCTATAGAGAGCATCAAATGGAGCCATGTGAATACTGGAATGATAGTTGTTGTTTTATGAAAACTCAATCAAATATAAGTGGTCATCCCAACTACCCTTGAAATTAATTGCAAACGCCCCTAGCATATCTTCTAGAATTTGAATGGTCCTTTTTGCTTGACCATCTGTCTTACCATGGAAGGCTGCACTGAGATGAACTTGGGTACCAAGACCTTTTTGGAATGCTTTCCAAAAATAAGTGGTGAACTGGGTACCTCTGTCTAAGATAATAGATAGGGGAACACCGTGAAATCTGACAAACTCCCTGATGTAGAGTTTAGTGTAATCCTCGGCTTAATAAGAGGTATGGACTGGAAGAAAATGGGTTGATTTGGTCATTCTATCTATAATGCCCTAGACTAAATCATATTGATGATGAGTTTGAGGATTACACATCACAAAGTCCATGTTCACTTCTTCCCACTTCCAAGTAGGAATAATGAACTCCTGCATAGGACCACTAGGCTTTAGATGCTCTATCTTAACCTTCTAATAAGTAGAGAACTTAGCTATAAAGTCTGCAACATCACTCTTCATCCCACTCCACTAATAGACTTCTCGCAAGTCGCAGTACATCTTTGTGGACCCTGGATGAATAGAGTAGCATACACCATGTGCTTCTATAAGAATTCCCTACCTTAGGTCATCTACACCTCGAACATAGAGACAACCCTGACAACGCAAAAAACCATCTTCCCCTTGTGAGAAAACCACTACTTTCTAATCCATAACTTACTCTTCCAACTTGATAAGGCTGGGATCTCTAACTTACTTTTCTTTCACCTTG
Source organism: Capsicum pubescens (assembly GCA_030864215.1). NCBI lineage: Eukaryota > Viridiplantae > Streptophyta > Magnoliopsida > Solanales > Solanaceae > Capsicum > Capsicum pubescens. The sequence goes on from CM061546.1 coordinate 225,834,123, forward strand.
GAAACTAGAGATGATTTTAAACTACTCTGAACCCATATATCACCCTAGTCTTTATCGACTAAGTGAATCCTAGTCTGGCAAGATGATGTACTTCCTGAGATAACTTCTTCTTACTTTCATCTACATAAGTAACACTACCCATAGATAGTCTACTGAGAGCGTCAGTCACTACATTGGCCTTTCCCGAATGATAGAGGACATTCATGTCATAATCTTTCAAGATCTCTAACCACCTTCTCTGACGAAGATTAAGATCTTTCTGAGAAAAGACATACTAAAGGATATTATGATCTATGATGATATCTACATAAAATCCATAGAGATAATGCCTCCAAATCTTCAAGGCAAAGACTACTGCGGCTAACTCAAGTTCATGAGTAGGATAATTCTTCTCATGGAGTTTAAGCTGTCTGGAGGCGTAGGCTATGATCTTACCATGCTACATGATGACACAATCCAAACCTACTCTATATGCATCACAATACACTACAAACCCATCTGGACCATCTATAAGAGCTAAAACTGGAGCTGAGGGGAGTCGAGTCTTTAACTCCTGAAAAACTCTTCTCACAAGGATCTAACCACTGAAAATTAATTTTCTTCTGAGTCAATCTGGACATAGGGGATGCAATAAAAGTAAATTCCTCAACAAACAATCTATAATATCCAACCAAACCTAAGAAACTCCTAATATCTAATGGAGAGACAGGGCAAGGTCAGTTTCTTACTGCTTCAGTCTTTTAAGGATCTACTCTAATGCCATCACTGGAAATGATATGACCAAGGAATGCTACTGACCTTAACCAAAACTCACACTTATTGAATTAGGTGAATAACTGATTATCTTTGAGAGTCTGAAGTACTATCCCGAGATGGTCTGCATGATCACACTCACTTCAGAAATAGACTAGAATATCATCTATGAAGACTATGACGAACATATCCAAGTATTGCTTGAACACACGGTTCATCATGTCCATGAAAGCGTATGGGGTGTTGGTAAGACTAAATGACATGACTAGAAATTTGAAGTGACCGTACCGAGTTCTGAAAGCTATTTTCAGAATGTCACTTTCCCTAACTCTAAGCTGATGATAGCCGGATCTGACATTCTACCACTATTCTTTTAGTTCTTTGAGTTCTGCTGGTACTATTCTAAATGGCAGAATAGAGATAGGATGAGTATCTAGAAGAAGACCAATATAAATGTTTATTTCCCTTTAGGGAAGAATTCCTAGAAGATCATTGGGAAAGATATCTAAATATTCATTCACTACTTGGACTGATTCAAGACTGGGAGTTTCAAAAATAGTGTGCTTAACTCAAACAAAATAATAGACACATTCATTAGATATTATTTTCTATGCCCGAAGGTAGGAAATAAGCTGGCCTCTAAAAGCGGATACACTACCCTTCCACTCTAGGATAGGTTCATTCGATAACTGAAACTAGACTATTCTATTTCTGCAGTTGACTGTGGCATAGCAGGTATGAAGCCAATCCATGTCGAGAATGACATCAAAATCAGTCATATCTAATTAGACTAAGTCTGTTGAGGTTACTTTCTGAGATATCATAATCGGGCAGTTTCTATATACTCGCCGGGCTATGATTGGTTTACCTACTGGGGTAGAGACTAAAAAAGGCTTTGCTAGAGTATTGGGACTGACTCCAAAATCGACTACTAAATAAGGAGTAACAAAAGACAAAGAATCTCCTGGATCTAACAAATCATAAACATGCACATAAAAGATCTATAACATACCAGTAACGACATCAGGAGAATTTTCCTGACCTTGCCGAGACTGAAGAGCATAGAGACAATTTGGGTATTGCCCATAAGTAGCACTGGAGATGGCACCCTACTGATTTGGGGAATTTGACTGAGCTAAGGAGAGATTCTGTTGACCCTAAGGACCTGTCTTAGGACAGTCTCTGACTTTGTAGCCTGGCTTTCCACATCCGAAAAAAATACCACTACTAGCTCTGCAAAATACCCTGATGGTGCTTTCCATAAGTCTGGAAAAGAGGATAGGTGCATGAACTTCTAACACTGCCATGGGACTTAGATCCTAGCGCTTTATATTTTTTACCCTCTCTGAACTTAGGAACTGGAGCACTGGCTGAAGAAGGAGTTAAAACTGATGACTTAGAACAAAACTTTGAACGGTTTCATCCTTCTAACTTAGGTTGAGAAAATTTGAAACTACCTATCTTCGCTCTCTTATTTATTTGGGTAAAGTCCCAAATCCGGGCATCAGCTAAATTAGCCATTGGGTTAGCCGGAACGATAGCTCGTCGTTTATCCTGAGCAGTAACTGACTGAACAAGAGTAGTGAATATGGCCCTAAACTCCACATGAGAAATATGTTCATCCAAGGTATCTTCTTGGATAGGTTAGGTTCTTCTCTTGGGAGGCATAGTCTAAAATAAGGAGGAGAAACGGATTAGACTGACAGATTAGATTGAGATTATGCTCACAGGCACGATATGAATACTGAAAGAGAGGAATCTGTCCCTAAAACATCTAATAGCCTCCTGAACATAAATGTGGCATTCAACACACCCATGTAAAAGACTCTACTAGATGCGGCTTTCAGACGTCGTAGGACTCTATTGAACCCGAGGCTCTAATACCGAGTTTGTAAAACCCCAAATCTGGTACCCGTAATGCTACATGGTGCTTATAACCCTGAGGGACCACAAGCTAACCCATGACTAATATATGCACCTATATATTGCATAATATACTGAATAATATGAAAACATTAATTGAAAGATGATAAGGTTCACATAACTGAAGTAAAACATAACATATAATGGGGTATGAAATACCCAAAACAACTAAAATAACTATTTGAACATAATAGTCTGGAAAGCCTCTAACTGACTGAATCATATGAGAAAGTAGTTAATGGGGCATGTACCTAACTAACTCTAACTAATAAACTAATTAATGAGATAATAGGGAAATAATCATGTCCTCGAAGTATGAGGACTCACTCCTAACAATGGCTGCTGATATGTGGAATCTACTGATGCTCTGGAGCTCGTGACTCTGAACCTATGGAATAAGACACCATAGCGCAAATGTGTTTGTACTTTGAAAGTACTGGTATGCATATGAGGTAGGCTGAATGCATGGGGTTCATATGAATTAACAATACTTTCTAACTAACTAATATGAACGTGAGAATACATACATGCATACATACTAATTATATCTGAAATCGTGATAACATGAGTATGCTGATGACTAACATGAATAATGACTGAATTTTGATAATTGTTAACATGAATGAATGTATCTGATAGTCCTAAATCTGATGGAACTAGTTAAGTTTCATACTGTATCTGAGTTAACATTATCTGACATTCCTAAATTCTGAAGAACTATCTAAGTTCTTTTACTGAGACTGATACTGAGACCGTGGGAGGTAGTCATCTAACTGACATGCTCCAAATGATGCATTACAGTTGAATTGGGGTCCAATCTATGCCCTAATTTGAAGGGTGTCAATACCATGACACTAGTAAGGACAACATGCGAGTGACACCTCTTTTTTTGTCCAAGTTGCTTTTATTTTTGTCTTACGCAAAAGTAACTCTAGTGAGAATGGTGGGAACCCTCATATAGCAGGCTAAGCCACCTCATCTACCCTAATATAGTAGACTATGATGTCTCAACCTATGCAGGCTACATAGTTTTTGAATACAAGGATTGCTTCTAAGAATCACACCCTCATATAACAGGTGAGTTCCCATCCCTGGGTTTGCTCGGTTCTAATTCCTACTCCCATCTGAATAGACACTGAACATGATTTGCTAAACTGAACATCGACTGAGTTACTGAATTCCATTGACTGATGAAATACTACTGATATTTGACAACTGACTGAGTTCATGAGATCATGGAGATTTCCTGAGTCATAAGACTGTCAGAAGTCTAAGGATCATAACTTGACTGAGAGTATCGTGAAAACATGACATGGCTCTAGGCACACAGATAATGTTTTGTGTACAAGTACACTAAGGAATTGATAGAAGGGAACCGATGAAGCATGACTTTATCAGCTACATGACCCATATCAACAATACATAATTTAATAAGTTTTGGATTTCACGAAGTATAGGGTTATCATACTATCTAACATGGACGAGAATACTGATAATCATATCATAATCTCATATTCTAATATCATGGAAATTCTAACAACATACATATTTCACAATGATTGCATGGAAACCATTTAAACATAGGAGGATGACAAGCATGTCACATTTAGCTTATGTCTTGAGATATAAAGCATGATTTCTGCTTTTTCAAGTATTTTATTAACCACATTGTTGCACAACTTAGGGCATAAGTGAATTTATCAAACTACACATCATAAGCAACTAAATTCATGGATTTTATCTTGTATGGTAACATAATATCATGATAAACACTTAAAGATTCAAACTTTGAAATTAATCAATGTCAACAACATGATAATAAATAACCCACAACATAAATACCTTGATATATGGATAAAACAAGGTTCTTGAGCTTTATGGATGGAAGAAATCCATGAATGAACACAATGCTTACCTTAGTTCATGATTTTGCGAAGATTTACGGTGAAACATTCTTGAATTTGGATCTTCTATAAAAGTCCTAGATTGTTCTTGAGAGATACTTGAGAGAAACTAGTATATTTTGGGTGAAAAGTGGCTGAATTATGTGTTAAAGGGCTTAAATAGGAGTCAGAAGTTTACCCTTTTAACCTTGGAAGCGTCATTTAATTTTAGTGAAAATTTCGTAAATTAGACCCTTTGCGTGAAGCGGTGATATCGCGTTGTGTCACTGGATTATGATAATTGGAAAATTGAGGGATGGAGCGATGCAGAATCATCGCGTTGCCCCTTTTTTTAGGTCCTGGAACTTTGGCATGACGCAGAGGAAATCCGTCTGAGACACTAGAAAAGGACAATTGCCATTTTTTCTTATGGCGCAGCGTGTCACTGACAAATATGGCGTTGTTTTACGATGGAAACTTGAAATAGTCATAACTTCTTATCTGGTTAACAGATTTAGGCGAATTTTATTTCAGTGGAATGCTTATTGAATTTCTCGCATAACAAAAAGTGAAAATCTTTAAAATACCACATGTAGTACAAAAGTTGATACATCTTTCAAAGTAAGTTTCTAATATTCTTGCGACGATTTCAAGATACGAAAAAGTACGGGGTATTACACGACTACTTTACGTAAAATGGCCATAAATTCCTCGTCCGATGATGGATTTTGATAAAATTGGTATCGATGTAAAGCTTATTCAATGATATACATGACAAAAAGGCCTATGATTCAGTTATGTAGTGATATCTATGCTTACTTTAATATTGTTAATCCAATTATTTTCTTTCAGTATTTGGCATTATTCGAAATTTTACCTCTTCGCTTGACTTAGGTTATTTATTTATAAGTTGATGATTCCCACTGAGTACCCATTGCATTAGTACTCATAAAACACATCAGTATTCTCAGTATTCTTAGTAATCTCAGTACAGCTAGTGTTCTAGCCTCAGTTCAGAGCTCAGCTCAGATCTAGTAGCATTCATGTGTTCAGTTCAGTCCTCAGTAGTATTAGAGTAAAATATCATGAGCTTAGTATCATTTAGTAAGATGACGAGTTTCAGTTGTATTTCATCATATACAGAACCAAGGAAATTAAGCTTAACTCAGTCAGATCATTAAAGAAATATGATCAGTAACAGATTCAGCTCAGTTTAAGTTCAATTAAGAATTAGTTCAGAGTCTTTCAATTGGGAGTAGGAGCTAGCACCGAGCGAGTGCAGGGGTAGAGGCTCCCCGTTAGAGAGGTAGATTCATTAGGATCAATCCCTAAACTTCAGAACTACGTAGCTAGTGCAGGATGCAGGAGTCACTTGTTAGAAAAAAGCTTGACTATTATACTGCTTTAGGCTTGACTTTCTGTGAGGGTCACCCATTAGAGAGTCTTGGCCATAGTTGAGGTCTTTACCCATGGCACGGTATTGACACCCTTTTATCTAGGGTTATAGGTTGGACCCCACCATTTAAGATTTGGGGCTTGTCGGTTAAGTGAGCACTCCAATAGTTGCAGTTTCAGTATCAATCTTCAGGGTAGAAGTCAGAAATCATGACTGTTAGATAAAGTCATCTATCTCCATATGGAACTCAGATAGTTCCATTGACGCATGGACCACCCGCTACATAGTCATGGTCCTATATAAAGTAATTGAGTAATCTCATAATCATATCCAGAGATCACCAGCTAGATAGGCTTGATCTCATTTTAAGATTCAGTTGAGTAATCTCATTATCAGATCCATAGATCACCCATTATATAGGCTTGATCTCAGATTTAGATTCAGTTGAGTAATCTCATTATCAGATCCAGAGATCACCTAACTCTCAGTCTCAGATTCAATTGAGTAATCTCATTATCAGATCCAAAGATCACCTGTTATATAGGCTTGATCTCAGTCTCAAATTTAGTTGAGTATTCTTATTTTCAGATCCAAAGATCACCCCCGTCAGATAGGCCTGATCTCATTATCAGATTAAGTGATTATTCTCATTATTTGATTCAGAGATCTTCCACTATATAGGTTTGATCTTAGATATGATCATTTCTTATCACTTACCGTAGATTAAGGGGTAACATATTAGAGAAGTTTGATGTCAAATTCAGTCAGTTGAGAGAAGCAAGCTCAGAGTTCAATCATTGATATGAGTAGATTCAGTTAATCAGTTGTTCAGTATCTCAGTATTAGTAGTGAGTTCAAATGACAGTAAAGCAGTGCCCGAGTTGCAATATTTCCAGTCACGATGATTTCAGTTATGATTTGTGCATTCATGTATGTGTTCTTATTCATTACTCTCATGATTATTCAGTTAAGTAATTGTTCATGCATAAGCCCTTGCATTTATCCTTACCTCATCATCATATTCAGTATATTCCCGTACTGACGCATTTGCGCTATGGTGTTTTATTTGACACCATAGGTTCAGAGGCACGAGATGCAGAGTACCCTTAGCAGCTTAGTCCCAGTCAGTTGCAGTAGACGTAGCAGTGAGACCTTTTTATTTGAGTATGATTCTTATTTTTTTTACCATCGCATCAAACTTAGTTTATTTTTCGTAAACGTAGTTAGTTGGGGACATGTCCCATCAACTCCACAGCTCAATCACTTTAGAGGCTTTTCAGACAGATGTATCAGTATTCAGTTTTCAATTTTGAGTATTTTTAGGTGTTTTGAACCTTATGGCCAATTTCTGCAATTATCATTTATATTATGCAGTACTCAAGTATAGATACCAGTAGAGGGTTATCATGTGGTTCTTCGGGATCATGAGCACCCTGTGTCATTTAGGTTCCCAAAAATTAGGTCGTTACAAAAATATCCTAGCCTCAAGAATTAACTCACCAAGTTAGAAAACTCATGCATATCATTCAATCAAAGAAATCATACAAATCACCTATATTCATCAAACAAGTTCCCTCACAACAAGAGAGTTACCCATAATCACTCACAATTAAGAAATTCATTATATGATGGGTACAAGAATCAAATAACGCTCACTCGCATAAAGAATTCACAAGTTACACACAATGAACTAAAGTCTTTACCTTAGTGTAATGCTCCACTAATAGTCGAATGTAAAGCTTAAGATCAATTAGGATTTTTCGAGGATGTAATATAGGTTAAGGGACGTGTAGGAACTATTTGGGAATAGTGAATAACCTCTCTAAGCGCTTTAATACACTTTATTTTACATTTAAAGTCACTCTCCAAAAACTAAATTACACCATTTTTTCTACTCATATCTTTTGTTTTTGCCCCATCTCTTTTAAGCATTTTCACAAACACTTGGTGGACACATTGTTTACTATCACAAGAATCAATTTTTCTCTTTTTCCAAAATCATGGCAATATTTTTAACATAAATTATATCAAAACCATCCACCACACATCAATTATGCACCAATAACTATTACCTTGGGGCATCAATTTCACCTTTTTCTTCTTCAATTTCTCACCCTCCTTACTTATTTAATTTTTTTTATTAAAGCACTTAGGAGATTTTTCGATCAAATTAAGGTCCATCAAAGAAAGGATTAGGCTACTTATGTGGCCACCAAATAAAAGTCTAAAGGCTCAATAGGGGTTAACTAGGATAATGTACAAAGGGTAGGACAAATAGAAGGTATAAAACAAGGTTATCAAAGAAATGCCTATATCATCTCCTAAACCCACATTCTTTATTTCGCTTCACACACACAACAGGCAATTTCTACCCATCATATGCAATAACAAATATACAAATACCTAGCACACACATTGCATATGCTCAACTTAATAGGATCATCATTGACTCCCAACCTAACAATTGCACAAATTTAATTTTAAACAAGTGCACGAGTCAAAAGCTAGAGCTTCAGTCTCAAAATAGTAATTCACTTAATCAACATGTTTTTACAAACAAACACATTTGGATCATGTAATAAAAAATACCACCAACAAGAATATCTCACTTATTCCTAGCATAAGAAATTTTAAATTGAGCAAAAATTTGGAAATTGCCCCACCCCACACTTAAAAATCAACTTTGTCCCCAAAGTGAATTTAAAAGTAAAAATATAGAAATACTACCAGAGGCCTCTAGGCATCGCTAGCAGCATCTTCACATAAAGGAGATCCATAGATTCTTCAAGATCAAGTTTATTGTACTCAGACTTCCCATTAACCTATGACTCAACAAAAAACAAAAAACTATGTGAAATAAAAAATAAAAAATAAAAAAAAACGTACCTAATTAACTTGGGTTTCCTCCCAAGAAGCACCTGATTTAGTGTCACAGCACAACCCAACTCAACTCAACCATATTCCTTCACCCTTTTACTCCCTTTTGGGAGAAATTTTTTCATTCGTTTCAAACCTCTTTTACCTTTGGGAATCGGTGGTTTCATCTTAGGCAGCTCAATCAGGTAGTTAGAAGAGGTCATTAGTGACTTAAGAACCCCACAGTCATCCTCATCAATAACATTGATCATAAAGAAATCATTATATATGGGAATTTCAATGGGTACATTGTAAACATCGAATACCACCTCTTGATCATCTACGCTCATCTTGAGTGTACCTTCTCAAACATCAATCAAGGCCCCTTTTGTTGCTAAGAATGGATTCCCCAATATGATTGGTACCTGTTCTTCTGCTACAAAATCAAGAACAAAAAAATTAGCAGGAATAACAAATTTACCACCCTTTATGAGGACATCCTCAATGATTACATCCGGATATGTTATGGATCTGTCTACGAGCTGCATAACCACTCGTGTCTCTTTATTCTCTCCCAAGCCTAATTTTCTAATTAATGATAGGGGAATTAAATTTATGCTAGCTCCTAAGTCACTCATTGCATGAACCTCTTTACTACCAATTTGAATATGGATGGCAAAGTTACCTTGATATTTTAATTTCATGGTGATTTTATGTGAAATCACTATAATACACTCTTCAGTGAGTATTATTGCTCCAATATCCTACAATTTCACCTTTATAGCCACTACATACCTCAAGTACTTTGCGTACTTGGGTATACTCTGCAAAATATTTAGCAAAGTGAAATTAATATGAAGTTATCTAAATTTATCAATGAATTTTTTAAACAATGCATCCTTCTTCACTTTAATTTTCCTCTACGAGAAAGGTAATGACAACCTCTTATTCACTTCTTCTGCAGACACTTTTTCCTTCAAGTACTCAGACTTCTTTGAATTTTCAGCAACTCTGTCATTTACCTGTTGGGTCACTATTTCAACAACTACCTCTGTTTTTGCCTTGGGAGGTTCTACTTGAATCTCCTTACCACTTCTCAAGGTGATTTCCATGACTTGTTTTGGAATTTTTGTATCTGCTGGCAAACCACCTTGTGGCCTAGTATTTATTGTTTGTTATAACTGTCCAATTTGTAACTCTAAGCTTCTCTGAGGCACTTTTTGACTCTGTAATTCTGTCTGTTGACTTTTCTTCACCGCAAATAGTTGTGCTTTTCTATCTAAGAGTTGCTTCAATATTTCTTCCAAGTTGCTTGCTGATTGATTTTATTGGGCCTGTGGCTGTGGGATATGTTATTGTTGTGCATTCAGAGGCTAAGTCTGCCACTTCAACTTATAGGCATTACCATAATTTAACCTTTGAGCATTACCTACATACATCACAGATTCCGGATTTGTAGATCACATGGCCATTGAATGGCTATTATTTCTACATACCCCATTCCAACCTGCAACTTGTTTGATGGCATTGACTGTGGATGCAGGTTGTGTTGCTCCTAATTTTATGCTTCTGAATGATGTGTCGATCAAATTTTTTAGTGCAGTAACCTATGCTGATAAGGCTATTAATAGGTCCATCTCCAATATACCCGCAATTATTTTTGTGGCACTTCTAGAATGTTAATGCCAATCTTTTTTTCTTTGTGTTATGTGGTTCAACAATGTGTACTGGTCATCATAAGTTAGCTCCAATGCTTGACCACCTGTGGCTGAATCTAACAAAATATTTGTATTGTAATCAAGAGCTTCTACAAAAGTGTGAGCAAGTATCTCATTCGACCGTTGGTGATGTGGAAAATCCCGAAGAAGAGCCTTGAAGCATTCCCAAGCATTATAGAGGTTTTCATTAGGCATCTATTTGAAGCTCACTATCTTACTACGATGCCTCACAGTCTTGCTTGATAGATAGAATCTGATGAGAAACTTTCTGGTTAAGTCATCCCATGATGTGACTAACTTGTCTAGCTCTACATTCAACTACCTTTTAGTTTCCCCCAAAAGTTAATGGGGAAACAATGTTAGCCTCACATAATCTGGAGTCACCCCAGTCGGAGTGAATGTATCAGTATGCTCAATGAAAGTCTTCAAGTGGACTTGTGGATCCTGGTTTGAAAGCCCTACAAACTGTGCACTGCTAATAAGAAGCTGCACCAAATTGTGTTTCAACTCGAAATCCCCCCAGCTGCCGGTCTTTGAATTGGGGAAGTCAAGTTTGTTAGAAGTGGTACTACCAATTCCCTAACCTTCCTACTAGCTACTTATTATTTAGCCATGGGAACAGTAGCCCTTTGGTCTTTTTGGATTTGAGGAATTCTAGGGAGAAGGATTGATTCTCTCTTGCATTGATGGTAAAGTTGCTCGGGTTTCAAGCTTGGTTCTACCAACTCCCGATCCCTTGCTAGCTTATCAACCTAAAAACCTATTTCTTGTAGTAACAAAACCAAGATCAAGCGTAAAAACACCAAATAAACCTAAAAGTCAAACTAAAATAAATAATTTCCAAATAACAAGTCCCCAAAATTGACAACGCACAAGTGGACATGCAAGTGTATGTGGTCTACAAAGGAATATAGTGGCCTCCAAGAAAGGCGAGTTATCAATCCCACAGAGACTAGATTTGGCAATGACTGGATTTTAATTCACACTTTAGATTTAATTTATGCGAGAGTAACCAAATAAAGAGTTTGGAAATTGTAAATTGAAACTAAACAATGCGAAAATAAAAAATCTAGAGAAAATCAATATGAGAAAAACCAAGGTTGAAGCACTCTGAAAAATCATATTATGCTTTAGGATTTCATTCACTAACTTGCTTATCTTGGTTGCTGATTCGTAGTGTTAATTGCGCGATTATGGTTTCCCAACTTCTAATCTATTACCTAAGTTGAACCTTACACTTACATCGTTGAGCGAGGATGTAATAATTCATTTAAGTACTTAAAAAATATCATCCTACATATGAATCAAGTAAGGTGTCTAAGAATATCCCCGTCGTAGATACTAATTTAAGTTACTTATTTTATAAAGAATCAATAACCATACTCTTCTTAGTCCCATGTTATATCGTCATTTTCCCTCTCCCGAGTTCACAAGGTTGACAATGGATATATTATAAGGGTCGTAAATCGTTAAAATAGTTATAATAAGAATAAAAAAACAACCAATATTGATAAGAAAAGCAAACAAACTTAATATATAGCAATAGAAATCATGTTCTTGGCTTTAACCCAAGAAAGAGGACATTTAGCAACGCATAAACATAATTGTAATCACAAGGTTGTAATTAACGACTAAAAACATGTATGAACTAATAAAATTAATAAAAACCTAATAATGAAGTTGTATCATCCCCTTGATATCCAAAATATGTCAAAAGATGTGTAAAAACATGATACAGCATGTGTATAGGATAAGGGTAGGCCAAGTCCATGTAAGAGTCAATTTAGCATCAAAAGCCCAGGTGTGGAGTGGAGAGTGAATCACACCCGCCATAGATATGGAATGTGGAGTACTCTTCACCTTGTATTACTTAGGAGTGGAGCATGCAAAGCATGCTAAGAGCATGCACTCTTTGGAATTTGTCTTCCGAATTTTTGTTAAGTGTTGGCCATTCCTCCTTCCATACCTTGTCTTGTAGTGTCTTTCCATTGATTCCCAATCCTCTTTAACATCAAAATATCATAATATTATTCTCCAAAATAGTTCAACATCATCACACCAAACGAATTAGAAGCAGAAACAATACTAAACCCATTACGATGAATAAAAAACAAGAGCTTAGACTAGGTTGGTTTCATGATCTTTTCCTTCAAGTTTCCACTCTTTCTTTGACTCATATAAACTTTGTACACTCTTAAAAACTTATTCAACATATCATAACACCTTTAAAACCATAAGGAAAACCTAGAACACAATAGAATCCAACAAGATAGACAAGAAAATCAAGTAGCTCAAGCTAGGAAGACTAATTTTCTCTATTGAACTCTAATTGACTCTTTTAAGTACAAACTCACTTAGACTTCACTTGGAACCTTATAAGAACATGTTTTAACACATTTATCTCATCATAAATCATTATATCTTAGAATCATACTCAAATCATGGCTAAAAAGGCTAGAATAGGGATGATAGAATGCATAAATACACCCAATATCAGGTACCATCTCCAACAATTTTGAAACACATTGCTTTTTTCCCACCTACATCCCCATATATTTGCATCAAGATAGGATAAAAAAAATTCTTCTCTTTCACCTTAGTACCAAGAAATGAGTTTGCCACCTCTTTGACAAAATTCACCTCTTGGACTAACACACCACCATCTTCAGAGTCCAAGAGGCAAACTCCAAGGTTATCAAAATGATGAACATCTTTCACCAGCTGTCACTTATCCTTATCCACATGAGCTAGACTCCCTTGGATAACATGCTAAGATTATCACCAACCACAAAATATTTACCTGAATGGTAGTGTATACTCATGTCGTAGTCTTTCACCAAAAAATCTTTACCTGGATGGCAGTGTATACTCATGTCGTAGTCTTTCAGCAACTTACGCCATCTCATTTACCTGAGACTCAACTCATTTTGGGTGAACACATATTGTAGGTTCTTATGATCAAAAAGATATCTACATGCACCCCACAAAAATAGTGATGCTAGATTTTTAACGTGAATACCATAACCAACAACTCCAAGTCATGAGTTGAACAATTCTTCTCATGTACCTTTAACTGTCTAGAGGAATAAGTTATGACCTTGCCATGCCGCATCAAAATGCAAACAAGCCCCATATGGGACACATCAGAATAGACAGTAAAACCATTAGTGCCTTTAAGAAAAGTCAAGATCAAAGCAAAAGTTAGCTTAATCTTCAGCTTCTCGAAACTACCCTAGCAAGCATCAGACCAGAAGAACTTCACCTTCTTCTAAGTTAACATAGAAAATGGGCTATCTATAGATGAGAAATTTTCCATAAATATCTTATTGTAATTGGCTAAAACAAAGAAGCTTTAGATATCGATTGGAGTCATAGGTCTAGGCCACTTCATAACCACTGCAACCTTCTGTGGATCCACCATGGTCCCTTCACTTGATACAACATGACATAGAAAAGTAGCAACGTTCAACTAGAATTCACACTTAGAGAACACAACATACAAACGCTGGTCTTTCATGTTTTGAAACACAATGCGAAGGTGATCGGCATGATCCGCTTTGCTCTTAGGTACAAAAAATATAATTGATAAATACAATGATGAAAAAATTAAAAAAATGACAAAAGACTCTAGTCATTAAGTTCATGAATCTCACTGGGGCATTAGTCAACCCAAAAGAAAGAACCAGGAACTAAAAATCCCCATATCCGGTAGGAAATGCAGTCTTAAGGATATCCCACTAGCTAATTTTTAACTAATGATACTCAGATTGAAGATTGACCTCAGAGAAAAACTTAGCACCCTAAATCTAATCAAATGAATCATCTATCCTTTGAGGAGGGTACTTATTCTTTATCGTCACCTTATTTAATCATCTATAATCGATGCACATCCGAAGGAAACCATCATTCTTACTCATAAAGAATATTGGTGCACCCCATGGGGACACACTAAGATGGATAAAACCCATGTCTAGAAGATATTTTAATTTATCCATAAGCTCTTTTAACATTGATGGAGCCATTCTATACAGGGGAATAGAGACTGGACGAGTGTCGGGAAAAAAATCTATCCCCAAATCAATCACTCTATAAAGGGGATCACAAGGAATTTTATAGGGGAAGACCTCTTGGAATTCATTTACCATAGGGACAAATTTAAGAAAGGACCCTCTAAGTTAGAATCTTTAACCTGGACCAAATGATAGAGGAACCCCTTGGAATTTAATTTTTGGCCTCTAAGATATGATATGAACCTTTCTTTATGCACTAAATATCCCTCTTCCCACTCAATAAACAACTCATTAAGGAATTTAAAAATGACCCTATGGGTCCGACAATCAAAAGAAGGATGCATGAGTGTAATCAGTCCATCCCAAATTAGATATCAAAGATAAAGATGGCTAATTCAAACAAATCCACCAAAGTTACCCTATCATCCAGAGATACCACATAAAACCTATAGATTCTTTTAGATACCACAGAGTCAACCACTAGGGAAGAAATAGAAAAAGGGTCCAAAATACACTCAGAACCAAAACTAAAATACACAGCCACAAATGGGGTAACATAAGAAAGAGTTGACCAAGGATCAAGTAAACAATATACATAACGAGTAAAAAGTTTTAATATACTAGTAATGACATCAGGTAATGCCTCGGACTCCTAATGGGTATTAAGAGCATAGAGATAGTTCCGGCCTAAACCAAACAAAGATGATGCACCCTTTTGTGTAGGAGCTGAAGAAGAGGCAATCGAAACCTTGTTTTCCCTAGAAGCAATCTTATCCATGTGAAAATTTCTAAACATATAACCTGGCTGACCATATTTTAATCACTTTTCCCTTCCCTCTTCATAGAAACCATGGTACAATCGACCATAAAATCATCATGTAGGATATGATGGAGTTGATGGGCCATACTAGCCAAAGATGAGCACCCTTGCCCTAGAATAATAGCTACCCTAATACCAACGGTCGCTATATGGCTTTGGATAAGGGACGCTAGCCGTTGAGTAGGACCCAAAATTTCCCCAGTTCTAGTTGGATCACTTTCCACCATCCCTGCAATTTTGCTAGTGACCTACCTCTTATTATGAATGCCAAAATTTCTTTCTCTGCCTTTTCCTAATATTAACTTTCTTCTTTTTCTCTTCCAAAACTTGTTACATATAAACCATAAGCCAAGAAATATCCATGTCCTTTTTTAACAAGGCAGCCTTACTTCTTAGACTCAAATCATAGGATAACCTGAAGCAAATTATCTTATTCTAGCCCTTATGCTAGATACAAACTCCGAAGCATAGCAGGACAACTGATGGAACTTTAAGGCATACAACTTAACTGTCATCTTGCCTTGCCTCAAATTCATGAATTCTTTGGCCTTTACCTCCCTCAACACCTGAGGAAAGAAGAAAATAACAAAAGCTCTAGAAACGACCTCCCACTAGTAGGACTCAACATCCACACCCCTAAGCTACTCTTACTTCTCATACCACTGATGTGCTAGATATTTTAACTAATAGGCTAAAAACTCCATACATTCCATCTCAATGACATGCATCACACGATAGATCTTTTCTATCTCATCTATAAAATATTAAGGATCTTTCTTAACTTTAGTACCAGTGAAAATAATATTTTTCAACCTAATAAATTGGCCAATTTTAGTGGCCTCAGATGATGGGGAAACAGAATACACATACTCATTTTCAGAGGCAAACAATTAAGTGAGAAAATAGATTGACTGGCGAAACTCATCATTAGATACGTCAGATTAAGGTACCTGAAGAAGGATAAGATGAACTGGTGGAGCTCCATTAGGAACATCAAAGGCATTGTCTCTAAACCTACTCTTAACCCTTTGGAGTAGTATGGGCTCCATTTCTATTTTCCTAAGATGGGACAAAAGGGTTTGCATTGAAAACAAATCCTTTTGGAGGCATGATCTATAAGGCAAACAAATAGAAATTAAATATTTCATACACCTTAGACTCTAAATCCTAAAAATATAACATAAGAAATAGAAATATTCCTAAATGCAATGTAGCCTCTGCCTTATATGTGTGGCGCGCTAGAAACCAATAAAAGACACTCTACTTGATGCGACTTTACCGACACCCAATTGACCATGAACCTAGGCCCTAATACTAATTTTATATGACCTTAAACCAAGACTTAACGTTTTGGGTATATCATGTCCAACCGGGATAGGAGACTACCCCTAATATCCAAACTATTATCCATCTTACAGCCTGTGTCAGATAAATTCTGAACATATAACATTTTAAGAGAATATCAATTTAAATACATTATAATAAGTTTATAACAAAAACCACTACGTACAACCAAAAATCCAACTGATACTTATACCAATACTAATGTCAACACCGATACCAACTGTAACACCCCGAATCTGGTACCCGGAATGCTACACGGTGCCTATTACCCTGAAGGACCACAAACTAACCCATAATGATATCTATAAACTGAGCACTAAATAATAGTAATAATATCGTAAATGTATAAACATGAACTGAACGTCCATAAGGTTCAACACTACTACAAAATTTAAAAAAATATGGTATAACAATAGAAAAACCACTGAGATAATTGTCTGAACATACTGTAGTCTGAAAGCCTCTAAACTATCTAAATAATAAGTTGATGGGACATGTCCCCAATTAACTCCAACTACTGAAATAAACTAAAATCTAAAATAGTAATGTGATTATCAGGTCCTCAAAGGATGAGGACTCACTGCCAACTTTGATCACAAAACTGAGATGCTACTTGTTCTCTGGAGCTCGTTCTTCTAAACCTATGGTATAAGACACCATAGAGAAAATATGTCAGTACTTTTAATATACTGGTATACAAGTGAGGTAGGATGAGTGCAATAGGTTCATAAGCATGAACAATACTAACTGACTGACTAACATGAATGTGAGAATACATATATTTATACATAAATGTAACTAAGATTATGATAGAACTAAATACTGAGTTCTGACTACTGAGTCTATTGACATTGACAGATGAGTCACTGATGAGTGAGAAACTAATACTGTATTATTTAATACTGAGGGACTGATACTATGTTACTGATACATGGATGACTGTGACTGACAGTTCTGATTATGAAGAACTGGTCTGGTTGACTTTATCTGACAGTCCTGAAGTTGAATGCTAATAACATAAGTTCTAATAACTGATATAATTGATAACATGAGGGACTGTATCTGACTGTCCTGAACCTGATGAAACTAGTTGAGTTCCATACTGTATCTAAGTGATTGAATCTGAGATTAGTCCTATCTGGCGGGTGATCTCTTCATCTGATGCTACTAATACTGATTGACCATAGTTTAGATCAGACATATCTGGTGGGTGATCTCGGGATCTATTTGCAATGATAAGGATTGACTGTATCTGACAATCCTAAATCTATACTACAGAGCTGAATTGACTGTATCTGACAGTCTTGATTCTGTAACTTAAACAGTGGGATGTATTCTTCAAACCCCCACACCACTAGTAAAGAAAACTGTTGTGGAGTCATTCCTAATCTAGTGGGTGACCCCTAGGATCAGTCTTATACATTTAAATGTGCTAACGGGTGATCCCTGAGTGTGTTATCCTATCTAATGGGTGACATCTCATTCGTCCACTGTCTACGTAGTTCTGGAACTTATGGATTTCTTATAGAGATCTCATTCCTATATAGTGGTTGAGCCCCTATCCCTAGGCTTCCTCGGTGCTAAATCATACTCCTATCTAAAAATACTAAACTGATTAACTAAACTGAGCTGATTCTAATGGTATTATTTAGCTAAGCTAAACTGAATTTACTAAGATCAACTGATTGATGGAATGTACTGAGTTCTGAGGGCTGACTGAAAGTACTGAAGTTACTGAGATTGACTGGGAATACTGAGGTTACTGAGATTACTGAGTACTGAGATCACTGAGAATACTGAGATTTCTGAGATTTCTGGGTTATCCTGAGTCACATGACTGACTAAGTTCTATGGATCATAGCTTGACTGATAGTATCTTGAAAACATGACATGGCTCTAGGCACACATCTAAATTATCGGGTACAGGTACCCCCAGGAATCGATGGAAATAAACTGACAAAGCATGACTTGTGTGAACACATGACTAACAACATAATTCATAATTCATATATTGATGAACTTCATCAAACATGTGATATGCGTTAACATGTACAAACATGGGGATTTCATAATATCATGCTAGTTGGGCACTGTTCT
Organism: Capsicum pubescens; assembly: GCA_030864215.1. Classification (NCBI taxonomy): domain Eukaryota; kingdom Viridiplantae; phylum Streptophyta; class Magnoliopsida; order Solanales; family Solanaceae; genus Capsicum; species Capsicum pubescens. The sequence goes on from CM061546.1 coordinate 225,852,923, forward strand.
TTCGTGTAGGCATTTAATCAAACGCATGGTTGGCATAATATATGTAGACAACATTATACAACAATCAAACATCATGATTCATATCTAATTTCATCATCCAAGGGTTTTAATCCTAGATTTACATGAATCTACATCTTTACTAGTTATCACCAAACATGGATTAAAACTCAATTAGTCATTATCAACATGAGCAACATAAACCCAACATCGAATTCGTACAAAAATCCATACACTTGAATTTGAAAAGAGATTCTTGGACTTCATGGATGAAAAGAGTCCATGAATGAACACTATGCATACGTGGGATGTGATTTTTTGAGGATTGACGGTGAAACCTTCTTGAATTTGAATTCCTAATAGAAACTCTAGCTTGTCCTTGAAAGAAACTTGAGAGAAGCTAGTATATTTTTGGTGAAGAATGACTAAATCACGTGTTATTAAGTATATATAAGGGTGGGAAATTAACCCTTTTAACCCTGGAAGTGTCTTTAATTTTTAAGAAAATTTCCTGATTTTCATCCTTTGTGTGACGTGCCACTATCGCGCCAAGTCACTGGAAAGTGACAAATGGGAAATTGAACGGTGGCACGACGCGAAGCTATCACGTTGCCACCTTTTATGTGACCTAAAAGTTTGGCGTGATGCGCCACTATCGCAGACCAACATTGGAAATTGACAATTTCCATTTGAGTTATCTCCGCTACCCACTGAAGACTCAAGTGATACACTGTCTCACTAAAAAGGCTCTAACTCTTCACCCGAGTGTCGGATTTGGGCGAATTTGGTATCGATGGAAATCCTATTCGATTCCTTACATGATAAAAAGTGAAAATATTGAAAATACCATGTGTAAAAAAGTGGATTCATATTTCAAAGAAAGCTTCTAACATTCTTGGGAAACTTCTCAAACTAGAAAAAATACGGGGTATTACACCAACACTGCCTATGCCCAAAGTAGTCTGACATAGCCTCTAATGAAAACTAAAGATTACACAATTGGTACATGCCCCCGACCATAGCCTAAACCAAGACCAAAGGAATAGTAAAGACATTGAAAAACCAAAAGCATGAAATGGGGTCTTTTGAAGTATGGAAGCTCACCATTTTAGTCTGACTCAAAAGTTATCCCTAAATCTCCTAGTCACTCTACAGGAGGAGTGAAATTATGGGTGGTTCCTACATCACGTGGTGATACAACGTCTAAAGACAGTTAGCAAGGTGAACTCTAGAATGTAACTCAAAGATAAATATAATGTAATGTAATTAATCCAAAGTTAATCAACCCAATGTACATACAGATATACAAATACATATATACATATATACATATATACCATACTTGTATAGAGAATAAGAAGTAGCATACATTTTAAGACCTTATCCTGGGCTATGTAGCTTTACCATCATAAGTCTACCCATGGTCTATATGGTTATTGTGTTACCCCCTGAATGGGCTCAATATGTGGTAGCCACATAAATCGAAGATATCATAAATGGTAGGGGGTTTCTTTATTTTGTTTGCCTTTCATGATACACATATACATTTATAGAATTTGGGGATTCCACTGTATCCCACAAGTACATGGTCATCAAAACCAAACCTCATGTTGGAAAATATGATTTCCCAGTGTCTATACTTAAGGCTCACACCTCATAGCTAGCTATCACAACCCCCATTATTGCCTTATTAAAATATTAAACACTTAACCAAACAACCAATTCCAAGAGTCAATTTTAAGGTATTATTAAGTGGTATTATCATAGCGATAATAGTTTGCAAATAATGTCATTAGCGAAGACTTAGGGGATTGTCGTGTATCCTACAGACTTTATTATTAGAATAACTTGGGGGATTCCCATGTACCCTAAAAGATTTATATTCTAAAGATCACTTAGGGGATTCCAAAGTACCCAACAAGGTTTTCAAACCATCCTTAACAATTTAAAAATTTATATCATGTATTTAGTTTCAAGAAATAAGCCAAAGCAAGTGATGATGCATAAACAAAAATCAATTATGCAAATGGGTTGAGTTTATTACCGATTTCTATGACAAAACAGTCAATTTAGGGATTCCATTATACCCTTATTTCCATCCACCATTCCTATGAACCTCAATGCATTTACCAACCATCAATTTAATCACAATTGTTTTATAAACATCATGAAATAACATTTAATCAATTTGATCACAATTGTTTCATAAACATCATGGAAAAATATTTAAACAATTTGCATTAAAAACCCTCAATCCATAGTTCAAAAGCCATCTAGAATAGTTCATGAATAACACTTTAAATCATATGCCTTCACAAAATTTACAATGAGGGAAGATTAATATGTCTTAAACACCAAGAAGTATGGAGATAACTCACCCTTAGATGCGTCAATTGGTTAATCTCTTGAAAACCCTAAGTGTCTTTGACCTTGTTGATTTGAGAATATTTGAGTATCTATTTGATGTGTTTATGAGGGATAAGGATAAACTAAAGAGGTTATAAGATTTGGGTTTCAAGTTGGGCAAAAGGTGAAATATCGTGAATGCCCTTATATTAAAAGATGGAAAAATATTGCCTTTGACTATTAGTCAACCATTGACTCGTAACTGATGTTGGGCGTATTTATACCCCTAAGAACCATAATTTACCCATATTTTAGCTAAGTTTTGAGGATAAAATATATAATTCCTGCACTTTTAGTCCATTTTCCTTTAAGTGAGCTAACCTATGTGATTAGCATATTTTCAGGTATTAATGATGAAGATTTCAGCACTTTGTGGACCTTTGGGCAGCAAAGGAAAACTTCATATAAGAGGGAAGGCAGCTTTTGGAAGCTGTTGGACTGAATGTGACGCATGGAGAATTTGTCCCGGGCAAAATTAGTATTTCTAAATACTTAGGGATGCAGCAGTAACTTAGTAGACAAGGATATTATAAAAACCCGATAGCTGAATTTTTCAGCAGCATGGATCAATTATCATTAGTCATTATTTAGTTTATAGATTCTGTAAGTTTTGGACAGAGAAACACGGCTCACACTTGGAAACGGCTAAAGAGAAAACATTACTCTCTTTGTGACGCTAAGATCACTTCCATCGCCAAGATTGTTCTAGGTTGTGGTATGATGATTATGTCTATTTTGATTTTCGTCGTATCCATGAGTAGCTAAACTTCTCTGTTAGGGTTATGGAAACCTTGTAAGATACTATTTGTTGCTATGAGTTTGTGAATTCTTGATGTGTATGCTACTTATATCATTACTCTCTTCGTTTTAATTAAATTCTCATGGTTGCAAACTTAGAGAACATGCCATTATAGCATTAATGTGTTCGGGAGAAAAGTTACATGTTTGGAAAAGAGAGTGTGACAAGGAAATAGGGCTTCTAACCTCTATTTACACGTCAATACCTTAACCGGATTAACTTCTTGGAGAATTTGTACCATTTGTTATACACTTTAGGCTCGGGAGAGATAAAGTGAAACAAATCCTTGATGGTTGCGAAACATTTCAATTTAGAATTAGAATACGATTTTCTATAAGTGCATGCATGTCTAAATTCCGCGTTACTCATAGTTAATAGAGAAGTAGAAACTACAAGGTGGACATAACCCTAACTTATTATTCTCTGTGATTAACCTTTACTAAACAAATCATTCATTCGTTACTTTGATATTATTAATTCACACCTAAATCAAAACTCCCCTTTTCCGTGGAATTTTTTACCAATAGTCTACTAACAATTGCAACACTTAGTGACCAAGTATTCCCTGTGGGATTCGACACCCAACCCAGTTGGGTTCTATATTTGCCAACGACCGTTTACACTTTCTAACGAGAGCTGTAATTTGGGCGTATCAAATTTTGGCGTCGTTGCCGGGGAATACAGTTGTCAACTAAGTTTGTGATAGTTAATAGACCCTTTGGTCAAAGATTCTTGAATTTTACTTTTTATTTGTTTTTTTTGTTTTGTTCAGGTTTAGTGGAGTACATCCCAAATACACGAAGATATGGTCAACAATTACTCCCTATAAATCCTGAACCACATCTCATCGGCAGAATAGATGCGCAATGAGATCCTGAAAGGATAGCTGCTCAACAGGAGCAGGCTAGATTAGCTGCATTAGCAGCTGCGCAAGTAAATCAACAGAATGCTGATAACCCAGGTCAGGTACCAAATCCTAATGATGAGGACCTGGGTGATGATGAGTTATTAAATCCGAGGTGAGTAGATGATGTGGCTGCACCAGTGAACAGGAATGTCAACAGAGATCTTCAAGCGAGAATGAGACCTGAACGCCGAGCTGTGCAAGTCCCTTTTGATGATGATGATGATGACTTGGACGGGGCTGGTGCCACAGGGGCTATTATTCCTCCACCCTTGGCACCTGGATCCAAGTTCAATATCACCAGCACCATGATCCAGCTATTACAACTCAAAGGGTTATTTGGTGGACTTGCAGGCGATGATCCGAATATGCATCTGATCAACTTTATCTCAACATGCAAGTCGTTTGATAATCCAGGAGTTGGACCGAATGCAATTCGACTGCGCTTATTTCCATTGTCTCTATCTGGAGAGGCAACTCTATGGTTGATTGGGCTGACTCCTGACTCTATTACCAATTGGAGGCAACTGAAAGAGGCTTTCCTAGAAAGATTCTTTCCGCCATCCAAACGGGCACAATTGAGAGATGAGATAAGCAATTTCAGACAGCTTCCAACTGAAGCTCTTCACGAAACATGGGAAAGGTTCAAGAAGAAGCTTACGTGGTTCCCAAATCATCAGATGACCAATGTCCACTTGATGGAAATATTATATAGGGCTTTGAACTCGGTGACTAAGCCAGTGGTTGATAATGCTGCAGGTGGGTCATTCATGGACCTTACTTTTATTGAGGCTGGTGATATGATAGATCGTATGAAAAAGCAGAGTAGAGCTTGGCATACCAGGGATTCTGAGGTAGCAAGCTCTACTGTATCTACTAGCATGACAGCAGAACAGAAGCGAAGAGAAGAGGAACGTGACCAAGATATGGCTCACATAAAAACACAGATGGACCTTCTTACCAAGCATTTATTATCAGGGAAGACAGAAAAGGTCAAGGTTGTTGTATCACAGGGTAGAGATGAATCCAATTCTGAGGAGGAAGCGAATTATTTGAATAATTAGGTGGGTTTTCGAGGCAATGCCCAAGGAAACCAAGGTCGGAACTATTATGAAAAATCTGGATACAAGGACCGAGACCAATGGAATTAGAAGAATAAGAATGACAGGAGCGGTTTGTATGTCCCTTATGGAAATCGTAAAGCTATTGCAACTAGTTCTGGGATGATGTCCATGGAGGACATGATGGCCAAGCTTTTGAAAGAAGTGGAGGCAACCAACACGGGACTAGCTGAGGTAAAAAATGATTTGTCCTCAATAAATCAATTGGATGACTCCCATTCCACTGCAATAAAATAGCTAGAACAACAAATGAGTCAACTATCAGCGATATTCAATCAAAGAAAAACTGGCACACTACCTAGCGACACCGTGCAAAATCCAAGGAATGATAGATCATGTATGGCTATTACTACCAGGAGTGGTAAGGTGTTGGAAAATCCATCCAAAGGCAAGCAGGTGGTTGATAATACAGAAGAGAATGTGATTGAAGCAGATTGTGATGATTCTGTAGAAGCTGAAAGTCAGAACGTTCATGACACTATGCTTAGACGTCACCAGCCTGAAAAAATTAATAATCTGAAGAAAGATAAAAATGAAGTGGTGGAGAAAACTATTCCCCTTCCACCACCACCTTTTCCTCAGAGACTGAAGAAGAAAGCTGATGACATCAGGTTCAGTAAATTCATGACTATGTTGAAGTAGCTGACTATTAATGTTCCTTTGGTGGAGGCGCTGGAACAGATGTTTGGGTACGCTAAATTCATAAAGGACCTTTAGAGAAAGAAGCGGGCAGCAAGCTACGAGCTGGCAGATAATGTTCATCATTGCAGTGAAATTGCCACGAGGTCTTTAGTACAGAAGAAGGAAGATCCTGGTGCTTTTACTATTCCTTGCACAGTTGGATCGTTGGATTTTGCTAAGGCGTTGTGCGATTTGGGTGCTAGCATCAATTTGATGCCGCTATCTATTTACAGAAAGTTGGGGTTGGGCGATTCTTCACCAACCAATATGCGGCTCGTGATGGCTGATAGGTCGGTAAAATGACCTGTTGGTATCTTATATGATGTATTGGTGAAGTTTTCTACCTTCATTTTTCCTGCAGACTTTGTTATTTTGGATTGCAAGGCAGATTCTGAAGTACCCATAATCTTGGGTCGTCCTTTCCTTGCAAAATGAAGTGTGCTTATTGACTTACGAGCCAATGGGCTTTTATTTCGAATGAATGACGAAGTGGTTCATTTTGATATATGCAAATCAATGAAGCAGCCAAATGATATGAATGTGTTTTCTATAGCTGATGTTTATCATGAGGATGGGAAGGAACTATCGTTAGAAAAGCAGCCTACTATTGAACCATTGTCTGTTGAGCGTTTGAATTTTGAGCGTGAGGATGTAGAAGATTATGAAGAAACTATTTGTGCTCTAACAGGAATAGGTTCCTATTCTCATGCTCCTAAGAAGCTGGACCTTGATCTTAAGAATCGATCCTCACCACCAGCAAAACCATCCATTGAAGAGCCACCAGTGCTAGAATTGGAAGATCTACCCAGTCACCTAAAGTATGCATTTTTGGGAAGTGGTGATACACTTCCGGTTATTGTTGCGGATGATTTAGGTGAACAACAAGTAGAGGCTCTCATTTCTGTTCTGAAGAGGTACAAGAGAGCTATTGATTGTACTATTGATGATATAATTGGTATCCCTCCTGGGATATGTATGCACAAGATTCATCTCGAAGAAGATTGCGTGCCCACAATTGAGCATCAGCGTCGTCTGAATCTATTCAAACTATGATGCACCATATATCTCGATGAAGTCTAAGTAATCGAGATGACTATGTCGTGCCGCGACAATAAATCAAGCGCTACATGGGAGGCAACCCATCATTTTAATCATTTTGTTTTACTAGGAGTTTGTTTTTGTTAAATTAAAATCCAAAAAGAAGAGTGGAGCCACGACCAAAACTAAGGCGCTTGGTGGGAGGAAACCCATCCTTCTAATTGTGTTTGTTGTTTTTGATTAAGTGTAGGTGCAAGACGTACAAAGGAGGGAATTATTCCTAAAATTTTGATTTAAAAGTGGGCCATGCTAAGGGTGGTAAGCTAGGAATGATGGAGCAAATGCTATTGGATAGGCATTGCTTATGCTAATCTAGGCAATGGAAAAGGCAAGGCCTATGCTAATCTAGCCAATGAACAAGGCAAGGCCTATGCTAATCTAGGCAATGGACAAGGCAAGTCCTATACCATTGCCTATGCTCACTGCCTCACATAGGCAACGGACAAGGCATTGCCTATGCAAATCTAGGCAATACCATAGGCGGCGCCTATGCAATACCATAGGCGCCGCCTATGCCATTGCCTATGCTCACTGTTTTAACTAGGCATTGACAAAGGCGCCGCCTAAGCCCAACTAGGCATTGACAAAGGCGCTGCCTATGCCCAACTAGGAATTGACAAAGGTGCCGCCTATGCTAAGCATAGACAAAGCATTAGGCGTCGCCTACTTATACCTTTTTGTCTCCTAACCCGATTTTACATGGATCAAACCAGACCCATGGCTTAGGTTATAAATAGATCTTCACCCTTAGAACAAAATGCAATTGTTTTCTCCATATAGGCACCGCCCAAGCTTCCCCATTCTCTCAAAAATTTTCTTTTTGCTCATCTAATCTTGCAAGCTCATCTTCCGAATCCATCATCACGTAAGTTATTCTTTTATATTCCGTAGTTATTGAAAAGCTACGTTTATAATGATTTATTAGATTTTGAAGTGGTGTGGTGATTAGAATGTGGTTGGTTTGTTATGATACATCTAGTTGAGTGAAAGAATACGTGTGGGTGTTCTTGATTTTGTTCCGACATGTATTTGATTGTTATACACTGTCATAGTTTTATGAAGTCAAAATTGTCAAGTTAATACATAATCTTGTAAGTTGAAAGCTTGAATGTTTGAATGACTCGTTCGTCGAGATAAAGATCATGATTGACCACAAGCATGAGACGTGGTGATTATTTCTATGCATTAACTTGATACAATCTCTATGTGGTAGTCTTGTTCAAAAAGTGCGTTAATCCAATGAAATAACGTTAGAAAGGATAGTCAAGATTACATGAGAATATGACTGTGCTAAACATGTTGTTGGAACATATCGCCTAAATGTATGTCGATGAAGTCTGAGTAATTGACATCACTTACTTAATTAGTCTTGGAAAACAAATTAAGTGTGGGGTGGTTCCATTACTGTTTGTCTTTCGATTGAATCTTCTGAGATGAAGCTAACATGACTCTATTGTGATTTCAGGTAGAATGGCACGGTGGATTCGTCAATCAGACACACACTGTGCGGAACAAGGTCAATGGCACAGTGGATTCGTCACAAGGATAACGGTTAGCACAATACCTTTCCGTATGCTTCCTTGAACAGAGAAGCTCGTATATGGTTGAGGATAGTCAACTCTTGCCTAATTCCTGGGACACAGTACACAAAGATCACATGTGATAGAGTATGCTTGGTGTACGCGCTAATGATGAATATTCCCATCATTATTGGTGCGGTTATACGATCGTCAATGCATAAGGCTAGGCTGCACAAAAGGTCCCATTTCAGCTTTCTCAATTTGTTGATTGTGATCTTATGGAAGGAGAACATTGAAGAGGAACCTGCAGATCATAAACTTCCACACAACCTGAAGAAGGTTGATCTTACGAAAGTTAAAGAGCCTGAAACAGGTCATGGAATCAACCTTACCACTGCAGAGCGGCATGCTCGAGATGAAAGCTTCTTTCGCCATCTATATGGCATGACGAGGTTTACCATGATGAGTGGGGGTCGTATTCCGACTAATGTAGAGCTCCAGCAGTTGGACTATGACTACCCGATGAATGAGCATATGCGGGCTATGTGTGGAATAGGGGTACATTTTGAGGAACCTTTCGATGATGACCTGCCGACTGACGATGATCGCCCACTGCCAGACTCAGACGTGGAGGACAACTCTGATGATGACGACTCTGATGATGATTCCGACGTAGGGGGTATGACCCCAGACATAGAGGAGGAGTCCGATTAATCAGGTTTTTCTTATTTATTTTTCACTGAAAGCAGTGTGTCCCGTCTAAGTGCGGGGTGCTGGTATTTGTATGTTGTATTGTACTTCTTTGCCTACAATTTATTCTTGTTTTGTTTGTTAATTAGTTGTAATTAGTTATTAAATTCTAGATTTTTTTTAGATTTTGCATAAAATTGTTCTGATAGACGGCATGGTAGTATAATAAGAGTTTGTGCTAAATCATTACTATTGATACATTTAGGCTCTACGTGTGTCTCACTGTGTGATAATTGTGTGCTTTAATTCATTCATCTGTTGGGTCAAGAGTCTAAACTGCTCCCAATAAAGTTGACCATGTGCCTTGTGTGTGTGAGGATATAGTATATTCTGTTTTGTGACTGATGCTAGAACTTGCCTGGTGTGTGTGTAAAGAGAAATAAAGAGTGTGAGTTTAGGAGATGATTTAGGCATTTCTTTGGCAGCCTGTAATTATTTACCTTCTTTTTACCTACCTTTGTACATCATCCTAGTGAACCCCCATCAAGCCTTTAGCTATTTTCTTTGACAGCCTCATATGTAACCTAATCCATTTCTTTTCAAGACCATAATTTGATCCAAATTCCTAAGTGCTTTAAATTGTAGAGTCATGTGACAAAATAAGAGGAAATTAGTGACAATAATGTCTCAGAGTGTATTGGTTCTTGAAAATGTTGTGAAAAAGAGTGGCTATCATAGGGATACTTAAAAAAAAAAAAAAAAAAAAAAAAAAAAAATAGTTGTGTTTATGATTGAATAACAAAGTGGGTGAAAAGGGGTTGGTAGATGAAAGGAAGGTAGAGTGGTTGTTAAGAGTTTGTGTATATGACATATTGTAGTGTATTAAAGCGCTTAGGGAACATAGTCATTATTTCTGGCCAAAATAGTCCTACCTGCAACTTAGCCTACATTACAACCTGTAAAGACCTATTTGATCCTAAGCTTAGCATTCTGATATTAGTAGAGTATTACACTAAGGGAAAGCATATGGTTATCAGTTTCAATATAAGAATTCTTTGTGAGAGTGAGAGCAAGGAGAGTCTTATACCCATGTTTTAAATAATGCAAAACTTTTGAGTGATTATGGGTGATATCTTTTGTGAGACACACATGGTTGATGATATCTTTTGGGTAGTGTTATATGATTCTTTATGGCTTAACTTGTGGATACGAATTAACCATCCTCACGAGTCTATGTTGGAGGTTGAATTGTTTCTAGGAGTGATCAAGAAACCTACTCTTTGTTAATGATTGTTGTGCATGTCTTGTTGAACATTTTGTGTTGCTACTGTGAAATTCTAGTTAGATGTTTCAAAGGACGTAATATTTTGTTCGAGGACGAACAAAGCTTTAAGTGTGGGGTGGTGATGTTGGGCGTATTTATACCCCTAAGAACCATAATTTACCCATATTTTAGCTAAGTTTTGAGGATAAAATATATAATTCCTGCACTTTTAGTCCATTTTCCTTTAAGTGAGCTAACCTATGTGATTAGCATATTTTCAGGTATTAATGATGAAGATTTCAGCACTTTGTGGACCTTTGGGCAGCAAAGGAAAACTTCATATAAGAGGGAAGGCAGCTTTTGGAAGCTGTTGGATTGAATGTGACGCATGGAGAATTTGTCCCGGGAAAAATTAGTATTTCTAAATACTTAGGGATGCAGAAGTATCTTAGTAGACAAGGATATTATAAAAACCCTATTGCTGAATTTTTCAGCAGCATGGATCAATTATCATTAGTCATTATTCAGTTTACAGATTCTGTAAGTTTTGGACAGAGAAACACGGCTCACACTTGGAAACGGCTAGAGAAAAAACGTTACTCTCTTTGTGACGCTAAGATCACTTCCATCGCCAAGATTGTTCTAGGTTGTGGTATGATGATTATGTCTATTTTGATTTCCGTCGTATCCATGAGTAGCTAAACTTCTCTGTTAGGGTTATGGAAACCTTGTAAGATACTATTTGTTGCTATGAGTTTGTGAATTCTTGATCTGTATGCTACTTATATCATTACTCTCTTCGTTTTAATTAAATTCTCGTAGTTGCGAACATAGAGAACATGCCATTATAGCATTAACTTGTTCGGGAGAAAAGTTACATGTTTGGAAAAGAGAGTGTGACAAGGAAATAGGGCTTCTAACCTCTATTTACACGTTAATGCCTTAACCGGATTAACTTCTTGGAGAATTTGTACCATTTGTTATACACTTTAGGCTCGGCAGAGCTAAAGTGAAATAAATCCTTGATAGTTGGAAAACACTTGGATTTAGAATTAGAATACGATTCTTTATAAGTGCATGCATGTCTAAATTCCGTGTTACTCATAGTTAATAGAGAAGTAGAAACTACAAGGTGGACATAACCCTAACTTATTATTCTCTATGATTAACCTTTACTTCTGATTCGTAGTGTTAATTGCGCGATTATGGTTTCCCAACTTCTAATCTATTACCTAAGTTGAACCTTACACTTACATCGTTGAGCGAGGATGTAATAATTCATTTAAGTACTTAAAAAATATCATCCTACATATGAATCAAGTAAGGTGTCTAAGAATATCCCCGTCGTAGATACTAATATAAGTTTCTTATTTTATAAAGAATCAATAACCATACTCTTCTTAGTCCCATGTTATATCGTCATTTTCCCTCTCCCGACTTCACAAGGTTGACAATGGATATATTATAAGGGTCGTAAATCGTTAAAATAGTTATAATAAGAATAAAAAAACAACCAATATTGATAAGAAAAGCAAACAAACTTAATATATAGCAATAGAAATCATGTTCTTGGCTTTAACCCAAGAAAGAGGACATTTAGCAACGCATAAACATAATTGTAATCACAAGGTTGTAATTAACGACTAAAAACATGTATGAACTAATAAAATTAATAAAAACCTAATAATGAAGTTGTATCATCCCCTTGATCTCCAAAATATGTCAAAAGATGTGTAAAAACATGATACAACATGTGTATAGGATAAGGGTAGGCCAAGTCCATGTAAGAGTCAATTTAGCATCAAAAGCCCAGGTGTGGAGTGGAGAGTGAATCACACCCGCCATAGATATGGAATGTGGAGTAATCTTCACCTTGTATTACTCAGGATTGGAGCATGCGAAGCATGCTAAGCGCATGCACTCTTTGGAATTTGTCTTCCGAATTTTTGTTAAGTGTTGGCCATTCCTCCTTCCATACCTTGTCTTGTAGTGTCTTTCCATTGATTCCCAATCCTCTTTAACATCAAAATATCATAATATTATTATCCAAAATAGTTCAACATCATCACACCACACGAATTAGAAGCAGAAACAATACTAAACCCATTACGATGAATAAAAAACAAGAGCTTAGACTAGGTTGGTTTCATGATCTTTTCCTTCAAGTTTCCACTCTTTCTTTGACTCATATAAACTTTGTACACTCTTAAAAACTTCTTTAACATATCATAACACCTTTAAAACCATAAGAAAAACCTAGAACACAATAGAATCCAACAAGATAGACAAGAAAATCAAGTAGCTCAAGCTAGGAAGACTAATTTTCTCTATTGAACTCTAATTGACTCTTTTAAGTACAAACTCACTTAGACTTCACTTGGAACCTTATAAGAACATGTTTTAACACATTTATCTCATCATAAATCATTATATCTTAGAATCATACTCAAATCATGGCTAAAAAGGCTAGAATAGGGATGATAGAATGCATAAATACACCCAATATCAGGTACCATCTCCAACAATTTTGAAACACATTACTTTTTTCCCACCTACATCCCCATTTATTTGCATCAAGATAGGATAAAAAAAATTCTTCTCTTTCACCTTAGTACCAAGAAATGAGTTTGCCACCTCTTTGACAAAATTCACCTCTTGGACTAACACACCACCATCTTCAGAGTCCAAGAGGCAAACTCCAAGGTTATCAAAATGATGAACATCTTTCACCAGCTCTCACTTATCCTTATCCACATGAGCTAGACTCCCTTGGATAACATGCTAAGATTATCACCAACCACAAAATATTTACCTGAATGGTAGTGTATACTCATGTCGTAGTCTTTCACCAAAAAATCTTTACCTGGATGGCAGTGTATACTCATGTCGTAGTCTTTCAGCAACTTATGCCATCTCATTTACCTGAGACTCAACTCATTTTGGGTGAACACATATTGTAGGTTCTTATGATCAAAAAGATATCTACATGCACCCCACAAAAATAGTAATGCTAGATTTTTAACGTGAATACCATAACCAACAACTCCAAGTCATGAGTTGAACAATTCTTCTCATGTACCTTTAACTGTCTAGAGGCATAAGTTATGACCTTGCCATGCCGCATCAAAATGCAACCAAGCCCCATATGGGACACATCAGAATAGACAGTAAAACCATTAGTGCCTTTAAGAAAAGTCAAGATCAAAGCAAAAGTTAGCTTAATCTTCAGCTTCTCGAAACTACCCTAGCAAGCATCAGACCAGAAGAACTTCACCTTCTTCTAAGTTAACATAGAAAATGGGCTATCTATAGATGAGAAATTTTCCATAAATATCTTATAGTAATTGGCTAAAACAAAGAAGCTTTAGATATCGATTGGAGTCATAGGTCTAGGCCACTTCATAACCACTGCAACCTTCTGTGGATCCACCATGGTCCCTTCACTTGATACAACATGACATAGAAAAGTAACAACGTTCAACTAGAATTCACACTTAGAGAACACAACATACAAACGCTGGTCTTTCATGTTTTGAAACACAATGCGAAGGTGATCGGCATGATCCGCTTTGCTCTTAGGTACAAAAAATATAATTGATAAATACAATGATGAAAAAATCCAAAAAATGACAAAAGACTCTAGTCATTAAGTTCATGAATCTCACTGGGGCATTAGTCAACCCAAAAGAAAGAACCAGGAACTAAAAATCCCCATATCCGGTAGGAAATGCAGTCTTAAGGATATCCCACTAGCTAATTTTTAACTAATGATACTCAGATTGAAGATTGACCTTAGAGAAGAACTTAGCACCCTAAATCTAATCAAATGAATCATCTATCCTTTGAGGAGGGTACTTATTCTTTATCGTCACCTTATTTAATCATCTATAATCAATGCACATCCGAAGGAAACCATCCTTCTTACTCATAAAGAATATTGGTGCACCCCATGGGGACACACTAAGATGGATAAAACCCATGTCTAGAAGATATTTTAATTTATCCATAATCTCTTTTAACATTGATGGAGCCATTCTATACTGGGGAATAGAGACTGGACGAGTGTCGGGAAAAAAATCTATCCCCAAATCAATCACTCTATAAAGGGGATCACAAGGAATCTTATAGGGGAAGACCTCTTGGAATTCATTTACCATAGGGACAAATTTAAGAAAGGACCCTCTAAGTTAGAATCTTTAACCTGGACCAAATGATAGAGGAACCCCTTGGAATTTAATTTTTGGCCTCTAAGATATGATATGAACCTTTCCTTATGCACTAAATATCCCTCTTCCCACTCAATAAACAACTCATTAAGGAATTTAAAAATGACCCTATGGGTCCGACAATCAAAATAAGGATGCATGAGTGTAATCAGTCCATCCCAAATTAGATATCAAAGATAAAGATGGCTAATTCAAACAAATCCACCAAAGTCACCCTATCATCCAGAGATACCACATAAAACCTATAGATTCTTTTAGATACCACAGAGTCAACCACTAGGGAAGAAATAGAAAAAGGGTCCAAAATACACTCAGAACCAAAACCAAAATACACAGCCACAAATGGGGTAACATAAGAAAGAGTTGACCAAGGATCAAGTAAACAATATACATAACGAGTAAAAAGTTTTAATATACTAGTAATGACATCAGGTAATGCCTCGGACTCCTAATGGGTATTAAAAGCATAGAGATAGTTCCGGCCTAAACCAAACAATGATGATGCACCCTTTTGTGTAGGAGCTGAAGAAGAGGCAATCGAAACCTTGTTTTCCCTAGAAGCAATCTTATCCATGTGAAAATTTCTAAACATATAACCTGGCTGACCATATTTTAATCACTTTTCCCTTCCCTCTACATAGAAACCATGGTACAATCGACCACAAAATCTTCATGTAGGATATGATGGAGTTGATGGGCCATACTAGGCAAAGATGAGCACCCTTGCCCTAGAATAATAGCTACCCTAATACCAACGGTCGCTATATGGCTTTGGATAAGGGACGCTAGCCGTTGAGTAGGACCCAAAATTTCCCCAGTTCTAGTTGGATCACTTTCCACCATCCCTGCAATTTTGCTAGTGACCTACCTCTTATTATGAATGCCAAAATTTCTTTCTCTGCCTTTTCCTAATATGAAATTCTTCTTTTTCTCTTCCAAAACTTGTTACATATAAACCATAAGCCAAGAAATATCCATGTCTTTTTTTAACAAGGCAGCCTTACTTCTTAGAATCAAATCATAGGATAACCTGAAGCAAATTATCTTATTCTAGCCCTTATGCTAGATACAAACTCCGATGCATAGCAGGACAACTGATGGAACTTTAAGGCATACAACTTAACTGTCATCTTGCCTTGCCTCAAATTCATGAATTCTTTGGCCTTTACCTCCCTCAACACCTGAGGAAAGAAGAAAATAACAAAAGCTCTAGAAATGACCTCCCACTAGTAGGACTCAACATCCACACCCCTAAGCTACTCTTACTTCTCATACCACTGATGTGCTAGATATTTTTACTAATAGGCTAAAAACTCCATACATTCCATCTCAATGACATGCATCACACGATAGATCTTTTCTATCTCATCTATAAAATATTAAGGATCTTTCTTAACTTTAGTACCAGTGAAAATAATATTTTTCAACCTAATAAATTGGCCAATTTTAGTGGCCTCAGATGATGGGGAAACAGAATACACATACTCATTTTCAGAGGCAAACAATTAAGTGAGAAAATAGATTGACTGGCGAAACTCATCATTAGATACGTCAGATTAAGGTACCTGAAGAAGGATAAGATGAACTGGTGGAGCTCCATTAGGAACATCAAAGGCATTGTCTCTAAACCTACTCTTAACCCTTTGGAGTAGTATGGGCTCCATTTCTATTGTCCTAAGATGGGACAAAAGGGTTTGCATGGAAAACAAATCCTTTTGGAGGCATGATCTATAAGGCAAACAAATAGAAATTAAATATTTCATACACCTTAGACTCTAAATCCATAAAATATAACATAAGACATAGAAATATTCCTAAATGCAATGTAGCCTCTGCCTTATATGTGTGGCGCGCTAGAAACCAATAAAAGACACTCTACTTGATGCGACTTTACCGACACCCAATTGACCATGAACCTAGGCCCTAATACTAATTTGATATGACCTTAAACCAAGACTTAACATTTTGGGTATATCATGTCCAACCGGGATAGGAGACTACCCCTAATATCCAAACTATTATCCATCTTACAGCCTGTGTCAGATAAATTCTGAACATATAACATTTTAAGAGAATATCAATTTAAATACATTATAATAAGTTTATAACAAAAACCACTACGTACAACCAAACATCCAACTGATACTTATACCAATACTAATGTCAACACCGATACCAACTGTAACACCCCGAATCTGGTACCCGGAATGCTACACGGTGCCTATTACCCTGAAGGACCACAAGCTAACCCATAATGATATCTATAAACTGAGCACTAAATAATAGTAATAATATCGTAAATGTATAAACATGAACTGAACGTCCATAAGGTTCAACACTACTACATAATTTAAAAAAATATGGTATAACAATAGAAAAACCACTGAGATAATTGTCTGAACATACTGTAGTCTGAAAGCCTCTAAACTATCTAAATAATAAGTTGATGGGACATGTCCCCAATTAACTCCAACTACTGAAATAAACTAAAAACTAAAATAGTAATGTGATTATCAGGTCCTCAAAGGATGAGGACTCACTGCCAACTCTGATCGCAAAACTGAGATGCTACTTGTTCTCTGGAGCTCGTTCTTCTAAACCTATGGTATAAGACACCATAGAGAAAATATGTCAGTACTTTTAATATACTGGTATACAAGTGAGGTAGGATGAGTGCAATAGGTTTATAAGGATGAACAATACTAACTGACTGACTAACATGAACGTGAGAATACATGTATTTATACATAAATGTAACTGAGATTACGATAGAACTAAATACTGAGTTCTGACTACTTAGTCTATTGACATTGACAGATGAGTCACTGATGAGTGAGAAACTAATACTGTATTATTTAATACTGAGGGACTGATACTATGTTACTGATACATGGATGACTGTGACTGACAGTTCTGATTATGAAGAACTGGTCTGGTTGACTTTATCTGACAGTCCTGAAGCTGAATGCTAATAACATAAGTTCTAATAACTGATATAATTGATAACATGAGGGACTGTATCTGACTGTCCTGAACCTGATGAAACTAGTTGAGTTCCATACTGTATCTAAGTGATTGAATCTGAGATTAGTCCTATCTGGCGGGTGATCTCTTCATCTGATGCTACTAATACTGATTGACCATAGTTTAGATCAGACATATCTGGTGGGTGATCTCGGGATCTATTTGCAATGATAAGGATTGATTGTATCTGACAGTCCTAAATCTATACTACAGAGCTGAATTGACTGTATCTGACAGTCTTGATTCTGTAACTCAAACTGTGGGATGTATTCATCAAACCCCCACACCACTAGTAAAGAAAACTGTTGTGGAGTCAGTCCTAATCTAGTGGGTGACCCCTAGGATCAGTCTTATACATTTAAATGTGCTAACGGGTGATCCCTGAGTGTGTTATCCTATCTAATGGGTGACATCTCATTCGTCCAATGTCTACGTAGTTCTGGAACTTATGGATTTCTTATAGAGATATCATTCCTATATAGTGGTTGAGCCCCTATCCCTAGGCTTCCTCGGTGCTAAATCATACTCCTATCTAAAAACACTAAACTGATTAACTAAACTGAGCTGATTCTAATGGTATTATTTAGTTAAGCTAAACTGAATTTACTAAGATCAATTGATTGACGGAATGTACTGAGTTCTGAGGCCTGACTGAAAGTACTGAAGTTACTGAGATTGACTGGGAATACTGAGGTTACTGAGATTACTGAGTACTGAGATCACTGAGAATACTGAGATTTCTGAGATTTCTGGGTTTTCCTGAGTCACATGACTGACTAAGTTCTATGGATCATAGCTTGACTGATAGTATCTTGAAAACATGACATGGCTCTAGGCACACATCTAAATTATCGGGTACAGGTACCCCCAGGAATCGATGGAAATAAACTGACAAAGCATGACTTGTGTGAACACATGACTAACAACATAATTCATAATTCATATATTGATGAACTTCATCAAACATGTTATATGCGTAAACTTGTACAAACATGGGGATTTCATAATATCATGCTAGTTGGGCACTGTTCTTTCGTGTAGGCATTTAATCAAACGCATGGTTGGCATAATATATGTAGACAACATTATACAACAATCAAACATCATGATTCATATCTAATTTCATCATCCAAGGGTTTTAATCCTAGATTTATATGAATCTACATCTTTACTAGTTATCACCAAACATGGATTAAAACACAATTGGTCATTATCAACATGAGCAACATAAACCCAACATCGAATTCGTACAAAAATCCATACACTTGAATTTGAAATGAGATTCTTGGACTTCATGGATGAAAAGAGTCCATGAATGAACACTATGCATACGTGGGATGTGATTTTTTGAGGATTGACGGTGAAACTTTCTTGAATTTGAATTCCTAATAGAAACTCTAGCTTGTCCATGAAAGAAACTTGAGAGAAGCTAGTATATTTTTGGTGAAGAATGACTAAATCACGTGTTATTAAGTATATATAGGGGTGGGAAATTAACCCTTTTAACCCTGGAAGTGTCTTTAATTTTTAAGAAAATTTCCTGATTTTCATCCTTTGTGTGACGTGCCACTATCGCGCCAAGTCACTGGAAAGTGACAAATGGGAAATTGAACGGTGGCACGACGCGAAGCTATCACGTTGCCACCTTTTATGTGACCTAAAAGTTTGGCGTGATGCGCCACTATCGCAGACCAACAATGGAAATTGACAATTTCCATTTGAGTTATCTCCGCTACCCACTGAAGGCTCAAGTGATACACTGTCTCACTAAAAAGGCTCTAACTCTTCACCCGGGTGTCGGATTTGGGCGAATTTGGTATCGATGGAAATCCTATTCGATTCCTTACATGATAAAAAGTGAAAATATTGAAAATACCATGTGTAAAAAAGTGGATTCATATTTCAAAGAAAGCTTCTAACATTCTTGGGAAACTTCTCAAACTAGAAAAAATACGGGGTATTACACCAACACCGCCTATGCCCAAAGTAGTCTGACAAAGCCTCTAATGAAAACTAAAGATTACACAATTGGTACATGCCCCCGACCATAGCCTAAACCAAGACCAAAGGAATAGTAAAGACATAGAAAAACCAAAAGCATGAAATGGGGTCTTTTGAAGTATGGAAGCTCACCATTTTAGTCTGACTCAAAAGTTATCCCTAAATCTCCTAGTCACTCTACGGGAGGAGTGAAAGTATGGGTGGTTCCTACATCACGTGGTGATACAACGTCTAAAGACAGTTAGCAAGGTGCACTCTAGAATGTAACTCAAAGATAAATATAATGTAATGTAATTAATCCAAAGTTAATCAACCCAATGTACATACAGATATACAAATACATATATACATATATACATATATACCATACTTGTATAGAGAATAAGAAGTAGCATACATTTTAAGACCTTATCCTGGGCTATGTAGCTTTACCATCATAAGTCTACCCATGGTCTATATGGGTATTGTGTTACCCCCTGAATGGGCTCAATATGTGGTAGCCACATAAATCGAAGATATCATAAATGGTAGGGGGTTTCTTTATTTTTTTTGCCTTTCATGATACACATATACATTTATAGAATTTGGGGATTCCACTGTATCCCACAAGTACATGGTCATCAAAACCAAACCTCATGTTGGAAAATATGATTTCCCAGTGTCTATCCTTAAGGCTCACACCTCATAGCTAGCTATCACAACCCCCATTATTGCCTTATTAAAATATTAAACACTTAACCAAACAACCAATTCCAAGAGTCAATTTTAAGGTATTATTAAGTGGTATTATCATAGCGATAATAGTTTGCAAATAATGTCATTAGCGAAGACTTAGGGGATTGTCGTGTATCCTACAGACTTTATTATTAGAATAACTTGGGGGATTCCCATGTACCCTAAAAGATTTATATTCTAAAGATCACTTAGGGGATTCCAAAGTACCCAACAAGGTTTTCAAACCATCCTTAACAATTTAAAAATTTATATCATGTATTTAGTTTCAAGAAATAATCCAAAGCAAGTGATGATGCATAAACAAAAATCAATTATGCAAATGGGTTGAGTTTATTACCGATTTCTATGACAAAACAGTCAATTTAGGGATTCCATTATACCCTTATTTCCATCCACCATTCCTATGAACCTCAATGCATTTACCAACCATCTATTTAATCACAATTGTTTTATAAACATCATGAAATAACATTTAATCAATTTGATCACAATTGTTTCATAAACATCATGGAAAAATATTTAAAAAATTTGCATTAAAAACCCTCAATCCATAGTTCAAAAGCCATCTAGAATAGTTCATGAATAACACTTTAAATCATATGCCTTTATAAAATTTACAATGAGGGAAGATTAATATGTCTTAAACACCAAGAAGTATGGAGATAACTCACCCTTAGATGCGTCAATTGGTTAATCTCTTGAAAACCCTAAGTGTCTTTGACCTTGTTGATTTGAGAATGATTGAGTATCTATTTGATGTGTTTATGAGGGATAAGGATAAACTAAAGAGGTTATAAGATTTGGGTTTCAAGTTGGGCAAAAGGTGAAATATCGTGAATGCCCTTATATTAAAAGATGGAAAAATATTGCCTTTGACTATTAGTCAACCATTGACTCGTAACTGATGTTGGGCGTATTTATACCCCTAAGAACCATAATTAACCCATATTTTAGCTAAGTTTTGAGGATAAAATATATAATTCCTGCACTTTTAGTCCATTTTCCTTTAAGTGAGCTAACCTATGTGATTAGCATATTTTCAGGTATTAATGATGAATATTTCGGCACTTTGTGGACCTTTGGGCAGCAAAGAAAAACTTCATATAAGAGGGAAGGCAGCTTTTGGAAGCTGTTGGACTGAATGTGACGCATGGAGAATTTGTCCCGGGCAAAATTAGTATTTCTAAATACTTAGGGCTGCAGAAGTAACTTAGTAGACAAGGATATTATAAAAACCCGATAGCTGAATTTTTCAGCAGCATGGATCAATTATCATTAGTCATTATTTAGTTTATAGATTCTGTAAGTTTTGGACAGAGAAACACGGCTCACACTTGGAAACGGCTAAAGAGAAAACATTACTCTCTTTGTGACGCTAAGATCACTTCCATCGCCAAGATTGTTCTAAGTTGTGGTATGATGATTATGTCTATTTTGATTTTTGTCGTATCCATGAGTAGCTAAACTTCTCTGTTAGGGTTATGAAAACCTTGTAAGATACTATTTGTTGCTATGAGTTTGTGAATTCTTGATGTGTATGCTACTTATATCATTACTCTCTTCGTTTTAATTAAATTCTCATGGTTGCAAACTTAGAGAACATGCCATTATAGCATTAATGTGTTCGGGAGAAAAGTTACATGTTTGGAAAAGAGAGTGTGACAAGGAAATAGGGCTTCTAACCTCTATTTACACGTCAATACCTTAACCGGATTAACTTCTTGGAGAATTTGTACCATTTGTTATACACTTTAGGCTCGGGAGAGCTAAAGTGAAACAAATCCTTGATGGTTGCGAAACACTTCAATTTAGAATTAGAATACGATTTTCTATAAGTGCATGCATGTCTAAATTCCGCGTTACTCATAGTTAATAGAGAAGTAGAAACTACAAGGTGGACATAACCCTAACTTATTATTCTCTGTGATTAACCTTTACTAAACAAATCATTCATTCGTTACTTTGATATTATTAATTCACACCTAAATCAAAACTCCTCTTTTCCGTGGAATTTTTTACCAATAGTCTACTAACAATTGCAACACTTAGTGACCAAGTATTCCCTGTGGGATTCGACACCCAACCCAGTTGGGTTCTATATTTGCCAACGACCGTTTACACTTTCTAACGAGAGCTGTAATTTGGGCGTATCAAATTTTGGCGTCGTTGCCGGGGAATACAGTTGTCAACTAAGTTTGTGATAGTTAATAGACCCTTTGGTCAAAGATTCTTGAATTTTACTTTTTGTTTGTTTTTTTTGTTTTGTTCAGGTTTAGTGCAGTGCATCCCAAATACACGAAGATATGGTCAACAATTACTCCCTATAAATCCTGAACCACAGCTCATCGGCAGAATAGATGCGCAATGAGATCCTGAAAGGATAGCTGCTCAACAGGAGCAGGCTAGATTAGCTGCATTGGCAGCTGCGCAAGTAAATCAACAGAATGCTGATAACCCAGGTCAGGTACCAAATCCTAATGATGAGGACCTGGGTGATGATGAGTTATTAAATCCGAGGCGAGTAGATGATGTGGCTGCACCAGTGAACAGGAATGTCAACAGAGATCTTCAAGCGAGAATGAGACCTGAACGCCGAGCTGTGCAAGTCCCTTTTGATGATGATGATGATGACTTGGACGGGGCTGGTGCCACAGGGGCTATTATTCCTCCACCCTTGGCACCTGGAGCCAAGTTCAATATCACCAGCACCATGATCCAGCTATTACAACTCAAAGGGTTATTTGGTGGACTTGCAGGCGATGATCCGAATATGCATCTGATCAACTTTATCTCAACATGCAAGTCGTTTGATAATCCAGGAGTTGGACCGAATGCAATTCGACTGCGCTTATTTCCATTGTCTCTATCTGAAGAGGCAACTCTATGGTTGATTGGGCTGACTCCTGACTCTATTACCAATTGGAGGCAACTGAAAGAGGCTTTCCTAGAACGATTCTTTCCTCCATCCAAACGGGCACAATTGAGAGATGAGATAAGCAATTTCAGACAGCTTCCAACTGAAGCTCTTCACGAAACATGGGAAAGGTTCAAGAAGAAGCTTACGTGGTTCCTAAATCATCAGATGACCAATGTCCACTTGATGGAAATATTATATAGGGCTTTGAACTCGGTGACTAAGCCAGTGGTTGATAATGCTGCAGGTGGGTCATTCATGGACCTTACTTTTATTGAGGCTGGTGATATGTTAGATCGTATGACAAAGCAGAGTAGAGCTTGGCATACCAGGGATTCTGAGGTAGCAAGCTCTACTGTATCTACTAGCATGACAGCAGAACAGAAGCGAAGAGAAGAGGAACGTGACCAAGATATGGCTTACATAAAAACGCAGATGGACCTTCTTACCAAGCATTTATTATCAGGGAAGACAGAAAAGGTCAAGGTTGTTGTATCACAGGGTAGAATGAATCCAATTCTGAGGAGGAAGCGAATTATTTGAATAATTAGGTGGGTTTTCGAGGCAATGACCAAGGAAACCAAGGTCGGAACTATTATGAAAAATCTGGATACAAGGACCGAGACTAATGGAATTAGAAGAATAAGAATGACAGGAGCGGTTTGTATGTCCCTTCTGAAAATCGTAAAGCTATTGCAACTAGTTCTGGGATGATGTCCATGGAGGACATGATGGCCAAGCTTTTGAAAGAATTGGAGGCAACCAACACGGGACTAGCTGAGGTAAAAAATGATTTATCCTGAATAAATCAATTGGTTGACACCCATTCCACTGCAATAAAATAGCTAGAACAAAAAATGAGTCAACTATCAGCGATATTCAATCAAAGAAAAACTGGCACACTACCTAGCGACATCGTGCAAAATCCAAGGAATGATGGATCATGTATGGCTATTACTACCAGGAGTGGTAAGGTGTTGGAAAATCCATCCAAAGGCAAGCAGGTGGTTGATAATACAGAAGAGAATGTGATTGAAGCAGATTGTGATGATTCTTTAGAAGCTGAAAGTCAGAACGTTCATGACACTATACTTAGACGTCACCAGCCTGAAAAAATTAATAATCTGAAGCAAGATAAAAAGGAAGTGGTGGAGAAAACTATTCCCCTTCTACCACCACCTTTTCCTCAGAGACTGAAGAAGAAAGCTGATGACACCAGGTTCAGTAAATTCATGACTATGTAGAAGTAGCTGACTATTAATGTTCCTTTGGTGGAGGCACTGGAACAGATGTTTGGGTACGCTAAATTCATAAAGGACCTTTTGACAAAGAAGTGGGCAGCAAGCTACGAGATGGCAGATAATGTTCATCATTGCAGTGAAATTGCCACGAGGTCTTTAGTACAGAAGAAGGCAGATCCTGGTGCTTTTACTATTCCTTGCACAGTTGGATCGTTGGATTTTTCTAAGGCGTTGTGCGATTTGGGTGTTAGCATCAATTTGATGCCGCTATCTATTTACAGAAAGTTGGGGTTGGGCGATTCTTTACCAACCAATATGCGGCTCGTGATGGCTGATAGGTCGGTAAAATGACCTGTTGGTATCTTATATGATGTATTGGTGAAGTTTTCTACCTTCATTTTTCCTGCAGACTTTGTTATTTTGGATTGCAAGGCAGATTCTGAAGTACCCATAATCTTGGGTCGTCCTTTCCTTGCAAAATGAAGTGTGCTTATTGACTTACGAGCCAATGAGCTTTTATTTCGAATGAATGACGAAGTGGTTCATTTTGATATATGCAAATCAATGAAGCATCCAAATGATATGAATGTGTTTTCTATACCTGATGTTTATCATGAGGATGGGAAGGAACTATCGTTAGAAAAACTGCCTACTATTAAACCATTGTCTGCTGAGCGTTTGAATTTTGAGCGTGAGGATGTAGAAGATTATGAAGAAACTATTTGTGCTCTAACAGGAATAGGTTCCTATTCTCATGCTCCTAAGAAGCTGGACCTTGATCTTAAGAATCGATCCTCACCACCAGCAAAACCATCCATTGAAGAGCCACCAGTGCTAGAATTGGAAGATCTACCCAGTCACCTAAAGTATGCATTTTTGGGATGTGGTGATACACTTTCGGTTATTATTGCGGATGATTAAGGTGAACAACAAGTAGAGGCTCTCATTACTGTTCTGAAGAGGTACAAGAGAGCTATTGATTGTACTATTGATGATATAATTGGTATCCCTCCTGGGATATGTATGCACAAGATTCATCTCGAAGAAGATTGTGTGCCCACAATTGAGCATCAGCGTCGTTTGAATCCATTCAGAATATGATGCACCATATATCCCGATGACGTCTAAGTAATCGAGATGACTATGTTGTGTCGCGACAATAAATCAAGCGCTACATGGGAGGCAACCCATCGTTTTAATCATTTTGTTTTACTAGGAGTTTGTTTTTGTTAAATTAAAATCCAAAAAGAAGAGTGGAGCCACGACAAAAACTAAGGCGCTTGGTGGGAGGAAACCCATCCTTCTAATTGTGTTTGTTGTTTTTGATTAAGTGTAGGTGCAAGACGTACAAAGGAGGGGATTATTCCTAAAATTTTGATTTGAAAGTGGGCCATGCTAAGGGTGGTAAGCTAGGAATGATGGAGCAAATGCTATTGGTTAGGCATTGCTTATGCTAATCTAGGCAATGGACAAGGCAAGGACTATGCTAATCTAGCCAATGGACAAGGCAAGGCCTATGCTAATCTAGCCAATGGACAAGGCAAGTCCTATACCATTGCCTATGCTCACTGCCTCACATAGGCAACGGACAAGGCATTGCCTATGCAAATCTAGGCAATACCATAGGCGGCGCCTATGCAATACCATAGGCGTCGCCTATGCCATTGCCTATGATCACTGTTTCAACTAGGCATTTACAAAGGCGCCGCCTAAGACCAACTAGGCATTGACAAAGGCGCCGCCTATGCCCAACTAGGAATTGACAAAGGTGCCGCCTATGCTAAGCATAGACAAAGCATTAGGCGTCGCCTACTTATACCTTTTTGTCTCCTAACCCGATTTTACATGGATCAAACCAGACCCATGTCTTAGGCTATAAATAGATCTTCACCCTTAGAACAAAATGCAATTGTTTGCTCCATA
This sequence comes from Capsicum pubescens, assembly GCA_030864215.1. Lineage (NCBI taxonomy): Eukaryota > Viridiplantae > Streptophyta > Magnoliopsida > Solanales > Solanaceae > Capsicum > Capsicum pubescens. The sequence goes on from CM061546.1 coordinate 225,879,467, forward strand.
TAGGCACCGCCCAAGCTTCCCCATTCTCTCAAAATTTTTCTTTTTGCTCATCTAATCTTGCAAGCTCATCTTCCAAATCCATCATCACGTAAGTTATTCTTTTATATTCCGTAGTTATTGAAAAGCTATGTTTATAATGATTTATTAGATTTTGAAGTGGTGTGGTGATTAGAATGTGGTTGGTTTGTTATGATACATCTAGTTGAGTGAAAGAATACGTGTGGGTGTTCTTGATTTTGTTCCGACATGTATTTGATTGTTATACACTGTCATAGTTTTATGAAGTCAAAATTGTCAAGTTAATACATAATCTTGTAAGTTGAAAGCTTGAATGTTTGAATGACTCGTTCGTCGAGATAAAGATCATGATTGACCACAAGCATGAGACGTGGTGATTATTTCTATGCATTAACTTGATACAATCTCTATGTGGTAGTCTTGTTCAAAAAGTGCGTTAATCCAATGAAATAACGTTGGAAAGGATAGTCAATATTACATGAGAATATGGCTGTGCTAAACATGTTGTTGGAACATATCGCCTAAATGTATTTCGATGAAGTCTGAGTAATTGACATCACTTACTTAATTAGTCTTGGAAAATAAATTAAGTGTGGGGTGGTTCCATTACTGTTTGTCTTTCGATTGAATCTTCTGAGATGAAGCTAACATGACTCTATTGTGATTTCAGGTAGAATGGCACCGAAAGAATGACAAGGAAAAGAAAAAGTGTCCACCTCGCAGAAAGGTCAGAAAAGGGGAAGAAAAGATCAAGCTGAGTCCTCCTCTCTACAAATACCTCGACGCACTTTCAGGATAAAGTGGGTCCTAGAGGAGGAAGGAAAGGAGTGGTACAAGAACAACAAAGAGAAAAATATGTTCACGTGGATTTGATGCAGAAGAAGAGTTCAGCAAAGAGAGAGCCCCTCATTTTGGCTAAAATCATGGCGTTAAATCTTGATTTCATTTTTTGAGATATGGGGGAATGCAATCTTGATCTAACATGAGAGTTCTATGCCAATTTGTCCCCAAAGACTATCGGAAGTGAAGTGAAGATTCGGGGCCAAGTCTTGCAACTGAATGCGGAGTTTTTCAACTCTTTTCTGGGTCTTCCATCTGTGGATCCATCACCGCTCAAGGAGCTTTATCACAGACCTCCCTACAGGTCAATCAGACACACACTGTGCGGAACAAGGTCAATGGCACGGTGGATTCCTCACAAGGATAACGGTCAGCACAATACCTTTCCGTATGCTTCCTTGAACAGAGAAGCTCGTATATGGTTGAGGATAGTCAACTCTTGCCTAATTCCTGGGACACAGTACACAAAGATCACATGTGATAGAGTATGCTTGGTGTATGCGCTAATGATGAATATTCCCATCATTATTGGTGCGGTTATACGATCGTCAATGCGTAAGGCTAGGCTGCACAAAAGGTCCCATTTCAGCTTTCTCAATTTGTTGACTGTGATCTTATGGAAGGAGAACATTGAAGAGGAACTTGCAGATCATAAACTTCCACACAACCCGAAGAAGGTTGATCTTACGAATGTTAAAGAGCCTGAAACAGGTCATGGCATCAACCTTACCACTGCAGAGCGGCATGCTCGAGATGAAAGCTTCTTTCGCCATCTATATGGCATGACGAGGTTTACCATGATGAGTGGGGGTCGTATTCCGACTAATGTAGAGCTCCAGCAGTTGGACTATGACTACCCGATGAATGAGCATATGCGGGCTATGTGTGGAATAGGGGTACATTTTGAGGAACCTTTCGATGATGACCTGCCGACTGACGATGATCGCCACTGCCAGACTCAGACGTGGAGGACAACTCTGATGATGACGACTCTGATGATGATTCCGACGTAGGGGGTATGACCCCAGACATAGAGAAGGAGTCCGATTAATCAGGTTTTTCTTATTTATTTTCCACTGAAAGCAGTGTGTCCCGGCTAAGTGTGGGGTGCTGGTATTTGTATGTTGTATTGTACTTCTTTGCCTACAATTTATTCTTGTTTTGTTTGTTAATTAGTTGTAATTAGTTATTAAATTCTAGATTTTTTTTAGATTTTGCATAAAATTGTTCTGATAGACGGCATGGTAGTATAATAAGAGTTTGTGCTAAATCATTACTATTGAGACATTTAGGCTCTACGTGTGTCTCACTGTGTGATAATTGTGTGGTTTAATTCATTCATCTGTTGGGTCAAGAGTCTAAACTGCTCCCAATAAAGTTGACCATGTGCCTTGTGTGTGTGAGGATATAGTATATTCTGTTTTGTGACTGATGCTAGAACTTGCCTGGTGTGTGTGTAAAGAGAAATAAAGAGTGTGAGTTTAGGAGATGATTTAGGCATTTCTTTGGCAGCCTGTAATTATTTACCTTCTTTTTACCTACCTTTGTACATCATCCTAGTGAACCCCCTTTAAGCCTTTAGCTATTTTCTTTGACAGCCTCATATGTAACCTAATCCATTTTTTTTCAAGACCATAATTTGATCCAAATTCCTAAGTGCTTTAAATTGTAGAGTCATGTGACAAAATAAGAGGAAATTAGTGACAATAATGTCTCAGAGTGTATTGGTTCTTGAAAATGTTGTGAAAAAGAGTGGCTATCATAGGGATACTTAAAAAAGAAAAAAAAGAAAAAAAGAAAAAAAAAGAAAATAGTTGTGTTTATGATTGAATAACAAAGTGGGTGAAAAGGGGTTGGTAGATGAAAGGAAGGTAGAGTGGTTGTTAAAAGTTTGTGTATATGACATATTGTAGTGTATTAAAGCGCTTAGGGAACATAGTCACTATTTCTGGCCAAAATAGTCCTACCTACAACTTAGCCTACATTACAACCTGTAAAGACCTATTTGATCCTAAGCTTAGCATTCTGATATTAGTAGAGTATTACACTAAGGGAAAGCATATGGTTATCAGTTTCAATATAAGAATTCTTTGTGAGAGTGAGAGCAAGGAGAGTCTTATACCCATGTTTCAAATAATGCAAAACTTTTGAGTGATTATGGGTGATATCTTTTGTGAGACACACATGGTTGATGATATTTGGGTAGTGTTATATGATTCTTTATGGCTTAACTTGTGGATACGAATTAACCATCCTCACGAGTCTATGTTGGAGGTTGAATTGTTTCTAGGAGTGATCAAGAAACCTACTCTTTGTTAATGATTGTTGTGCATGTCTTGTTGAACATTTTGTGTTGCTACTGTGAAATTCTAGTTAGATGTTTCAATGGACGTAATATTTTGTTCGAGGACGAACAAAGCTTTAAGTGTGGGGTGGTGATGTTGGGCGTATTTATACCCCTAAGAACCATAATTTACCCATATTTTAGCTAAGTTTTGAGGATAAAATATATAATTCCTGCACTTTTAGTCCATTTTCCTTTAAGTGAGCTAACCTATGTGATTAGTATATTTTCAGGTATTAATGATGAAGATTTCAGCACTTTGTGGACCTTTGGGCAGCAAAGGAAAACTTCATATAAGAGGGAAGGCAGCTTTTGGAAGCTGTTGGACTGAATGTGACGCATGGAGAATTTGTCCCGGGCAAAATTAGTATTTCTAAATACTTAGGGATGCAGAACTATCTCAGTAGACAAGGATATTATAAAAACCCTATTGCTGAATTTTTCAGCAGCATGGATCAATTATCATTAGTCATTATTCAGTTTACAGATTCTGTAAGTTTTGGACAGAGAAACACGGCTCACACTTGGAAACGGCTAGAGAAAAAATGTTACTCTCTTTGTGACGCTAAGATCACTTCCATCGCCAAGATTGTTCTAGGTTGTGGTATGATGATTATGTCTATTTTGATTTCCGTCGTATCCATGAGTAGCTAAACTTCTCTGTTAGGGTTATGGAAACCTTGTAAGATACTATTTGTTGCTATGAGTTTGTGAATTCTTGATGTGTATGCTACTTATATCATTACTCTCTTCGTTTTAATTAAATTCTCATGGTTGCAAACATAGAGAACATGCCATTATAGCATTAACTTGTTCGGGAGAAAAGTTACATGTTTGGAAAAGAGAGTGTGACATGGAAATAGGGCTTCTAACCTCTATTTACACGTTAATGCCTTAATCGGATTAACTTCTTGGAGAATTTGTACCATTTGTTATACACTTTAGGCTCGGCAGAGCTAAAGTGAAATAAATCCTTGATAGTTGGAAAACACTTGGATTTAGAATTAGAATACGATTCTCTATAAGTGCATGCATGTCTAAATTCCGTGTTACTCATAGTTAATAGAGAAGTAGAAACTACAAGGTGGACATAACCCTAACTTATTATTCTCTGTGATTAACCTTTACTAAAAAAATCGTTCATTCGTTACTTTGATATTATTAATTCACGCCTAAATAAAAACCCCCCTTTTCCATGTAATTTTTGACCAACAGTCTACTAACAATTGCAACACTTAGTGACCAAGTATTCCCTGTGGGATTCGACACCCAACCCAGTTGGGTTCTATATTTGGCAGCGACCGCTTACACTTTCTAACGAGAGCTGTAATTTGGGCGTATCAGTAACCACTATTTATGACTCATCACCATGATTAATAACCAACACAGTCAATGTCAGACCCTATGACTAAACCAACCAACCCATAATAAAACCCTACAATTCATAAGGTCCAATCATAGTCAATATATAACTCAAGTGGGTTAACACTAAACTTCCTTGGATTTCATCCCATGGATGGTATAGTATCCCTATGACTCTTAGTGAGACACTCATACTCAAAGAATAATCATGTCACAAACTTTCATTATTCTGTTTGGACTCCACCAAATAAATCATCACAAGCATTTACGACTCGTGCCCCTAAGTCATACCCAGGACAAAACTCTACACCACACATTGATCACTTTATGAATTAGCTCACCTGACCCATCAAGACACTATATGACTGGTGGGCTCAAGGAGTAACCAAGACAGTAAGCTAAAAGCTCAAGAAATTTTCAAGACCCAAAAAATCTGAGGTTCTTCACATTGTCTATCCAAACTAGATTTTTACTTTATACTTTAATAGTTATTATTATCGATCATACAAGGAATGTTTATTATTTGACTGGAATTGAGATTTGATGAATGATCTTGATTCTTTTATATTTTCTTATTTCATTTTGCAGGATTATGCCATGGTAGTGAATTTTCACTTCTGACCCTGATTTCCTGATCCATTTCTATATGGTTTCTTATTCATGGTAATTATCTAATGTTTAGACATATAGATTAGAGAGTCTAATTCTATTATCACTAGTTCCTACAATGATTAGGAGACCCAAAGATGCTAGTGTGATTACTTAGCTTATAGCCTTGAGATATCCTTGTTATGCATATCTATCTGTCTATAGAAGTTATGATGTGACCATATATACCTCCCTTTTTTAATTTACTACTATTATATAGTCTTTCACTGGCCTTTTATGCTACTATATATATCCTTATTCTACTCTTTATTCATATATTAGCCAGTGATATATGGTATAGTCCTAAGGTTTTATAGTATGGTTGGAATAGGATATCTTATCCTTATTGTTCCATTATATTATTATGTTAGTCTCTTGGATATGAATAGAATACTTATCCTTATTGTCTCGTCAGCTTTATTTTGTACTTTGTTGGAATAGTGTAGTTTAAATTACTTTTTGCATGCCATTATATTTTCATTATCTTTAAAGCTCAGCAGGTATTTTCCTACTAAGTACCACCTATTTTGTACTCTTATTGTAATCTTGAATCCCACATATCATAGTATGGGCTCTCTCCATTCTTGTGTACATTATGCAGAGCAGCTATAGTTTGGAGACATAAAGTGAGTTCCTAGAATTTTGAGTATTGCTATTATCCCTCTTATATTTAGACTAGTTTCTATGTTATAATTAGAGATAGTTTGTATTAGTATATTAATTTAGCACTTCATTTTGTAGCCTTATTATATTATAAGCTCTTGTACTTATTCCACTAGGTTTGGGACTATTTTAAATATTTTAGTATTTTATTTCAGTTATTCTACATTATTCCTTGTTTTCTCTTAGTAGTCCATTACTAGTAGTTCCGAACTACGTGTTGGCTTGCCTACTGGTTGGTTGTATTAGGTGCCTTTATAACCTGACTTTAAAATTAATTTTTTTAATTTGTTGCCCATTGCATTTATCGAATAATAATATAAATTATTTTTAAAAAAAATTGGCACAAAAATCCATGAAATAAAGCAATGTATAAAGATTCCTTGATCATTGCTTTTGTGAAAAAATAATTAATAAAATAAAGTGAACAAAGAAACAAAAAACAAAGCTTTTCCAACAGACATTATCCGTTACTTTTCTGTCATGCTTTTTTGGTCACTTTTTAGTGGTCATTAAGGAATGGAAGAGAGTTACCTGAAGTAGATCCTACAAACAGAAAGGTAGTTTCCTAGAATAACAAGTTTCCACCTTCCTTTCCTCTAAGATTGATCCCTACACTAGTTCAAAAGCCCTTGTTGGAACCTATACAATAGGTGAAAATCAAGGAAAAGGTTGTTGAATAGCTTAAGGTTATAGTTGAAAGCCCTCAACCGTCATTTTCATAGGGATTCCAAAAGTTCATGGACAATTCTAGTTTCAAGAAATTCTGTTATATCTATAAGAAAGTTTACATTAATGCATAAACATCCCAAAATATAATGTACTAAATAGTACTTCAAATTCTCAAGTCATTCATCAGGACAAACCTTAATTAAGGCACCACAATATCAAATCATCTCAATAACTATTTCAACACTATATTTTTCACAACCCATAATATGATTTGCATAATAAGTTTCCACCCAATCTAATTCTGAAAAAGAGTAAGACATAAACTATTTCAAAGAAAAACTATAACTCCACATTATCACACAAGTTCCCTTCCCTTTTGAATAGTCTCAGAATACTTCTAATCTATAGACAAATATTTTCTATGCGTGAATATGAGAACATTGACACTCATATTGTAATATAAATGATTAGGTCAAAATTGGGTAAAAAAAGACCATTGAAATTTGTTAATAAAATGAGAATTTTTTTTTTGAATCATCTTACCATAACATAAGGAACTAAAATAAAAAATATATTAAAATTGGATCTCAAACCTAACCTTGAATCATTAAAATATCTATTGAAGATCTTTATAATGAAAACCCCTTTCTAAACAATCCCTACCATCATCAAACATAAGTTGCCTACTCTTTCTGAAGGCGATGGCCACCACAGTCGCAGGCTAACCTCTGCTAAGGTAGGCCATCATTCAACAACCCAACCTTCGTTAACTTATTCAACCACCCTAAAATATATGCTCCCAAATATCAAACCCAGACCTTTAAATCCTATTGCATATCTTTATAAAGTGTCATAACTCACTTTGAAATAGGAAAAAGTGGATCAAATGATCGTGAATAAAAGCTTGCAATATGCATATCACGACTCGAGTTCTTATGTCATGATGGTACCTACTATAACCTACCAGCAGGTAAGTCAACCTGTAGTCCAGAACAACGAGTAACAAGCTAATAAGAAAAATGGAAACCAACAATAAATAAAAAGTGAATGAAGATCAGAAGAAAGTAAATATTCCCCAAATTTTATTGAGGTCAGTAGAAGGGCCATAAGAAAAACAAAAGTGCAAGGTAAGTATAATATATATATATATATATATATGAAAAACTCTCTTCGAAATACAAAATAAAGATCAGTCTAGAAAAAAAAACAGGAAAAACTTTATGTTCCAGGAGCTCACCCCAAATCTCCAATCCATGGTAGCTCCATATGAAGAAAAAGTCAGTAGTGAGAACTCATACAATGATCTGCATAGTGTAGAAGTATAGTATTAGTATAAAAAATGAGGTACTCGGTAGGTATTGAACCACTGATCTCCAATGATAATGCAAGTATAAATAACACGTAAGGCAAGAATATATGTAACTAGCACTTGTAAAAGAAATGAAATTCAATAAGGATAATAGAGAGGAAACTACTTTACAATACAAGTGACTGGGAATGTGATACATTAAGTAGCTAAACAATATACTAAAGTAGTATGAAAGAAGATGTATACAATAGTAGTACGAAGAAAGAGTTATATAATCATCGTATAAAGATAAAGGTATATATAATAGTAGTACGATTGAAGATAGTATTATACCACAGGAATAGCTAAACATAAATGTGTTGACCTAAGGGATCTTGCCTAACAACCTAAATATAACAATGATTATAATATTAACAACGGAGCTAGATCTAGTATAATCAGGATGTCTAACCCATAATATGAACAACCATAAGATAGTTTAATAACATAGCTCACAATATTATAGAGGAAAAGAACTTTGAAGTGTGCTTACAACCTCGGGTACCAATCCATAACAATCCTACCACAAACTATATAATAAATCTAAATAATTATATAAGCAACAAGCCCGAACAAACAATAACCTAACTGATCCCCTATAAGCCCAAAAGGTACATTCAATCATTCAACAAACAACAACCATAACCTACACCTATCCATTCTCCCATAAGATCGGTAGGTATAGTCGTTAAAATATTATACTGGTGATAGGCAATGCATAAGAATGAATGAATGCATGATGAATACAATACTACTTTAACACCCCAAAAATCCAAGCAAAGATTAGAACCATGCTTTAAGTATGTGTAAAATTAAACATCATATTTTGTTGGTGAGTGAATTGATTTAGACATGTATTAAGGCCAGAAGTGACTCCTAGATCATGGCCAAGTCAAAACCTTCCTTATCAATTGACTTTTTGTGATGAATCTCCATATAGTCATCGTCAAACAAACATAACTCCTAGATTATGGAGTTTTTGAGCTCAAGATCCACAAAACGATAGTTATTTAAATTATATTTCCACAAATCCATTTTTTCCTTAATCCTATATCATAGAAGAAGGTTATGGAAATTTTACTGAAGTTCTATACAACAGTTAGAACATAAAAGCATATGTACGATTGTGGTGAAATTGTGTGATCATACAATTTTTTTGTTTAATCAAAGCAGACCCAAACATTGAAAAGTTTACAAGTATACCTTATAAACATAAAAAAGAACCATGAAAGTTATTAGGAACCACAGTCCTAGTAAGAAACCACTATCTTAGGTATGATTGTGACATTTAAAGTTGATCCGATTGGAACCTACAACATACGAACCAAGGTAAGATCATAGGTGGATCCCATAATTGTACCAAGGATCTATTGGTAGACTTTAGAGAGACCAATTTAAGACTATAAAAAAAGAACACCACCCATAATTGAAGGTTGTTCCCACGATCGTAGGAATGTTTCATATACTTTCCAACAGTTTTTTAGTTACAAATTTAAAAGGGTACATTAGTCTTTTCACACTCTTTAACATCAAAACAATGTCATTTATGCTACTCCAAGGACTATTACTAAGTAAAATATTACCATAAGTCACTCGTTACCCAAACGCATTTGATATTTAGCCTCAAATGGAGAATAGAAGTGATTTTTCTTCCTCCAAGGCAAACTAGATTTCATTTCTTTCTGGCTCCAACTTCGAAAATTTCCTTAGGGTTTTTATGTTCAAATATGTGAAATTTCATCAGTGGGTCTCCCTTCACCCATTGAATCCCAAAGATAACTTAATTCCTTAATTTAATACCTTCCTCAGAGCTTAAGGTTCATGAATGTTATCAATTCCTTGATATTCATGTTCCTTGTTCTTAATGAGCTATAGAGCCTTGATTTAACATGAATTTAGTAACATTATACGTTCATATAATAAACACTAATTATTTTATGGAATACATAATTTTTTTCCTTGGATTATTAATTTCTTTAATTCACTCAATTTATGAAAGTGGCATAATAGTTGAATTATTCAGAGATGATGTGTTATAAATACTTGATGACCTAGGATTTAACGCTCACAATTTTATGTATTATATCTTCTAGTTTACATGTCTTTGAAATCTTTTAGATAATGCATTTATTTTCAACCTTTTGATTATTATTATCATTGAGCATTATAGTTATTAGTGTCTTTCAGTTGGGGGTAGTATTTATCATCGAGTGGACGCAGGGATGAAGTCTCACCCTTCAGTTAGGCTAAGACATTTAGTAGAAGTCATTAAATTCCAAAAGTAAGGCTCCACTATAGGTTCTAAAGGCTCACCCATCAGATCGGGATTGACTCCTTTGTTTTTTCAAACAATATTTTAGTAGATCCATGTCAGTAAGTGTCATACCCTTAGCAAGGTAATGAAGACCTTCTATACTGGGTTATAGGTTAGACCCTAATTAGATCAGATTGGTGTACTTTGGTTATTAGTATACACCACGATTCACAACCTATAGTTTAGATTTAGATACTTGCATGACCTAGTATTTAGTTATTCAACTTATCATGCATTACATGTTTATTACTTGGTCTTGCAGTATTTTACCATGTTACATGCATCATGTTTAGACTATATTAATTAGTTCTTATCTCACATATTTAGCACATTCAAATTATTGATCATATACTTTCTTTAATGATATACTATCCCATAATATAGGCTCTGGCACTCTACATTTAGATCCCGCTTAGTACGATCTCCTACTACATTAGCAGCAGTACTTTGGTGAGTCATTATCATTTGTGGACTATATCAGTATTTAGTTTTATTTTATTTCCATTTCAGATAGTTAGAGTTTTCTTAGGGGTCTTCCTAGGAACTCATTTTAGTAGTGTCTTTCAGGCATACAGTTAGTTGTTCAACTTTTGTTATTTTAAACTCAGACATTATTATTGGTTGAATTAGTAATTCTTTATTCGGTGTAGCTTCCACAGAGTAATTTTATATTAGTTATTGTAGTATTCTTAGTGTCATGCTAGACCATGGGTTAGGTTGGGGTCACTTATGACTCTAAGCATCGTATTACGACTATAGGTGGTCTCGAGTGGTGACAATATTTGTATTAAGGCATCAGGTTTAAAGTGTCCCGGGGTATTTGAAAGCTATATTATGTAGAGTCTTATTCATAGTTGTAAAATGCATCACAATTATTAGTGAGAGTCTATGAAGCATTTTACGAAAAGTTTCAATTTCTTCGTAAGAGGAAGTTTCCATTATTCAAATTCTGTAAGGTTAGTGGAAATGAATAGTTTGAAAACTTTTTCATATCAGGTACTGAGATTTCTCAAAGTATGTTTGTTAAAAAAATACTTCTCATGAGTTAATTAGAAGTAATTAAATTAGTTATATATATGCTAAGTATAAATACTTCTTCCATGTCCATATCATGTTATAGAGTGTGAATTATATTAAGAACTTTTTCATACTAATTCTCTAGAATTCTATAGAATATGCCTCCCAAAAGAATGAAATGAAGATAGAAATGACAATGGTATTGGGAATCAACAATCGCCACCACCATCTCAAATAAACCCTCTGAATGAACAAGTCTCGCATGCACAATTCAGGGTTTCTTTCATAGCCTAAGACTAGTCCATGACCACCTAGAATAATCAGTTGGTTATTGTACCAGCAAACCCAATAATGAATATAGCAGCAGCCAGAGTCTGAGACTTCACTAAAATGAATCCTCTAGTATTCATGGGGTCTATGTTTGAAGAGGATCCACAAGAGTTCTTGGATAGTATTTAGAAATGTACAAAGATTATAGGTTTTACTTCTAGTAAAAGTATTGACTCGGTTTCTTATCATTCGGAAGTAATGGCTATCACTAGGTACAAGCAATGGAAGGATGATAGAGGTACAGAGGCGGGACCAGTAGAGTGGGATGATTTTGTTGTTGCATTTTTCAATAGGTTCTTCATATCCGAGTTAAGAAAGGCTATGGTGTAGGAATTCATAAATCTTAAGAAGGGTAACATGAGTGTAAAGAAGTATTCTCCTATGTTTACTAAGTTGGATAAGTATGCTCCGACTATGGGTGCTAACTCTATGGACCAAATGTATAAGTTTGTGTTAGGTGTTTTAGAGTATTTAGTCAAAGAAAGTATAATTGATATGTTGGTTAAGGAGATGGACATATCAAAATTTATGGTTCATTCTCAACAGGATAAAGAGGATAAAATCAAGGATAAGAAAATGGAGAGTAAAGAGGCTACGACTCGTATCTTTAATTTCTCTCATCAAGGATTAGATTATGGTAATCATTTTTAATCCCACCAAAAATCTTTAGATGCATCTCTATGTTAAGATACAACTCCAATGCCTAAGTTCAGTCAAGGTAATCATGATAGAGCACTAGTGTCATAACCCAATTTCTTTGGTAATGATGGCGCCTAGTATAATCCACCACTAGGCAAGCGAAACCTCTAATCAAAAAAGCTATTAACAGACTACCCAAATAGATAAAGGAAATAATGCGGAGAAGATATAACAAAAGACCAATTACATAATATAATCCCAAAACCTAGTGGTATTAGTAAAAGAGATTCTACATTGGAAGAATCCAAAGTGAAGTCCAAATAAATATACGGATACAACATATCTCTGAATACAACATAGAGACTAGCCTATTAGATAAGAGGGAGGTAAGTAATACTCTGAACGTTAGGAGCTCACTCTAAGTATCTGAACTACGGCTACTTAGCACGACATGCACATTAATGGCAATTACCCTTACTATGATTGACAGGTTACAGAAGTGTAATATGAGTACCAAACATGTGGTACTCAGTAGGCAACTGGAGACTAAGATCCAAAGATAAAGCAAATATACATAACATATAAAAAGAATGGAAAACTACACCCGAATGTCCAGCAACCACATAAGACAACCAATGAGATAACTTGGATAAACTAACCTAATCATATCCAAGAGACTAACATAGTTAGGCTAAGAAAGAAATAAGAATGCACTATCTTATTCCATCCATACTTAGGGATCTCAACACCACATCGTATATCATTGGCCAATATACAAAGTAAGAGTGGATGAAAGACATATGTAAGTGTACAAGGCAAAGGAATGCATATACAGCTATAATAAATGGAATGGAGGAATATACGGTAATACCATAGCTACACATAGCTAAGTATACATATATATATATCACAAGGTCTAACCAAAGTACAACCTAAATCAACAGACTAGCTATTGAAGTCCTCTTAATCATAGTAGGAACTAGTGCTAGAATACTTAGGCTTCTAGTCCATATATAAAATGATCAGATGATCATGCATAAAAATATAATCAAAAGATATAAAAAACCAGAATCATACCTCAAATCTTAATACTGAATCGATGACCAATATGTCATAAACTAGCCATAACAATGATAATAACAATGTTGATAACAATGCGAGTAACCGGCTAGTCCGAACAACCCTATATCTAGCCTAGCCCATCACGTACCCCCACCTCCCCAAGATCAGAAGGTTCAATCAACATACAAACACCACAAGCTATAGTCATCACCCATATCTATGAAACTCCCTCCCTCTATATTGGTTGATACATACAGGAATATACAGGTGATAGGCGATGCGCATACAAGGATTAATGCAATCGAATCTACAATATCATAATCATAATTATCATAACTATCATCATCATAACCATCATCATAATACCCATCATCATCATCATCCTTATCATAACCATTGTCATCATATTCACTTTGGATTTGTTGGGTATATATTTATATATATAATCTACATACATATGGCTAGTCGGACTCGAACCGGTAGATGTACATATAGGCAAAACAATATAATCATCCCATGTCCTTATTGGGTATCAATGTCATCATCACGATATCCTTTGGCATTGCAGGGTATAAACATGATCATCACAGTATCCACTAACCTTGTAGGGTATCAATATCATCATCCTAATATCCTCCAACTATGCCGAGTAAATTAGAATATCATAATAGTTATCAACAACACATATATACATAACATCAATACTAAAATATGTCATCGGGTTTTACCCAGATGTTACACCATCTATTCAGCATCTTCCTCTTTACCATACCAGAGAGATGTATATTTTGATATGATAGTAGCATAGACTCAAGTTGTGTCTAAAAAAGTGTAAATCCATAAGTCAGTTGCCTAGAGTGAACTTTAGGACTAAATCATATAAAAGTATAGAAAGGATCAGAATCTCTCACGACCAAAGTAATTAGTAATATCAAATCATAGACCGGAATCTATCTCGGTCACATCTTTTAAACATCATTATTAATATCTTTTACATCTAAGTTATTCATTAAGAAAGGCATTTATTATTGTGAAGAAATCCATTTTTAAGGTTCCACCTCTGTGTCCACTACATCAATGATGAACACCATTTGTAGTTCTATGGGTTATTTCTTTGTCTTACATTCTTAAAAGGACACTTCATTACTTTGAACCTGAAATTACATTTCTCTTTGCTCCATATCACTAATAGCTCTTTCGGTTGAAAGGAAAGTTCTCCCAAGTATAATAGAAATTTCTTGGTTGATTTTATAATCAAGCACAATGAATTCCACCAGAAGAATAAAGCAATTCACCTTCACCGAAACAAAAAACAAAACTCCAACCGGTCTCTTGATAGACTTGTCTGTCATCAATAGCCTCATTATTATTGAAGTAGGAGTGCCAAACTAAATCTTTGACAGATTGTATAGGGTATGAGATTGATTCTTACACCAAGGTCACACATGTATTTATCAAATTTGTGTGTCCCTATGGTGCAAGGGATTTTATAGGCCTCAGGTTCCTCTTTTTTTCCTCTTTACCACTAATCATGATAGCGCTAAATCCATAGGTAACATCAATGGTTTCACCATCATCAAGATATTTCTTTGACATCAACTTCTTCATTTGCTTAGCATATCCCAGAATCTCTTGAATGGCCTCTAGCAACGGGATATTAATTGAAAATTGAAAAGCTTAGCAAGGAAAGTTTTAAATTTTACATTTTCCTCCTTATTTTTTAGTATTTAAGGAAATGGAGGAGAAACCTTCATTGTTGGCAATGGATCACTTTGAAGTTCATCAATCTCAACCACTTTAGGATCTCCCTCTTCATCAATTTTTTTTTCAATTATCATTGGTTCTTTCTCCTCCATTCTTGAGACCTTGGGGCCTTCTCATTTGAATCAACCACAACCTTCTTCTTCATATTTGTTTGTTCAACATTGGTCTCTTTTTCAACTTCACCCACATGATCACCGAGGGTCTTGCCACTCCTAGTGATGATTGTCAATACTTGGGCATCATTCTTTGGATTCCCAATGGTATCACTAGGAAGGCATCTTTTTTGTCTAGCATTAAGTTGAGTGGAGATTTCTCTAATTTAAGTCTCCAAATGTTTAATTGAGTCAAAGTATGATGCAACCGTATGATTAATTTGCAAAAAGTTACCTTTTAATTCTTGGACCATCTTATTCATTCCCTCCACACCCATCAAGATTCTTGCTAACACATCCTCGGTCTTGAATTTTTTGGGATCAATGGAATTGGCCTCTTTACTTTTTACTTGGTCAAGAGGGTACATATATATCATACACTATTTCTTTATCCCTCCAATCACGATCTACATCACTTTGATTCCATTCCCATTCACTCTCAACATTGGTCCAACCTTGGTCCTACTTTTCCTTTTGTAGGTCGGGCAAGAACCCCCTCGGATAGTTATCAAAGTATCTAATTTCTTAATCAATCCTCTTGGACTCTTCTTCATCATATCCCTTGAATGCCACAACATTTATGTTTTTTTAGGTGCACCCATGTAACTCCCCGATTTGCTGAACCAGAATGCTACACGGTGCTCATGACCCCGAGGGACCACAAGCTAACCCATGACTAATATCTATACCTATATACTACAAATCATGACATAATAATGTGGAATACGTAAAACTGTAAGGCCATAAGATTCAACTGAATAAAACCATGTCTGAAAATCATAACGTCCATGTGGGTGAAAATACCCAAAACAACTCAATCTGATAGCTAAGTCTGAACATAAATCTGAACATAAATATGAAAGCCTCTAAACTTTTTGAATAAGGAGTTGAAGGAACATGTCTCCAACTAACTCCGTAAAACTGAACTGAAGAAATAAATAAATGTATCAAATCATATTGTCCTCAAATCAATAAGGACTCACTATGTCTCTGCGACTGGAATGCTACCGCAACTGCTGGGCTGGAGATCGTGTCTCAGAACCTATGGTGTAAAATAAAAAGAAAGCACCATAGCACAAATGCGTCAGTACAACTGGAGTACTGAGTATACGAGCAAGGTGGGATGAACATAAAGGGTTTCATGCATGAACAACATTGACTGACTAATATGAACGTGGGAGTACAAACACACATATATAGAAACTGGGATCGTGAATACATGATAGAAAGACCTGTAAGCTAATACATAATTTACTGATAACTGTCATGACTGATACTACAAGATGATAACATGGACGACTGTATCTGACAGTCCTGTATATACTGAAATCTGAAGAACATAACAACTGTATCAGACAGTCTTGTATATACTGAAATCTGAAGAACGCCTTGAGTTCTTTTACTGAGACTGATACTGAAACTGTGGGAGGCAGTGTTTAACTGACATGCCCCATGTATGTCGTTATGGCTAAGCTGGGGTCCAATTTCTGCCTTGATTGGAGAGGTGTCTATACCTTGTCACGGGTAAGGATAGTTTGTGAGTGACCCTTATCTGGCAGGTACTCAATATGAACGGTGGGAACCCTAAACTGACAGGTTAAACAACTTCATCAACCCAAATCTGATAGGTTAATATGTCTCAACCTACGCTGGTTATGTAGTTTGGAACACAAGGATTGCTTCTAAGAATCACACCCTGAACTGGCGGGTGAGTTCCCATCCTTGGGTTCACTCAGTGCTAACCTCTAATCCCATCTGGAGGTACTGGACATGAATAAATGGATATACATGACATAACCATACTGAATTCCGAAGACTGGTGGAATGTTACTGATATCTGACAACTGACTGACATCATGAGGTTTTCCTGAGTCACATGATTGACTGATGTCTGTGGAATCATATCTTGATTTCAGATATCATGAAACATGACATGGTTCTAGGCACATAGCTATAATTTTTGGGTACGGATATCCCCAGGACTCGATAGAAGGAAACTGACACACATGACATGACTTGATCACAAGATTTGAGTCCATAATTCACAATATCATAAGCATGAGATAATATACTTCATGTATTTATTCAACATTTCAAACATGATAGGAAAATCATGTATATATTTTGTGTACATAATTTATATCTCCATTATCATACATGCTTTATACCACAACAATAACAACACATAATTTGCATTGAAATTCATATTGGAGTGTATGGCTAACATGAACTTGTTATTTAGATATCATGAAATCATGTAAATATGAAGTTCTAACATACTAGGAATTTTATCGAACACCTTGCATGCATTCTTTAAGGCATAGATGGATTTCATACTTTCATTCTATCAATCCACCTAAAGATCATGTTTTTCAACTAACAACATAACTTTCATGAGATGTACAATCACGATACTATTATATAGCAAAACAAACAAGCATCAACATGGGTATGATCATATAACCACAACCAACCAAGATTTTGTATTTTAAAGATTGATTCTTGAACTCCACGGACGAAAGGAATCCGTGGATGAACACTATGCATACCTTGGAAGGGATGTTCTTGATCATTGACGGAGGAATTTCCTTGAAATTTGATCTTCAAGCTTGATTATGCAACCCTAGTTATTTTTCTCCTATAGTGCTCTTGGATAATGAGCTTCGAGATTATAATAGGTTTGTAATATGTTTAGAAGCTATAAATTTCGTGAGGTTAGGTTTAGGGACATGTAAGGAGTGTTAAAAGACTTAACTACCCTCAAAATAACTCAAAAACTAAGTGTTTTCATGGCTGAAATCATACACAGGCGCCGCATATGATATCGCTTATATCTACATAGGCGCCGCATATGATATCTCCTATGCTTTACATAGGCGCCGCATATGATATCACCTATGCTTTACATAGGCGCCGCATATGATATCTCCTATGCTTTACATAGGCACCGCATATGATATCACTTATGTTTTCCATTGGCCATGTGCGATTGGTTAGGTGATGCATTCTACTTTGAAAGAACATAACTCCTTGTTCGGGTGTCGGATTTTGATGAAATTGGTATCGTTGGATAGCTAATTCGATTCTCTACAATTTGGTGTGTCTAAATCTGCCAAAATGTCACATATCAATCATGTTATTCTTGTTCAAAGATGATCCTTGAAAAATGAAACACTAAGACTTGATGGATTCAAAAACTCTTAGCTTGCATCACTCTAAGCGACCCATATGAGCATGTTTAAGACATCGCAAGCTATCCTATATATAGGATAGTCATTTTAAGTCATCCACTAAAATGCTACTCACAGGATAGGAGGTTTCATATGTAGGAAAACTTATTCACTTCCTAGCTTAGAAACATGCGGGGTATTATAATATCTCCCCCTTGGAAACATTCATCCTCGAATGAGAATTTACTGAGAGGGGATACAAGATAATAGAACATGAACTGAACATGAAGAACTCAAACTTGATCTCATGACTGACACGCAAAACATACGAAACTCGTGCATATCTGATGCACGGACAACTGATACATGAATGCATGACTGAGTATGCAACGGTTAATAGGTACCAAGTTTATACTGGAAACATGAACATGAAACTGAATAAGCTTAAGGAGAACTGTTACCTTGAGCTTGATCTGAATTGACGGGTAATAGGTGAGGATACTTGGTACGCATATCTGCTTCTTCTTCCCAAGTAGCTCCCCCATGAGACTGATTTCACCAAAGAACCTTGATTAGAGGGACTTCTTTCTTCCTCAATCTATAAGTCTAATAATATAAGATTTCGAATGGAATCTCTTCACAAGAGAGGTTGTTCTGAATTTCGATGCTCTCAATAGGGACACCAACTGTTGGGTCACCTATGAACTTCTTTAGAAAACAGACATGTAAGAATGGATGGACTGAGGCTAGATCTGAAGGAAACTCAAGCTCATAAGCTACCTTGCCGAAGTGACAGAGAATTCTAAAGGGACCGACATATCGGGGACTAAATTTCCCTTTGTTGCCGAACCTATTCACTCCCTTCATTGGAGAGATCTTAAGATAGACATAGTCATTGACCTTGAACTCGAGATCTTTTCAATGAACATCTGCATAGGACTTCTGTCGGCTCTGAGCAGCCTGGAGTCTCTCTCTGATCAACTAAACTTTCTCTAAGGCGTCGAATACTAAGTCAGGAACTATGATTGAGGCCTCACTAACTTCGAACCAACCAATCGGAGATCTATATCTCCTACCATAGAGAGCTTCGAATGGAGCCATCTGAATACTAGAATGATAGCTATTGTTGTATGCAAACTCAATTAAAGAAAAATGGTCATCCCAACTTCCCTTAAAGTCAATTTCACACTCCCTTAGAATATCTTCAAGAGTCTGAATGGTCCTCTCTTCTTGACCATCTGTCTGAGGATGAAACGTTGTGCTAAGATGGACTTGGGTACCGAGACCCCTTTGGAATGCTTTCCAAAAAGGAGAGGTGAACTTGGTACCTCTATCTGAGATGATAGATAATGGAACACTGTGTAACCTGACTAACTCCCTGATATAAAGTTTGGCATAATCCTCGGCGAAATAAGAAGTATGAACAGGAAGGAAATGAGTTGACTTGGTCATTCTATCTATAATGACCCAGAATGAATCATGTTGATGACGAGTTCTAGGCAAACCCATCACGAAGTCCATGTTCACTTCTTTCCACTTCCAAGTAGGAATGGTGAAATCTTGCATAGAACCACTAGGTTTCTGATGCTCTATCTTAACCTGCTGACATGTAGAGCACTTAGCCACAAACTCTGAAACATCTCTCTTCATCCCACTCCACCAATAGATCTCCCGCATGTCGCGGTACATCTTAGTGGCCCCTGGATGAATAGAGTATCGTGCACCATGTGCTTCTGCAAGAATTAGCTGCCTCAATTCATCTACACATGGAACACATAGACGACCCTGACAATGAAGAACACTGTCTCCTCCTTGGGAGAAAACCTCAACTTTCTGATTCTGAAATGACTCTTTGATCTTGACAAGGCTAGGATCCCTGTCTTGCTTCTCTTTCACCTCAAAAACAAGAGATAACTCTGAACTACTATGAACACATACATCACCATCTGAAGAATCGACTAAGCGAATGCCTAGTCTGGCAAGCTGATGGATCTCCTGAGCCATATTTTTCTTACTACCCTCAATGTGAGAAATACTACCCATGGAAAGTCTACTTAGAGAGTCGTCCACAATATTGGTCTTGCCCGGATGATAAAGAACAATCATGACGTAATGTTTCAAGAGCTCTAACCACCTTCTCTAATGAAGATTGGGATCTTTCTGGGAAAAGACATACTGGAGGCTTTTATGGTCTGTGAAGACATCTACATGAAATCCATAGAGATAATGCCTCCAAATCTTCAAGGCAAAAACTACCGCTGCTAACTCAAGATCATGAGTAGGATAATTCTTCTCATGTGGCTTTAACTGTCTGGAGGCGTAGTCTATGAACTTACCATGTTGCATGAGGACACAACCTAAACCCACTCTGGATACATCACAATAGACTACAAAATCGTCTGAACCATCTGGAAGAGCTAGAAGTAGAGCTGAGGTGAGTCAAGTCTTCAACTATTGAAACTCTTCACGCATAAATCTGACCACTAAAACTTAATCTTCTTCCGAGTTAATATGGACATGGGATATGCAATATAAGAAAATCTCTCGACAAACCGTCCGTAATAGACAGCCAAACCCAAGAAAATCCTGATATCTGATGGAGATACAGGTCTGGGCTAGTTTCTTACTGCCTCGGTTTTCTGAGGATCTACTCTAATTCCATCACCGAAAACAATATGGCCAAGGAATTCTATTGATCTTAGCCAAAATTTGCACTAGATGAACTTAGCAAATAACTGGTGACCCCTGAGAGTCTGAAGAACAATCCTGAACTGGTCTGCATGATCACGCTCTGTGCGAGAATAGACTAGAATATCATCTATAAAGACTATGACAAACATGTCCAAGTACTGTTTGAACACACGGTTCATCAAATCCATGAAAGTTGCAAGGGCATTGCTAATACCAAATGACATGACTAATAATTTAAAGTAACTATACCGAGTATGGAAAGTTGTCTTCAAAATGTCACATTCTCTAACTCTGAGCTGATGATAGCCTGATCTGAGGTCTATTTTTGAGAAGTAACTGGCACCCTGAAGTTGGTCGAATAGATCATCAATCTTGGAAAGAGGATATCTGTTCTTGACAGTGACCTTGTTGAGTTGACGGTAACCAATACGTATCCTGAGAGAACCGTCTTTCTTGTCCACGAATAATACTGGCGTACCCCATGGGGAAATGCTGAGTCTGATGAATCCCCTATCTAAGATATCCTTCAACTGATCATTCAGTTCCTTGAGTTCTGTTGGTGCCATTCTGTATGGCAGAATAGAAATAGGTTGAGTATCTGGAAGAAGGTCTATGCCGAAGTCTTTTTCCCTTTCGGGAGGAATGCCTGGAAGATCATCGGGAAAGACATCTAAGTATTAATTAACAATTGGGACTGTTTTGAGACTGGGAGATTCAGAACTGGAATCTTTAACATGCACGAGATGATACACACACCCCTTAAAAATCACTTTCCTTGCCCAAAGGTAGGAAACAAGTTGACCCCTGAACACTGAAATGTTACCCTTTCAATCTAGGACGGGCTCATTAGGGAACTGAAACTGAACTATCGTGTTTCTTCCATCGACTGTAGAAGAGCAGGAATGAAGCCAATCCATGCCGAGAATGACATCAAAATTGGTCATCTCTAACTCAACTAAATCTGCTTACGTGGATTTCTGAGATATCATAACCGGGCAGTTCCTGTATACCCGCCGGGCTATGATGGACTTACCTACTGGGGTAGAGACTGAAAAGGGCTCTGCTAGAATTTAGGGACTGATTCCAAAATCGCCTGCTATGTATGGAGTAACAAAAGACAAGGATGCACCTGGGTTTAGCAAAGGATAAACATGGACATGGAAAATCTGTAATGTACCAGTAACAACATCAGGAGAATTTTCCTGATCCTGCCGGGACTGAAGAGCATAGAGTCTGTTTGGGCATTGCCCACTGGTAGTACTGGAAATGGAACCCTGCTGGTTCGAGTGATCGTACTGAGCTGTAGAATGATTTTGCTGACCCTGAAGACTTGACTGCGGACACTCCCTAATCCTGTGGCTTGGCATGCCACAGCCAAAATAGATATCACTACCGGCTCTACAAATTCCCTTGTGGTTCTTACAACAAGTCTGACAAAAAGGATTCGTTTGGGCACTACTAACACTGCATTGAGATTAAGATCCTGGCACATTGTCTTTGTTGCCTTCTTTGAACTTCGGCACTAGAGAGATGGCAGAGAAAGGGGTTGGAACGGCTGACTTGGATCAAAACTATGAACGGTTTCCTCCATCTGACTTGGGGTGAGCAAAGTTGAAGTTACCTGACCTTGATCTCCTCTTCTGTCTCTCCCTAGTCTTAACCTTCTGCTCTTCTACTTGTTAGGCATGGGTTATGAGTCTGGCTAAGGTCATATCACTAATCAACATCGCAGACCTACACTCATTTACCATGCTATCGTTGACCCCTGACATGAACTTTCTCAACTTAGCCCTATTGTCTGCAACCACATGAGGAGCATACCTGGCTAGCTGAGTAAATCTAAGAGAATACTCCCTAACCGTCATATTCCCCTGCCTGAGGTTGATGAACTCAAGATCTTTGGCTTTCTTCAGCTCTTGGGGAAAGAATCTATCTAAGAAGGACGTGACAAATTCCTCCCACTCAATAGGGCCTGTATCATCTAACCTCTCAGACTTTCACTGTTTGTACCAATCATGAGCTACATCCTGTAACTAGTAGGCGGCTAAGTCGGCACTCTCAATAGAAGTAACACTCATGATGTCAATGACCTTCTGGACTTGGTCAATGAACTCCTGAGGGTCCTCATAAGACTTAGACCCATGGAAAGATGGATGGTTCATTCGGGTGAAGTCCCAAACCCTAGCCTCTATGGGATTGGCCGGAATAACTGGTGGCCATTTATTCTGTGCAGACACGGACTGAGCAAGTGTGGTAAATACGGATCTAAACTCCGCATGGGAAACATGTTCACCCAAAGGATCTTCGAGCTGAGGAGCTGACTGATTTCTTCTTTTTGGGGCCATGGTCAGGAATAAGAGAAGAATGGATTAGACTGAGAGTTTAACTTGTGATTATGCTCACTAGAATGAAATGAATACTAAAGAAAGGGAACTGTTCCTAAAACATCTTATAGACTTCAGTACATAAATGTGGCGCGCAACACACCCATGTACAAGAATCTACTAGATGCGGCTTTCAGACTTCCTAGGACTCTATTGAACCTTAGGCTATGATACTAAGTTTGTAACGCCCCGATTTGCTGAACCAGAACGCTACAAGGTGTTCATAACCCTGAGGGACCACAAGCTAACCCATGACTGATATTTGTACCTGTATACTGCAAATCATGACATAATAATGCGGAATACGTAAAACTATAAGTCCATAAGGTTCAACTGAACAAAACCATGTATAAAAATCATAACGTCCATGTATGTGAAAATACCCAAAAAAACTAAATCTGAAAGCTAAGTCTGAACGTAAATCTGAACATAAATCTGAAAGCCTCTAAACTTTCTGAATAAGTAGTTGAAGGAACATGTCTCCAACTTACTCTGTAAAACTAAACTGAAGAAATATATAAATGTATCAAATCATATTGTCCTTGAATTAATAAAGACTCATTGTGTCTTTGCGACTGGAATGCTACCACTACTGCTGGGCTGGAGCTCGTGTCTCGGAACCTATGGCGTAACATGAAAAGAAAGAACCATAGCGCAAATGCGTCAGTACAACTGGAGTACTGAGTATACGAGGAAAGTAGGCTGAACATAAAGGGTTTCATGCATGAACAACACTGACTGACTAATATGAACGTGGGAGTACAAACACACATATATAGAAACTGGGATCGTGAATACGTGATAGCAAGACCTGTAAGCTAATACATGGTTTACTGATAACTGTCATGACTGATACTTCCAGCTGATAACATGGACGACTGTATCTGACAGTACTGTATATACTGAAATCTAAAGAACATAACGATTGTATCTGATAGTCATGTATATACTGAAATTTGAAGGACGCCCTGAGTTCTTTTACTGAGACTGATACTGAAACTATGGGAGGTAGTGTATAACTGACATGTCCCATATATGCCATTATGGCTAATCTGGGTTCCAATCTCTGCCACGACTGGAGGGGTGTCAATACCATGCCACGGGTAAAGACAGCTTGTGAGTGACCCTTATCTGGTAGGTACTCAATGAAAATGGTGGGGACCCTAAACTGATAGGTTAAGCCACCTCATCAACCCTAATCTGACATGTTAAGATGTCTCAACCTACGCTAGCTATGTAATTTTGGAACACAAGGACTGCTTCTAAGAATGACACCCTGAACTGGCGGGTGAGTTCCCATCCTTGGGTTCACTCGGTGCTAACCTATACTCCCATCTGGAGGGACTGGACATGAATAACTAGCTATACAAGACATAACCTTACTGAATTTCGTTGACTGGCGGAATGTTACTGATATCTTACAACTAACTGAGATCATAAGGTTTTCCTGAGTCATTAGAATGACTGAAGTCTATGGAATCATAGCTTGAGTTCGGATATCGTGAAACATGACATGGCTCTAGTCACACAGCTATAGTTTTCGGGTACGAATATCCCCAGGACTCGATAGGAGGAAACTGACACACATGACATGACTTGATCATAAAATTTGAGTCCACAATTAACAATATCATAAGCATGAGATAGTATACTTCATGTATTTAATAAATATTTCAAACATGATAGGAAAAGCATGGATATATTTTGTGTACAGAATTTATATCTCCATTATCATACATGCTTTATACCACAAAAATAACAACACATAATTTTCATGAAAATTCATATTGGAGTGTATGGCTAACATGTACTTGTTATTTAGATATCATGAAATCATGTAAATATGAAGTTCTAACATACTAGGAATTTTATCGAACACCTTGCATGCATTCTTTAAGGCATAGATGGATTTCATACTTGCATTCTATCAATCCACCTAAAGATCATGTTTTTCAACTAACAACATAACTTTCATGAGATGTACAATCACGATACTATTATATAGCAAAACAAACAAGCATCAACATGGGTATGATCACATAACCACAACCAACCAAGCTTTTGTATTTTAAAGATTGATTCTTGAACTCCACGGACGAAAGGAATTCGTGGATGAACACTACGCATACCTTGGAAGGGATGTTCTTGATCATTGACGGAGGAATTTCCTTGAAATTTGATCTTCAAGCTTGATTATGCAACCCTAGTTATTTTTCTCCTATAGTGCTCTTGGATAATGAGCTTCGAGATTATAATAGGGTTGTAATATGTTTAGAAGCTATAAATTTTTTGAGGTTAGGTTTAGGGACATGTAAGGAGTGTTAAAAGACTTAACTACCCTCAAAATAACTCAAAAACTATGTGTTTTCATGGATGAAATCATACATAGGCGCCGCATATGATATCGCCTATATCTACATAGGCGCCGCATATGATATCTTCTATTCTTTACATAGACGCCGCATATGATATCGCCTATGCTTTACATAGTTACCGCATATGATATCGCCTATGCTTTACATAGGCGCCGCATATGATATCGCCTATGCTTTACATAGGCGCTGCATATGACATCGCCTATGCTTTCCAGTGGACATGTGTGATTGGTTAAGTGACGCATTCTACTTTGATAGGCCATAACTCCTTGCTCGGGTGTCGGATTTTGATGAAATTGGTATCGTTGGAAAGAAAATTCAATTCTCTAAAATTTGGTGGGTCTAAATCTTCCAAAATATCACATATCAATCACGTTATTCTTGTTCAAATATGACCCTTGCAAAATAGAACACTAAGACTTGATGGATTCAAAAACTCTTAGCTTGCATCACTCTAAGCGACTCATATGAGCATGCTTAAGACATCAGAAGCTTTCCTGTTGATAGGATATTCATTGTAATTCATGCACTAAAATGCTACTCACAGGTTAGGAGGTTTCATACGTAGAAAAACTTATTCACTTCCTAGCTTAGAAACATGCGGGATATTACAACCCATCATATGCTTCGTAAGGAGTTCTAATTGTGTCATCATTTTTGCCTTGTTTTTCTCTCTTTTTTTTTCTTCCTTTGCTCTTTATTAGCATAAGAGGTTGTAAAGGACCCTTTATTTACCTATGTGTCTCGGTTGTGCCACCCCCTATTTTACTTTGTTACTTCCTCAAGCAACTTTGAAGCCACGCCATAGGACAACTTCATAAGTGATCCACCGATTGCATTGTCCCACATGGTTTTGTTTAGATTATCCAAATCACGATAGAAGATTTGGAGAAGCATCTTCCCCGGTACCTCATGGATGGGACATTGGATAAGCTTCCCATTAACTCTCTCCCATACCTCATATAGAGTCTTTCCATTTTATTGATGAAATTTAGTGATTTCATCATGAAATTGCAACATATTTAATAGTGGGAAGTATCAATCTAAAAAGCATCGGTAAGTTCATCCCTTGATGTAATCAACTAGGCGGGAAGAGATTGTAGCCACAACACCCCCTCACCCGTTATAGAAAATGGAAAGAGGCATAACCATATGGATTCTTGTGGGATGTGAGCAATGTCGAAAGGGGCACACACTTCTAAAAAAAATTTCAAGTGTAAATTTGAGTCTTCATAAGCTTAACCCCCAATGAGTCCTTTCATTTGATGCACGTGCAATATAACACTTGTGACATGGAACACCCTGTTCCCTTGATTAGGTGGTATACAGATAGCACGTACACGTATAATATCATGGAGTTTGTCCTCATTATGAAGGGGTCCATCAAAGATTCCCGCATTACATGCATGATCACTCACTGTATCGTGGACACAATTGAAATCACCTAAAAAGAAACAAAAACAACAACTAAAATAAATAACAACCACTACGGGTAAACACAATGCTACTATAAACACCGTACAAGTGAAAACTATGTTTCAATCCTCAATAATAGTGCAATTTAGATCACGCTCAACCTACTCCATAATTTATGGGCAAGGAGATCGTTGTCAAATATAATAACCCAACTTGAGTTGGAGTCGAATCCTCCATGCTTGGAATTGGTATTCAAATCCTATGGGTGTTGAAAGCTACTAAAGATATACCCATAATGTAGACATAAAGTAAAACATGAATTAAAATTGGAGGGGTTTGGTTTGGAAGGTTTGTTTGGAAAATTCAACTCACACTACCAAGTAAGAGCAACAAATGTAGGTAAGATTCCAATAGTAGAATAGTTTTGGGATTGTGTTTTCCTAGGGTCAAATAATTCATGGCTTCATGATAATCAAATACAAATTCTGGTTAATGATTATATGGGTAGGCTAGGTTAGGTGTTTTTCTTTCTAGTTTGTAAACCAACAAAAAAAATATCACCCATGGACCCTTTCGGATACCTCATGGCTGTGGCAAACAAATCAACCCAAAACCTCAATTGGGCATCCCTATTTCTAGGAAGATGCCCAAAACATAGCAAGGATGATATAGGATGCATAAGAATACCCACATCTATCAAGGATGATGTGAGATTTTGGGAATTTATGATTTTCATCCACAAATTCCCACTCAACAAGCAAGTATTAGTCAAACCTAACATCATTAACCAACATTCTACACAAATAATCAAAACTCACACATATTTGCACCCTAATTCAACATAATCCCAAGATAGATGTTTATCTACTCATGAAGTTTAAGGAAATAAAGATACCAAAATGTCCATTCAATACTTCCATTGAAGATCCAAGCAAGAGTATTCTTCTATTTATCTTTAGTTACAACTAAACGCAAAATCAACTACATTATTCTTGCCCAATTTAGTAAGGTTTTTACCTAGAAAAAATATATCTAGTTGGTGATATCTAAAAATGAAAGGGATTTCATCCTATAGAGAATTTGAACCAGCTATGGGAAATTATATTTCTGCCCCTGGGCTATTTTCTGTGGATTCGCGATCGCCAGCGATTGATTATGGTTGCAACTCCTGCGATTGCAGTGAACCCATCATGATCGTGTGCCTTGACTGATTTAGGTTGATCGTGATCACGACCCTCAGACCACGATCACGGTAACTGAGGGTGAGTTCCTCCTCATGCATTTTCACAAACTCTTCCATTTTTATCTCTTTTCAGCTTATTTTACTTTATTTTTTCCCATCACCTATATACCTGCAAAACACGAGAATTAGTGCATTCAAATAAAAAATTTAACTCATTAACACAGTTTAATCATAGTAGTCTGCACAAATTTGGGCGTCAATGAGTGGTAGATTTACCACTTATCATTCAGGTATGCCTATCTAACAACCATGTGTGCAATCTCACTACCCTGCTGCAGGAGTAGGTATGGTGATCACTATACTCCTTGGTGCAATCACACTACTTGCATTCAACACAATTGACAGCTGAAACTTGAAAAAATTCAATGTTTTTGCCAATGCCTTGGGATTCAATCGGTTTATGACATTCACAAATGAACTATGTGACCATACTAAATTTGACATTCTGGATGCAATGGAAAAGTTGGATTTTCCATCTGAGATCATTTCTACTAAATATGGGTCCCAAACCCATTTTTCTAATTTTCCAACTTTTCAACCAATAGGTCGAAATGAGCTTGGGTTTCTCAGGATCCAAACCAATGGTCAACCTAGACTAAAATCAATATTTTTGAGCTGCTAGTGCAGTTGGAATTTCCATCCAAGATAATTTTACTAAAGTTTACACCCAGTGGCCATTTGGAAGAAGCTTAGACTTCTAAACAGGGAATTATCTTCGCAAACCAAATGATCTACCCAGTAACCAAATGGTCAGTCACAGCAAGTCATAAATGACTTGGAGCAGCTATAGGAGATCTCTAATGAAAAAAATAAAAAGAAATATTAAAATGACTTAGAGGGTCAATACAATATCCACTACTAAAATGACTTTCTTCCCCGAAAGTCAACAGATAGAAAGATCTCAAAAGCTCGAAAAGATAAGGTATTGGGACTTCATGCTCTGAGCATGACTTCTCAAATAAACTCCACGGAGAGAGAACACTTCATAGGGATTTTGCCGCAGGTATCCATTTTTCAACCAGCTCTGTCACTTCACATCCCAACAGTCAAAATCAACTTCAACTACCATCAGGCCTCTAACTAAATCAAAAAGGGTTGATACATGAAAATCTAAACTACAAGACATTGATACCATCTTGATACCCTCACAAATCAATCCATGGCTTATCTAAGA
This sequence comes from Capsicum pubescens, assembly GCA_030864215.1. Taxonomy (NCBI): domain Eukaryota; kingdom Viridiplantae; phylum Streptophyta; class Magnoliopsida; order Solanales; family Solanaceae; genus Capsicum; species Capsicum pubescens. Next base: position 225,909,090 of record CM061546.1, read on the forward strand.
CAAACGATTATCAAGGCATAAGTTATATAACTGACTCCAAACCCAGATATAACCTTATTTTACCAATCCATACTTGTTATCCACTCCAAACCTGGAGGAAAATCACCTGATCCCTGTCCACACAATCTCATAATAGAGAAATCAAAGAACGGAAGTTAGTCCATTGAAAGTCCATACGAAAAACATGAGAATAAGCTGGTAAGGCACTTTCTGGACACACAAATGCAGATAATCAAGGAATACAATCTATGCCCATGATACAATTAGTCCGGATAGAAACCCAGACTAAAATCCAGAAGATCAAGGCATAACTACTCATTAATGAACGATTCTCTCTAGGATGTCCCATTAATAGAGAATAAACCAAGCGGAAACCAACTCAATTACACTACTCTTACTAAGTATATCATCCAAAATTCTCAAGTAGACTGCAGACTCGAGGTCAAAGCTAAAAGAACCAATACCAGGTTTATGAGATATTATCTAAGCACTCATCAAGAATAATCTAGCCAAAGTTGATAAGACCGATAGGTAACCACGGAGTGGGATCAACCATCCTATAAATGAAAATTAAATTAAGACAATCTAAAATAACGGTTGCCCTCAAGCTTTATAGCTCCAAGATGAAATCTCAAAGTAAAGGTTGAACTGCTCAGTCTCCACTGCCTAAACCAAACCTAAAAGTGGGTAGGTATTAATACTTCAGATCTATCATAACCTCCAAATCGCCATTCTACAACGTCAAATTTCAAATTGAGCTAACAAATCCAAACCAAGGTCAAATACTCATATCGAGCATATTGTTTGAATCAAACATATTTGTACCAAATCATGCCGAGAAAAAATTGAAATTTAGCTGAAGAATAAAATTGCAATGAGGGATAAATCACCTACTAAAAATACAAGAAATCTAGTCCATATCCGCTGGAGGGCATGGACTATCAAAGCATACTCAAGAACTCATAGGGACACAAACTAGATTAGTAAGGGCAAAAACTCTAACACTCGGAGAAATGCAACTCAAGAAAAAAACGAACCAATCCAACACTACATCTCGACGACGAATAGCCATAGACACATATCATCCAGGATAATCACTCGACCAAGCATCATTAGGCCCAACAAAATCTGAAATAAGAATTTTCTTAATACATCCAAGTAGGAAAATTATCACTTGATCCATCCATGAATCTACTCATTGAAGAAGAAAAATAGCAAACTCAAAACCAAGTTCAAAGAAAAAATCCCTACCAGATAAAACAAACAACTCAAGATAAAGAATTTTTAACTTGTCAACTTAAGAAGTGATTATAGGATAGGCCACCTTCCTTAAACTCCCTAACTCCATGGAAGATAGGAATCACATCATGTGGGAAATGGAGCATCCAACTCTATACTCTTAACAAGGGAAAACCATCACTAGAAGAAGAATTCAACAAATTAAAAAGATGAATTCACGACTTCTTGATATCAATATCAAACCGCTATCAAGCAATAAAATATCTACAATGAAAAATAGACCACAAACTGATCAATCACACAAATAAGCTATGTGGAATGGGATAGCCAAAGCAAAGACCTTTGCAACCCAAGAAAATGTCTAAGAATCTTAACTCAAGAATGGGAAATATAAAAAATTACCAACTCTAGAACCATACAGAACCACGAAAGGTCAACTTACCATTAATATCATAATTCAATCCCAAATCAATTTAAACAGCAAACCAAGAGGGAAAATAATCAACCTCGCTTCTCTATGGAAGAAAAATCACCAAATTGGGCTATAGCTACTTAAGCCACCAAATGAGAATCGCAAAGAAATGGAATTCTAACTATATGACGTTAATCTATAAAGCTACCCAACGAGTATCAATTACATCAAGTAATAACATCAATAACAACACCAATATCAGTAATAGCAATAGCAATAGCAATAGCAATATCAATATAATGAATAGGTGGTACGAAAATGAACATCAATAATAACTACCACCCAAGAGACACAATATGGCCAATGTGCCAAGGTAAATGGGATTCAAACCCAAATGCTACACCCATAAGGAGTAAATATCAATATAGATCTACCCCATCCACTACTAAAAGAAATCAACCATGAGGGTAGTCAAATAATCATGAATTTAATAACAAGGCTCAAAAATAATCAATATGAACTTATCAAGGCATATAATTATCAATGATACGAAGACCCTAATACACGTAATGAAATGATAAATGCTAGGAAATAATAGCACGACAATCATGATGAAATCCATAACCACATGCCTGACGGATCTAAGGAAGAGTAAATCTGCACAGGCCTAATCTCGAACTGATTGACTAAATCATCCACCGTGGCGCCAAGTGCACTATCGCTAATTGAGGAGCCAAAATATCATGAGGCTAATTTGTATAAGTTAAATGACTAGAAATCCCATATTAAGGATACTCAATAGTCCAATAACTGATCTCTTTACAGTCGTAGAAAACTCCTAAGGCCCTAACCTAGAAAGAATATAAATTAAGCCCAAATAGTTGGACAAATGACACTGTGTGCACTTTCTACTACAATGATCATCCTTCTTATAATCATAGCCTATCTTAAGAATTCTAGGCTAGCAAGAGATACATGCTAGCTCTATCTGATCGACTAACTCATAGCTGAGGCACTCTCTTAACTAGTGTTCATCCCGATATAATCAAAACAAGATCCTAGAATACTTTGAGATACGGCCTCTCTAAATCTAGGATGGTCGTCATGGCCTAAGGACCCAATACCAAAACTCTACAAGGTCCGGTGAGAACTCTGCCCTCTATAATCACCATGACTAATTGAAGAATCATTCATAATCTGAAATACACCTGTGTAGAGTCGATATTCTGCAAGTGAAGCTGGCCTCTATTGGAAGAATCCTCACTCATGGATGAAATACCAATAGCAAAATACCAAGGGCATGTCCTCTTGCTGCCACCTTCATAAGTCTTAATACATACTCTCTCTATGGCTCTTGAATGACCAACAACCTGAGAGAAGAAAGACCCATCTATAATCAACCGCTCCAACACCAAATGAAGTAGCAATGTTGGTCCTCTTATAAATCCATGCACCATGTCCTTACCTAAAGGATATAGCATTGAAAAATGCCTAGCACAATCAAGAAAAGAAATCTCATACTCAAAAATTGGTAATGAAACTTGATGAACACTAATAGAACAAACTTTGGATGGAGAATTGGTCAATGAGCTAGATGTCATCCCAAATTGTGAGGGGTCTACAATAGACTCGAGACCTTCCATGTTGAAACTCAATGGGTTGAAGTAGTCACTAGCGTTATTGGATTTAGTTGGCCTCAAATCCTTAGTCTAAAGATGAAGATCTTTAATATCCATTTCTACCACTCTAATACAATGTTGAAACAAAATATGTGCTAAATTCTCATCCGCATCTATCGACCACCTCAAATCATCCATTAGCGGTAGAATAGAGTTAAGGGATGTGCTTAAGTCTCATAACAATACAGACATACAACAGGGATTCAAGAAATGAATTTCTTATGGATGACCTTATAGCTTTCAAAAGATAGGTTACGGACGTCTCCACACTAATTTGCAATACTCTACTAAACACTTAGTTCTTGTACTTATACACCGGTGAAGCCTATGATCTAATACCAATTTTGCCCTGACCTAATTTCTTAGGTCATAATGAAACCTACTATAACCCACCAGTAGGCAAGCCAAATCCATAATCCAAAACAACTAGTAATGGACTACCAATATAGATAAAGGTAAAAATGTACAAAAGATATATCAAAATACCAATTACATAATATAGACCCAAAACTTGGTGGTATCAGTATAAGAGCTTCTACATAACAAGAATCCAAAATAAAGTATAAATGCATATATTGATACAACATATCTCCTCATATAACATAAAGACTAGTCTAGTATATAAGAGGGAGGTAAGTAATATTTTGAATGTTAAGAGCTCACTCTAAGTCTCTGAAATATCGCTACTCTTCATGAAATACATATCAATAGCGATAACCAACACTATGATCTGCAGGATGCAGAAGTGTAGTATGAGTACCAAACACGTGGTACTCAATAGGCAACTACCGACTAAGCTCCAACGATAAAGGATATATATATAATATATAAATAAAATAGGAAACTACACCCGAATATTAGGCAACCACATTGTAACACCTAGATTCTCTACCCCAAATGTTACACGGTGCTTACGACCCTAAAGGACCATAAGCTAACCCATGACTGATATCTATTATGAGCAGTGAATAATAAACTAAAATAAATACGGAATAATAGCATGAAATTCCATAAGGTTCAAAATATGTAAATACTTATAAAGTGTATCAACTGAAATGACAATCTAAAAAACTGATCACTATCTGAAAACTAGTCTGAAAAGCCTCTAACTAAAACTATCTGAATGTGGAGTTGATGGGATAATCACCCAACTAACTCCATCTACTGAAATTCTGAGTCTACTGAAATAATAAAATAAAAGAATATCCTTGAATGATGAGGACTCACAGCTAATATACTATTATTGGCTTAATCTGAATCTATCTATGCGCGGTCGGGAACCTAAGCATTTGAACCTATGATATAAGGCATCATAGCATAAAGAAAGAGTATACGTCAGTACATGAAATTTATTGGTATGCTAGATGGGTTAAGGCTGAATGCAACGGTTCATATGCATGAACAATAATTGACAACATGATATAGAGTAACTGAACATGAGAGTACATGGATAACTGATACTACTGTAAATATTGAGTGTGCACTCATGTGCATATACATAAATATTGTGACTAAGCTTGTCTTAAGCTAAGTCCTGAATTTTGATACTAAGTAACTGATATTTGAAGTTATTGATAACTGATTTACTGATACTGCTTGACTGTATATGATAGTCTTGATTCTGTAGAATTGAACTGAGTTCTATTCTGAAGATTGAGACTAAAAATGTGGAAGGCAATTATCTAACCAACATACCTTAAATAAGATAATATAACTGAGTTGGGGTCCAATTAGAAGGGTGTCAATACTAAGCCACGGGTAAGGACAAGCTGAGAGTTACCCTTCCCTCACAGGTACTCTAATGAGAATGGTGGAACCCTCATTTATCACGTTAAAACACCTTATCCACCCTCATATGGAAGGTTTGATGTGTCAACATATGTTGGCTATATAGTTCTGGAATGCAAAGATTGCTTCTAGAGATTACACCCTCTACTGGTAGGTGAGCCCACATCCTTGTTCACTCAGTGTTGAATCCTACTCCCAACTAAAATACACTGAACAAAGTATACTGAACTAGAATAAACTGGTACTGAGCTTACTGGGTTTTCCTTGTTCGGTAAACTGACAAAGTTCTACTGAGTTTTGTAACTGACTGAGAGTACTACTAATCGTGACATAACTGAGGTTGTGTAACTGACTCTTGCTCTAGGTAAACAGCTAAATTGTCGGATATTAAATACCCCAAGGACTCGATAGCATGAAAAATAAAGGAGAGCATAATCTTCAATAACATGACATTGTTCACTTGTTCATAATTCATCCATAGAGATTTTTTGTCAAACACTTGTGAGGCATCTACTTATTCATGAAGTGGGAACACATGCTATCAGGTTATAATGGCACTGATTCATTCACATAGGCATTTTATCAAAAACATGGGGATCATGCTTAGGTTATACAACAATAACACACATAGTTATCATAGCTACATCAGTCAACTTCTAAATTGAAGGGGTTCATCAAGAGGATCGTGTAATTAAACACATATAATGATTGATTTCATGAAATTTTGTAATTTAATTATGGACAAAAAACCAACAATAACATGAACATAAATTCAATTCAATTCAAGCATGGAAGTTCATAACTCAACAATCTTGTAGTTTCAAAACGGATTCGTGGACTCTATGGGTTGAAGGGACCCATAAATGAACACGTAACAAACCTTGGAATGTTAATTTTTGAAGGTTATCAAAGAAATTATTGAGCTTTTTCCTTGAATTTTGACACTAGGGTTTCTTCCTTTTGTGAGAGAATGATGTACTTTGGGGGAAATTGACTAAATAATGATATATTTTGGTCATATAGGGATTAATTTAGTGTTTAAGACTGATTTGGGTAATGGGAAATTCTAAGTTTTCCTTGAGATTTAAAATCCCACAACTGGAATGCCGATTATAGCCTCACTGTGATGCGGTGAATTGGTTATTGCTATATCCACTACGACGCGGTGGAATCGCGGTAACTCTCAAGATCGTGACTATTGTTGTTTTGGGGTTCACCGTGATGCAGTGCAATCATGGTGACCCTCTAGAAATTGACAAATGCCAAAATGGCCATCAGTACAACGCGATGGAGTGCTCATCGCGATACTCACCGCAATGCAGCCTAATCATGGTGAGCCACTATTTTTACATAAACTACCATAACTCTTCGCCCGAGTATCGGATTTGGGCAAATTTTATATTGTTGGAAAGTATAATTAATTACTTACACATTAGCAAGTGCTAAACTAAAAAATACTGAACATGCATGACTGATACATGACTACGTGACTGGACTATTGACAAACTGAGTTCTCATACTGAACATGCATATCTAATGTATGAAATAAATGACTGAAGCTATTGGTAAGCTGAATTTTTTCACTAAACATGCATATCTGATGCATGAGTACATGTTTGAACTAATTCATGAATGTATGACTAAATAAGCAACGGTAAGGAATACCAAGTTTATAATTGTAACTGAATATGAAACTAAGTAAAGCCAAGGAAGACTGTTACCTTAAGTTGAATCTGAGTTTACCAAGAAGAGGTAAGGATACTTGGTCCGCATATATGCTTCTGCTTCCCAATTAGCTCCCTCAATGGACTGATTCCACCAAAGATCTTTGACTAAGGGAACTTTTTTGTTCCTCAGTCTGTGAATCTGATAATCGAGGATCTGGACTGAAACATCTTCAAAATAAAGATCATTCTGAATGTTTACATCCTCTAAAGGAACTATAACTTCTGGGTCACTAATTGCTTACTTTAGCAAGGAGACGTGGAATACTGGATGTACTAAAGCTAGATCTGCAGACTACTTGATTTCATAAGCCACCTTTCCAAAATAGCTAAGAACTCTTTAAGGACTGACATATCGGGGACTAAGCTTTCCCTTCTTCCCAAACATCTTTGCTCCTTTTATGGGAGAGATTTTAAAGTACACAAAATCACCGATCTCAAACTCGAGATCCTTTCTCCTAATATCTGCATAGGATTTCTATCGGCTCTAGAAAGCCCTAAGTCTTTCTCTGATTAACTGAACCTTCTCTAAGGCATCGAATACTAAGACAGGCCCTACAATTGTGACCTCACCTACCTCGAACCAACTGATTAGAGATCTACATCTCCTACCATAGAAGGCTTCAAATAGAGCCATCCGAATATTGGAATGATAGCTATTATTATATGTGAATTCAATCAAAGGTAAGTGGTCATCCCAACTACCCTTAAAATCAATAACGTATGTTCTCAGCATATCTTCTAGAGTCTGAATGGTCCTTTTTTTCTTGACTATCTGTCTGAGGGTGGAAGGCTGTACTGATATGAACTTAGGTGTCGAGACCCTTTGGAATGCTTTCAAAAAATAATAGGTATTTCTATCTTAGATGATAGATATTGGGACTCCATATAACCTGACCAACTCTCTAATATAGAGTTTGGCATAGTCCTCAACTAAATAAGAGGTATGAACTGGCAAGAATAATTTGGTCATCCTGTCTATGATAACCCATATGGAATCATGTTGATGATGAGTATGAGGCAAACCCATCACAAAGTCCATGTTTACTTCTTCTCATTTCCATGTGGGAATACTGAACTCCTGCATGGACCCACTAGGCTTTTGGTGCTCAATTTTAACTTGATTACATATAGAGCACATAGCTATAAACTCTGTAATATCCCTTTTCATCCCACTCCATGAATAGATCTCCCACAAATCACTGTACATCTTAGTGTCCCCTGGATGAATCGAGTGACATACACCATGCATTTCTGCAAGGATTTGTTGCCTCAAGTCATCTACACCTAGCATATATAAATGACCCTAGAAATGCAACACACCAACTACCCCTTAGGAGAAAACCTCTATTTTCTGATATTTTACTGACTTTTTCAACTTAACAAGACTAGGATCTTTATCCTACTTTACCTTCACCTCAGAAACTAGAGAGGATTTGGAACTGTTCTGAGCCCACATATTGCCTTCTGCTGAAACGACTAATAGGACACCTAGTCGGGCAAACTGATGAACTTCCTGAGCTAACTTTTTCTTACCATCCTTAACATGAGCAACACTACCTATAAATAGTCTAGTGAGAGCATCATCCACTACATTGGCTTTGCCCAGATGATACAAAACACTCATGTCATAATCTATTAATAACTCTAACTACCTTCTCTGACGCAAATTCAAATTTTTTTTAGAAAAGACATACTATAGGATTTTATGATTTGTGAACATATCAACATGAACCCCATACAAATAGTTCTTACAAATCTTTAAGGCAAACACTACAACTGCTAACTCAAGATAATGGGCAGGGTAATTCCTCTCAAGGGGGTTTAAGTTGTCTAGAGGCGTAGGCTATGACCTTACCTCTCCGTAAGAGGATACAACCCAAACATACTCTGGATGCATCACAGTGCACAACAAACCCATCTGAACCATCTGGCAGAGTCAAAACTAGGACTAAGATGAGTCGAGTCTTCAACTCCTAAAAACTTTTTTCATAAGAATCTGACCACTGAAACTTTAATTTCTACTGAGTTAATCTAGACATAGGGGATGTAATAGGCAAAAACCCTTCAACAAACTGACGGTAATAGCCATCTAAACCCAAGAAACTCCTGATATCTAATGGAGAAATAGATTTAGTCCAGTTTCTCACTGCTTTGGTCTTTTGAGGATCAACTCTAATGCCATCACCAAAAATAATATGACTAAGGAACGCTACAGACCTTCACCAAAATTCATACTTACTAAATTTTGTGAACAACTAATGAGTTCTGAGAGTCTAAAGTATGATTCAGAGGTGATCTTCATGATCATTCTCACTACAGGAATAGACAAAATGACATCGATGAATTCTATAATGAACATAACCAGGTACTACTTGAACACTCAGTTTATCAAGTCAATGAAGGTTGTTGGGGAATTGGTAAGACCAAAAGACATGACTAGAAACTCAAAGTGACCATACCAGGTTCAGAAAGCTATTTTTGAAATGTCACATTCTCCGACTCTGAACTAATGATAGCCTGATCAATGATCTATCTTAGAAAAGTAACAAAAACCCTGAAGTTTGTCAAACAAGTCATCAATTCTAGGTAGTGGGTACTTATTCTTGACTATAACTTTGTTTGATTGACGGTATTCTATATGCATTCTTAGAGAAAAATCTTTCTTACGCACAAATAAGATTGGTGCGCCCCACGAGGAAATATTATGTCTAATGAGCCCTTTTTCAAAAATATCTTTTAACATTTCTTTTATCTCTCTGAGTTTTGTTGGTGCCATTTTGTTTGGTAGAATAGATATAGGTTGAGTATCTAGAAGAAAGTCTATTCTGAAGTCTATTTCCCTAGTGGGAGGAACTCCAGGAACATCTTCAGGAAACACATCTGAGAATTTATTTACTACTAAAAATGACTCAAGACTGGGAGTTTTTGAACTAGATTTCTTGACTCGCACAAGATTATAGACAAATCCCTTGGATATCATTTTTCTCGCTCTAAGGTATGAAATCAATTGACCCTTAAGCATTGTAGTACTACCCTTTCATTCAAGGACTGGATCATTTGGAAACTGAATATGAACGATTTTGTTTCTACAATCAACTAAGGCATAGCATGAATAGAGCCAATCTATGCAAGAATAACATCAAACTATGCTATCTCTAATTCTATTAAGTTTGCTGAAGTGACTTTTTGAGATATCATAACTAGAAAGTTCCTGTATACCCATCGGGCTATGATAGGCTGACCTACTAGGGTAGAGACTAAGAATGGTTCTGTTAAGATTTTTGGTTTGACTTTAAAGTCGTCTGCTATGTGGAGAGTTATATATGACAAAGAATCTCCTAAATCTAACAAGGTATAAACATGTAAATAGAAGATCTCTGACGTACCAGTGACCATATCAGAAGAATATTCCTAATCATGTCTGGACTGATGTGCATAAAGCCTATTTGGACGTAGCCTACTGGTGGCACTGGAAGTGGTACCTTGCTGATTTGGATGACCTTACTGAGATGACGAATGATTATAATGACCCTGAGAACCTTACTGAGGATAATCTCTGACTCTGTTTCCTGGATTGCCAAATCCAAAATAAATATCACTACCATCTCTGTAGACACCTTGATGGTTCTTTCGACAAGTCTGACAAAGAAGATTTGATCAAGTATTCCTAACACTACCCTGAGACTTAGAGCCTGGCGCCCTATATTTGATACCATCTTTGAACTTAGGGACTAGAGCAGTGGCTTAGGACGGAACTGGAAGTGAAGACTTTGGACAAAATTGGGAACAGTTGCCACCCTTTAACTTAGGCTGATTGAAATTAAAGCTACTTTTTCTAGCTCTATTGTTATACCTCTCTGTCTTTGTCTCTAATCTTAGCCTTTTGTATCTTCTGAGCATGTACCATGAGCCTAGATATGTCCATCTTCATAATCAACATCGCTTTTTTGCACTCCTTAACCACACTATCTGACACTCCAGATATGAACTTGCTCATTCTGGATCTACTGTCTGCTACTACATGGGGAACATACCTGGCTAACTGAATAAAATTGAGGGAATACTCCTTCATGCTCATACTACCTTGTCTGAGGTTGATGAATTCTAACACTTTGGCCTCTCTCAGCTCTAAGGGAAAGAATCTATTTAGAAAAGTAGTAGCAAACTATTGCTACTCTATGGGCTCTGCATATTTACCCCTATCTACCTTCTACTTCTTAAACCACATATGAGCTACATCTTGTAGTTGATAAGCGGCTAACTCATCACTCTCACTAGAAGTCACTTCTATGATGTCTGTTACTTTCTAAACCTGATCAAGGAACTCCTGTGGATTCTCTTCCGACATAGATCCTTAGAATAAGGCAGGATTCATTTTGGTGAATTCCCAAATCCTTGATGTAGCAGTATTGGCCACTGGGTTTGCCAGAATAGTAGTTGGCCATTCATTCTGAGTTGCTACTGAAGTTGCGAGAGTAGTGAATGCAGCTCTAAATTCTTCATGGGAAACATGTTCGTCCAGGGGATCTACCTAAATGGGATGAGGTGCTGACTTATTTCTGATTCTTCTTTCGTTAGTCATTTTAGGAGGCATGTTCTATAAATGAAAGGTAAAAATAGATTATAATTAGAGTTTAACTTGATGTCATGATCACTCGCATGACATGAATACTGAAAGAAGGGAAACTATTCCTAAAAAATCTCATAGCCTCTTGTCCATAAGTGTAGCGTGCTACACACCCATGCACAAGACTCTACATGATGCGACTCTCAGACTTCCTAGGACACTGTTGAACCTTAGGCTCTGATACAAAGTTTGTAATGCCCTGAGTCTGTACAATAGAAACTACATGGTGCTTACGACCTCAAAGGACCACAAGCTAAACCATGACTAATATCTCCGGTGAGCACTAAATAATATACTTAAATAAATACGGAATAATAGGCTAAAATACCGTAAGTTTCAAAATTTGTAAATATTGATAAAGTGTATCAACTTAAATAACAATCTGTAAAACTGAACAATGTCTGAAAAATAGTATGAAAAGCCTCTAATAGAAACTATATAAATGTGGAGTTGAAGGGACAATCCCCCAACTAACTCCATCTACTGAAATACTGAGTCTACTAAAATAATAAAATAAAAAATTATCCTTGAATGATGAGGACTAACTCTTAATCTACTGCTGCAGGATGAATCTGAATCTATCTATGTGCGCTCGGAAACCTGAGCGTCTGAACCTATGATATAAGACATCATAGCACAAAGAAAGAGTTAACATCAGTACGTGGAATATACTGGTATGCTAGATGGGGTAAGGATGAATGCAAGGGTTCATATGCATTAACAATAACTGACTGTATGATATAGAGTAACTAAACATGAGAGTACATGGATAACTGATAGCAGTGTAAATACTGAGTGTGAAATCATGTTCATATAGATAAATATTGTGACTAAGATTGTCTTAAGCTAAGTCCTAAATTTTGATACTGAGTAACTGATATCTGAAGTTACTGATAACTAATTTACTGATACTGCTTGACTGTATATGACAGTCTTGATTTTGTAGAACTGAATTGAGTTCTATTCTGAAGACTGGGACTGAAACTTTGGAAGGTAATCATCTAATCGACATGCCTCAAATAAGATAATATAACTGAGTTGGGGTCCAATATGTAACCCCAATTGGAAGGGTGTCAATACCGTACCACGGGTAAGGACAAGCTAAGAGTTACCCTCATCTGGAAGGTACTCTAATGATAATGGTGGAACCCTCATCTATAAGGTTAAAACACCTCATCCACCATTATTTGGAAGGTTTGATGTCTCAACCTACGTTGACTACGTAGTTCTGGAATGAAAGGATAGCTTCTAGAACTCATACCCTCTATGGGCAGGTGAGCCCCCATCCTTGGTTTCACTCAGTATTGAATCCAACTCCCAAAAAAAAGAAACTGAACTGAGTATACTAAACTGGACTAAACTGATACTGATCTTACTAAGTTTTCCTGAGTTTGGTAAACTGACTGAGTTCTATTATGTTCTATAAATGACTATGAGTACTACTAAACGTGACATGACTGAGGTTCTGTAACTGATACTGGCTTTAGGTAAATAGCTAAATTGTCGGGTATTAAATACCCCAAGGACTAGATAGCATGAAAAGTAATGGATAGCATAATCTTGAATAACATGACTTTGTTCACTTGTTCATAATTCATTCATAAAAACTTTTTATCAAACATTTGTAAGTCATCTACTTATTCATGAAGGGGGGACACGTGCTATTAGGTTATAATGGAACTAATTCATCCACATAGGCGTTTTATGAAGCACATGGGGAGCTTGCTTAGGTTATACAACAATCAACACACCTAGTTATCATAGCTACATCAATAAACTTGTAAATTGAAGGGGTTCCTCAAGAGGATCATCTAATTCAACATATATAATGATTAATTTCATGAAAGATTGTAATTTAATTATGGACAAAAACATAACAATAACATGGACATGAATTCAATTCAATTCAAGCATGGAAGTTCATAACTAAACAATCTTGCAGTTTCAAAACAGATTCTTGAACTCTATGGGTGGAAGGGAACCATACATGAACACCTAACATACCTTGGAATGTTAATTCTTGAAGGTTCTTTGAGAAATTCTTGAGCTTTGTTCTTGTATTTTTAAACTAGGGTTTCTTGATTTTGATAGAGAATGAAGTACTTTGGGGAAAAAATTGATTGAATAATGATATATTTTGGTCATCTAGGGTTTAATTTAGTGTTTAAGGATGATCTGGGTCATGGGACAATTCTAAGTTGCCCTTTCACTTTAAAATCCTGAAACTGGAATGCCGATTAAGGCCTTACCGCGACGTAGTGAATAGGTCATCATTATATCCACCGCGATGCGGTGGAATCACGGTGACTCTCTGGATTGTGACAATTGTTGTTTTGGGGTTCACCGCAATGCGGTGTAATCGCGGTGACTCTCTAGAAATTAACAAATGCCAAAATGGCCTTCAGCACGATGCGATGGAGTTCTCATCGCGATACTTACCGCAATGCGGCCTTATCGCAGTGAGCCACTGTTTTTACATAAACTTCCCTAACTCTTAGCTTGTGTATCGGATTTAGGCTAATTTTATATCTTTGGAAAGCTGAATGAATTTCCTATGCATTTACATGCACTAAACTAAAAAATACTGTGTATTTCATAAATTTTATATAGGATAACTCACGTACATAGAGCTAAGTTATGCTCTAGGAATTCGGGGTATTACACACATAATATCACCAATGAGAGAAAAAGGATAAACTATCCTAATCATGTCTAAGAGACTAACATACTAAGGCTAAGGAAGCAGTAAGAAATTACTATGTTATTCCACCCATATGTAGGAATCTCAATACCATACCGTATATCACTCTCCAATATACAAAGTACGAGCGGAAGGAAGATATATGTAAGTATATGAGGCCAAGGAATTCATATACACTCTGAATAAATTAAAGAGAGGGATATACGGTAATACGATAACTACATATATCTAAGTATGACATATATAAATATATATCACAATGTATACTCAATTTATAGCCTAAATTATCAAACTAGCTATTTAAGACTTCTTAAAAAAACTAGGTGCTACTTCTAGAATACTCAAGATTCTAGTCCATACATCAAATCATCAGATAATAATGCATAGTAATATAATCGTAAGATAGAAGAGGCCAAAATCATTCCTGGAATCCTGATACCTAATAAATAACCAATCTATCATAAACTAGAAATAACAATAATCATAGAAATGATAATAACATTGTCGATAATAATTTGAGTAACCCTCTAGTTTGGAAACAAAAATACCTAGCTAAGCCTATAACGTACCCCCACCGCCCCAGGTTCAAAAGATGTAATCAACATACAACACACCACACGTCATTGTCATCACCCATATCTATTTTACCCCACCATATGGGCTGATAGATATAAGCGCATAATGGTGATAGAGGATGTACATGCAAGAATAAATGTAACAAAATCCACAATACCTTTATAATCATTATCATAAACATCATCATCATAGACATCATCATTACAATCATCCTCATCATAACCATTGTCATCATAATTATTCTCCAACTTTGTTGGGTATATATTTATATATATAATAGCCATACATTAGGATAGTTCATCTCAAACCAATAGATGTACACATAGGCACATCAATATAATAATCCTTCAACCTTGTCGGGTATCAATGTCATTATCAAAATATACTCTGGCATTTCCATGTATCAATATCATTATCACAGTATCCTTCGGCTTTTCCGGGTATAAATCTCATCATCATAATATCCTTCGTCGTTGCCAAGTATCAATATCATCATCATAATATCCTCTGGCCTTTCTGGGTAAATAATTATATGATCATAGTCATCAGTAGCACATATATACATAACATCAATACTAAATATTGTCATTGTGTTTTACCCCAATGGTATATCATCTATCAAGCATCTTCAAACTGGAGAGATATGTATCTGGATATGATAGGTTTACGGACTCAAGTTGTGGCTAAAAGAGTGTAAATTCGTAAGTCTGCTGGCCAGAGTGAACTTAAGGACTAAATAATTATAAAAGTGTAAAAGTTTTGAAATCTCGCACGACTGGAGTAACTTGTAGAGTCAAATTTTAGTGCATAATTTGTGTCTATCACATCTTTTAAACATCATTATTAATCTCTTTTACATATAAGTTTTTCATTAAGACGGGCATTTATTATTGTGAAGAAATCCATTTTTAAGGTACAAAGTGGTATTTAACCATCATTTAGTCACAATAGTAATAAGATCATAATCTAATTTGAATCATATCAATCATCAATGCAACAATCATGAATGTATCAAATTTATGCATTCTATCACCAGTTTTCAAACAATGGCACCATAAGCTCTAACATATCAATAAACTACGATCACATCATTCACAAGGATAAACTCTTCCCGAATGGTCAACTCATATCATAACACCAATTTTTTGCCAATAATGTGTCTGAAATAAATATAACATCATAATCATAGCCTTTGATCCTTATACATATTCAAAACCCATATCAATAATCATATCTTTACATCATTATATATTTATAAGCGATAAGGTATTTATAAGGCATAACATCTTTATAAGTCAGGAGGCATATCTATAATCATCTCACATCTAGGAGGCATAATGTCAGTAAGCATCTCTCATCTAGGAGGCATAATCTCAATAAGCATCTCTCATATAGGAGGCATCTCATATCTTTAAGGCATTTATCATATCCATAAGGCATATCGCATCTATGTGCCATATATCATAACTATGTCTATGTATATATTATAAAGTATGTCAATGGACCATATCAAGTCTGAAATACCATACGATAGCTACAAGTCATAATTCATCTGAGGAAAGTCATCATAATTTATCAAGTCACAAACTAACCTTATTCTAAAGGATAATTAGTCCCAACTATGAACAACATCCATAACTAAGTCCACAAGGGCTAAATCAAGTCTTAGCCTAAGGTGGGCCGAAAGAACCTACTTCTAATCCTCAATTTACCATATTTAGGCAATTTATACCCCAAACTAGGCTAAGGTGTCTAGTTTATTTTCTAGATGTCAAGTATTCCCTAACTAATACTAATATAGGAATTCCTAGCAACATGGCCAATGTAATGCCTCGAGTTTGTACCCCGTATGCTACACGGTGCTTATGATCTTGAGGGACCACAAGCTAACCCATGACTGATATTTATTGTAAGCACTGAATGATAATATTATAATAATGCAAAAAGTAGGCTGAAATTCCATAAGGTTCATAATCTGAATACTGATAAAGAATAACAACTATAATAATAATATCTTATAAGAATATCTAAAATCTAAAATACTGTCTGAACTAGTCTACTCTGAAAAGCCTCTAACTGAATTGTCTGAATATGGAGTTGATGGGAAAAGCCCCCAACTAACTTCGACTATCAAAATACTGATAAACTAAAATGCTAAAATAAAAGCATATCCTCGATAGATAAAGACCCACTACTAAAAATTCTGTTGGTAATTGGATTTGTCTAAGCACGGTTAGGAAACTGAGCGTCTGAACCTATGATATGAGACATCATAGCTCAAAGAAAGATTATGCATCAGTACATAAAATGTACTAGTATGCTAGATGAGGTAAGTCTGAATACAAGGGTTCATATACATGAACAATAACTGATTGAGTAATATGGAATAACTGAGTAAGAGCATACAGATAATTGAAACTGCTATAAATACTAAGAATGCAATACTGTGCATATATGTGTATACTGTATTTGAGCTTTTACTAAAGCTGAGTACTGAGTTCTGATAACTGAATAACTGATAACTGAGATTACTGATAACTGAGTTAATGATACTGATTAACTTTGTGTGGCAGTCATGATTCTGTAGAACTAAACTAAGTTCTATAATGAGACTAAAACTGAAAATGTGGGAGGTAATCATCTAACCGACATGCCCCAAATAAGATAACTGGATCCAACATGCACTACAAAAAAAGAGCATTTAGCGACACGACATATTCATCGCTATCATATGAAAATCCATCTCTAAATAGAAATAACAATGAAATAGCAACGAAAAATATTCTGTCGCTATATTGCTCGTTTATAACCTCATAGCGACAAAAATTTGAATTCTGTCACAAAATTTATGACCAATTAGCGAAGAAATAGTTAGGTTATTGATTTTACTGACGAGCAGTTCCGTTGCTATAGCGTTGCTATTCCCAAAATTCATTTTGGTTGTGGATTAATTTACGATAGAATATTTTGTCGTTGATCCGTTGCAACATAATTTGGTCGACTGAGTAGTCGTATTTAGCAACCAAATTTATCCATCACTAAAGTTTTTCAGTAGCTACGATTGATGTTAGTCACTAATTTTTTGTCGCTAATTGTAGCCGTCTTTAGCAACTAAATTAATCCGTCCCTAAAGTTTTTCAGTAGAAACGAGAAAAGTTAGTCACTAATTTTTGGTCGCTAATAATTTTATAAGAAAATAGTTGAAACACGTAAATTATAAAACGATTAAATATCCAACATTCAACTAGATAGAAAAATTCACAACAATTGTGTCCAAAAACCACAATTTCAAGTATTTTGTCAAACATAAACTAATGTCAAAATAGTCTATCAAAAATTAGTGCAACGATCATGGACTACGAATAATATGAAGCTACGAATCAACGTCGTCATCATCATCATTAGTAGGAGGAAAATCAAGCACGGCCCCTTCTTGTACCGTAATACCACCAACACGATCAATAACTATCGGAAGAAAATGAGTAGTAAGGGTCGGAATCAATTGCTTCACAAATTCCTCCATATTTGTTGTCGGTATAGAAATCGAAGGTGGTACTGATGATGTGGAAGCATTACAGGTACAAAATTTTTTCCCAAAGTAACTGGCAGCTTCAGATCCAAGACCAAATATTCTTTTCTTTTCTTCTCCTCCCGCAGCTTCATAATATGTCTCCAATTGGTCAATTTCAGATTCACGTTGTACTTTTTCCTGTACAATTTCTTCATACCTTTCCTATAACAAGTGAAGTTATTAAAATAGACTCAAGTTCATGTCAACACAAGAGAAAAATAAGAGATGAGTATCATATAGTTAGATGTAAGTTATGGACTTACATGTAGAAGTCTGGAATGCTCACCAACAAAAGTTTTTCCATCATGATTATGTGTGTGGACGTGCAAATGTAACTCACTTGGAGTTGGATCTTGACATACTTTAAGAGCCTATACAGAATTTCCAGGTATTTAGAATGAGACCAACATACATTAGCAGTAAACCAAAAGAGAATCATGACACACCACCAAGTTTCTTTGCCCTATTCTAAGCAAAATAATATCACCAAACATCTTGGAATAGCATCAAAACAAAGAGAAAAAAACAAAGGGAAACTAGTAGGAAATATAGCTGCAAAATAAAGTGGCATAGCAGCAGTTACTTGCAGAAAAAATAGCAGTAGTTTCTTGCTGAAAAAATAGCATAAAACTAGCAGTAGCTGCAATAATAGAAAATAGTCAGCAGCAGCAACAATTTTCAGCAACAATTATAGTAACAAACAAGATATGCACTACAACAATGTTTTAATAATAGGTTAACACCTCTGATGATTGAAACAGATTCCCTCAAGATATGCACTACAACAAGATATGCACTACAACAATGTCTTAATAATACGTGACATGGACCATTGCGATGGAGATAAAAAAATAAAGATGTTAATGGCTCATAACTTGGTCGAAGTGGCTCATACCTACAGAGAAGGAAACTTGCTGGCAGATTTTTTAGCTAACCATATTCATTGGTTTGCAGGTACATAGCTACTAACTTTCCATTCCTTTCAAGCACTACCAAAGGCAGACAAGGATATTTCTCATAATGGATAAAAACAACATTCCAAACATCACAGTAAAGAAATTAAAAAATTAGAACTTCAACTTCAGACATGCAACATAATACAATACCTTTCAATAAAGATGAGAAGAGGGATATTGCAATAAGGAATGATAGAGTCTCAACTACATTATTCATTCTTTGGATTTTATGTATGACAACGGAAATGAAGAAAGAAATAGAAACATCAAACTTGGAATCTGAACAACACAAGTAAAGATTAAATTTCTTGTATGCTTGGCGCTGAAATACTCATAGTTCTCGTTTGAGAATGTATATGGATTGGTAATTTTATATAATTAATATATGTATGGCTATTTTATCCCACAAAAAGAAAAAATAAAATAGTTGTCATTGCAGCTGCTTGCTAGAACCATAGCAGAAAATTAGCAGCAGCTCCAATAACAGAAAATATTCAGCAGCAGCAAAAATTTCCAGCAACAATTATTGTAACAAATCAGAATCAACACAAACAAGCTACTTATTCTTATGGTTCTATTTAAAAATCAAAGCTTAACTAAAAGTAGCTCCTTCATCCTTGAAAAAGAAAAACAAACATAGCTATCAACAATACTCGACAAGTGGTAAAGACCGACAAGAATACAACCATGTAACTCTTGACGTAAGCAAAAGCTTGCTCTTATCATAAATCATTTAACATGGAATTCAACAATTCAAGGGTTGTAATTAAAAAGAGCATGAGTAGTAAACTTGATTATCTAGACAAATACCAAATAGTCCAAAGAATTGTTTGTTTTCGACAATGGTAAGGATGACGTCCAAAGATTTTTCTTTGATAAAATCTTAAAGCATACAATATGAATTCAATAAATTTGTATCTTGTGAGAAATGAATGCACATATAGATCATATCAATAGCCAAAAGGGCATAGCAGCAGCCCAAACAAACTAGCATCATGACCAGCTGCTTGCTATGCACTTTACACACAACTTTAGCAACTACAATAGCGAAGAAATGATTGAAAAATAATCAACTATTTCAAGGTACGTAGCAGCAGACTAGAGCATCATAAATAGGACCAAAATAAAGAGGAAAAACTAGCATATCAACATCTAAAACAACATAGCAGCAGCCCAAACAACGTAGCACCACAATCAGTTGCTTGCTACGTACTTTAGAAACAACCATAGCTACTAAAATGATGAAGTAATGACTGAAAACTAATCATCTATTTCAAGGTACATAGAAGCAGACCAGAGCATCACATATAGCGCCAAAATAAAGAGGAAAAACTAGCATGTCAACAGCCAAAAGAGCATAGCAACAACCTAACAAAGTAGCACCACACGACCAGCTGCTTGCTATGCAATTTAGACACAACCATAGTTACTAAAACCGAGAAAAAATGACTGAAAACTAATCAACTATTTCAAGATACGTAGAAGCAAATAATTTTCATAAAATATATACTTAAAAGTTTTTTTCGGTGCTCTCCAGCTGTGATAGAGCCACCTGTGTGTGTCCCAGCAGCTACTTCCTGTCCACCACAATGATTCTTTGAATTTATCTCGGACTTGTTAACACAGTCATCACTTTGTCAAAGTTCCATCCACTTTTCCCACACATGGTCATTTACAAATTCTGGTTGAACTGTATCTCTATGCTTCTTTATATTGGAAATGAAATTCTTGTAGCATAATGTAGACTTCTTCATCCATTGTTGCTTCACCACAACTTCACTAACAGAAGCATCCCAATAGAAATTCTTCTGAAATTCAGTTTAAAGTAATATAATTAAGTGTTAGCTGCAAACTCAAACAATTTTTATTGATTATGATCTTAAAAAACATACCTTTAATTCTCCAAAATAACCATCTTTGACATCTTGTGAGACACCTTTCCAGTTGATCCCATTACGATCAATTTCACTGTTGAAAGACAATGTAATAGAACTGGAGCATTTGGAAGATGGTTCCAACCTGTACAATATCAAATTCAACACCAATAACACTACACAACATTTATGTACAACAACAGTAAACACAAAAATAGTAAACATATAAGTAGTAGGTACTAACCCTGAAGAAGTCAGAAAAATAAGGGTCCGGGCATTGTTACAACTGGAATCACCTGAAGTAGATACATTTCTCTGACTAGATGTTGCCTCAGCTGCTGTATTGCTTTGATCATTCATATTTTGTCCTGTTGGGCTACTTTAGTTAGGTGAAATAAGTGATGTCTTAGGAATAACCGGTGTTTGATTGGGTGGAATAGTAGGAGTGGAACTTATATCATCCTATTCAATCACTGGAGCTGGAATAGAATGAATTTTTGCACGATTAGCAGCCTTACTCCTGCCTGTGGACTTGCCGGCACGATATCCACCTCGAGTCATATCTGAAAAAAATAACGGTGTCATTAGATTAGCACTATTAAAAATCAAATTAAAATGATGTGTTATGAAAAATTCGCATATTATTAAAAGGAAATCAAAAATAATAAAATGATGATATCTTAGAGAAAAATTAGTAAAAACAAAATACAACAAAGCTAAAATAACACATTTTTTGAAGCACTTGGCACAGTCTATGTTTGTAACTAAAACTAAACTACAACAAAGCTAACATAGTAGATTTCACAGTTTCTTACTAAAAACAAAATACAACAAAGCTAAAATAGAAGATATTTATCATGCTCTATTCACTATCTATGTCTTCTTCAAACTCTTCCTCTTCATCCTCCTCCTCAGTTTCCTCAGTTTCCTCAGTTTCATATTCTTCTTCTGTAGATCCATCTTGAATTTCATGATGCTCTTCAAATAAACCATCATTAAGAGGTTCATTCATTTCAAGTACACCCCTATTTGGATCATTCAATAGAATATCTTCATCTACAGAAACAGACATATCTATCTCATGGACTTTAACTTTTTCAACTTGAAAAGAAACATTCAGTTCTGAAGTTATCACCACTTCCTCCACTAGTAATTCAATAACTTTTCGAGGTTTAACCTTCAATACAGCTAGCCAATCATTCTTGTCCTTTTTTTTCTTGGATAAGGTACATAACATACTTGCGTTGCTTGCATTGCAAGAATAAAAGGCTCATACTTTTTATACCGACGATGGTTAATTTCAACTAATTTGTATCGATAATTCTTCTTAACACCAACATCTATTGTTGGGTCAAATCATTTGTATTTGAATAACACAGTTTTCTTTAAAGGTTCTTCACAGTATTCCACTTGTATGATCTCTTTTATCCACCCATAATAATCCCCAAAATTTAGATCCGAGATACAAACTCCACTATTAATTGTTGATCTCATGCTACCATGACATTCAGTGTGAAATTTATATTTGTTAACAAAATAAACTGAATGGGATGTAGCTCTTATTAATGGTCAACGAGTAAGACTACGCAAGTATTTATTTTTAATGGGATTGCACTGAACCTATTTAAAAGAAACAAAGATCTAGTTAAACATGAGAAGCCAATTTAAGTACATGCATCATTATATTAAAGTTAATATTTATTTAAATCTTACATATCCCTTAAACCATATAGAAAAATTTTCTTCAAGGCTCTCGTCTATTTCACTTTGAGAGAGATTCAAAAATTCTTCTTCCAAATGTTGCAGGTACATACTTCATTGCAACAAATTAATTTAAATATGAGAAGTCACGATATAAGAATAGATTTTATTATTATTAAGAGAATTTGGTTACCTCACAAATGGCTCAACCTCCTCACAATTTAGTAAAATATAAGTTTGGGTCGTCTTGATTTTATCTAAGGTAAAATCTCTTTTCTTTGCTTCTCCCCAAAGTCGACCTGGATGGGAGAATATTGAAAGATTTCCTTTAAGATCTTCCACAACACCACCATAATCATCACAATCCATATTATGATTTTGCGACATGACATGAGGTTCAAAATAATGAGAAAATAATTGTGTTGACTCCATCATCAAGTACGCTTCACAAATGGAACCCTCAACACTAGCTTTATTCTCAATAATCTTTTTAAGAGTTCCCAAATAACTATATACAGAAAAAGATGTAACATTATGTTTTGGAAGGTTATGTATTAATTAACCGTCACAAGTTTGACATAGAGTTACATATTTACCTTTCAAAAGGATACATCCATCGATATTGCACAGGTCCAGCAACCCTTGCTTCATATGGAAGGTGCACAGGAAGATTTCCATTGAGTCAAAGAACCCTGGAGGAAATATACGTTCCAATTTGCACAAAATTTGTGGAATATCTCTCTCTAATCGCACCATATCATCCACTCGTAGAGTGGTCGAAGTAAGATCCTTAAAAAATAAGCTCAATTTTGTAAGTTCCTACCACACATTACTAGGAAGTAGTTCACGAAAAGCAATAGGCATTAGTCATTGCATGAATATATGACAATCGTGACTCTTTATTCCAAATAAACTTTTCGCATTTGTGTCTGGCAACCTACCCAAATTTGAAACATACCTATCTGGAAACTTTAAGCCTTTCACCTAATTAAACAAGATCTCTATTGTTTCCTTGTCTAATGTGTAGATAGATTTTGGATATTGTCCATTACTATCCTTTCCTAATTGAGGTCTATCACAATACTTTGACGTATCTAACTGTGACTGTGGATTATCTTTGGTTTTTTCATCAAAATTAAGAACAATGTTAAATACATTATCAAAGAAGTTTTTCTCAATATGCATCATATGAAGATTATGTTGAATCATGTTAGAACTCCAGTATGGCAAATCCCTAAAGATGCTTCGTTTTTTCCACCTACATGTTTTACATATTATTTTATTAACTTGTTCTATATCTAACTCGCTAACATTTCTTATCCCTAAATTACAAATCTGATCCAAAATTTCTGCTCTTATTCTATTTGTTGGGGGAGGTCTTTTAACAGTCTGGCCTTTAAGAAAGTTCTTTCGATCTCTCCTAAATGGGTGATATTAGTCAAGGGACATTCTGTGGCAATCAAACCAGGATTTTTTTCTTCCATGCTGCAATCTAAAAGATTGTGTTTCCTCCATACAATAAGGACATGCTAATTTACCCACAGTACTCCATCCCGATAACATAGAATATGCAGGAAAGTCACTAATTGTCCACATCAAAGCTGCCCTTAATTGAAAGTTTTGCCTTTTTGAGATGTCAAATGCTTCCACACCTGTCTTCCACAACAAGGTCAATTCCATTATTAGGGGTTGCAGATAAACATCAATTTTATGTTTGGGATTGCTAGGACCTGGAATAATAATTGTTAAGAACATATAAGCCTCTTTCATGCACATTCCTGGAGGTAAATTGTATGGAGTGAAAATCACTGGCCAGGAAGAATATTTTCTTCTAGACTGATTGAATGGTTGAAAACCATCTGTACATAACCCTAACCTAACATTTCTTGGTTCAGCGGTAAAAAAAGATGAGTGTCATTGAAGTGCTTCCAAGCCTCAGAATATGATGGATGGCGCATCACACCATCCTTTTTTTTATGATCATGATGCCATCTCATGTCAGCAGCTATAGCATGGGATGCATATAATTTTTGCAATCTCGGAATCAAAGGAAAATAATACATTCTCTTGTAAGGGACCAATTTCCTCTTACGAGAGCCAACACAACGCTTATACCTTGGCTTGCTACAAAATTAACAAGATGTAAGGTGTTCATCATCATCACCCCAATACAACATACATCTTGATTCACAACAATCAATCTTTTCAACTGGCAAACCCAAGCTACGCACTAACTTCTTCGTCTGATAATAGCTATCAAGCATGATGTTATCTTCAGGTAAAGACTCTTTAAGCAATTACATCATATGGTTATAGCCTCTCTGCGACATATTATTCTTCATTTTAATATTCAACATTTGAGAGACAACGAGAAGTTGAGAGAGGGATGAACCGGAATATAATTCTGCATCAGCAGCATCTAGCAAATCATAAAATTTTTTGGACATGGGATTAGGATCTTCCCCCATTGAATATTGAAAAGGATGAGATGACCCTGGTTCACTATTGCTATAAGATTGCCAGCTTGAACCCTGAGAAAAGTTGGGACCAGCTGCATACAAAATCATTTGTCGGTATGGATTCTCTCCGAATGCAGGTTGACTACCACTATGCAATGCATTACCATAAGAGTACCACTTATATCATCTCTTTCCCCTTGATTCTTCCAAATAAAATAGTTCTCAATAAATCTAGATTGGTAAAGGTGACATTTAACAGTTTTAACATCTATGAATTTATAGTTCTGATATTTTGCACATGGACATCTAACTTTGTTACCACTCATACGATTTGGTTGAGAACATGCAAATTGAATAAATTCATCCACCCTTGTTACAAATCTAGAGTACAAACCCCCTCGGCCATCTAACCTCTCATACATCCAACTACGCTCTAGATTATTCATCTTCCTATTAAGGTTGAAATAAAAAAAGATAATCAATGCAAATTAACCAACTTAATAATAAATACAACAATTAGTCTTAATTAATAATTAACCTTGTTGGAAATCTTAATTAGTGATAATGTATGATCAGGATCTATATAAAGAACTAGTTAGCAAAGAAAGCATTATTAAGTTGATCAATTGACACTTAAATAGTTTCACTAAATTATTCAAACTTATGCTCTTAAAGTAGAAAAGAAAACTAGTTTACCTTAAAAATAAGATAAAAGTGATACATACTTCTATTTTAACAACAAATTTATTGCTACATGCTTAGTATGAAAAATAAGTTACCAACATAATCGATAAGCCAACATGATTAGCAAGAAAAATGAAAAAGTTGAAACAAAGTTTAAAAACACACCTGATTGAATACAATACTCCACTTATTTTACCACCAATCTACAACTTCACTGCACTAATTCCAGTAAAAAGACACCTAAAAGATAAGTGACTCAAATAAGTATTTCAACTTGAACATTAAAGTTCTTAGGCATAAGGTCTTTCTTATATTTGTTTCATTCTCCAAATTTTCTATTGGTCAAGACCCCTTGAGTTTTGAAGGTACATTTTCTCAAAGTGTAGGAGCAGCATTAATTTCAAATTAAAACAGCAGTACTGTTGTCTTTCTTTGCGTGTGTAGATGCTTACTTTTTCTTGTTTATAGTATGTCGATTGTTCCTTATTAATAAGTGGTAGTAGTTTTATAAACTCAATTATTTTCACTCAAGAAGATAAAGAATTGAAAAGGAAACTGTCAACATTATAGTATAAACAATACAATCGACGTAGACGCTCAAATACATTTATCTTTATTCTAGATAAATGATCAACAAAAAGAATGATAGCATTACATGAGTATATGATGCATCAGTGTCAAGTCATTCAATTTATGTGATACATTCAGATGTACCGTGGGAACATAGATCGTTGACCATAATTTCTTTATATCGTTACTACTATTTACTGAAATTTAAAACTATTTCTCCCATATATTTCAGAGCTTCCGTGGGATATAGAAGTATTATGGAATACTAAATTTAAGCAACCCTCTAGGGCTGCATATGGGGCAGTTTGGTTCGGTTTTGAAGTTTATTGGTTTGACATATTTATTATCAATTTATATTAAAGCTAAACCATTAAGAACCATTAAGATATCGGGTTATCGATTATCAGTTTATTGGTTATTGATTGTTATCGGTTCGGTTATTGGATTAAACCATTAACATTCAAATATTTTCCAAACATAAGTAAATCATACAGAAGTATATAAGTATAACTATGCCTTGCAAACACCTACTGTTCTAGTCCAAATAAAATAGAAAAATCCAACCAAAGTAACAGTCACACATTTGAAAATTAAGTTCAAATTTTAAACATAGTAATAATACTAATTACTAATCAAGTCTTATACTACGAGCATAATACTCCATACTCTCCAAACAAACAAAAAAGGCAGAACAATTTGAAGGCAACAAAAGAAATTATTTCAGAGAAAACACAAACAACAATACCTAGAATGTCTTCAACTTACACGGAATGAACTACTGTTCAGGAAAACAGCTAGAACTGGTTACAGTACACTCTAGTAAGCTAAAAAGGGAAAGAAAAGAAAAGTATATTGACGGAATCTTTGATTAACATATTAAAAAGGGAAAGAAAAGAAAAGTACACTCTAGAGCCACATGCTAACTTAATCACGCAAAAAAATAAAATAAAAATCTTTTCTTTAGGCTATTGAGGAACCCCATAAAGTGAAAACCTTCTGTTGTTCAGAGAAAGAATAAGACTAGCAGAAAATAAAGTTGTAAGTGATGAAAATGGCTCATCTCTTGCTTTATTCATAGTGTTTGTAAGGAAGAGAGTATGTGAGGGAAAATAGGACAAGTTTTAATGTATATGATAACAAAGAATGGACCAACAATAGCTATTTAACTTTCAAGAGGCAATACCAGTGACATTTGACAGGATCGAGATTAGACAGAAAGTGAAAATGAAGTAGAAACTAGAATACTATCAACAACAACAAAAATTGAACATGTAAATGAGATTGAGAAAAAAGGTTACCTGAAATTTTTTGAGTTTTTACCTTTAATTTTCAATCGGAGATGGAGATGTGAGATAGGAGATAGAAGATCAGAGATGTGAGATCTTCAGCACTGAGAGGGCGTGAGATTGGACATGGAGATGTGATATCAGAGATGGAGATGTGACTAACAGAAAGTGAGAGGCGTGAATGTGAAAGAAATCAAGAATAATATTAATACCCTAACCCTATTCCCCCCTTTTCTATACTAAAAATAATTAATTGGAAAATAAAAATTAATATTTTACGATGGCTTCATTGGTCGCTAAATAAAATACTTTTTAAAAAAAAAAATGAAGGGCACCGACGAAAGTTTATTGCTAAATCTGTTGCTACGAAATAATTAATATAACGACCAATATTTCGTTGCTAATCCATCACTAAATTTAGGCGCCAATTTTTCCCATTATTATTTAGTGACAGAATTACAATTACATCACTGATTCGTTGCTAATAACATATCAAAAAATTGGACTGCTATGTCTGCAACCTAATTGAAATATCCGTTGCTAATCCGTCGCTATATAGTGACGAAATTTGGTCTGTTAGTAAATTTTGTCGCTAAACACGGTTTTTTTGTAGTGATGCAACCCCAATTCGAAGGGTATCAGTACCGTGCCTTGGGTAAAGACAAGTTAAAGAGTTACACTCATCTGGAAGGTATTCTAATGAGAACGGTGGTACCCTTAACTGGCAGGTAGAAATACCTCATCAACCCTCAAATGGTAGGTTACTGTATCAACCTACGTTGGCTATATAGTTCTGGAATGAAAATACTATTTCTAGGGATCACACCCTCTAATGGCAAGTGAGCCCCCATTCTTGGGTTCACTTGGTGTTGAATCCTACCTCAAACTGAATAGACGTTAAACTGATTATTAGACTGAGTTGAGTTGGACTGATACTAAGCTTCACTAAGTTTTGTAACTGACTGAGTACTAATAATCATGATATTACTGAGACTATTTTGTAACTACTGTAGCTCTAGGTAAATAGCTAGATTGTCGGGTATTAGATACCCCTAGGACTCGATAGCGTGAAAGTAAAGCGTACCAAAGTAAAGCCAAATAAATACGGGGTATTACAGCCAAATAAGTCAACTCCATCTAAATTAAAGTTTCAAGATCACCACAATAGCCTATATAAGGTTCGTTATACTAACCAAGCTTTCAATGCGTAAACCACATCCCAAACCTACCATCATATCATGTCCATTCTAAAGTTAGTTCAATCTAGAGCAAAAACAATTGGATTCTAGAAGTGTAATAAATATTTCAACTTATGCGTCAAAACCCTTATCTAATCCCTAAACTTTAATAATCAAGATTAATTCATTCTATCCATAATCAATCTTAACATTCACATTCACATGCAATATATGACATGCATTATCTTATGAAGAAGTGTAAAAAGAAGACTACCTCAAAGCAAAAGTACAAATCCTTAAATCATTTACCAAATGCTC
Source organism: Capsicum pubescens (assembly GCA_030864215.1). Taxonomy (NCBI): domain Eukaryota; kingdom Viridiplantae; phylum Streptophyta; class Magnoliopsida; order Solanales; family Solanaceae; genus Capsicum; species Capsicum pubescens. The sequence continues at coordinate 225,938,436 of CM061546.1, forward strand.
GTCTTCATTTCACAATCCCAAAATTGTCATCACACTATCAAAATCATAATCTACTCATCAATAAGTGAATAATCATACCCATATTGAACCATTATGCTTCAGGTCCAACCATGATACCAAAAACCCTATGTGGGTCTCGGTTATGAAAAATGCATTTACAAGACTAAACCAAAATTCATATATGATCAAGGAATCATAACCCTATAAAAAAGGTGAAAACCAAGCTAATTTGGGGATTAAATCAAGACCTCAAGCTATTTGGGGTTTAGGGTCAAGAACCAAGAAATTTATTAAGAAAGGGAAGAAATCTTCCCTTAAAACTGAAGATATTCGCGAAAATAGAAGTTACTCAAGCTCCTAAGTCAACCCCAAGACTCAATTTAAGGTTAGCACACTATTTTAAGGTTTTTTGTTCTCAAGAATGAGTGAAAATGGCCAAAATTAGGCCTAATGGGTCTTTTTATACCCATGCCAGGTGTTCAGGTATGGAAATCGCACAACCATATGCACAATCACACTACCTAGATACAAGAGTAGGTATGGTGGTTGCTATACTCCTTGGTGCGATCGCACTACTTGTTGTTGGCTAAAACTTAAAAAATTCCAAGTTTCTGCTAATGACTTAGGATTCATTCGGAGTTTGATATATGCAAATAAACTATGTAACCATACTAAATTCGATAATTTGGATGTGATGTAAAAGTTGGATTTTCCATCCAAGGTCATTTCAACCAAATAATGGTCCCAAACCTATGTTTTATATTTTCCAACTTTCCAACCAATAGGTCCAAATGAGGTCTGGTGCCTTTTGGGACCCAAATTAAAGGTCTACCCAGCCCAAAATTAATATTTTGGAGTTTCTAGTGCAGTCAAAATTTGCATCCCATATCACCTATTGATTTTTTTTTGGCCGATGGCTATTTGGATCTAGAAAAATCTTCTAAATAGGGAATTGCCTCCAAAAATCAAATGATATGTCTGGTAATCGAGTTGTTAATCCCAACAACTCATAAAAGACTTGGGGTAGCTATGAAAAAGCTTTAACAACAAAAATAAGTAGAAACATGAAAAATGACATGGAGGGTCATTACAACCAGGCTCTAAGTCCTAGATTAATATTAGAGGTCTTTGTACCAACTCGATATGAAAAAAATATGGTAAGAACCACAAGGGTGGGTGTATGGTTGGTAGTCATATTTTCTTTTGTTATGGCAATCCAATATTGAGGGAATGTCTAGCGGATTCACAGAGAATATAAGGATGCTCATTAGCAAATTTGGTCTAACCCTTTAGAAGCTCTAGTAGGTCACCCAACTCAGTAGGGTGCCTCATCTAATGTATCTAGCAAATAATTTCAAAATAGGCTATATGCTTTTCAAAATCAACATGATAAGGAAGGTTCTCCTGCTATGGTCAATGCTACATTACAAGTCTTTCATATTTATGTTTATGCATTGTTACATCTCAAAGCTATGCTTTTCTTTGTGATTCCTTATATAGAAGTAGACTACGGTATTAGTCCTAATATTCTCTCAAAACCTTTCTCAGTCACTACTCTAATTATTAATTCAGTCATTGCCAGATGGGTATATAGAAATTGCCTAGTCACAATTTTCTAAAATGTCTCCTAAGTTGATCTTGTAGAGTTGTACATGAAAGATTTTGATGATATTCTAGGAATAGATTGGCTCCACTCTTTTTGTGTCTCAATTTATTGAAGAAATAGAGTAATCCAGTTTTATTTTCAAAATGAGCCAGTCATAGAGTGCAAGAATTGTAAACTCAGTGTCTATAGGTCGGTTATCTCTTACCTTAAGGATAGGAGAATAATTTCCAAAAGGTAAATCTATCCACTTTTTCAGGTTAAGGATTAAATTTCTGAAACCTCAACTCTTGATTCAGATCCTGTGGTAGATAAATAACCAAAAGTTTTTCCTGAAAATCTACATAGAGTTCCTCCCTAGTGAGAAATTGACTTTTGAATAGATCTACTTCTAGATACTGAACCTATTTCAATTCTATCTTATAGAATGGATCCATCCAAGTATAATGATGTCACAACTCGATTCACGAGTCACAATGGAAACTACTAAAACCCACTAGTAGGTAAGCCACTACCATAACCTGAAGCTAAGGAAATGGGTTAGTTCGGCAGAAATGCCCAACTGGGCCTAAATATATAAACACAATTATAATCAATAGTGTTCCACTAAAAGAAGAAAATCAAAATACAGATACTAATCCCATAACCTAGTAATATTAGTATAAGACAATCTATTTATATAATAGGAATATAACTCAAAATCTTAAAATAGTCAACACTTTCATCTAGAATACAAAAGTTTGAAAAGAGATATAGGGAAACGGTTGACTCAAAACTCTAAGAGCTCACTCTATCTCTAGGTATTAGTGGTTATTTAATAATTATTGGTTAGTGTATTAGTGGTTATTTAATAATTATTGGTTAGCTAATATACTCATACCCATAGTCATCTCAATATATAGATATTTAACCAATAATTATTAAATAACCACTAATACACTAGTCATCATAACATTAATATATCCTACGGACTTGTCGGGCATCATCATAATGCCAATATATCCTCCGGACTTACCGGGGATCATCATAACATTAATATATCCTCCAGACTTGTCGAGAATTATCATAATGTCAATATATCCTCCTAACTTATCGAGCATCATCATAACGTCAATATATCCTCCGAGTTTGCCGGAAATCATCATAACATCAATATATCCTTCAGACTTGTTAGGGATCATAACATCAATATATCCTACGGACTTACCGGGCATCATCATAATGTCAATATAACCTACGGACTTGTCGGGCTTCATCATAATGTCAATATATCCTCTGAACTTATTGGGCATCATCATAATATTAATATATCCTCCAGACTTACCATACACCATCGTAGCATCAATATATATATATATGTATATTCAATTATATATACAGTAAATGTATACCCCACGAGGGCTAAAGTAAAGGATAAGTAAGGAAAAACATACCATAGTACCTCATTATTCATTATCATTATAATAGATTAATAGTTGCAAGGACATGTACATATATATGGTATGAACACTTAATGTGTTATCAAGTTTAACATACTCATTAGCATAGTCAATTACAAATCCATGGTTATACCTTCTAGAGCCCCTTGTTATTAGCATGATTCACAATACTAGCACAAGAGAATTTTTAGAAAAATCATTAGTTTAGTCACTAACATAATATGAGTAATAACGTAATCCAAGGCTCACATAGTAATTTAGTCAAAGTTTTAAGTGGTAGAATAGTCATGGGCTCCATTTATAAGACATTCCATTGCTATCCAAGTATTAACAATAATTTAGCAAACAATCATGAACATCATTTCTAATACAAACGTCATGAATATACAATTTACAGAAGTTAGCCATCATATTACCAGAGGCACATTCTAGGTGTTTAACAAGTATCTAGGTCACCAATGAAACTACATAATCCATGCTTATGGCGGGTCAAGTTCCGCTTATGGTATCCAAAGTTTCTCTTCAATTCCAACTTCTACCCGGGATTAAGCTAAGTCATCTAGATTATGTCTTAGAGGTTTATCAAATCACACTAGTTCTATAGTAAAATTCTTCCTCAAGCACTACCCTTAGTTCAACTAATGTGGCTAGGGCCAAGTTTACCATTATACACAACTAAAGTAAACTTCCTCTTAGTATGAGTGACAAGGTCACTCCCATCTAACTAGAACAACTAGAATATTCTCATGTTATTCATGAGATAACATGTCCAACTAGCTAATGTTTTAGACTATAGGTAAAGTATACCACAATATGAGTTCAATTGTCTAAGTGGTTCAACTAATCCCAAAGATTACCATCTACCATTCAAATATCTAAAATGCCTCCCAATCTTAACAAGATATAATAATTATACTATAAATCTCAATATAACAAGAAATAAGACTAACCTTCCTCAAATATGAATATAGATCACGAACCGATAACCTTCTCTTTTCCTTTCTGCAAAGCTTCTTCAAGGAGCCAAGCTATCAAAGACACAATATAAACATCATTATGAAAATTTCAATACCTATATTGCCCCATTGTGCTTCAAGTCAAAGAACAACAACAAAAACTCCCAAATGGGTCCCATATATGGAAAATGAGTTTTTAATACCAACCCAATGTTCAATTACCATTGGCAATTTATATCCCTCAATAATCAAGTAAATATCAAGATTATTTGGGCTTAATTCATGCCCTCAAGATAAATGGGGTTTGGGCTAAATTATCAAGAATTCAATATTATAAATGAAGGATTCATACCTTAAATTGTTGTTAATTATGAATATGCAAGTTATTCAATCTCCTAATCAACACCCAAGACTCAATTGGTGGATTACATACTCTACTGGGTTTTGGGGACTTAAAGCAATTGGAAAAATGGCTAATTATCGACCAAAATGGCATTTAAGTATCTCTCCCCAAGCCCTTGGTTCTCACGTAGCATCATAATTATCATAATACCTCTATGATCACAGTACCATCTATGGCACCAGATGACAGCTGAAACTTAGAATATTTTACAAGTTTTGGCCAATGCCACGGGATGCATCCTGAATCCAATATGAGAAAATGAATTACGCCACATTAATTTTGACATTTCAGATGCATTGTCAAAGTCATATTTCATATCCGAGGTCATTTTAACCAAATATGGAACCCACACCCTAATTTCCAATTTATCAACTTTCTAACCAATAGGTCAAAATAAGTTTAGGTACAATGGGACCTGAACAAAAGGTCTTTCCAACCTAGATTTGATATTTTAGAGCTAATAGCGCAGTCAAAATATGTATTTGATATTGTTTGGCTAAAGTTTTTGCTCGGCGGCCATTTGAACCCAACAAAGACTTCTAAATAGGGAAATAGTTCTAAAAACCAAACGAACTACCCAAAAACCAAACTATCAGTTATAGTAAGTCATAAATTACTTGGGGTGGATATGTAATAGATCTAATAGTGAAAACAAGAAGAATCACAAGAAATGACCAGAAGGGTCATTACAAAGGAGTTTATGGAATAGTTGAAAAATCTTTTAGAAAAAGGCTTCATCAGGCCTAGCCCATCTCTCGATATGGTGCTCCAGTTCTTTTTTAGTGCAAGAAAGATAATTATCTTAGAATTTTCATTGACTATTTTTAGTTGAACAAAGTCATATTCAAAAATAAGTATCCCATTCACAATATAGATAACTTGTTCGACCAACTTTAGGGTGATAATTATTTCTTTAAGAAAGACCTTAGATTCTTCTATCATCTTAGAATCAAAGAACATGATATTCTGAAGATAGCCTTTAGAACATTGTAAGGTTAGTTTAGATTTATTGTTATGACTTTTGGACTAATCAATGCTCCTACAACTTTTAAGGCCTTGATGAATGGGGTTATCAAATAGTACATGGGCGTCTTCATTATAGTCTTCATAGATGACATACTCATTTATTATTGGAGTGAGATAAACATGAAAATCAATTGAGGATTGTTTTATAGACTCTTAAAGATCACCAAATATTATCTAAGTTAAACAAGTGTGAAGTTTGGTTAAAATCAGTAGCATTCCTTGGTTATATCATTTCCAGTGAAGACATTTAAGTTTATCCTCGAAAGACCAAAGTAGTGAGGAATTAGCCTACACCTATCTTTCCATTAGATAACAAAAGTTTCTTGGGTTTAGCTGGTTATTAAAGATGGTTGGTTGAATTACTCTCCTCTATTCCTTCTCCCATTTCGATACTGACTAAGACTGACTAAGACGAAAGACAAATTTTAGTGGTCTAATTCATATGAGAAAAGTTTTCAATAGTTGAAGACTCGATTCACCACTATTTCAGTATTGACTTTGCAAGTAGGTTCAGATAGTTTTATAGTTTATTAATTCCTATAGAGGGACTTGGTTGTATGTTGATGAAGCATGGAAAATTTATAACATATGACTCTAGACAACTCAAGCCTCATGAGAAAATCTACCCGACTCAAGATCTTGAGTTGGCAGTAGTTTTTTTGACTTAAAGATTTTGAGGAATTACCTTTATAGGGTTCATGTTGATATGTTCACTGATCATAAGAGACTTCAGTATGTGTTCAGTCACAAAGACCTTAATCTTTGTCAGAAGAAATAGCTAGAGTTGTTGAAGGATTTTGATATGAGTGTCTTGTACCATCCAAGATAAGATAATGTTGTGTATGACACTAGTAGGTTGTCAATGAAAAGTGTTGATTATTTGTAAGATTAGAAGAAAGTGTTAGTTATTGAGGTTTATCTTGCTAGATTAGGTTTTTAATTGGTAGATTCAATTGATGGCACTATCTTAAATTAAAATGGTTCAGAATCTTCCTTGATAGGTGAGGTGAATGAAAAGAAAGATAGTTATCCTATATGTCTTAGGTAGAAAGAAGTTGTCTAGAGTCAGATCGTTAAGGTTTTCTCCCAGGGGAGAGATGGTGATCTTCATTGTCAGGGAAGACTATGTGTTTGGGATATAAATGACTTACGATAGCGGATGCTAATAGAAACTCTTAGGCCTCAATATCTATTCATCCTAGAGCCACTAAGATGTACCATAATTCATGGGACATATATTGGTGGAATGGCATTAAATAGTATATCGTGGAATTTATGGCTAAGCATCTAAATTGCCAACCAGTTGAGGATGAGAAATAAATACCTATTGTTATGCTTCAAGATATCTACATTCCTACTTAGAAGTGGAAAGTGGTAAATACGGACTTCACTTTAGGGTTGCCTCATATTTTTTGATAGCATGATTCTATTTGGATTATCATGGATCGTATGACTTAGTCATCCCATTTCATGCTTGTTAACACTTGAATCTACCTTACGAAGTTTATGAAATTTTATGTATTCCCTTTGACTATGACTTCAAATAGAGGTACTAAGTTTACCTCTCGATTTTGCAAGACTTATCTAAAAGGTCTTAGTACCTAAGTTCATCTTAGTACAACCTTTTACCCAAAAAATATGGTCAGGTAGAGAGAAATGTTCAAACCATAAAAGACATGTTGAGAGAGAGTACGATTAATTTTAAGAGAAGTTGGGCTAATCATTTTTCTTTGACTGAAGTTTGTTATAATAACTACCACTCTGGTATTCATTTAGACCCATTCCAAGAACCTTATAGTAGTAGGTGTATATCTATAATTGGGTGGTTTGAAGTTGGTCAAGCCACCTTGATAGGGCCAGATTTAGTTTTAAGAGTCTATGGAGAAAGTTCAGTTAATTAGAGAAAGGCATAAAATAGCTAAGGTTATTAGACATCCTATGTAGATGTAAGGAGAATGAAACTTCAGTTTATTATTGGTGATTTTTTCCACTTGAAAGTTTCACCTATGAAAGGGGGAAGTGACTTGGTAAGAATGGAAAGCTCAGTCACCGCTATGTTGGTCCTTATAAGGTTGTGGGTCATTTTGGCTATGTATCATATGAGTTAGATTTGTCTACAGTCTAGCATCGTTGTATCCATTTTGCAATATAACCTTGTTAAAGAAATAAATTTTTGATCCCACCTCGATTGTGCCCTTAGAGAGAATAGGTGTGAAAGATAGTCTCTCTTATAAAGAAGTTCTAGTTGAGATCCTTGACTGTCATGTTTGTAAGCTGAGAAATAAGGAGATTTCCTTAATAAAGTTTCTTTGGTCGAATTAATCAGATGATTGAGATACTTGGAAAGTAGAGTAAATATGATGACCAAGTACCCCCATCATTTCCCTATGACTTCAGTTCCAACTTGAGCTAATAGTTTCCCTTTAATTAATTAATTCTTTCTGTCTCATGTCACCTAGTTATTCCCATGTAATAACATACATTCATGAGTTTTATTGAGTCCATGGTTAAATTACAGACTTAATAATCATGTTAGTATTTAGCTCTTAAAAACTCAATATTTGGATAGCAGCTCTTTCCCTAACACTTCAACTTAGTTAGTTCTTATTTGGGAACAAATGACCCCAAGGGAGAGATAGTGTATCACCCCAAAAATCCAAGATAAGATTACAATCATGATTCAAGTACATGTAAAATAAAAAAATCATTTTTTGGTTATATGGGAAGTGATTTAGATATGTATTAAGGCCACAGGTGACTCCTAGATCATATCTAAGTCAAAACCTTCCTTATAGATTGATTTCCTGAGAAGAATCTCCTTATAGTGAACTTCAAATGATTATAGATATTATATTTTTGAGTATTTTTTATCTCAATATTCACCAAATGATATATAGTTTGATTTTATTTCTAACACATCCATCTTTTCCTTAATCCAATATCAGAGAGAAAAGTTATGGCCATTTCAGTGAATACTATCTAGCAGTGAGAACCTACGAGCATAGGTACGATAATGGTGAGATTGTATGACTTTTAAATTCTCTTGTCTAATAAAAATAGTCCCAAACATCAAAAAGTTTACAATTATAACTTTCACCCATGAGAGGGAAGCACGACCGTGGATAAAAACCACAATCTTAGGTATGATTGTGACTTCTAAAGTTGATCTGATTGGAACCTACAACCTAATAACCAAGGTCCAATCATAGATAGGTCACTTAATCATACTAAGGATTGTGTGGTGAAGTTTAGAGATCCTAAATTAAGAATCCAAACAATGAATACCACCCATAATGGTTGGTTTGTCCCATGATCATGGGGAGGTCTCGTAAGTTTTCCAACATCGTTTCATTCCAAATTTTAAAGGGCACATCAGTTTTTTCCACTCTTTTAACATCAGAACAGCATTGTTTATGGTACTCCAAGGCTTATTATTAAGTTAAATATTAATCTAAGTCGCTCATTACCCAAATTCATTCAATACTTGGCCTTATAGATATAAAAAAAGTTATTATTCTTCCTCCAAGGTAAACTAGGGTTAATCTCTTTCAAGCTCCAAACTCAAGGATTTCTTCAGGGTTTTCATCTTCAAGTATGTGGAATTTCATTAGTAGGTATCCTTTCACCCACTGAGTCCCAAAGATAATTGAATTCCCTACTTTAATTCCTTCCTCGGACCTTAGGGTTCATGAATGTTGTGAAATCCTTATTATTCCAGTTCCTTGATCTCATTGAGTTATAGACCAATGCTTTAACATGAATTTTAGTATGATTATATGTTCAAATCATGAACCCTAATTATTTTATGAAATCTAGAATGTTGGAATTGAGTTATTAAATTCCTTAAATTCACTCAGTTTATAAAATTGGCATAATAGTTGCATTCTTCAGATAAATGGGTTATGAACACCCAATGACATAGAATTTCATGTATATAATTATTAGTATTATGTCCTCCAGCTTATATGTTTTTGAATGTTTTCATATAATGTATATACTTCTAGTATTAAGATTATAATTATCATTGCAAAATTCAGTTATCAGTGTATTTTAGTTGTGAGTAATACTTAGCACCGAGCGGATGCAGGAATGACAGCTCACCCGTTAGTTAGGTTGAGACCTTTTTTTGAAGTCCCTAAGTTCCAAAAATAAGGATACACCCTAGTTATAATGGGTCACCCATTAGACCAGTCTTGACACCTTAGTCCTTTTTTACATCAGTTTAGCAGATCCATATTAGTCAGTGTTCGTACCCTTGGCATCGTACTGAACACCCTTCCAGCTGGGGTGACATGTTAGACATCGGTTAGCTCTGATTAGGGTATTTTATTTAATATTATCTCCTTCAGTCCATATCTAATAGTTTGAATTCAGATAATTACATGACCTTGTATTCAATTATTCATCTTATCATGATGTACTTGTTTATTACATGGTCTTGCATCAGTTTACTATGTAACATACATTATGTTTAACCTATATTAGTTAGTTACTATTTCACATACTCTATACATCCAATGTACGGATCGCATACCTCTTTTGTGATATATTGTCTCATAATATAGGTTCTGACACTCAGTATTCGGATCACGCTTAATGTGATCTCCAGGAATATTAGAAATAGTACTTTAGTGAGCCCTCATCATTTGAGGACTAGTATAATTATTTAGATCTATTTAATTTTAGCTTTAGATAGTTAGAGTTAGCTTGGGATTTTTCCCAGCAACTCATCATAGTAGAGGCTTTCAGACATACAGTTAGATGTTCAGTTTTTGTGATTTTATACTCAAACATTATTATTGGTTGAGTTATTATTTCATCATTCAGTTTAGCTTCCGTATAGTGATTTTACATTAGATATTATAGCATTCTTAGTATCATGCCAGGCCATGGGTTTGCTTGGAATATCTTATGACTTTAAGCATCATTTTATGACTAGGGGGTAGTCTTGTGTCATGAGCACTACCATACCAATGGAGAATCATATCATAACATGTGTATACACGTTATTTGGCTCCTCGTCATGCAAGAAAGGACCTATAAGGTATCACCTTTTCTTTCATATGGTTCCTAGGCAAAGGGAACCATAGGGTACTCAAGATATCTATAGATATAGCCTAGACCAAAATTAGGACTTTCAAAAATATACCACCACCAATCTACTCTATCTAGTACATGAGAGAAATAAGAGTATAATAAGTGCTCAGAAAAGACCCGAGGCTAAATAAGTATAAATCCATACAATTTAGTGCCCAAAATCAAGTCCAGGACTAAAATGGTTGAATTGTTTATAAGATGTCAGAATATCCCTTGACAAAAGTAAGTGAATGGTAATAGATGAGTAGTTTAATAATGAAAAAAAATATCTTGATATTAGTGTCCACAATAGTATGCTTGGTTTAACAGGTCATCAACCAATAATAAGGGTGGTACGAATTCCACTGTAAAATTAGTTTTAAAAGTGAAAAAGTTGGAATAAACTGCTTTATGAAAAATAATAGCAAAATTAAGATTTTAGTTGTAATTGTCCCTCTAGAATAATCGGAGAATGTGGATAGTGTATGCATGCCATCACCAGTATCCATACAAGGCAATTGTAAGAACCTAAGGGTCTATAACCAAAGCCACAACTCTTTTAAGGATTAGAGAACTAACTTGGTATCCAACTGGTCTCATAACCAAGACCTTGGGACCAATAATATATTAAAAAATAAGATTATATATAAATAAAAACTCAACAGCAAAAACAACAAGAGGAATAATACTACTGAGAGAGTTTAACTGAGGAAAATCATCAAAATGGAAAAGTACTTACCCAATCCCTACAATAACGATTTAAGAATGAGATTAAGGTCATAACACTTATATAATCAAGCTCAACATAACCCTATAATTGTAACGAGTATTCTAGGCTAAGGCTCAAACTATATTTCTAGTCTAAATCCCCTTAACATGTCATCTCAAGACATAGCTAGATATAAGTTTATCCTAATCCCACACCTACCATAAACTCTAAATAATACATAATAGCATAGAGAAGAGTAGAATGTACCCTACCTCATAATAGAACAAAGTCTCAAACCATCCATAAGCTTTTTGTCTCTGCTCCTCGAACTCTTAATGACTTTGATCTTTCAAAATCATAATCTACATATTAACAAGATTAAATTGAGACCCATAATTTAATATAAAACTCCAAGCAAAAATCAAGACAAAAATAGGCTCGTAGGGATCGCTAACAGAATTCTAAAATTTAATCTATAAAGAAACTTCTTGAAGAACAAGAAATGAGTGCTCAAAAATTAAGCACAAGTGGAGTCTTAATTAGGGCTCAAAACAATCCAAAGATAAGGATAACAAGAGTTAAAATCAAGAATTAAATAGAGATTTAGGTCCAGAATTTATGAAAAAACTAATAAAAAATGATCACCTAAACATCATCTACTTATCCTAGTTTCAATTTATGATACCAGTAGTTTTCAAAGCTCATTGGTCCATTAATGGGAAAAAATCAATTAGAAACTAAAGGAGATTTTGTGATGAAAGAAATAGATAAACCAAGTCCTTCACCACAAATATAGGACCCCTACTGTAAAAGAGGGACCTTACTAGCTTGACCTTTTGCAAATATGAGGAGTCCATTATGAATGCAAAGAAGATGATGGATTGGGTCGGATTAGCATTACTTCACAAATGTGAGAGGAGGTTCATGAATATTATGTTAAGAAACTTGACCCTCCATTAACGTGGCGAACACCTTGCCAATGTTAAGAGCAACATTGACCTGCACCAGGTCTTGTTGCATCAGCAAAATGCCAAGCTCCATCAGGATTTATTTAGAACCTTATGAGTCCAAACAAAAAAAAGTTATCCTATGAAATTCAGTATTCTAGATCAATAAAATCATCAAAATTTCCACCAAAGGTTGTTTCTAAAAAAAAGGGGCCCACACCCACTATTCCAATTTCACCAATTTTCATCCAATAGCAAAAAATAAGCCTGGAAGCCTTGAATCCTATAACAAGGGTCCTCCTAATATAAAATTGACATTCCAAAGCTAAAGAAACCATCAAAATTATTATTAAAGGCTCATTTACTATAATTTTTGGCCAATGATGAAGTTGTCAACTTTAAAAGCTCCACAAAAAGAAAAGTGGCTTATAATCCAAAAAAAACTTCTCAAAAACCAAACCAATGGTCCCAGCAAGTTATAAATGACTTATAGCTGCTATGGGAAACCCAAAATATCAAAAATGCATGAAAAGGAAGAAAATAACCTAGAGGGTTATTATAATCCAATAATAGAAAAGTTTTCTTATTGATGGACTGAGATACAAGATATATGAAGATTGATTCCTAAGAAATGTGAATTGATGATCAGAGTTCAATGTAGGTATCTAATAAATAGAGTGGGATCCACCCAATGATAATAATAATATAGGATCCACTATTTAATCTGAAGGAGAAAACCACAATCGCTATTTCATGTATATCTTTCTTGTCTCTTCCTCCAAACTTCTTTAGATGGGAGTATTTTTCATTAGCAACAGCAGTGGGTAAACCTTTACAAGTTTTCATGGAAACCAAAGACTAAACTAGACAAGTTGTAATAGAGCTAAAGTTGCAGTACATCTGTTTGGAGAATTTCCAAATATTATTAATATTGGCATGAGAAAATACAATGGACAAATGGTAGAGAAGTGGATTAGAATTAAATATTATTATGTCCCAAAATACATTAAAACTTGCATAATTCATGGGAACAATGAAGATTAGTATTATGTTGAACATCAAATGTTATATTTGAAGAAGAAGAAGAAAGAATATTCAAGCAATAAGACAACACTGAATAGAAATATAACAAAGGAAACTGTAATGACTCTCTAGGTCATTTTATATATTTATGTTTATATTTTTCATTTATAAGTTTCCTATAGGTGAAGCAAGTAATTTATGACTTACTGGAACTAACAACTTGGTAATCAAATAGTTCATTTGATTTTTAGAATCAATTCATTATTTTGAAGTCTTCATTGGTTCAAATTGTCTAGAAGGTGAAAACCTTAGTAAAATGACCTCATATGCAAATGTAGACTATTTTAAAAGATCTATAGCATTGATTTTAGGCTTGGTAAAGCCTTGATTTGAGTCTTGAGGCTTTCAGACTTATTTCAGGATATTTTCCGCAAAGATAAGAAAAATTGCACATAGGTGAGGGACCTACTTTTCTTTTAAATAACCTCTTATGCAAATATCAACTGTTCTATTAAGTCTAGAATTTTGAAGTATATAGGAAGCATATTTCATTTGCGTATACAGGTTTCAGATGAATCTCAAGGAGTTGGCAGAGACTTGGAAAATTTTGAGTCTCAGCTGGTCTTGGTGCATCACGTACACGACTAGCCGATTGCTTAAGCGGTCTATCTTGGTCCCCTGGTATTGCACAAGTGAGGTTTTTATAACATAAGCGTACATAAATTAAGCAATACATGGGTCGCTTATGTGACATGTGTTGAGACAGCGAGTGTCGCTTAAGCGACACTAGATTTCTTAAGTGATGATCGCTTAAGCGGATGGATGATCACTTAAAAGACACCCGTGGGCCTGTTAAGGGGATAAATAATCCACTTATCCTAATTTGCATCATTCTTCATCCATTATCTATAATAGTGAACCCTACAAAGTGGGAATTCATGGAATAATCAATTATAGAGCTGTTGTATAGTTAATTTATGTGGTTCTTCATCAAATTTGGGTTAACTTTACATTTATTCCATGGTTAATTCCTCCATCTTTTATATAAAATCCCAAAAGTAATGGTGTATTTATTGTAGCACCATTAGTTCTCAAAATTTATCTATTTTTAGGGTAAATATTCCTTGACCATAGAGGGGCGTTGTGTTGGTTTTGAAACTATGATTTCTGTCCCACGTGGAATTTATACATAATTTTAGACCCAAAGCACAATAGTGAAATATGTTCATCTTTGTTCTCTCTTTTGATGAGTATATTATGATTTTTTAGTGTAGTTGATTACGGATGATTCTCGAAAAGGGAAATTAATGGTTTAATAGATTCTTTATGCTTTTCTTCGGCATCTAGGAAGGCTAGGTTTACACTCTTCATATATTTGGCTATTTCAAAGAATTCTTATGATAATATGCTATATATGGGATTGTATTTATGTGTTGGAGGTATGATTGATAATATTAGGGTTAGTTGGACTGTTTAGGCTACCTTGAAACCATAATTTTAGACATAATTGACTTAATTTTTCATGTTTTAGGATATATTTCTATTTGGTTATAATTAGGACTTATTTAACATCTAGATATAAATTTAGATACCTTAGTCTAGTATGGGCTAGAATTTTCCTAAAAATAGATTTCGAGGACTAGAAGTGGGCCTATTTGTCCCACCTTAGGCAATACTTATGTTAGCTTTTGTAGACCTATTTTAGCATGTTGTACCCTTATTAGTGATCCTTTTATGAATTTGATGATATTTAATATTTAATAAGTATAATAGTTTTTTATTAGGAGTTGATGGTAATTTTTTATAAAATTCAATGCCTTTATTAGCTTTCATCTATGGTTTATTGATATGGAATATGTTATGCTTTATTTATACGAGTTTTGTCTTAAGTCCAAAAATTGATGAAGATATTGATACTATGACTTCCTTTTCAAGCCTAAAATTTGATGATTATATTTATAAAATGAGTTCAGTTCAAGTCCGGCAAATGATGTTATAATGATGATACCATTGAGGATCCTATGAAGATGATGATGATGATGATGATGATGATGATGATGATGATGCTATAATTTTTTATTGAAGTCTAGTATTGGGTATTGGGAATGATATGATTTAGTATGTATAGTTGATGGTTATGGTTAATATTCAATAGAGTTATAGGTCATGGGTTGTTTATTTATCTTTATTATACCCTCTAGGATTATGGGGGATTCCGTTGGGTTCTTTATTTTTCCACACTTATTGACTTATCAGGGTAAATTTAATAGTTATAATTGTGTGATATTTACATTACTTTTCTGTATTTATTTATTTACTTATGCACAGTAATGTTAAAGCATATTTAAGGTTTTCCCCTTTAACCTTTACTTAGCTTATTATATCTTGTGTCTTATCGTACTTATATCATAAATTAGCATAGTTAACCTATGATGCCTACTGAGTGCCCGGGGTGTTGGTACCCATACTACAGTTCTTTAACATTTTGGTGAAGATTCAAGTACTAGTTTTCATTATTGACGTGACACTTATGTAAGGTTAATTTTGGAGATTGTGTGAGATCTTAAATTTAGAGTTACCCTTTTCCCTTCTACTTATCTATTTTTAGTCTTTTATTTTTTAGATAGATTGTATTTGACTATTCAGGACCTATGGATTATTTATAGTATCTCTTGTACCAACATTATTGAGTCTACATATGGTTCTTACTTTTTTATCTATCTATTAGACTGCTATGACTACTTTATTAGTGTTTTATTTATTTAAATGTTGATTTTTGGATTTTAGGTTATTTCCCACTAAATTATCCCATTGTGTGTAGCTCCATGCTATGATTTGTCTTACCTGCTATTGGGATAAAAGAGGTTCCATCATGTTGTAAATTGAGTCACGACAAATTGGTATCAAAGCTAGGTTTCATTGATATTATTGCTACACAATCAAGTGTCTAGTTGAGTCCCATGGATCGAAATGATGACATCTATTTCTTATCTTCAGGAGGCTATAGGACATTCTTAGGAGTTATTCACTTCTTTCACTCATTTCATGCTAAGACTCAAAGTTATTTCTAAGGAATTCCTTTGGTTTCACTCTTTTAAAGATAGCAAGGACACATGCTACTGCTGCACAAGATGGCAGTCCTAAAATGGAGCCTAGGGATCCTATTGTTGTATATGGACAACCTAGAGGAATAGAAATTCCAGGGATATGTCACCAACTGTAATACCCCAAACTTTCTTTAAGTCAAATCTAGTCTCCAGAAGAGTTAGTGATGACTTCCTAAATGATTAATATTTAAATTAGATAAAATTTTCCCAATTTTGACTTTTTATCATATGGAAAATTGAATTACTTTCCAACGATACCAATTTTGTCCAAATCTAGTATCGGAGTAAAAAGTTATGGACGTTTTATAAAGGACTGTCGAAACTGCCAAAAGCGACGGTCAGGCCGATGGACCGTCGCCCAAGCCATCGCGACTAAGAAAGTGAACTCATCTTTTTGCAAAGTGCAATGGTCAGGACCAATGGACCATCGATCTAGCAATGGATCATCGCCCAAATCATCATAGACGAGGCAAGAAGTTCAGGTTTTGGCCAAGTACAACGAGATGGACCGACAGACCATCGAGCCAGCGACAAACCATCGCCGAAACTGTCACCACTTCCGATTAGCAATTTTAAGCTATTTTTAAAAGAGTATTTGGATCTTTTTCCACCCATTTTAACCCCTAATTCTACCAGACCAAAGCTCATAACTTCATTATTCATCCATAACATCAAATTAGGATTTCTCTCTAAGATCAATCTCCAAGAACAAGAAACCCTAGGTGTCTAATCCTAAGTAAATAATTCAAGATTTTCTCCACTAATCTTCAAGAAATCATCCACCCAGGTATGTCAAGTGTTGATTTATAGGTCCTTTTAACCCATGGAGCTCAAGAATCTCTTTTCAAAATCAAAGATTTGTGTATTTATGAATGTTCATGATTTAGTTGAATTAAAATTCATGTTCATGTTATTGTGGGGCTTTGATTCATGTTTTAAATTACATGTTCCAATCATTCATCCTAGTATGTGATGATTTGCATAATATTTATGATAAACCCTTCAAATTGCAAATTTAATTATGCAACCATGATAATTAGATGCATTAATGATGGTATAACCAAAGTATGGTCCTCGTGTGTTTGATTAAATGTATAAGTGGAGGAAAAATTTCCATTATGGTATGATACTATGAATATTCATTCATGTATAAGTTAATGCATGTCAAGTGTTTTATGAAATGTCTTAGTCAATGAATTATGCATATATGTATAGTTATTGTTATGTTTTCAAACTTGTGTCAAGAATTACTTTTATGATATCGAGTCCTGGGGGTATTTATACCCGATAATTTAGTTGTGTGCCTAGAGCCAGTGTTAGTTTTTAGGATACTCTCAATCAAGCCATGTTCAGTAGAATTCAGTCAGTCTCATGACTCAGGAAAACTCAGTAATCTCAATAATCTCAGTAATCTTAGTAATCTCAATAATCTTAGTTAGTTATCAGATCTCAATAATATTCCGTCAGTCAATAGAACTCAGTGAACTAAGTCCAGTCAGTTCAATATAACTAATTCATTGTCTAATTAGATGGGAGTAGGATTCAGTAGCTAGTGATCCAAGGATGGGAACTCACCTGCGAGTAGAGGATGTGATTCGTAGAAGAAATCCTTATGCTCCAGAACTACGTATCCAGCGTAGGTTGAGATATCTAAACTGTTATATGAAGGTTGATAAGGTGACTTAACCTAATAGATGAGGGTCCCACTATTTTCCTTAGAGTACCTATTAGATGAGGGATTACTCACAGCTTATCCTTACCATGGCGCGGTATTGACACCCTACTAATTGGAGTTACAGATTTGACCCCAATTCAATTATATTATCTTATTTGGGGCATGTTGTTTAGACAACTACTTCCCACAGTTACAGTCTCAGTCTCGATCTCAGTAATAGAACTTAAATAGTTCTACAAAATTTAGGACTGTCAGATATAGTCACCCAGCTCAGTACGAAACTCAACTAGTTCCCTTAGAAATAGGACTGTTAGACATAGTCATTCAGATAATATTATATCATTTATACGAAACTTATGTTATCAATTTTCAAATTCAGTGATTTCATGATCTCAGTTGCAGTTCACATATTCATGCATGTATTCTCATATTCATGTTACTCAGTCAGTTAGTATTGTTCATGGATATAAACCCCTTTCATTCAACCTACATCACTTGCATACTAGTATATTCAATCATACTGACGCATTTATGCTATAGTATTTTATACCATAGGTTCAGAAGCATGAGATCTAGAGTACCATTAGTAGATTAAATGTTCAGCAGATAGACTAGCAGTGATTACTCATCATTTGAGGATGTTATTATTTGATTATTATATTATTTAAGTACTTAGTTTATTTTAGCAGTTGAAGTTAGTAGGGGACATGTCCCATCAACTCATCATTCAGATAGTTTAGAGGCTTTCAGACTATAGCATATTCAGACAGTTATTTTAGTTTTGTTTTGGAATTGATATACTATATTTCCAGATGTTATGTTTTATCAGAATTTTGAACCTTATGGCCTTTCAGACCTTTTTTGTATTTATACAATATATTATGCAGTGCCCAGTTACAAATATCAGTCATGGGTTATCTTGTGGTCCTTCGAGGTCATGAGCACCGTGTAGCATTCTGGGTAGCAGATTTAGGGCATTACACCAACTAGGGTCCATGATAAGGGGACTTCACCAGAACCTATTCCTACCTTTAAGCTAGAGATTGTTTTGCCCCAGCCGATAGTAGGCCAATAATGAGCCTAGGCTCTATCAAAGTTTATTTCTTCTTCAGTACTTAGGGAGGATTTGGTTCATCTTTTGGGATTTATTGTTTGTGAATTGTCTAATAAAGCATAATCAATGAATCAAACTAGTACTAAAAAAGAGGTGTAATCTCTAGCTGCGGCTCCCAAAGTTGAGGTCGCTTTTATGATAGTCGTTTCCCAGTTAGTAGCTTCTCAACTGGTGGTTTCCCAGCCTGCTATGTCTATTGAGGAGCATAAAATGTTGGTTAGGTTCTTGAGATTAGCTCCACCTAAGTTTTCTAGTGCACCGAGCTAGGATGTGTACTAATTCTTGATCACTTGTGAGGATAGGCTTCATAATTTGGCCTAGTTTAGACTCGTGGTATGGATTATACTACATTTTAATTGGACTTGGTAGCTCAACATTGGTGGGGAGATCATCTTGATTCCAAGCCATTTGGATGTCCCTACTGATATGGATTCAATTTTCTAGATCTTCTTAGAGAAGTACATATCTTACAGTCTTAGGGATTATTGAAGGGTCAGTTCTTGAGGTTAAAGAAAGACTCTATGACTTGTAGATTATGAGGCTCAATATAATTAGTTTATAAGAATATTATTTCTATTCTAACTTTAGAGTATGAAATGGCTTGTTGCTTTGTTAGGGGGTTGAGAATTCCTCTTTCTATGTTAACATAGTGTTTGGTTGTTTTGGGTAGGTATTTTATTGAGGTTTCTAATCAAGCTAAGGTTATGGAGGAGTTGTATTGTGAGGCTCAAGAGAGCAGTGATAAGAGGTCGCATTATTAGGGTAGTTTTAGTGGGAACCATAGTAGCTCAATTTAGAGGTTCTGGTTCTTAGGGTAGGTACCCTCCGCATCACCTGTATCAGTATCAAGGTCAACCTAGAAGGCCCGTTCAGGATGTACTTCAGATTATTAATGGAGGCTAGTCTAGTTTTGGTGATCATCCTATCCAGGGTAGTGGTTTATCTTTTAGAGGTTCGTCTTCTAGTTATTTTAGTCTTTATAGATATTTGGGTTCGTTGGATCTTCAAGTTTTAGTATTGTGCCTAGGGTATGTTATGGTTGTAGAGATTTTAGCTATTTCTTAGGAGAGTGACCAAGTTGTAGGGTGATGGTTCCTTCAGTTCAGAGTGTTCCATGGATTCAAGAAGTTCCATCCTCAACTAGTGGTGGTATGCATTGTTGTAAAAGTGGTCTCTAGGGTGTTCGTGGAGGTTCTTAGGCTGGTAGGACAGGGGATCAATCAGGAACCTAGCCAAGTGCCTGGCATGGTCAGTTGTATTCAAAAGTTACTAGACCCGAGGCTGAGTCTTAAGATGTTGCTATCAGAAGTATGATTTTGGTATGCCATCAGTTGGATTTTTCATTATTTTATTCGAGATCCACTTATTCTTATGTTCCTACTTATTATGCCATGTGGTTACAGTTATCCTTAGATTTATTATCAATACTATTATATGTATCTACTCTCGTAGGTGATTCTTTAGTAATGGATCGGGTTTTCAGATCATGTGGTGTGATTGTTTGAGAGATTGACACTTATTTTGATCTTATTATTTTATACATGCTAGATTTTGATGTGATTCTAGTCATGGAGTGGTTATCATACTATTATACGGTCCTAGATTATTTTGCTAGGACAATTACCTTTGCCATGACCTGCATACCCCAGGTCATGTGGCAGGGAGTGATAAGTTGCAAGATGATGGGGATTATATCTTATATTTATGCTAGTTGGCTTATTTCAAAGGGTTGCGAGTCTTATCTCACTTATATTCATGATGTTATTGTGGAGAGTCCATTACTTGACTCTATTTTAGTAGTTCATGAGTTTCCTAATGTTTTCCCTATCGATCTATCTACTCTTCGTCCTGATTCTGATATTGAGTTTGTTGTTGATCTTGAGTCGGGCACCAAACCTATTTCTATTGCACCATAATGTATGGATTCTACCGAGCTAAAGTAGATAAATTCTCAACTTTAGGATCTTCTTAGTAAGGGTTTCATTAGACCAAGTGTCTCTCCTTGAGGAGCTCTTATGTTATTTGTGAACATAAAATATGGTTTCGTGCATATGTGTATGAATTATAGGAACTTTGATAAGGTGACAGTGAAGAATCTATATCCTATGCCTAGCATTGATGATTTGTTTCACTAGCTTCAGGGAGCAACAATGTACTCTAAGATTGATTTGAGGTCCAGTTACCACCAGTTGAGGGTTTGGGATGAAGATATCCCAAAGATAGCCTTTAGGACCCATTATGGCCATTATGAGTTTCTAGTGATGTCTTTTAGGTTGACTAATGCCCCAACTGCATTTATGGATTTGATGAATTGTGTGTTCAGACCTTGCTTTGATTCCTTTGTGATTTTGTTCATTGGAGACATCCTTTTGTATTTGAGAAGTAGAGAGGAGCATATGCAACATCTTAGAATTATGCTCTAGACTTTGTGAGATCATGTACTTTTTGCCAAATTCTCTAGGTGTGATTTTTGGCTTGAGTCAGTGACATTCCTCAGGCATATTATGTCTAAGGATGGGATTAAGGTAGACACAACGAAGATTGTAGTTATTTGTGATTGGACCTAACCTATTTCTTTGCTTAAGGTTCATAGCTTCATTTATTTGGCTGGTTATTATAGATGGTTTACTTAGAGTTTTTCTACCATTGCAGTGTTGATGACTAGATTAACTTGAAAGGTTATTTTATGGACCGAGGAGTGTGAGTCGAGCTTCAAAAATCTCAAGGGGTTTCTTATTTTAACTATTATCTTGGCTCTTCCTATTTAGGGTGAGTGATTTACCTAGTATTTTTATACTATTAGTGTCGGTTTGGGTTGTGTTGATGCAATAGGTTCAAGTTATTAATTATGCATCAAGGCAACTGAAGGTGCACGAGTACACCTACCCCACTCATGATCTAGAATTAACAGAGGTAGTTTCTGTTCTTAAGATTCAGATGCATTATCTTTATTGTATGCATTATGAGATCCTTATGAATTATCATAGTCTTCAATATCTTATGACCCAGAGAGAGCTAAATTCTAGGCAGCGTAGATGAATGGAGCTTCTTAAGGATTATGACATCTCTATCTTGTATCATATGGGCAAGGAAAATATGGTAGCAGATGTCTTAAACTTGAAGGCGGTGAGTATGGTAGTTCGGTATTCATTTTAGCTTCTCAAAGGCCATCTTAATGGGACATTCAATCCTTTGCAAACTTAATGGTGCGACTTGACATTTTAGACCGTAGGAGTATTTTTGTAAGTGTTGAGGTGAGTTCTTTGCTATTTGAATAGATTCAAGGTTGTTAGTTATAGGATAAGAGACTTTGCATCTTCTGGAATTGGGTTTTGAGTGATAATTCCTAGACGTCTACCATAGATGTTGAGGGTATTTTGAGATTTGATAACTGTATTTGTTTTCATAGGGTTAATGACCTAATCTAGTCAATTTTGCATTAGGCTCACAGCTCCAGAAATTCTATTTACATGGGTATAGCCAAAATGTATAGAGATTTTAGCCAGCATTACTGGTGGAGTGATATGAAAAGAAATATGGTACACTTTGTATTGCATTGCCTATGTTGTCAATAGGTAAAGGTCAAGCACCAGAGACCTGGTGGCTTGATTCAGTGGTTTCCCATTCCTGAGTGGAAAAAGAAATAGATTACCATGGACTTTATTAGTGGTTTGCCTCGTACTTCTTATGGTTCCAATAGTATTTAGGTTATTGTGTATTGGTTGACCAAGTTGGCATATTTCATTCCTATTCATATGTTTTTTGGTATCGAGAGGTTAGCCCATATCTATGTTAGTAAGATAATTTATTTTCATAGTTTTCCTATATCTATCATTTTAGACCAAGGTTCAGTGTTCACTTCTAGCTTTTAGAGAGCTTTTTATGAGGAGTTAGCTACTCAGGTGGATTTTATCATCCACCCAAAGAATGAGGATCATTCGCACCAAACTACTTAAGTTCTCGAGCATATGCTTCGAGCCTGTGTTATGAATTTTTTAGGTCAATAGGAGAAACACTTAGCTTTGGTAGAGTTTGTTTATAATAATAGCTACCATTCCAGTATTGAGATGGAACCTTCTAAGGATTTATATGGTAGACGATGCCATTTACTAATTGAATGGTTTGAGACTTTTAACAGTAGGCCCTGTAGTACTGACTTTCTTTAAGAGTCATTGGCTTGAGGTAGGGTGATTTAGAATAGGTTGAGAGAATCTCAGTGTAGGAAGAAGTCTTATGTAGATCATAGACTCCGTACCTTGTGATTTGGAGTTGGTTATAGGGTATTCCACCGTATATCACCCATGAAGAGTGTGATGAGGTTCGAGAGGAAAGGCAAGCTCATCCCTGGATATATTAGACCCTTTGAGATTCTTTGAACAGTCAGTGAGGTGGCTTACGAGTTAGTCTTACCCCCAGATTTTTCTTCTTTCCATCGAATTTTCCATGTTTCTATGTTGTGGAAATACATTCCTGACCCATCTCATGTTCTTAGATGGGACTCGATTTAGTTGGATATGTGGTTGACCTTCATAGAGGAGATTGTGCTCAGTTTGGATAATGATGTTAGGTGACTGCGCACTAGAGAGATTTTAGTAGTTAAGGTTTAGTAGAGGAACTCCCTAGTAGATGAGGCTACTTAGGAGATCGAGATCTATATAGAGGCCTAGTATCCTCACTTGTTTGAGGCTTTAGGTACATCCTAATCCTTTACTTTCGTGAATGAAGCTTTCTTTCGTAGTGGATATTATAATTACCCTCCAGGTCATTTTTGGTATTTCTTCAGATATTCATAATTTAGCACTTTCCTATAGATGCCCCAAGTCATTTATGACTTACTGGAACTGACGATTTGATTACCGAGCAATTTGTGTGGTTTTTAGAACCAATTCCCTATTTAGAAGTTTTTGCTAGTTCAAATGGTCTACTGGGAAAACACTTTAGATAAACAACCTTGTATGAAAATTCTGACTGTTTCAACAGCTCCGAAACATTGATTTTAGGTTAGGTGGACCCTTAGTTTGAAGTCTTGGTGCTTTCAAACTCATTATGGGCTATTGGCTAGAAGTTAAGAAAAATGGCACATGGGTGTGGGGCCTATTTTTCATCAAAATTACCTCTGATGAAATTCTCAACTACACCATTAAGTCTAGAACATCAAATTTGATAGGGTATCATAGCTCATTTACAGTATATGATATTCTTAATAAATTCAAGGTGTTTACACCACAAGTCTCAAATGGTACTGGTGTATTGCGTACGCGACTAGCCGGTTTCTTATGTTCCCTGGATGGGCCTACTGGTATCGCATAAGTAAGGTGAATTTCACATAAGAGAACGTCTATTAAGCAATATCGGGGTCGCTTACATGAGATATGCTAAGACAGCGAGTGTCGCTTAAGAACCCCGATGTCGCCTAAGCAACACTTTTGGGCCTAGATATGGTATAAATATCCTAACTTAGCCCGACTTGAACCATTTTTCATTCATTCTCTAGAATATTTAACCCTAAAAGGTGGTAGTTCTTGGGAGAATCATTTGTGGATTATTGTGGAGCTTAGGTATAGTTAATTTGTGCAGTTCTTCATTGAATTTGTGGTAAGATTCCATTAATTTCATGATTGATTCCCCCATATTTTTTCAATGATTCCTAAAGTATTGGTGCTTGATTGTAGCACCATTAGAGCTTGGAATTCACCTATTTTATAGGGTAAATATTCCTTGAGTATAGAGGGACGTTTCATTGGTTTTTAAAGTGTAATTCCGCAAATAGGCCTCATACGAGATTTTTATGTAATTTTGGACCCAAAGCATAATAGTGTAATATGGGTATCATTGTTCTCATTTTGATGAGTAAATTATGAGTTTGATAGTGTGAAATCTCGCAAAAGCTTCTTTAAAAGTTAAATTAGTGGTTTAACAAAAAAATTTAGGCTTTTCTTCGGCATCCACGTAGGCTAGGATTACCCTCTTCATAGATTAAGTTATTTCCTAGTATGATTATGATAATATGCTAGATATGGGATAGTATTTAGGTGTTGGAGGTATGATTTATAATATTTGGGTTATTTGGATTGTTTAGGGTATCTTTAGACTATAATCTTTGGCGTAATTTACTTAGTTTCTCAAGGTTTCGGATAAATTTTTATCTTAGGGCTAATTAGGAATTATTTAACAACTGGAAATGAATTTGGATACCTTTGGCTAGTCCTCTAAAGAATTCACCTAAAAATAGATTTCAGGGACTAGAAGTGAGCCCTCTGGCCCACCATAGGCCAAGACTTGTGTTAGCTTTTGTAGACTTATTTTTTCATGTTGTACCCTTGTTAGTGATCCTTTTGGGAGTTTAATGATATTTAATATTTAATGAGTGTGCTAGTTTGGTATTGGGAGTTGATGCTAATTTAGAGTAAAATATCTGGGGGGTTTATTGGCAAAGCTTACTTCTATTGTTTATGTATCTGAAATATTGTTATTTTGAGTTTCGGTTCAAGTTCATCAATTGATGATGATATTGATACTATGAATTCTGGTTCAATTCTGAAATCTGATGATGATATTTTTAATATGAATTCTGGTTCAAGTCTGACAAATGATGTTATAATGATCATATTATTGAGGATGTTTTGATGATGATGAAATGAGTTTTGATTTGAGTTCGGCATTAGGAGTTGGGAATGATATGATTTAGTATGGATAGTTTATTGTTATATATGATATTCAGTAGAGTTATGGATCATCGATTATTTATTTCTCTTGATTGTACCCTCCATGCTTATGGAGTCCTGCATTGGGTTATTTACTTTTATGCACTTATTGGCTTATAAGGGACAATTTGTTAGTTATAATTATGTGATATTTACTTTACTTCCCTGTATTTACTTATTTACATGTGCACAATAGTGTTGGAGTGTATTTCTTGGTTTTCCCCTTTTACCTTGACATAGCTTATTTTATCTTATGTTTAATCATACTTATACCATAAATTAGCTCGATCGGACGATGATGCCTACTAAGTAATCATTGTTTTGGTTCTCATACTACACTTCAGTGCCATTTTGGTGAAAATCAATATACTAGTTTCCATCGTTGATGTGATGCTTGTGCAAGGTTGATTTTAGAGATTGGGTGAGCTCTTGGAGTCGGAATTATCCTTTTTCTTCTACTTATCTATGACTAGTCTTTCATTTGTGAGAGATTATATTTCACTATTTATTACTTATGGATCATTGAGCAGCTCTTGTACCAACATTACTGAGTCTTTGGATGGTTGTTGCTCTTTGATCTATTTATTAGACTGTTATGACTTCTTTATTCTTGTTTTTACACTTAAAATGTTGATTTCCCGCTTTAAGGCCAATTTTCACTATGTTAGCCCATTTCATTTAACACCGGACTAAGATTTGGCTTACCTATTGGCGGGTCAAAGTAGATGCCATCATGCAATCATGAGTTGTAAATTGGGTTTAACAGAAACCAAAAAGAAAGAGAAAAGATCAAGGAAGACAAAGAAAAAAAGCCACAAGGAAAAGAGGAGGAGCATAACAAAGGGAAAAAATAAGAAGAAGGAATTCAAGGAGCAAAGAAATAAAATAGGTGTAGACAAAAGAAGACAGTAGGGAAGGTGGAAACAAGACCAAGTCTGGAATAGAGTAGGCCATTTTATCAATAATCAATTTGATTCATTAGGGGAAGAGCAAATGGACAAAATAGAGGATCTTAAAAACACTCTGGGGAAACAAGGGAAAATATCAAAGGAAAGAGTGGAGGAAAATTTTGGGAACAAAAAAAATCAAAAAGTTAATGTAGAATGTGAAAAGTAAAGGGAAACACCCAACAATAGAGAGAAGAACTATTAATGGAACACATATCAACATTAGGGGTTCCACTAACAAATCATGCTATGTACAAGGAGGTGTCATGCACTCATAAAACACTAGTATGGAATAATGAAATCATTCAAGTATGCAGATAAAATCCCAATTTAAAGAGTAGGAGAACATTTCCACAACTGCCAAGGACCATTCTAGATAAAAAAGGGAAGTCATAACCTCGTTTATTATGATGGCTTGAGAACTAAACAAGTAAACAGAAGAATAGATACAACTAATAAAGGAGATAGAGGAGGATAAATGCATGGAAACCAATATTGAGAAAATAAGTAAAGAAAAAGATATCTCACCAAGATACATATACATCTTGAAGAAAGGGAACAACAAAGGTAGTTTATATTTCCACTTTTAGTTAGAATAAGAAGCATTAGGGACAAATTGACATCAAATTATTAATGATAGGCAAAATATTCTTATGGAACATTAGGTCTATTAACTCTCAAAACTCTTTTAGGAAATTAATGGAGCTAAATATAAGACATCATTATTTATTCCTACCCCTGATGGACCTTTTCATGGCCCACGGTAGCTAGAAGAATATAAAAGGTAGTTGGGACATAAGTATGCATTGGAAAATTGCTCTACCAAGATTCGTCTTTCTTAGATAGAAAAATGGAAATGCTAGGTCATGTTATAAACTCTACAACAAACCACCATGAAGTTTTGTAAGAATAACAAAATTTTCCTATTTTTTGTACCTATGCAATGAGAAACGCTTTGGAAAAACTAGAATTTTGGGAGAAATTTGAGCAAATTAAAGAGATGGGACAAGATCCATGGATTAGGTGGGGGATTGTAATGTGATATTTAATAGATAGGAGAAATTAGCAGGTCTGGCATTTACTCAACATGGGCTACTATTTTTTCTATTTGCATCAATTAATTTATCCTAACTAAAGTAATGTTTTCTGGACAAAACTATACCTGGTACAATATGAGAATAGAAGAAGATTGCATCATCAATAGGCTAGATAGAAAATCAATCAAGATTTTATGACGATTTTTCTTCCAGTCAAGTTCAACATCACAACAGGCAAGACCCAAACCATGACCCTTTACACATAATTTGTAAGATCGAGGAGGAGCCTGCAGTCAAGCATTTAGATTTAGAAACTTTTGTACTAAACACAATCAATTTAAAGGAAGATTTTAGTAGAACTAGATAATTGATTTTGTAAGAAGTCCATTTATAGAGTTTCAAGCTAAATTAAAAAAGGTGAAAAGGGCTTATCTATCTAGAATAAAGAGGTTGTTGGTAATATTTTTCAGCAAATAGCAATGTTGGATGGAATAAAAGTAAGAGAGACTCAACTAGAGATACAACCTTCAACAAAAAATAGAAAAGAACTTAGTAGGGTAAAACAAAAACTAGAGAAATTCCTAAAGATTGAGAAAGAATTTTAGAAGAAGAAGGCGAACATGATGTTGTATAGTGAAGGAGATAAAAATACTAAATTCTTCCTTGCATATATGAAAGGGAGAATAAAGAAGTTGCATCTAGAAGAAATTTAGAATGATCAAGGAGAAATAGTAGGAATAAATCAACAAATAAAGGAGGAAGTGTATCGTTCTATGTAGACCAATTAAAAGAGGAAGGATTCAATTAAGATTTACCATGCTACATCACACCCCATGGGTCGTGACCAAAGGAAAAAATAAGGAGATGATTGGATTACCTAGCATTGAGGAAGTCAAATAAGTGGTTTTTGAGTTGTACAAGTAATGTCCCAATGGACGTAATGGTTTCTCTAGGTCCTTTTTTAGACATACTGAGACATAGTGGGGTACGATATCACTATGTTGGTAAGAGCTTTTTTTGTGGTTAAGGACTATCAAAATTATTACCCACACCAACCTAATATTACTGCCTAATAAGGAGAATGCCCATAACTTCATTGATTTGTGGCCTATCATTCTATGAACTTTTATTAACAAGATCATTTCAAGAATGGTACATGGAGGAATTTCAAAGGTTCTACCTTTCAAAATTTTAAGAAGCAGGATGGATTTGTTAAAGGCAGAAGTATAATAGAAAATATATTTTTGGTACAGGAAATAATAAAAAATATCAACTTTAGAAGTAAGTAAACCAATATGGAGGTGAAATTGGATATGCCAAAAGCATATGACAGGGTCTCTTAGATATTTCTTACTGGGTCCTTAGAAGATTTGGTTTATCTAAGGTGACTATTGACATAGATTAGAGGTTGATGCCTAATAATTGGTATTTAGTACTAATTAATGGGAAATCACATGGATTTTCCAGTCATCTAGGGACAAAAATAGGGTGATCCTTAATCACCAACCCTTTTTATAATTACAATAGAAGTTTTGTCTAGATTTATTAGCTATTTACTTAGGGATGAGAATTTTAAGAGAAAAGAGCATATCAAGTGGAATCCAGAGATAGAACCATTCATCCTATGCTGATGACACTATTTTATTCTATATAGGAGGGAATCGGTGATTTAAATGATAATGGTCTTGAGAGACTATGCAAACATATCTAGACTACTTATTAATAAGTCAAAGATTTTCATTTATCTAAATGATAAAACTCTTTTAATTGTAGATTTAAGAATGAGATGACTCACAGGGATTAAGCAAGAGAATTTACCTTTTAATTACTTGGGTTTTCTAGTATTTTATTAAGAAAGAACAAGGGGCATTTTGAGGAGTTGTTAAGGAAAGTGGTAAGAAGAATGTTCTGATGGAGAAATATTTTTCTCTCTTTTGGATGTAAACATACCTTTTTTAATTGTATTTTACAATCTATTCCTGTATATATGCTTTTAGTAATTAATCCTCCTAAAAAGTTCATTCACTAAATACACAATATTTTTGCATAACTTTGCGAAGGTAATGGTAGTCTAAAGGGTAAGAATTGGGTGGCATGGGAGGATTTGTATTACAACCTGCGACTATCACCTAGTTGTAACACGTTCTTAGAACTGCAAGTGACCCCAATCTAACCCATAGTCTGGCAAAATACAAAAAAATATAGACAACAGCATATAAAACAACACTTATACAAATATTGAATATGAATAATGTATTAAATATGCAAAGGAAATAAAATCATCATTAAAGAAGTCTAAGATCAAAACTGGATAGCTAATTGTATGTCTAAAAAGCCTCTACTATAATGAGTTGCTGGGATAGGCTCCCAGCTAACTCTAATTATTCGAGAACTGGGAATGACAAAGACAAAATGAAAGTAAATCTTGACTCTGATCCTCACATGTACTCTTTAAAACTACTGATATTGATACAAGATAAGATTGGCCTAAGTACAATCAGGATGTGGAGTGTCTGAACCCATATTATAAGACAATATAGCATAAAGAAAGTATATGATTAGTACTTTGAATGTACTAAGTATTTGAGAGAGGGAAATAACTAAAATGAGTTGAACATGGAATATTTAACGTGATAAGTAGTGCAAGACCAAGTAATGAAAACATGTTGTAAATTGAATTTATAACTAAAATATAAGGTCGTGAAAAAATCTAAAATCTGAAGTGTAACTGTGGACTATGAGATCTACTAACAACTAACATACCCCAATTTAACCTAACCAGGGTCCAACCTATAACCCCAGTTAGAAGGGTTTTAGTACCTTGCCAAGGGTACGAACACTAACTAGCGTGGATCCACTAAACTGATTCCTAAAAGTTCTAAAGTGGCAAGTCTGATTTGAGGATTGACCCTTTAGAACCTACAGTAAAACCATAGTACTAGGACGTGGGGACTTTTACTAGAGGTCTCACCCTAATTGGAATATGAGTCTTTATCCCTACATCCACTCGGTGTTATGTACTACTCCCAACTAAATGACACCAATAACTATAATGCTCACTGATTGTAATAATCCAATAACTAAAATAAATGTATTCTCTAAAAGCATTCAAATAGATAAATTGGGGAATATAAAATTAAATAGTATATGTATGAAATCCTAGGTCATTGGGTGTCCAAAACCCACCAACTCTAAGGAATGCAACTACTGTGTTAAATTTATAAACAATCGAATTAACAAAATTTAATAACTCAGGTCCAACAACCATGGATTTAACAATGTAACTAGGGTTAGGATTATGGTCAAATAATAACACTAGAAATCATGCTAAATGAGAATTATAACTCAATGGTACTAAAAGAATGAGATATCCAAAAATTTAATAGCATACCTAAATCCTAAATCGTGAAAGAGAAATAAAATAGAGAGTAGGGTTAGCTTCGGGACTCAATGGGTAAAAGGGGGCCCATTGATAATTCCCACATACCCAGAGATGAAAAATTTGTAGAATTATTTAGAGTTGGATGCCTGAGGAAGATAAACCCTAACTAGCGTAGGGGAAAGAAATTGCCTCCTTTTCTTTTTTAAAGTTAAGTGTCACATAAAATTCTTAGTAATGAGGGCTTAGGGTCATATTAACCCCAATAATGACCCTTAAAATTCCCAAAATTACACTACTTTGATAATAAAAAGGTGGGGAAAGATGTATTTTCCACTTAAAATTTTATATTTGGAAATGGAAAGGAGAAACGCATGAGACCTTCCCATGATTGAGGTAACAACTAACAATAATGGGTTGAGCTCATGGTTGGATCTGGATGAGAACTCTTTAAACATTATCAGATAAGCCTTTGTATGATCTTAGGATTGACCTACGATTGTACCTTGGTTTTTATATTTGTTGGTCTCATTACAGGCATCTGTGGGACTCACAATAATGCTTGGGGATCATAGTTTGAAAGCACAATCATGTTTCCCTCTCATGGAATGAGGGAACACTTTTTCACCTTTCAGAAGTTGGGTTTATCTCATTCTGACAAGACCATTATATGGGCGTAAATGTAACGACGATCATGGTTGGTCTCGTGGTTTCTCGCTAGAGAGAAATGCTTTATTGAAAAGATCATCACTTCTTACTTTGATAGTGAATTAAGGATAAATTGGATATGATGGAAAGGTAATTCAAATACCCATCAATTGGTGGGTCTAGGACTCAAAAATACATCAAAATCTAGAAGTTATCCTCATTTAAAGCTAATCACTTCTTTAGGAATAAAAAGGTATGGGTGGTTTTGGATTTGTTATATACTAGGGGGTTGTGAGATTTTTGACACAAACAGTTCCCCTCTTATGCTATTATAACTTAATGATTTACCCTACATGTACCTAAAGCATGGTTCTAGTCTAGTCTTGGATTTGTTGGGGTATTACAATATCTCCTTATTGGGGTCATTCATCCTTGAACGAGAACTTACTAAGCTGGAAGATTAGGGGAAATAGCTGCAATACCCATATTTTCTTCACCACTTCCCATGATATTATAGGAACCCTTCTACACTATTTATACATAAAATTCTTACACTGAGTTTCTATGTATTTTGTGTTGACACAATACTGGATTGGTAACTGAAACAAAGGTTGATTTGGACTCAGAAACGCAAGTTATGGCAAGGGAATAGTTGGGTGACATAAAATAGATAGAATTAATTAATTAATGGAAACTATTACCTCGATATGGTACAGAATTTGAAGGAAAAATAGGGGTACTTGGTCATCATGTATGCCTCAACTTCAAAAGTAGCTCCCTCAATTGACCAATTATGCCAATGAACCTTTATCGAAGTGACTTCCTTATTCCTCAACCTCCAAGCCTAATGATTAAGGATTTCCATAGTAACTTCTTTATAAAGAAGTCTATCTTTCATGCCAACCTTTCCTAAGGTAAAAACTGATGCACGGTTGTTGATTCACTTGTTCAGTAAGGAAACATGAAAGATTAAATGCACTGTGTCATGACCCGAGTCTACCACTAGTCATAACTCAATGCTTAAGACCATAAATGACCCCAAGCTAACCCATAATTTGTTACCTGTTGTGAGCATTGAATAAGATAATAATGAAATATCATGTGCGAAATCTAAAGTGATAAAATTCTATCATGATGTAATAATGAAACAAATACCAATGTGTCTGAACTACTGATAAAATTGATAACAATTCTAAATATCTAAATATCTAAAAGCCTCTAAGGCGTGAAGAGTTGATGGGACAAACCCCCAACTAACTTTGATTGACTAAAATAAAGAAAGTACTAAGAATAACTGGACATAACTTCTCGTCGATAGATGAGTACTTACCACAACTATTGTTCAGTGGCACTAGCTGACTAAGGGTGATCGGGGAACTGAGCATTCAAACCTATATTATGAAATCAATATAGCTCAAAAAAGATTTTGCGGTCAGTACTTGGAATGTACTGTTATGTGAAATAAAGAAAACTAAGATACATATAAGCACTGGCATAAATGCATGAACATGCAAGAAGAATGTAAGACCAAGTAAAACATAAACAGAGATAATATTTAAACTAAATAACTAAATATCTAATAAAATAAAAACTTGGGCACGTAAACCTGAGATGATATGGTCTGAATACTAATCTGAGACTTTAGGAGCTAACTACAACCGACATGCCCCAATCTGAGCTAATCAGGGTCCAACTTGTAACCTCAGTCGGTAAGGTGTTGGTACCTTATTAGGGGTACAAACACATGGCTGGCGATATGGATCTATAAGGTTGATGGCCCAAAGAATGAGGGTATCATGCCTCTACTGACGGGGTACCCCTTATAATCTATGTCGACGCCATAGGTCTGGAACTTAGGGACTGCTAATAATGACTCATGCCTAACTAACAGGGGCTCTACCATCCTTGTGTTCACTTGGTGCTAAGTGTTACACCCAACTAAATGACACTGGTAATATTATATGGTATTGATAAGTGCTCAACATAAACATGATACTCTGAATATGAAAAAAAATCATGATCTAACTGACTCGTTACTTGAAAATGGAAACATGTATACATGTAAGTATTGGGTGTTCATAACCCTAAAGCACTGAATAATACTTTAAATACAATGACATTATTTAAGAACACTATAAGGGAATTCATGATTCAAAGATCCAATACATAAAATATATCCCTAACTGATAGAATCAATGATTATGAGTATGGGAATATGTTAAACTTATGAGGACAACATGCTAGTATGTTTTAATTCGTGAATTGGTAAGTTATCATGGTGTCAACTGAACATGTTATGGGTGATAGTAATTTAAAGCAGATAATAATGAAATTTACTTGGGGAAACATATTGGCATGGATTGAATTCAAAAATACTATGAGAACATTGAGTTAATTCATACTTAACATTGAATTTTATAAAAAGAGGGAAAAGGGTTTATAGATGAAATACAAGAGTTCTTGGGACTCAATGGGTGAAAGGAACCCATTGATGAATACCCCACATACCTAAGTTTCTTGAATTCTTGAAAAAGACTTGGAATTGGGACCTTGAATGGTTGAATTCTTGGAAGAAACTTGAAATTTTGTGTTCGCGGGAATGAAGAATGATTTCACATTGTCAACTGATGAGGAATGGGGAAAATAATGCCTCTATTGGGTTTTATGTCGTAAATTGGGTGTTTGGACTGATTTAAAAGACAAAAATGCCCCTTGAATCATTAAAAATAATGTAGGAAAGCATAGCCTCCATGGCACGGAGGCTATCACTATGACTAGCCTCCGTGACATGGTGTGTATCCCAGAGACTAACCTCTATGAAGTGTTGTGTGTCGTGGAGGTCCAGCCTCCATGAAACGCCCAAATCATGGAGGCTTACTGCCTTCATGGTTCAAAATTCCCTAAACCTCTTTTGAAAATTCTGAAACTCTCCTGGATGACCCTTTTAACATTCATAACATATTTTAACTCATAAATCAACATTTCAAACTCGAAATGAAATGTTTGAAATCTTGGTATCCTAAAAATGCTAAGCTTCTTGTACTTAGAGTGAAGTAAATTCCTTTGGGACTTATAAACATGAGACATATAGCTGAAAACTTTTCTAGGATCTTGTGGGGTATTTCGAACTACTACTAAATCCAGTGGAAAATCTAACTCATAGGCCACCTTGCCAAAACAACCTACAATCTTAAAAGGACCAACAAAGTAGGGAATGAGCATTCCATGCTTCTCGAACCTTTACACCCCATTCATAGGTGAAACATTTATTTAGACCAAATCACTAACGACAAACTCAAGAACCTTGTTCCTTACATCTATATAGGATTACTGATGACTTGGATCCATTTTTAACCTCTCTCTAATCAGCTGAACTTTCTCCATAGCCTCATGTACCAAGTCCATTCCTATCAATACGACTTCACAAACTTTGAACCAACCAATAGGTTATCTACACCTCCTTCTATATAGTGCCTCAAATAGTGCCATGTAAATAGTAGAGTGATAAATGTTATTATACATAAACTCGATCAGAGGTAGATGATCATCCTAACTACCCTTGAAATTAATCACACATTCTCTCAACATATCCTCTATGGTATGAATGGTCCTTTTATCCTTACCATATGTATATAGGTGAAAGGATGTACTAAGATAAACTTTGGTACCTAGACCCTTCTGAAATGCCTTCCAAAACTAAGAGGAAAATTGAGAACCCCTATTTGAAATAATAGTCAATGGGACTCCATGCAATATCACCAACTCCTTCAAGTAGTATTTGGCATGGTCCTCGGATGAATCTGAGTGTTAACTGAAAGAAAATGAGCCAACTTAGTAATCCTATCCTTAATAACCCAAATAGAATCATGTTGTTGATAGTATAAGGGAACCCTGCAACAAAGGCCATGTTCACTAACTCCCACTTCCATGTTAGAATACTAATGTCCTGAAGCATGCCACAAGGTCTCTAATACTCAACCATAACCTGCTGGCAATTCGGGAACTTAGACACAAATTCTATTATATCCCTTTTCATACCACTCCACCAATAGACTTCTCGCAAATAACAAAACATCCTAGTGTCTAATGGGTGGATAGGATACCAAGAACCATAAGCCTAAATAAGCATTCACTATATCAATTCATCTATATCTAGAATATAAAGTCTTCCCTAATAGTAAAGAACACCATCTCCCTCTTAGCAAAAATCGTCAACCTTCTGACTCTGGACTACTACTCTTAATTTAATAAAAATAGGATCATAATCCTGATTTTTCTTAACCTCATCTATTAATAATGATTCTGAACCATTTTAATCCCAAATACTACCTTCAACTGAGTCAACCAATCTATCTCCTAGTTTGGCAAATCTATAAACCTCATAAGCTAGTTTTTTCTTCTCATCCTCTATATGAACAACACTGTCCAAAGATAATATGCTAAGGCACTGGCCACCACATTGGCCTTTCTTGAATGGTACAAAACACTCATATCATAATCCTTTAATATGCTACTCATCTTGTCTAATGGAGACTTAAATCATTCTGGTTGAACACATACTAAAAATTATGTGATTGGAGAACACATTGACATGAACCCCATAGAGGTAGTGTATCCATATATTTAAGGCAAGAACCATTGTTGCAAATCCTAGATCATGAGTCAAGTAGTTATTCTCATGAGGCTTGATATACTTAGAGGCATATGCTATAAATTTCCTTGTTTCACCAATACATAACAAAGACCAACTCTAGAAGCGTCACAAGAAACCACAATATAATCTGAGCCCTCAAAAAGAGTTAAAGTCAGAACGGTAGTTAGTTGAGTCTTCAACTCTTGAAACTCTTCTTGGAGGAATAGGACAACTGGAATTTAACTTTCTTCTAAGTCAACCTTGACTTGGGATAAGAAATAGAGGAAAATCCACCAATAAATCATCTGTAGTAACTGGCTAAACCAAAGAAACACCTGATATCTACAGGAGAGGTGGGTGTCGGCTAGTTTATTGCTAGTTCGGTCTTTTGAGGATCAACTTAAATGCCTTCGCTAGATAATATGACTAAGGAATGTTACAAATTTTAACCAAAATTCAAAGTTATTAAATTTGGCGAATATGTAGCGATCCTTAAGTATCTACAAGATAATTCTCAGATTATTTGTATGGTCATCCTTATTTCAGGAATAAACGAGGATGTTATCTATCATATATATATCAAATATTTCCAGGTAAAACTTGAACACCCTGTTCATCAAGTCAATAAAAGTTGTAGGAGCATTAGTTAGTCCAAAATACATAACAAGAAATTCAAAGTGACCATACCAAGTTTTGAAGGTTGTCTTTGGAATGTCACATTCGCTGACTCAAAGATGATGATAGCTTGGTCTGAGATCTATCTTAGAGAAGCAACTTAACCCTGAAGTTAGTAGAATAAGTCATCAATTGTAGAGATAGGATACTTATTTTTTATTGTGGTCTAGTTCAACTGGCGATAGTTGATGCACTTTCAAAGCGAATCATCTTTCTTAAGCACAAAAAAATAGAGCACCCTAAGGAGAGATGTTAGGCATGATAAAACCTCTATCTAGGAAGTCTTTTAATTTCTTCTTTATCTTATTGAGCTCGGATATAGCCATTTTGTAGGATGGAATAGAAATAGGTTGGTTATCTAAAAAGAGATACATTCTAAAGTTAATTTCCATTTTAGGAGGAACTCCAAGTAGGTCTTCTGGAAATATTTCTAGAAATTCACTTACCACTAGAATTGACCCAAGAGTTAGGGTTTAAACTTTGAATCCTTAACACAGACAAGATGATACATACACCTTTAGAGATCAACTTTCTCACCTTAAGGTAACAGACAAACTAACCTATAGGCACTGAGGTACTACCCTTTTACATAATGATTGGCTTGTTTGGAAATTGAAATTAAACTACTTTATTCTTACAATCAACTAAGGCATGGCAAAAATGAATCTAAACCATACCTAGAAGACATTGAATTCAACCATGTCTAACTCCATAAGATCAACTGAGGTGACTTTATGGGAAACTGTAATTGGGAAATATTTGTATACCTATTTAGATATAATTGAATCACCAATGGGAGTAGAGACTTTGAAGTAACCTGAAAGAATTTTAGGACTAACATCAAATTTTAATACTATATAGGGAGTTACAAAAGAAAGTGTATCTCCAGATCTAATAATGCATAATCATGAATATGGAAAACCTGTAAGTTACTTGTCACTACATTAGGAGAACCCTTTTGATACAATTGAGTCTAAAGGACATAGAACCTATTCATATGTAGTTTTCCAACTGCATTAGATGAGGCACCTTACTAAGTAGGATGACCTATGGGAGCTGCTAAAGAATTTGACTAGTTTTGTTTACGGGCATCCCTACCCTTCTGGGAAGCCATTAGACATTCCCTAAAACTATGTACTAACTTTCCACACCCAAAGCACCCATCCCTACCAGCCATACACTCACCCTTATGGTTCCTACCATACTTTTTACATATTGGGTTGGTACAACCACTGTCTGTCATGACCCAATTTCTCAGGTCATGATGGCGCCAACTATAATGCACCAGTAGGCAAGCCACCCCATAATTTCAAACTACTAGTAATGGACTACAAAGAGAAATGGAGGAAGAATGCAAAATAAATGAAACAAAACACTAAAATACATAAGATAGTCACAACACCTGGTGGAAACAGTACAAAATCTTCTAAGGTAATAAAATTACAAAATGAAGTGCTAAATGAATGTACTGATAAAACCCATATCTAAATACAATATAGAGATCAGTCCAATATATGGGAGGGAGAATAGCAATGCTCTGAATGCCAGGATCTCACCCTATGTATCTGAACTATAGTTACTCTACACGATGCACACAACAATGATGAGAACTCGTATTATGATCTATAGGCTGCAAAACCGTTGTATGAGTACTAAACATATGGTACTCAGTAGACAAATGCCGACTGAGCTCCAAAGATAATGCAAATATAAATAGCATGCACGTAAAAATGTAAATACACCAAAATATCCTTCAAACTACATAGTAAAGCTAAAAAGACAATAAGGATAACTATTTTATTCATATCCAAGAAACTAACATAATAAGATAATGGAACAATAAGGATATGTTATCCTATTCCAACTATACTCCGAGAGGCTAGCACTATACCATATCACTGGCTAATATACGAATAAATAACGGAAGATATATATATATATATATATATTTAGTAGTATACAAGTCCAAGTAATGAATATACAACAAGAATAATTAAAATAAGGGAGTGATATATGATAATACCATAAATACTATCGATAGATTCATATAAGTAACAAGTCTAACTCAAGGGTACAAGATAAGTAATCACACTAGCATCTCCCAACCACTTTATCATAGTAGGAACTAGATCTAATATAATCAGAGTCTCTAATTCATTCGTCTAAATATGTTATTATTATTCATAAATAAGAAACCATAATAATATGAATTAGAATATCAGGGTCTGAAGACATAATTCCTAACTGTGGAATAATCATGTATAATAACATAATCATAAGGTAAGAGAATCAGAATCATATGCCAAATCTCAATAGCAGTCCAATAATTAATCAATCTTAAAA
Source organism: Capsicum pubescens (assembly GCA_030864215.1). Lineage (NCBI taxonomy): Eukaryota > Viridiplantae > Streptophyta > Magnoliopsida > Solanales > Solanaceae > Capsicum > Capsicum pubescens. The sequence goes on from CM061546.1 coordinate 225,977,880, forward strand.
TAACTAAAATAATAATAAAAATAATAATACAAGGTAATCCATAGTCTATGCAAACAATACCTAACTGGTCCTTTCATAAAACACTAATATCATGGGCTTAAAAGTTTCAATCAATACTCAACAAATAATAGTTCAAACCTATACATATGCAACACCCCATAAGACTAATAGATACAAACTCCACATAATATACTGGGGGCAGCACTCATACATATACCTATGCAACCTCCTCTAAGGCTTATAGCTATAAGGAATACTGGTGGGAATACAAGTGATAGGCAATGCATATGTAAGAATGAATGCCAAGATATAATCCATAGTGTCATAATTGATCTGAATGGCTTAAAGTAACCCAATATATAAACTCATATCAGCAATATCATTATCAATCAAAAAACGTGTACCTAAATTCATATCATCAGTATCTTCATCAATCGTTGGACTTAAACCAAAACTAATATCACTAATAACATCATCAATCGCCAGACTTGAACAAGAACACATATTCCCATTATCATCATCAATTGCCTATTTATTCAGTACCAGATATATATAGGTATATAAGTGCATAGCTAGAACTGTGGTTAAAAGAGTGTAAATCCATAAATATATTGACCAAGGTAAACTCTATTACTAAATCATCATAGGAACATAGAAAGGGCCAGAATCTCTCTTGACGGTGGTAAATAGTAATAGTGAAATTATAGATTGGAATCTTTCTTGATCAGATCTCAAAGATCATCATTATTAGTCTTGAAGCCTCATAAGTTATTCATTAAGATGGTACAATTCCCATTTTAAAGTGAAAAGTGGGAACAAAATTATTTTAAGGAAAAGAACAGTGAAATCATATTTTCAGTTGGAATAATACCATTTACTATCTAAATGATCATGAATGTATTGAATCTATGAATTCTATCACCAGTATCCACAAAATACCATTAAAAGCATCAATGATCATAAATGTATTTCCTGGAATCCAACCATTATCATAAATATGGCCTTGGGCCTAATAATATGTTTGAAATAACTACAACATCATAATCACAACCTTAGGCCCAAATATATATATTTAGCATAACTATAACATCATAATCTGAGGAAAAAATATCACAATCCATAGAGTAATATATTAAAAATATACTAAAAGATCATTTGTCTAAACTATACCTAACACGCTAACCTGCATATAAGTCTAAAAGAGCCACCATAATTCTTAGCCTAAGGTAAGATAAAAGGTCCCACTTCTAATCCCTAAAATCCATATTTGGGCAATTTCTACCTTAAAATAGGGTAAGGTATCCACATCCACCTCTAGATGATAAATAAGTCATGATTATACCTATGATAGCAATTCCTTCTAGAACATGAGCAACTAAGTCAATTCCACCTAAATTACTATCCCAAGATAGGCTAAACAGTCCAAATAAGATAAATAATGCTTCCAATACCTAAATCTCATCCCGTATCTAGAATAATATCATAACCATACTATAAAATATCCCTATCTATAAATAAGTTAATAGGATTGTAAGAAGTATAATACGTATTTCAACTTAAGGGTTAAATACCCCTTCTAGACCACAAACTCATAACTTAGGCTAAGTCGCAGTGGTCTACCCACAATCACCTCCTAACATCCCAATCTAATATAAAACATATCATTAGGAGTCAAATTGAAATACTTTAATCATTTGCAAATTATTTTTCTTCACTGTATGATTGTGAAATACCAGCACGCTATTAAACTCATAATCTACACATCATTAGGAGTCAAATTGAAATATCTAGCCTTTAGACCCTTATAAATTTTTCATGTTTAAAGTCACTGAACTAGGTAATACTAAGGGTACCAGTCGTACCCTTATAAATGACTTTAGTAACCCCTTTTGTACCCTAGGCATTGTAGTGGAGGTTACTCATTTTCCTAGGTATAAGTTAGCCTTCCCTCAATCATATATTATGGTATGAGTCATACCAAACCTAGTCGTATAGAGTGTTTTCTTGAACTTGAGTGGATTACTTTTGGTCCGAGTAAGGGTTACAGTTTAGGGTGCAAGACGTACCTTTTGGATACATGTCTAGGTATTGTAGTTGTACGTTAACCAATGTATGATTCCTAGGTGAATCCTAGGGTATAATTCAGGGTGCCACTTGTACCTTAGGGTACAATTGACTCAAGTGAGTCGTACCCACCTGGATGGTTATTTTCTAGCTTTTAGTTGAGGATCCTATGGTTATTTCCTAATATCAAAACCCTAAGTCCCCTCACTATATAACTATGTGTGGCTTCCTAAAACACATTTTGTGAGAATCAAACATCCTATATACTTTCTCAAATATATTTTTGAAGAATTGGAGGCTAGGGTTCTAAGTGTGTTCTTCTAGAGGTAAAGTAAAGTCAAGCTCTTTTGGTGAATCAAGTGGTCTAAGGCATGTGACTCTATCCCTTGTTTATAACTCAAATACCATATGTTTTAGGCATGGATTATGACTTATAAATGAATGTTTTGAATTCAAATGTAAATGATTTTGATGCCTAGTGATGACTAATGTGTGTTCTTACTTGGACTTATGTTTATACAAGATATTGGTGATGATTTCAACATGTAGGTGATTTTTTTTAGAAATTTAACATATGGGTCTTGAGTAACACTAATAGTGATGATTTTTACTTTGAATTTGAACTTGATAAAGGCATGCACACAAGGTGTTTGTGAAAATGTCAAGTGAATTACCTAGTCATATATTGATGATATTTGGAACTAGGGCAAGGGTCCAATAAGTAAGAGTGGATGGTAAGGATATTGTAAAGTTACTGTGAGCCATATATTGTGAAATTGATGACCTTGTTGGTTGATGACTAATACAGTGGGTTAAAGCCCCTAAACATAATATTGAACTTGAATTATGTTACAGTTAAAGTGTGGTATAAGATTTCTAATGAGGAATGAATGGCTTGTAATGGTCTTGATGACCATAAATTCAATCTTATGATGAATTGAAATAAGTCATAATCCTATTGAAATCTTTGAGTAACATGCTCCCATGAAGACGTTGTGGTGATTTATAGTGTTGAATTGATTAATGGGTTTAATTCCTTGGGTGTGAATTAAATGAATATATACGTTTATACAAAGGGTTAAAGTCCTAATGTCGACTATGGTAGTCGCGATGGCTTGTGGTTATAGTCCTTTGCCTACTAAAACAACTTGTGATTAAAGTCCCTTTATTTAATTAAATTGCTTGTGGTTAGAGTCCTTTGCTTAATATAAAACGTCATCTTGGGTTAGAGTCCCTTCTATAATAAGGCTTGAGGTTAGAGTTCCTAGCCTAATAGAATAGCATGACGTTAGATTCCCTTACTTAATGAGTGTGTATATCGTCAGAGTCTCTTATTTAAAAATAAGTGAATGTGCTAAAAGTCCTTTGCCTAATAAGAATTGTTTGAATCTATAAGTTTGGAAGGTTGGAGTCCTCCACTTCATGTATAATGAATTAGTTCTTCAAGAGTTTTGATAAGACTTGTTCCCTTGTTTGGCATGTGATATACCTATATGTATGGATAAGTGTATGAATGTGGTAGAATGTGATATATTGACTTGTTATTGAATGATGATGTTTTTTTATCCTTATCCTTGAATTAAATGCTAGCGCTCTAACCGTTAACCATCTCCGAATGCTATGTCCTCACACTTCATAGAGGCTAGAGCATTTTCTTCTCTTCCTGCATGGTGACAGGTGTTCGAGAAAATTTGGTGATTGACATTGAAGTGGTGAGCTTTCATACTTCGGGTGTCATACATTCATAATCTTTAGCTTAGGATTATACACTTGTCTTGGATTTAGTTTTGTCTATTGTTGAGGGCATGTCCCGACATATACTTATTTAGACTTTGGAATTATGTAGACACATTGTGAATAACTATTGACTTGGGTGTGTTGGTTAGAATATTGATATTAATGAAATGTGTAGATATTGTTTAAGTTATGACCATAAGTCTTACTTTCCGCTACTTTGATTTATGGTTGGAGTTTATCTGACCCTCGTGGTTTGATATGATGATTAGATTGGGCTGACGAGGTAATCTCTGATCCATGTTGGGCTTGAGATGCCCATACGACATGGAACAATTTTGGATCGTGTCACAAATGAGACCTATATTTCTGTATAAAGTGTTGGGTCAAAATTTGGGTTAAGAACAGGCCCATAGAGTGTAACACCCTGTATCATTCTTGACTTGCTACTACTCAAAGTAGCATGCATAGGGAATTTAAAGCCTTAAATTTTTCTAAGTGTTGAAAGACTTAGTCATATTTTAAGACCCTAACTTCAATGATTTCTAAATTGTTATTCCCAACCCCGATATGTTGATTTATGAGTTATTTCATATTTAGGGGTGTAAAGGGGATGTCTCGGGAAAGTTTTGAATTTTTTTAACGAGGTTTAAGCCGTGTTTGAATCATGAAAATAGTAACTTATCGCAATTGCACCACCCAAATCATAATAACATGAAATTAAGTCATCAATAGGTCATTATATTCCAAAGATTACTCAAATTTTCTCCCAACTAAACCATAACTCTTCCTCAAAGATCAAGAATTCAAACTCTAAGTTCAAGATTTTCAAGAAAAGAATCAAGATTAGGGTTTCAATCTCCAAACTAAGGAACATAAGGTGTGTCGGACTAACCTAAACCTCATAGGAATGAATTTACTAATTTTAAACTAGTTTTAAAGAGTATATGTGTATTCATACAAAATTGATTTCAAGGTTGTTGACGAACATGCATTGAAACCTTATAATTTTATGAAATATTGTAGAAATTATGATGTGATATTTTAAACTCGAATTATTTTTGTGTGACCATGAAATATCAAGATTTTTGAAGTTAAATAGGAGCACAGAATATGTAATTCCCTCTTTTGCTATGAAATTCATTGAGTTTGCATATTCTGAATTGATTATATGAATTGTTAAAAGCTTGAGTCTGTTGATGGACTATTATTTAAAAATTGCATTATTTTTATGAGATAATGAAATTGTATTTTTAATTGTTTTTATAAGTGATCATGTTCTCTATTAGGGATGGCTTTAGATTGATTAAAAGGGTGACCACCGTAAATGAAGTGTTAAATAGATATTTGGTTGGATTTGAACTATTTTGAAATATAAACTTTTATCTAACTAGTAGATCCTTTAAGTGGTCAATAAATACCTTTTGAAATAAGAAAAAGGGCAGTACAGAGGTTGTGATGTGTATTGCATGTCTGGGTATGACGATACCCTATTATAATGTGCCCAGAGCAGAATAAGAAAGAAATAAATTTTCAAAGAAGATATGATTTAAAGAGTCAAAAATTGGGAATAAGAGAGTTAAATGGTTACCCGAAGAAGGCATGAGTTCAAACAACTCATTGCCCAAAACTGTGATTTGCCGACACAGGTTCATGTTGCCCCCAAAGGGGGATTATATGACGTTAATGGCCCTATGGTATAGTAGAGATGCAAAGACTCCAACCATTGCAGCAAACTCAGTTTGGGGTCTTGGCCGCTGATTCAAGATAAGATTCCATATATCCCATGGAATTACGTATTGTAGGGTATACCATCTAGCTCAGAAGAAATAAAGAGTAGAGCCATGATTTCAAGAAGTTGTTTTGAAAGTTATCAGATTATTCCCATGTGTTTTCAAATGTTTTATGCTAATACGTTTTATGAAATTCTCTCACCTAGGTTTATTAAAAATGTATTTTTCTTTTTGATTGTTCTATGTACCAGTACATTTGTATTGACCCCCTATATTTCAGGATCTTAGGCTCAATCTCGTGGTCCCTCTAACCAATAGATTGGTTTGTTGGACATTTGAAGTTGGTGATTCTCCATTGTTTTGAAAGGCTTTGTGTCATGTTACATTTCCATTTGATTTTAGTTTATGGTCTTTGAGGGACTTGTGCCAATTTTAGACAGATGTTATTTCCAGTATTGATTGAGATTTCACAGGCTGGTGTTAAATGTCTTTGAATGTTTATGAACTCATATCATATTGTTTAGTTGATGAAGTCAAATGACCATGTTTCCATTTTATATTTTTCCACATCTTTATCATATATGAATTATGCACATGATCGCCAGTTTTAAAGGTTCTCGTGCCTTCATGGTTTAGGATACCCTTTGCGATCAAGGCCTCGATTTGGGTCATGACAAAGCTTTTATCAAAGCATGGTTCATGGTCCCAGGATGTCTTTGAAATTGCATTGAGTAGAGTCCTGTTTATGGGTGTGTAGCGCGCCATACTTATAAGAAGGAAACTACTAGGCATTTAGGAATATATCTTTTTCTTTATGATCTAGTCCATTCTATATAGATTGAATGTCCTCTAATCAATGATATCCTATATTTCAGAGATTGATCATGCCTCTCCATAGATCCAATAAACAAAATACCCAAGATGAGGATGTTTGCCCGACTCATGGGATACAAACCCGTAATAGAGCTTGTACTTGAGAGTTTGTTTCTACTCAAGGAGTTTCTCCAACCCCAACTAATCCACCTCAGGATCAACAGACTGGTGTTAACTATCCTCAGCCTCTTCACAGAGAAGTTTAGAATGCTGAGTTCCGACAGTCCATCTATATAATTGCTTAGTTAGTGGCCTCTCAGACCCGTTGGTCTAAAGATGTGGGTTTTGTGTCTGGTTCATCTGAACTTACTTGGGTTGGACAATTCATAAGGCTAAACCCACCCACCTTTATAGGAACAAAGGTTGAGGAAGACCTCCAAGGATTCATTGATGAAATGGAGAAAAAAATTTGAGTTATGCAAAGTTTTCAAAGTATGAATTCTGGCTTAGTGCTATTGCTTTCCTAGGTCACATTGTTTCTAGTAAGGGGATAAGGGTTGACCCCACAATGTTGATTCAATGAGAAAATGGCCCAAACCCATGACTCCAATTGATATCCAGAGCTTCTTGGGTTTTGCAGGGTATTACAGGAGGTTTGTAGAAAGTTTTTCTACCATAGTTTCTCCACTTACTAAATTGACTTAGAAAAAGGTGAAATTTTTATGATCTAACTCTTGTGAGAATAGTTTTGAGAAACTAAAAAATAAGTTGACTACCGTACCATTTTTTACCCTTTCTTAGGGTATATAGGGCTTTGTCTTGTACAGTGATGTGGCCCGGGTGGAACTTCTGTTTGTTCTTATGCAACATGGTAAAGTAGTGGCTTACACATCTAGATAGCTGAAGGTTCATGAAAATAACTATCCCATCCAAGACTTAGAATTAGTGGTGGTGATATTCATACTAAAGATTTGGCGGCATTATCCATATGGGGTGCATGTTGATATTTTTACTGATCACAAAAGTGTGTAGTATGTTTTCACGTAGAAAGAACTGAATCTCAGGCAGAGGGGGCGGTTGGAGTTGTTGAAGGATTATGACATAAGCTTAAATTATCATTCGAGAAAGTCCAATGTGGTGTGTGACACTCTTACCAGATTGTCAGTGGGTAGTCTTTCTCATGTAGAGAAAGGAAAGAGAAATATGGTGAAAGATATTCACCGGCTTGCAAATTTGGGAGTTCGACTCCTAAATTTTTAAGATAGAGGAGTAATTGTTCAAGAGGTAGGTAAATCCTCTCTCTATGCATAAGTTAAGGAGAAATAGGTTAAGGACCCCATCTTAATGTAGATTAAGAAAGATATTGGTCAACAAAAGGTAATGGTGCTTGAAATTGATAGTTATGGGATTTTGAGGTATCAAGGTAGGCTATGTGTGTCGAATGTAGATGGGTTGTGCGAAATAATTCTTTTTTAAGATCACTCATCCTGGTATGTTTTTCATCCCGCCCCTACTAAAACATATCATAATATTAAGGAAATTTACTGGTGGAATAATATGAAAAGGGATGTTGCTAACTTTTTGTCTAAGTGTTTGAATTGTCAAGAAGATAAAGTGGAACATTTGAGGACAGGGGGAACTTCCCACCATATAGCTTTACCTATGTGGAAGTGGGAGATGATTAACATGGACTTCATTAAGGGACTTCCGAGATCCCAAAACCAATATGACTCTATTTAGGTGATTGTGGACAAGATGACCAAGTCCGCTCATTTTCTTACAGTATGAATGAATTATTCGGGGGATGATTATGATAAGTTGTATATTCGGGATATAGTTCATTTGGATGGGGCTCCTGTGTCTATTATATCTGACCTAGGAATGCAATTCTCTTTGCAGTTTTGGCGGTCTTCTCATATGGGTCTAGGAACCTAGGTAAACTTTAGTACTTCATTAACCCTCAAATGGATGGGAAATTAGAATGAACCATTCATACCTTAGAATATATGTTGAGGGCTTGCATGATTGACTTTAAGGGTAGTTGGGTTTTTCATTTATTGTTGATAGAGTTCACCCATAATAATAGCTATTATTCCAGCATTCAGATAGCTCCTTTCGAAGCCCTTTATTTGAGGAGATGTAGTTCCCCGATTGGGTGGTATAAAGTGGGTAAAACCTGATTGTTTGGGCCTTACCTTGTTCATCTGGCAATGGAGAAAGTGAAAATCATTAGGGAGCTACTTAAGACAGCTCAGAGTTGCCAAAAGTCTTATGCTAAAGTTAGAAAAAGGGGGTTGGAGTTTGAGGTTGATGATTGGGTATTTCTAAAAGTATACCCTATGAAGGGAGTCATGTAATTTGGAAAGAAAAAGAAGCTTAGTCCTCAGTCCCTTTTAAAATTACGAAGAAGATTGGTGGGGTTGCATATGAGTTAGATTTTCCATCAAGTTTGGCGTCTTTACAACCTGTATTTCATGTATCCATGTTAAAAAAGTGTATTGGAGATCATTATCTTGTGTTTCTTGTAGAGGAGATCAATATGAAAGACTCATTGACATATGAATAAAAAACCATCGTTATAATGTATCGCCAAGTTTGGAAGTTTAGAAGAAAGGAGATAGTTTTAGTCAAGGTGTTGTGGAAGAATCAAAAAGCTGAGGAAGATACTTAGGAGTCAGAGGAGAACATGCGTGCGAGATACCCAAATCTCTTTAAGACTGTAGACGATGTCATAGAAGGTACAAACATTATACTACCCTCTCTTTTTTTCAAGTAGTACTTAAAATCGTGCTTATTGTATCCCAAGTCATCATTCGAGGATGAATGACCCTAGGTGGGGATAATGTAACACCCAGTAGCAGTCTTGACTTGATACCACTCACATAGCATGTATAGGCAATTTATAGCCTGAAATATTTTTCTATGTTTTAAAAGATTTAGTCATATTTTAAGTCCCTAACTTCAATGATTTCTAAATTGGTCTTCCCAACCCCGAGACGTAGATTTATGAGTTATTTCTTGTTCAAGGGTGTAAAGGGCATGTCTCGAGAAAGTTTTGGATTTTTCGGATGAGGTTTAAGCCGTGTGTCGATCATGAAAATAGTAAGTCATTGCGATTGCACCGCATTGCAGTGCCAATAGCGATGAGCCCTCTAGCCCATCGCGATGGGCCTCCAAACCGGGATTCAGTTGTGAATTTAATTTTTGAAGGGCAATCTCATCTTTTCCCAATAGCCCCAATCATAATAATATGTTATTATGTCATCATTAGGGCATTATATGCCAAAGCTTACTCAAATTTACTCCCTACAAAACCCTAACTCTTCCCAAAAGATCAACATTCAACCTCAAAGTTCATGATTTTGAATAAAGGAGTCAAGATTAGGGTTTGAATCTCTAAATTTAGGAGCTTAAGGTACCTGGGACTATCCTAAACCTTATGATCATGAATTTACTACTTTTAAACTTATTTTAAAGAGTATATGTGTATTCATATGAAATTGATTTCAAGGTTGCTGACGAAAATGCATTGAAACCCTATGATTTGATAAAGTATTGTATAAACTATGATGTGGTATTTTAAACTCGATCTATTTTTGTGTGACCATGAAATATCAAATTTTTGAAGTTAAATGAGAGCACGGATATGTAATTCCCTCTTTTGCTATGAAATTCATTGAGTTTGTATGTAGTGAATTAATTATATGAACTGTTAAATGCTTGAGTCAGTTGATGGATTGTTATGTAAAAATTACATTGTTTTTATGAGAAAATGAAATTGTATTTTACTTGTTTTTAGAAGTTATCTTGTTCACCATTAGGGATGGCTTTAGATTGATTAAAAAGGGTGACCACCGTAGACGAAGTATTGAATAGACATTTCGTTGGTTTTCAATGGTTTTGAAATATAAACTTTTGTCTAACTAGTAGATCCTTCAAGTGGTCAATAAATACCTTTTGAAATAAGAACAAGAGAAGTAGAGAGGTTGTGATATGCCTTGCAAGTCTGGGTATGACGATACCCTAGTATGATTTTCCCAAAGCAGAATAAGAAAGAAATAACTTTTCGAAGAAGATATATTTTAAAGATTCTAAAATTGGTCTTAAGAAAGTTAGATGGTTACCAAAAGAAGTCATGAGTTCAAACATCCCATTGCCCAATACTGTGATTTGCCGACACAGGTTCATGTTTGCCCAAAAGAGGGATTGTATGTTTGCAAAGGCCCTATGGCATAGTAGAGATGCAAAGACTCCAACCCTTGCAGCAAACTTAGGTTGGGTACTTGACCGCCAAGTCAAGGACATATTCCATATATCCCATGGAATTATGGATTGTAGGGTGTACCATCTAGATCATAAGAGAAATAAAAAATAGAGACATGATTTCAAGAAGTCGTTTTGAAAATTATCAGATTATGCCCATGAGTTTTAAAATATTTTATGTTGATACGTTTTATGAAGTGCTATCACCTATGTTTTATAAAACTGTATTTCATTTTTGGATTGTTCTACGTACCAGTACATTTGTATTGACCTCCTATATTTTAGGATCTGAGGCTTAGTCCCTGGGTCCCGCTATGAAGTAGATTGGTTTGTCGTACATTTGAAGTTGATGAGCCTCCCTTGTTTCGAAAGTCCTTGTATCATGTTACATTTCCATTTGATTTTAGTTCATGGTCCTATCGGGGGCCTTGTCCCAATTTTAGACAGATGTTATATCTAGTATTGATAAAGATTTCGTAGGCTAGTGTTAAATATCTTTGAATGTCTATGAACTCATATCGTATTATTTAGTTGATGAAGTTAGATGACCATGTTTCCATTTTGTATTTTTCCGCATCTTTATCATAGATGAATTATGCTTATGATCGCCAGTTAGAAGAGCTCTCGAGCTTTCATGGTTTAGGATTCCTATTGCAGCCAGGGCCTTGGTTTGAGTCGTGACATGGGGCCTACAAATAGAATCCAAAATTGAACTCATCATGAGGTACCTCGAAGGACAAGAGAGTTGTGCTCAAAAGTTGAGCACAAATCGATTCTCAAATCAACCCTTAAAATTTAGAAATTCAAGCCCTAATTTCTAAGAATTTAGTAAGAATTAGAGTGGAAATTAAAGGTAAAATTAATGCGAAATGACCGAGATGACTTAGGTTGGCTTACCTTAACCTATGTGGATGATTTCCCACTTTTTCCTCTCTTTGAGCTCTCAATTTTGTGTAAAAATGATGGAAGAAGTGATAGAAAATCAGGTGGAGAAAGAGGGTTAAATAGTTCCAAGTTTCACTTAAGAAATCACCCTATCGATTAAGCGACATTTGCTTAGGCAACATTGATATGTCGTACGCGATCTAGCTTTGGGGTTGGGTATCGCTTGAGAGATTTCCAAGCACTCAGGCAATACTCATTTATGCGAGCTCAGTGATCACTTAAGCGGACATTGACCAAATGGTCAGTGTCTCTTAAGCATAAACATGTCGCCTGCACAAAGTCTTCCTAAGTGACACTATGTTTGGTTAAGAGGTTGCATCAGTAACTTGATGCGCTAGATTTTGCTAAGTGCAAAATACACTTCGATCGGGTGGTCGACATTCGTTCAAAATCTCGTATGCGCAAATAAAATATGACGCTATACAAAATTCGACATTTCAAATTCAATGGAACCATCAAAATTTTCATCTGAGACTGTTTCAACTAAATGTTGGGCTCACACCTATAGTTTTATTTTTGATGTAATCTGCCCAAAAGACCAAAATGAGTTCGGAAGCCTCGAGACCTGAACCAAATGTCCTCTTATCCCAAAATTAATGTTCTAGAGTTTATGAAGCTTTTGAAATTCTCATCTGAGGTCATCTACTAGGAGCTTTGGTCCAAGACCAAATCCTAAACAACGAAAGCTCCAAAATAGGAAAATGAGCCTAAAATCCAAATGGGCTATCTGATAACCAAAAAAATAGTTTCAAAAAGTCATAAATAACTTGTAGACACTAAGAGAAGGATAGAAATACCAAAAATTCATGCAAATAAATAAAATGTCCTGGGGGGGTCATTACAATATCCTAGAGCCGTCAATTTAGGCCAGGTCGGTGGGCTAGTCTGATCCAGCCTCGAATTTAATAGGCTTGGTCTATGATTTTTATAGCTCATTTAAGAATAGGGATTTTTAGCCCACCTGAATAAGCCTATTGGCCCGTGGGTCTTGAGCAATATGGGATGGGTTGCCCCGTGGGCCAAATAAAAAATAATTAAAAATACAATAGAGTACTAAGAATTAAAAAAAGTAGTCCAAACTCAAAGTATATTTGGACTATCATAGATATTTAACTATTGGTTATGTTTATAAAATATATAAATTATTAAAATAAAAAATACTAAATTTTGTAAGGAATCAATATGTTTTATGAAGATGACGTGGCGAAGTTGAACACACCACAAGTGCCATGAGAGTTCTTTTATAGGAGTTCATTTTCACTTTAGTTGGACTAAATATTGACATTTCTTTGTGTTTTATTGTGATCAATTAGAACAAAATTAGGTTAATATTTCTACTTAGCTAATTATGTCATTACTCATTAACTAATTTGTTTGATTTTCAACATCTTTTTTTTGTTTATGTCAACGATTATTTAATTTCATAGATTATTAGAATTTTTTTGTAAATTTGAGACTTGATTAACAAGTAGTAACTTTATGAAATATTATATTGTAAATATTTATGTAATTAACATTTTAAAATTTAATTAAGATTATAAAAATAATATAGGTTAAAAAGCAGGTTGGCCCGTAGGGGCCTGCAGCCCCACAGTCTGATGGGTTGTGCTTGCTTCCTGGCCCATCAAACTCGAAATTCCATGTGGACTAGCTGAGATGGGTTGGGTCGACATGCTCTAAGCAGGACTCCCCATATAACCTCCACAAAGAGCTGAGTTCTAAGTGTAAAGTACCCTACCCTGAGACTTTAAACTGAGTTCCCTATCACGATTATCCTTCCTAAACATGGGTACTGGGGCACTAGAATATAATGTGGATGGAGCTAAAGATTTCTAGAAGAATTAAGGATGGTTTCTACCATCTGACCTTTGCTGAAAGAAATTAAAACTTCTTGTTTTGGTCCTCTTATTATCCATTTCCTTCTTGTTAACTTTCTCTTCCTTTATCTGTTGTGTATGAACCAACAGTATAGATGTTTCTACATTTTTTACCAATATGGTGGTCCTACACATCTTGACCACATCCTCAAAAACACCAGACATAAACTTTCTTATCCAGGCCCTAAGATTAGCAACTATAGCTTGAGCATACTTTGCCAATGAGTAAATTTAAGATAATACTCTTTCACACTAATTCTACTCTACTTCAACTTTATAAACTCCTACACCTAGGCCTTTCTCAATTCAAGTAGGAAGAACCTATCTAAGAATGTAACTACAAACTTGTCCCATTCTACTAGTTCTACATTATTACCATTATTCTCTTTCCACTACTGATACTAAGTGTGAGCTACTCCTCTTACTTTTTAGAAAACTAAGTCAGCGTTCACAGTTAGGGTAAATCCCATAGTCTTTGTAACCTTCTATAAACTATCCACAAACTCATATAGATCCTCCTTTGACTTAAACCGAAAGAACACTGGGAATTCATCAAAGTGAAGTATCAGACTCTTGTTTTTGTCACATTTACTGGTGCCACATATATTTTTTTATTCTATGCAGTCACAGACTAGGCTAAGGATGTAAGAGCAACACCAAATTCGGCATAGGAGACTCGTTCATTGAGAGGATTTTTTGGAGCTGGTAGTGCTGGTCGATTCTCCACTCTGCTCTAATTCCACTCCTTTTATTATTAATATTTGGAGTAATATTCTATAAATGTGTTGAGAATGAGCTAAAAGAAGGTTTTAATAGAGACCATATTCTATCGCACGACATGAACATGAAAGAAGGGAAATATTTCCCAAAATAACTTATAGCCTTCTAGTCATTAGTGTGCATCCTTCAAAAGCATGACTAAAATGCTATTCAATGTGGTGTTCAAACATCCTAGGATACTTTAAACATGTTTCTCCTATACAAGCTTGTTATAACTTGAGATAGCCCCCTATTCTAACACGGTGATTAGAATCAAGTGTTTCTAAGCTAATCCTTAGTCTGGCAAAAAACTAAGAAATATAGATAATAGCAGGTAAAACTAAACTTATGTGGGAGATTAACTTAAACAATATAATAAATATACAAGGAAAATCAAATCATCACTAAACAAGTTTGAGATCAAATTGAACAACTGTATGTCTGAAAAACATCTACTATGATGAGTTATTGGGATAGGCCCCCATCTAACTCTAACTATCTGAGAATTGGGAACAAAAAAAACAAAATGATATTAAAATTTAACTTTGTTCCTCACATAATGAGGACTCACCAAAACTACTACAGGTAATATGGAATGATATTATCCTAAGTATGATTAGGATGTTGAGTGTCCAGGCCTATATTATAAGGCAATATAGCATAAAGAAAGCATGTGATTAGTACTTTGAATGTACTGAGTATGTGAGATAGAAAAATAACTAAAATAAGTTGAACATGGAATATTTAACATGTTAACTAGTGCAAGACCAAGTAATAAACACATATTGTAAACTTAATTAAATAACTGAAATACAGGATCATGCAAGGATCTGAAATCTAAATTATAATTGTGGAATATGGGAGAAACTAATAACCAACATACCCCAATGTGAGCTTACTTGGATACAACCTATAACCCTATCTATAATGGTATTCAATACCTTTTCAAGAGTATAAACACTAACTAATGTGGATCAACTAAACTGATGTCAAAGGGACTAAGGTGTCAAGACTAATCTGAAGAGTGACCCTTTAGAACCTATAGAGGTGTCGTAGTTCTATGACGTATTAAAACACCCTGGGTTTCGGACCTTGGAAATCTCCTGAGCTTTGAGTTCACTAGTCTTAAAATGACTTATCATATGAGTTGTATAATATGGATATAGGTCAGGTAAACTAACTCATGAGGTGTCCAGTGAATGGTGGTTGGGTTTCTGTTGTGGTTATAGTGTGGTGGTATGGGTCATATAGTTTGGTGACGAGTTGTTGGGTTGATCCTTTACTAAATCTGTAACTTAGTAACTCAACATGGATCTGAGTATGAGTAGATTCCTAATAGCCATAAGGATAGGGTATGAGTGGTATAGTCTAGTCGTATATTGTCCAGTGTCAACATATTTATATTCTATCTTGGGAACGACTGGACCATATGAGTCGTATGGTCTGGTCACGAGTTGGGGAAATAGAGATGTATGGTGGATAGTGTGTTGGTGTCCAACCTTTTATTGTAGTTACAACTAGATGGTACCAGTCATAAGTTGTGGTGACGGGTTGTAGGGTGAACTCGTACCCATCTGCGGTGATTTTACAGTTTTAAGTTAGGAGCATTCTACACATCTCCCCTCTTAACTCCTTTTGACCCCACGACAGAAAACATCTTTTGGGACTTCATTAACATATTATTCTAAATCAAACACTCTTTAAAATCTCTCTCAGGCTCTTGGTTCAAGAAAAAGGTAAGGTTCTACAAGTCAATCAATTAGGGCCTTTCATGAGTGAATCCCTCTGTCTTTCTTGGCGTCTAAGGCATGTTACTTCTCCCTCATAATTAGTTCAAATAAAATCATATTTTAATGAATTTTTTCATGGTATTATTGTGGTATTATTGTGGTATTGTTTTAGTTTTGAAATAGATATTTGGGGTTATTGTTTCTTATGCTTGGATAATGTTTTCCCATGTTTTACTAATGGTTATTTATGTTATAATTATGGTTTGAACATGTGGTTGCATGGGAATGGTCAATTGATACTTGGTTTAGGTTTTGGAAACTACATACCCTTAACATGTTCGTTAAAATGCCAATGAGAATGATTTTGTCATAAAGTTTAACTATTCTTGAAACCTTTGCATTGCATAATATGGTAATGGAACTTAAATTTGTTTAGTTGGTTTTAAATGGGTTGGAAAGTCCTTGGTTGCCATGGTATTGGTTTAATTGAAAACTTTGGAGTCAACTTGGTTTAATAGCTTTGGTATGGCATAAATGGATAGACTTGCAAGCTCTACTTTGGTATAACGATACAATGGTTAATGCCTAATTTATATGACTCCTTAGTAAATAGTTGACTGTGTGTGAATGGTTTTAGTATGGGCTTAAAGGTAGTCATTTTAGCAAAGTCATGGAAGGAGGAAGTCCCAGGAGGACCAAAACTGGAATCTCATGTTTGTCGATGTGAGATTTGGTCCTAGTGATCGTGCGCATGATGTCACACTTTTATTTTGGAAGATGTACAAGTCACCTCAAGTTTTTCTCTAGATCGTGCGACTAACACACATCGAGGCCCTTTCAGCAGGGGGAGCTAAACCCATATAGCCTATGGGTGGACTTAGGACGGTAGAGCTACACAACCCAGGTTAATGGTTTTGAATGCATGCTTAACTCAGTTCCCTTTCCCAGCATGATATTTATGTATGTATGTGATTTCATATAATTATTTACTTTGGTTTTGAATAATGGAATTATTTTATCCTTATTCCTGAGTATATGCTAGTGTTTATTTTGCTAACCGTCTTCAGGTGTTATATCCCCAAGAGATGTAGGAACCGGCCATACTAATCCTTCTATTTAGTGACTTGGATTCGTGGATAGCTTTATGTCAGACTGAAGTGGTAAGCTTCCATACTTCGAAAGACTCTATGCCATGCTTTGGACATCTTTCATCTATCTTTGTTTCTTGGACTTTGATTTTGGCTATAGTCAGGGGCATGTACCGATTAAATGTTCTTTTATTTTGGATATAGGCTTTGCAGTACTATTATTGGCATGGGTGGTGGCGGTATTGGTGTCAGCCTTTGGTATTGGGGTTGACATGTGTTGGATATTTGGTTTGATATCTGGTTGGTTATGTTTATAAACTTTATTGAATGTCTTTCATTTTTTGTTTCTTTATCTGGTTATATGTTTAGAATTTATCCAATATAGGGTACAAGGTGGTTAGGGTTGGGTATTGGGGGAGGTCTCTGATCCTCGTCAAACTTGAGATGACCTACACAATTAGGCTCTAGTTTGGGACATGTCAAATTGGTATCAGAACCCTAGGTTCATGGTAAATTGGGAATCCACAAAGCCATGTCGAGTAAAGTCTCTTTTAAGGGTGTTTTCCATACCACATTCATAAGGGAGAGGCTACAAGGAATTTAGGAATATTTCTCTTCCTTGTGTTCTGTTTTCAAGCTGCAGAGTCTTAGGTCCTGAATTCTCCTCTAATTTCCTATTTTTTTTCTTTTTAGATCATGCCTCCTCGATGATCTAAAGCTCATGGAAACTCCTCTATCCTACCTGAGGAAAATATTGATGGGACCCGTTCTACTTATGGGGTCCAAACTCGGTCTAGGGGTCCATTTCTAATTACCCTCCTGGAGTTCCCCCGATTCGCTTCAGTCCTTCTTGAGCTCCTTAAGCTGATATGACAAATACTAAGTTTTGTTATTCTATTCTCATGTTGTATCAATTGGTATCTTCCCAAGATTATCATGGTACTTTTGTTACTCCATTTTCTGAGGCCACAAGGGTTGGCTAATTCATCAGGTTGAATCCTCTAACCTTTACCAGTGTTAAGGTAGAGGAGGATCCTCAGGGTTTTTGGGATGAGATAGAAAATATCTTCCATGTTATGCATGACACAAATGTGAAGGAAGTTGATTTTGTCACCTATCAGTTGAAAGACGTGGCATACAAGTGGTATGAAGAATGGAAGCAGTTAAAGGCTGATAATATTGAGTCAACTCTATGGGAGGATTTCTCTAATGCTTTTTTGGAACGTTTATTTCCTCAAAAGTTAAGAGAAGCAAAGGAAAAAAAATTTATAAATCTAAAGTAAGGCAAGATTTCAGTCAAAGAGTATGCCTTGAAGTTCCACCAGTTATCTCGATATGCTCTGGAGTTAATTTCTAGCATGAGGGCTAGAATGAGAAAGTTTGGTTTTGGGTTGTCTAAGGACTTGATATTGGAAAGTAATATTGCCTTGGTGCTCAAGGACATGGATATTTCCAGGTTGGTTGTGTACATGTAACAGGTGAAGGAATAGAACAAGAAGTAGTCTGAGATAGTAAAAAGGCAAAACAACAAGTTAAGATTTTTTTAGTAGGGTAGTGGCCAACAGTAGAGTAGAAGGAATGGTAGGAAGTGGCCCAAGAAGAAGTGGGGCAATTCTAGGTCTTACTCGATGGCTAGTGCTCCCTACCCAAAGCCATCAAGTGACAGGCATTTCCAAGAGGGCAACAACTTCAGGGCATAGGGTGCCCAATCTCAAGCTAGTGGGGCCAGTCATCTCCATCATATCCTTCCTATAGGTTTTATGGTAGAATTCATCAGGTTTACTATGAAGAAGAAAGGGATAAGTATTTTAGCTATGGTAAGCTAGGGCATATGATTAAGAACTTTCCAGTGGCCAAGGTTGCTTCAGGGGCGAACAAGGTTCCAGTTGCCTCTTTATCAGCTCCGGCACCAAAGGGTGAACTATCTAATTTTGTCACTGATCGAAATTATCTCTATGTTTTCACTACCCACCAGGTGTCCAAGGCATCGCCTGATATCGTTACTTGTTTATTGAAACTCTTTTACTGTGATATGTACTATTTACTTGACTCGGGGTTCACTCTCTCTTATGTGACCCATTTGTATGGCTATATATTTTGGCTTTGGTCTCAAGTATGTTTTGAACCCTTTTTTATTTCTACCCTGGTAGGTGACTCTATGGTAACTAGAAGAGTCTATTAGGGTTGTGTGGTATCTGTAAGTTGTCAGGGGACTCTGGTGGATCTTTTTCAATTAGACATGATTGATTTTGATGTCATATTGGAGAAGGATACTTGCACTCGTGCTATGCTTCTCTAGACTATCGAACCTATAGAGTTGTATTTAAATTACCTAATGAGTTGGTTCTTAAGTGGAAGGGTAGTTTCCTAGCTCCTACGAAGAAGTTCATATGATATCTTAGAGCTCGGAGATTAATGTGACTCTATGATCTGGTCTAGATTAAAGATTTTAACTCGTAGGGTCCTTCTTTACATTTTGTCCCAATGGTGAATGAATTTCTTGTGGTCTTCTCTGATGACCTTTCTGGTGTCTCTTCTGATGAGGAGATTGAGTTTGGGATTGATCTTGTTCCGGACACTCATCCAATTTCTATTCC
The DNA here is from genome assembly GCA_030864215.1 of Capsicum pubescens. Taxonomy (NCBI): domain Eukaryota; kingdom Viridiplantae; phylum Streptophyta; class Magnoliopsida; order Solanales; family Solanaceae; genus Capsicum; species Capsicum pubescens. Next base: position 225,997,483 of record CM061546.1, read on the forward strand.
TCTTTATGGAACGGCTCTATCTGAGTTGAAGGAGCTTAAAGAGCAACTAAAGAATCTTTTGGACAAGGGTTTTATCCATCCTAGTGTGTCCTTATGGGGTGCACTGGTATTATTCGTACATAAGAAGGATGGTTCCCTTCGGATGTGAATTAATTACCGACAGTTAAATAAGGTGATAATAAAGAATAAGTATCCTCTTCCTAGGATAGATGATTTATTTGATCAATTGCAGGGTGAAAATTTTTTCTCCAAGATTATCTTCGGTCTAGGTATCATCAATTAAAGATTAGGGAAGTGGGTATCCCTAAGACTGCTTATTGTACTCAGTATAGGCATTTTGTGTTTTTGGTTATGTCTTTTGGGTTGACTAATGCCCCAGTGGCATTCATAGATTAGATTAATATGGTCTTTCATCAGTTTTTGGAGCTATTCATCATTGTGTTCATAGATGACATTTTGGTGTACTCTAAGATCTAGGTGTATCATGTCGATCACCTCCGTATTGTATTGCAAACACTGAAGAAGCATCAGTTGTATGCTAAATTTTTGAAATATGAATTCTAGTTGAATGTTGTCACTTTTTTGGGTCATGTCGTTTTGAGTGAAGGGATCATGGTGGATCCACAGAAAGTCGCAGCGGTTAAGATGTGGCCTAGACCCACGACTCAAATCGACATTCATAGCTTCTTAGGTTTAGCCGGTTACCATAGAAGGTTTGTGGAAAGTTTTTCTTCTATAGATGCCCCGATGACTAAGTTAACTCAAAAAAAAGTAAAGTTCTTGTGGTCGAATGCTTGTAAGGGTAGTTTCGAGAAGTTGAATGATAAGATAACTTTGTCTCTAGTTTTAAATTGTCGGAAGGAACAAATGGGAAGGTGATAGCTTATGTCTCTAGACAGTTAAAGGTGAATGAGAAGAATTATCTGACCCATAACTTGAAATTATTAGTTGTGGTGTTCGCATTGAAAATCTGGTATAACTATTTCTATGGAGTGTATATGGATATTTTTTCTTATCATAAGAGCTTGCAATATGTGTTTACTCAGAAATATCTTAACCTTACGCAAAGGAGATGGCTTGAGCAACTTAAGGATTATGACATGAATCTTTACTACCACCCAGGTAAGGCTAATGTGATTGTTGATGCTCTTAGCAGGTTATCCCTAGGAAGTTTGGCTTATGTGGATAAGGAAAAGTGGGAGTTGGTGAAGGATATTCACCATTTGGTTAACCTTGTAGTTTGCTTCTTAGACTCTGAGGATGGTGGCGTGTTTGTACAGAAGGTGGCGCAGTCATCTCTTGGTGTTGAAATCAAGGAGAAGCAAATATTATATCTTGTCTTGATAAGGATCAAGGTTGATGTAGGTGGGCAAAAGGTGATGGCCTTCGATATTAGTAGTGGCGGTACATTGCAATACCAAGGAAGGTAATCCATTCCCGATGTTTATGGTTTGCGAGAGAGAATCTTCACTGAGGCACATGAGTTGTGCTATGTTGTTCACCTTGGTTAGATAAAAATGTACCATGACCTTAAAGAGATGTATTGGTGGGATAATATGAAGTGGGATATGGCTAGTTTTATGGCTAAGTGCATGGTGTGTAACAAGTAAATTGAGCATATGAGGCCCAGAGAATTATATCAAGAGATTAAGTTACCTGTGTGCAAGTGGGAAGTGATCAACATGGATTTTATTACTGGTCTGCCTCCTTCTTGAAATCAATTTGATTCAGTTTGGGTCATCATGGATAGGATGACAAAGTCGACTCACCTTTTTCCAGTGAGGACTAATTTTTTGATAGAAGATTATGCAATGTTGTACCTCCAAGAGATTGTGCAGTTACATAGGATACCTATTTCCACCATCTCTGATTGCGGTATGTAGTTTTCATCTTATATTTTTCGGTTGTTTTAGAAAGTTTTAGGGACCAAGGTGAGTCTTAGTACAGGTTTTCACCCACAATCGGATGGGCAAGCAGAAAGGACCATTCAAACATTAGAGGATATGCTTCAATATTTCATAATTGACTATGGTGGTAGTTGGGTGGAGAATTTGCCTCTTATAGAGTTTTTCTATAATAATATTTACCACTCCAGCATTGAAATAGCTCCATTTCAAACCTTGTATAGTATGAGGTATAGATCTCCTATCGGGTGGTTCGTGGTTGGTGAGGCATAAATGTTTGGCCCGGATGTGGTTCACCAAGCCATGGAGAAGGTGAAGGTGATTTGGGATAGACTTAAGGTTGCCCAAAGTCTCAAAAAGTCCTATGCAGATTTGCGGCGTAGGAAGTTGGAGTTTGAGATTGGGTAGAGGGTGTTCTTAAAGGTGTCTCCCCTGAAGGGAGTGATGTGGTTTGGGTAGAAAGAAAAGCTTAGTCTCCATTATGTTGGTTCGTACTTTATTTTGAGGAAGGTTGGCAATGCTGCATACGAGTTAGAGTTGCATTATAGTTTGAGCTTCATTTACCCGGTATTTCATGTTTTGATGTTTAGGAAGTGTATGGGTGATCTATCGTAAATTGTGTCTATCAAGGATTGGTATTTCAGATTCCCTATCTTATAAGGAAATCTTGTGAAACACCCTGGGTTTTATAGCCTTAGAAAATTTCTTGGATTTCTCTTTTTTGGATAACATACTACTTGTGGGTACCAGTCGTATGATGGGTTACGGTTGGTATGGGTTGATCGTATGCTAACCAGTGTTCGTTTGTAAGTTGGATTAGTTTCTGGAATGGGTATGACTTGGTGTGTACGAGTCTTATGGTTGGTGATGGGTCGTACGATTTGGGTTTTTCCTTCACTTAATCTGAGACTTGGTAACTTAACTTGGATTTAAGTACGAGGGGCTCACCATGAGTGGTAAGACTGGGTACAACTCGTACCATTGACTCGCATGGTAGGCAGTGTTCAAACTTCCTTTGATTTTATTCTGCAAGGGATACGGTTTAGAGGTACTGATCATATGGTTTAGGTAAGACTTAGTTTGGGTAAGTCATATACTTGATAGTGTTGGGTCTAGAGGGAGGTGTAGAGTATGAGTGGTGGGTACCAGTCGTATTAGAGGATACGTCTGGTATGGTGGAGTCATACCATCTGACGGGAAATTTAAGCAGTGTAAGTTTGGGGTAATCTTGACATTTTCCCACTTAACCTCTTAAGGCCCCATGACTTATATCACTATTGGGACATCATTTACGCTATTATTCTAATAAAAAATACTTAGAAACTCTCTCTAATTCTCTCTAAGGCTCTTGGGTAAAGAAAGGATAAGGTTTGATCAGGAGGATTAATTTAGGGCTTGTATGGGTTATTTCTCTCCATCATCTCCGTACTCTAAGGCAGGTACTCCTCCCTTATTGTTAGTTACAACTAAAGGCATGATTTATACAAAACTTTTATGGCATGATTATTGTATGGCTTTGGGGTTTTCAAATATATGTTGGAGTTTTGGTATTAAATGTTTGGTTATGGTTTTCCCATGTTTTAATAATGAAATTACATTCTTTAATAGTGGTTTGGACAATTAGTTGCATGAGAATGGTTAATTGGTAATTGTATTTAGTTTTGGAAACACTATGCCCCTAATATGTTTAATAAAATGCCTATGAGAATGCTTTTACTATATTATTGGACTTTTAATGAAACTATTGCATGGTATGGTTTGGTAATGGAACCCTAAGTGGTGTAAATGGTTTAAATAGTTTGGAATGGATAAATGGTAAGGTTTGGTGGTCATAGTTATGTTTAACTAAACATTCTTGCAAAGTACAATAAAATCCCGTAAGTAAACATGTTAATGAACAACCTGTGGGGTACATGGGATTCCCCAGAGTAAACTTTATAATGGAACACTTGTGGGGTACATGGAATTCCCCAAAGTTAACTTGATAATGTAATCTATAGGAACATGGAAATCTGAGCTAAGGAGCATGACGAAGACTGTGGGGTCCACGAACCCCCTATATGTGTAAAGACGCTAAAAGCTAGGCTTAGAGGCCTCAGGGAGTATTTCTATCTCTACTTTAAAGTATACTTTGGGGGAAAAGAAGATTTTTAAGTGTGGGGTGGGGAAATTCCCATTTTTAGGGTAATTTTAAAAAAATTTGTTAGGAATAAATAAGATATTTTTATTGGTGTTATGTGTGATTGCATGATGCTAGTGTTTTGGATGTAAAAAGTATGCTGATTGTGTGAATTACTACAGTTGAGACTCCTAGGCTCTTGATTATGACTCTTGTACTTGTTGGCTTAATGTTGAATTCATACTATTATTTGATTAAGATTCTATGATGATCCTGCTTGAGTTGAGCATGTGCCATGTGTGTGTGAGGTATTTGTGTATTCTGTATTGTATGTGATGTCTAGAACTTGCCGTGTGTGTGTGTGCAAAGTGAAATAAAGAATCTGGGTTTAGGAGATGGTATAGGCATTTCTTTGATAGCCATGTTTTATACTCTCTTTTACCTATCCTTGTGCATAATCTTAGTTAAACCCCCATTGAGCCTTTATCTTTTTCTTTGACAGCCTCATATGTAACCTAATCCCTTTTCTTAATAGACCTTGATTTGATCCAAAAATCTCCTAAGCGCTTTAATTTAAAGAATAATTGAGTTAAGGAGTTGGAAATTTAAGAAGGAAAAGGTGAAATTAAAGCCGCTAAGTAATAGCTATTGGTATTTTAAAAATGTCATTATGTGTTATGGTTGGGAATTAAGTAATGAAAAGAATAAAAATTTATTCAAATTGAATAAGTTGTGCATAGAATACTCCCACCATAGTGTTTGTGAATGAGCTTAATGAGATGGGGTGAGAAACAAAAGAAATGGGTAGACAAAAGTGGTGTAATTTTGTTATTAAAGGTGTCTTAATTTTAGAATATGACGTATCAAAGTGCTTAGGAGATATAGTCACTATTACTAGCCAGAATAGTTCCTACCCGGTCCTTATTTTACATTAAAAACCTTAAAGACCTATTTGATCCTAAGCTTCAACATTCTAATATTAGTGGAGTACTACACTAAGGGCAAGCTTATGGTTCATTATGTCTAACTTGTGAATTCCTTGTGAAAGTGAGTGAAAGTTGATTCTTGTACCCATTGCTTTATAAATTACATTATTGTGAGTGATTATGGGTAAATCTCGTATTATGAGGGCACATGTTTGATGATAGTTGGGTGAATTGTATGATGTCTTTGATTGAAAAATGTGCATGAGTTTTCTAACTAGATGAGTCAATTCTTGAGGCTAGGATGTTTTGGAGAAGTGTTCTTGAACTTTTAATTGTGTACGTAACATGCTTTATGTATAAACTTGCATTTTGTGTAGTAATTATAGTACTAGCTTGAGTGTATTGATTGTAGTAGAAGTGTGGATTCACCTCATCTTATGATTCTTAGAGTAAAGAGTTCTTCAAGGACGAACAAGGCTTTAAGTGTAGGGTGGTCATCTGAGGTGGTTTTATACACCTTAGTGTTGCTATGCTAGCTTATTTAGCCTTGTTTAGAGGACAACTCATGTGCTTAATGAGTAACTAATGAAATAAGTAATCATATAAGTGTCAAAGTATGTGATTACATTATTTAAAGGTGTTTTTAAACAAGTTTGGATTCAAATTGATCATTTAGAGTCTAGACGAGAAAACTAGTGTTACTAGCTTAAGCTAGGTGTTTGTCTAGTTGATCGCGATGGATTATGAGGTGTTAAATGAGTTTCTAATGGTTTTAATGTGTAATTATATGTGTAAAAAATTGTTTATAATGTTCAAAGTGCAGTTGAAATAAGCCAGGAGTTAAAACATGAGTTAAAGATCAATGTGGGCAAGCCTAGTCTTAGCTCGTGTTTTTAGTTAATCGTGGAGAATATTGTGTTGTTTTGAGATCTAATATTTGTTTTTTGATCATTTAGTATTCTTGATGAGTTGATTATGGTTATATATTGATGAAATACAAGCTTAAAATTGAGTTGAGACAATACCACAAGGCAAGGGATGGAAGGAGAAAGACTTAGAAGAATATAGGCGTCAAGAGGCAATTTCGAGTGAGCCTACGCGTTTGGTCCGCGACGCACCACTCCCTTCACAAGATATCCAATTCCCTGAATGGATATATCCATGATATATCCAAGTCATCACGTGGATTAGACCATAGGCATCCACCAACGTGATGCGAACCATTTCCCATACACGGCCAAATTTTTCTCTTATAAATAGGACTTCTTGCACTTATTCTAAGGACTTTTGGATGTCTTGGGACTGGATAGGAGGTGGGTACACACGTGTTTTAGGGTTTATATTCTTTAAATTAAGCTTTTTAATAGAATTAATCATGTATTCAAGTATTTGGATTACAATTATGTCAATTAGTGGCTAAACGCCTCCTTTCCGGGGTTAAGTCCAAGAGCATGTTTTCTATCATTATGATTTGAATTTTCTTGGACTTCTTATCATATTTGGTTGTTTGTTCATCCTTCTTTTAAATATTTTGATAATTTTCTACCTTTAGAATATATACATTGTCGACCTTGTGATCTCAGGAGGGGGAATAGGAAGATAGAACGTAGGGATGAATAGAGTAAGGTTCTTAGTCTCTTAAAAATAAGGAATTTGAATTATCATCTAGGACAGAGATGTACCTAGAATCCATGCTTGCTTCATATGTAGGATGATAGCTTCATGTATCTAATTTGATTATTACATCCCCGCTCAACGATGTAATTGTAATGTCCATGTTAGGTAGATAATTAGAGGTCAGGAAACCATGATCATGCGATAAACCCTACGAATCAATAACTAAGATAAGAAATCTAACTAATGAATCTTAATAGCATAGTACGATTATTCGTAGTGACTTAACCCTGGATTTAATCCATTGATTCTCTCAAGTCTTTACTTTATGCACTGTTTACTTTACTTTTAGTTTATCAATTTCAAAACTCTTTTGGTTATGCTTGCACTAAGTTAATCTTAATAGTGAACTAGAATTTGATAGTTACTTAACACTAGTTCCTATGGGATCGATACTTGGCTCTTGAAAGGGCCACTATATTACTTGATGAGACCACGTACAGTTGTGTGTACGCTTGGGCGCAACACTACTTTATCTCTATGGAGTACATATATGTGGAATAAGCATTGAGAAAAAGTTACATAAATTATTACCAACAATTCAGGGGCATCACATGTATGAAGGAAAATGGTAAATATAAGGATGTAGAACATGACATCTAGTGGAAAATTAAGTCAGGTAACTAAAATTTATGGTTTAACAATTGGTAAAGTAAAGGAGCTCTATATTTCGTTATAGGAGTTGAAGTAGGGGAAAAAGAAATAGATTTGAGAGAGTTCACACTTAATGAAGGTTGGGATGTAGACAAACCATAGGGGTATATTTCTCTAGAAATGACTGCTCATATAGTTGAGAATTCATAGTTAAGTCAGCCTATCAAAATTTAATGAACAAGAAGGAGGAAGTGGAAAGGAATAAGAACAGCTGGATAAAAGAATTTCCTTTTAAATTGCATTCTTCTTATGGAGAGTCTGGAAGAGAAAAACTGCTACTGATGAGAATTTAAAAAGATTAAAGATACAGCTATTGTCTAGATATTATTGTTGTGAGAAAAGAGAAGTGGATACTATGACACATTTATTATTAACAACTCCTATAGCTCAAAAGTTATGGGAGAAGTTTGTTTCTTGTGTAGGTATCAATGTTGAAGGGTTGTAACTTCAATAACTCATTTATGCATGGTGGGAGTACAGGGAAAATATTAAACTTTAACAAATCTTAAGGGAACTACCAACAATACTAATATAGGAATTATGGAAGAGAAGGAATGCTATTAGACATGGAAAGAAAGTTTCTATCAATCGAATGCACTATCAGTGTCAAATGACAGTTTATCATGTCATAAGGGTGGTGTACCCTTAGTTGAAAGATGTTCCTTTGCAATGGTAAGGATGTTTGATATGTTGTACTAATACAAACCCATATTTTTACTATCATAAAGTGAGATGGAGTAGGCCAGAGATGGGATGGGTTAAATGTAACACATATAGAGCAAGTAAAGGTAACCATGTCAAGGTTCTTATGATTTTTTTGTTAGGGATACAATGGATATCTCATGTATGCATAAGCAAAATACATAGGAAATACTACTAACATGAAACAGCGTCTATAACTATTTGGAAGGCCTTATTGTATTGCGGACAACAAAAACTAAATATCATCATACTTTAGACTGACTTTTTAGGCATCAAGAATACGACTTTGGGAGAATTGAATATTCCTTAGTAACTTATTGAGAGGGTGGATTAAATTATTGAACTAGTGAGCGATTTCAACATACAAATCAAGCATATTCTTAGGGATTGAATTCAGCTAGTAGATTACATCACAAACACAACATTCAATCACACATACATACAACAGTTTCATTTATTTAGGCAGCTACCCAGCAAGGGGAAAAGGATTCTAATCATAGAGAAGATACAAATACCAACCATCAAGATTAAAAATAAAAGGATTACCATTTACAGAAACCAAGCATGTCAAGTTGAAGAAGATGCAAATACCAACTATTGAAACAATAACCAAGTATGTCAAGTTGGAAATTAACATAAATAATGTCTTATAGCTATCATATTTATATATAAAAATTATGACACTTCATGGAAAAATAGTTATGAGAATGATACCAAGACTAATCTACGACAGCCAATAAAAAGGTTCACCATCAAAAAGAGAGGATCCTAGAACAAGATCTACAAGCCAAAGCATGTATCTAGTCGAGAGATCAATAGAAAAGAGACTAGGAGAAACTTGGCTTTCTCCTTGTCTACTTCAATTTAAAAAATGAGAGAAATAACAAAAAAGAAGCAGATCTATAGGGAAGAGCGAAGACACAAAAACTTCCAACAAGCTATAGAGAAGAATACAAGGTTTTAATCCTCTTTTAATTCCCACCTAAACTTTTTGATCTCCACCGAATTACACACCTAGAGAGAGTTAAGGAGACAAGAAAGATATAGTTAATAATATTCTTGAAAAATCTAGATAGAAACACAAGATCCTTACTTCGGCAACCTGAGAAGAAGATGACAGATCCATGGACAATGAAGAATGTTGACCACCAAGAGCGTAAGAAGCCTCAAACATACATTTGGAAGAGACAACAATGACATTCTTTGAATAGAAGTGAAAGTGGTGGAAATAAAGACAATCAAATTGGGAAGCCCTATTTTTAGGGGCTTTGATTATAACTCCTGAACCTGGTCACATTTAGGCCGAGTTCGTTTTGTTGTTTTTGTTTTTCCTTTTTTTCTTTGGGCATATTTAGATCCCAGCTAAACTTTTTTTATTTTTAAATAAAACGGACAATATGTCCATAATTTTTCCCAAAAAATAAGAATGAGAACCCAAATTTCAAATCCTCAAACAATAATTTAAGCCTAAAATATAACATGAAATAGTGGGGAATCGTTAAATTAGATATCAGGAACACTTCAATAACGAAGAAATCAAATGAAATATCAACCAAATCCAAGCTCTAGAGTCCCAAAATGGTGGAAAAAAGTGACAATACACCAAAAAATTCACCAATTAACACTTGAAGTTTGTGCGGTACGATCGCGCTCATAGAGTGCAGAATGACTTTTCTCCGTCTTGCGCAATGCACACCTAAGGCGCTGATAGCAATGGCCATCTACTAAGCTGTCTATGTGATCGACACCCTCCTATGCTAGTGGCATTAAACAAAACTCCTGCTTCAATGCTATTGCACTCCAAGTGCACGATTGCGCTTGCATCAGATATCAAAAAATTTTGGCTAAGCTAGAAACATACTGTAAGCACCTGAAATTTATCCAGAACTGAAGTCCCATACATAAACTGATAGTGTTAATCAATCATAAAACACATTCCGTACCTATTGGAATAGTTGAAACACAAATCCAAGGTCTTCTAAACCAAATGTTGAACACAGTCACTCCAAACTTAAGAAAATCAAGACATCCAAACAAGTATCCAAATCACTCTTGAGTTCCTCAGGCCCCTTGTGTACCATCCACTTAAGTCATAAAATACCTTCTGGACTTGGAATAACAAAAAGCCAAAAACTACCTCCCTAAACCAAAATATTGATTTACCCTCGTAAGTTCCAAACATCAAAAAGCCTACAAAATCTCCAAAACACATTTGTACACCTCATAAATTATATCACTCATCTTCGCAAGTCACAAACATCATTCAGAATTATGGGGGAGGATCAAACGTAGGAAAAAAAAGTGAAAATCACAAAACAATGTTGAGGGTCATTACATGTTGTTGCAAAGATGTTGGTAAAATGTACTGGATTATAGATATATTGATACAAGACAAACAAGGGAAAGCACAAAACATAACCCAAACAGTACATAAATTGAAGAAAACCCGTGGACCAAAAGAGGACCTCACTAGGATTCAACAAGTATAACAAAAATACAATAAAAAGAGGTGTATTTGACACCCAAAAATAGCCAACAACACAAGAATAACGAGATGAACAAGATGACAATAAGAAGAATCAGATTCGGATTCCACAACAAAAAGATATAACGTTACAAGATTACAAAAGACAAAGGGATAGATAGTGAGACATAAACTACTATAACGACTATGAACCTAAGTGTAGATGACACACAAAGACCCTTAATGGTGATAATAGGAACACCTACACTCTTCAAAGAGACACAATAGAGGACCTCAATCCTTCAAGAACCCCAAGCTCCAAGTAAACAAACAACAAAAGAGATTCCACCCTAATGTTGTAACCTAGTGTCGGCCATGCCTCACAAGAGAGAGAACTTGAGGGTTTCAAGTGTGTTCTACCATTCTCAATATTCAAAAACTAAGTGAATAAACCCTAACATGTTACTTATATATTACAAAACAAATAGAAGTTAAAATAACCAAAAAGGCCCTTCAAGAATGGACTGCCCCTCTAGTGTATGGAGTGGGCGGTTTTGGTGTGTATTTGGGCCTTTAATTACACTTCTCTTGCACATACACTTGGTTGCTTTCAATGCATACCCACATAAGTCTATTTTCATGATTATTCTTGTATCATCCTCTCTATCTTGAGAAGAATTTTCTCACAAATTCAAAGCTTCACTTCGTTCAATTGGCCAGTTCAAAAAAACACTCAAAACAGTCCGCAAAATATAAAGAACCCGAGATCTCAATATGAACAAATCTCGGCCAACATATTTATTTTGAACCTCGGTTTTCTCTCCATCTTGAGACTTGGCTTCAATTTTATCCGACTCAAGTCTTTTTCCATCATATAAGCAGCATCATAGACTCCATATATTTCGTGTCCCTTTCTTTCATACTCTTCTATATGGATATATCAGTTTTGGGAAACAGGAGTTTAGGTTAAGGGGGATATTTTAGTAATGTAGAGCTTCGTTTATGGATCTTGGATGGGAAGGAATGGGCCTCCAAGTCCTTCTTGTGGGATTTGATCAACTTGCGGGAGAAGTGATCTACCTTGTTCTCGATTTTGAGGGTAATTAGTAACTTGGCTCATGGCATTTTGTGGTGAACTTGAAGGGTTGACTTTTGTAGGCAAAGTCTCGGGGGAAATGGTGATGGAAGGGTTTTGGTCATGACCACTTGAGGAAATATGAAGTCGATGGGTAGAAGTATGAGAGTTCTTTCAACTCTCTATTCGATCCAACCTCTCATTCATAGTAGACATCTCTTCTGGGACTGAGGATATAGTCGTGAGCATACTTTCCATTCCTCGGTTGATAGTTTCAAGTCTTTCCAAGATAGCACCAAGAGAATTGTTGTCCATTGTAGCCAAGAAGTTACCTATAAAACAATAAACAAGTTAGTTGTTCATAGAATGGTCTTCACACTCTCTCTTTAATCCTTTGTCCCTCGGATTTTCTCACTTTTGATCTCACAATTGTTGTAAGTTTGCTTGTAATCCCTGAGATATTGAGAGGTGAACCGAGTGTGTACAATGAATCCAAATAATAAAAATACACAAAGGAACATAAACACAAAAAAATAGTTTCAAAACCAACTCACAATCAAGTAAATTGTCACTAGTTTGTAAGTTAGTATTGGAATCAACAAACGGAACTAATGAGACAACAAAATGAAACTAAAAGATAAAAATTTGAGCTTAAAATTTTTGTGTGAACAATAACTTGGGTGACGTGGCAGCACACCATTGGTCACGGCCCCACAATTAGTCTATAGTTGAAGTTTACAAACTTTAGTTACTATGTAATGGAAACAATTGATTTTGGAGGAAAAGTAGATGTCTTGAATCTCTTTAAGTCTAATCTTCAAAAGGGAAGACTTGACTTTGTACAATTCCCACAAAACAAGGTCCCTTGAAACAAGGAAAAGTGGTTGAAAAGTAGATGTCAAGTCAAGGAAGTGATGGCTCAAGTCTTCTTACAAACAACTTTACAACTTGTAGGTTCACCTTTTTGAATCTATATTACACTTTTGGTTGTCTTAAGTTGTAAGATGAGATTAAGAATAAGATAAACACCACAACAATCCTTCAAGAAAAACAGCAATATTCACGAATTCAAAACCCAACCGGACAGAACAAGTCACAAATTCTCACCCTAGGTCCTTGTTCACAACACAACTTTAACAAGTTCAAGCTCAAATATAGATCTAGAAACCTTTTAGTGCTAGTGAATCACAAAACTAACACAAGAAACAACAATAAATACCAAAGGACTACTAGATCTAGACGCTACAAGCAACCTCGGTCAAGATGAACAACAAGAACAACACTTCCAAGGCCAAGAACAACAAGAACACCAATTTTTTTTATTTTTTTTTATTTTCTTAGCAAGAAAGACCAAGATTGGTATCGTAAGAACAACACCAAAGATGGATTTGATACCAAATGATACAAGATAAACAAGGAAAAGCGCAAAACATACCCCAAACAGTCCACAAATTCAAGAAAAACCATGGACCAAAAGGGGACCTCACTAGGATTCGACAAGTATAACAAGAATACAAGAAACAAGGGTGTATTTGACACCCAAAAACAGCCAAAAACACAACAATAACGATATGAACAAGATGACAATAAGAATAATCAGATTCGGATTCCACAACAACAAGATATAACGTTACAAAATTACAAAAGACAAAGGGATAAATAGTGAGACATAAACTACTATAATGACTAAGAACCTAAGTGTAGATGACACACAAAGACCCTTAATTATGATAGTAGGAACACCTACACTCTTCAAAGAGACACAAGAGGGTACCTCAATCCTTCAAGCACCCCAAGTTTTAAGCAAACAAACAACAAAAGAGATTCCACCCTAATGTTGTAACCTAGTTTCGGCCATGCCTCACAAGAGAGAGAACTTGAGGGTTTCAAGTATGTTCTACCATTTTCAACATTCAAAAACTAAGTGAATAAACCCTAACATGTTTCTTATATATTACAAAACAAATAGAAGTTAAAATGACCAAAAAGGCCCTTCAAGAATGGGCTGCCCCTCTAGTGTATGGAGTGGACGGTTTTGGTGTGTATTTGGACCTTTAATTACACTTCTCTTACACATACACTTGGTTGCTTTCAATCCACACCCACATAAGTATATTTCCGTGATTATTCTTGTATCAAATCCTTGGAAGTACTTTAATGTTTTGAAAAAAAGATTCCCCTACTTTGATTTTTGTCGGCAAAGAATCTTTTGCAGATGGGAGCATTGATGCACATAATTCACAATTCACTTAACTGAGGCCTCGTCAACTAGAGTTAGTTACAAACTTGTTGAAGTCGTTAAATTCACTTATAGTATGTTAGAGTGAGTTAGCTGAATAATAGAATTGAGTATTCATTTCTCATTCTATTTGACTGCTACAAATCACTGTATTTGATTTACATTATTAGTTGAAGTGTTACAGTTGTCCTATTCTTCTTCATCTTCTTCCCCTCCATTTTTGAGCTATCAATCTCGAGCTTCTTCAGTAGAGCTCCTGAACAGCTTCTGATTTCTGGAATTCACTCAATCTCTTCAATTCAGTTAACAATCGAATACTAGAGCCACGGCTGTTATATATATGACATTGGATGGAATTAACCCTTTGACATTCCTTTGCATCATCTAAAAGTACTTGTGGACCGCCTTGGTAAATAAAAAGTTTGTGCCCAGAAGGGCATTTTCTCTGGAAAACACCAGTCAAATACTACATACTAATATGTAAAAAACACATTAACAATTCTTAAACTACTGTTGAAGATGTTATAATGGTTGACTTAGTCGAGTTAAATTTTCTACCAAAAGTACAACAATAGTAGGAAGATGAGGCACAATAGCTTTTGAAACTCTTTTCAGCTGTGATTGTTATGCTCCTTCTCTTTTAGATGCTCTTTAATTTTCTGTTCTTTTGCAGATTCTAATATAAGTTGTCATGATTGCTTCGTACTTCCAATTACTACAAATGTGCAAGCATGGACCATTATTGAGTGTACAAAAGTTTGCTTCAAATTAACAAACAAAATATTCCTCAGAATAAGCATCAACAAAGGACTAGTAAAGAGAACGTGTGTCCAAATTAAGTGCATCATTATCACGAATGGAACGCCTTATCTCGCCTCTCTAAAAAGGGGTAGGTCATTGCACTAACAATTCTTGTAATTTTGAGTTTCGGCTTGAATATATTACTAGTCAAAGTTGGATCTAGCTCAAACTGTATACGTATATGTATACCAAAAAAGAAAAAAAAAAGTTAAATGTACAAATATTGTAATAATACATCCATCCTAACCTACTGATTTTAGGGAGAAATAATTTTCTAGCCCTTACAAATTCTTTTAGTGTTATGTTTTTTAATAAGGGATCTTCATTTTTCCATACTTATAAGAAATCTTCACTTTTATACTTAAGATTTCTGAAAAGGTCATTTACTTCTACTCAATTGTAAGAGGACAAAAAGTCTCATTTCAATTCTAGTTTTGCATTCTTTTCTACACGGTTGTTTCGCACGTTCATAGGTGTGCGAAAGTTTAATCTAGATAAAAAGTTACTTTGTGATTAGACATTCCATGTTGTGCAGAGAAGGATTTTGAAAATCTTGAGCAGCCTATGAGGTAAAGACTAGAACCAACATCCAACCTATACCAATATATCTGGTTCAAGAATGAGACAAAACGAGAGGCCAAAAGTTGGATAGTGGATGTAGATTGAAACCACCTTTTTGTGCTCACTAGGCCCTTGTAACATTTGTCCTACTGCACCTCTTTTACTTTTTGAGTTCTACAATGGTGCAATACTTTTTTTGAGAGCCAAAGAATGCTAATTAATTCCATGCTTAAAAGTTCTAAACACCATTCCTGTAGTATCTTCATACCTTTACCTTTTTAGTTCTACCTAAAGTACTAAAGCCGGATCTTATTGATGTTTATTGTATAGAAAATTTAAGTACCTTCTCATTATCAGGCAATAAAAGGAGACAAAGATAAGATGTCATCGTATGGCCAGATGATGTGAAGATAATATCTTGCAAAAATGTAACCTAAAGATACTCACAATGAATTCAAGAGTCCGAGCTATCTATAAACTCGCATACAACAAGAATTTAGTGCATGCGCCAAGCTGCGCTTTATGATTTACAGGAAGACTAGAGAATATTAATTTTATAAAAAGGTGATTGTAACTTCCAATGTGATTGCCGAATTCCAATTTCAATAGTTGTGTAGTAAATAAATATGATTTAGACCTGGCTTTCCACTGATAGAGATATAAGTAGGATACCATGTTGATAATAATGATATAATAATCATGATTGACAAGCAAAAAGCCACAAATAATACACTGCAGGGTGCCTAAGCACGAAAACTATAATCTAATAAAACAATATTCAGAACTGTCAACTTCTAAACTATACTTGATAGTTGACATCAGTGAAATCTAAAAGAAATGATTGTCATTAGAGAGGAAAAGTTAGCGTTAGTGGTTAATGGGATGCTCCCACAGATTAAGGAAAAAGGAGGAGACAGGGAATATAATAGTTAAAAGCCACTGGACAATCTTAGTATAATGGACACATCACGTATAATCAGTTACCATTAATTAAACCTAAAGCCACGGTAAACAGCCAGACTATCAACATAGAAGGTGCAGAGATTTGTTGATTAAGACTTGAGTCTAAATCCTGTTTGTATCAGTTCAATTAACTCTAAGGGTCGTTTGGTTGGAAAATAAGTTATGCGGCCATTAGTTGTCCTGAAATTAATTATCTTTTTGTGGATGTTTGGTTTGTGGTACTAAAAATAATGTGCATTTCATTCTTTTTATGAATTGCTAGTTTGTTTACAAAAATACTCTTCATCTTATTTAGTTTAATTATTTTTCTTCATATTAAACCATACAAAAAAAAAATTAAAAGTTACTTATTTTTTACTTTTTAATTTTTTTTAACTTTTGTAGTATTTTTTTTCCTAAAAATACATGTTAAGAAATTTATGTTAATATTTTTTAAATGTGTATGAATCTTTAATATTTCATGTTAAATTACTTATTTTGTCCTAAATTCTATAAAATATTGATTATCCCATTTTTTGTTAAAAAAATTTATCATTAAAAGTGTGAAAAAAAATTACTCACATTTTTCATTATTTAGTATCGTATTTGGGAGTTAAATTGTACTTTTTAAAAAAATTAAATTTTTCAAACAGTTTTAGCTATATATAAAAAATAATTTTTAATTTAATAATTAAGCATGTACTAAGTTAGAAAGGGAATGTCAATATATTAATTATTTGTCCATGATAAATTTGTTACGGAAAATGAAAATCTAAAGATTAATAAACATTTCTACAAAATAGAAAGACAATAAACCCTTGCATAAATTTTGAATATGATTGTATAAATAGTTTTAATGGTGTCACTATCATTTTTCATGACTCGTCACTTTTGTAGCATTTAATAAGCTCATATAATTGTTCAAATTTATCAAAATGGATGAAAATTTGTAGAGTAATTAAAATTTAAATTAGGGATAGTATTAATAAAAAAATTTGATATGATTACGATCAAAATCTCACATTCTCTGTTATATATAGTAATAAAGTAAAGTAAAAAATTACATACATATATATATATATATATATATATATTACACTTATATATATGTGAAAGATTGAATGTACGATGAAGGGTACATTCAAAATAATATCATCTTTTGAGGGTATTTTGGTAAATTATTTTTCAACATCTTGTATTCCACTTTTCATGACACATGTATCACCACTTCTCTATAGTAACATTGGCACTCCTTACCCTAAACCCTAGCGTGTCTTCATTTTTAATTTTTGTGCTTCGACCTAAGACTTAGCTTGTCTTCAATTTCTTTAGCACAATGAAGCTCATCAGATTTTTGATGAAGCTGAACAACAAGACTATCTCAATTGAGCTCAAAAACGGCACTGTCGTTCATGGAACCATTACAGGTGTGGATGTGAGCATGAACACACACCTAAAGGCTATCAAAATTATGCTAAAATGAACGAATCCAGTGACGTTGGATTACCTGAGTGTGAGGGGTAACAACATCCATTATTACATCCTCCCTGACAGCTTAAATCTTGACACGCTGCTGGTGGAAGATGCACCCAGAGTGAAGCCAAAGAAGTCAACAGTTGGAAAGACTTTGGGACGTGGTCGTGAGAGCGGCCATGGACGTGGACGTGGTTGAGGCCGCTAAATGCATTTCAGCTGCTCTTAATTTTTTGCAGTGCTGCCTATGTAAACATATATGTATGGGTGGAGACTTGCTCTTAGTTTTCTAGCAGAAAAGAGATCGATCCAATGCAACAATTTAAAAAATAAGTATTACCACTTCTACTTGTGGGATGTAGATGCCTTTTACTATGGTTCATCTATTATTTGCTTCATCTTTCAGGTGAGTTCTTGTTTCCTTTTCATTATTTCTTTGAATTTTTTTTCAGTTTTCTCACTTATGCATGTGTTTTGGTGTTGTTTAAACCATAATTTCAGGATTTGATTTTGTTATGTTATTCTTTATACTTACATATGTTAACTAAGAATTTCGATCATTTATGAAAATTAAGGTATCACTCTAATAATCATGGTGATTCCATTATTACTCTTTTCCCCCTCTAATTTTCTTAATGTTTCATAATTCATCTTTGAAGAAAACTATTGCATTACTTAGAAAAGACTATGATCCTAATTGTATGAATTTTAAATTAATTATAAATGCAATGGGCTTTAATCTTGTAAGCTAAATCTTTGATTAGTTTGAAATTTCCTTCAAGGTTCTTCTTAAGCAATGCATTCACTTCTGGATTTCAAAATTTTGTTTACTTTATTTTTAGTCTGAAAGATTGTGTTCTCGTGTTCTAGATCTATTAAATTAAATAATAGAAAAAAAAATTTGCATTTTTTTGGATAACAATAGTGTGTACTGAGAAAGCTTAGCCTGAGCTTTTCTTTTTGCACCTAATTATGCATTTTCACAGATTAAGAATTACGAGATTGAGAGTTAGTTGTTAGGAATTTTGCACAGAACTTGGTAGAGGCGTGTCTCAATTCATGTTTGGAGGCATAGTCACTTCAATTTAACTATCCTAGTATTCATTTCGTGATAGCTGAAGACAGGTCATTTCATGATCACAGAACTTGGTAGATTAAGAATTCACTTCACGTCGCATAGTCAGTTCAGATACCTTAGTGAAAGTGGAACGAAATAGCCATGGACTTTGTCTCGTGATAGCTAAAGACTGCGAGGCAACATGAGCAATCTGCCACTCCTGACAAAGAAACCAACTGATTATTCCTAGTGAGTATAAGTTGAATTTTATCATTTTCAGGATATATTTAAAGAGTTACGTATATTTAATTGAAAATTAGGGTCCAAGATGGTTGTCATACTCTCTCATCATACTCTACAATCTCACATTCACTGTAATGATTATCAATTTTCGTCTGCTTCACCATTTGCTATGGTATTTTCAGAATCTTTTGCCCTTCTTAATAGTTCTTCATTGATCCATGCTCTAGTATCATTCTCAAATTTTGGACTACGTACGCATCCCAAAGGGATTTGAGAAGGTTTTCAATATTTCTGAGTTGCATTGCTAAACTACTACTGCATTATTAAGTTCTACAATAACTGTATTGTTCCTAAAGTTCAAGAAAGTAGCATTAAATCATTTTTATTTATCTTGACTTCAATCACAAACTCTTACTTCTTGGTCTAACTTGGATTCTTGGTTGAGCTCATATATGTATAGGTGTAAAAAAATGCAATTTATAGATCACCACTACTAAGCTATCTTTACGAATAGGTCCCCTTATCGCCGTTTGCCTTGCTTGAGAATTCACCCAAGCCGGTTCTTCATTCCAATCAGCATGTGCTCAAGCTCTGTAAGTACATATCAAATATTATGATTATAATTCTATGTTGCTAGGACTCTTCAAAAATTTCATCAGGTGTGTGCCAAATTCTTCAAAAGTAGTGTATTTTTTGAGGATCCAATATGGAGCAGTTGCATTTTTGGAGAGTCCGAGCAACTAACTTGAAATCATTCTTGTGCAAATTTTGTTACTCCTTGGTTTTATACAAATAATAAGATCAACTGGTAATTTTATTATGCTTTCACATATGCATAATTGGGTTGGTATGCTTTTTGGTTTATGTACGTTACTTGGGTATCATGATAAGTATACTTTTGCTGATAAAAGAAAGTTATTTCTTACTCTAGGAACATCAGAAAGGACTAAATGTCCATTGGAATGCAACCATTAAAATAAATTGTTGGGAACATTAATATGTTGGATCATTTGGAGGATTATTCAAGGACTTGATTATTTCTGTGAACATTCTTTTTTGGACTTCATGAATCAATAGTTGTATTTATCTTACCATATCTTTCTGCTAAATGAATAAGAATTTTTCTCAGCACGCACATGATCGGTGCGATTATTTAATATTTGTTAATGTCGAATGTTATTCTATACTTGCTTTGCTTTAGAGGATTTACTAGATTTGTTCCCTAAGAAGGTGAATAACTATGATCAAAAGTTGAAAATTTTCTATATGTAGTAGATACATGCTAATAAGAAGAAACATTACAATGTAGAAGGAACAAGAATGATCAATGGATTCACATTCACAATCTGGATCAAGTCTGGTCATCTAATTATCCTAGATGTTGATATGTTTCATTGGTTTAGAAAACTCACTTATCATTTATTCATGTTTGATGAATGGTGATAAAGTTAGTGAATACTTATACATTTTTATCATATAATTTGCTTTTTTGCAGAATACAAGCATAAGTAGGAATCATAGGAAGAATTTGTAGCTATTTTATTTATCTAATGCAAATTTCAATTGTCAATTATTGCTACCTGCTATTTCGTCCTCTCTGAAATAAATTTTTTCAATAAGCTAAAGAATGACCAAGAAAAAAGATAAAATGTACTATGCTTCAATTATATATTTTATCCCAACACCACTATATGGGGAAACAATCCACCTATCTATTTTTGGAGAAATCACATCTACATCACAACCAGAAACCTGACAAGTTCATCGAACCACTCTAACTCAATTTTGGCATTTCTAATGGGTTCCTTCCGAATTTTCTTTTCTTCTCTTGTTGTGTATATTCACAAGTCCTGCACATGTATGTACCTGTTGTTTCAGTTTCAATTGATTTTCAAAATGTCTCATGTGTGTGCTTTATTTTATCCTATTTTGCAAAGTTGTCCTTTCTAATTGCTCTTCCTATCTAAGCTATGTCTAGATTGAAATTTCTACGAAATCTTTCATATTTTTTGAAAGAGCAAATTTTTGCCAACTGCGTTGATAGCAATGGTTTAATATTTATAGCTTTAAGATGTTATCTGATGCAAAATATCAAGCTCAGTAGCATAAATAAGTAAAAATAATATATATGTCATGTCAAAAATTCTATTTCTTTTAGGTGGTGAAATATAGTTTTGTCAATATTTTAAAGCAATTACCATAACCAAAAAAGTGTTGTGATAAATTAGAGTTTGGTAGCAAACATGTGTTTGAGATGTCCATGAAATAGTGTTGACAAATACTTCTGTTATAGTTGTGAATTTTTTTGATAAAATAATTCATCCAAGGAAGGAGGTATAAAGTATTTATATCTCACAGGGAAAACAATCTTGAATAGGATTGTGTTGTATCGTATCATACTGTAAGTTATTATTTTTATGAATACAGTCCCTATTTAAAAACTAAATATTTAGTATAATGTCAATATAAAATGAGCTTAATGGTTGCTAACGTATTGTTTCATAATGTACAACATCATTTTTTTCCTATTTAAAAAGTTCAGCTTTTTTTGACATGAAAACTTGTGTTTTGAATGTGGTCTATTTTTTTTTTTTACTTTTAGGTTGTTGTGGCTCACACAATTGGGCATGTGGCTGTAACAGTGAGCATGTCAAAAGTTGCAGTTTGATTCACTCACATAATTAAGAGTGGAGAGTCTGCTTTCAGCATTTTGATTTAAAGATTGTTGGGTGAAACTTTCCCATTGTCAGTTTACCTTTCACTTTTGTCAATTATTGGTGGTTGTGGTGTTTCTATTATAGAACTCAACTTCAATCTAATAGGTCAGAAGAAAATACATATTTCACTTTCTGTCATGGATCTTAATTTACATAATAATACATAAAGACACACTCAAACTTTACTTTAGCTAACAAATAAGTACTCCATGTATCTTATTCATGTATCGTATCATATAGTATTATTTTAATGAATACAATCACTATCTAAAGATTGTATATTTAGTACGATGACGATATGAAATGAGCTTAATGGTTGTTACATCAAATCTGACGTTACAGAAAGTGAGACTTTTTATCGTTACGTAATGATCGCTTTAACAGTACGATACGAAAAAATTAAGGAACAATAAAAAAATATGACGATGATAGGAAATGAGTTTAAATAAAGAAGTGGGAATTCAATATAGGTGACCCCAACTTGTTGGATTGTTGTAAAGATTGCATCTTTCTGTCTTTCCAAATGTTTTTCTTTTTCTTTTTGTGTTACTATATGGTTATGTTTTTCAATTCTTTGGAACTTTTAGGGTGATGAGAGTTTGAGAAGGTGGAAGGAGCAGCTTCTTGGAAGTGTGGATATCAATTTTGTTGGAGGTAACCATTCTTTTTTATTTCAAAATTTGCAGCAGAATGAACTTTATAGAATTAGCTATAGTAGAAAAAACTAATCCATATATAGAGATTAAGATTCTTTTTCCTTGTTAACTAGCATGTAAATTTGAGATCTTGTGCTTTTCTTGTTTATGATGTGGATGACATTCCGGATGAAAATTAGAGGCTTAACATAGCATACTGTATGATATGAGATATTCATATGTACAGAAAATAGAAATGTACTGTTATATACACGATTTACTGGACCTCATAAAATTTATCTTTGAGGAAAAGAATCATTGGCCTTTAGCTATTGTTCGAATCTCTATAGGTTCCTTGAAGTAGACGTAGACATAAGAAATTTCTTTTGGCCAAGAAGTGCTTTCAACTATTAGAGTTGATTTTACTATTTATCGATTTGGTTGAAAGGTACCTTTCTTCATCAATATATGCTAAATTCAATTTTAAGTGTCATCGTATCATTTACAATTGGGAAACACCAGATCACATAGTCTATAATGATTATTTGGAGCATGAGTTTCTCTATAATGATGATTATTGTCTTTATTGTCTATTAATCACTTGACCGACTTCGTTAAATATTCGTCCAAAACAATAAAAATATGAGAATTAAAGGAAGAATGTAACTTTATGAGATTGATATTGTATTTGGTCAGCTTAGATGTTAGTGTACTATCACCACACATAAGGATGATTCATATTTCATATATCAAGTTATGCGTCTCATGCATCAATTCTTAGTTTCATGGTATGAAGTGTCCTACTTGAATTAATGTAATGTTCATATTGTTTATATTTTAATGACGGTTGTATTTTGTTTCAGGCTCATCTACCTTAGAGGTAGAGCGGTTGTTTCCAATAGACCTTCGACTCAAGATAAAAGCAGTCTAAAAAAGGACTTTTTTCCTAACTTGAAAAGGGAAGAAAAGACTTTTGTGCCAAAAAATTAATCTACAAAAATACTAATATCTAATAAGTTTACTGAACCTAAATATGAGAATTTGAGCAGAATCAGAACGAAGTGGACTTAACAATGTAGCTAAAGTCTTATTTTGTCCGAATCTTGGATGTTTAAAGGTTATTATTCAAACTATTAGTGCTTCTATTTTATTACATTTCATTATCCGCGTTCTAAATATTACACTACTCTGAAAAATAACATGTATGTTTACTGATATGTTTAAAGTAAGTTTATGACTTCTGCAACTTCATACTTCATGACATTATATAGTTTGAGAAGTATGCTAAAGTATACCTGCTTTTGGTCTTCTTGTGGCTAACTTGAGAATTAATCTTTCTTTTATCCTTCCTTGCATATTTAGATGGTTGTCTTTTGGAATTTAGGACATAGCTCTACAGGATGCAACTTCACTACCAACTACAGTTATATGAATTCACATTTTCAGCTTTGGCACTTTTGGTATCAAAAAATATCATATTGATGTAATACTTTTAGAGTAAGTCTTATCAATGTAACAATATACTCTCCGTTCCATATAATGTGAAGCATAATGTTGTACATGTAACTATAACGTAACATGACTTACTATTTCACTTACTAATATTACTTTCCTCGCCATTAAAAATCCGTCCATGAGTCGCACGGGCCATCTAGTATGTATATAATGAAAAGCGATAATCAAAGAATTTGGGGGTAATTTTGTCATTTTATAGTTTTATCCCAAGAATAAATTGTGTTGAAATTGTTATACCATCATATGTGTGGGATAACTTATCCCGGGACTAATAAATAGCCTCGGGATAAGTTATCCCGAATATTGACAACCAAACGACGCATAAAATATTTTATCCCCGGAAAATTATTTTATCCCGAAATTATATGCTTCAGTACCTCACACCAAACGACCCCTAATAGAACAGAGAATTGTTTTATATCGAATAGGTGAATAAGTAAAATAATTGAATTGATTTAATTGCATACTGCCAACAATACTGATTGTTAATTCTCATTTTATTGAATAACCGATGAACATGTAAACAAACATTTAGTTCAAAATCAGTACCGTTTGCAAAAAAATAATAATAATAACATTGGACATCCTTATTTTATTATGTATTATTATGAGAATGTAAAAAAGGAAAATGTAAATGTGTTTAAGAAAAGATGATGGATCATAACTAACGTGGGCATTAGAACATTGAGAGAGGTCCTTTTCCTAATACAAAAGGATCAGAAAGGGTACCCATATCATGCTCAAGCTTAATGTTGGATAGTAAAAGTATGGAGGGAGAAAATTCTGAAAGAATCAAAGACTCTAGCAGCTCGATAGTTCACTAAGCTATCTTTATATTTTTTTGACGCGTGGAAAGTGAAAAAACCGAAGCTCAGCTAGTCAATTACGAATTATTTGACAATTTTAAAGCAACTCATGCCAAGAAGACAGATGCATCTCTGTCGTTTAACTTATTTAGGCCTTAAAGCATAGCATAATTTTTATCGATGCAACAGATTGATGAGTAAATACTGTGGGA
The DNA here is from genome assembly GCA_030864215.1 of Capsicum pubescens. Lineage (NCBI taxonomy): Eukaryota > Viridiplantae > Streptophyta > Magnoliopsida > Solanales > Solanaceae > Capsicum > Capsicum pubescens. The sequence goes on from CM061546.1 coordinate 226,022,202, forward strand.
ATCAACACTGAAATTGAACATTGCAAAGATTATGATTGAATATTTTTTTTACTTCTCCCGTTTAAAGGACTAAATAACCTGAAGTCTCGCCAAACTAAGTCGATCCTTCATAAAATATAATAAGATTAGCCTTTAATCTTTTTGGGTATCCTCATTCTACATACAAATAAAATATGATGCATAGTGGAAGACACCTTTCTTGTTTTATTCCATTTAAGTACATTATTGCCATATCGTCACGGTGTCGCAATGTTTTAGTCATGAATTTACTGCTATTCTTTTCTAGTCTCTTATGAAGATAGATTGAATCTCCAATTCTGTTTGGGATAAATAGAATTAAATTATACCCGTCATTGTAATCTTGTCTAATCAGTTGAGAAAAGCACTTCCTAAGTATGTCTATATTCAAAAGAATTACTGGTTTCTTTTCAATGCCATTGGATACTTAAACAAAGGGACTAAATGCCCATTATTGTGAATGGTAAGACTTATAAACAGTGAAACAGAGTCATTTCTAATTGAAACGATAGGTTCTTGATAGCTAGGACCTATTCCACCTTTCAACTCCACAAGAACCAGATGAGTATTTCACACCTATGTCTTGTTCTGGGATGTTCTAATAATTACTACTTATGAATTCATGTAATCATGAAGATGAGTCATTCCATTACAAGTCATACACATGTACGCCTGCAGCTCTCACCAGCTGCGTGTTCTTATTTGTCATTGATTGTAATTGACTTGGAATTTCGCACTGCTTCACATGTCAAAATTTGTGTGAACTAATCAGGATTAGCAATTTTACTAATCTCTACTAGAAACAAATCTTGTTGGCAAAGAAAAATAAGAGACGTTATTGGTCAGTTTTCTACAGTCAAAATTGGCAAAATTGATGGAGCCTAGTTATGACTAAAGCTCGGGATTCAAAGAAGACAAGAATGTCTTTTGTGCAACATCTAAGGGTCCTAATCCTTTGAACTGTAACAACATCTAGCATACGATTTAAAATTGATTCTAAAAGATCATTTGTCTGGAATATAAGGATCACTGACCAACCATAGAATCGTGTTCACTAAGTGGAACACGCTAATTAATGACGCAAGAAAAAGAAAAATGTAAAGAAGTTGAATCCATTTGTCAAATGACTTCATCACATATTAGACTTGTCAGTATAGCGGAAGAATAGAGCTGTCACAATTTAAAAGAATGCACACGACTTGGTTTTCGAAAACAATCTTACTGATGAGCCCACTTCAAGATCCTTATCATGTTCTACCATTCCTTTCAAAAGAATTGACATTTCACCTAAACAATTTTAAAGGTTTTCCAATGATAATACTAAAGTTTTTCCTGTTGTGCCACTTGCTAGAGATGGTCCATTTTCTTGAAACTCCAATCAGACGATGATCACCTCGAGTTCATTTTGTGGACAAAAGAAAATTTATGCGTGTAATGGTTGGAACATTAACGGTTGAGTCTTTTTGCTGTGATATATCATAATCTTTTAGGTTGATCAATATTCTTTTTTTTTCGCAATACAAGTCATGGGCATTAATATCGTACCTGTATCTTGTATCTAATGAAGGAGACGATGAATGGTTAAATGTTAATTACAGAAAAGAGTGACACAAGGGTTGTGAAGCACAAAAAGAACCAGACAAGTAGCATGTGGGAATTTTTGAAAAAATATATACTCATTGTAATTCGTTGAACGTTTCTGGGGATTGATGTAGGATGAGGTTGCCAGACCATGATGTCACGATCCGAACCAAGGCCCTGGCCACGATGGGTATCCCCAACCTTAGAGGCCCGAGAGGCCCCTCAGCTTTTAATCATAAGCATAACTCATGTGAAAAAAAAAAATGCCAAAGATAACTAAAAACATGGTGGTCCCAAAATAAAACTTAAAACTTCATAATATTGTATCAAAAGGGAAAACCCAAATCCAATCTAAAACACTCTGCGAAGCCTCTACTGAATTGAAAAAAATAATCTGTCTAAACCCGGAACAAGGCCCCCGGTCGGTCCATGAACAAAAAGTAAATGAAATCAACACATGGAAAAAGGTGTTCTGAAATAAGGGAGGCTCACCAACTCCAAATGTCTGACAACGATCTACTAATTAGCGAGGCCACGAGACTTGACCTCAGAACCTGAAATATAGGGGATCAATACACAAGGTACTGGTACATAGAACAATCCAACAAAATAAAATACATTTTTATACAACATAGGTGAGAGAATTTCATAAAAACATGTCGGCATAAAACATTTGAAAACACAAGGGCATAATTTGATAAATTTCAAAACACTTTCTTGGAATCATGACTCTACTCTTTATTTCTCTTCTGGGTTAGATGGTACACCCTACAATATGTAATTCTACGGGATATATGAAATCCACCCTTGACTCGACGACCAAGCCCCCAACCCAAGTTTGCTGCAAGGGTTGTAGTCTCTGCATCTCTACTACGTCACAGGGCCGTCGCCAGCGTACAATCCCGAATTTCAGGGTACCATGAACCCATGTCGGCAAATCACAATTTTGGGCAATGAGTTATCTAAACTCGTGCCTTCTTCGGGTAACCAACCATCTAACTCTCTTACGCTCAATTTTAGACTCTTAAGAATATGGCTTCTTCTTATAATTCGTTTCTTCCTTATTCAATTTAGGGCACATCATAATAGGGTATCGCCATACCCAGACTTACAAGTCCTTCATTAATACCACAACATCTCTACTGCCCTTCTTGTTTCAAAACATATTAATGACCACCAAAACTTTTAAACAATACAAGAGTATTCGTACTTCAAAATATGTGAAAACTTAAGCAAAGATTTTCTCTATTCAACACCTTAACAAATGATAGTCATGCAATTCTTTCAATTGTCATATTGAGCATTTATAAATAAGAAAATACCCTCTCTTCAATTCATAACCAATATCAAGTCCATAAATAATATTAAAATATTTAACTCATGTTTCTAAACATTCAATTGAATAACCCATAACATGTATAATTAAGAGGTATCATAACAAGAGAGGGAGTTTTGTTATTCATTCTCTCAATTCAAATTGTAAAATTGAAAATACATATACATATATATATATATATATATATATATATATACACGAGCATAATTCAATCCATGAAAGGAGCCTCAATACCACAATATTATATCATTGAAATGGGTTCATAGTATGGTTATTCAAGACGACCTTTCAAAACTTGTTTTATAAATATAATAGCATACTTCAAAAGTTTAGTAAAACAATGAATTCATGCCCATGAAATTTAGGCTAGCCCCACGTACTTTAAGTTTCTTAACTTGGGGATGAAACCCTAATCTTGATGCTTTCTTGAAGGATCTTGATCTTGGAAAACTTGAATTCTAGATTACTTGGGGAAAAATGATTGAATTTGTTCTTGGAAAGAAGGAGCGTTTTTCTTGAGAGTTAATTGGAGAAAAAGAGCAAATAATGCCCTAACTGATACCCTAAGTCATGTTATGAGTGATTGGGATGAGAAAAAAAGACCCAATTGCCCTTATGATATTATAAAATTCGTAACTGCATTTTGCATGCCCACTACGACGCTATCTTAGCGTGATGGCTTACTGGTTCAGACGAAAATGGTCATAACTTTTCGCTCGAGTATCGGATTAAGGCGAAATTGGTATCTTTGAAAAGCTAATTCAATTATCTACAATTTGATGGATCTTGAGTTGAAAAATTTCACTTATATAAAAAATTATACATATTGAAAGTTGAAACTTGTAGAATCGAATACCAAACTTTGGACGAATCAAAGGCTCTTAGATCAACTTTGCTCTAAGTGATTTCTATGAACATTTTTCAACTAAATAGTACTTCACACACTAGTATAAAGATCATGACACATGCATTCAAATTATAAATCAAGAAATAGATGAAAACACCTTCACTGCGATGAGATGTACGTGCCAATGGGAATGTCACCACAACGCGGCACTATCGCGGTGAGTTGCTGGATTCTTGATCTAAACGTAACCCAAACCTTGTCCTAAAAATCCAAAACTCCCCTTAGACATACTTCTTACATCCCCAAATATGAATTAACTCAAAAACTATCATCTTGGGGTCGGGAAGGTTAAAATAGAAATCCTCGAAGTTTAGGGATCTTGATAATGACTAAGCTCCCAACACTTAGTAAAATTTTTGAGTCTGAAGCCCCTTAAGCATGCAACTAAAAGCTTAATTAAGCTAAGAATAGTACGGAGTATTACAGTTCAGGTTCATAACCGTAGGAAAGACGGTTTAACTTTAGCCCAAAAGTGCGGGGTGTTACATTATTCCCCCTTGGGATCATTCGTCCCTGAATGATGGGTAGGAACTTGTTGAAGATCTAAAATTATGGAATAAAAAACGTAAACTCATATTGAATATTTTTCCTCAAGAAGCTATGCAAAAGCATAAAAAAAGCTTCATGATAACCCCTAGTGAAATGTGTAAGCATGAAGCATGAGGTATCGAGACTTTACATAGGGATGATCTTGCACCTAAGTTCTATGAATCATAATCATCACAACATAAAGCATGAGTTAATTTAGTGATAATAGGCATGATTTACATTGGTACAATCATGAAATGAGATTTCACGGGAGATAGGAATAGAAGAATTATGTTCTTTACATAATACAACGAATAAACTTAAACTTAGAGACACTACTTGGCTATGCCCCAAACAATAAATTACATACCTCATCATTTCCCTCTTACAATTCTCCCATTACCTATCTAACCATAAGAGTTTGAGTCCCACTGTATAATAGTCCTATGTTGAAGCCTAGCTCGGAGAAAAGAGGTGTTAGCTCAAAGCTATGGGAACCCATATTCCACATCTCTTTAAGAAGGTTACTTCTCTGTATCACTACCATCAACCAGCCTCGTGTTTTAATTTCAAAAATACTAACCATATAGTACACTTCTCATCAATCACAACATTGAAGCCTATCATTACTATACCTACTTCATGGATCTCTCACTAAGACCAACAATTTCAATCACTCTCATAAATATTTTTTGTTACATACCTCCTTCCCAACTATTTCACATAACAAAAGTCCATCTTTTTCTTTCCCCCATCACCTATAACCTTAGCTAAAGAAATTACATCAAAATTTTCATATTTAAGAACATTTACTCCCCCTTTCTAAGTCACTGCTACTCTTTCATAACTACTATCATACTATCATTCGAAGGGTCATTGAGGGACCCGAGCATATGCATCAAGAAAGAGAGTAACCTATTTGATTATACCATATACTTATTTCACTACTCAAGGTAGGATATGAGATAAAGATACAATACAATAGACATGAAGTGGTCTATATATCAAGTGTCTAGATCATAAATACAGAGTTGTTTGGATGCAAACATACACGACATAAGTTCTTAGGACTGGTACAGTAAGAAACATGTGAGCATATAACATGATTTGTATGACATAAATGTGGAATTCATGAAGTCAACGATTGAGATAAAGATTGACACTTAAAGCTATTGCTTCTCATTTTCTGAGTTGAGATAGTCATGAGTTTGCATGAACCTTACCACTTTGGCTAATCTTGACGTAACATGAATCGGTAACATATATAGAAAGCATAATTTCTTAGAACTAAACATGATATAAGACATGAATTTTTATGGATCATGAGCTTCATAAAATAGAGCTTGAATACCTGAAAGACTGGATTTACTGAGACATCATTGTTTCTAGTTTAGAGGTTGAAACATGACATTACTTAAATAGAGAACTCAAACCTTAGATATAAGCAGGACTTGAATACATAAGACATTGGTAGATGTCAATTTAATTTGAAGTACGAGGAGTTTTCTTGAATAGGAATTGATTTATCACGATTCTTATCTGAAACTTGACACCATAAGGAAATTCAGGAACTACCTTTATTCATCATCTCCCCCTTAGATCAAAGTCACAAACCTAGAATTGAGTACATAACCTCTCATTAAATCTACAAGCACAACACTCAGCACAATGGGGTATCACCATACACATAAAATCTAAACATCCCCTAATAAACTATACTTTGAAGGAATTGCTTTTCGAGAGTGCTACTCTTAACTTTTACTAGCCTTTATAGCCATCACCCTACAACTCACACACACACGAGCAGACACACCCACATCCTTATCATATAATGATCCATTCTCCACTACTCAACCCACTAATATTAGATCTCTAATCACATAACTTACAACTTAACAAAATTTGTAAAACTATACCAAAGATGCATATTGCCTACCTATATTTCCTCAATTCAAATCTAAAGAACACCATACAACAACTCCCCAGACTTCTCCATACTACCAAAATTCAAGAATGTGAACTAGGTACACATGACACTTATACATACATAAACCTTATCTAACAACATGTTACCTGGGGGGTTCAACTTATTCTTATATACCCACACTCTTATCCACTTAATGATTCAACCATAATTCATCGTTTTACGTTTGTTTCATGTATACATATACATTACAATTGTCCACTCATTATTCCATAAGTTGTCAATCTAGGCTATTGCACACATAAAATCAAGCCTACTACTTACTCCCACAAACATGCATTATTAATCCTAAGCTACTATTCTTATTACTCCGCTCCACATCTAAAGTTCAAGCTTATTGTCTAACAATACCAATCATAAGAAGCATTCCATAAATTATACTAATCAATCGAATAGAAATATCAACCTAACTCTCTTATTTCACTTGATTATGGCCCATAGTTCATTCTCTCCACAGCACTATTACTACACCTTAGAACCTCCCACACACCTTCTCACATGCCATACTAGTTTACAACTACTAGAGAAAAGACAATCAACGGAGAGGGGAGGGTAAAATCACATAACAAGGATTATTGATCTTAATCTTATAATATAATCCTTTATGATCTTATCAACATATTCTACTTTCTCACATCATATTTACTTACCCATGCATACATCCCCACTACTTTTATGTTCAATATACACTAATAGGTCTCTACCCATAACTTATTGACTAATCGACCCCTGCCCACTTACCACCTATAAATGATTTCAACAACCACCAGAACTATCTAATTTGGGATCCTTCCTTATTTTGAATAAATAATAATCATAGCCAAACACTTCCTACACAGACTACCATACACTCTAAAATAATTTCTACAATATTAGCCAATCACCATAAAAGAGAGAACCACCCCTCAGTCAAGGGTTATATAATTAAACTACTTATTTATACAAAAGTCATCCTCACTCTGACTTATAAAATTGAGACTCCATATCACTAACTTCTTGGCCATTTTACTACCAATAGATCACGACACATTAGCATATATTACTACTAGGGTCAAAATATTGTTCCAATATTCTGCTATATCTCATTACCCTTAAGAATAACATCTACAACATGAAATTTTAAAGGAGACTGAATACACTTGATACCTCAGGCTGAAAAGCATAATTTTATTAAGATAGAGATATACATTCGAATCAATAACTTTGAAGCACTAATGGACTCCTCTCAAGTCCTTGTGCTATCTCATAACTTCATGTATAACTCAATCAAAAAAACCACATCATTAGAAAATCTAAACTCTTGAACTTGTATCACCTCGATAATGAGGCATGACCCATAAAATTAAGGAAAGAAAGGAATTTGGATAATATTAGTATGGACGACGCTATAGCACGAACTAGAGTATGAAATAATGAGAAATACCTCCTAAATGACTGGCAGCCTCCTGGTTATAAGTGTGGTCAACAACACACCTATAAGTAAGACACTACTAGACACAACTTTGTAAATACTCTGGGACCATGAACCGTGCTTTGATAGCAAGTTTGTTACGATCCAAATCGAGGCCCTGGCTGCGATGGACATCCTAAATCATAGAGGCCCGAGAGATCCCTCAACTTGTAATCATAAACATAACTCATATGAAAAAAATGCGAAAGATAACTGAAAACATGGTGGTCCCAAAATAAAACTTAAAACTTCATAATATCGTATCAAAAGGGAAAATCCAAATCCAATCTAAAACACTCTATGAAGCCTCTACTGAATTGAAAATAATAATATGTCTAAGCCTGGGAGTAGGCCTTCGATCGGACCATGAACTAAAAGTAAATAAAATCAACACATGGAAAAGGGCCTTTTGAAAAAAGGGAGGCTCAACTCCAAATATCTAACAATGATATACTGATTAGCGGGGCCACGGGACTGGGCCTCAGAACCTGAAATATAAGGGGTCAATACACAAAGTACTTGTATGTAGAACAATTCAAAAATAAAATATACTTTTATACAACATAGGTGAGAGCATTTCATAAAAACATGTCGGCATAAAACATTCGAAAACACATGGGCATAATTTGATAAATCTCAAAATACTTTCTTGGAATCATCACTACTTTTTATTTCTCTTCTAAGCTAGATGGTACACCCTATAATCTGTAATTTTATCGGTAATATGGAATCTGCCTTTGACTTGGCGGCCAAGCCCCCAACTCAAGTTTACCGCAAGGGTTGGAGTCTTTGCATCTTCACTATGTCATAGGGCCGTCGCCAGCGTACAATCCCTATTTCAGGGCAACATGAACCTATGTCGATAAATCAAAATTTTGGTTAATGAGTTATCTAAACACATGCCTTCTTTGGGTAATTATTTCTCTTATGCCCAATTTTAGAATCTTAAAATCATGTCTTCTTCTTATAATCGATTTTTTTTATTCAGTTTAGGGCACATCATAATAGGGTATTGTCATACCCAAACTTGTAAGTCCTTCATTCATACCACAACATCTCTACTGCCCTTCTTGTTTCAAAACATATTAATGACCATCAAAACATTTAAACAATGCAAGAGAATTCGTACTTCAAAATATGTGAAAACATATGCAAAGATTTTTCCTTTTCAACACCTTAACAAATAATGGTCAACTTCTTGATAACAACCTATGCAATTCTTTCAATTGTCACGTTAAATATTTAAAATAAGAAAACACCTTCTCTTCAATTCATAACCAATATCAAGTCCATAAATAATATTAAAACATTTAACTCATGCTTCTAAACATGCAATTGAATAACCCATAATATGTTAAATCAAGAGGTATCATAGGAAGAGAGGGAGTTTCATTATTCATGCTCTCAATTCAAATTGCAAAACTAAAAATACATAAATATATGCAAACATAATTCAATTCATATAAAGGAGCCTCAATACAAAAATATTATATCATTGAAATAGGTTCATAGTTTCACTATTCAAGACGATCTTTCAAAACCCTTTTTATTAATATAAAAAAAAAGAAGAAGAAAACGAAAAAAAGAAAAGAAAAAAGAAAAAAAGAAAAAAGAAAAAAAAGAAAAAACGAAAATAGGAAAAGAAAAAAGTTATGAGAAAGGAAAAAAAAAAGGAAAAAAAAAAGCGAAATCGAAGAGAGAAAATAAAGTAGAAAGAAAAAATGAAAAGGGAAAAAAATTAAAATAAAAAATAAAATGAAAAAAAACTAACAAGGAAAAAAAGTTAGATATAAGAGAGTGAAAAAGAAAAAAACAGTAATGCTGTTTTATTTCTAAATTTTGAAGATCATTAAGATAATTATCTTCAAATATGAGAAAAGAAAAGAAAAAATCTAAAAAAAAAAATAAGTAAAAAAATGAAAAAGGAAAAAAAAGAAGAGAAATAGAAGAGAGAAAATAAAATGGAAAGAAAAAAATGAAAAAAAATAAAATAAAAAATAAGATGAAAAAAAAGGTAGAAGATACAACAATATTGGAGGAAAGTGAAATAGTAGAGTGAAAATAGAAAAAAAGTAAATTAGTGGGAATAAGTTAATGAGCAAAATAATATTACTCTTGCTATAAACTGTAATTTTGCAAAAGTGTTGCTATTTATTGTAATTATAGTTTTAAGTATTCTACTTTCTGTAATTTTTTCTTTTAATTACTATAACTTTGGTCAATTGGCCATTTTAAATAAGAAAAATTACAGAAAGTAGCATATTTAAGACTATAATTACAATAAATAGCAACACTTTTGCAAAATTAATATATATGTTTAAAATGCAGTTGGCCAATTGATACCAAAACTTTGTTAGGCGTCATTTACCTGAATGTTTGGCCATTCGGCCGTTCAAACATTTTATTTTTAATTAAAATAAAATATTTTTTTTGATATGTTATTTTCTAAAAAAAAATTATTTCAATTCTTTTTTTGTTGCTATTTTTAAAAATCTTTTTTCTTTTCTAATTGTTTCACTTTTTGGTAAAAAAATGAATAATTATGTTGTTTTATTATTTTTTATTCATACTTTTATTTATTATGGTGAGAATGCATGATAGTCAAATAAATATTGATATCGATGATTATATAATTATTTACATAATATTGTACATGATTAGACATCATCAATACAATGTCAATGCATTACATATCTATTTATGTAATATCAATACATATCTAAATACTATTTATACAATATCTATACACTCTTGTACACTATTTATACAATGTTCATACATTATATAACTATTTATAAAATATTAATATATATTTACACAATATCCGTATATTACATATACATTACATAACTATTTGTTCATCATATATATATGTTTATACATTATTTATGCAATATCAATACATTTCATATAAACTACATAGCTGTTTGTGCATTATATATACATGTTTATATCATTTATACAATATTGATAAATGAAAAAAATTGTACGAAAAAAGTTTGAAAAAAATAAAATAAAGAAAAACGCAGCAAAACAACAACAACAATTTTTTTTAAACAACTGCTACAAAAACAAAAGGAAAAGGAAACATGGCCTAATAGTTATTTTTACTGTAAACAAAAACTTGACTACTTTCGTTGTAAACTATTTACTTTTTTATATATAATTAAATTTTTTCCAAAAACATAATTAGCCACTGTTATAAAAATAATTACATATATATGACTGTATTCAGTAAATTTCAATTATGGCATAAACAATATTTACTTCAATAGCCATTTTTTATTAGGTCAATATATAGTGGTAAAACAATGGAGAGATTTAAGGCACAAAAACGTTTTTGTTCCTTTTTTAAGGTACATGATTAGCTTTCATTTCTTTTGTGGATGTTGTATCTATGTTAGTTTTATCATATTTCATGCTTTGAATATTTTTGTATATTGTCTTGTGTCTTGAGCCGGGGGTCTATCGGAAACAGCCTCTCTACTTCTTTAGTGGTAGTGATATGGACTGCGTACATTCTACCCTCCCCAGACCTACTAGGTGGGAATATACTGGGTTTGTTGTTTTTGTTGTTGTATGATTAGATTTCATTTTGAATTGCATCCCTTTTTTAAGGTACAAAATTATCTTCCATATAATAATTAGTCCTTAATATAATACCATTTATATAATTATTTTACGTGTGTGTGTATATATATATATATAAAACAACTGCTACAAAAAGAAAAAAAGAAAAGGGAAAAAATGGCCTAACAGCTATTTCTGTTGTAAACAAAAACTTGACTACTTTTTTGTAAACTATTTACTTTTTTATACATAATTAACATTTTTCAAAAAATATAATTAGTCACTTTTATAAAAATAATTACATATATATGACCGTATTTAGTGAATTTCAGTTATGGTATAAATAATATTTACTTCAATAGCCAGTTTTTATTAGGTCAATATATTGTGGTAAAAAATAAAAAGATTTAAGGCACAAAAATATTTTTGTTCCTATTTTTAAGGTACATGATTAGCTTCCATTTGAAATACATCCCTTTTTTAAGGTACAAAATTATCTTCCATATAATAGTTGTTCATTAGTATAATACCATTTATATAATTATTTTACATTTGTGTGTATATATATATGTGTGTGCGCGCGTGTGTGTATGTGTGTACATATATTAAGGCACAAAAACGTTTTTGTTTCTATTTTTAAGGTACATGAATGGCTTTCATTTGAAATACATTTCTTTTTTAAGGTACAAAATTATCTTCCATATAATATTTATTCATTATTATAGTACCATTTGTATAATTATTTTACATGTGTTTTATATATATATATATATATATATATATATACACACACACACACATACATACATATGTATGTATGTGTGTGTATTTATTTGATTAGATTGTCTATAAACTTATTTTATGTATAAATTAAATTATACCATGTATATATAAATATTATGTAATTCTAAATATATATTTAGTTATGAGGTGTATATTTCTTGTAATTCTAAATAAGGAACCAACAAATCGGGTTGTTGGGTTCGTTCTCGGTGAATTTGATTATGAGGAACCTAATTTTAATGAAAATAGATCAAAACATCGTAACGACCCAATTAAGATGAAAAAACTCAAGAAAGTTGTTGATGGAAGGTCAAAAAATAAATTGAAGAATCGTCATGAAATGAAAGGTCAAAAAATAAATTGGAGAATCTTCAAGAAAAGTAAAAAAAGATGATACTGCATTGTCATGCCTACCAAAGGTTTTTCTATTTTTTTATTTGGAATTTTATTGTTAATTTGTACCGGGATATTTGTGTTATTTTTGATAATGTGATATTGTCAAAATTTTAATTAGTTGTAGATGGTTGTTAGTTATGTTGTGGATTTTGGATTTTTTCCCATTTGGTCTATCTTTTAGAAGTTTTCTGTGTATATACATAACAATTATTTATAAATGACAGGCATATAAATACGTGCTTCTTTTTAAATTTGAAATACAGTTATATCTATAGTTCATATACATATGTGATGCCTGCATGTTTATATATTAGTATCTATGTATGTATTAACAATATACATTACTGATTATATGTTGTTGAACATATACATAAGTGGGTTTTGGATTATGTTTGTTTATGTGTGTTTGAGGCAATGCACATTACATATATATATGTTAGACATATACATAAGTTTTGATGTGCAATGAAATGCCCAATTTTTCTATATGTTGTTATGAACATACATTACTGTTTATATGTTGTTGAACATATACATGAATGGGTTTGGATTATGTATTGTTATGTGTGATTGAGGCAATGCAAATTACATATGTATATGTTAGACATATAAATAAGTTTTGATATGTTGTTTGGTTTGTAATGAAATGTCCAATTTAATATACATCATATTATTATGATTGTGTTAATAATATACAAAATATTACGCAACAATAATGTGACAGCTTGCAAGTAATCTTTTATTTTTTTTCTCAAGTATTACTAACAATGTGTTATGTTAATTAACGTTGTTCTTTGTATGCATGTCAGGGACTGTGGAGTGTTCGTTGTTGGGTATACAGAATACCTAAGTCAAGGAATGGATATGCCTTCAGTGGGTTTTGAAGCAGAGTACCATTGTATGTGATACATGGCACTCCTTTGGAATTATGGTCTTCAGAAAGCGAAGAAAGGTTATGTCAGTGACAATGACGACCCTCCAAGACCAAGGACAAAAAATGTCTCTCTACCCGATGAAACTGAAATAGTTAGCATTGAGTAGATTTTTAAGATCATTATGGTGAAGACTTTATATTTCAGTTGATGTTTTAGGAATCTAAAATTTGAAACTAATATTAGTTGTTAGTTATGAAATACATTTGATATATGTTTTTGGATTATAGTTAAATCTGTTTTCTGCATTATATTGTGTATTTTGCACATTTGTATTGTCATGCATATGTCTACATATACATAGAATAGTTGATTACATATACATAGATTTTTTTAAGAAATGTTAGCTATTTTTTTTTTTTCATAATTAATGTATGCTTATCAACACATAAGTACATACGTTAATGAATAGAAAATTCATATAGAATACACATCAAAGACCACAAAGTCAACCACAAATCTTATATTAATAATCTATTAATATAATATATATAAGTATTACAAGCCGATGTAGTCTAACAACAAATATGTTCATAAAAAACAAATCTGTTCATAACAAACTTTCTGAATTGGACAAATGCATAACAATTATGTATATAAATTCATTTTGAAGATAATACATACTCTCTCCGTTTCAAAATAAGTGAATTGTTGGGGTATTTATTGGTGTTTCAAAATAAGTGAATCATCGATTTTTTTTTTCAAATTTACCCTTATGATTTGACAATCAATTAAATTTTGAAAAGGTATTACAAGGTCAACTTTTTCTTTTTTTGGGGCAAAAATGGAAAGTTGTGTTAAATTTATGTCTTTAATGCTTTTTCCTTAATCTTTGTGCCAAAATCCAACAATTCATTTATTATGAAACGGTGGGACTACATATTAGTGTTTTATAAGATGTATATATATTCATATACATAAAAATAACGAAACACGTTTATTCACTTGGAGATGGTTAATTAGACTCACTTATTTGTTCTTAATCATATATAATGTTTTTACCTTCAAATACGCTACTTATAATTTTATATGCATGTATAAATTTACATATACATAGAAAATACTTTCATCATTAATTAGCAACAATACAAACTGAACATATGTATATGTCTACATATACATAAAATTTATGAATAAATATACATATATATTATAAGGAAGGTTAACTATTAATTTTTTGTCAGAATTAACGTATGCTAATGAATACATGGTAACATACGTGAATGAATGAAAAATTCGTATAGAATACACATTAGAAACCATAGATTCAACCACAGATCATATATACATAACTAAATATTATAATATACATAAGTTTTACAGACAATTATTTTGTGAGCTCAATTGTATGTAAACTTTCAATAATGAACATGTATTTTTATAAAAAAAAATTGTAGTTGGAAAAATGCATAACAGATATGCATATAAATACATATTAACGCCATTTTCAATAGTAAATTATGTAGACAGTACTATACTTTGATTATACATTGAATGCACTTATTAACGCAACAATATAACCTAAATTCTTTCACATATTTTGACTTTAAGACTGCAATAGCGTGAGGACAAATAATCTTATCTATTTGGAACCTCCCACAGTTGCACGATCCACTTTCGAGGTCGACGATGTATCTTCTTCCAGAATCATAAACTGAGTAGATATAGGTTGAGGAAGCCTTGACCTGAATAAAAAAGATTTAGTTTTTTTTTTAACTAGATGCTTCCAACATTCATTTACAATCCTCATTGTAACATCAGAGGACATAGCTGAAATAGACAATCATAGTATGATTAGTAGTAATAATAATTTATAATTTTTTCATTTTGGGTGTTACAAATCGATTATACAGAGAAAAAAAATTCATATACAACATAAGATATAAAATATACATTACAACTCAATAAAGTATATATGTTTCTGCCTATTATCAATTTGTGAATACAAACAACACAATACCAAAATGTTATTCTACACATATACAAAGCACAGTGAATGTATATGCAAATAATAGACGACATTGCTATGTATATAACATAAACTTGTTTCCCTGCAATTTTTAAATTTAGGACATCAATTAATCCAATAAAAAAATAGACAATTACATGTGCTCAACATGAAAACAATCTCCTTAAAACAAGATTTAACATTATACTAATATTCACGTAAATTTAAGTAAATAAATTTTTTGACAGAACTAAAAATAATACCCCTTTTTGTCTGAAAAAATAATTTCCGTTAAAAATAATACCTCTTTTTGTATGAAAAAATTAATGAAATTAATCTAGAAAAAGTCATCAACCCCGTGACAACAATCCCTTCACTTTTGTACTTAACATAATCTGTTTCTGTTCTCCATTCACTAGAGCGACAACAATCTGTTTCTGTCAACAACATAATGTACATCAATAGTTTTTCAAGCTTCGTCAATGTTTAATTCGATAACAATTGACGAAATCAAACTCGAATACGTTATTCATTCCACGACAATGATTCCTTCACTTTTATAATTAACATATTCTGTTTCGGTTCTTCATTGACCAGAGTTTCTCAAAAGAATAACAATATTCATCTTCTTGAATTCCAATTAATTTTTTTCTTCAAAAAGATCAAAAATCATTGCTCAAATTTATTTTTGGTTTTGTTTTCATCTGATTTGATTTTTATGTACTTGTTTTCAAAACTTAAATTTCAGTAGCTGTTACATAATTTAAGGGATGCAATAATCCACTTATTAAATTAGTTGATTTAATTACGTCCTTAATGGCAGGGGAATCCGTTATTTCTATTTTTCAAACACGATAAAAAATTCGCATATAACCAACCTATGTATATGTCGACTGTCTTATGTATATGAATCCGGAGAGAGAGTAAACTAAATAAAAAAGTGGGAGAGAGTGTAAATAATTATACATATTTAGTTTATTCAAGAATATTTTGAATTTTGAATACTAGAGAGACAAAGATTTGAAATCAGTTACTAGAATTATCCTTTACACCAATTTTTTTTTTATATATATATTATAAAAAAAGTAAAATTTATTCAAATTTTTTATGAATATTTTGAATTTTGAATACTAGAGAGAAAACGATTTGAAATTAGTTTCTAGGATTATCTTTTACATCGATTTTAATTTGAAGGTAAAAAAAAATCTCTTAAATTAAGGTGAATTGATAGTTAGTTAAAGCATTACATTAGAAATTATAGTTATCTTTCTAATTTTTTTAAAAAACAAATATATATGTAAAACAAAAATTTTGATTTTTGTAATACTGAAAAAGTACTATTATTTATGTACTTAAGTCTTGAGGATTGTCTTTCATGTAATTTTCCCTATATGATGTCAACTCGGTCACTTTTACTAAGCAAAATCAACTCAATTTCTCTAAGTGTCTATTTGGAAGTAACTGGTTAATTGTAATTGGTGTAATTACTAGGGTAATCTAATTACCAACTAAGTAATTACACAACCTAATAATTACAATGACCTATTTGTTTACCACATGTAATTACAAATGTACTATTTGGTTGCAAGTGTAATTATATGGTTATATTAAATGTTTAAATTTAAAATTATCAAAAGCTAAAAATTAATATTAGACAAATACGAAAATTTATAAATGATATTAAATTAAATATTTAAGATATGGATATGTCTTTCTTGATAAATAAAAATATAAGCAGATAATAAAAATCACTGAACAATCTATTGCTTTAAATGCTGACGAAAACACTATAAAATTACTGAATAAAAAAGATATTGATACGTTTAAAAATCAGTATAATTTTATGCATATTGGTTTAGTGCAAATTGCTTTCAAACCTTTAACTTTAAATTCTTCACATCAGTCACTTCTTTTTTAAATTAGTATAGTTTAATTAAATTAATCATACAAACTAAAAGTATGTGATTTTTAAGAACATCAGGAAATGCATATTTGATTAAACAAAATTAATATTACAAATATAATGTCATAAAATTATTAAAACATTTAACGAAAAGGTAATCTATCAATTCTATCTAAAAAATGAATGGCTTGCAATGTGAAATATCAAGTCAATACTAGGAAAACAAATAAATTGAAATTGAAAATAAAACATAAGTTCATAATTCAAAACAAAAAAATTAACATAATACTCTTATGTCAAATTTCAACATAACATTCATAAATATGATTTAAAAAAAGAAGGAAAACGTAGTCTATAACTTTATTCAATAATGAATTTTACTTTAATTTATAAATTAGACACTAACAAAATTATACTTAATGAAAAAACTTAAAATAAATAAGAAATAGATAATATGAACAATCACATGAAATCACAAGCAGTAAAGGTTTAAAAATGAGAAGAAAACGAAATATAAATAATATAAAACAAGATTTTTTTTTAAATATTAGAATAATAAAAATATAAAAGAATTTAAAATAATAGAAATAAAAAATAAATTAAAACAAAAATACATATTAAGGAAGAAATTAAAAAGCAACCAACTTGTAATTACCAATAATTCACAACTCCCCCCACCTCACTCCCCCTCCCTGTAAATTGGAGAGAGTAATTACCTACAGACCAAATAATTACCTAGCAAACCAACCATGTAAAATTGTGTAATTACACCCAGTTACACCAAATCTAATTATTAGGGTGACTTTCCAAAGAGGCCCTTATTACTCCAGTTAGCCATTTGGCTATCATACTTTCAACAATTAGCCAATGAAGAAAATTCCCAAATCCCTCTATTTACTTCTTTGAACTAGTAAGGAATTAAATCATAATTTACATTCTTGTAAAGTCATTGACCGGTATGACCTTAAATATATGGTCTGTTTTTTTGCTGATCTTGTTTTTTTTCTCAAAAGTGTTTTCTTTGAAAAAAATAGGGTATTTGGTCAAGCTTATTAGAGAAAATATTGAAGCATAGCCAAAGGCACATATCATCAAGGAGGAACACTTCACCAAACTTCATTAGGCTGAACAAACTCCAGAATAGGTATTTCTTGAATCCACTCAAGAATCACATCATCGAAGAAGAAATATACCAGTCTTGAAACCAAGGTCAAATTCAAGACCACCAACAGAAAATCCACAACTCAAGATAAAGAACTTCCAATTTGTCAACTCAAGAATTGTTCACAAGAAAGGCCACCTACCTCTAACTTTTCAACTCCACTTAAGATAAAACCATATCAGAGCAAGAAAGGAGTATCCAATCTCCACACTAATAATAAGGGAAAACCATCACAAAGGAAAAAAACCATCAAGTCAAAGATATGAACACAAGACCTCTCAATCTCAATATCAAAACAATTATCGAGTGATGCACTAACCACAAATAAAGAGCGTTCCTCAAACTAGTCAAACTAAAAAAATGAGCTATATAACTAAATTGCCAATTTAAGAATCATACAGATCCACAAAAGGTCAACGTACCTTCGATACCACAATACCTCCCCGAATCAATCTAACAAAACTAACCAAGAGGAAAAACAATCAACCTCGCTGCGCTATGGGAAGGAAATTAACAAATCAGGCTATATCTACTCAAGCCACCGAATAAGATCATAAAGAAATAAAATTCTAAATAGATAACACTAGTCTAAATAGCTACTCATCGAGGAACAATTACATCGAGAAATAATATCAATAATATCAATAGCCTCAAGCGGTCATAACAACAGTAATAACAATATCAACATCAATATCAATATCAATATCATGTACCACTGAAGGGCCACAAAAAGGATAATGTGCCAAGATAAATAGGACTCGAACACAAATGATACACCCATAGGGAGAAAATATCAATACAGGTATACTCTATCTACTACTAAAAGAAATAAACCATGGAGTAGTCACATAATCATGAATGCAATAACAAGGCACATGATAACTAATATGAAATCATCAAGATATGTAATTATCAATAGGTATGAATACCCGAATACACATATAAAAAAGGCAAAAGAGGGAAATAAAAACACATCTATCATGGTGAAACTCCTGATTATATGCCTGACGGGCATGTGGATAATAAATCTAAATAGGTCTAGACTCGAACCGACTGACTAAGTCATCAACTGAGGTGCTAAGTACACTATCTCTAATTAAAGATACCACAACATCACGAGGATGATCTGAATGAGATGAAGTGACTAGAAATTCGATGTCGCGGACACTCTCTAGACTAGTAATCAATCTCTATACAGTTATAACAAACTCCTGAGGTTCTAATCCTGGCGTACAATGCGATTTAAGCCCAAATGACTGGCCAACTAACACTGACAACAAAATCTAATGGAATATCCATCCTTCTTACAATCATAGACTATCTCAAAAACTCTAGGCTTGTGGGGAATACATGCTAACTCTGTCCGATCACTAACTCACATCCAGGGTGCTCTTTGAACCCATGTCTCATCTCGTTACAACCAAAATAAAACCCCAAATGAAATACCAATGACACTATGTTGATGGCATTTTCTCTTGTTTCCACCTCCATAAGTCACAATACATCCTCTCTCTATGACCCTTACATAATCAATAATCTGAGGGAAGAAAGACCAAGCCGCTATCAAGTGCTTCGACACAAAATAGAGTGGAACTACTAATCCTTTAATAAATCCACACACCATGCACTTCTCAAATGGGATATAGCATAGGAAAATACCTGGCCCACTTAAGAAATCCAATCTTGTACTTAGAAACTAGTAAAGAACCCTGATGAACACCAATCGACCCAACTGTGGTTTGAGAACTACTTGAGTATTAAATATCATCCATGGTTGTGAGGGATCTGCAATCACGATTCAGACCCCCAATGCTAGACCTCAAAGGGTTGAAGTATTCATTAGCTCTACTAGAGCCTAAATTGACCCCAAATCCTTTTGGCTGACATTGTAGGTCTTCGACATCCATCTTTGACTCTCTAGTCCAGTACTGCTCTGAAACTCTAGTACGTGTATCAAATTCTCATCTATCAAAGTCTCATCCACATCTATAGACAATATGCATCGTTCTTTAGGGATATAATAGAGTCAAACAATATGTTTGAGATTCATAGCAATACGAACACATGATAAGAAGTTAAGAAGTGAATTTCTTAAAATATCCCTAGAGCCTCCCGAAGATAGGTTATAGACGTCTCCATATCGATCCGCAAGACTCTACTAACACTTTGCTCTTGTACTAATACACTGGTGAAACCTAGGCTCTGATACCAATTTGCCACGACCTAATTTTTTAGGTCATGATAGAGCCTACTATAACCCACCAGTAGGCAAGACAAACCTGTAGTCCGAAATGGCTAGTAACGGACTACTCAAAATATATAAAGAAAAAAATTATGAAATATATGAAACAAAGAAGCAATTACATAATATAATCTCAAAACCTGGTGATATCAGTACAAGAGCTTCTAATATAGTATAAGAGTCAAAAAGTAGAATACATGAAATAGATTACACCAATACAACTTATCTCTAAATACAACATGAAGACTAGTCTAATACATAAAAGAAAGATAAGTAATACTCCGAACATCAGAAGCTCACTCTAAGACGTTGAACTATGGCTGCTCCGCATGATGCACACATAAACTATGATAACCTATACTATGATCTGTAGGCTGCAGAAGTGTAGTATGAGTACCAAATAAATGGTACTCAGTAGGCAACTACTGACTGAGCTCCAAAGATAAAGCAGATGCATATAATATATAAATAGAATGGAAACTATATCTAATGTTCAACAACCACAAAATAGCCAATGGGATGATAAGGATAACCTATCCTATTCATGTCCAATAGAATAACTTAAAAAGGCTAAGAAGGTATCAAGGATGAACTATCCTATTCTAGCCATACTCATAAATCTCAACATTATAACGTATATCCCTAGCCAATATACGAATAAAGAATGAATGGAGATTATATATATGTCAATATACAAGGCCAAGGAATGAATATACAATATGAACAAATGAAGGAAGGGATATACGGTAATATCATAACTACATATAGCTAAATATACATATATATATGTATATATATAAACTTAAGGTCAACTCAAAGCACAACTTAGATCATCACATCTCCATTTTAAGGCCTCCTTATAATCATATTAGGATCTAGTACTAACATGCTCAGGGTTTCTAATCCATATACCTCATCATGAATTTAACCATGCATAGTAATGAAATTATAAGATAGAAGAGGACAGAATCATACCTCAAATCTTGATACTGAAATAATGACCAATCTGTTATAAGCTAGACATAATAATGGTCATAATGGTGATAATAATATCAATAACAATGCGAGTAATCGGCTATCTCGAATAACCAAATACCTAACTGAGATATGAGTAACCCTACCACCCTAAGCTTAGAAGGTTCAATCAGCATACAACAACACAAGGCATAATTGTCACTCATATCTATGCAAGCATCCTATACTAGTGATAGACATTAACGTATACTGATGATAGGTGATGCACATACAAATATGAATGTAACATAATTCAGGATACCATAACCATAATCATTATTATCATACTCATCATAATCATCATCCGTCCTTGTTGGGTATAAATATCATTATCATAACATCCTTCTGCCTTTTCGGGTATCATTATATCATCATAATATCCTCCGGCCTTGTCGGGCATCATCACATCATCTTAATATCCTTTGTCCTTGTCATACATCATCATATCATCATAATATCCAAATCAATATGAATAATAAAGTGTGAGCCCAACGAGGGCTAAAGTAAAGTGCAAGCCCTACGAGGGCTAAAGTAAATAATCATGAAAGAGAAGCAAGGTATATTATATTTCCATAATTCATTATTCATCATCCATATCAAATTATTAATAAGCATATATATAAAATAGGTGCACGAATTCAAGCTGTAGATTAAAGAGTGTAAGTTCGTAAATCCATTGCCCGAAATGATCTTTGGGACTAAATCGTTATAAAGTGTAGAAAGGATCAAAATATCTCACAACC
This sequence comes from Capsicum pubescens, assembly GCA_030864215.1. Classification (NCBI taxonomy): domain Eukaryota; kingdom Viridiplantae; phylum Streptophyta; class Magnoliopsida; order Solanales; family Solanaceae; genus Capsicum; species Capsicum pubescens. Next base: position 226,044,699 of record CM061546.1, read on the forward strand.
ATGGTAGATAATAGTATCAATTCATGGACCAAAAACTGTCTCGATCAAATCTTTAAATCATCATTGTTAACTTCTTTTATACTTATAGACCATCCATTAAGCTAGGTAGTTATCATTGTAATAAAATCCATTTTTAAGATGAAAAGTGGGTTTTACCTTTTATTTAGGAAGAATAGTCATAATATCATAGTTAACTAGAATCACATCATTTATCAATATAATGATCATGAATGTACCAAGTCTATGCATGCCATAACAAGTATTCAAATATTGGAATCATAAGTATTATACCGCATCTTCCTTCATGCCATATCAGAGAGATGTGCATATAAGAATATATATATATATATATATATATATATATATATTCATAAACTACAACAATATTCTTTACATGGACAATTACTTTCTACTTAACCAACTCATATTATATCACGTCCTTTAGCCCAATAATGTGTCTGAAATTATTACAACATCAATATCACGACCTTAGGCCCACATACATATCCAAAACTCATACCAATACTCATGTTAGTAGGCTATATCATATTCATAAGTCATAGCCTAACTATGATGCATAACATATTTATAGGTTGTAAAACATATTTTCAATCATCTCATACATAGGAGGCATATTATAAGTAAGACATCCAATATCTAGGAGATATAACATATCACTAGGCCATAAATCATAACTATGAGGCACATCACCACTATAAGGAATCTTATATATATAGGTCATATATCATGACTATGAGGAATATCATTTCTATAAGCCAATTATCCTATCTAAGAGGAAATAACATCTCTAAAGGTCCAATATCAATCTAAGAGGAAACAATATCTCTAATGGCTCAATATCATTTCTATATAGAATATCACGGCCATAAGACGTTAGTCATTGTCTGGGGGAAAATACCATCGCTATTCGTGAAACCATCAAGTAACCTTACACTAAGGTTTACTAGTCTCAACTATGCCTAACATCTATAAATAATTCCATGAAGGCTAACAAAAGTCTTGGCCTAAGGTGGGACGGACCCCACTTCTAATCCTAAATTTTCATATTTAGGAAATCTATGCCCCAAATTAGGATAAGATATCTAGTTCAATTTCTAGATGTCAAGTAAGCCATATCCAATACTAAGATAGGAACTTCGACTATAAACATGGGCATTTTAGCCAACTCTACCCAAATTACGGTTTCAAGATCACTAGGCTAGCCCAACTAAGGTTAATTACACTAACCATAATTCCAATAATTAAACCACATCTCAAACCTAGCATCCTATCATATTCGTACTACAAAATAGTCCAATCTAGGGAAGAAGGCTGTAATACCCCGCACTTTACCTTGCTTAAATTCATTCCCAGAATGTTAAGAAATAGATTTCAAAATGAAGAATATTTATTTGATGTGGAATTTTCCAAATTTAGACCTCCCATTGTGTGGGAAATTGAATAACCTTAGCATCTATACCAAATTCGTCTAATTTCGATACTCGGTGAAGAAGTTAGAGCATTTTTAGCAAGACAACGTGCCACCTGAGCACTTAGCGTGTTGCGGAGGCGAGCAAATTCATAATCATCAAATTCTAGTGGCCCTTCATGATAGAATTGCATCGCAGAGAGGGACAATTTCATATTTGTCAAAATCCAATAACACAACGCGATGTTGGCGTGTCGCGCAAGTAGCCAAAATGGAAAAACTATAGGGCACCGCGTTAGCTCCGTATCGAGGAGAAAGCCTAGTTCCCACTAGTTATTTTCCAGTGATCCACTGCAATAATGGCGCGTTGTGGTGGCCAGCCAAATCGAAAAAATGTTGCTCTTTTTCAGTTTCATTTAGGGGTTTAAAAAGGTTATTCTGGTCAATTCCGAAGGCCTTAATCCATCCAAAATACAAGATTAGTTATATTCAAAGAACTTTGTGTCCATTATTCATCATTCTCTTCAAAAGAAAAACCCTAGAGCTCTAAAACCTCTTCTCCAAGAAATCAAAATCATCCATTGATTTTCCAAGAAAGCTTAAGATTGAGGATTCCCAAGACAAGATAATTAAGAATCCATCTCCAAGAACTCAATTAGGAATCAATAATTCAAGTTTCTTTATCTAATCATATATCAAGGTATGTGGGGTTTATGAACAAGGATCTTCTTCAATCCTTGTGCCCAAAAACTAAGCTTTTATTTAAAATTAATATGATTTTGAATAATTATACATGAGATTTGAATTAGAGTTCATACCCATTATTTCTAATTGCGAGATTATGAGATTTTCAATGTTTTAGAAGATGAATTGCATGTCTATTTTCATATTTTCATGCCTATTACAGTAATTTACATATTTTGAGATGAATTATTATTGTTTTCATTATCAAACATGATTATTATGGTGTTTTGACATGAGATTGAAGCATAGGTTATTACCCCAAGATTGAATATTATTATTTCAAGAAAGATGATGCATTAAGCATCCTATTATCATATTATTTACAGATTTTTAGTAAAGCTTTAATCTTTTAATCACCAGATGAGTTTTGAAATCCACTTTACAGATTTATTACAGATTATAGAAAGCAAAATAACTTCATTTATAGATTAATTTAGATAAGTGCATAACTGGTTTCATAATAAACCCTTATGCAAGTTTTAAAGTGGATTTCCAATGAGATGAGCGTAGAAAATTAAAGGGAATAGTATTTCACATCGAGTTGGGTATGATTCCAAGGTCTCTTACCCCAGAACTACGTGCCACCTTAGATTTGAGATTAAAGGGCCTATATTGGGTTGAGATAGTAATCACTTAAGCTGAGGTTATACTCTCTGACAAGAGTATGACACCTCTCCTCAACGTGAGATTTCTTCCTCAGGAGGATGAGACATTGGACTCCATGTAGCTCGCATGATTTATATTGGTTAGAAAAACCTCCCTTACAGATAAGCTTCAAATAAAGTATTTTCCCTTGCAGAATAGTTTTATCTACTAGTAAAGAAAAGCTTTGAAAGAATTCCCTTAAGATAAAATATTTTCCTTAAAACTTAATTGTAATGATTTTCATAATAGTTCTCAAAAAATAATAATGGAAAGCTTTTAGAAAACTAAGTGTAAAGGGTAACAAAGTTTACTCAGATCATTCTTTACAGAAAGATAACAGTTATAGACTTCAGCTTTTAGATTTTAGATTTTAGAAGTGATTTCTTTCTACACTTAGACAGTAAGATTTACAGACAAAATATAAGTATAGCTTTCAGAACTAAATGTTATGACTCACTAAATTTATAAAGTAAGATTGATTTATTATTCATGATTTCAGTATTTCAGATATTCCAGCTTATGTGAGTCATTTACATTTAGCATGCATTGTTTTATAAATTATAATGATGAGATGATATTTTACTTATGCATTTCACCTCATATACTCAGTACATCCTCAAAGTACTGATCCACATATATGTCTATATATTACATTGTCTCATAATGTAGGTTCAAGTTCTCAGTATCAACGGTGTGAGTAATCCGAGCATCTCTATCTACATCCTACACTTGGTGAGTCCTCATAGTTTGGAGACTTATTCATTTAGATTCTGTATCTTAGTAGTTTTATATGATTCAGTATTCTTTTCAAATAGTTTGAGTTAGCTGGGGGTCTGTCCCAGCGAATCTCTCGTATTAGTAGTAGAGGCTTGTCAGACTGCTAGATTTGATTCAGACTTACAGTATTTGATTTTTAGATATTTATTCCAGATTATTCTCAGTTATTTCAGATAGTTTCCGCATTCAGTATGACTTTTATGTCTATATTACGTTGATTATGATATTTATACCTAGTAGAAAGCAGCCAAGGTTAGCTTAAGTCTACTCATAGTCTTGAGCACCGTGTGATATCTCGGGATCAGATTTTGGGGCATTACAAACTTGGTATCAAAGCCTAAGGTTTTTACGAGTTCTAGGGAGTCAGACAAGCCGTGTTACGTAGAGTATTGATCATGGGTGTGAAGCGCTCCACATTTATGAGCAAGAGACTACGAAACATTCTTAGGAAATTATATCTTTCTTTCATGATCTATCATGCTTACAGTATCTCTATCTGCTTTTAACTCGTGCTCTTATATGGCAGCTGAATATGCCTTCTTGTCGAGCTAACACCCACAAAAATGATAACCATCCACCCCAACCCACAAATCCTTTGAATAAGAATGTATCCCATGCTGAGTTTAGGGTTGCCTTTCAGGCGTTAGCCTAAGATATGATCACTAATATTTAGGGAGACCATCAAAATTAGGCTACAGTCCCACTTCAGTAGAATGGGGATTTAGCAGTAGCTAGAATCAGAGACTTCATGAGAATGAATCCGCCAGAGTTCTTTGGATCAAAGGCAGGTGTGGACCTACAACTTTATATAGATGAGGTGAAGAAGATCACCCAAATTATGCATATTTCTGAGGATAAGAGTAAAGAGTTAGCTTCCTATAGATTGAAGGATGTAGCATATAATTGGGTAGTGATGTGGAAGAATGGTAGAGGTTAAAATGTTATTCCTATTAGTTGGAAGGTATTTTAGGATGCTTTTCTAGATAGGTTATTCCCATGTGAGATGAGGGAAACTAAGATAGAAGAGTTTGTGAATTTGAGGCAGGGCTTGATGACAGTGAAAGAGTACTACCTTAAGATCAATCAGTTGTCTAAGTATGCCCCTGATATGATGGCTGATTCTAGGGCTAGTATGAGTGTCTATCTTAATAGTTAAAGAGTGTAGGACTGCCATGCTTATTGGAGATATGGATCTTGCGAGATTGATAATGCATGCTCAGCAGATTAAGGTAGAGAAGTTGAAGGGGAGAGATATAAATAATAAGAGGGCTAGAATAGGACAATTTAAGTATGGTCAGAATAGGTCTCAAGGAGAAAATCATTCGTAGTTTCAGAATTGTTCATCTGTACTAGCACATCTTAAGCTAGTGCTCCCGCTCCCGCTCCCAGAGGTAGACAAGAGCAGTAGGGTAAGTTTTCTATGTCCAAATCTCAGAATAGTGTAAGTGGAAAACCTCATTATCCTCCCCGTGCTAAGTGTGGTAGGAATCACCCCGGTGAGTGTTTGGATAGACAGTAGGGTTGTTTTGATTGTGGTAAGATGGGTCATAAAATTAAAGCATACTCGCATGCTAAGAAGGGAAATAAAGATTATCATCCCCAGACTCAGGCTGTTAGTGCACCAGTTTCTTTAAGTCGCCCAGTCCCTCCTAAGGGCACATCATCCAGTATCGATGGCGGCCAACGCCAGAATTAATTCTATGCTTTATAATCCTGTTAGGAGTAGGAGGATTTACCAGATATTGTTACTGGTATGCTTCATGTCTTTTACCTTGATGTTTATGTATTGTTAGACCCTGGGTCGAGTTTCTCTTATGTGACCCTATTAGTTGCAGTAAATTTTGAAATAAGTTTTGAATAGATCCCTGAGTCTTTCTTGCTGTATACCCCAGTAGGCGAGTCAGTTGTTGCTAAACAGATCTATAGAAAATATCCTATCACTGTTCTTCATAAAGTCATGTTAGCAGACTTAATAGAGTTAGATATGGTTGACTTTGATATTATTCTTTGTATGGATTGACTTCATTATTGTTCTGCCTCTATAGATTGTCACACCCATGTGGTGAAGTTTCAGTTTCCAAATGAGCGAGTTTTTGAGTGGTCAGGTAATTTAGTGTTTCCCAAAAGTCATTTCATATCTTATATTAAAGCTCAAAAGTTGATCTCCAAAGGCTGTATCTATTATATTGTTTGATTTAAGGACACCAAGTCTGAGACTCTAATAATTTAGTCAGTCAGTATAGTTAATAAGTTTCCTGATGTCTTTCCAAAAGAGTTGCCAGGGGTACCTCCCAATAGGGAAATAAAATTCGGTATTGACCTTTTTCCAGACACTCAGCCTATTTCTATACCTCCATATCGTATGGCTCCCACCGATCTTAAGGAGTTAAAATAGCAACAAAAAGATCTTTAGATAAAGGTTTTCTCCATGGGGCGCTCCTGTCTTATTCATGCAAAAGAAGGATGGTTCTTTGCGTATGTGCATTGACTATCGTCAGTTGAATAAAGTTATAGTAAAAAAAAATATCCTCTTTCTAGAATTGATGACTTATTTGATCAAATTTAAGGTGCCAGTTATTTCTCAAAGATAGACCTTAGATCTTGTTATTATCAGGTTAAAGTAAGGGAATGTGATTTTCTGAAAACAGTTTTCAGAACCCGTTATGGTCATTTTGAGTTTCTAGTCATGTCCTTCGGACTAACAAATGCCCCAACAGCTTTCATGGACTTGATAAATAGAGTTTTCAAACAATATTTAGATATGTTTGTCATAGTGTTCATTGACGACATCCTTGTCTACTCTTGTAGTGAGGATGATCATACAGACCACCTTAGAATTGTATTGCAAACCCTTAGAGATCACCAGTTGTTCACTAACTTCAGTAAGTGTGAATCTTGTCTAAGGTATCTTTCCTTTGTCATATCATTTTCAGTGAAGGTATTAGAGTTGATCCCTAAAAGATAAAAGCTGTAAGAAATTGGCCTAGACCTATTTCTCTGTCAGACATTAGGAGTTTCTTAGGTCTAGCTAGTTATTACCGATATTTTGTTGAGGGTTTCTCATCTATTGTATCTCCTATGTCTAGATTAACCTAAAAGAAAGTTAAGTTTTAGTGGCCAGATTCTTGCGAGAAGAGTTTTCAGGAGTTGAAGACTCGACTCACTTCAAGCCCAGTTCTAGTGTTGCCTGATGATACAGATGGTTTTGTGGTTTTTTGTGATGCCTCCAGAGTTGTTTTGGGTTGTTTTTCGATGCAGAGAGGTAAAGTCATAGCCTATGCCTCTAGACTGCTTAAGACCCATGAAAAGAATTACCCAACCCATGATCTTGAGTTAGCTGCTGTTGTGTTTTCTTTGAAAATCTGGAGATATTATTTGTATGGTATACATGTTGATGTGTTCACGAATCACAAAAGCTTTCAATATGTGTTTACTCAGAGGGAGTTAAATCTCCATCAGAGAAGGTGGTTAGAATTATTGAAGGATTATGATATGAGTGTGTTGTATCATCCGAGCAAGGCCAATGTAGGAAGACACCCTTGGTAGACTGTCTATGGGTAGTGTTGCCCATGTGGAGAATAATACGAAGGAGTTAGTTTGAGAAGTGCATCGATTAGATAGATTGGGTGTTAGTTTGGTTGAATCAGCTGAAGGGAATGTTTGGGTTCAAATTAGTTCTGAATCTTCCCTAGTTTCTAAAGTAAAGGAGAAGCAAGATAAGGATCCTAGTTTGGTCCAACTGAAGGAGTCAGTTAAAGACTAAAAGGTAGAGGTTTTCTCCCAAGGGGGAGATGGTGTGTTGAGATACTAGAGTAGGTTATATATGTCATGTGTTGATGATTTGAGGCAGCGGATTATGGTCGAAGTGCATGGTGCGCGTTATTCAATCAATCCTGGAGCTACCAAGATATACTGTGACTTACGGGAAATCTATTGGGGGAGTGGTAAGAAAAGATATATAGCAGAGTTCATAGCTAAGTGTGCAAATTGTCAATAGGTTAGGGTAGAGCACCAAAGACCTGGTGGTTCATTGCAAGAGTTTAGTATCCCCACTTGGAAGTAGGAAGGGGTGAATATGGATTTTTTGATTGGTTTACCCCATTCGCGTCATCAGCATGACTCGAATTGGGTGATAGTAGACAGATTAACTAAGTCAGTGCATTTCTTGCCAGTTCACATGTCTTACACGGTTGAAGATTATGCTAAGTTATATATCCAAGAGATAGTCAGATTGCATGGAGTTTCGTTGTCTATCATCTCAGATAGGGGTATACAATTTACCTCTCAATTTTAGAGAGCCTTTTAGAAGGGTCTTGGTACCCAAGTTCACCTTAGTTCAGCTTTTCATCCATAGACAGATAGTCAGGCAAAGAGGACAATTCATACTTTGGAGGATATGTTGAGGGCATATGATCTTGATTTCAAAGGTAGTTGGGATGATCATTTCACATTGATTGAATTCGCTTATAATAACAGTTATCATGCTAGTATTTAGATGGCTCTATTTGAGGCTCTATATAGGTGGAGATATATATCGCCAGTTAGTTAGTTCAAAGTGGGTGAAGCTACTTTGATTGGGCCAGACATGGTGTTTGAGGCCATGGAGAAAGTTCAGTTGATTAGAGAGAGATGAAAGCAACCAAAGACATCATAAATCTTATGCAGACGTAATAAGAAGAGATCTTGAGTTTGAGGTTGATCATCTTGTGTATTTAAAAGTTTAACCCATGAAAGGGGTGAAGAGATTTGTCAAGAAGGGGAAACTTAGTCCCCGTTATATTGGTCCCTTCCGTATTTTGAGCCGTTTTAGTAAGGTAGATTATGAGCTTGAGCTACCCGCAAACTTATCCTTAGTTAATCCAGTATTCCATGTGTCATTGTTAAAGAAGTGCATGGATGATTCAGCTGTTATAGTTCCTCTAGAAAGCAAAGATATTCAGAATAGCCATTCTTACGAAGAATTCCCAGTAGAGATTCTTGACCATCAGATTTGTAGACCAAGGAACAAAGAAGTTCCCTTGGTCAAAGTTCTGTGGAAAAATCAGTCCGATGAGGGTGCTACTTGGGAAGCAAAGGCAGACATGCATACCAAGTATCCACATCTCTTCTCCACGAACTCAGATTCAGCCGAAGGTAACAGTTTTCCTTCATTCAGTTTTTTTCCAGTTTCAAATTTAGCTATATACATATATTTATGAGAATTCATGCACTCACAGATCAGTTAAGTAGCTCATTATATTTGAGATTTAGTCATACAACTTATTTTAGTTGTGCATGATAACTTATAGCCTCAGATTCCTTAATATTTTTAGCTTAAATTAGCCACATTCGAGGACGAATGTTCCCAAGGGGGAGATATTGTAATACCCCTCACTTTTCCTAGCTTAAATTTGTTCCTAGAATGTTAAAAAATAGCTTTCAAAATGAATAATATTTATTTCGTGTGGAATTTTCTAGATTTAAACCTCCCATTATGTGTGAAATTGAATAAGTTTTCCATCGATACCAAATTTGCCCAATTTCGACACTTGGTGAAGAAGTTAGAGCATTTTTAGCAAGACAGCGTGCCACCTGAGCACTTGGTGCGTCGCGGAGACAAGAAAATTCATAATCGTCAAATTCCAGTGGCCCTCTGCGATAGCACCGCATCATGGAGAGGACCAATTTCCCATTTTTCAAAATCTAGTAAACCAACGCGATGTTGGTGCATCGTGCCAGAGGACAAACTGGCAAAACTGTAGGGCACCGCGATAGCTTCGCATCGCGTAGAAAGCCCACTTCCCACTCATCATTTTCTAGTGAGCCACCGCGATAGTGGCACGTCACGGTGGCCAGCCTAATCAAAAATATGTTGCTATTTTTTAGTTCCATTTAGAAGTTTAAAGAGGGTATTTTGATCAATTCCCAAGGCCCCAATCCATCCAAAACACAAGATTAGTCATATTCAAAGCACTTTGTGCTCATTATTCATCATTCTCTTCAAAAGCAAAACCCTAGAGCTCTAAAACCTCTTCTTCAAGAAATCAAATTCCTCTATTGATTCTATAAGAAAACTTCAGATTGAGGATTCCCAAGACAAGATAATCAATAATCCATCTCCAAGAATTCAATTAGGAATCAATAATTCAAGTTTCTTCATCTAATCGTCTATCAAGGCATGTGGGGTTTATGAACAAGGATCTTCTTCCATCCTTGTGCCCAAAAACTAAGATTTATTTAAAATTAATATGATATTGAATGATTATACATGAGATTTGAATTAGGGTTCATACCCATTATTTCTAATTGCGAGATTATGATATTTCCAATGTTTTAGAAGATGAATTGTATGTCTATTTTTATATTTTCATGCCTATTGCAGTAATTTATAGATTTTAAGATGAATTATCATTGTTTTCAATATCAAACATGAATATTATGATGTTTTGACATTAGATTGAAGCATGGGTTATTACCCCAAGATTGAATATTATTATTTCACGAAAGATGATGCTTTAAGCATCCTATTATCAAATTATTTAAAGATTTTTTGTAAAGCTTTGATATTTCGATCACCTAATGAGTTTTGAAATCCACTTTAAAGATTTATTACAGATTCCATAAAGCAAAATAGCTTCATTTACAGATTGATTTAGAGAAGTGCATAACTGGTTTCATAATAAACCTTTATGCAATTTTTAAAGTGGATTTATAACGAGATGAGCACAGCAAATTAAAGGTAGTAGTATTTAGTACCGATTTGGGTATGATTCCATGGTATCATACCCCAAAACTACGTGCTACCTTAGATCTGAGATTAAAGGGCCCATAGTGGGCTGAGATAGTGATCACTTAAGCTGAGGTTATACTCCCTGGAAAGAGTATGACACCTCTCCCTAACGTGATATTTCTTCTTTAGGAGGATAAGACGTTGGACTCCATGTAGCTCGCATGGTTTATGTCAGTTAGAGGAACCTCCCTTGCAGATAAGCTTCAGATAAAGTATTTTCCCTTGTAGAATGATTTTCCGTACTAGTAAAGAAAAGCTTTGAAAGAATTCCCTTAAGATAAAGTGTTTTCCTTACAACTTAATAGTAAAGATTTTCAAAATAGTTCTCAGAAAAGAATAACAGAAAGATTTTAGAAAAATAAGTGTAAAGGCTCACAAAGTTTACTTAGATCATGCTTTACAGATAGATAACAGTTACAGACTTCAGCTTTTAGATTTCAGATTTCAGATTTTAGAAGTGATCTCCTTGTACACTTAGACAGTATGATTTACTGGCAGAATATATGTATAACTTTCAAAACTAAATGTTATGACTTCCTAGATTTATAAAGTATGATTGATTTATTATTCATGATTTCAGTATTTCAGATATTCCATCTTATGTGAGTCATTTACATTTAGCATGCATTATTTTATAAATTATAATGATGAGATGATGTTTTACTTATGCATTTCACTCCTATATACTCAGTACATCCTCAAAGTACTGATCCACATATATGTATATGTGCTATATTGTATAATAATGTAGGTTCAGGTGCTCAATAACTACAACGTGAGTAGTCTGAGCATCTTCATATACATCCTACAGTTGGTGAGTCCTCATAGTTCAGAGACTTATTCATTCAGATTCTGCAACTTAGTAGTTTTATATAATTAAGTATTCTTTTTAGAAAATTCAAGTTAGCTGGGGGTCTATCCCAGTGACTCTCTACTATTAGTAGTAGAGGCTTGTCAGACTGCTAGATTTGATTTAGACTTACAATATTTGATTTTCAGACATATCTTTTAGAATATTCTCAGTTATTTCAGATAGTTTCCGCATTCAACATGACTTTCATGTCTATATTTCCTTGATTATGAGATTTATACCCAGTAGAAGGTAAACAAGATTATCTTAAGGCTACTCGTAGTCTTGAGCACCTTGTGATATCTTGAGATCAGATTTTGGGGCGTTACAAAGGTAAAAAGATTCTAAAGGGTCATAAGCATGCCACCTTATGGGTCCAAAACCCTCATCTAATACCCAAATATCAATGATCAAGACTAAGTTATTCTACTTATAATCAAGTCTAGCATTTACATTCACATGCCATATATATGTATTACAAATCATCTCCAAAGAAGAGTAGGTAGAAGCCTACCTCAAAGCCAAACCACAATACCTTACATCATTTACCACATGTCTATCTTCACTTCACAATCCCCAAAATGCCAATAAACTATCAAAATAGTAATCTACTCATCAATATAAGTCTAGCGATACCCATATTACACTATTGTGCTTCACGTCTAAAAATAATACCAAAAATCCCAAGTAGGTCCCACATTCAGAAATCACATTTTTGAAGTCAACCCAATGTTCACATTCATGAACAAGGAATCATAAACCTCAAGAAATAGGTGAAACCTAAGTAAATTTTGGGCTAAAATCAAGCCCTAAGTGAATTTGGGGTATTGAGTCAAGAACCAAGAAATTCATCAAGAAATTTATGAAATCTTACCTTAATTCAGATGATAATCATGTTTAAAGATGAAAATCAATCTCCTAAGTCACCCACACAACTTAATTTTGAGTCATCATATCCATTTAGGGTTTTTGGCTCTTAAGAATGAAAAGAAAATAGCTAAAATCATAACACTTAGTCTATTTATAGACTCCTCAGGCAAAGAGATTCTACGATCGCCGTCAAGGGATCGCTATCGTGTTAGTACGATTTCTATAAGGCTCACCATGATTGCCATAGTGAAATCGTTATCCAGCTTGTGCGATCTCCATTGCACCAAAACCAAAAAAATATAGAAATCTTCCAAGTTTCTAATGATGCCTTGGGATTCAATCAGAATAAAATTTTCACAAATGAACTATGTAACAGTACTAAACTAGATATTTTGGACATGTTGGAGAAGTTGGATTTTTAATTTGAGGTCGTTTCAACAAAATGTCGGTCTCATACCTATATTTTCTAAATTTTTAACTTTTCGACCAATAGGTCAAAATGAGCATAGGTGCATTGGGACTCAAACCAAAGATCTACCTAGCCTAAAATCGATATTCCAAAGCTACTGGCACAGTAAAAATTTGTATCCAAGATCTTGTTAATAAATTTTTTGCCCGGTGACCATTTAAAACCAGCGAAGACTTCTAAATAGGGAATTGGTTCTAAAAATCAAATGAACTACCAGGTAACCGAATGGTCAATCCCAACAAGTCATAAATGACTTAGTATAGCTATGGAGAATCTTAAATGGTGAAAATAAATGGAATTATGAAAAATGACCGGGAGGGTCATTACAAGCGATTAAGATATTGACTATGCTATGAATGAGGTATAGATTATGCCACGGATTAACTGTTGATCAAGAAAATGATAAGCTATCTATTATTGTAATGATTATCCATTAATTGTGCTATTGATGAGTTATTACCTATTCTCTTGATAATACATATTGATTGTGTTAGTGATGATATTTATTGACTAAATTGGTGAATATGTTATGGATTATACTAAAGATTGTACTTATTTACTATATTGATAATCAAGCTCTTGATTATGCTAGAGTTCACGATTTCTATTATGATTAATGATCATGTTAATATACTATGTTAATCATTATGCTATTAAATACTCTAATGATTATGTTATTGGCCATGAAAATAGTGATATGACTACCGACTCAAGTTTAGATATTAATATGCTATGAATTATATAAATATCAGTTCAAGTTCGGATAATGATGATCATATCTATTATTTATACTAGATAGAAATTTGGAGGATGGCTATGATAATAATTATGATCTATTATTTATACCTGGTAGAAGTTTAGAGGATGGCTATAATAATGATGTTGATATCTATAATCTATATCTAGTAGAAGTACGGAGGATGGATATGATATTGATGATATTCCGATATTGATATGGAGGATGATATTGATGAGGATATTATTGAATATCCATATCAGTTTGAGTTTCTTTCTTTCTCTCTCTCTCTATATATATACACACATATATTATACTATGATGTCATACTTATTATGATATGATGACATTGGGATGTGGGATTTACAATAATGATTCATACTTATGTTTATATTTATTATCTATACCTAGTAGAAGTCTGGAGGATGGATATAATATTGATGATATTGCGGTATTGATATGGAGGATGATATTAATGAGGATATTGTTGAATATCCATATCGGTTCGAGTCTCTCTCTCTCTATATACACACATATTATACTACGATGTCATACTTATTATGATATGATGACATTGGGGTGTGAGATTGACAATGGTGATTCTACCTAAGTATGAAAATGAGGAACTGATTATAATGTGGTATAATATGAATAGATTATAGTGATATAATGATTAGTTGATAAATGTTGATTAGTTGATAAACATTGATTGGTTGATAAATAATGATTAGTTGATAAGTGATGATTAGCCATTATATGAGGATTAGTTGATAAGTGATGTTTAGTTGATAAAGAATAATTTATCTATATATAAGGATTAGTTTCTATATGATGGATAAATGATAAATATTGACTTATTTAAAAATGATGAATATGGACAATCAATGGTTATATTATGGCATGACGTGGATGAATTCCAATTGGGGTATGAGAGTGGATAAATGATTATGGTGGGTTATTCTATCTTGTTTGTATCTTCCAGGCTTATGGGGACTTGCGATACATTGTTTACTTTTCCACACTAATTGGTGTATGGGAGCCAATTTTGTAGTTATAATTGCATGTGTTGATGATTTATCTTATATTATGCTTTTATTATGGTTTATTTATTTATTTATTTAGACACAGTGATGTGGGAGTTAGTTTAAGTTTATCTATACTTAGACTTAGTTATCTTATCTCACATTTTATCATACTTATATCATGATGCAGCTCAGTCGACCGATGATATCTACTGAGTACCCGTGGTTTTGGTACTTATAGTACACTTATGTACCTTTTTGATTAAGATCCAAGTACTAGTTACCGTCGATGATCGACATTCATGCTGTATTGATATCTAGAGATAGGGTGAGCTCTTGGAGTCGGACAAATTTTCTTCTATCTTTCTATGTTCAGTCTTTTGTTTGAGACAAATGTTATTGACTACTCTAGATACTTAGGTTGTAGTATTATTATTTTTGGATGATCTTATACTGTCTCTACCAGGTCGTAGGATGGCATCTAAGTTGACTATTTTAGCTATTTCAAATACTATGCTTATTTATAAGTTGTACTTGTTGATTTCCGCGTATGTTGAGAATTTTCCACCAAGCTAACCCATTGTGTTTAACTCCGGGTTACTGTTGGCGTACCACTGGCGGGATAGAGTAGGTCCATCCTGACTCAAAAATTGGGTCGGGAAACCGTATTGGTACAATCAAGAGAGAACCACTGGCAATAATAAAGATCATAAAGCAACTTACAATCAAAACCATATCTATGAATCCCTGTCGTATTATAACCACCGGACTTAAATCGGATCCTTAACACTGTAAGTGTACCATAAATTTCGAACTCAAACCAGACTTAAATATCATAAGTGAATGGAAAATATTGGATTTGAATTGGTCTTTAAATATCACAAGTGATTATATAATACTGGACTCGAACTGATTTTTAAATATCATAAATGAATAGTAAGTGCCGAACTTGAACTGGTCTTTAAAGTAAGAATAAGGTAATAAGCCTAATAAAGAGTCAAAAAGCATCTAAATCATATTAGAAATCAAGAATACTTTCAAGTTTTCGAAAGAAGGCTTCCTAGGTCTACATGGAGATAATTAGGATAGTTGACCTAAAAAGGACCATCGAGTCCCACTACTAACCCTGAAGTTCATACTAAGACAATTTCTACCTAAAACTTAAATAAGGCTTTCAGTATATACTACTAGGTGTTAAACAAATCTAAATAAGTCCTAAAGTGTCAATTTAACTAAAGGGAAGGAGGAGTGAATCTCCACCTAAAATGACTCTCTAATCGACTAAATATTCTAAATTTCTCACTAAACATGTAACCAAGTTGTAATTTACAACCCAAATCTAGAAAGATAACATTCTAATAACATAATAAAGATTAATATATGAGAAAAGTAAGCCTGGCCTACCTGGACGCCAATGAATTCCCGAGATAGTCCACTAAATTAGAGATTTTCCCTTCTGAGAAGCCTCTGCTCGATGCCACGCTATAAAAATAGTAATCTACACATTAATACAAGAATAATGATACTTGTAATGCATATAAATTCTTTGGACCCAAAATTGAGTAAAAATCCTCGTGGTGAAATCCTAGAACAATTATACCATCTAATTAACCCACAAATGATTAGGGGATTAAGTTTGAAATAGATAATTAGTTATGAAATAAAAGGTAACTTATAAAAATTTAAATGAGAAAAGGATGCTCACAAACTCACCAACTCATCCCAATCACCCAAAGATCAAGCTCCGCGATTCTTTAAATTATCTAGGGTTTAATGGTGTATTGGGGCTTAAAATGAGAAAATAAGGTAAATTTTCTCATCGATGACTACATTAGAAGTCATTTGACCACTTAAGAGGTCGTCACTAAAGTGGTAGATAGTCGCTAAAGAGACCCATGTTCCAAAGTCTGACCTCCGCTAAAGCAGACGATTGTCGCTTTAGCGACCTTAACTTTAGCGCTAAGGCCACTTCTAAAGAGGCTAGGCAAGTACCAATGCTGCTCGCTAAAGTATCCCCTTGGCCGTTTAAGCAACCAAAGTTCTTCTTAAGTGGCTGCACCAATGGAGTCCACGCACCAGTAAACTTGGGATTTGCCAAGTCTCTGATCGAACCCTCAAAATTTGTTTGGAATTTCGTGAATGCAAACAAACTATGCTACCCTATTAAGTTCAATATTTTTGACTCAACATCACCATCAAAATTTTCATTCAAGGTTGTTTCAATGAAATGTGGGTTTCACAACCAACAACCATTTTATCCAAAATCCATCCAATAGCCCAAATGAGTTTGAAAGCCTTGGAACTCGAATCAAAGGTCTCCCTAGCATAAAATTGATATTTCAGAGCTAATGGAACTGTCAAAATCATTGTACGAGATCGTTAACATAAATTTTAGTCCCGATACCCAATCCTTAATTCCAAAAACATCAAAATACAAAATTATCTCTAAAAACCAAATGAACTTCCTGATAATCAAACTATTAGCTCTAGAAAGTCATAAATGACTTAGAGAAACTGTGGAAAATCTCTAAATGATGAATTAATGTGGAAATACAGGAAATAACCTAGAGGATCGTTATAATATCCATTACTAAAAAGACTTTCATGTGCAAAAGTAAAGGATGTAGGTGTACGTGAAGGCTCAAACAGGTGGGGATACTAGAACCACAACTCACTCTCGATATCTCAGGTAGACTTCTCAATTGGATGGTGTCTAACTGAAGCTTTAACTAATATAATGTCTCTAGAGTGCAACCGACTGACATCCCTAGTGAATATGAGTACTTGCTCCTCCACGAAGGTCAACATCTCATTCAATCAAATAAAGTCCCACCAAAGCATATAATACTTATTCGAGATATAACACAACAACATAAAGACATATATAATTGGGTGAACAATTACAAAGTCTGGGTGAAAGGAAAACTCATAATCTACCTCTCTAACTATCCAAAGTATCTAAAATAACCCAATATATCTGGGTTTAATCTTTTGTCACAACTCAATTTTTGAGTCATGATGGAACCTACTTTATCCCACCAGTAGGTAAGACAAACCGTAGGCTGGAGCTATTAACAATGGGCTAATTTGGTAAAAAAAATGGCATAAATGCTAAAGATTTTCAAGTAAAGACTTACAATAGTAAATCAAGTAAATAATAATAATAATAGTACTAATACAGAGGATAAATAAGATAAAAATACCATCCCATAACTAGTAGTCTCGGTACAAGAACCATTAACAAAAGGAATATTAGTACTATAATAGTTAAATACAAGTCATCCTTGAATAATGAAAGACTAGACATAAGTAGAGGTATGAAAAGGATAACTTCGGCTCCGATAGCTCACCCGATTTTCGAAGTCAAGTCAGCATAATCGCAACATCAACGATGAACACTGGTACTCAGATCAACAAAAAAAGGTATAGAAGTGTAGTATGAGTACTAAAGCCATGGGTACTCAGTAGGCATTATTTAAGAACCACAGGTCTAGCAGGTACGTCATAAAACTGACCACGCCCGCCATCCAACTGGGATCCTAACCAATCTCCTATCCTATTTATTTTAAGGACCTCTACGAGCACTCCAGAGACCACCCCAGCGACTATGCATAGCACCTGTAGCTGGGGATGTACTGCCATAATCGGTGCAACACTCGGAGATGTAGGAACTATTGCTCCACAACCAGGGAACACTCTTGAGAAATGGATAAAGGCCTCACAACCTTAACATGCCTCTAGGGGTGTATTAAAACAAAAAGATTAAGCTGACTCAAAATAACCACCACGACTAGAGTAACTAGAATATAAACCCCTCGGAGGTTAACTCTAGCCAGGATAATCATAGTAACTAGACTGGCCTCCATCAATGATTTGAAGAGTGGCATAAATGGGCCTACTAACTTGACCCTAACTCTCATAATGCTGACACCGAGGTTACCATCCCTGAGAACTACTACCTTTAAACTATGAGCCACTAAGGTTCCCACTAAAATTACCTTAGTATCATAGCCTCTTACTGATAATTCCTAAAATACTCCTTCAATTAAAGCATGAAGTGGTAGCTGTCAAATATAGTAACCCAACTAGGTTGGGGTCGATCCTATAAGGAATAGGAAAAAAATCTATCTCGAACTAGTTACATTCACCAGGCAGTGAAGGAAAGTAAAATGGGGGATTTTCTAAAGTACAAAAAGGAAAAAAAATAGTTCCTCTTGGTTGTTAACAATTTAAGACGAACACTAGGCTTATGTTCCCCCTGGATTCTCAACTTAGTAGACTTATCGTGTACTGTCGAACTATTCTAATATCTTGCATGAAAAATTGATAAGTTATGTACCATTAATAGTCTTTGGGACGAGCCGACAAATTTTACCCTTTACCTTTTAAGTCTCAGTATGTCACCTTACTAACCCTGATCATGATCCCAGTTAACTATTACCTTTTGAGTTTTTAGTTATAAGTTGATAGTTACCTATCTTACTTAGATAATACCTAGTAGTGTGGATCGACTATTAATCTTCAAATTACTGTTGTTATCTTCTTTTCCTAGTCACAACTCTTCTTTTGGAGTAAGTAGCAATAATATAGGCGGAATGTTAACGTTGTCCACTGTTAATAAATCAATAAGAATGAATAAAACCCAATACATGCAAGAATTTTTATCTAAAATGACTTGGCAATTCCACTACATCGTTAATCTGCCAGGGTTCCCATAACTTTAGCTAAGGGAATTAGACGCTCATAGTTATGAGATCAATCATGGAGTCCACAGATAAAATTACAAAATCAATCTCACAATAATGAAATAAGAAATCCCAAAGTCATAAATTGAATAACAAATGAAGAACAACAAGATATTTGAGACTTGGCCCCAAAGGGGCCTCCTTCTGAACCAATGAATATGTGAATGTATACGTCTAAATTATGTGATAAATGAATAAACTAAACAAAGCCTAAGGGTATTTATATATTATAAGAATCCCTAGATTTCAAATTCTAAATAAAATAATAAAACTTAATTACCCATGCATAACAGGACTTAAATGCCTCATAAAAGTGTAATTGGGATACATGGAAACCCTAGAACCAAATCACAAACAAAATAGGAGAAAAGTGGATCGGGAAGTCCTCTACACCAGATAGATAATTGAATTAGTTTTCCAACGCTACCAACGTCGCCTAAATTCTATACCAGGGTGACTAGTTATGGCTAAATTATTGAAGCACTGTCAACTCTCAGGATGCACTTACGGTCTGTACTCGTGCTCTGACCCTGGGTGTAGGTAGTACCCGCGGCAGTACAAGGCGAAGGTAGAATGTGAAAACATCCTACAATTTTAGCTCTCAGGATTTTGGATTCTGGCACTTGCTTTGCCTACGTGCGGTTCGTAGGTTCTACTTGCGGTCCACATGCTGACTTAGTAAGTGCCGGGAATTATCTTTTTAGCTCTTCTTCAATTCCCGAGCATACTTTGGTCACATATAATCTAAAAAGTGTCAAGAATACTTTATAAAGATCAAGTAAGTGGCCAAAAACATCACTTTTCATCTATTTTTTGAATTTAGCATCCTGATTTCACGCAAAACACTCCAAAACACATCCAATCCAACAAAATAACCTTAAGTGCATGTATATTCTCATAGTTTTAAGCATCTAAAATGCTATAAATTCATAGCACATCAACACACTTAACTTAGAATGTTGTATGTCCTCAAGTAATAAAATATAACAAAACAATATGATAATGCTTAACTAAGAGAAACCTAAGATACCTATGGCAGTCAATCATCAATTTTAGCTCAAAATCCTTACCCTCTCAAAGTTTAATACTTTAAAACAAATTGTGTGTATGATTGAAGCACAATAATTTTCACAAAGGAATCATGCTATGAAATTGTATTAGAAACAAATAACCATGCATATATACAAGTTACACTACCCAAACAAGTAAGTAACTAGCAATACAACCCATGTGCCCTCAAATCAAATAAGTCCCAATCACTCATATGAAATCATGCATGTCAATCCGGGGACGTTCAAGAGACACTCACACTCATAAAATAAGTTCTGATCAATGCATGTCAAATACCATAGGCTTGCCCTTATTTTCTTTAACTTATCTTTCAGACACTCATGTTAGGATTTCTATAGGATTTTTCTTGTCTTGTAATGTAGGCTTGGGGATGGTATGATACATATGGACATTTAAAGTAACTAAGCCTCCTTGGAACTATGCTAACCTTGGGGTATCACTTAACAACCTATTTCCTTTTATTCTTCTATTATTTCTCCCTTTTATTCCTTTATGAACATTCAAGATGGGTTCGGTCTTTCTCATTCTTGCTTTTTCACTTTTTCATAATTTTTTTTTCTTTTTCTTTTTTTGGCCACACCCAACCATTCTAACTTTTTTTCTTATTTTACCCTTCTACATACCCACTTTACACTATGCACCCCTATGATAGCCACCCTATATTAGGCATTTTTTGAGTTGAGGTGCACAATGTCCAAAGAGGAACAGGGCCAAAACAGGTTCATTATAACACAAATGGGAAGATGAAAGGTGAAAACAGAGAAATAGGCTATAAGGCTCAAAATCGGGATCAAGGGATATAATTCACGCATGGAAGGTCATGTAGGCTAAAAGTGGACTAATATAAAAAATAACCTATGGTCCTTCCCGAACCAGATATCCTATAACCTAGGCAAGACTAACCGGGAAATTTCTGAATTTAATATATAAAGGGAACTAAGTAGTATTTCACACACACATGGCATAGAGTCAATATTACAAACTACTTTCTATCCAGTTCATGCAATTGTTAGCAAGTGATTATCATGTCCCAAATTCTAATGTCATAACAAGATCTATAATAGTCACATATATATACATTCACATATTTCAAAAATAGACAATTGGAGAGGCATTATCATTTATCTCAAAAATTAACTTAAACAAGTAAACTACCTTAGATACTTATTTTTCTCTAAGTTAAACACAAAAAATCACGAAACAAAACATAATACGTCTAAACATGCCGGCTCTACTAGGAACAAGACTCTAGGGAAAAGAGGCAGGACAACAAAAACCCTAGGAGGACATCAAAACCAACAAGAAGTGTCACCCCAAACTTAAAATCATACATTGTCCCCAATGCATCAAACCTATACAAAACAAGAGAGTTAGGAATATACTGTGACATCACAGGTGCGGAGATATGATGTCAATCACACAAATACGAATACAAATAACAAAATACCTTAGGTTACCTCCCAAGAAGGATTTAATTCCATGTCCCGGAATGACAGGACTTGGTTGGGTATTCAGACTTCCCCAACAAGACAATGGGTACCTTGATTACTCAGACTTCATCAAGGTAGCACAAAAGTATCCCTCTAGCTTCCTCTTTCCACTCTAAACTCATGAACTACACCCCTAATTATTTTTTTGATTTCCTATTATGCTCATGGGGTGGAGGTATAAGGGACCCAAGAAATAGATGTGGCATGCTGTACTTCTTGGCCCTTAAGTCAGGAATGTAGTTCTTTGATTCTAGCTTAACAAATGCAACAATATAAACATATATTTCCTCTCCCTCGCACTCTTCTTTAGGTTTAGATGGCTCGATCAAGATCTAACTATCCAAATACAATGAGAAAAAATTCTTCTAATGAGGTCAAATACGCCCTAACGCTGGATTTGCAATCTTCTTTACATCCCCACAAAACTCTAGTATGTTCTCCTTAAGAGTGACACTATCCATAAGAGCATGAGAAATTTTAGACTCTTCTAATTTCAGCTCGTCAAGTTGGATTTTCCAAATTTTTTTTAGTATCACACCACCCATAACTAGGTTGCTGGGTGTTACAGACAGTAGCTTTTGCATCCAATTCTACTTGTAGGTGGTAAATATACAAGACAAACCTTTCAAACTCTTGAATAATCTTATAATTTTTGTGGACAAGGTGTGTTACTATTTCCAACAGGCTATCCTTGTGCTCACATATTATATTTGCCATACTCCTGCAATAACGCAACATATCAAAAGGAAAAGGATCAATAAATAAGGAGTCATCATCACTCCACACTTCCTTTGGCAGGTTGTCATCTCAAGAAGACTAGGCAATAAAATAAATAAAATAAAATAAAACCCAATAACTCCAATAAATTCAATCAAGAATTTCGAGATCGTATTCCCCAATAATGGAGCCAAAATTTGATAATGCCCAAAATACACCTCTAATTGAAGGATGAAACGACTGTTATCAAATATAGTAACCCAACTAGGTTAGAACAGATTCCAAAGGAAATAGGGTAGAAATTTATCTCGAACTTATTACAATCACCAGGCAGTGCAGGAAAGTAAAAGGGGGGATTTGCTGAAATAGAAATAGGAAAATAATTAGTTTCTCTTGGTTGCAAACAATCTAAGATGAACACTAGGCTTATGTTCCCCATGTGTTCTCAATTCAGTAGACTTACAGTGCACTATCGAACTATTCTAATACCTTGCATGTAGAATCGATAAGTTATGTACTATCAACAGTCTTTTGGATGAGCTGAAAGATTTTACCCTTTACCTTTTGAGTCTCAGGATGTCGCCTTACTAACCCTTATCTTTATCCAATTTAACTATTACCTTTTGATTCTCTAGTTATTAGATGATAGTTTAAAATCTTACTCAGATAATGCCTAGTAGCGTGGATCAATCGTTAATCTTTAAATTACTATTGTGATCTTCTTTTCCTAGACACTACTCCTCTTTTGGAGTAAGTAGCAATAATCTAGTCGGGATCTTAACGTTAGACACCACTAATAAATCAATAAGAACAAAGAAAACCCAACAAATGCAAGAATTTTTATCTAGAATGACTTGGCACTTTCTCAACTTTGTTAATCTGCCAGGGTTCCCACAACCCTAGCTAAGAGAATTAGCCACTCATAGTTATGAGATCGATAATGGAGTCCACAAATAAAATTACAAAATCAATCTTACAATAATAAAATAATAAATCCTAAAGTCTTAAATTGAATAACAAACCAATAACAACAAGATGTTTGAGAACTTGGCCCCAAAAGGCCCCTTTCTCAACCAATGAATATGTGAATGTATATGTCTAAATTATGTGATGAATGAATAAGCTAAACAAAGCCTAAGGGTATTTATATATTACAAGAAACCCTAGAGTTTAAATCCTAAATAAAATATGAAAACTTAATTACCCATACATAATAGGACTTAAAAGTCTTATATGAGTATAATTGGGATATATGAAAACCCTAGAACCAAATCCCGAATGAAATAGGAGAAAAGTTATTCAGGAAGTCCTCTCCATTAGAAAGACAATTGAATTATGTTTCTAACAATACCAATTTGGCCTCAATACAATATCGGGGTGAAAGGTTATCACTAAATTACTGTAGCACAATTAACTCCCGAGATGCACTTGAGGTCTGTAGCTGTGCTCTGTCTCTGGACGCAGGTAGTACCTGTAGTCCTAAACCTAGTCATAGGTACAGGGAATAGGTAGTGGGTGAAAACATCCTACAAGTTTAGCTCTCGGGATTTTGGATTTCTGTCACTTGCTTTTCCTACTTGAAGTTCGTAGGTCTTACTTACGGTCAATATGTTGACTTACTAAGTATCAGGAGTCATCTTTTTAGCCCTTCTTCAATTCTTGAACATGCTTTGGTCACGTATTATCTTGAAAGTGTCAAGAATAATCTATAATGATCAAGTAAGTGGCCAAAAACATTAATTTTCATCTTTTACTTGAATTTAGCATCCACAATTTGATTTCTTGCAAAACACTTCAAAAACACATCAAATCCAACAAATAGAATTATGTACATGCATATTCTCATATTTTAAGAATCTAAAATTCTATAAATTCATTGAACATCACTTACCACTGACTCCTTGGGCATCTCGATGCATGTCCTCCATAACCTAGAAATGATCAGAAATCTTTGCTAAAGATCTACCTGCTGCAACCAAACTCAATGTAGCCATGCAGAGAGGAAGTCTCAACCCCAAACAAAGCACCAAACATGCTTATATTCAATCAATTAGATAAATATAGGTTGCCAATCTAACTCATGAAATTGAACCTCATACTCCAATAGTCATGGAGCCTTGCTCTAACCTTGAGAATTAATCCCTCAGACGATCTTTACGACTGCGAGGCATGTACTTCACCAAGAAGACCTTAGAGAACTAAGTCCATGTCTATGGGGTAGTTCTAGTTGGCCTAATGTCAAGATGAACACTCCACCAATGTCAAGTCACTAAATCCAACTAAATAGAGTGTAATCCACCCCATAAGTCTCAACTAGGCCTAAATTATGTAGCCTATCCTTACAAGCAAGCAAGAACTCATATGCATCCTCGCTTGATGCACCACAAATCCTAAGAAGAGCCAATCTCAAAAATCTCCCAGCATTTTATACTCCTCCATAGATATAATAGTTTAGGAAACCACTGACTGAGTAACTACTGGCTGAGAAACCACCGGCATAGGAGGGACCTCAACCTTGGGAGTTGCACCTACAGGTTGTGCCACCACCCCAGTACCACTTTAGTACATAATAGTTCACCATCAAATGGTGAACCACCAACCAATCCCAAAGTCTGAACCAATGCATCCCTATGTAGTTAATAAGAAATGAGCCCCGATGGAGTTTGGGCTGGTCCTTGGCCCATTACTAGATGAGGTGGAGGAATCTTTGGCTCGGGAGAAGGAATAGGGTCTAATGAAGGCCCTCTATCCTGATCTCTAGATGCGGATGTATCTATATGTTTTTCTTGAACTTTACGTCATCCATGAACAACGATAAGATCCCTAATCGCAGACTCAGGGTTCTCGTCTTGTGTAGTGGTAGCGCGCATCCTAGACATCTGTGAAAGAGTGAAATGAAAGGAATCTTTAGAAAACAACTCAGTCTCTTAGCATAAAGTGAGTGAAAGAAGTAAAGACCTCCTAAGAATTTCCTATTTCTTCTCAAATATAAGAAACGAACGTCATCGTTTCGATGCACCGGACAATACTAGACACTTGCTCTTGTACCGACAAATTGGTGAACCTAGCACTCTAATACCAATTTGACATAATTTATAAGTCATGATGGAACCTACTTTATCCCACCAGTAGGTAAGCCAAACCATAACCTAGAGCTATGAGAAATGGATTAATTTGGAGGAAAAATAGCATAAATGTTGTAGATTTACAAGTAAAGATTTACAATATTAAATCAGGTAAATAATAAAAATTCTAATATGGAGGATAAATAAGATAAAAATAACATCCCATTGTAGTGTCGGTACAAGATCCATTAACAACAGAAACACGAGTACTATAATAGTCAAATACAAATCAGTCTCGGATAGTGAAAGACTAGACATAAATGGAAAAAGGAAAAAGAAAAACTTTGGCTTTGAGAGCTCACTAATCTCTGAACTTAAATCAGCACAATTGTGGCATCAAGGACGACCACTAGTACTTGAATATACACCAAAATGGTATAAAAGTGTAGTATGAATACCAAAGCCATGGGTACTCAGTAGACATCATTGGCCGACTGAGGTAAGTAATAATGTAAGTATAATAAATATGCATGATAATTAAGCTAAGTCAAGTAAAATAGAAAACCAGGAATAAGGCTCCACATTCTATAATTGAATAAATAAACCAAACCAATAACGTAAAAGAACACATAACTATCACTACAGAAAGGTAAATAACGCAATGCGAGCCCCCATAAGAATAGGGTGTGTAGTCAAAGATAATAAGTAACAAAAACTCTACTAAATAACCACATGTCAAGACATAATCGAGAATCCTTCCATACCATAAACCTCAGACTATAACCAATTCCATAACCGTCATAAGCAACCCCTCAATATCAGACTAGAATCGAAACTCATATATCCAAATGCCAAACTTGAACCAGAACTGATATAGCCAAATGTCAGACTTGAATCAAAACTCATATCATGAATAATGCTGGAATCGAACTGGTCTTAAGATCATAAATTGTCGGACTTAAATTGGAACTAGCATCAACGCTTAGGTACCAATCTAGCATTATTAGTAACCAACCTCTTCATCTCCTAAATATACAATCTAAAGGATATACTACACCTATAAAGTTTAGAAGGAACTAATTATAGTATTAGTCTAAGGTGGGTCGTGGGGCCACTTCAAATTTCTAAAATCCGTTCGAAGGACAATTCTACCCCAAACTAGGATAAGACTTCTAAATTCACTTTTAGATAATAAATAATCCCCATTTAGTCCTAGGATATCAATTGTTCCCCAAGCATGAGTAACTAAGTCAATTACGCCTAATTTATGGTTCCTTAATAGGCTAAATATTTTAATTAGTACTAATTTATGTATACAAGACCTAATTCCCAACCCATATCTAAAACATTATCATAAATATACTATGATTAAGCTCAATATACATAAAAGGTAAACTTAGTCTACCTGGACATCAAAAAAAGCCCAATGAAATCTACTGAATTAGTGTTTTTTCCTCCCGAGAAGCTTTCACGCATTGCCAGGCTATCAAAAACATGATCTACTTATTAATACGAGAAAAATGGTACCCATATTGCATTCTAATGATTTAGGTACAAAATCAAGTAAAATCTCCTGTGGGACCCACTTGCAGAATTGCACTTTCAAAACCGTCAATGCCTCTCTCTATGCTCAAGGAACATTTACCATCAATGGGTGAATTCCAAGATCAAATGGTGATAAAACCAACCCCACAGTATTCTAGGGATTTTGAGAATTAATTAAAAAAATTAACAATGGAAGTAATTAGAACTTACCATGAATTCAGAGAACAAACAAGTATTTCTAGCTCATAAACATCCAAAATAGCCTATTGATGTTTCTCCTAAGTTTCTATGGGTTTATGACACTTTAACTTGTTTGAATAATGTTAGAAAATCAGACTAAGTAGGGATTTTAATTAATCCCAAGTGCCGCTAGACAGGCACTGGGCCGCTTTAGCGGTCAGCTAAAGCGCCCAAGTGTCGATAAGGTTGTACTCGTGCTTACCTGGGAAGCCGCTAAAGTATATAAGCCTGCGCTAAAGTGGCATGTGCTTTTGTTGACAACTTGCTGCTAAATTAGCTCAGTAGGCTGGCTAAGCTACTAAAGCACCTAAAAGGCTGCTAAAGTGACCACGGCTGAAGTGTCCAAAGGGCCGCTTTAGCGGATGCACCAATGGGAGACTTGAAATTTTTTTCAAGTCTCAATCACCCCTCAAAATTAATTTTGAATCCTGTGTACACAAATAAATTATGATAACCTATCAAATTCAATGTTACAGACTCAATGGTGTTGTCCAAATTTCCATTCGAGGTAGTTTCGATGAAAAGTGGGTCCCATACCCATGTGCCATTTTTATCCAGTTTCGACCAATAGCCTAGAATTAGTTCGGACTTGGGACCTAAAACAATGGTTCCCCTAACGTAAAATCGATGTTCCGGAGTATTTGAAACTGTCAAAATTGGCATACAAGGTCGTTTTACTAAAGTTTTAGCTCGGTATCCAATTCTTAACTATAAAGACTTCAAAATATTGAATTGTCTCTAAAAACCAAACGAAATTCCCGATAATTGAATTGTCAGATGCAACAAGTAATAAATGACTTGGGGTATCCATAGGAATGCTCTAAACAACAAAAATATATGGAAATATGAAAAATAACTTGGAGGGTCATTACAAATTGTCCCTTTTCCAAAACTTCATCACGCTTTTCACAGGCGATACATGCAAGAAAAGTTAATCCCTAACTCCAAACCTCAAGGCATGAAGTCTACGATTAGCATAACTCTTCTGGCTACTTTAAGGTGCCCTCAACTTATCCTAAACCATTTAGATGACTTATAAAGTAAGTTTGAACCACAAGCCTAACCTCAGAGGTCTCAAACTAACCTATCAAATACTGACAACACTTACCATATAATTCTTTAAATGGTTTCATCTCAATACTCAAATGGTAGCTATTATTATTGGCAGACTCTGCTAAGGCTCTCCCACTGACCTCTAAAGTACATAATGTATGTACTGATCATATCTTCAAGAACCTGGATAGTTCGCTTCGACTATCCATTAGTCTGAGGGTGAAATGCGTTGCTGAGGTCAACCTGAGTACCCAACTTCTCTTGAAATGTCATCTAGAAGCTAGAGGTAAACACCGAGCCTCTATATAAAATAATAGATATGGGTGATTCATTAAGGATAACTATCTTAGGAACTTTGATACAAGAAAATATCTTAGAACTGAAAAATATCTGAATAGGGAAAAAATAGGCCAGTTTGGTCAACCAAAATACAATGAACCAAATGCCATTGAAACCATGGGAAGTGCGAGGAAACCCAATTACAAAGTCCATAGTGATTTTCTCCCACTTTCATTTTGGAATAGGTAATCTCTAAATCAAGACACCAGGTCTATAATAATCACCCTTACCTGCTAACAACATTAGCAATAAGTTACAAAGTCTTCTACATCTCTCTTTATGC
The DNA here is from genome assembly GCA_030864215.1 of Capsicum pubescens. Lineage (NCBI taxonomy): Eukaryota > Viridiplantae > Streptophyta > Magnoliopsida > Solanales > Solanaceae > Capsicum > Capsicum pubescens. Next base: position 226,073,558 of record CM061546.1, read on the forward strand.
TAATTTACAAGTAATGCTACCTTAAATCTCTATACATCTTAGATATAACAAGGTGAATAAAATATCTAGAGCTATGAGCCTTTTTCAAAATCAGTTGAATCAATTCACCAACCCTCCAAAAAGAAATGCGACTATCATATCTTAGAACACCCTCTAAAACTAAGGTAGCCATTCTGGACTCACCCCTTCGCACTTGATCATGGATGACACAAAGTCTGCTATCCTTAAATTGGCGACTTTGATCTTCTCAAACAAGGTAGACCTATCCTCCACTCTATAAAGGATCCTCATTGAGTCAGAAATATAAAGTCAAACTATCATGTTGGCTAAGGACTAGATGTCCCAAGACAACGACTGTTCAGAAACTGAAATAAAAGCTAAGATTATCGTACTTATTACCTTTCATCTCAAGGCATAAGCTACCACATTCGACTTGCCTATCATTATAAAATATTGATATCATAGTCCTTTATCCACTCAATCAATCAGCAATATCTAGAATTAAGATCTCTCTGAGTTATAAGGTGCTGAAGACTACGGTGATCCATGTAGATCTCACAATGAATGACATACAAGTAATGCCTCTAAATTTTAAGCGCAAACACTACCTCTATCAATTTTAAATCATGAGTGGGGTAGTGTCACTCGTGCACCTTTAGATGCCTCATTGCAGAAGCAATAACTAGGACCTATCGCACCAGAACACTACCCAAACAAACACTAGAATTATCTCAAAATATGCTAAATCCTTTGTTGTAAACAAAAAGAGTCAATAGAGAAACTTAAGTGAGCATGTCCTTAAGCTTAAAAATGATTGACTCACACTCATTTGACCACTAAAAAGGAACTTTTTTCTTCATCAATCTAGTCATCGGTGCTATAATAGTAGCAAAACCTTCAACGAACCACCTATAGTAACCTACCAAACCAATACTGCTATGAACTTTAGTTGGAGATATAGGTCTAGCCTAACACGAATAGCCTTAATATTTGATAGATCCACCATAATCCCATACTTAGACACCATATGCCCCAGTAATGTAACAGACTTAATCCAGATCTCACACTTTGAGAATTTGGCAAAAAGCCTATGATCTCTCAAAGTCTGGAACACAATCCTTAAATGCCACTTATGATCCTCTTTACTCCTTAAATACTAAGGATGTCATCAATAAAAATGATCGTGAAGGATTCCAAATAGGGACTAAACACTCAATTTATCAAATCCATGAATGTAGTTGGGGCATAGGTCAATCTAAAAGACATCATCAAGAACTCATAAAGGCCATAACGATTCCTAAAGGCTTTCTTAGGGATGTACTCAACCCAAATCCTCAAATAATGGTAATCAAATCTCAAGTTAATCTTAAAGAACACTTATGCTCCCTAAAGGTCGTCAAATAAGTCATCAATAGGAGGCATATGATACTAATTCTTTATGTTCACCATATTTAGCTTCTTGTTGTCGATGCATAGACATATCAAATCAAATATTTTCTTACGAACAAGACAACATCACCCCACGATGATACATTCATCCTAATGATACCTTTACCCAAAATATCCTAAAGATGAGAATTCAGCTCTTTAAACTTGGGAGGAACCATATGGTAAGGTTCTATAGAAATAGGCAGGGTGCCTAAATCAAATAATAAGATTAATATCATATTAAAGAGGAAGTCAAGGTAGATCATCAGGAAAAATATAAGGAAAATGATGAGCTATAGGAACATAATCATGTAAAGGACTCTCTGTACTAGTATCAAGAATATAAGCAAGATAAGACTCACAATCGCTTGATATAAGTCTCTTAGCCAAAACATAAGAAATAATCCCTATCGATGCACGCTAATCAAACCCTTCCACAAAACTAGGGCATGCTAGAAATTGCTAAGGTAACGATCTTGGAAAAATAATCCAAGATCGCATGATAAGGGGATAACCAGTACATGCCCAAAATTATATCAAAGTCCACCATATATAACACAATAAGATCAACCTAAGTATCAGACTCTCAAACTATCACAACACATGATCTACAAACCCAATCCATTACTAAAGAATCATCCACTTGAGTAGATACTTAAGATGGAAAAGATAGAGAATTCCAAGACAACTCTAGTTGTAGTGTATTATAAGTTGACATATATGAATAAGTTGATCCTAAATCAAATAAAGAAATATCTAGACAACGGTACACTAAATCATACTTGTAATAACAATATTCTAAGACTTTTCCTCGGGCCTACTAGGTAAAACATACAATTGACCTCATCCACCACCCTGTTAGACGTCTGACAAACCACCTATCCTATGCACCTAAAGACCTATATGAGAAACTTGGAGACCACCTTGAGGACCCTACATACCATCTCTAGCGTGGGAGGACACTACCTTAATTGGATGGACACTCTATAATATAGGCACAACTTTCCTACATCGAGATCTCTCTTGAGTGATAGCTAATGGCTCCATAGTTGTAGCATACACCAGTGCACTCTATCCAGAAGATTTAACTGACGTAAAATAGCCACCTCGACTATAAAACTCAAAATATCTACCACTTAAAGACTAGCTGTTGCTCGACCCACTATAATTAGTACAATTGAACTGACCTTCATCCAAAATCTAAAGTGTGGCATGAACGGGACTACTAGGCTGACCTTGATGCTAATAAGATAGATGTAGAGTGTACCTACTCTGAGAACGTATGAATTGTGATCCACTATGGCTCCAACTAAAACTAACCTGGTTATGTAATCTCTTATTACTACCCCCTGGGACTTGAGATTCATCTTCTCTATAGTTTGGGCATAATTAGAAACCTCACCAAAAGTCTTCCCTACTGTAATTAAACTCTAATTATCCATATGAAGAGGAAGTCTCATCCCTATAACAAAAAACCAAACCTGCTAATACTCATTCAATAAAATAGTAGTAGCATGTATGTACAACTTATGGAATTATGCCTCATACTCTAGAATAGTCTTTGAACCCTTCTCCAATCTTGAGAACTAATCTCTCAGATGATTTTGAAGTCTGTGAGGCATATACTTCTCCTAGAAAAGCTTAAAAAATTGAGTCTATGCTAATAAAGCAGATCCAGCTAGACTAAATTAAGATAACCCCTCTACTAGTGTCTAGATACCATATCCATATGAAAAGTACCTTAGTAAACCCCATGAGTCTCAACTAGTCCCAAATTATGGAGCCTATACTCACCAGAAACTAAGAACTCAAATGCATCATCACCAGAAGCCCCTACAATCTAGATGGAGTCTATCTAAAAAATATTCCATACATATCCTGTTTCTCAACAAACATAGTTTTCTTGGCAACTACCATTTGAGCAACTACGGGCATTGAAGGGACCTCGACTCTGGGATCTGCAGCTAAAGGCTATGCCCCTGTATCTGTACCACTCTTCTCTACAGGCTGGGAACCATCAGATGCTGTACCACCAGCCAGTCCCAATAATGAAACCAAGGCATCTATGAGCAATGAAGAAAAAAGAAATACTGGTGGAGCATGCGATGCCCCCGACACACTAATGACTGGTGTGGAGAAACCTTTGGTGTGGGAGAAATACAAGATATAGGGAAGGCTCCTAGATACACATAATTTGGGGTGACATCTATTGCTTAACCTCGGCCCCTAGGTTGGCCATGACTGATAGTAGGAGCCCTAGTTGTAGACTCGAGGTCCTAATCTCTTATCATCATAGCTTACATGTTGACCATCTATAAAAGAGTGAAACAATAAGAATTTTAAGTACCAACACAGAATCGATATGCAAAGTGAAGTTCTCCTAAGATTCTCCTATAGCTTCCCGAATATAAGAAATAAATGTCATCATTCTGATCCGTGAGACTCTACTAAGAACTTGCTCTAGTACTAGTAATACTAGTGAACCTAAGGTCTAATACTTATTTTTCATGATCCAACTTCATGATTCATGATGGTACCTACTTTAACCCATTAGTAGGTAAGATAAATAATAACCTAAAACAACAAGTAATAGGCAGTAGGTAGAGGTATGATAAATACCAAATTTGAGAATACAAATAGATTGTAGGTGATAATAAATAAGTAATATAACATTAATAAAGATATAAGTGAGAAAATATCAAAATACTATACCACAACCTAGTAAGGTCGGTACAAGACCCATAAATCAAAAGAATAAGAGTAGTAATAGTATTAATATACATATAGTCTTGAATGTAAAGACTTTCTAAAATAATAGGAGAAAGAATCAACTTTGGCATTAAAAGCTTACCCTATCTCCAAACTTTGAGTATGTGCTGGATAGAACATCAACGATGATATCAACTACTCGGATCTGCATCTAAATAAGATGAAAAACTTTTGTATGAGTACCAAAATATTGGGTGCTTGGCAAAAGTTATTGATCGACTCTGTTAAATTCTAATAAAACATACTAACATGCGAGAATGTAAAATAAAGTTTGGGATAAAAGGAAAACCAAAAATAATTCTCCAGTTGACAGATAATAAGTAACAGAATGATTAATTTCAAGGGAATACTACCTAACTATAGCTTAACTAGGCAGCCATAAGCTCAGAATGATCAAAATAAGAGAAAGACAACCCAAACAAGCCTTTATAAGCCCAATGGGTATAATTAAGAGAGAACCACTAATGATAATAATAATAATCATAAATCAACTAACAATTGAAACCATATCTATGAATCCCATTTGTACCATAAACACTGGACTCAAACCAGATCCTTACCCTTTAAAAGTGTACCATAAATGCCAGAATCGAATCAGACACTAATTCATAAGTCAATAGTAAATGTTGAGCTCAAACCGATATTTAAATATCATAAGTGAATAATAAATGGAAGACTCAAAATGGTCTATGAATATCATAAGTTAATAATAAGTACCAAACTCGAACAGGTCTTTAGAGTAAGAATAAGTTAAAAAGCCTAATTAAGAGTTGAAAGATGTATAAATCATACTAAAGCTCAGGTATAAAGCTTCCTAGGTCTGTAAGGAACTAATTAGGATATTTGACCTAAAAAAGGGTCGACGGGGGCTGTTACTATTCACAAAAGTCCATACAAAGTTAATTTCTACCCAAACTAAATTAGGGATTCTAGTTTATACCATTCGGTGTTAAATAAGAATAAATAAGTCCCAAGGGAAAATTTTAACTAAAAGAAAGGAGGAATGGGTCAATTCTACCTAAAAATGCTCTCTAACTGGCTAAATACTCTAAATTTATCGTTAAACATGCAACCAAGTCATACTTTCCAACCTAAATCTAGCATAATATGATAATTATAATATAGTAAAGCTCAATATATGAGTAAAGTAAACCCATCCTACTTGGATGCTGACGAATGTTTGAGAAAGTCCACTAAATTAGAGATTTTCTCTTCTGAGAATCCTTTGTAAGATAACATCTATTAAAATAATAATCTACACATAAATATGAGAATAATGATATCTATCTTTCTTATAAATTCTTTGGGTTTATGATTGAGCAAAAATCCTATGTGGCCACTTGTGGGATCACAAGTTTGACATCGTCAAAACATCCCTTTAGGATCAAGGATTATTTACTCTAAAAAATAATGAAATATGAGCACTATTACACCTCAAATCAGCCCATAATTGATTACTGGTTTCTGTTTGAGATGGAGAATTCATTTGAAATTAAATTGAACTAACAAAAATTTAGATGAGAAAAGGACTCTCACGAACTCACCAACTCACCCCAATCATCCTATCATCAAGCTCAACGACTCTCTAAGTCTTCTAGGGTTTAATGGTGTCTTGGGGCTTAAAAAATATGAGAAAAATTAGGTAAAGGGAGAAATAAATTCTTAAGCGGTCATCACTAAAGCGGTAGATAGTTGCTAAAGTGACCCATACCCTGAAGACCGGCCTCCACTAAAGCAGATGATTATAGCTTAAATGACTTCTGCTAAAGCGGCTAAGCAGAACTGGTGCTTATTTCTGAAGCGGTCCTTTAGCCACTCAAGCGATCTTTAATTAAGTGATCAAATGTCTGCTTAAGTGGCTGCACTAGTTGAGTCCATGCACAAGAAAACATGGCATTTTCCAAGTCTTTAATCTAACCTTCAGGACTATTCTGAATTCCATGAACTCAAATGAACTATGCTACCCAACCAAATTCTAGATTCTAGACTAAATTGCACCATTAAAATTTCTATTCGAGGTCTTTTTGATGAAATTTTGGTCCCATGCCCAATGGCTATTTTAACCGAATTCCATCCAATAGCTCAAAAAAAGTTCAAAAACTATGGGACACAAACCAAATATCCCACTAGCCTAAAATCAATATTTCAAAGCTAATGTAACTACTGAAAGTGACATATAAGGATGTTCACTTGATGTTTAGGCCCGATACCCATTCCTTACTAGCGAAAATATCAAAGTATGAAATCGGCTCTAGGAATCAAATAAACCACTCTATAACTGAATTGTCAGCTCCAGCAAGTCATAAATAACTTGAGGCAGTTATGTCAAAGATCTAAAAAATGAATTAGTGCAGAAATGTAGGAAATATCCTTGAGGGTCCTTTAAATGAACTATTCCAATGTATTAATATTGTATAATTTTTTTTTTATATATATATATAATATATATATAAGAGGTGGTCATTTACCTTGTAGTGGATGTCATCAATTCAAGTCCACTTATCTCCAACCTGTGAAGTTAGCTGATAGAAAGCTTTATGATAGCCCAGTTTTTTTGATTCGGTGATTTGATATATGTATTATTATTCATGGATGTTGATAATATCCATCCATTTAGCAACACCTTAGACCGAGAACCTTATAATATTAAATCACTAAATCCCAATCCTTTGCTTGTTATGTGTGACAGTACCAGTATCAACTAATCATTATTTATAGATATAGTTACTGGTTGACATCTCTTATAATTCATAAATACAAGAATCAAATTATTGTGTGAATGAATCAACACCTATACATAAGAAAAAAATGAAGATCATATGCCACTCCACCTGGTCGTATAAAATCGACATGCATCTTGTCTCCCGAGTCTCTTTCATAGAATCCCCATAATTTCTATCGCTTCTTAAATGCCCACATGAATGTATTTAATGCTACTATATCCATAGTATGAGTAGTTACAACAAGTGAAGGATTTGGTATTTATGTTATTTAATGAAATAACACTCATTTATATTGAGCTCGTAATGGTACCTTACAATTTTAAAATCTCTCTACGGCTAAAGAATGAGCTTGTTATTGGGCCATCTTAAAATCATATATAGGATTAATGATTGAACAAAGTATGAAACTTTTAAAAAACATTTTCGTAGATGTTAATTTGCATCACATACATAAGTGCTCCTCTAAATTGTTCAAATAGGTCACCCATAACACAAATCTCCCACTTGAGCTATCTTAGCCCCAGACCATACTATTCAATAATATTAGAAAATTAGTATTGAAGATAACGAATCGGTAGTGGCCTTAAGATTGATAAAATAATAAGAGTTTTGTATTTTTTCTTAAGAAATATAATAGTTGGGTCTGATTATAGATACCTTATATTCTAAACCTTGCCAAAACCTTTATCCATATTATATAGGCCGTACAAACGCCTAATATTAGGTAAGACAACAGAGAATAACCTCTTCATCCCTAGTTCTCGACCTTCTCTCACATACTATAGTCAAAGTGATAGCGATTGTAGCATCTAACCGTAAAGTATTGAAGAGGGTAAGAATTCTATGTGGATAGGCCGTATCAAAACCTTTTATATATTTTCAATTTATATATATATATGTGTGTGTGTGTATGTGTATACATCTATACACATACATCTATGATATAGAGTAATATATCATATGTACATGATTAGACACTATTTATACAAATCGATACATATATATACATGCAATCATTTTTGTTGAAATCAATACATTACATTTACATGAAACCGTCTTGTTTAAATTTTATTGCTAGTGGTACATTTACTTAAGAGTTCCTACATAGTTGTCGTTTGGTCAAAAAGTTAAATAGCCGCTAGCCCTAAAATCCATTATACGTTTTCTAGAAAAATACTAATGACAAATAATGTTTGCTCTTTGGGATGTTCAAATTAGATATAGGAACTTTGGTGTGAATTTTTAACTTCAAATTCAAGAGAGTAAAATTCAAAATTCTATATTTGATTGAATTTCTCATGTTTTATTTTAGATTAATTGGTTTGTTTATTTTGAATTTTTGATTTTAAACCTATAAATTGAGTTTCTTCTTCTTACAAAAATGAGCATCTTAGTAAAGTATTCATGTTGAATAATCTTAATAATTTCTCATCACTAAACGTTATTTAGATAATATATCCAATGAATCAGTGAAATAATTATCAAGTAATTACTAGGAAAAAGGCATAAGCACACCCTCTAACTAGCCAAAATTTTTTATCGATCACTTAGGGGCTGTTTAGTGCAATGTGTTAGTATAAAAAATTCATGTATTATGTGTGGCAATATTTAATACTTCATTTGGTATGAGTTTTGAGGAAATATACAACTAATACAAGTACAAGTTATACACCTTATATAGTTTTATAGGGTGTATAATGAGGGTTTCGTGACCAAATGCCCACTTTGAAGACTTTATTGTGTAAATAAACACATGATTTTTTAGGCAAATTCCAACAATTTATGATGCCATTGATTTGACTTCAAAAGCTAACAAACTAGGTCTCAAGACTGCAATAATATACTTTAGGTCCCCCCATCCAATAAATATCTAATTTTTTATTTCTAAAGAAACAAAACAAAAAAGAAATTCTCCAAGAAACCCAAAAAAGATCTCATTTTCTCACCAAATTTCTCCCATTACAGCAAATTTTGCCTACTCATAACTGAAAATCACCATATATGTCGTAATCTTGCTCTCTTCCATTTTTATCCTATTATATTTCAAATATTTTGGAAATAATTTTTCCCACATTTTGTACAGGCTTATGAATCTTTCAAAATCACTTGATTACTCATTAGTAGATAGCTTTCAGTTGTTTAGATGCACTATATATTAATTTTTCCATTCTAGTAGCTAGGAGAGTATAAAAATAACCCAATTTCATTCATTCACAATTTTATATGGATATCTTACCTGTCATCGACCCATTGTAGACCAATATATTAATATACGATCGATCAATGTAGTAGTGCCAGTAACAATATTTGTTATTATTGGTGGTGATTATATGGAAGTATGAGAAGACACCCAAAAGTTGGAGTTGAAAATATTTTAGTATGGTGACAGCTTCTATTGAACTACGTCACAATGGTTCATACGACATCATGGTTGTAAGTGTAATTCAGAGCGGGGAGTTAGTTTGCAATACAACCAACTTGGTGATTAGTTATCTAATGAATGGGAGAGGAAAAATACATCCCACATTCATAACGAATCATAGGCGCGTGGCCTTGTACTTGTTGGATGTTTATTCCAATGCCTTTAGGCCTATATTAGGGATGAATTCTGTCACGTAAAGTCCAGTAGAACCAATGAATTAAGCCATACCTCCACCCCTTCCCCACCACCACATCCGACAGTCGAACAATGATTTTGTTGAACTCTAGAGCTTGGGTGATCATTCATTTGATTTGGTTGAAAATGAGAGATTAAGTGACCATTTAATGAATATAGAAGATCATCTAATAGATATGGAAAATCATTCAATGTATGTGGAAGATCTTGAATGTTATGAAGAAGAGAGCAGAGAGTGTGTATCGAGATCACAACCCAATAATTTCTTCTCTGATGGAACTTATTTTTACAAAAGAACAAACATGTAATAGTAATAAAGAGATGAAATTATTATTGAATGAAGTGGAAGTGAGGAAGTCTTTTAATTTTGCTACATTGAAGAGTTATATTAAATAATTTAAGGTGGAATATGTAACTCCTAGTTGTGCCTGGACATTGCAGTCTAATAAGTATGAATGCTCGAGAAAATTTCATATCTATAGGTATGTTGGCTATTACAGTTGTGGTGATGACCTTGCCATAGAAAGCCATATGCAATTCTCATCCAACATTATATTTTTTTTTTATGTGCATCAGTATCATAATGGCAAAGGTCCAAACACAAATGAGATTGAGATGATTGTTTCTATGAGTTAGATTGTAGTCCAAGTGGTTGGAAATATTTGAAGGGAGGTATCACAACCCGATTTCATAATTCATGATGTCACCTACTTTAGCCCGCTAGTAGGTTAGATAAATCACAGCCCAAAATTCCTAGTAATGGGCTAGTTCGTGGAAAGTAAAGAAAATACCAAAATCTATTCAAGTAATTAGACCATAAGCCATAACATATAAGGATGATAACACAACTGAAGATAAATAAGGGAAAATAGTAGAATATCCCATGACCTAATAAAGTCGGTGCAAGAGACTCTAGAAAAAGAATGAGAGTACTATAAGTATAAAATATAGAATAGTCTCGAATAGAAACACCATCCCAAATAGAAGGAGTGAAAGACAACTCCGACTCTGAAAGCTCACCCTATCTCCAAACTTGGACCAAAACTAGTACAGACATCAGCGGCGGCAACTAGTACTCAGATTTGTATAAAAAAGATATAGAAGTGAAGTATGAGTACCGAAATAATAGGTACTCAATAGGCATGATCAATCGATTGAGACAAATCATAATATAAATATAATAAGATATGAAATAATAACTAAAGTCAGGGAAAAAGTAAAAATAGGAATCGTACTCCAAATATTTAATTTAAATAATCAAGAAGATAATATCAATAAGAATATGACTAACTATAGCATAAATGGACCCCTATAAGTCCAAAAGACACAAAAACCAATAAATAACCCAACTGGGCCCCTATAAGATTGATGGATGTAATCAAGAAGGAAATACTATAGTAACACTCATAATATATCCGAAGCTCTAAACCGTAACCATGGAACCTCTCATACCATTAACACCATACTTGAATTGGTTCCATAACCATGATAAGTAACCCCTCAATGCTTGAATTAAACTGGAAATAGTACATTATATTGAGAACTTTAACAAGAAATAATATCATGAATATCAGACTCAAACCAGAAATAATATCATCATAGATTCCAAACTTTAACTTATCTTAATATCAATGTTGTCGAACTCTAACCGATATAATATCAACTCATGGTCCTAGCCCAGCAAAGGACAAAAAATTTCTAACTCCTCCTTAGGATTAGAATTTAAATGGGCTGATTAAAAATGTAACACCCCGCAAAATCGTCCATGCGTTAGCTCGTGGTAAGATGCTCTTAGAGTTAAATGACTAGAATAGTGTCAAAGAGACTTAGTCTCATTTTTAGCTTCCAAAATGAGTAAAGTTTAAACCATATATAATTTCTCTAATTTTGACTTTTTATCATATGGGAAATTGAGTGAGCTTTCCATCGATATAAGATTTGCCCAAATCCGATACCCGAGCAAGAAATTAAGGGTAATTTAAGTCCAAATCGTAAAACACCATCATTTTGGTGCTTGGCGTGTCGTGGAGTGGACCTATTTAGAAATTGTCAAATTCTAGTAGCATAGCGCAATTGTGACACGTCGCACTAAAGTTTTGGGTCCCAACCAGTGGGAAAACGTGATGGATCTGCGTCGCGGTGATCTTAAAAATCCCATTCATCAATTTTCAGTGAGCCACCGCGATCGTGGCGCATCGCGGTTGTCCATAAAATCGGGTTCCCACTTATATTTTTATTCCATCTCATTGAGGGTATATTGGGTGTTTTCACCCCCTTATTAACTTAAACATGGGATTTTAATCCTAAATGACCTCATTATTAATATTTTCATCAAGAATCATCAAGAACACTCCTTAGGGTTTCAAACAAGAAAACCCAAATAACTCAAGATTCAACCGTGGGTTTTAGAAATTGATTGAAGATTTAGAATTCCCAAGCCGTGGGCATCAAGAATCATCCTTTAATTTCCTAAATAGAGGTACGTGGGGGTTTATCCTAAAAAATACATGGGCTTATCAACACTAGAACATGATTTAAAGATTATCAAGCATGAATTTTAAAGAGGTTTTGGAATTTATGATTTAAATTTTGCATCTTTGGTGTGTTGATGATATTATTGTTTTGGTCTTTAAGACTTTCCCCCTTAAATTGATTTATATTTATATGAATATGTATGATGTTGAAGATTTGATTGAGAGCATTGTTGTTGGAACCCCTCTCTTTGATGATTTAGAGTTGATGAACTTGTTGGGAATGATTTGAGATGCTTGTTTAATGTTTGAAGGGGATCTATTCAATATATAAGTATTTAACATTATTTTTATGATGATGAGAATTATTTTCTTGAAATAATTTATTGATATGGTGGTCCCAGATTTACGTTTTGAAATAGAGATTATTATATGTTAATAATGGCTCAGAGATGTGACTTGCAAGTCAATGGTATGACGATGCCATATAAATGTATACCATAACAGAGTTAGAGTTTTCAAAGTATGTTTTCAGAGAATGTATGTATTAAAGAGTTAAAAATGGACATAAAGAGAGCTAGGTGGTTTCTTGATGAGGGCTAAAGTTCAAGTAACTTTTAGCCTAAAACCGTGATTTGCCGATTTGGGTATATTATTTTTTCACTGGCGACGAACGTGTGGCGTAGAAGAGTTAGGGACTCCAACCCTTACGGCATACTTGGGTTGGAATCTTCTCCGCCGAGTCAATGGAGGATTCCATATGGTCCATGGAATTTCAGAGTTTTACGGTATACCACTTAGCGCAGAAGTAAAACAAAGAATGTCTCAAAATTCACACGATTTTCCTTCAGTCTTTCAGAAATGCCCATGAGATTTCTTACTATATGATATATTTATGAGCTGCTTTTAAATTGCTCTCATATATGTTGAATATAAATTATTACTTTGGATTTTCTCTGAGTACCCGTATATCTGTATTGTACTCCTACCTCCCAGGTTTGGAGGCTTAGTCTAAGGGTCCAACTAATTAGTAGAGTATCCTAGTGAGAAGTGATCTGTGCAGTGGTGAGCCTTCTTTGTTCCAGAAGGCTTGTTATTTCAGATTATGTTATTTTGTTGTTTTGGTCTACTGGGGCCTTGTCCTAACTTTCAAATAGTTGTCAGATTTTCATATAGTAGAGATTTCGTAGACTTTTGTAGATATTGTTTAGTTGAGTTCAGATTTGATTCCTTATTGCTAAACTAAATCCAGAGTATGACCATGTTTTTGTATCATATTATATTTTTGTATCTCCTTTTATTATGTGAATGTTGTGCGTGATTACCTGATAGAGTAGGAGGCCCGGGCCTTTATGGTTTTGGATGTCCATCATGGCCAAGCTCTAGTTCTGGTCGTGATAAACTTGGTATCAGAGCACGGTTCATGGTCCTAGGGTGTCTGCGAAATTGCGTTAGGTAGAATCTTGTTTATGGGTGTGTAGCGCACCACACTTATAAGTAGGAGGCTACAAGGAGTTTAGGAATTTTTCCCCTCTTTGTAATTTAGTTCGTGCTTTGGAGTCTAATATATCCTCTAATTCGTGATCTCTTGGATTTCTGAAAGACAATCATGCCTCCCCGTCGTACTAACGATCAGAATGCTCAGACAGATGAGGTACGTCCAAATCATGGGATGAGGACCCGAAATGGAGCTCAGACTCTGAGATTGATACTACTCCGGGAAGCTCACTTACTAAGACCATCCCACTTAGGGCACCCAGAGCTCCCCAGATGGGGACTAACCGTACTCAGCTTTGTGAGAGAGAAGTATTTAATGCTGAATTCATACAGTCCATTCATATGCTTTCATAGTTGGTAGCAATACAGACTCAACGGTTGGTATATAATGGGTCTACATCTGTTACGTCTGAGGCTACAAGATTGGACTAGTTCATAGGGATGAACCTGCCCAAGTTTACTGGTACCAAGGTAGAAGAGGATCCACAGGAGTCTGTGGAGGAGATGGAGAAGATCTTTAAGGTGATTCATGTAGATGAGGTAGAGAGGGTAGAGTTAGAAGATTACCATCTTAAGGATGTAGCGAACCAATGGTATAATGAGTGGGAAGATTCAAAGAGTGAGCATGCCGAGCCCACAGTTTGGGCTGAGTTCGTGGAAGCCTTCCTCAGTTGGTTCTTTCCTCTCGAGTTGAAAGAGGCCAGAGGTGAAGAGTTTATGAATCTAAAGTAGGGAAAGATGAGTGTCCAGGAGTACACTCTGAAGTTCAACCAACTAGCCCGTTATGATCTAGAGATGACTAGTAACATGAGAGCCTGAATGAGGAAATTTGCATCCGGCCTTTCAGATGACTTAGTGCTTGAATGTCAAGAAGCAATGTTGAACCGGGACATGGACTTTGACAGACTGTCAGTCCACATGCAGTAAGTTGAGGAAAAGAAAAAGAAGATCGCTGAATCTAGAGAGAAGGACAGACAGGCAAAGAGAGACAAAAGAGTAGACCAGAGCTACAGTAAGCAACAGAGTGGGAATTAGGGTAACAAAAGGCAGAAGAAGAAGAATTGGGGTAATGCTCAGTCTGCAGCCACTGCCCCAGTGACCAGACCCCCAGCCGGACAGTGCACTAAAGATTTTCAATATTGGAAGGGGCTGAGGATGCAGGGTTCACAATCTCAAGGAAGTGTAGCTCAGACCACTCAGACATACCCGTGCTGTGAGAAATGCGGGAGGAATCATCTAGGGAGATGTCAGTTTAGCGCTTTAGTGTGTTATTCGTGCGGCCAACAAGTCCATATCCAGAGAGAATATCTAGTATCAAAGGGTAATGTTGGTGAAGCCAAGTCACAGGCTAATTCTTCTGCACCACCACCGCCTTAGAAGGGTGCCACTTCAGCTACCAGAAATGGCCGCAACCGGTTGTACTCCTTAACCAACCGTTAAGAGGTAGAGGCCTCACCAGATGTAGTTACTGGTATATTGCAAATATTTTCCCGTGATTTTTATGTGTTACTTGATCTCGGGTCTACCCTTTCATATGTGACCCCTTATGTGGCTATTGGTTTTGGGTTTGAACCCGATGTGATTGCTGAGCCTTTTTCTGTTTCTACTCCGGTGGGGGATTTTGTCGTGGCTAGAAAGGTGTACAGAAATTGTGTGGTGACTTTTTGTGGTCGGGATACAGTGGCATACCTTATAGGCCTAGACATACTTGATTTTAATGCTATCCTAGGGATGGACTTGCTTTATTCGTGCTATGCCACATTAAACTATAGAACCCAAAGAGTCACTTTTTATTTTCTAAATGATACGGTGATAGAATGGGGAGGGGGGGATTTCCTTAGCTCATAGAGGGAACTTTATATCTTATCTCAGATCTCGTAAACTTATTTTCAAAGGTTATTTGTACCATCTTATTCGGGTTAAAGGTTCTAATACCGAAAGTCCATCCATTCCGTCTATCCCGCTAGTAAATGAGTTCTCAGAAGTCTTTCTAGATGATCTCCCGGGAATACTACCTAATAGGGAGATAGATTTTGGCATTGATTTATTGCTAGATACTCGTCCCATCTCTATTCCGCCATTTAAAATGGCTCCAGCAGAGTTGAAAGAGTTAAAAAAGTTAAAAGAGTTGAAAGAGTTGAAAGATTTAAAAGAGCAACTAGAAGATCTTCTAGATAAAGGTTTTATCCATCCTAGTGTTTCTCCCTGGGGTGCACCTGTACTCTTCATGCGGAAGAAAGATGGTTCCCTTCGTATGTGCATAGATTACCATCAGTTCAATAAGGTCACAATTAAAAATAAATTTCCTCTTCCTAGGATTGATGAGCTTTTTGACCAGCTTCAAGGTGTTAAATGTTTTTCAAAGATAGACCTTCATTCGGGATATCATCAGTTGAAGGTTCGGGAGTCAGATATTCCCAAAATAGTTTTATGAACCAGATACAGTCATTATAAATTCATAGTCATGTCCTTTAGGTTGTCTAACACTCCTGCAGCCTTTATGGATCTTATGAACAGGGTGTTCCATCAGTTTCTAGATCTGTTTGTTATAGTTTTCATTGATAATATTCTTATTTATTACAAGAGTGAGAAGGACCATGCCAATCACCTCCGAATCATCCTTCAGACTCTCAAAGATCATGAGTAGTATGCAAAATTTTCTAAGTTTGAATTCTGGATTAATGCTATTGCTTTCTTGGGGCATATTGGTTCTAGTGACAGGATTAAAGTTGATCCCCAGAAGATTGAGGCAGTGATAAAATGTCCCAGACCCACGACTCCAACTGATATTCGGAGCTTCTTGGGTTTGGTAGGGTATTACAGAAGATTTGTAGAGAGTTTTTCTTCCATAGCTACACCACTTACTAAGTTGACTCATAAAAAGGTGAAGTTCATGTGGTCTGACTCCTGTGAGAATAGTTTTGAGAAGTTAAAAGATAGGTTAATAGCTTCTCCTATTTTGACTCTTTTGAAAGGTACGAAAGGGTTTGTTGTGTACTGTGATGCATCCCGTGTGGGACTTGGGTGTGTACTTATGCAGCACGATAAGGTGGTGGCTTATACATCTAGACAGTTGAAGGTGCATGAACAAAATTACCCCACCTATGTCTTGGAGTTAGAGGCTATGGTGGTTGCACTTAAAATCTGGCGGCATTATTTTTATGGGGTGCATGTTGATATTTTCACTAACCATAAGAGTTTACAGTATGTTTTCTCGCAGAAAGAATTGAACCTCAGGCAACGGCGCTGGATGGAATTGCTAAAGGATTATGACATGACCTTGCACTATTATTTGGGCAAGGAAAATCTGGTAGCCGATGCCCTTAGCAGGTTGTCTATGGGCAGTCTTTCTCATTTTAAAGAAAGGAAAAGAGAGATAGTGAAGGATATTCACTAACTAGCAAATCTTGGAGTCTGACTCTTAGATTTCGAAGATGAAAGGGTAGTTGTTCATGAGATAGCTAAATCATCCCTTTGTGCGGAAGTTAAAGAAAGAAGATCAAAGATCTCATCTTGATGCTGATCAAGGAAAATGTGGGTTAACAAAAGGTGATGTCCTTTGAAATTGGTGGTGATGGTATTTTGAGATATCAACATAGATTGTATTTGCCAGATGTATATGGTCTGCGGAACATAATCCTTGACGAAGCTCACACTTTGAGGTATGTTTTTCACCCAGGCTCTACCAAGATGTATCATGATCTGAAAATCATTTATTGATGGAATAATATGAAGTGCAATGTGGCTAACTATGTCGCCAAGTGTTTGAACTATCAACAATTTAAGGTAGAACATATGAGGACTAGTGGTACTTCCCAAGAGATTGCGTTGACCTTATGGAAAGGGGAAATGATCAATATGGATTTCATTACGGGACTTCTGAGTCCCAAAACCAGTATGATTCAATTTGGGTGATTATTGATAGGCTGACCAAGTCATCACATTTTCTGCATGTGAGGACCAACTATTCGGGAGATGATTATGCCAAGATTTACATTGAGAAGATAGTCCGTTTGCATGGGGAATCTGTATCCATCATATCTGACAAAGGTACGTAATTCTCTTCATAATTTTGGAGGTCTTTTCAGAGGGGTTTAGGTACCCAAGTGAACCTGAGTACTACATTCCACCCTCAGACTGATGGGCAAGATGAGCGCACCATTTAGACCCTTGAGGATATGTTGAGGGCTGTGTAATTGACTTCAAAGGTAGCTGGGTAGATCATGTGCCGTTAATAGAGTTCGCTTATAATAACATCTACCATGACAGTATTAAGATGGCTCTATTTGAAGCATTGTATGGGAGAAGATGTAGATCACTGGTAGGGTGGTATAAAGTGGGTGAGACTAAGTTGTTAGGGCCTGATCTTGTTCATCAGGGGATGGAGGACATGAAAATTATTAGAGAATGACTTAAAACAGCCCAGAGTAGACAAAAATCCTACGCCGATGTTAGGAGAAAAGACTTAGAGTTTGAGGTTGGTGATTGGGTGTTCCTCAAAGTCTCACTTATGAAGGGAGTTATGTGATTCGGGAAGAAAGGTAAGTTGAGTCCTCGCTATATAGGGCCATACCAGATTTTGAGAAGTATAGGTGGAGTTGCGTATGAGTTAGAGTTGCCTACAAGTTTGGGTTCTGTTCATCCGGTATTTCACATATCCATGTTGAAAAAATGTATTGGAGACCATTCATTAGTATTGCCTTAGAGGAGGTCAAAGTGACAGACTCTTTATCCTATAAAGAAGAGCTCGTGGTAGTCCTGGATTGCCAAGAAAGGAAACTGAGGAGCAAAGAAATCGCCTTGGTCAAAGTGTTGTGAAAAAAATCAGAAAGTCAAAGAAGCAACTTGGGAATCAGAAAATGACATGAGAGATAGATACCCAGACTTATTTAATCCGGTGAATGACGAAATGGAAGGTACAATCCTTGTCTTATTTTTTATGGCCTTAGTGTACCTTAAATTATGCTTGTCTGTGTTCCGTGTCATCATTCGAGGATGAATGATCCCAAGGAGGGATAATGTAACACCCCGCAAAATCGTCCATGCATTAGCTCATGGTAAGATGCTCTTAGAGTTAAATGACTAGAATAGTGTCAAAGAGACTTATTAAATGACTAGAATAGTGTCAAAGAGACTTAGTCTTAATTTTAGCTTCCAAAATGAGTAAAGTTTAAACCATCTATAATTTCCCTAATTTTGACTTTTTATCATGTGGGAAATTGAATGAGCTTTTCATCAATATAAGATTTGCCCAAATCCGATACCCGGGTAAGAAGTTATGGCTAATTTAATTCCTAATTATAAAACACCATTATTTTGGTTCTTGGCGCATCACGGAGTAGGCCTATTTAGCAATTGTCCAATTTCAGTAGCATAGCGTGATTGTGGTTCGTCGTACTGAAGTTCCAGATCCCAATCAGTAGGACAACATGATGGCTCCGCATCACGGTGACCTTAAAAATCTTATTCGTCAATTTCGAGTAAGCCACCGCAATCGTGGCGCGTCGCGGTGGTCCATGGGCTCCCAGTTATATTTTTATTCCATCTCATTAAGGGTATATTGGGTATTTTCTGCCCCGTTATCAGCTTAATCATGGGATTTTAATCCCAAATGACTTCATTATTAATATTTTCATCAGAAACCATCAAGAACACTCCTTAGGGTTTCAAACTAGAAAACCAAAACAACTGAAGATTCAACTGTGGGTTTTAGAAATTAATTGAAGATTTGGAATCCCCAAGCTGTGGAAATCAAGAATCATCCTTTAATTTCCTAAATAGAGGTACGTGGAGTTTATCCTAAAAACTACATGGGTGTATCAACACTAGAACATGATTTAAAGATTATCAAGCATGAATTTTAAAGGGGTTTTGGAACTTATGATTTAAATTTCGCATATTGGGTGTGTTGATGATATTATTGTTTTAGTCTTTAGGCCTTTCACCCTTACATTGATTTATACTTATATGAATATGTGTGATGTTGAAGATTTAATTGAGAGAATTATTATTGAAACACCTCTCTTTGATGAATTAGAGTTGATGAACTTGTTGGGAATGATTTGAGATACTTGTTTAATGTTTTGAAGAGGATCTTTTCAATATTTAATTATTTAACATGATTTTTATGATGATGAGAGGGAGTTTCTTGTTATGATTTTTTCTTTGTCTTAAAAAGAAGGAATTGCATATGATTGATATCTTTGACATGACCACCTTATGTATTTGAAATGGTGAAAAAGAGAGTTTCTTGCATATGTTTACATGAGTTTTAAGAAAGAGTATTTTCAAATGATTGATTGATATGGTGGTCCCAGATTTACGTTTTGAAACAGAGATTATTATATGCTAATAATGGCTCAGAGATGTGACTTGCAAGTCAATGGTATGACGATACCATATAAATGTATGCCATAACAGAGTTAGAGTTTTCAGAGAATACATGTCTTAAAGAGTTAAAAATGGGCATAAAGAGAGTTAGGTGGTTGCCTAAAGAGGGATAGAGTTCAATTAACTCTTAGCCTCAAATCATGATTTTCCAATCCGGGTATATTATTTTTACGCTGGCGATGTCGTGTGGCGTTGCAGAGTCAGAGACTCTAACCCTTGCGGCACACTTGGGTTGGAGGCTTCCCCGCTGAGTAAATGGCGTATTCCATATGGCCCATGGAATTTCAGAGTTGTAGGGTATACCACCTAGCGCAGAATTAAAACAAACAATGTCTCAGAGTTTAGATGATTTTCCTTCAGAGTCTTTCAGAAATGCCCATGAGATTTCTTACTATATGATATGTTTATGAACTGTTTTTAAATTGCTCTCATATATGTTGAATGCAAATTATTATTTTGGATTTTCTAGAGGTACCAGTACATCTGTATTTACCCCTACCTCCCAGGCTCGGAGGATTAGTCTAAGGGTCCAGCTAATCAGTAGAGTATCCCAGAGAGAAGTGATCTGTGCAGTGGTGAGCCTTCTTTGTTCCAAAAGTCCTATTATTTTAGATTATGTTATTCCATTGTTTTGGTCTACTGGGGTCCTTGTCCCAACTTTCAGATAGTTGTCAGATTTTCATGTAGTAAAGATTTTGTAGACTATTTCAGATGCTATTTAGTTGATTTCAAATTTCATTCCTTATTGTTAAACTAAATCCAGAGTATGACCATAATTCCGTATCATATTATATTTCCGCATCTCCTTTTATTATCTGAATGTTGTGCATGATTACCAGATAGAGTAGGACACCCGAGACTTCATGGTTCGGGATGTACATCATGGCCAGGCCCTAGTTTGGGTCGTGACAAAAAAGGCCTCCTAGGTTTACAAGGAGCTAATTATCATTTAGACCTAAAGAGTGTAAGAAGGGCCTATTTCTAACCTCGAAAGTCTGCAATTTCTATCCCAAAAAAGACTAAGCCAAAAAATCTCGCTACAAGGTGCTAAGCATGTCTCAATAATTTCTAAGATAACTATTAACACAAGGAATTGGTAGTTAGGTAAATTCCTCTAAATACGTCTCATTAACCGTCTAAATAATCCAAATTTCACTAAATATAAATGCAAGTCATAAGTTCCTAACCTAAGACTAGCATAATATCATAACATTAATATAGTTAAGTTTAATCTAAGAGGAGAGTAAGCTTATCCTACCTGCACACCAAAGAGTGCCCAATAAAGTCCTCTAAATTAGAGATTTTTCATTTCGAGAAGCCTCCGCATAAAGCCAGACTATCAAAATAGGGATCTATAAATTATTATGAGAGTAATGATACCCATATTGTATTTTAAAGCTTCGGGTTGCAAACCGAGTTAAAATTACATGCGGGGCTTGCTGAATCAAACTTTTGAACCTGTCAAACTGTCCCCCTATGCTCAAGGATCATTTACAATCAATAATGGGTAAATGCTAAGCTCAAAAGATACCAAAATCAACCCATCAAGAAACTAGTGATTTATGTCTAAATCAGAGAATTGAATCAAGAATTAGACAGACTTAGAATGATTACGATGAGGAAACTACTTTACCGAGCTCACCAACTCTTAAGGGATTTATGGATCTTGGGACTTGAGTGAAATGGGAGAAAAATTGATGAGGGCTGAAAAAAATGCCCGTACCATTACTGGTTAAGCGGTCACTTGATAGCTGAAGTGGTAGCTGCAAAAACGGCACATGGTCTCTTAAGAAACATGCAAACTTACCCGACCTCCACTTTAGTAGATAATAGGTTGTTTAACAGAGGTCTGCTAAAGTGGCCAGGCCTCTGCTAAAGAAACAAGGCGAGGACCATCTTTGGACACTAAAGCGACCCTTTGGACCCTTAAGAGACCACCACTTAAGAGACCAAAGGTCTTCTAAAGTTACCAGTGCTTAAGCTATCTAAGGTCCGCTTAAGTAGTTGCAACAACTAAGTCCATGCACAAACTGAAACTTGGTTTTTGCCAAGTTTCCATCAATCCCTCGAGATTTTTTTGGAGTCCTTTAATGAAGAAGAACTATGATAACTCATCAAATTAGTCATTTCAGACTTAACAAATCCATCAAAATTCCCATTAGGAGTCATTTTGATAAAATATGGGCCCCACACACAAAGTCAACTTTTACAAAAATTCATCCAATAGACACAAATGAGTCCGAAAGCCTTATCCCAAACTAAAGGCCCCCATCCTAAAATCAATGTTCCAAAACTAATGGAACTGTTAGAATTGGCATATAAGGTCACTAACCTGAATTTACCTCTAAAAGTCAATCCTTGACATTGAAGACTCTAAAATAAGGAATTAGATTTAAAAACTAAATGAATTTCCCGATAACTGAACTGTCGGTTCAAACAAGTCACTAATGACTTGGGGAGGCTATAGGGAAGCTCTAAACAGCAAAAAGGTGTAGAAATGTAGAAAATAAACTAGATGGTCATTACAACATCCACTACTAAAAGGACTTTCATCTGGAAAAGTAAAAGATTGGAGATACTGGGTACACATCTTTCTCTTAATCTCCCAAGTATCCTCCTCTACTGGGAGGTGTCTCCACTGAACTTACACCACAAAAATCTCTCTGGAGCGCAATCACCTGGTATCCCTGGGTAATACGAGAACTGGATCCTCCATGAAGGTCAACCTCTCATCTAACTAAATTGAGTCGCACCGAAGCATATGTGAATTATCTGGGATATAATGTTGCAACATAGAAACATTAAAGTATAGATAAATAAAGATAAAATATGGACAAGGCTAGCTCATATAACACCTCTCCAACTATGCAAAGTATCTAAAAAGGCCCAATATATTTGGGGCTGAGCTTGCGCTTCCTTTCGAACCTCATTATGACATTCATGGGCAATACTGAAATAAATACTCAATCTTTAACTCCAAACACTAAGGTACAAATTCTATGATCTTTATAATCCCTGTGCCTACTCTGAGTTGCCTGCATCCTATCCTAAATCTCCTAGACTCTAGCCAAAGACTCCAGAATTAAATCAGTACCACGGGGTCTAACCTTGAAGGTATAAAACCATCCGATCAAGGATCGATAATGCCTTACATATAGTGCCTAAAAGGCTGCTATCTCAATAGTTGAATGATCTCTATTACTATCAGTGAACTCTGCTTATGCTAAGTGCTGCTTCCACTAACATCAATAGTGCATAACACAATCTTGAAACATATCCCCGAGAACCTGATTTGACTGCCCATGTACTGGGGGTGTAAAGCGGTGCTAAGATCCTCTTGAGTATCTAACTTCTCTTGAAAATCCATCCAAAAACTGGAAGTAAATACCGAGGCCCTATCAGAAATAATAGATATGGGTAATCCATGCTGGCAAACTATCTCACAAACATAGATATAGGCAAATCTTTTGACATTGAAGGACATCCAAATAGGAGGGAAATGTGCTAATTTTGTCAACCGATCTATGATGACCTACATTCCCTCAGTACCATGGAAGGTGAACGTCAAGAAACTAAAAAATTCCATAGTGATTCGTTCCCACTTCCACTCGAGAATGATCAATCTCTAAATTAGGCCACCAGGCCTCTGATGCTTGGGCCCCACCTGCTGACAACATAGGAAACAAGCTACAAAGTCCACTTGATCTCTTTTTAAGACATACCACCAATTGTTCTTCCTCAAATCCCTATACATCTTAGTTTTCCCGGGGTAAATAGAGTATCCTAAGCTACGAGCCTGGCATAATATCAATTGAATCAAGTCTTCAACCCCCAAAATAAAAATTCAACCATAATATCTTAGAATCTATGATATCCCTCTTGGACTTATTTCTCAACACCTAATCATAGATGTTACAAAGTCCCCTATCTTTAAATCAACAACTCTGAATTTGCTTAAATAAAGTAGTCCTAGCCTCAACTCTCTCAAGGATTATTCTAGAGACTAAAATATTAAGCTAAACCATCAAGTTGGATAAATACTGGATGTTCCATACTAACGACTACTCAAAAATTGAAATAGAAGCCGAGCTACCCATACTCTCCACCTTTTGGCTCAAGGAATCCTCTACCACGATTGCCTTACTCGGATGGTAAAAATAAAGATATCATTATCCTTCAGTAACTCCATCTACCTGCACTGACTTGAATGAAGCACTCTTTGAGTCATAACGTGCTGAAGTCTATGGTAATGAATGTAGATCTCACAATAAAAACTACTGCTGCTAACTCCAAATCATGAGTGGGGTAGTTGAGCTCATGAACCATAAGCTATCATAATGCATAAGTAATAAATCAGACTTACTGCATCAAAACACACCCTAAACCAATATTAAAAGCATCACAATATATGGTAAACTACTCACCCTTAACAAGAAGCATCAATATCTGAGCTAAAGTAAGAAAATCCTTGAACTTCTGAAAGCCCAACGCAGACTCCTCATACCAATGAAAAGAAACCTCCTTCTGGGTCAATCTAATCATTGATGCTACAATAGTGGCTCAAACTTCAATGAATCACATATAATAACTATCAAAACCAATTAAGAAATGAACCTCAGACAGAGATATAGGACTGCGCAATCACGAATATTCTTAATGTTTACTGGATCCACAATAATCCCATCGTCAGATAACGCAAGTCCTAGGAATATAATAGAATCGATACAAAACTCACACTTTGAGAATTTGCCAAAAAACCTATGATCTCTCAAAGTATGGAGCACAATCCTCAAATGCTGCATATCTCCTTCCTAATCCGCAAATACATAAGAATGTCATCGATGAATACAATCATGAAGAAGTTTAAATAATGTTTGAACATATGGTTTATCAAATCCATGAAAGAAGCTAGGGAATTGGTAGACCTAAAAGATATTACCATGAACTCATAATGTCCATAGAGAGTCCTAAAGGTTGTCTTTGGGATGCTCTCATCTTGAATCATCAACTGATGGTAACTGTAACTCAATTCAATCTTAAAGAACACTATCTCTTCCAATAGATGGTAAAAAAATTCATTAAATACGAGGCATATGATACCTATTATTCATCGTCATCTTGTTCGACATTTTGTAATTTATACAAATGCGCAGAGAACTATCTTTTTGCTTTACGATTAAGATAGGACTACCCCAAGGTGTTCACCCTCAACTTAATGAAACCCTTACCCCACAAGATCCTAAATATGAAAATTCAACTCCTTAAGCACAATAGGTGCCATATGGTAAGGTAACATAGAACTAGGCTTGGGTCCCAACTAATGATCAATATTAAACTAAATATCACTCTTAGGAGGAAGGCCAAGCAGGTCGATAGGAAAGAAACTAGGAAATTCATGAACTATAGGCGTAGAACCAAGTAAACAACTCTCTACACAAACATCATGAATGTAAGAAAGATAAGACTCGAAACCCCTCGATGTAAGTATCCTATCCTAAACATTAGAAATAATCCACGTTGATGTATAGCTAAATGAAACATCTAGACTTTGGATCCTTAAAAGAATTTCCTTGGTTGAGGTTTCAGGGCAGGGTGTGACTCATGTGAATTAGTCGTACCCTAGGATATCACCTAAGGTTCTCTCTTTCAAATGTTGATCTGTGTTTGGTGGGTAAATTTTGTCTAATATATAATTTAGCCTTTCCCTATTCATATGTTAGGGTACAGGTCGTATACTACCTAGTTGCATAAAGTGTTGGTCTTGATATAATGGATATTGACTTAGGTATGGGTTGCATGGTACCACTCGTACCTTTGGGTATGAGTCATGCATGAATGATTATATGATGGGTATATTTGGGGTCCATGGTGAAGCCTAGGGTATGATTTAGCATACCATTCATACCCTAGGGTAAGGTTTGGTGTGGGAGTCATACCCTCTTATGGGTTAGTTTCCAACTTTTAAACTGAGGGCTTTATGGATATTTCCCACCCTAAAAACCTTAATTCCCCTCACAAATATCATGTTTAGTACCCTCATAACATAATTTGGAAGATTGAAACTCACTAAAAACACTGTCTAACTCACTCTTGAAAATTGGAGGCTAGGGTTTCTCAAGTGCTCATCTAGGAGCTAAGAGGGATCAAGTTCCTTTCGTGAATCTCCATGTATAAGGCATGCATCTCTTCCCTCGTAGTTAGATCAAAGTATTCTGTGTTTTAAACATTGATTTTGACTTGTATATGGTGGTTTTGAAATCAAATATTTAGGATTTTGATGCTAGTGATGGGTATTGTTTACTCTTGCTTAAACTTGTGTTTTGTACATATTTTTGGTGATGGTTTGTGCATGTGGGTGATTTTTGAATGTGTTTTAACAATTGGGTAATTATAAACCCTAAATTTGTTGATTAATACCTTGGTTTTGGTCTTGATAAAAGCATGCCCTTAAGATGTTTTTGAAAATGTCTAAGAGAAATACTAGTCACTTGTTAATGGTGTATTGAACTATGATATTTGTCTAATGAATATGAATGGAATATGACATCTACTTAATGAGTATGAATTATTGGTAAATAAATATGCAAAGTCCTTGATGTCCATGTGATGAGTTAATTTAGTGACTTGAAAGGTATGATGGTTAAAGGGGTTGAAGTTGAAACACGTAAGATCTTGCCCTTGCAAATTTACTTTTGGTTTTTGAGCATAGTATCAAAGATATGGTCGGGCAAGTCACTCGTACCCTTGTGTATGAGTTGTACCCATTCTTCCCTCTCTTATCGTATATTGAAAAGCCTAGAAGGGTAGGATTCTATCCACTATATGAGTTAGGATCCCCTCAATCTTACCTTAAGGTACGAGTCATGCCAAGTGAGTTATATGGAGTTTGAACTTGAACTTTTAGTGGACTATTTTTGATATGGTTGAATCATATGATTTAGGGGTTGAGTAGTACCCTTTGGATATGAATAAAGGGTGTGTGGTAATACCTTTAATAGTGTATGTGACCTAGGAGAGACCTAGTGCATGAGTTAGGGTACCACTCATACCCTAGGGCATGGTTCCTTAGTGAGTCGTACCCTTGGACAGGTCCATTTTCTAGCTTTTAACTAAGGGCCTTGTGGTCCTTTCCTATGACCAAAACCCTAAGTCCCCTTACTATATAAGTGTATATGACTTCCTAAAATATATTTTTAGTAGATCAAACATAAAAAATACTCTCTTAAACACTTTGGAAGATTCAGAGGCTAGGGTTTCAAGGGAGTTCATCTTAGGGGCAAGAGAAGTCACATTTTTCTTGGTGGATCATCTTTTTTAAGTCATGTATCTCTCTTCCTTGTTAAATAACTCTAAACCCATGTTTTTACACTTGGATTAGTAAGTGTACGTGGTGATTTTGAAATAAAATGAAAAGGGTTTTGTTGCCTAATGATGAATAATGTTGACTTTTGCTTAGACTTATTTTTGTACATGTTATTGATGATGATTTGCAAATGTGAGTGATTTTTGTATATGGTATAACATTTTGGTATTGATTAACCCTAATATTAATGAATTCTATAATGAACTTGGCTTTGATAAAGGTATGCACACAAGGTGTTTGTGAAAATGTCTAAATGGAGTGTATAGTTACATATTAATGGTGTATTGAATTATGGTATTGGTCTAGTGAACATGATTGGGATATGACATGGTTATAATGAATGCGAACACTTGGTAAATGGTTGGGAAAGGCATTTCTGGCCATGTGTTGAGTCATAATAAATATGAATTCTTGGTAAATAGGTGGTAAGTACCTTGTTGATCATGTAATGGATCAATTTATGACTTTAGATGTGAGATGGCCCAATAAGTATGAATGTTTGAGAAATGGTATTGTAATGGTAATTTTAGCCATGTAATTAGTTAAATTATGACCATATTTGTTGATGTCTATGAAAAGGGTCCATTTCCTAAACATGAACTTGAATTGTATGTGGAACTAAAGTGTGGTATAGAAAGGTTAATGAAGCTTGTATGGCTTGTAAGGGTCTTGATAATTATAATTTAATCTGAATGATGATTTGAATAAAGGCATTGGCCTAATGAAGTTGGTAATTGATGACTACTTCCATGAAGACATTATGGTCCCACATAGTGTTGATGTGTGTAAATGGATCAAGTCCTTAAATATTGAAGTGAATTGTATGAATGTTTATGGATGGAATAGAAGGGACTGAGAGTCTTAATGTCGACTAATAATGGAAATGAAATGGATTTTGGATAAAGTGCCTCACCCAATGAAATGGCTTGTGGTTGAACTCCCTCACCCAATAAAATGGCTTGTGGTTTAAGTCCCTCGCCCAATGAAATGGCTTATGGTTGAAGTCCCTCGCCTAATAAAATGGCTTATGGTTGAAGTCAGTCGGTCAATGAAATGACTTGTGGTTAAAGTACCTCACAATATGAAATGGCTTGTGGTTGAAATCCCTCTCCCAATGAAATGGCTTGTGGTTGAAGTACTCGCCCAGTGAAATGGCTTATGGTTGTAGTCCCTCGCCCAATGATATGGCTTATGGTTGACGTCCCTCGCCCAATGAAATGTCTTGTGGTTAGATTCCCTTGCCTAATGAATTTGGTTGAATTGTGAAAGCACCCAAGCACACAAGAAAATGTACATGGTCTACCAAGTAATATAGTCGTCTTCAAGAAATCCGAGTTATCGATCCCACTGAGACTTGATTTTGCAATTATTTTATTTCAGTTCACAATTCAGATTCAATTGATGCGAGAGTAACCAAAAAGAGATTTTATAAATAGTAAATTAAAACAAAAGTAGACAATGAAATAATAAAATCTTGGAACAATCAATAAGAGAAAAGCCCAGGGTTAAAGCACTCCAAACAATCATGCTACAACAACAACAACAAACCAAGTATATTCCCACAAAGTGGGGTCTGGAGAGGGTAAGATGTACACAGACCATACCGCTACCTCAAAGAAGTAGAGAGGCTATTTCTGATAGACCCATGGCTCAAGATAACGCTTAGTAAACGAGGATTTTGATGACATAAGAGAAAATAATAAAAATAAAAATCAGCAAAATATGAGAAATAAGGGTAACATTAAAAGAGAAAAATAGGAACTAGGAAAAAAGGAATAGGATACCCACATAGTAGCAACGTACACTCACATACCAAAGATACCTATGCACACAATCCTAGGATTACTAACCTGGATACACATACTCATACTAGCCTTTTACCCTTATCCGTGACCTCCACACCTTCCTATCTAGGGTCATGTCCTCAGAAAGATGAAGATACTCCATGTCATGTCTAATCACCTTCCTCCAGTATTTCTTCGACCTACCTCTACTCATTATGAAGCCATCCAAAGATAGAAGCTCACACTTATGAACTAGAGAATCCGCGCCCCTCCTTATCACATGCCCAAACTATCTCAGCCTTATTTCCTACATCTTGTCCTCCACCGAAGTCACTCCTACCTTCTCCCGAATAATTTCAATCCTAACTCTGTCCCTTTTAGTAAGACCACATATCAAATGCAACATTCTCATTTTTTCCACCTTCAATTTTTAGATGTGGGAGTGCTTGACCGGATAACACTCCGCTCCATACAACATAGCCGGACGTACTGCCACTCTATAGAATTTGCCTTTAAGCTTAAGGGGCACCTTCTTATCACAAAATACTCCCGAGGCGAGCCTCCACGTCATCCAACCTTCTCAAATACGTTCAGAAACATCCTCATCAATCTTACTATTTGTCTAAATCAAAGACCCAAGATACTTAAAACTATCCTTCTTACAAACATCCTGGGAGTCTAACTTCACCACCACTTCATCCTCATGACTCAAGTCACTAAACTTGCATTCCCTATACTCTATCTTCGACCTTCTCAACCTAAACCTCTTAGACTCAATGGTTTACCTCCAAACCATAAATTTGTCATTTATACCTCCCATATCTCATCAATTAGCACTACATCATCCGCAAATAACATAAACCAAGGCACCTCACCTTGAATTCTCCATGTCAATACGTCCATCAACAACGCAAAAAGGAATAGACTAACTGTCGATCCTTGATGGAACCCAATCTTGACCGTAAAATGCTCTGAGTCTTCTCCCATCATCCTCACCCGTGTCTTCCCTTTATAGTACATCCCCCTAATAACTCTGATGTATGCCATCAGGACCCCTCTCACCTCCAAGAATCTCCAAACAACCTCCCTTGAGACTTTATCATACATCTTTTCCAGGTCGATGAACATTATGTGTAATTGATTGCCTCTGTCGTTGAGCGACCAAGAATAAATCCAAACTAATTCTCCAAAACGGATACAACCCTCCTCAATCTTTTCTCCACCACTCTCTCCAAAATCTTCATAGTGTGACTCAACAGCTTAATACCCTTATAGTTGTCGTAACTCTGAATGTCACCCTTGTTTTTATTTAATGGAATCATCGTACTCCATCACCACGCCTCAGGCATTCTCACATTCTTGAATATGCCATTAAACAAATCAGTCAACCACCTTAAACCTTCTTTACCTGCATACTTCCAATCAACCGGGATCTTATCGGGCCTCGTTGCCCCACTCCTCCGCATCATACGAATGGCCTCTTTAACCTCCTCAACCTTAAAATGCCTATAGTAACTGAAATCATGGCTCTCCTCTAAGTGATCCAGCTCCCCTAACTCAATGCCTCTATACCTCTCCTCGTTCAAAAGCCTATGGAAGTATTCCTTCCATCTCCTCTTGATGTGAACGTCCTCCACCAAAACACTACCATCCCCCCCCTTAATGCACTTCACTTGGTCGAGGTCACGACCCTTACACTCCCTAGCCTTAGCAAGCCTATACAACCTCTTATCCCTGCCTTTCTCTTCTAACCCTGTAAAGCTCTAGAACACTGCTATCTTAACAGCCATAACTGCTAACTTAGCCTCCTTCCTTGCTACTTTGTAGACCTACATATTCACCGCTTCTCCTCTTCATCTTTACTCTCAATAAACATAACATATGCCCCCTTCTTTACCTCCACTTTCTTCCTCACTTCTTTATTCCACCACTAGTCTCCCTTATGACAACCTGCCTTACCCCTCAAAACACCGAACACTTCTCTAGCAATCTCCGTGATGCAGTAGGCCACCCTATCCCATATAAAATCCATGTCCCCCTGTATTCCCACAACCATATTCCCAAACAATCATACTATGTTGTTGAATTTCATTTGTTAACTCGCTTATCTTGGTTGTTGATTCGTAGGGTTAATTGCATGATCATAGTTTCCCAACCTCTAATCTTTTACCTAATATAGACATTACAACTACATCGTTGAGCAGAGGTGTAATAATCCAATTAAGTGAATTAAAGATATCATCCTATGTTTGAATCAAGTAAGGCATCTAAGTACATCCCTATCCTAGATGCTAAGCTTAATTCTTTATTTTATAAAAGAATAGAAACCCAAACTTTGTTTATTCCCATGTTCTATCTCCCTATTCCCTCTCCTGAGATCAAAAGGTCGACAATATATGTATTTTATGGATGATCAATCCATAAAATAATTAAATTAAGAATAAACAAACAATCAAATATGATAAGCAAAATTAATCAAAATTAAACCAAAATAATAGTAATCATGTTCTTGGCTTTAACCCCGGAAAGAGGATGTTTAGAAGATAATATTCATAATCTCGTTCCAATTAATTGAATTCATGATATGAAAAATTAAAAGCTAAATACAAAATTAATAAAAAAACCTAGAGAAGATTGCAGCCACCTCAATTCTGTCCAAAACTATTTCCACCTCCTCAATATGTGTGCAAAGTGTATATATATAATGTTCTATTCCTAATCTTAGTGGAATTAAAAATGGCATGTAATCCAAGAACATTCCCCACCATCTTTTGAATAAGTGTGCAATTTATATTATATTCACATTGGGACAATGCCCAAGCAGTGTAGAAATTGGAAATTTGACACAAAGTGGAGCGGTGGACTACATGATACGTCTCACGTATTGGAGCTGTGGAATGAAGCGAGCGACACAAGCATGGATGCTCCGAAATGAAGCATGCGTCGCATGTAAATCTCATGCATCTACTGAAATTCATCTTTTCAAATTCCTCTAAGGCAACGGAGTACCATTTTGGAGCATGCGTCGCACGCAAATCACATGAATACACTGGAAATTGTGTCCAAAATTTTTGTTAAGTCTTTATCGTCCCATCTTTCTTTCCTTGTATCATGGTGTATTTTTCATAGATTTCAAGCCTTTTTATCATAAATATATCACCATATTCAGATCACAAATCCTTTTTCAATATCACACGACAAATTAGCAATCAAAGCAACACAATATTCTCAATGACAAATCAAAATAGAAGCTAAGATAAGGCTAATTCTCAATGATCTTTAATTTTATGTTTCGACTATTGACTTATTCAAATTAAACTTTGTACCTTGAAAAAAAAGTTATTACACTCATAATTACACATTTATACCATTTGGAATAAATTAAACATATTAGAATCTAACGAAACCAACTAGACAAATACCTAGCTCAAGCTAGTAAAACTTATTTTTTGGGTTGAACTCTAAATGACTCAATTAAGTACAAACTTATTTGAAAAATACTATGAACATTGTAGTCACATACTTGGACACTCAAATGCCTATTTATATCAATATTAATGCATAAAGCACACAAATTTCTCTCAAAACAAGGCGAAATAAGCTTGAATAATAAAACCAAAGTGCATAAAATCACCTCAGTTCATCACCCCACACTTGAACTCTTTTTCATCCTCAAACAACTCTTTACTCTAAGCATCAAAAGATGAGGTGCTGCTTCACTTCAACTAAAATAAAGACAATCAAGCTAGTACTACAATGACTATAAGGAATGCAAGTTTCTACACAAAGCACGTTACAAACATAATTGAAAGCTCATGAACACTACTTAAAAACATCTTAGCCTCAAGAATTGACTAATTTAAGTGGAAAATTCATGCATATTGGGCAATTAAGGACATCATACAAATCACCCACATTCATAAACCATGTGACCCTTACAACAAGAGAGTTACCCATAATTACTCACAATAATATAATTTATAACATAATGGGTACAAGAATCAAATTACGCTCACTCTCACAAAAAATTCACAAGTTACACACAATGAACCATATACTTTCCCTTAGTGTAATGCTCTACTAATATCGGAATGATGAACTTAGGATCAAATAGTTCTTTTTTGGGTAGTAATGTAGGCTAAGGGATGGGTAGGAACTATTCAGGAATAGTGACTAACCTCTCTAAGCATTTTAATACACTACATTTTATATATAAAATCTCTCTCCAACAACCAAATTACACTTATTCATTCATCCATACCTTTTGTTTTTTCTCCATCTCTTTCAAGCATTTTGACAAACACTTGGTGGATGCATAGTTTATTACCATAAGAATTAATTTTTCTCTATTTTCACAATCATGGAAATAGTTTTAGCAGAAATTATATCACAACCATCCACTACACATAAATAATACACCAATAACTATTACCTTGGGGCATGAATTTTACCTTTTTCTTCTTCAATTTCTCAAACTCCTAACTATTTCAAAAATTCATTAAAGCACTTAGGAGATTTTTTGATCAAATTATGGTCTATCAAAGAAGGGATTAGGCTACTTGTGAGGTCGCCAAAGAAAAAGCTAAAGGCTCAGTGGGAGTTAACTAGGATAATGCATACGGATAGGAACAATAGAAGGTATAAAATAAGGCTATCAAAGAAATGCCTAAATCATCTCCTAAACTCACATTCTTTATTTCTCTTCACACACTATATGACCCCACAAAATACTAAGCTTGATTCAGTCATGTAAAAGCTAGTAAGGAGTCCTAGACTTAGAAAAAATTCAGCAAGTGTTCATAGTTAGAGTCATTTTAGCCTTGGTAAGTTGGAAATCCTTTTTCACAACCCTTATGACATTTAAATATTGATTTTTAGGTTAATTCATGATCAGGAATGTCGGTAGGTGTTCTCAGATAAGTTTCAGATTTTTTAGACTTCGTTTGAAACATATTTGAAAGCTCAAACCATTGGATAGACACGATCTCGATGTGCCACATCGCCCATTGCATAGATGAGTATTTTTCCCCATCTCCAAGTGTAAATTATAGTGAACCAACATAGAGCATTGTCTATCGCATCGATGCCAACGACATGGTGCGTCGGTCTGCGCATTGCTAAATCAGTTTTTAGTCATTAAAAAGCCGTGTCCTTAGGGGTAATTGGTAATTTTCTCACCTTATGTCAGCCCCCAACACAAGAGATTAAGCCCCTTTAGAGGAAAAATACATTCATCTTACTCAAAATTTCTCAAGAAGCAAACCTTAGGATCTCCAATTCAAGATTCAACCTTCAAGAACACTCCTTCATTCTTTGCAAATTTGAATACGAAGGTATGTGAAGTGTTTATCCAAGGGTTTCCTTCCACCCTTGGAGTTCAAATAACTCTTTTAAAATACAAGTTAATTGATTTCATGGATTTTATGTTGGATCTTGAATGTATTAAGGATTATGATGTTAATGGTGATCTAATTCCATGATTTGTCCCAAGTTTCATGCAAAATAGTTAATTGTACATTGAATTAAATGAAATACATGTTGAACTCTTGAATTTTCAAGTTGAAGGTAGAATCTATGATATTACTACATATTTATTGATATGTGAAATACCCATGCTGCCCAAGTGTTTGTCAAATTACTTATGTGATTTGACTAGTCCAAGCATAACATGTTATT
The DNA here is from genome assembly GCA_030864215.1 of Capsicum pubescens. Taxonomy (NCBI): domain Eukaryota; kingdom Viridiplantae; phylum Streptophyta; class Magnoliopsida; order Solanales; family Solanaceae; genus Capsicum; species Capsicum pubescens. The sequence continues at coordinate 226,108,276 of CM061546.1, forward strand.
GTGTGATTTCAATCACGCACAAGCTCATGCATATCAAGTGTTTGAAAAAAATGTCTAAGTAAATGTATTATCAGCAAGATAGTACCATTATGCTACTAAAGTCATGCAATGATTTACTTTTTATGCTATCGAGTCCTGGGGATATTTAATACCCAACAATTTAGCTGTATTTCTAGAGACAGTGTCAGTTACAAAATAGTATTTGTCATACAAAATTATTAGTTCAGTAATTAGTTTAGAACTCAGTTAGTAATTTGTTCAAAACCCACCAAACTCAGTTCAGTTTAGTCAGACAGTATAAATCAGTGAACACGATCAGTTGTAATTCAGTCTAGCCTAGTACAATTTAGAAATTAGTTCAGTGTCTATTCAGTATGGAGTAAGATTTATGACCGAGTGAACCCAAGGATGGGGACTCACTTGCCAGTATAGGGTGTGATCCTTATAAGCAGTCCTTGTGTTTCTAAACTATGTAGCCAGCATTGGTTGAGACATCAACCTGCCAGTTGAGGGTTGATGAGGTATCCTTCCTTTCAGTTGAGGGTAACACCATTATCATTCAGATCACCTTCCAGATGAGGGTGACTCAGCTTGTTGTTACCCATGGCACGGTATTGACACCCTTCCAATTAAGGTTACAGGTTGGACCCCAATCCATTCAGAAAGGGGCATATTGGTTAGATGATTACCTCCCACAGTGTTAGTTTCAGTCTTCAGAATAGAACTCAGTTTAGTTCTACATAAATCATGACTGTCAGGCACAGTCACCTATTTCAGTATGGAACTCAGAATAGTTTCACAGAATTAGGACTTTCAGATATAGTTACTTAGTTAACAGTAATACAGTATCAGTGAACTCAGATATCAGTAAACTAGCCATTCAAAACATAGTATTCAATGTTACCATGACCTCAGTTATAGTTTAAGCATTCATGCTTGTACTTTCTTTTAGTTATGATCATGTTATTCAGTCAGTTATTGTTCATGCATATGAACCCATGCATATCATCCTACCTTACTTAGCATACCAGTACATTCAAAATACTGACATATACCTTTCTTTTTGCACTATGATGTCTTATATCATAGGTTCAGACGCACGGGCACCCGACCATACTTAACAACCCGATCCATCAGCAGTATACTAGTGGTGAGTCCTTATTATTCGAGGATAGATTTATTATTCTAGTATTTCAGTACTCAATTTATTTTAGTAGTCGGAGTTAGTTAGGGACTTGTCCTATCAACTCCTTGTTCAGATAGTAGAGGCTTTTTAGACTAGAGTATTTATAGACAAATGTTCAGTTTTGGTATTGATGTACCATACTTAATATTTATTTATAGATTTGAACCGTATGGAAACTTTCCACCTAATTTCCATATAATTAAAGTATTATTATTTAGTTATTGCAGCAGGTACTAGTCATGGGTTAGTTTGTGGTCCCTCAGAATTATGAGCATCGTGTAGTATCCGAGGTATAGACTCAGGGCATTAAAAACTAGTTATCAGAGCCTAAGGTTCAATGGAGTCCTAGGAAGTCTGAAAGCCTCATCTAGTAGAGTCTTATGCATGGGTGTGTAGCGCACCACACTTATATACAGGATGCTATTAGATGTTTTAGGAAAAAGTTTCCCTTCTTTCAGTATTTATTTTGTGTGAGTGAGCATAATATCTAGTTAAACTGTCAGTCTAATTCATCCCTTCTTTATGCTTCCAGAACATGCCTCTCAGAAAAGCTAATGGAAGAAGAGATAAAAACTGGCTAGCTTGTCCACCTGTTCAGGCAGATCCCCTGAATGAGCATGTCTCTCACGCTGATTTCATAGCTGCTTTCACTATATTGGCTTATTTTGTAGATGCTCAAAATAATTTTCAGACTGTTATCCTATCTAGGTTATTAACTTACCCTCAGCAGGGTGAGGGAGAGGAGCAAAGGAAAAATAAGAGGGCTAGAACAAATAATTCTAAGCCAAGATCAGGGGGTAGTAACTGCTCCCAATTTTGTCATAGATTCTCAGGCCCAGTTCATCCTTCATTTAGGGTGCCGGTGCTTAAGGTTAAGAATGACATTCAAAATGGGGCATCAGTCTCTAAGTCGTAAGGTAGGGGAAAGGGTGTTCGTACTAATACGCTTTGCAAAGAATGTGGTAAGAACCATAAGGGACTATATATAGCTGGCAGTGATGTATGTTTTGGATGTGGTAAGATAGGACATAAGATGTGGAAGTGTAGAGTAATGGCTCAGAGGGGAATGGATTTACGCCAACAGGGTCATTCCGACCGTCCTTCAGCTCAGTCTGGTTTCCCGAATCAGTAGGGTGCCACTTCCAATACCACTAGTGGGAAACGCTAAAATAGGCTTCATGCACTTCAGTCTCAAAAAGATCAGGAAAGTTCTCCTGATATGGCCACTGGTATGTTACATATCTTCCATTTACATATATATGGCTTGTTCGATCCAGGAGTTTCTGTCTTTTGTAACTTCTTAAATATCAGTCAACTTTCAAGTCAGATTAGAAATCTTAACAAAACTTTTCTTAGTGCCTCCCCCAGTAGGTAGATCTTTTCCATCCAGAAGAGTATATTGGATCCCTTTAGTTAATTTTAGTAATAGAGTTATCCTATTTCAGTTTCCTGAGGGACCAATCCTTAGATGAAGGGGTAGTACCTCAGTTTCAGTTGATTTAAGTTTGAATCTCTAGATTAAACTAGTAGAAATAAGAGTAGAGAATTCTAAGTTAGTTAATGTTAAGATACATGATGATTGTTGGAGTAATAGAAAACTAAGAATTATGTATCGAAAGAAAGTACTATTAGTGGACCTTACATTATCAGGTATCGTCCTTCAGAATGAGTTTAGTGTTTATGAGTATTTTTATATCTCAGACTCTAGAGTAACGCGATTTAACTTTGGTTTAGTGTTTATTAAGTTATTCACAAACTTAGAATATTGACTTTAAGCTAAGAGGGAGATGGTAGAACAAGTAACATAGTCAGGCTTTCAAATTTTAGTAGTAATGCCTGTATGTGTAGAAAATCACTGGGAAAGAATGATGCCTAACCCGTCCTTACCGCAGTGCAAAGTTTTGTACTTCAGCTATCACGATATCTACTCACGAATTACATGTCATCTCTATGATTATAGATCGTATTTGTGCACATTATCAAAAATCATGCATGCTTATAGTTTCTAGTATAAGGAGTTCTAGATCAAGCAGTGTTACACATCATGTTACATGAACACAGAAACTCTAAGCTCAGGTCATGCAGCTCTTGACTCATGTACTCATGTCATGCCTTACAATTTGATCAGTTCCCATGACTCATGCTACACTCCTAATGATCAACTAAATTCACACTATGTCATGTATATGCTTAACTTAGATCTCTTGATAAATCCATGGTGTTGCCATTTTACTCCTCAGGCCTCAGTTGAGTGTCGAGTTTGGTATATTATTCATTCACGCTTCAGGTCCTCATATTTTAACCCTTTAGTGAACTCTCTCTATGAAATGATATAGTGTTGAGAGATTGCTTATATGAGAGAGAGTAAATGTTTCATGATAAGGGAAAATTTTTGCATGCTTTACATGAGTATGTAGTTATGAAAATAGGTATGAAAGTCAGGTTAGTGTGCTAAGTAAATGGCTAGAAAAAACTTGCATTTAGTTGTTAAAGTGAGGGAAATTTGAGAAAATGTCGAGTGTTATTGTATATCCAGATCCTTAGTTGATGTCAATCTCCATCACGTAATTATTAGAACCCAGTATTCAGTCCCAGTTACAATCTCAGTTATAGTCTCATTTACCATCTTAGTTATAGTCTCAGTCGAGAAATCAGATCTGTACCTCAGTTCAATTTCACGTTTGCTTGACCATAGCGTACAATTATCAGTTATTCAGTTACCTGTATTTCAGAACCTCAGTTTACAGACTATTTTAGAATCATGTTATACTCTTGGTCTTGCATTCTCAAATAATATAGTTTTCACAAATTCATGCTCAATTATCTCATGTTACTTAGTCAGTCCTTATCGCATATGCATAATACTATGCAGTTTCAATCCAGACTAAGTATAGTTTAATCCTACATGACTAGTATTCAACTATCAACCACTCTATTAATCAGATAAGTTAGTAGGTTTATGCGTTCGTGCTTAGTACCCATGTGAATATTTTCAATAGCCTCAAGTAAAATACATGCAGTGTTGAAGTAGAAATTCCAATTGAGGGAATAGTAAAAAAACATGGCTAATATTGCAAGTTAGTAGTTGTAGTGCATAAGGCTTAGTAACTCTATCTTAGATGACGCTTCGTATTCTTTGCTCTATATTACAGAATTGTAGCCACATGGTGATTTCTCATTCAAATGTCTTATTCAAACCACTCCCAGATTTCCTTGCTCCCTAAAGTCACTAGAACTCTATAGAAAGGGCGTCAAGGAAATGCTCCAGTCGAGTATAAGTTTTCAGCATGAGTTAGTCAGTAAACCCAATAATTTAGTCTTGCATTCAGGTTTGTATGGTGTGGTTTCCTATTTTTCCATCTAATCGTATTATTAATAGGTATGATTATTCCAAGATGGAGCATAACGGTAGTTGTGAGCTCATCACAGTTTGTGTAACATGCCTCAGTTTTAAATCCTAGATATTCATTTATGATTTAGTTCGTAGGTGACTTATGCATTGTCCCAGTCTTTCCTCAGTAGCTCAACCAAGTCAGTATCCTTTGGGGGACGTAGTATCCTAAGGGGGAGATGCACTATAATCACCCGAGCTTTCATGACCTAAACTTTCCACTTTCTCTTCACATAGTGAATCTAGTTCGGAGTAATGGGTACTCAACAGTTAACCCTCATGTTCCAATCTCAGTCATAAGTCATGTATTTAAGGGTTCAGTCTATTTCATGATATTCAGTTCATGTATCACATTTTAGGATCAGTTATGTTCTCATTTTTCTATTCATGCAAGTTTAGTAAACGATCTCGAGTTTGAGATCGGCAATTTTGTATTCCTATGAATCTCATCCATGAAGGGAGTGAAGAGGATCGTCAAGAAAGGAAAACTCAATCCTCGATATGTCGGTCCTTACCAGATTCTCAACCGTTTTAGAAAGGTAGCTTATGAGCTTTTGTTTCTTTCCGACTTAGCTTCAGTACATCCAGTGTTTCATGCCTCCTTTCTTAAGAAATGCATAGGTAAACCAGCAGTTTTAGTCCCTGTAGGGAGTATAGACGTTCACAACAGCCTCTCTTATGAGGAGATTCCAGTCAAAATACTTGACTAATAGATTCACAGAATGAGGAGAAAAGAAATCCCTATAGTCAAAGTTCTTTGGCGGAGCCAGTCAGTTAAGGGAGATACTTGGGAAGCAGAGGTAGATATATGAACCAAGTATCCTCAGATCTTCTCTGAAAACTCAGACTCAACTCAAGGTAACAGTTTTTCCTTGACCTTACTCAGTTCCATGCTCAAATTTTCCTTTATAGAATTTGTACCAGTTATCATTCCATATTTAGTTGTAACTTCATGCATTAGATATATATGTTCAGTATGAGAAACCAACTTATTAGCAATCCCAGTCATGTATTCATGAATCATGTTAAGATAGGTACTCGTGCATTAGATATGCATGTTCAGTATGAAATTTCAACATATCAGCACTGTCATTTATAAAATCATGTTGTAGTTGTGCATATCCAGTATCTAAATTCGGTCTATAAGTATTCCCATCTTAGTCAGTCTTATTCGAGGACGAATATTCCGAAGGGGGAGATATTGTAAAACCCCGCAAAATCCTACGCTTGAATCAGTCCTGTAAAATCTAGTTAGGGGTCCCATACTTAGAAAAAATTCAGCTAAGTGTTCATACTTAGAGTTATTTTATCCTTCGTAAGTTGGCGATCCTTTTTCACGACCCTTATAACCGTTAAATATCAATTTTAGGTTAAATCATGATTAGGAATGTCGGTAGGTGTTCTCAAACAAGGTTTTGAATTTTTCGGACTTCATTTGAAACATATTTTAACACTAAAACCAGTGGATCGATGCAATCTTGATGCGCCGCATTGCCCATCGCGTCGATGAGTATTTTTCCCCAGCTCCTAGTGTAAATTCCAGTGAATCGATGCGGACTCAATGCTACGCGTTGTCTATTGTGTTGATTCCAATAATGCGATGCATCGGTCTGTGCATCGCTAAATAGTTTTCAATCATTAAAAAGATGTTTCCTCAGGGGTAATTGGGTCTTTTCCCACCTTATGTCAGCCCCCAAAACACGAGATTAAGCCCTTTTAGAGGCAAAATCCATTCATCTTTCTCAAAATTTCTCAAGAAGCAAACCCTAGGATCTCTAATTCAAGATTCAGCCTTCAAGAACACTTCATCATTCTTTTCAAATTTGAATGCCAAGGTATGTGAAGTGTTCATCCAAGGGTTTCCTTCTTCCCTTGGAGTTCAAGAAACTTTTTTTAAACACAAGTTAATTGATTTCATGTTGGATCTTGACTGTATTAAGGATTATGATATTAATGGTGATCTAATTCCATGATTTGCCTCAAGTTTCATGCAAACTAGTTAATTGTACATTGAATTTTGTGAACTACATGTCTAACTCTTGAATTTGCAAGTTAAAGGTAGAATCCATTATATTACTACATGTTTATTGATATGTGAAATACCCATGCTCCCCAAGTGTTTGTCAAAACACTTATGTGATTTGACTAGTCCAAGTATAACATGTTATTGTGTGATTTCAATCATGCACAAGCTCATGTATATCAAGTGTTTGACAAAAATGTCTAAGTGAATGTATTATCAGCAAGCTAGTACCATTATGCTACTAAAGTCATACAGTGATTTACTTTTCATGCTATCGAGTCCTTGGGGCATTTAATACCCAACAATTTAGCTGTATATCTATAGCTAGTGTTAGTTACAGAATAGTATCAGTCATATACAATCAGTAGTTCAGTAATAAGTTTAGAACTCAGTTAGTAATCAATTAAGAATCCACCAAACTCAGTTTAGTTCAGTTAGAAAGTATGAATCAGTGAACACGATCAATCACAGTTCAATCTAGCCTAGTACAATTTAGAAATCAGTTAAGTGTCTATTCTGTTGGAAGTAGGATTCAGCACCGAGTGAACCCATGGATCGGGACTCACCTGCCAGTAGAGGGTGTGATCCTTAGAAACAGTCCTTGTGTTCCTGAACTACATAGCTAGAGTAGGTTAAGACATCAACCTGCCAGTTGAGGGTTTATGAGGTGTCCTACCTTCCAGTTAAGGGTACCACCGTTTTCATTTAGAGCACCTATAAGATGAGGCTGACTCAGCTTGTCCTTACTCTTGGCATGGTACTGACACCCTTCCAACTGGGGTTACAGGTTAGACCCCAATCCATTCAGGAAAAGGTATGTCGGTTCAAAGATTAACTCCCATAGTCTCAATTTTAGTCTTCAGAATAGAACTCAGTTCAGTTCTATAAAAATTAGGACTATTAGATGAAATCACTCAGTTCAGTACAAAACTCAAAATAGTTCCACAGAATTAGGACTGTCAGATACAGTTACTCAGTTAACAGTAATACAGTATTAGTGAACTCAGATATCTGTAAACAGTGATTCAAAACTTAGTATTCAGTATTACCATGACCTCAGTTACAGTTTAAGCATTCATACATGTACTCTCTTTCAGTTATGATCATGTTATTAAGTTAGTTATTGTTCATGCATATGAACCTATGCATATCAGCCTACCAGTACATTCAAAGTATTGATGCATACCTTTCTTTTTATCCTATGATGCCTTATATCATAGGTTCAAACGCACGGGCTCTTAATCATACTTAGCAGTCGGATCCATCAACAACATACTAGTGGTGATTTCTCATTGTTGGAGGATAGATTTATTATTCCAGTATTTCAGAACTCAGTTTATTTCAGTAGTTAGAGTTAGTTGGGTACTTGTCCCATCAACTCCTTGTTCAGACAATAGAGACTTTTTAGACTAGGGTATTTAAAGACAGATGTTCAGTTTTGGTATTGATGTACCGTACTCAATATTTATTTACAGATTTGAACCTAATGGCAAGTTTTCACCAAATTTCCACATAATTACAGTATCATTATTCAGTTATTACAGCAGATACCAGTCATGCATTAGCTTGTGGTCCCTCAGGATTATAAGCACTGTGTAGCATCTGGGGTATAGACTCGAGGCGTTACACACACACACCGGGCAAGTTCTAGAAATTACATGCAACAAGGAATATACCAAATACTCACACTCACATGGAACATGCTCAACTCAATAGGATCATTATAGACTCCTAACCCAACAATAGCACAAATTCAAAATTAAGCCAAGAAGCACAAGAGTCATAAACATGAGCCTAGGAGTCACAAAATTAGAAATTCTCTCATTCAACATGCTTTTACAAACAAAACCACTCGTATTATGTAATTAAAACTAGTACCAACAAGAACATCTCACTTATTCCAATCCTAATTTTTTAAAATTGAGACAAAATTTTGGAATTTCCCCTCACCCCACACTTAAACTCTTGTTAGTCCTCGAACAAATCTTTACTCTAAGCATCAAAAGATGAGGTGATTCTGCACTTCGACTAAAATGATGACATTCGAGATAGTACTACAATGACTACATGGAATACAAGTTTCTAAACAAAGTACGTTACAAACACAATTGAAAGCTCATGAACACTACTTAAAAATATCTTTTCCTCAAGAGTTGGCTCACCTATGTGGAAATCTCATGCATATTGGTCAATAAATGACATCATATAAATCACCCATATTCATCAAACATGTTCCCCTCACAACAAGAGAGTTACCTATAATCACTCACAATAATGCAATTTATAACATTATGGGTACAAGAATCAAATTATGCTCACTCTCATAAAGAATTCACAAGTTAGACACAATGAACCATAGGATTGACCTTAGTGTTATGTTCCACTAATATCGGAATGATGAACTTAGGAACAAATAGGTCTTTTTCGGGTTGTAATGTAGTCTAAGGGATGGGTAGAAACTATTCGGGAATAGTGAGTAACCTCTCTAAGCACATTAATACATTACATTATATATTTAAAATCGCTCTCCAACAACAAAATTACACTTATTCATTCATCCATATCTTTTGTTTTTGCCCTATCTCTTTTAAGCATTTTCACAAACACTTGGTGGATGCATAGTTTATTACAACAAGAATCAATTTTTCTCTTTTCCCACAATCATGGAAATATTTTTAGCTTAAATTATATCACAACCATCCATCACACATCAATTATACACCAATATTTATTACCTTGGGGCATCAATTTCACTTTTTTCTTCTTCAATTTCTCAAAATCCTTATTATTTCAATTTTTCATTAAAGAACTTAGAAGCTTTTTGGATCAAATTATGGTCTATCAAAGAAGGGATTAGACTACTAATAAGGTCTCCAAAGAAAAACCGAAAGGCTGAATGGGGTTTAACCAAGATAATGCATACAGATAGGACAAATAGAAGGTATAAAACAAGGCTATCAAAGAAATGTCTAAATCATATCCTAAACCCACATTCTTTGTTTCTATTTACACACACACCGAGCAAGTTTTAGACATCACATGCAACAAGGAATATACAAAAATATCATACTCATATGAAACATGCTCAACTTAATAGGATCATTATAGACTTCCAACCCAACAATACCATAAATTAAAAATTAAGCCAACAAGTACAAGAGTCATAAACATGAGCCTAAGAGTTTGAAAAATAGCAATTCACTCAATCAACATGCTTTTACAAATAAACCCACTTGCATCGTGTAATCAAAACTAGTACCAACAAGAATATCTCACTTATTCCAATCCTAAATTTTTTAAGTTGAGCCAAAATTTAGGAATTTCCCCACCCCACACTTAAAAATCTACTATGTCCCCAAAGTGAATTTAAAGGTAAGAGATAGAAATACTCCCTGAGGCCTCTAGGACTACCTAGTACCATCTTTATATATAAAGGAGATCTATGGGACCCCACACTTAGTCTTTTCCATGATTCAAGCTCAAGTTTATGGTACTCAGACTTCCCAGTAACCAATGACTCAACCAAAAATAGAAACTATGTGAAATAAAAACTAAAAACTGAAAAGAAAACATACCTAATTAACTTGGGTTGCCTCCCAAGCAACACCTGATTTACTGTCGTGGCATGACCCATCTCAACTCAACCATATTCCTTCATTTTTTTCCTCACACTTGAAGGCCATCATCTTATCATTTTTACCTCTTTTGGGTGTGAATTCTCAAAAGCAACAGGTTTCTTAACTTTAGCCTTTTCAGGCTCATTAACTTCCACCAAGTCAGGCTTAGGAGATAGAGTCTTAGGCTGCTCAATCAGGTAGTTTGGAGAGGTATTTTGAGGACTAGCCACCCTACACTTATCCCCTTTAATAACATTGATCATACATAAATCCTTAACTTGGGACACAATTGTTGTTGCTTTGTATACATCAAACCCCACCCCTTCATCCTCTACCCTTATTTTGAGCATGCCTTCTCTAACATGAATTAATGCTTCTATGGTTTCTAAAAATGGATGCCCCAAGATCATTGACACCTGTTCTTCTACCTTAAAATCAAGAACAACAAAATTAGCTGGTATAATGAATTTACCAACCTTTATGAGAACATCCTTAATTTTTCTATCTAGATGTGTAAATGTCCCATCTGCCAACTGCAACACCACGTTGGTCGAATTTGTCTCTCCTAATTCCAATGTCTTATACAATATTAGGGCATCAAATTAATGCTCACCCGAAGTCACTTAGTGAATGGGCCTTTTTGCTCCTAATTTGAATAAGGATAGCAAACTTCCCTGATCTCTCAATTTCTTAAGAATTTTCTTGGTCATCACTGCACTACACTCTTCAGTGAGTGTTATTTCTCCCACATCCTGCAACTTCACCTTCTTTTCCACCACATCCCTCAAGTACTTTTTATACTTAGGCTTACTCTGAAAAATATCTAGCAAAGGTAAGTTAATATGAAGTTCTTTAAATATATCAATGAACTTTTTGAACAAGGCATCCCCCTTCTCTTTCATGTGCCTTTGAGGGAAGGGCAATGCCAGTGTCTTCTTCACTTCTAGATCAACAACTTTTTCTTTCAAGTACTCAGACTTTCTTGAATTTTTAGCAACTCTATCTTTTACCTATTGGGTTACCATATCAGCATCTACCTTGTTTGTTGCCTTAGAAGGTTCTCCTTGAAGATCTTTACCACTTATCAAGGTGATTTCCATAACCTTCTTTGGATTTTTTGTAACTGCTTGCAACCCACCTTATGGTCTAGTATTTTTTTCCTATTATAATTTCCCCACTTGGAACTCTAAGCTTCTTGTGGCCACTTGCTGATTCTGTAATTCTACCTTTTGACTTTTCAGATCCGTAAATAATTGTGCATGACCAGCTAAGAGTTGTTTCATCATCTCTTCCATGTTACTCGTTGACTAATTTGATTGGGTCTATGGCTGTGGGGCGTTCCATGGATGATATGTTTGTTGAGTCTTCCACTTTATGTTATAGGCATTATCGTAACTTGGCCTTTGAGCATTAACTACATACATCACATATTCTAGATTTGATGCACACATGGCCACTGTATGACTACTATTTCTGCATACCTCATACCAAGCTACAGTTTGTTGGACGACATTGACTGTGGCTGCAGGTTGTGCTGCTCCCAACTTCATGCTGCAAAAACTTGTGTTGATCAAATTCTCTAGTGCAGAAACTTGTGTTGATAAGGCTATGAATTTTTCCACCTCCAAAACAACCACAATTCTTTTTGTGGAACTTCTAGAATCTGAATGCCAATCTAGATTTCTTTGTGCTATGCGGTTCAACAATGTGTACAGCTCATCATAAGTCAATTCTAGCACTTGACCACCTGCGGCTGAATCTTGCAAAATCTTCGTATAGAGTTTCTACAAAAGTATGAGCAAGTACCTTATTCGACTGTTGGTGATGCAAAAAATCCCAAAAAAGAGCCTTAAAGAATTCCCAAGAATGATAGAGGTTTTTATAGGCTTCTATTTGAAGCTCACTATCTCACTATCTCACTGTGAAGTCTCACGGTCTTTCTTGATGGAAAGAATCTGATACAGAACTTTCTGGCTAAGTCATCCCATGATGTGATTGAATTGGCCGGATCCACATTCAACCACCTTTTTACTTCTCCCAAAAGTGAATGGGGAAACAGTTTCAGCCTCACAGAATCTGGAGTCACCCCATTAGGAGTGAATGGATCAGTAATATCAACGAAGGTTTGCAAGTGGACTTGTGGATCCTCATATGAAATACCTGCAAACTGTCCACTGCTAATAAGAAGCTTCACCATATTTTATTACAACTCGAAATTAGCCCAGCTTCCAGTCTTTGAATTGGGGAATTCTAGTTCATTTGAAGTGGGACTTCCACTTCCCTAACCTTCATACTAGCTGCTTGTTGTTCAGCCATAGGAACAGTATTCTCTTGGCCTTTTTGGATTTGAGGAATTCTAACGAGAAAGATTGCTTCTCTCCTGCATTGATGGTAAAGTTGCTCGAGTTTAGGGATTGGTTCTACCAACTCTCGATCCTTTGCCAGATTATAAACTTAAGAACCTATTACCTGCAAAAACAAAAATAAGACCAAGCATAAAAACACCAAATAAATCTAAAAGTAAAACTAAAATAAAGAATTTCCAAAATACAAGTCCCCAGCAATGACGCCAAAAATTTGACTGTACCCAAGTGCTCACGAAAGTGTACGTGGTCTACCAAGTAATATAGTTGTCTTTAAGAAAGATGAGTTATCGATCCCACCGAGATTTGATTCGGCAATTATTTTATTTCAGTTCATAATTCAGATTCAATTGACGCGAGAGTAACTAAAAATAGATTTTATAAATTGTAAATTAAAACTAAAGTAGACAATGCAATAATAAAGTCTTGGAAAAATCAATAAGAGAAAAACCCAGGGTTAAAGCACTCCGAACAATCATACTAGGTTGTTGAATTTCATTCGTTAACTCGCTTATCTTGGTTATTGATTTGTAGGGTTAATTGGATGATCATGGTTTTCTAACCTCTTATATTTTACCTAATATGGACATTAAAACTACATCGTTGAGCGGGCATGTAATAATCCAATTAATTTAATTAAAGCTGTCATCCTACGTTTTAATCAAATAAGGTATCTAAGTACATTCCTGTCCTAGATGCTAAGTTTAATTCTTTATTTTATAAAAGAATAAAAACTAAAATTTTGTTTATTCCCATGTTCTACCTTCCTATTCCCTCTCCCGAGATCAAAAGGTCGACAATATATGTATTTTATGGGTGATCAATCCATAAAATAATTAAATTAAGAATAAACAAACAATCAAATATGATAAGAAAAATTAATTAAAATTAAACCAAAATAATAGTAATCATGTTCTTGACTTTAACCCTGAAAAGAGGGTGTTTAGCCGGTAATATTTATAAATTTGATCTAATTAAATGAATACATGATATCAAAAATTAAAAGATAAATACAAAATTAAAAAAAAACTAGAGAAGAGTGCAGTTGCCTCAATTCTGTCCAAAACTATTTCCACCTCCTTAAGAATTGTGTTCAAAGTGTATATATAATGTTCTATTCCTAATCTTAGTGTAATTAAAAATGGCACGTAATCCAGGTAGATTCCCCACCAGCCTTTGATAAGTGTGCAATTTATATTACATTCACATTGGGACAATGACTAAGACATGTAGAAATTGGGAATTTTACACAACGTGTAGTGGTGGACTGCATGATGCGTCACACGTATTGGAGCTATGGAATGAAGCGAGCGACGCACGCATGGCTGCTTCAAAACGAAGCATGCGTCTCATGTAAATAGAATTTAGCTACTAATATTCATCTTTTAAAATTTCTCTAAGGCAGCGTAGCACCATTTTGGAGTATGCGTCGCAGGTAACTCGCATGAACACACTGAAAATTACATCCAAAATTTTGGTTAAGACTTTATCGTCCCATCTTTCATTTCTTGTCTCGTGGTATATTTTTCATGGATTTCTAGCCTATTTAGCATAAATATATCACCATATTCAGCTTACAAATCCTCCTACAATATCAGACCATAAAAAAACACAATATTCTCAATGATGAATCAAAATAAAAGCTAAGATAAGGCTAATTCACAATGATCTTCAACTTTATGTTTCGACTCTTGACTTATTCAAATTAAACTTTGTACCTTGCAAACAAGTTATTCCAATCATAATTATACATTTAAACCATTTGGATAAAATTAAACACATTAGAATACAACAAAACCAACTAGACACACACCTAGCTCAATCTAGTAAAACTAGTTTTCCGGGTTGAACTCTAAATGACTCAATTAAGTACAAACTTGTTTGAAAAACACTTTGAACATTGTAATCACGTCCTTGGACAATCAAATGCTTATTTATATCAATATTAACACATAAAGCACACGAATTGCTCTGAAAATGAGGCAAAATAAGATAGAATAATGATACTGAACTACATAAAATCACCTCAGATCAAATTGGTTGAGTTGGTTTGAGGATCAGATCCCCTTAACTAATGTAATAGATAAATTTAAGATTGTAAAATTGGTAATGTGAAAGGTTGAAAGTTCTTCACTCTATGTCTCATGAATGAATGCTTAAGAATGATTGCTATGACTCTTTCCACGACTTGGTATGCTATATATTTAAACATATGTATGTGCCTCTTCATATGTGCCTATGATAATGTAAATATGATTTCATATGATTGTTTTCCTTGGATTGAACTAATGCGCTATTTTATCCTTATCCACAAGATTCATGCTAATGCTCCAACCGCTAACCGTCTTCAGACGCTATGTTGGAGCATTCCAGAGAATAAGGATAAGGACATTTTCTATGAAAGAAACACTTGGTCACTGCATATAAAAAAACTTGAGCTTTCATTCTCTGGAAGACATACATTTTAAAGTATTTTAATTAAAGTCATAGACTTGATTTATTTTGGCTTAGTGTTGGCTATTGTCGGGGAAATGTCTCAACATATTTTAGACATCTAATTTGTAGAGGTTTTATGAATGACTGTGGACTTAGGTATATTTGCTACATTGTTGTCATTAATGAAATGTTAGGTATTATTTATTTATTCACAATTAGCTTTATTTTTTGCAACTTTGATATTTGGTTGGAGTTCATCTGACACTTGTAAATTGAATGAAGGGTTAGGTTCGGTTGACAGGGCGATCTCCAATCCAAGTTGGGATTGAAATACCCACATGACATAGACTGGTTTTGGGGCGTGTCAAGTTAGCATCAGTGTCTAAGTTCATAGTCATTTGGGAGTCCACAAAGCCATGCCAAGTTGAGTCTCTTTTATTGGTGTGAAGCGCGCCACACTTATAAAAGAGAGGCTATGAGAAATTTAAAAATGTTTTCCTTTCTTGGGTTACAATCTCAAGTTATATAGAGTCTAAGGTCTTGTATTCCTCTGATTTTGCTTGCTCATCTTTTAATCATATATCCAAAAGGATCTAATGTTTAGGTCAGCTCTTCTATCCCGACTGAGGGAAATATGGATAAAACTCATCCAATTTTTGGGATTCAGACCTGGTCAAGGGTCTTGACATCGAACTTTCCTTGAGGGGTTCCATATGTTCCCACAACCTCACTTTTGGGGGTGACACTTCTCCTCAATCACCTCAAGGTGTTGGGTTCCGTCGCTTCTTTGCTCTATTTACTTAGGTTGATGGAAAGTATTCTAAGAAAAAGTATTAGGTGGGTCCTAGCCTCCATTTTGTGGCTAGTGCTCGCTACCCAAACCTATTAGGAGGCAAATATTTTTAAATTAGTAATACTTATGAGGAACTAGGTGCCCAACATCAGGTCAGAGGGGGCCAATCCTTACTCACCTATCCTCTTTATCGGTTTTGTAGGAGATCATACTATGGTTGTTGTGAGAAAGGAAATAATTAGTATTTTAAATATGGTCAATTGGGTCACATGCAACAGGAGTGTCCCTTAATGATTGCTTCTTCGAAAAAAAGAGTACCGGTTGCCACTTCTCTAGATCTTGCACCTAGGGGTGCCGCTTCTAGCTCCGACATTTGTTGGGACCATATCAATGCTCTCACTATCCCTTGGGATCTAGAGGAACCTTCTGATGCTAACACAAGTATGTTAAAAATATTTTTCTCATGATGTGTAATGTTTTCTTGACCCAGGGTCTACTCTTTCTTATATGACCTCGTATGTGGCTATATATTTTGGTTTTTGGTCCTGAGAGTCTGTTAGCTCCTTTTTTGTTTCTACCCTAGTAGGAGGCACTGTGGTTGTTAAAAGGGTCTATAGGGGGTGTGTGGTATCTCTTAGTGGTAGAAAAACTTTTGTAGACTTGATAAAGTTGGGCGTGGTTGATTTTGATATTGTCTTGGGGATAGATTGGTTACATTCGTGTTATGATTCCTTAGATTTTCGGACCCATAGGGTCATGTTCATATTTCCTAATGAGTCAGTCATTGCATGGAAATGTGGATCTATGGTGAATAAGTGGAGATTCATTTTGTATCTTAGAGTCCATAAGTTAATCTCAAAAGGGAATTTGTTTTGTTTGGTCCGAGTTAAAGGTTCTAACTCAGAAGGTTCTTCCCTAGAGCTCATTCCATTGGTCAATAAGCTTCTCGATATTTTTTGCAGTGATCCTTCTGGTATTCCTCCCGATAGGGAAATCAATTTTGGGGTTGATCTTTTTTTGGACCCTCATCCTAGTGTCTCCTTGAAGTTCTCCAGTATTTTTGATGCACAAGAAGGATAGATTCCTTTGTATGTGAACTGATCATTGTTCATGGGACAAAACAACCATAAGTAATAAGTATCCTCTCCCTAGAATCAATAATTTGTTTGATCAAATTCAAGGTGTAAAGTGTTCCTCTAAAATTAATCTTAGGTTAGGATATCATCAAATTAAGGTTAGGGAAGGGGATATCCCTAAGACCGCCTTTAGAACTTGGTATGGTCACTATGAGTTTCTAATCATATCGTTTGGTTGACCAATGCCCTCCTTAATAGAATTGTTTTGGTTATAAGAAGAACAAGTGTCCCTAATGTACCTCCCTGGTGATACCCATTAGAGCAGAGTATTGTGCTCATTGGCGTAATAGGAGAAAACTTAAAGGTTGACCTTAAATTTTCTTCTAGCAGTGGTCCCTAAGAGAAGGTTGGTTGCGTACTCTAGTGATTCTCTCCTATCTCAATCGAGAGGGCTCTCTACTAGTGTGAAATGTATTCTATGAGCACTTACACCTAAGGTTCATATCTTATAAATATTTTGTTCCCCGGATGTAAGTCTTGACCTTATATCGTGTTACTAATGGTATATGCAGTGGTGTGTCATTTGGTGTCCAGTCTTAAGGACTCTTTCTTTGTCATGTTGTGTTGGGATGGTTCTCACTTAAGAACTAGGTGGCTGCTATGAAACCCTTTGTGCCTATGGTTCCGTGTCACTTTTGGGGATCTTGCCTTAAGTAGCATAAATAGTTCTTGTTCTTTAGTTCCTCCGTAACCCTTCTTATGTTGGGGTGATATTGGTTTGGGGAACATGGGGATGTTTTGAAATAGGGAAATATAGAAGTCCCTTAGTGGGGGAGATTCTAGGGAGACTTCTAGAACTAAGGTTTTGGAAAGGAGTGGATGGTGAAAACCTTTGGGAAAATGATAGAGGGTGCTAGATCTTAGGAAAGATAGATTATAGAGTGGGTATAAAAGTGGTAGGATTGAGTGTTGTGGTTGGTAGATATACAAATGTCGTGTTAGGTGCTTTAGAGGTTTAGGAAGGCATTTGTATGAATTGTTTTATGGCATAGTTGTGTTATGGTTTTGGATTTTTAATCCTATGTTAGTGATTTTGGATATAATAGTTGGTTAGAGTTTTCCTGTGTCATCTACTTGTGATTTTCATATGGTATTGGTAATGGAGCAGAGTAATGTTCGGGATGGATGTAAGGAATATGGCCCAGTGACTTAAGCTAAATCCTTCTAAGTTTTGGATAGGCTTGAATATAAACGTTGTGTATGGATAGACTCAGACTCATAGTGGTGTTTCTCTAGGAAGCTATAAGTTGAATCAAACTTTCTCTCTAGTATTAGCATGGCCCCATTTGTGGCATTGTATGGAAGAAGGTGGCGATCTCTTATTGGGTGGTGCAAAGTTGGTAAGAGTAAGTTGCTCGGCCCTAATTTAGTTTACTAAGCCTTAGAGAAGGTAAATCTGATTCATGATAGGTTGAAAACCGCTTAAAGTCTCCTAAATTCCTATGCAGATGTGAGGTGAAAAGTTTTAGGGTTTAACGTTGGAGATTGGGTATTATTGAAGGTGTCTCCCATGAAGGTAGTGATGTAGTTAGGTAAAAAGAGTAAGCTTAGTCCTTGTTATGTTGTTCCTTATTTGGTCTTAATGGGATTGGTAATGTTGCCTATGAGTTGGATTGCCTTTTTATTGAACTTTATCTCTCAGGTTTTCCATGTCTCTACGTTGCAAAGATGTGTAGGTAACCCTTCCTTGGTTGTTCCCTTGGAGGACATTGGTATTTTAGACTTCTTATCCTATAAGGAGGATCTGCTGAGGATCTTGGATTGGCAAGTTTGCCGGTTGTGAACGAAAGAAGTGGCTTCGGTGAAGGTTCCATAGAGGGACCAATAGTCCGATGAAGCTACTTGGGAGGCGAAGGAGGACATGAAGTCCATATGTCTATATTCGTCTTTTGTTCTAATAACACATGATCAAGATATGTTTGAGTCTTCTTAATTTGATGTATGTATTTTATAGGTAATGGTTTCAAGACCGTAAA
This sequence comes from Capsicum pubescens, assembly GCA_030864215.1. Taxonomy (NCBI): domain Eukaryota; kingdom Viridiplantae; phylum Streptophyta; class Magnoliopsida; order Solanales; family Solanaceae; genus Capsicum; species Capsicum pubescens. The sequence goes on from CM061546.1 coordinate 226,127,197, forward strand.
CTTTGAATTGATCAAGTGTTTTTGAAAAATGATGGGTTTGAATCCCAAAGATAATGAAATGAATAATGGATCGATGATGATCATGATGTGTGTTGTATCCTTTTCATATGCCTTGTGTTCTAAACATGGTAAATGGTTGGTTTGATGTGTGGTAATGTGTTAACTTGAGAATACATTTTCCTTACCCTTCATTTGAGGATGAATGATCCTATGAGGGGGATAATGAAACACCCAAGATCATGGCTTGTAAGAATTTTTTTGGTTTTTGAGCATACTGTCCAAGATACGATTTGGCAAGCCACTCATACCCACTCTTCCCTCCCCTCTCATACCTTAAGTAGCCTAAGAGGGTAGAATTCTATCCATTATACAAGTTAAGCTCCCCTCAATCGTACCTTATGGTACGTGTCATACTAAGTAAGTCGTATGGATTTTTGACTTGAACTTTGAGTGGACTATTTTTTATATGGTTGAACCATATGAGTTAGTGGTTGAGCCTTACCCTTTGGATATGACACAAAGGTGTGTGTTCATACCCTTACCAGTATAAGTTACCTAGGAGAGGCCTAGGGTATGAGTTAGGGTACCACTAACTCGTACCTAAGGGTGTGGTTCCTTAGTGAGTCGTACCATTGGACGGGTCAATTTTCCAAATTTTAACTAAGGGCCTTGTGGTTATTTTCTATGCCCAAAACCCTAAGTCCTCGCACTATATAAGTTATGTGGCCTCCTAAAACACATTTTGAGTGGATCAAACATCGAAAATACTCTTGATGACCATAAATGGATTTTCATTGTGGTATGAACTAAGACATTGGCCTAGTTAAAAGATTGGATGTTAAATGGTTTTATAATGACCGTTTGGTCATATATGAAATATTCAATTGTAGCCTGGGTGGATTGAATTTCCTAAATAGGTTAGAGTCCTTATGTGTTGAATTGAATGGGTGTTAATGTCTGAGTAAAAGGTTAGAGTCCTTATGTGTTGAATTGAATGGGTGTTAATGCAGGGATAAAGTGTTAGAGTCCAAATTTTCTACTAGTAATGGTCATAACGGCTCATGGATAGAGTCCACCTTCTATATATATGAGATAACTTGCATTTAGTGTCCACTCACCATACAAGGTGGCTTGTGGTTAGTGTCCACTTTCAATATAAAACTACTTGAGGATAAGGTCCACTTGCCATATGAGACGGTTTGTGGGAAGTTTCCACTTACCATATAAAATGAGACGCTTTGTGGTTAGGGTCCACTTACCATATAAGATATGATAACTTGTCGTTAAGTTCCACTTTTCACATAAAATTTGACGGCTAGAGGTTAGGATCCTCTTGTCTAAAGTAATGGGGAAGTTCATTGTTCTAAACTAAAAGGGTGGAAGGTTGGATTCCTTCACTCTATGTTTCATGATTAAGTACTTATAGAACATATTTCATGACTTTTTCGTTGATTTGGCACATTATTTACCTATATATGTATCTTTATATATGCCTGTATAAATATAAATGTGGTTGCATATGATGGTTTGACTTGGTTTTGAAAAACTATACTAATTTATGCTTATCCTTGTGTTACATGCTAGCGTTCCAACCGCTAACCTTTTCGAAGTGCTATGTCCCCACGCAACATAGGGATCGGATCTTGCTCTTCTCTTCTTGATCCATGACAAACATTCTAGCAATTCACGTGTTGACATTGAAGTGGTGAGCTTTAATCCTTCGAAAGGCTTACATTTCATAGCCTCTTTATCAATGTTATTGACTTATTTTAGACATGGAATTCGGCTATTGTCGAGGGCTTGTCCCGACATGTTATAGATGTTTAATTTGTAGAGGCTTTGTTGATGAATGTTGACTTGGATATGTTGGTTAGAATTAATCCCAAGTGCACACGCAAGTGTACGTGGTCTCACTAAGTAATACAATGTCCTTAAATAAATTCAAATATCGATTCGTCAGAGACATGTGTTAAGCAACTATCCAATTCAAGTTTAACAATTGAGATTAACTAGTACAATCGTAACCAATAGAGTTTTGAAAGTTTATAATTGAAAGTAAACTAAAGTAATTAGGAAAATTAAAGACATTGGACAACCAATGGATAAAAGCCCGGGGTTAAAGCACTACGAATGATCATACTACACTATTGAACCTCATTCGTTAGATTGCTTATCTTGGTTGTTGATTCGTAGTGTTTATCATATGATCATGGTCTGCCGACCTCTAACCTTCTACCTAACTTGACATTACAACTACATCATTGAGAGGGGATGTAACAATCCATGCCAATACATTTAGATATCATCATACATGTGAATCAATAAAGGCTTCTAGTTATATCCCTATCCTAGATTGTAATTCAAATTTCGTATTTCATAAAAGAATAAGAACCTTGCTTTATTTCCCCCCATATTATATCTTTCTATTCCCCCTCCCGAGATCACAAGTTCAAATAGATATGTATTATAAGGTTATAAAATCCATAAAATAGTTATAAAATGGATAAAAAATCAATTAAATATGATAATCAATCCAAATAAACTCAATTCAAAGTGAAAGTAAACATGTTCTTGGCCTTAACCTCGGAAAGGGGGCGTTTAGACACTTATGGACATAGTCATAATCAAGATGAATAAATACATTAAAAATATAAATTAAAAGATTAAAAAACCTAATTTATGTGTTTTCCATACCCTCTCCAAGTTTGAAAGACGTCCAAGGTGTCTAACATCAAGTACAAGTGTCCTATTTATAGGAGGACTAAGCTGCTGATTTTTGCACTAGGCAGCATCGCGGGGTTAACTTGCCGCATATTGCTGTGATAAGAACCCTTATCATGGATAACCAATGTTTTGTATCCCTTATTAATATCCCTATGTATGGAACGTGCCATTTATACCTTGCTTTGGTCCGCGATGCGCCATGGACTTTCTAAGAGGTCCGTTTGACATCAAGTCTTGTCTTATGCTATCATTGAACCATTCCAAGACTTTTTATGTTATTTAAACTTTATTTGAAGCTTTTATATACTTCATATATAATTAAAATCAACTCACCAATAATCCAATAGTATTAAACACAACTAATTAGAGCTCAAAATAACACAACATCTAAGACGACAAACTAGAAACTTAAGCTATGAATACTAGTTTTGCCCCTTTTGATCTTTCACTTAGTCTTAACTCTTTGATTGATTAAATTGCAATTTAAACACTTTATAAAAGTTTTTCCATACACAATTACACAATAATACCATTATAAACTCATTATACACATTATAATCCATTGCGATCAACTAGAATAACACCTAGCTCAAGCTAGTAACACTAGTTTTCTCGTTTTAATTCTAAGTGATCAAATTAAGTACAAACTTGTTTGAAAGACACATTTAACATTATAACCACATACTTATATAGTTATATTCTTACTTATATAATACTTAACACATTAAGTAAAGAATTTGTCCTCAAAACAAGGCTAAATAAGCTAGGATTACTACAATAATGTGCATAAATCCACCTTCTATCATCACCCCACAGTTAAAGCCTTGTTTGTCCTAGAACAACTCTTTAATCTAAGCATAATTAGCATAGGATAATCTACACTTATACTACAAGAAATACATTCAAGCTAGTACTATAATGACTACACAGAATGCAAGTTTATTCACTAAGCATGTTACGTGCACAATTGACAATTCAATAATACTACTTCAAAACATCCTAGCCTAAAAAATCGACTCACCTAGTTGGAAAATTTATGCACATTTCTCAATCTAAGACATCATATAAATCACCCAAAATTCATCAAACATGTTCCCTCACAACAAGAGAGTTACCCATAATAAATCACATAAATGCAATTTATAACACAATGGGTACAAGAATCAAATTGCTCTCACTCTCACAAAGAATTCACAAGTTAGAAATGATGAAACATATGCTTTCCCTTAGTGTATTACTCAACTAATATTAGAATGTTAATCTTAGTATAAAATAGGTCTTTATGAGTTGTAATGTAGGCTAAGGGATGGGTAGATACTATTCTGGCCAGTAATAGTGACTATCTTCCCTAAGCACTTTAATAAATCATATTATACAATTAAGATTAATCTTTAACAAACAACTCTTACCTTTACCACCTTTGCACATCTTTTGTTTTACCCCATCTCATTAAGCTAATTCACATACAATGTGGTGGGAGTGTTGTCTATTTATTTATGATTCATTTCTTTAGCATAAATTTTCTTTTCACTCCCAGACACAACATATTAAATTTTCACAACAATAACCACTACTTTGGGGCTTTAGTTTTACCTTCTTTACTTTTTTTTTTAAAATCCTCACTCAATTAATTTTACACTAAAGCTCATAGGAGCTTTGGATAAAATTAAGGTCAATCAAAGAAAGGATTAGGCTATATATTAGTCTGCCAAAGAATAAACTAAAGGTTCAAGGGGTTTATCTAAGATTATGCACCATGGTAGGTCAAAAAAAGGTATGAAACATCGCTATCAAAGAAATGCCTATATCATCTCCTAAACCCACACTCTTTATGTCGCTTTGCACATACCCTAACCAATTTCTAGCATCAAAGACCACAAGGAATATACCAACATCTCTCACACACATGGCACATGCTCAACTCAAGAGGGATCATCATAGACTCTTAACCAAACAATCACATCAATTCAATCATTAATCCAACAAGTATAAAAATCATAATTATGAGCGTAAGAGTCTCAAACATAGTAATTCAAAAAATCAACATGCATTTTACAACCAAAACACTTGCATAATATAGTCAAATATAGCACCAAAAAGAGTATACCACCCTTATTCCTAACGAAAAAATGAAAATTACCCTAATAATGGGAAGTTCCCCACCCCACACTTAAAAATTTACTTTTTCCCCAAAGTGTACTTAAAATTAGAGATAGAAATACTCCCTGAGGTTTCTAGGCCTAGCTATTAGGATCTTTATACATTAAGGGGGGTTCAAATACCCCACACTTAGTCTTCTCCATGATCTTTAGCTTAGTTTTTTCGGTACTCAGAATTTCCATCAAATTGTGACTCAATAAAAACTAAAACTAGTGAAGTAAAAACTAAAAATGCTGAAACTAAAAACATACCTTAACTTGGGTTGCCTCCTATGTAGCGCCTGATTTATTGTCATGGCACGACCCAATCAATTACTTATCTATTTTCGTTCATCCTCTTTCTCACACTCGGATGCTATCTTATTATCTATTTTGTACATCTTAAGTGTTAATTTTCAATGTCAATAACTCTATCAATAATAGCCTTTTCAGGCTCATCAATATGTATCATTTTAGGTGGTAGTGGTTATGACTTGGGCTGCTCAATGAGGAAGTCTGAAGAGGTATTTTTTGGACTAAACTCCACCACCCCACTCTTATCCTCTTCAGTCACAGTAATCATGCACAAATCCTTATAGTGGGATAGTGTGTTGAGCGATTTGTACACTTTGAAGACCACTTCTTCATTATCCAACATCATTGTGAGCGTGAACTCTCTTATATCTATTAACACGCCTCTCATCACCAAGAATGGACGTCCCATGATGAATTACACTCTTTCATCTGACTTAAAATCTAAAACAATAAAATCAACAGGAATAATAAACTTACCAGCGTTGATGAGAACATCCTCTGTGATTCTTTTGGGATGACCTATGGTCTGGTTTTCCAATCAGAGTATCACAGAGTTCGGTCTCAGCTTTCCTAAATCTAATGTGTTGAACAAGGATAGGGTCATCACATTGATGCTTGCCCCTAAATCACTAAGTGCGTGAATCACTTTATTATTGCCAATTTGAATGGGGAGAGCGAATCTCCAGGGTATTTGAGATTTTTAGGCATCTTCTGCCTCACCACAGAACTACACTCCTCAGTGAGTGCTACTATTTCAATATCTCGCAACTGGACTTTTATAGTGACCACTTCCTTTAAGTACTTTGAATGCTTGTGCATTCCCTGTAAAATATCTAAAAAAGGTAAGTTAATGTGCATCTTTATAAACGTTTCAAATAATTTATTGAAGCATGCATCCTCCTTAGCTTTTATATGACTCTGTGGGAAAGGTAATAGAGGTCTCTCCTTTACCTGTTCAACAAATTTTGTTTTTGAGTACTCAAACTTCCTTGAATTTTTAGTCGCTTGGTTATCTACCTGTTTTGTAACCAAATCTGCATCTACCTCCTTAATTTTCTTTGGAGGTTTTTCATTGATCTCTTTACCATTCCTAAAAGTGATTGCCATTACTTCATTATGATTTTCAGTATCACTTGGCAAACCACCTTGAGGCCTGGTATTCTGCGCTGCTGCTATCTGACCTATCTGCAACTCCAAGCTTCTTGTAGCAGCTTGCTAGTTCTTTATGTCTTCTTGCTGGCTCTTTTTATCTGCAGCCAATTGTGCTTGAGAAGCTAATTTTTTTTTTAATATCTCTTTCATATTGCTAGTGTCCTGATTTCCTTGTGCCTATGGTTGCTGAAACTACTATTGTTGGGCATTTCATGGTTGATTTGGTGGTTGATTCTGCCACCTTAGATTGTAGACATTCCCATAATTCAGCCTTTGAACATTGCCTATAAACATCACTAACTTAGGATTGGAAGCACATATATCTGCAGATGACCACTATTGCCACAAACCACGCACCAAACACTTGTCTGCTGAATTACATTCACTATTGCGGCCGTCTGTTTAACCTCCAACTTCATATTGCTAAATTTATTTGTTAACTGATTCTGTAATGCAACAATCTTAGTGGATATAACAGTAAACTGGTCCATCTCCAACACACCTACAACCTTCTTTGTAGCACTTTTCGGGTCAGAATACCACTCAGGATTTCCTTGTGCAATCCGGTTCAACAAGGTATACAACTCATCATACGTCAATTCCAATGCTTTACCACCTGCAGCTGATTCTGGTAAAATTTTCATGTTGCGATCAAGTTCCTCAATAAAAGTGTTTTCTAATACCTCATTGGACTGCTAATGATATGGATAGTCCCACAGAAGAGCTTTAAATCTCTCCTATGCATGATATAAGTTCTCATCTGGCTTCTTTTTGAAGCATACAATCTCACTACACAGTCTCCCAGTCTTGCCTGATGTAAATAATCGGATGAGGAATTTTTAGGCTAAGTCATTCCATGTTGAGATTGAACTCGCTGGCTTAGCGTTAAACCACTTCTTTGCTTCCCCCAATAGTGAAAAGGGGAACAATGTCAGCCTAACATAATCAGTTGACACACCGTAGGGATGAACGTGTCAATGATCTCTAAGAAGTTTTGTAGGTGAACTTGTGGATTTTTATGTGAAAGCCCCGTAAACCATCCACTTCTAATCAAAATCTGCACCATGTTCTATTTCAGCTCAAAGTTACCTCCAACATCCGATTTTTGAAAAGGGAGGTCAAATTAGTTGGATGTGGGATTGCCACTTTTTGAACTGTCCTGCAGACTAGTTGATCTTCAGTTGTGAGAGAAGGATTGCCTTGTTCCTCTTGAAATTACAGAATAGGGGGGAGAAGGATTGCTTAACTCCTTCATTGATGGAAGCATTGCTTGGGATCGAGGCTTGGTTCAACCAACTCCCTATCCCTTGTCAACTTACTACCCTGTAAAAATGTTTCTTACAAATTCAATACAAAGACCAAGTGTAAAGCACCAAAGAAATCTAAAAAGTAAAACCAAACAAAATTAGTTGCCAAACTAAAGTCCCCGACAATGGCGCCAAAAACATGTTGCGCCCAAGCGCACACATAAGTGTACTGGTCTCACCAAGTAATACAGTGACATTAATAAAGCCAAATATCAATCCCTCAGAGACTTGTGTAAAGAAACTATCCAATTATAGTTTAACAATTGAGATTAACTAGTGCAATCTTAACCAATAGAGTTTTGAAAGTTTATAATTGAAAGTAAACTAAAGTAATGTAGAAAATTAAAGACTTTGGACAATCAATGGATGAAATCCTGGGATTAAAGCACTATGAACAATCACACTACGCTATTAAAACTCATTCTTTATACTGCTTATCTTGGTTGTTGATTTTTAGGGTTTATGTATGATCATTGTGACCTGACCTCTAACCTTCTTCCTAACTGGACATACAACTACATTATTGAGCAGGGATGTAATAATACATTTAGATTCATTAAGATATTATCCTACATGTTAACCAAGAAAGGATTCTAGGTATATCCCTATCCTAGATGATAATTCAAATTCATTATTTCATAAAAGAAGAAGAACCATGCTCTATTTATCCCAACGTTCTATCTTCCTATTCCCCCTCTCGATATCACAAGGTCAATAAGATATGTATTCTAAGGGTCAAAAATCCTTAAAATAGTTTAAAAAAGGATAAACAAACAATCAAATATAATAAGGAATCCAAACAAACTCAATTCAAAGCAAAAATAAACATGTTCTTGGCCTTAACCTTGGAAAAATGGTGTTTAGCCACTCATGGACATAGTCGTAATCAAGGTGAATAAATACATGATAAAATCCATTAAAAATATAAATAAAAAAAAAACTCTAATTGAAGTGTTTTATATCCCCTCTCCAAGTTTAAAAGACATCCATGGTGTCTAGCATCAAGTACAAGTGTCCTATTTATAGGAGTAAAAAACTGCCGATTTTTGCACCAGGCTGCGTCACGGGGTTAATTTACCGCGTATAGCTATGTAAATATCCCTTAAAGTTGATATAAAATGTTTTTGGTCACTTAGGAATATCCCCATGTATGTAACACACTATATTTCCTTTCCTTTGGTCCACGACGCACCATGGACTTCCAAGAGGTCTGTTTGACGTCAAGTCTTGTCTTGTGCTTTCGTTGGTCCATTCCATGAATTTATGTGTTTTTTTCCACTTGATTTGAAGATTTTATAACATTTATTTATCAAGAATACTATATCATTATGAAAAACTAGTTAGAGCTCAAAACAACACAACATCCAAGACGACAAACTAGAAACTTAAGCTAAGAATACTAGTTTTTCCTTTTTTGATATTTCACTTAGTATTGACTCTTGGATTGATTCAATTTCTCTTTAAACACTATAAACAAATTTTTACACACATAATTACACAATAATACCATTAGAAACTCATTATATAAATTATAGTCCATCTTGATCAACTAGAACAACACCTTGCTCAAGCTAGTAACACTAGTTTTCTCGTTTTAATTCTAAGGGACAAATTTAAGTACAAACTTATTTGAAAGACACCTTTAACATTATAATCACATACTTAAAAACTTATATGCTTATTTATATCATAATTAACACATTAATCACACAATATGTCCTTAAAATAAGGCTAAATAAGCTAGGATAACAACAGTAAGGTGCATAAATCCATATTAGATCAGTTAGTTGTTAATATTAATGGATTGATTAGTTTCTTCTTAAGCTATGATCGTGGTCTTTATTCCTTTATATTATTTCATATCCGGAGTTCATCCGGTAGCAATACCGATCCTTATTGGGCTTTAGGTTCCCATATGACAAGGCCCAATTTTGGGTCGTGTCACTAAAATATCTCTACCATAAAATGAGGGGTAGTTTGGACATGGATAAGGTTATGGTCTTGGGAAATTAATACAAGGTTGCATGATAGGAGTAAAAACAGTCCACTCCAAGGTCATATCAAAGTCCACCATATCTATCAAAGTAAGATCAACCTGAGTATCAAACTCTCGAATGATCATAACACATGATCTATAAACCCAATCCACTACTAAGAAACTCACCCATAGAAGTACATAAATGTAATGGAAAAAATAAAGAATCCCATGACAACTATATTCATGGGTCATAATAAGAAGATACATATGAAAAAGTGGATCCCTTATCAAAAAAAGTTAAAGTTGGTTGATGGCACACTGAGATCGTATTTGGAATTACAACAGCCAAAGACTTTAAATCTGGTCTATTAGGAATAATAAATAAATAACCTCTCCTACTAGATGGTAGTGCGTATAACCGAAAACCTATGTTACCTTCTTAAGGACCTCATCGAGAAACTTGGGGACCACCTCAACATCACTACATGCCACCCGTAGTTCTGGGCAGCACTACCTTAATTGGCGACAAAACACTCTTTGAAGTAGGTACAACTTCCCCACATCACGGACACTCTCTAGAATAATTGTTGAAGTCCCCGCACTCATAATACATCCCAGGTGCTTCACTATGTCTAGAAGATAGGTCTGCCCAATTATAGCCACTTCGACTTGAAATCCCAAAATATACATCTCTACAAGGCTGACTACTACTTGGTCTAAGATGGTCATTGTCGAAGGGTTGTCACCCATTAGTAATCTGAAGTGAGGCATGAGAAAGCCTACTATACTGACATTGATTCTTATATAAATATCATGGAGGGTACCCACCCTAAGAACCTCTACCTCTAAACCATGAGCCATTACAACTCCGATTGAAACTACCCTAGTAATATGCCATCTTATCTCTTGTCCCTAGGGATTCATGATGAATCTTATCCATGGTATGAGAATAATCAGAGACCTCAATAAAAGAGCTACCAATGACAACTAAAATCTGTGTAGCCATGATAGATAAAGTCTCATTCCCTACATAAAACAACAAATCTGCTCTTGCTCAATTGGTAAGATAGTTGTAGCATGTCTGGAAAACTCATAAAATTGAGTCTCATACTCCAAGATGGTCATAGAAATCTGATCCAATCTCAAGAATTTATCTCTCAAGTTCTTTCTATGGATACGAGGCATATACTTCTATGGAAAACTCAGAGAACTGAGTGCATGTAAAAGGAGACCTAACTAGCATGGAATCAAGTTACCGTCTCCAGAAGTGTCTAGCCACTAGCTCTAGTTAAAAGGTAGTGTAGTTAATTCCCTAGTCTCAACTAGGCCCAAATGATGAAACCTATCCTCTTAAGTAGTCAAGAACTCATATGTAGCCTCACCTAGTGACCTAGAAAACCTAGGCAGAGTCAATCTTAAGAATATTCGCAATATCTTCTTCTCCTCAAATGAGAGAAAGCTGTGCCGCTACCTACTGACTAACTATCGGTGCTAGAGGAATCTTAGCACTACCCGAACCAAGGCCTAGTCCTATCGGGTGCTTCAATCCCAACCAATACCGGTGACTACCCACAGTGCCTAACCGTAACCACCCTACACCCGATGTCGGATTAATTCTGATTATATAACATAACAAGATGGAACAATCATAAATCAAATACAACAAATGGTGTCAGACCCAATGCCAATACCAATGCCAAGACTGACACCAATATGGATACAACCCATGCCAACCCAAAGTAGTCTCATAAAGCCTCTATCCGAAATCAAAACAACATCTGGTCGGGACATGCCCCTGACCATAGCCTAAAAACAAAGTCTAAGAAATAACAAGAGTATAAAGGAAAGTCCATAACAAGAAATGGAGACTTTCGGAGTATGGAAGCTCACTGCATTAATCCAACACAAAGTTGTCCCCGAATCCAATCGTGTGGGGATACAACTCCCGAAAATGGGATATTGGATGAATGCTAGCATGTACTCAGGAGTAAGGATAAAATAATGCCAACATTTATAACCAAGTAAATAACCATATGCAATCACATCCATACATATATATTTATATATCCATGCTGGGAAAAGGAATTGGGTTTAGCGTGCAGTTAAAACTTTATCTTGGTCTGTGTAGCTTGACCATCCTAAAACCACCCATGGTCTATATAGGTCCTATGATACACCCTCAATGGGCCCCAGTGCATGTAGCCGCACAAACTGGAGATATCAAAGGGGTCGGGGATTCTCGTGTACCCGTCGTCCTCTATTATACATATATAAAATTATAACTTAGGGGATTCCCGTGTACCCCACAAGTATATGGTTACAATGACCAACCCTCATGTCGACAAACATGAGTTTACAGTGTCTGTCCATTGGACTCACATCTTCATGATTAGCTATCACAACCCACCATTATTTCCCAATTAAAACCATTAGCACATAAAGAACCACCAATTCCAGAAGTATTAACCAAGGCTTTATGAAATGGTATTGTCATACCGATTGTAGCTTGAAAGCAATGTGATTAGCCAACACTTAGGGGATTCCTATGTACCCCACATGATTACCAATTAATCTAAAACCAAGGAAACCAAGGCCTCACCTAATCATTTAAACCATTTAAACCAATTTAGGTTCCATAACCATATTATGCAATGAAATAGTTTCAATAAAAGTAAAACTATATGACAAAACCATTCTTATAGGCATTTTAACAAACATGTCAAGGACATATAGTTTCTAAAACCAAAACCAAGAATCAATTGACCATTCCCATGAAACCATATGTTCAAACCACAATCATAATATGAAAAACCATAAGTAAATCATGGGAAAACAATATCCAACCATTTACAACTAAAACTCCCAACATATAATTCAAAACCAAACAATACCTGTAATTAAATCATGAAAACCATTTATTAAAACATGAATTTAGTCGAACTAACAATGAGGGAGGAATAACATGCCATAGATACCAAAGAGTATGGAGATAAACCACCTCTTAGAGCCTTAATTGATTACTTTGAAGAAAATCCTAGCCTTTCTTGAACCATGAGCCCTGAGAGTGATTTAAGATTTTTTTAAAGTGTTTTGGTCTTTCCAAGTGAAGAATGAGGGATCAATTAATGTTATAGGATGTGAGTCTTAAGGGTTTTGGGGTTGCAAATATCTAAAATGTCCAAAACTTAAAAATTGAAAATTGTACGCAGGATGGTACGACCATACCACCCAAATCGTACCAATAACATACAAGTGGTACCAACCACTCGTACCTTAGGAAGCAACTTTGACTCCAACACTATCCAATATGTTAATACATGGGCCAACTAACATCCATCATAAATGACTAGTACCTTAGAATCATACCTTAGGGAACCTACCAAAAGCATGACACACTGATCAACATACGAGTGGCTTTCCTCACTCGTACCATCTCCATACTACTTGTATGGTATCCATTTGTATCTTGGACAATAATTAACCAAAATCATACTTATTAACATACGACCAAGACCCTTAAATCATACCCACATCATACGACAAGTAAGCCAAAGTCGTATGATATCTAAAGAGTTTAAAACTAAGGAAATTTCTAAGGATCAGAACCTAGGGTGTTTCAATTCTCCCCCACTTAGATCATACATCCTCAAATAATGGGACAAGGCATGAATAGGTTGATTTATACTCCACAATCTCAACTTTGACCTTTAACTAAGTTACAAAACAATGATGCAAGGAAGTCAATCTTTCGTTTAACTAAGTTTGAAAATAAAAGTATGATGAAGAACACATACCTTCTACATGAATTTTTGAAGAAGAAAACAAGAACGGATTCTTGGATTTCATGTCCTCTTTCGCTTCCCAAGTAGCTTCTTCAACCTTGTGTTTTCTCTAAAGAACCTTAACCGATGCTACATCTTTGGTCTGCAATTGACAAACTTGCCGATCCAAGATCTCAATCGGGACCTCTTCATAAGATAAAGAATTCAAAATACCAATATCCTTGATAGTCACAATTTAAGATGAATCACCCTTACACTTCCTCTACATAAAAACATGGAATACAGGATGAATAGAGCTTAAAGTAGAAGGCAACTCCAACTCATACGTAACATTGCCAACCCTTCTCAAAATCGAGTACGAACGAACATACCGGGGACCGAGCTTCTCCTTCTTACCACACTGCATCACTCCCTACATATGAGATACCTTACAGAACACTCTATCCCCAACCTCAAACTCCAGGTCCCTTCTCCACACGTCTACATAGGACTTTTGTGACTTTGGGCTTCCTTAATCCCATAAAAAATCACCTTTACCTTATCCATGGCTTGGTGAACCAAATTGGTGCCAAACATCCCCGCCTCACAAACCTTGAACCAACCAATAGAAGACATACACCTTCTACCATACAAGGCCTCAAGTAAAGCCATCCCAATGCTAGAGCGATAGATATTGTTATAAGAAAACTTTACAGAAGGTAAATTCTTAATCCAACTACTACCATAGTTAATCACGCACTCACTAAGAATATCATTTAATGTCTGAATTATCCTTTTTGTTTGCCCATCTGACTGTGGGTGAAAAGCAGTACAAAAAATCATCTTGGTCCCCAAACCTTTCTAAAATAACCGCTAAAAGAGGGATATAAACAGAGTACCAAGATGAGATATGATAGAAACAGTTACCTCGTGCAACATCACAATCTCATAAAAATACAACCTTGTATAATCCCCAGCTGAGAAGTTAGTCCTCACTGGCAAGAAGTGAGCAGACTTTGTCATCCTATCCATGATGACCCAAACTGAATCAAACTAATTTCGAGATCGAGGAAAACTAGTAATGAAGTCCATGTTGATCACTTCCCACTTACACTCTGGCAACTCAATTTCTTCATACAATCTCTAAGGCCTCATGTGCTCAACTTTCACTTGTTGACACACCATACACTTGGCCACAAAATTAGCCACATCCTTCTTCATATTGTTCCACTAATACATATCCTTGAGGTCATGATACATTTTCATCGAACCAGGATGAACGAAATAGCACGACTCATGTGCATTATCTAAGATCCTCTCTTACAAACCATCGACCTCGAGAACATATAATCTCTATTGTTACGGCAAAGTACCTTTAGCACTAACCTCGAAGGACATCACCTTCTGTCCACCAAAATCACCCTTGATCTTTATATAGACAGGATCTAATATTTGCTTCTCCTTGACTTTATCACCCAGAAATGACTACACCATTTTTTTAATGAATGCTTTAACATCCTCAGTCCATGAGATGAATTCCAAGGTTAACTAAACGATGAATGTCCTTTACTAACTCCCACTTCTCCTTATCTATATGATCTTGAGTCCCAATAGATAATATTCTAAGAACATCAATAACCATATTAGCTTTCCCTGGTTGGTAGTCAAGACTCATGTCATAATTATTGAGCATCTCAAGCCATCTTCTTTGCCAGAGGTTAAGATCTTTCTGAGTAAACATATACTGTAGGCTTTTATGATAAGAAAAGATATCCATATGCACTCCATATATATAGTGATGGAATATTTTCAATGCGAATACCACAACTAACAATTCCAAATCATGAGTCGGATAATTACTCTCATGAACCTTTAACTGCCTATAAGCATAAGCTATCACCTTCCTATGCTGCATCATAACACCACCAAGACCAACACGAGAAGCATCAAAATAAACCACATACCCATTAGTTCCTTCAGGAAAAGTCAAAATTGGAGCCTAAATTAGCTTATCCTTCAGCTTTTCAAAACTACCCTTACAGGCATCCTACCACAAGAACTTTACCTTCTTCTGAGTCAACTTAGTCAACAGGGAAATAATATAAGAAAAACTCTCCACAAACCTCTTGTATTAGCCAGCTAAACCTAAGAAGGTCCGAATATTGTTTGGAGTCGCGAATATAAGACACTTATAAACCATTTCAAGCTTTTGCAGATCCACCATGATCTCCTTATTAGAAATGATATGACCTTGAAAAGTGACAACATTCATCTAGAATTAACATTTAAAAAATTTAACATGCAACTGCTACTCCTTCAAGGCCTGCAATACAACACGAAAGTGATCTACATGATCCATCTCACTATTGGAGTACACCAAAATATCATCTATGAACACAATGATGAAGAAATCCAGAATCTGACAAAAAATCCTATTCATCAAATCCATTAATGCCTCCATGGCATTGGTCAACCCAACAGACATAACCAAAAACGCATAATGCCCATTGATGGTACACAAACTACTAGGGCAGGAGTGCAGCTTACAGTTGATGTTCCTCCTATGCCTACAGTTGTTCAGCCGATAGTTACTTAACCAGTTGTGACCCAGCCTACTATGTCTTCTAAGTAGCAGAAGATGCTGGGTAGGTTTTTGAGGTTAGCTCTGTCTAGGGTTTCTGGTGCTCCTAGAGAAGATGCATTTGAGTTTCTTACTACTTATAAGAATAGTCTTCGTGGTTAGGTCTTGTTGAGACTTGTTGTCTGGATTACACAACATTTCAGTTGGATTTGTCTACTCAACACTTTTGGAGAGGTTTCATAAGTTCTAGGCCAATTAAATCTTCTCCCCTATCATGTACTCAATTTTCCAAAATATTTTTTGAGAAGTATATGCCGAAAAGCCTTAGGTATTGATTGAGGGATCAGTTCACAAGATTGTAGTAGGGTTTTATGACAGTCACTGAGTATGAGGCTCATTTCTATGAGTTGTCTAGTCATGCGACTTCAATTTTAGATACTGAGTATGAGAGATTTTGCTGATTTATGAGAGGACTGAGACACCCTATATGGATGGCTACTTAGAGTTTAGTTGCTGTAGGTAGGACCTTTGCTAAGGTTTTAGATTATGCTAGAGTGATAGATGATATGTATCATGAGGGCTGTGATAAGAGGCCAAAGTACCAGGGCAGATTTTATTGGAGCCGTAGTAGTTTCCCATTCAGAGATGGTAGTTCTCAGGTTGGGCATTCTTCGTGACTATCTTTTAATCCTTAGAGTTATACTAGTTGACCAATTTAGGATGCTCTTCAAACTACTGATAGAGGTTAGTTTGGTACTAGTGCTCGCCCTAGTAAGGGCAGAGATCAATTTATGAGAGTTCATTTACTGGGCATGCTACACGTGGTGGTTACTCCAGTTTAACTATTTATATGAGTTTTGGTTTTGTACAACACTCTTATTTTACTTGTGGGCCTCCTTGTAATTTTTTGCAGGATTTCCCGAGTCTTAGGGGATAGTTCTTTCAGCCCAAGGTGTTACCCCTATTAGGGTAGTTTATTCCTCTAGTAAAGGTGGTTCACGAGGTCTTAGGGGTGGTTACCAGGGTACTTGAGGTGGTACTCAAGAAGGCAAGACAAGAGGTCAGTCAGGTGCCCAGCCAGGTAGTGGATGTGGTTAGTTATATGCAGTACTTTCTAGAACTGAGGCTAAGACTTCAGATACTATCATAACAGGTATGATTTTGGAGTGCTGTAAGTCAGCTCTTGCTTTATTTGATCCCAAATAAAATTATTGTGATATATCTGCTTATTATGCACCACGATTGGATTTGACTAGTGATTTATTATTTGTTCTATTGTGCGAATATACTCCCGTTGCTGATTTTTTAGTAGTGGATCAAGTATTTAGATCATGTTTTATGATAATGATGTTGATACTTATGTTGATATTTTTATTCTTGATATGCTAAATTTTAATGTGATTTTGGGCATGCATTAGTTATATTATTGTCATGCGGTCATAGATTATTTTTCCAAGACCTTTACCTTAGCCATGATCAATGTACCCTCAGTCGTGTGGCAGAGACTGGTTAGCCGTGAGACTATAGGGATTATTTCTTATGTTTATGCTAGGAGACTTATATCAAGAGTCTGCGAGTCTTATCTCCCTTATGTATGTGATACTCGTGTAGAGGGTCAGTTGCTTGACTCAGTTCCTATTGTTTGTGAGTTTCCTAGTGTGTTCCCTACCACCGTACCTAGTATTCCACCTGACCATGATATTGATTTTGCTATTGAACTTGATCCTAGTACTTGACCTATTTCTATGACACCTTACCATATTGCTCCGGCTGAGCTTAAGGAGTTGAATTCTCAGTTTTAGGATCTTCTAGGTAATAGTTTTATTAGATCTAGTGTTTCCCTATGGCGATCTCTTGTATTTTTTGTGAAGAAGAAAGATGGCTCCATGAGTATGTGTATTAATTATAGGTAGTATAATAAGGTGACGATGAAGAAACGTTATCCTATATCTCATATTGATAATTTGTTTGACCAACTTTTGGGTGAAACTATATTTTCTAAGATTGATTTGAGGTCCAGTTGTCATCAGTTGAGGATTTAGGGTAAGGAGATCCCAAAGACACCTTTCAAGATGTGTTATGGTCATTATGAGTTATTAGTGATGTTTTTAGGTCTAACTATTTCCATAGCAGCATTCATGGATTTAATGAACCATGTGTTCAGACCCTGTCTTGACTCCTTTGCTATTGTGTTCATTGATGACATTCTTATGTATTCGAGGAGTATGAGGAGCATGGGCAACATTTGAGTATTGTGCTTCAGACTTTGCGAGACCATGTGTTTTTTTCCAAGTTTTCTAAGTATGAGTTTTGGCTTGAGTCAATGTCATTCCTTTGTCATGTTGTATCTAAAGCTTGTATTATGGTGGACCGGACTATGATTTTCATGATTTATGATTGGGCTAGGCCTATGTCTCCGAATGAGGTTCATAGTTTCATTGGCTTGGTCAGTTATAACAGGTGCGTTATTCAGAGCTCTGCTGCTATTTCAGCCTTTATGACTAGATTGACTCAAAAGAAAGTTCCTTTCCAATGTAAGAGGATTGTGAGTTGAGCTTTGGAAAGCTTAAGAATTGTCTTACTTCAGCTTCAGTGTTCTCTCTTCCTATTAAGGGTAAGGGATTCACCATGTTTTGTGATTCTTTGGGTGTTAGTCTTGGTTTTATTTTGATGCAATAGGGTAGTGTCATTTCTTATTCTTCTAGACATCTTAAAGTGCATGACTGTAACTACCCCACTCATGATTTGAAGTTGGCAGCAATAGTTTTTGTGTCAAGATTTGGAGGCATTATTTGTATGGAGTGCATTATGACATTTTCACTGATCACTGCAAACTTCATCATCTAATGACTAGTGAGAGATTAATGCTTTCTAGCATAGGTGGATGGAGTTGTTAAAGGATAATGATATTTCCATTTTGTATCATTCGGGTATGATAAATATGCTATCTGATGCCTTGAGTCAAAAATAGCGAGTATGGGTAGTTTGGTATGTATATCGGTTTCTCAGAGTCCCATGGCACAGGACATTCATTCTTTAGTCAATTTGATGGTTCACCTTGATATTTTGGATCCTGCAAGGATTTTGGCTTGTGTGGAGGCGAGGTCCTTCCGATTTGAGCAGATTTGTGATCTCTAATATTAGGAAAACAAATTGTGCTTCCTCCGTGATTAGGTGGTGAGTGATGAGTCTGGGAGGCACAGTGTTCACTCCGAGGGTATTTTGAGATTTCAGGGTCGTATTTGTGTTCCCTGGCTAGAAGATATAATTCAGTCTATTCTTCACGATGCTCACAGCTCTAGATATCATATTCATCCTTGTACAATTGAGATGTATACAGATTTGAGTCAATAATATTGGTGGGATGACAAAAAGAGAGATATGACAGACTTTGTGGCACATTACCTATGTTGTCAGCAGGTGAAGGCCGACTATCAACGTCCAGGAGGATTGACTTAGAGGTTTCCCTGTCACGGAGGGAAATGGGAATGGAATACTATGGATTTATTAGTGGTTTGTATTATACTTCTCGTGTTCTTGATGATATTTGTGTTATTGTGGATCATTTGACTAAGTTGACATGTTTCATTCCTATTCAAATGACCTTCAGTGCTAAGAAATTAGCTCAGATTTATGTTTGGGAGATAGTTCGTTTGCATGGAGTGCTCGTTTCTGTCATATCAGACTGTAGTTATGTATTTACTTTTCAATTTTAGAGATTATTTTAGGAGGAGATGGGTACTCGAGTGGATTTAAGTGCAACTTTCATCTGCATATAGATGGTCAGTCCAAATGGACAATTCAAGTTCTTGAGGATATGCTCTGAGCCTGTGATATGGATTTTGGATGATAGTGGGATCAACACTTAGCATTGGCAGAGTTCACCTACAATAACAAATATCATTCGAGAATTAAAATGGTGCCTTATGAGGCTTTATATGGTAGCAGATGTCGTTCTATGATAGGATAGTTTGAGGCTTTATAGGTAAGACCTTGTGGTATGTATTTGGTTCTGGACTCATTGAATAAAATCAGAGTGATTCATGATAGGCTGAGAGCATCCTAGAGTAGGAAGAAGGCCTAGGTCAACTGTAGCTCCGTGCCTTGAGACTCAGAGATGGTGACCATGTATTTCTTTGTGTTTCACCCATAAGGGGTGTTATGAGGTTCTGAATGAAGGGTAAGATCATCCCAAGATATGTTTATCCTTTTGAGATTCTCTGTGCAGTTAGCGAAGTGTCTTATGAGTTAGCCTTGCCTCTATATTTTTATACTGTCTATCTAATTTTTCATATCTCTATGCTATGGAAGTATATTCCTGATCTATATCCTATCCTTAGGTGGGAATCAGTCGAGTTGGATAAGCAGTTGACCTTTGTGGAGGTGCCCATTCTTATTTTGGCTAGTGATATGAGAAAGTTGCGTACTAGAGAAATTCTTGCAGTTAAGGTTCAGTGGAAACATCGCCCAGTGGAGGCGTACACTTGAGAGATTGAGACATAGATAAGGTCCCAGTATCCTCACCTATTTGAGACATCAAGTATTTTCTTTTTCTTTAACTTAAGTGGTGGATGTTGTAATGACCCTTGAAGCCCTTTCTCATGATCCTACTAGATTTTTCCATTAGAGCTTTCCCATATATCCCTAAGTCATTTCGGACTTTTTGGAACTGATAGTTCAATTACTGAACAGTTTATTTGGATATTAGAACCATTTCTTTGCTTTGAAGTCTTCGCTATTTCCAAATGTCCATCAACCAAAAACTTAAGCAAAACAATATCAGATGCAAATTTTGACTATGCCGACAGTTCTAAAATATTGATTTTTGGTTAGTTAGACCTTTGGTTCAGGCCCCCCTCCACCCAAACTCATTTTAACCTAATGGTTGAAAAGTTGATGAATTAGAAATTTGGGTGTAGGTCCCATATTTTGTCAACAAGACCTAGGATGGAAAATTTGAGTTTGCCACTGCATTCAAAATGTCAAAATTAGCGTGGTTACATATCTTGTTTTATTATATTGGACTCTGAATGCATCTCGAGGCCTTGTCCAAAACATGGAATTAAATTGCAAGTTTCAGCCATTTTCTAGTATAGGAAGGTACCACGATCGTGAATGGCCTATTGCAACCGCAATGCCGTGATCGCGGCTTGCATGGGTGCATGATCGCCCTCGCTTAGGTCCTGGGAAGGGTTGTTTAAATACTCTTTTTGGTTGAGAATTGGCCTTTTTCTCCATTGTCTTGAGTTCTAAAACCCTAATAGTTAGTGTAGACCTCAAATTGAGTCTTAAGTATTGATTGAGAGCTTGAATTACTTGCTTAATCACGTTTAACGTTGAATCTAAGGTATGAATCCTTTAATTTTAGTATTGAATTCTTGATTATTTGACCCCAAACACTGAATGTCTTGACGCTTGATTTTATCCCTCATATGATTGATTGGCACCAATTTCTTGAGGGTTATGACTCCCTAATGGTGTTTGAACACTAGGTTGGTCTAGCAAACTCATTTTCCATATGTGGGACCCACTTGGGGCAGTTTTGGTTCTTTTTGTACCCGAAGCAAAATGGTGTAAGATGGGTGTTTATATTCTCTTAATAATGCATAAATTGCACTTTTGGTAGCTTGGCTCGTTGATGAAGCTTCGAGGAAAGGAAAAGCGAATATTGTTGGTTCGTGAGCTATATTTGGATTCGAGGTAAGTTATGCTTATTTGTGTTAGATTGAGCTTTATTGTTGTATATTTGTGATATCTTAATAAGATTGGGCGGGATCTTAGGTATTTAAATATTAGATGGTAATGTTTGGGATTAGTTGAACCATTTAGGTTATTGAACTCATAAATTATGATGTTTAACTGATAGTCTAGAACCTTGGATAGTTGGACTTGTTATCTCATGGACAGCATAAGAATTCTCTAGTTTTTGTAGATAGTTGGAAGTGACTTTTTTCACTTATCTTAAGAGTAAATTGACCTAGATATACATAGTTGTGAAATTGGCCTTAGATGCTTGGGTTAATTTAAGAGTAATACTTGAGGAAAAATTGTCCTATATAACTAGTATAGATTGATTAGACTTTAAGACATTATTTAGGCGACTTAATCTAGTTCATGGTATAAGTTAG
Organism: Capsicum pubescens; assembly: GCA_030864215.1. NCBI lineage: Eukaryota > Viridiplantae > Streptophyta > Magnoliopsida > Solanales > Solanaceae > Capsicum > Capsicum pubescens. The sequence goes on from CM061546.1 coordinate 226,149,281, forward strand.
ACTTGAAGATATAACTAAGGATATTAGAATAAAGACTTGATCCGCCTTAAGCTTGAACTATTTAAGTTAGTCGAGATACTTGTTAAACGCCTAGAATATGCTTTTGGTAATAAGATGGCCAAACCTGGTAAATGGTTTGTTCATGATGTTGATTTTGGAAACAAATGTAACACCCCATATTCAAGTACATGTATTGGCGTATTCAAGTACCCGTATTCAAGTACATGTATTGGCGTATTCAAGTACGTGATTGGTCTTATTTATATGGAATTAATTTTTTATTTTATTTATACCGGAATTTTCCCGTAGATGGTTCCATACGAAGGCTATTGAATAAGCTTTCCAACTATATAAATATTTCCAAAAACGGATAAGTTTCGGATATAATCGAGCACGTTCGAAACTATAAAACGGTGGCCGGGATATGGTGAATAGTAAATGTGTAGGAAAATTTCCTGCATACAAACTACTGAGGCCTGTAAGTTTTTTGGGCCAACTTTGAATGATCATAACTCCTTTAATATAATGAACTGGGAGAGATACGATCTATCAAAAGAAATATCTTTGAGTCTTATTTCCAATACAATTGGTTTCAACCAAATCCAACATCTGAGTAAGGAGTTATACTCGTTTTACTTCAGACTATCAAAACAGTTTTTTAGGGTCAACTTCAAACGATCATAACTCCTTGTACAGGACGAACTGGGTGGCCTAATTTATATGAAATGAAATATATTTGAATTATCTATCCAACGATACAAATTACACCCAAATACGATGTCGGAGAAAAGAGTTATGGTCGATTTACTTTAGCCTGTCAAAACAGTCCACCATGGACAGATTCGGATTTACATAAATTTTTAAGGGCAATATGGTAATTTTTCATCACCTCATGGACGAAAATTGGTCAATATATACATATAATTAGTCTCATATCCATCAATTATCATCAAATTATTGAAAATAAGAAACCCTAGCCTAATTTCAACTTCAATTATCTTGTGATTCAACCGTAGAAAGTCCAAATTGATTCCGTAGTTGTGTTCACCGTCTCGAGGGCTTTGAGAAGCACCCCTTATTTGTGCTAACAGGACTTCGAAACCAAAAGGGCCATTTTATGGTAAGGATGTAAATTATGTTGGTGTTATTTATATTGATATGTATATATATATATATATGCATGTGAGCATAAGAAGTATGTTATTTGATTGTTGTTGAAAGATGATTGGGAAATGATGTTGGATTATTCTTGTGCATGGTTGGATTATGCTGAATTGTGAAGGGATTTTGTATTGATGATGTGCTATTGAAATGATGATTATATATATATATACACACATAAACCTATTGTTCAAGTTGGTTTTTGGAATGTTTTGCAAATATTGGTTGTATGGAATTATGGAAGAGAATTGTGGTGTTGGGTTGCTAATACTAGAAGCCAATCATTTCATTGTAGATAAGTGATTTGTAAAGGCGGGAAGTTGTGTTGAATTGGTATCCAAATATACAACGAGGTATGTAAAGCATACTCTAACAATGTTCTTTGGCATGAAAACACCAATGTTCCATCAAATAAGATTCCGAGGTTGTCCAAAAATATGTATTGTTCTACATTACCAACGAAGTTGTTTCCATTCTATAAAGTGTAAAAATGTTTCATTGATATACCAAAAGGCTCCTATTTAATTTTTGTGATATTGATGATTCTGAAACACATTGTTGATGTACCAATGAGTCTTTATAACATCGTTATTGTATAGAAGGTCTATTACTTGATTCCTATTGATGTATCATTGTTCCAAAGGTACTATATTGGCATGAACACTAATGTAATAATCTCAAAAGCTTTTGAACTATGTTATTGGAAAGATCTCTTATGTGTGTTACTTGATATACGTGTGAGTGGTATCCCAGGGGCATAAGCCTAGCATGGGTCGATCCCTATTTATGTGTTTATGGGTGGTATCCCAGGGGCATAAGTCTAGCATGGGTCGATCCCAGTTGATATGTACTGGAGTCAGCCTAATGGTCACAGTACGGTACAGTATTGATTATTGTTAGGTGGTTGGAGGTTTGGGAGGAGGAGGTAATGGCGAATGATAATTGTAAAGAATTAAATGAACAAATGTATACCGTTCCACAAATGTGTTTGAATTCAAGAACCCAATTCAGATTAATGATAATGTACATGATCCTAAAAGTGTTTATGAAGTGTGGTTCACTTCTATTATGATTTATTCACTTGCGTATGATTTTCTTGATCCCCCATATCACATATGATTATTTACAGCTTTACATACTCAGTACATATTTCGTACTGACGTCCCTCACGGGGGACCTGCATTTCATGCTACAGGCACAGGTGCTTCAGCTCACTCACAGCATAGATAGGAGCCAGGTCATACAGCTATTGTTGGTAAGCTCCAGTTTGCTTCGGAGCTTTCCGACTCGGTTCCTTATGTTTTGTCATTGTACAGGAGTCGTGTGTGGGCGGGGGTTTGTCCCGACCCTAGTTATGTCATGTATATCCTAGAGGCTTTGTAGACATATGGAAGGGAAAAGTCATGGATGTTTATATAGTGATGTTATATTTGTATATGTGGTGGCCCCGACGGCCAAGTATTATATATATATATATTTGTGCGTGTTGTGCTGATATAGGAAATTAGACCCTTCTATATGTAACGAAGTGCTGCCCAAATTTTTGGTGACATGTAAGTGAATGTACGGGTATTTGAACGGGTTCTCCCGGGCCTTCTCGGCTTCGGGTGCCAGTCCGGCCCGATGGGATTTTGTGGCGTGACAAAAGTGGTATCAGAGAGGTTCGTCCTAGTGAGTCTACAAAGCCGTGTCTACATAGAGTCTTGTTTATCGGTGTGTTGTGCACCACATCTTTAAACAGGAGGCTATGGACATTTAGGAATTGATTCTTTTCTTCATGTCTTAGATCGTGCGATAGAGCTTATATTGTATATGAAGTCATAGTTGACAACTGAATCACTTTGTTTCTCTTATTATAGTATTGATGCCGGTTACCAGAAGCAATAATACCGGTAAGCAAGTAGATGTGGCTGCCGGAGAGGGGACTAGTAAGTCACCCACTATACCAGCTAATCAAAGTGAGGCTCCAGCTGAGCATGCATCAAAAACTTCCCCCAGTCCGGAAGAAATAAGGGGGAGGAGAACTATATCCCCAGAGCCACCTATTAATGTTGTTGATGAAGAACTTAGAAATGCAGTGCAACTTTTGACTCGTATAGTTGTTGGGAAAGCTCAAGGGCAAGCCATTCCTACTGCAGGTCCTAGTGGTATAGATAGGGCGGCTAGCCTTCGAACACAGGATTTTCTTAAGATGGATCCACCTACTTTTACCGGATCCGATCTTAACGAAGATCCGCAGGACTTTATTAATCAGATCCAAAGGGCCCTAGAGGTGATGCATGTATCAGGCAGACAGACAGTGGAGTTAGCCGCGTATAGATTCAAAGGTGAGGCTATATATTGGTATGAAGACTGGAAACGATCAAGGGGCATTGATGCACCCCCAGCTACTTGGAAAGATTTCAAAGAGGCATTTATTGATCATTATCTTCCATATGAGACTCGTCAGGCCCGTGTGGATCAGTTCTTAAATCTTCGACAGGGTAATACAAGTGTGAGGGAGTATAGTCTTCGATTTAATTCCTTGTCCAGATATTCTCCTAATGTTATAGCTACTATGGATGACAGAGTTCATCGGTATGTGAATGGATTGGATCCGTATTTGGTTAGGGATTGTACTATTGCTGCACTGAATAAAGACATGGATATAGCTAGGATCCAAGCATTTGCACAGAAAATGGAAGATCAGAGGCAAAGAAGAAGAACACAGGAATTTGAAAGAGGATCTTCTAAGAGGGCCAGATCTACAGGGAAGTTTATGGCGCCACAGGGAGGTTTTAGACCTCAATTTTCTGCTAGACCATCTAGGCCATTATTTTCTTATTCTGCAGCTAGTGCTCCACCACAGCATCAGGGGTTCAAAGGCAGTCAATTTGGGCAAAGAAGTGAGGGTCATAGTTTGCGATCAGTGGGTTACCAAGGGCAACGGAGTATGAGCCAATCGAGACCTCCTCGAGAGCCATGCAATAAATGTGGAAGGTATCATTTGGGCGCATATCGACTGGGGACCAATGTTTGCTTTTGGTGCGGTATGTCGGGGTATATGATGAGGGAATGCCCACGAAGGGACATAGGGGGTATGGCACGACCTACAGGGTTATTTTTTGCATCATCACCATCGATGCCTTATTCAGGAAGGGGTGCACAGCCAATGGGTCGTGTTAGAGGTGATAGATGAGCCACGAGTTCTAGCGGGGCTCAAAATGGTACGTATGCTCTAGCGGATCGACAGAATTTAGAGGCTTCCCCAGATGTGGTTACGGGTATGTTGTCTATATTTTCATTCAATTTATATGCCTTAATTGATCCCGGTTCTACATTATCTTATGTTACTCCATTGGTTGCTGGAAAGTTTGAAAGAATACCCGAACTGTTAGTTAAGCCATTTGAAGTGTCCACACCGGTCGGGGAATCTATTATAGCTAGAAGGGTTTATCGAAATTGCATAGTAACTGTTTGTGGTCTTGATACGATGGCTGATCTTGTAGAGTTAGAAATGGTAGATTTTGATGTTATTATGGGTATGGACTGGTTGGCGTCTTGTTATGCCACAATTGTTTGCTGCACGAAAAAGGTATATTTCCATTTTCCAAATGAATCAGTCCTTGAATGGAAAGGTGAAATTAGCGCGCCAAGAGGTAGATTTATTTCTTATTTTAAGGCAAGAAGAATGATTTCCAAGGGATACATATATCATTTAGTTAGAGTAAGGGATACAGAAGCGGAGCCACCAACTCTTCACGCTGTTCCGGTGGTAAATGAATTTCCTGATGTATTTCCTGAAGATCTTCCAGGTTTGCCTCCTGAACGAGAAGTAGAGTTTGGTATTGATGTAATACCAGGCACCCAACTAATCTCCATTCCTCCGTATAGAATGGCCCCAGCAGAATTACGAGAATTGAAAGAGCAATTGAAAGATTTCCTAGAAAAGGGGTTCATTAGGCCTAGTATTTCCCCTTGGGGAGCACCAGTGTTATTTGTGCGCAAAAAGGATGGCTCGCTGAGGATGTGTATTGATTATCGGCAATTGAATAAGGTGACTATTAAGAATAAATATCCTCTCCCAAGAATTGATGATTTATTTGATCAGTTACAGGGCGCCAAGTGCTTTTCTAAGATTGATTTGAGGTCAGGTTACTGCCAAGTGAGGGTCAAACAAAAAGATATACCCAAAACAGCTTTCCGAACAAGGTATGGTCATTATGAGTTTCTAGTTATGTCATTTGGGCTAACAAATGCACCTGCAGCTTTTATGGATTTGATGAATAGGGTGTTTAAGCCATTCCTGGATGTATTTGTGATAGTTTTTATAGATGATATTCTAGTTTATTCTAGATCAGAAGAGGACCATGCCAATCACTTACGACAGACATTGCAGACTCTTCGTGATTGTAAGCTTTATGCAAAGTTCTCTAAATGTGAGTATTGGTTAAATTCGGTGGCATTTTTGGGTCATATTGTATCTAGTGAAGGGATAAAGTTTTATTCTCAAAAGATAGAAGCTGTGAAGAACTGGCCAAGGCCCACAACGCCGACGGAGATTCATAGTTTTCTCGGGTTCGCCGGTTATTATAGGAGGTTTGTTAAAGACTTTTCTTCCATTTCAGCACCCTTAACCAAGCTAACCCATAAAGTATCCAAATTCCAATGGAATGATGCATGTGAGAAGAGTTTTCAAGATTTAAAGAACAAATTGATTTCTACACCCGTGTTGGTACTTCCAGAAGGCACCGAAGGGTATACAGTGTATTGTGATGCTTCCAGAATTGGTTTAGGATGTGTATTGATGCAGCATGGTAAGGTAATAGCATATGCTTCTCGACAATTGAGGCCACATGAGAAAAATTACCCCACACATGATCTTGAGCTGGCAGCGGTTATCTTTGCTTTAAAAATATGGTGCCACTATTTATATGGGGTTTATGTTGATATATATACTGAACACAAGAGCTTACAATATATTTTCAGTCAGAAGGATCTAAATCTGAGGCAGCGAAGGTGGATGGAACTATTAAAAGATTATGATGTTGATATTTTGTATCACCCAAGGAAAGCGAATATAGTAGCTGATGCGTTGAGTCATAAGGCTATGATGGCACCTATAGAAAGGCAAGGGATGATTAAAGATCTTCATCAATTATCTAGTCTAGGAGTTTGTCTTCTCGAAACTCCAGACGAGGAGCTTATTGTGCATAATGCCACAAAATCCTCATTAGTAGCTGAGGTGAAAGAGAAGCAAGATGCAGATTCTATTTTATTACGGCTTAAGGAGAACGTTCAGAGTGGTGCGACCAAGGCATTTGAGTTTACACGAGAAAGAGTACTTCAGTTCCAAAACCGATTGTGTGTGCCGGATGTATACGGGTTAAGAAAGAAGATTATGATAGAGGCACATTTTTCAAGGTATTCCATTCATCCAGGATCAACCAAAATGTATCAAGATTTGAAAGATATGTATTGGTGGAATGACATGAAAAGGAACATCGCAGAATTTGTAGCTGAATGTCCAAATTTCCAACAAGTTAAAGTGGAACATCAAAAGCCCGGAGGCTATATACAATGCATAGATCTTCCAATTTGGAAGTGGGACATGATCAACATGGATTTTGTTACAGGTTTGCCTCGTACAGCTCAGAAATTTGATTCTATATGGGTGATTGTGGATAGGCTTACTAAATCCGCACATTTCTTACCCGTTAAGACCACTTACACAGTTGAAGAATATTCAAAGCTGTATGTTAAGGAAATAGTCCGATTACATGGAGTGCCAACTTCTATTATATCGGATCGGGGAACTCAATTTACCGCAAACTTTTGGAAGTCTTTCCAACGGAGTTTGGGAACCCAAGTCAATTTGAGTACAACTTTTCACCCTCAGACGGATGGACAAGCAGAGCGCACCATTCAAACACTTGAAGATATGCTATGAGCATGTGTTATAGATTTTAAAGGCAGCTGGGATGATCATTTACCTTTTATTGAGTTTTCCTACAATAATAACTATCATTCAAGTATCAAAATGGCACCATATGAAGCTTTATATGGGAGGAAGTGTAGATCACCAATAGGATGGTTCGAAGCGGGTGAAACTCTTATGTTCGAACCGGATCTTGTGTATCAAGCCATAGAAAAAGTCAAGGTGATTCAGCAACGGTTAAAAACAGCTCAAAGTCGACACAAGTCATATGCGGATAGTAGAAGAAGAGAGTTAGAGTTTTCGTTAGGCGATTGGGTATTTTTGAAGGTATCGCCAATGAAAGGGGTGATGAGATTTGGCAAGAAAGGAAAGTTGAGTCCACGATATATAGGCCCGTATAAGATTATTCGAAGACGTGGACAAGTTTCTTTTGAATTAGAGCTACCCCAGGAACTCTCATCAGTGCATCCAGTATTTCAGGTATCGATGCTTCTAAAGTGCATCGGAGATCCGTACCTTATTACTTCTACTGAAGATGTGCAAGTAACAGAAGATCTTACCTATGAGGAGATGCCTATTTCTATATTAGATCGTCAAGTTAAGAAGATGACAAATAAAGAAGTAGCATCGGTGAAACTACATTGGAGAAATCAACAAAGGGAAGAGATTACATGGGAAACGGAGGAAGCAATGAAATAAAAATACCCTTATTTGTTCAAAGGTGAAAAAGAAGTTCAAGGAGTGGAAATGGGACACTAACAAGTAAGTTTTTACATATGCATAATATCTATATGATGGCGTGAATATCAATTATGAATTCGAACTTGTTTCGGCTAAATAACTACATTTCACATTCGAGGACGAATGTCCTTAAGGGGGGAAGGATGTAATACCCCGTATTCAAGTACATGTATTAGCGTATTCAAGTACCCGTATTCAAGTACATGTATTGGTGTATTCAAGTATGTGATTGGTCTTATTTATATGGAATTAATTTTTTATTTTATTTATACCGGAATTTGCCCGTCGATGGTTCCATACGAAGGTTATTGAATAAGATTTCCAACGATATAAAGATTTCCAAAAACGGATAAGTTTCGGATATAATCGAGCACGTTCGAAACTATAAAACGGTGGCCGGGATATGGTGAATAGTAAATGTGCAGGAAAATTTCCCGCACACAAACTACTGAGGCCTGCCAGTTTTTTGGGCCAACTTTGAACGATCATAACTCCTTTAATATAATGAACTGGGAGATCTACGATCTATCAAAAGAAATATCTTTGAGTCTTATTTCCAATACAATTGGTTTCAACCAAATCCAACATCTGAGTAAGGAGTTATACTCATTTTACTTCAGACTATCAAAACAGTTTTTTAGGGTCAACTTCAAACGATCATAACTCCTTGTAAAGGACGAACTGGGTGGCCTACTTTATATGAAATGAAAGATATTTGAATTATCTATCCAACGATACCAATTTCACCAAAATACGATGTCTGAGAAAAGAGTTGTGGTCGATTTACCTTAGCCTGTCAAAATAGTCCACCATGGACAGATTCGGATTTACTTAAATTTTTAAGGGCAATATGGTCATTTTCCATCACCTCATGAACGAAAATTTGTCAATATATACATATAATTAGTCTCATATCCATCAATTATCATCAAATTATTGAAAATAAGAAACCCTAGCCTAATTTCAACTTCAATTATCTTGTGATTCAACCGTAGAAAGTCCAAATTGATTCCGTAGTTGTGTTCACCGTCTCGAGGGCTTCGAGAAGCACCCCTTATTTGTGCCAACAGGACTTCGAAACCAAAAGGGCCATTTTATGGTAAGGATGTAAATTATGTTGGTGTTATTTAAATGGATATGTATATATATATATGCATGTGAGCATAAGAAGTATGTTATTTGATTTTTGTTGAAAGATGATTGGGAAATGATGTTGGATTATTCTTGTGCATGGTTGGATTATGTTGAATTGTGAAGGGATTTGGTATTGATGATGTGGTATTGAAATGATGATTATATATATATATATACACACACATAAACCTATTGTTCAAGTTGGTTTTTGGAATGTTTTGCAAATATTGGTTGTATGGAATTATGGAAGAGAATTGTGGTGTTGGGTTGCTAATACTAGATGCCAAACATTTCATTGTAGATAAGTGATTTGTAAAGGCGGGAAGTTGTGTTGAATTGGTATCCGAATCTACAACGAGGTATGTAAAGCATACTCTAACAATGTTCTTTGGCATGAAAACACCAATGTTCCATCAAATAAGATTCCGAGGTTGTCCAAAAACATGTATTGTTCTACATTACCAACGAAGTTGTTTCCATTCTATAAAGTGTAAAAATGTTTCATTGATATACCAAAAGGCTCCTATTTCATTGTTGTGATATTGATGATTCTGAAACACATTGTTGATGTACCAATGAGTCTTTATAACATCGTTATTGTATAGAAGGTCTATTACTTGATTCCTATTGATGTATCATTGTTCCAAAGGTACTATATTGGCATGAACACTAATGTAATAATCTCAAAAGCTTTTGAACTAAGTTATTGGAAAGATCTATTATGTGTGTTACTTGATATACGTGTGGGTGGTATCCCAGGGGCATAAGCCTAGCATGGGTCGATCCCTATTTATGTATTTATGGGTGGTATCCCAGGGGCATAAGCCTAGCATGGGTCGATCCCAGTTGATATGTACTGCAGGCAGCCTAATGGTCACAGTACGGTACAATATTGATTATTGTTAGGTGGTTGGAGGTTCGGGAGGAGGAGGTAATGGCGAATGATAATTGTAAATAATGAAATGAATGAATGTATACCGTTCCACAAATGTGTTTGAATTCAATAACCCAATTCAGATTAATGATAATGTACATGATCCTAAAAGTGTTTATGAAGTGTGGTTCACTTCTATTATGATTTATTCACTTGCGTCTGATTTTCTTGATCCCCTATATCACATATGATTATTTACAGCTTTACATACTCAGTACATATTTCATACTGACGTCCCTCACGGGGGACCTGTATTTTATGCTGCAGGCACAGGTGCTTCAGCTCACTCACAGCATAGATAGGATCTAGGTCATACAACTATTGTTGGTGAGCTCCAGTTTGCTTCGGAGATTTCCGAGTCGGTTCCTTATGTTTTGTCATTGTACAGGAGTCGTGTGTGGGAGGGGGTTTGTCCCGACCCTAGTTATGTCATGTATATCCTAGAGGCTTTGTATACATAAGGAAGGGTAAAGTCATGGAAGTTTATATAGTGATGTTATATTTGTATATGTGGTGGCCTCGATGACCAAGAATTATATATATATATATTTTTCCGTGTTGTGATAATACAGGAAATTAGACCCTTCTATATGTAACGAAGTGCTGCCCAAATTTTGGATGACATGTAAGTGAAAGTACGGGTATTTGAACGGGTTCTCCCGGGCCTTCTCGGCTTCGGGTGCCAGTCCGGCCCGATGGGATTTTGGGGCGTGACAACAAGGTGCACATTTGATGGTTATTTTATTGTCATTACTTAGATAGCAATGGTAAGTGTTGTAAATTGAACCTATGACTATGTTATCACTTAAATTATTGGCTTGCTTACTATGCGAGCCTTTGATTTTTTCATTACTCATATTATGCTCAAGCCTAGTGACTAAACTTATGTTTGTGCTGAAGAATCCCATTTGTGCTTAGTATTATGAATCATGCCTAATAAGAGATATTATAGAAAGTATAACAATGGCTTGTAGTTGACTATGGTAATAACCATGATAATGTATTGAGTGTTCATAATATATGGATATGCATGTTCATGCACTTACTATTACAGTGTGTTGACGTTAAATGGTGAGGCACCATGATAGGTCTTTATTTATTTCTCCTACACTGTATTGTTTTCGGGGCTTGTACCAGTTATTGATTTGGATACACATCTATTTATATTGATGTTATGATGAATATTGATGATGTGATGATGCCCAGTGAATTCGGAGGATATATTAATGTTATGATGATTCCCGGTGAATTCAGAGGATATATTATTGTTATGATGATGCACGGTACATCTGGAGGGTATATTGATGATATAATGATGGCCAATATATCTGTAGGACATATTGATGATATAATGATGCACGGTAATTCCAGAAGATATAATGATGATATTATGACGCCCGGTAGGTCTGGAGTATATATTGATGATATTATGATGTCGATAAGTCCAGAGGACATATCGATGTTATGATGATGCCCGGTAGGTCCGAAAAATATAATGTTGATATTATGATGCTCGATAAGTCCAGAGGACATATTGATGATGTGATGATGCTCGATAAGTACGGAGGACATATTGATGATGTGATGATGGCTGGTAAGTATGGAGAATATATATATTGATGTTACATACGGTAAACATGGGTATATATATTTATGTGTGAATATGCCCTTAAATGACTACATCCAAGTGCGCCTTGAAGGCTTGATGTTATTCTTGGGATGTCAGTTATAATTCTTCAATACTAATTACTTGTTAAATAGTGTTGTTCTTGATTGTGATGAATGGTGAGTAGACTTAGACTATGTCGTGTAAAGAGTTAAGACTAATTGTTAAGTGCAATCTTCTGTAGAAATAAGAATTCACCTAGGGGATATATTTGTCTTGGGTAAAAAGAAGAATTCACCTAGTGGATGTATTTGGCTTGGGTAAATTGATTAATTAAGGAATATTGCCAAGTAAAATGAGTTATGATTTCTAATTGTCTCTTGAGCGACAATACTACTTGATGACTAGTAGTCTAGAATGCTAGTTGGTGAACCTTGTTTGGTTGATATGTGGTCAATGGAAATGTCGGTTGTTACTTGGATAATGACGATAATAGGTATAGCATTGTTTATATTTGTGATAGTAAAGCCTAGAGTATAATGTTGTTTGGTTTTAAATGAGGATTTATATATGTATGGTGCTAGATAGTAAGAGGCATTGGTTGATCGATTGATATGAGAATTTAATGATATGTAACCTTTTTCCTGTATGATGACTACTACACCTATGATAGCTATAAATAAGCTTTTCACAAATGGAATCTATGGATTTGTAGTGCATCTTAACTAGATGTGGATGTGGCATATTTAGTGAAGAATAGTTTGTGCTATCTCGTGAATGAGGATTTGGTAAAGAACCGGTTAGGCTATGATTAGAAATCCAATATGATGGTTAGTGAATTAGTATTTCAATGATAATAAGTGTTGGTTAGTTAAATAATGAGCTATTAAAGTGTATTGATATCATTGATATCATAAATATCTGAATGCTTGTTTGGTTATGGTTATGATTACCTTAGTGTATGTTATTTCAATTGCGGTAATTGATGATGATTATGAATATTTGTAAATGAAAGTTGATGGGAATTTGGGAAACCATGGAAATGGAGAAGTTGGTCATATGTCTATATACTTATATGATTCGATCCTTTAATGAACGCTCTGATGGTATGGGACGCCGTGATGAGTTCTTGTAACGACCCGATTTTCTGGAATCGGAATGTCACATGGTTCTCATGATCCCGAAGGACCACAAGCTAATGCTCTACTAATATTTGTACCAAAACACTGCATAATATAGATAATAAATGTGGAAACTTCCCATAAGGTTAAAAACATCTAAAAATACTCAAAACTGATAACTGAATACTGATACACCTGTCCGAAAAGCATCTAAACTGTCTGAGCTATGGAGTTGATGGGAAATGTCCCTAACTAACTCTATCTATTGAACATAAACAAAATATGATACGATAATAATTAAAATAAGGATCATCCTCGACTGAAGAGGACTCACTACTATGTCTACTGCCGTTGACTAGGACTGAGCTACTAAGGGTACTCTAGATCTCGTGCCTCTGAACCTATGGTCTCAAATAAAACACCATAGCATAAATGCATCAGTATGGGAATATACTAAGTATGAAGATGAGGTAAGGCTAAATACAAGGTCTTATGCATGAACAATTACTTAACTGAATAATCATGAGAGTACTGAATGAGAAAACATACATGAATGCACAAACAATAACTACAACCATCGAGACTTTGAATACTAAAACTCGAATACAGCATTACTGTAATATGAACTCACTACTAATACTGAGATACTAAACAACTGAATTTTCTGATACCGATAACTGAGTACTGAGGTGAGATCAGTCTTATCTAGTAAGTGATCTAAAGAATTGAGGCTACTGAAACTGATTAACTAAATATACTCATATCAATGACTGAATTCTGAGTTTTCTACTCTCGACTGACTGCATCGGAGATGAAACCTCTCTAATGGGTGATTACGGAATCTACTATCAATGATAAGAAATAATCATGTTCAAATCTGATAACAAGAATAATCAAATGAATCTAAGACTAAGAGCAAGCCTATCTGACGGGTGATATGGGGATCTGATAATGATATTACTCAACTAAATTTGAGTTTCAGATCAAGCCTATCTTCTGAGAGATCTCGGGATCTGGTAATGAGATCACTCAACTGAATAGGTGACTGAGATCAATCCTATTTGATGGGTGATCTCGGGATCTGAAAATGAGATTAATCAACTAAATATGAGACTGAGATCAAGCCTATCTAACGGGTGATCTCAGGATCTGATTACAAGAATAATTGATAACGCTCAAATTACACCTCTCTTACGAGAAAGTAAGCGGTCATTGTCAAATATATAACCCAACTAAGTTGGGGTCGAATCCCACAGGGAATATGGTGCTAATTAAGTTGTATGTAGATTAATTGACTTTTAATTGTTCGTTTTCGTAAAATAAATAAGGGGGTTTGATTCAGTTAACAAATTAATGGTTTCAGTTTAACGAGAAGAAATATTTGTAGTAGTATTCAAATTCAGAGAAATAGCAAGCTAGGGTTATCTCCACCTTGTAGTTTTCAATTCTTTCTAACTATGGCTTTTACGAATTCATACATGTATCGTGTTTACAGAGAAACGTATTGTATTTAATAACATAATCCAAGTGTTTCTGAACCATCAAGGACTAATTCACTTTAGTTCTCTCAAATCAAAAGCATTTACCAAAAATAATACGAAATCTCCAAGTAGGTAATCCTGCTTAGGAATTAACATATGAAATAGGGATTGGAAATCCTATTTTCTTGTCACTACTCTCTTTTTCGAACAACAACCTTTCTCTCGAAAAAGTTGTGTTTTAAGGCACAATCTTTATGTTTTCAACCACAAGAATTCAAAATGAACGAAGAGAGTATGATGTAAACAAATCAATGCATAATGAATTCAAAACCCAAAGTGATAGATTGTATGCTACAAGGTTTCCATAACCCTAACTAATAAACTTAGCTACTCATGAATAAAATGAAAATCACAATAGAAATATTCGTCATACAAAAAACTAGAAGATGATCTTGGTGTGCGAATACTGAGAGCAAGAGAGAAAAAATATTTTTCTCTCTCTCCCAAGCTAAGCCGCTATTCTCCTATCTCTAAATAATACAGAATAATGAATCATGAATAAAAATTCAGCATTAAGCCATTTAATAATCTTTTCTCTCATAATTGCCTTCTAAGTCCCTGAACTAATTATAAATGACAAACTAGTCTTGGACATAGTTTCTAGGCGCTACATTTGGTCCGGATTGCTACTCTCTCTTGTGTCATATGCCATCCGAATTTCATAGTCCCATAATGTATTCATATACCTTATTAATACCTGAAATCATGCTAATCACATCGGTTAGCTCAATTACATAGAAGTAGAGTAAAACTATAAGAAACTAGGCACTTTGTTCTCTAAACATAGCTAAAATATGGATAAATTATGGTGATTAGGCCTATAAATACACCCAAGATCACCACCCCACACTTAAATCTTTTCTCGTTCTCGAACAACATATCTATTTATGCATACTACACAAGCCTTAGCACCCACAAAGGAAAACATGATGCTCAAATAGCCTCACTCAACAATTATGAACAAGAAGTAGCTTCAGGAATCATTCCTAGATATAACCTACCCTCAAGAATAGACTCATTAAGTTGGTAATTTCATGCATATAGTTCAAGAAAATAAATCATATAAATTACCCAACCTTCATCAACCGTGTGCCCTCACAACAAGAAAGTTACCCATAATCACTCTCAATCATGCAATTTCTAACAAAATAGGTACAAGAATAAAGTTGGGCTCACTCTCACAAAGAATTCTCAAATTACAACTAATGGCCATATGCTTTCCCTTAGTGTAATACTCCACTAATATCAGAATGCTAAGATTAGGATCAAATAGATCTTTTACGGGTTGTAATGTAGGCTAAAGGATGGGTAGGAACTATTTTGGCCAAAAATAGTGACTATCTTCCCTAAGCGCTTTAGTACACTACATTATACAATTAAGACCAATCTTTACCAACCAATTTCCACTTCTGCTATCTTCACAGATTTGCTTTTCACCCCAGCTCATTATGCTCAATTAATACCACTATGTTAGGAGTATGCAACCCTTTCAAATATTTTTTTTACACCCTTTTCATGTTATGCACCCTTATAATAGCCACCCTCAACTTAAGATATTTGCCTTAGTTGAGGTACACAATGTCCAAGAAGGACCAGGGATAAACCAAGTTCATTGTAACATGTCCGAGATAAAATTTGGAAAATCTTAACAATTTTCGCTACTCCCAACCACATCAATTTCACACGCCAATAACTAGAATTTGGGGCATCAATTTCACCATTTTCCTCTAATTGTCAAACTCCTAACTCAAATTGATTTTACATTAAAGCGCTTAGGAGCTTTTGGATCAAATTAGGGTCTATTAAAGAACGGAATAGGCTACATATGAGGCTAACAAAAGAACAAGCTAAAGGCTCAATGAGGCAAGCTAAGATAATGTCCAAAGGTAGGTCAAAAGAAGGTATGAACAATGTCTATCAAAGAAATGCCTAAATCATCTCCTAAACTCACAATCTTTATTTCTCTTTGCACACACACCAGGCAAGTTCTAGCATCAGTTGCAATAAGAAATATACAACAGTCTTACACACTCATGGCACATGGTCAACTTAATTAGGAGCATTAGAGATTCTCAACCTAACAGTTACATGAATTCAAATAAAACAAACAATCACAACAAGAGTCACAGCTAGAGCCTAGGTGTTTCAAACGTAATGATCCATCACATACTTATGTTATAATGTCATGTGATCCACAAGAATAGCTACATGTAATAAAATGACTAATTTTCTCTTAAGACGGTCGTCATCTATGCATCATCGAGAAAAGCACCTAATTATGACTAAATAACTAAAAAGATGAAATAAACAAAATAACTAATCCTATCAAGAAGAATACTAAGGAGAAGGTTCTATTTTCTTATAAAACAAGTAGCAAAGTATCCAACCACCCCACACTTAAGCTCAGCACTGCCCCCAGTGCAAATAACAAGATAAAGAACTTGGCTAGTAGTACTTCTCATCCATATTAGGAGTCACGCCACCTGTATGGAGATCATCATTAGAGCCATTTTTCCTGTACTCATCACATCACCCATATCATCTATGTCAGTCACATTTAATCAAATTAACTTCAATTAAGATGGAGATGGTAAAGTCACCACCCCACACTTAATTTTTTAGTATCAACCAATTAAGTGTTTTTATCGGGTACTCAGACTTCACCGACATACACTTTGACATGGTGCATCAAAATTAGTCACAATACAATTCATTCACTTCAATTCCCCCAATTCTATTTTAGTAAAGCACTTTTTTTTAACAGAATCATGCTCTACACTTTCAACCATATCAAGATATACAAAATGCCATCACTTTCAGCACATCACCATAGCAAGAATTTAATTCATACTCCTTAATAAATCACTTAGCTATAACATATTGTCACAATAACAAATGATTAAGAACGTAAAACATACCTTGAAGATGAAAGTTTGGTGAAAGAAAAGGAAAATTCTGGAGATAGTTAATGTTGAAAGACAAAGAGAATGGTGAGAGCAATCTTATGCAGGTTAGGGGTTAAATAAGGATGGCTTTCAGCATTCATGGTGTGGATTCTATTAAAGGGTGAGATTTGGGTCGAGTTGATCCATTCAATAAATGTATTATTAGGGAAAACTTACACTAATAGGAGGCGCCCATGAAATTACTTAAGCATAAGTAGGCGGCTCCTAACCTATCGCCTAAGTGAGGCAACGATCATAGGCAATGGTATAAGCGGCGCGTAACCTATCTTCTCTGTTGATATAGGCAACGCCTAAGACATCGCCTATGTTGACATATGTGATGCCTAACCTATCACCTAAGTGAGGAAGTAAGCATAAGCGATTGGAAATGCGGCGCACTCTTGGTCGAAAAAGTCCATACCCTATGCTACCACCACAGACCTTATTGAAAGGCACAAAATAAAGTCGCACTGTGAAACTTTTTAGGTCAGATTTACATAATTTGAGGCACGACTCTGATAAAGCTCAAACTACAGCTCTCGTAAGAGTGTAAGCAGTCGTCGTCAAATATAGAACCCAACTGGGTTAGGTGTCGAATCCCATAGGGAATACTTGGTCACTAAGTATGCAACGATTAGTAGACTGTTGATTGAAAATTCTACGAAAAAGGGGGGATTTAATTGTAGTGTGAATTAAGAGTATCAAAGTAACAAAGAAAAACGGAATGTTTAGTTGGTTTTAATCAATGAGAATTGTAAGTTAGGGTTATGTCCACCTTATGAGTTTTACGTATCTATTGGCTATGAGTTATGCGGAATTCAGACATGCATGCGCTTATATAGATTCGTATTCTATGGTAAATCCTAGTGTCTTTCGACCATCAAGAATTATATCACTTTAACTCTTTCGAGCTTAAAGCGTATACTAATGGTACAAATTCTCCAAGAGGTTAATCCAGTTACGGCACTAACTTTTAAACAGGGGTTGGTAGCCCTATTTCCTTGTCATTCTCTCTTTTCCGGACATGTAACTTTTCTTTCGAACAAGTAAATGCTATACTGGCGTATTCTATATGTTTGCAACCACAAGAATTCAATTAATATGAAGAGAGTAATGATATAAGCAGCATACGTATCAAGAATTCACAAACTCATAGCAATAGATAGTGTCTCATAAGGCTTCCATAACCCTAACAGAGAAGTTTAGCTACTCATAACTATGAAGGAAAATCACGAGGATATCATCATACCAAAGCAATAACAATATCACGATAAGGAAGTATTGGCGTTGCTTGTGGCGTGAATTCCTTGCTAGTAGCGTTTCTCTTGTCGTGAAAAATTAAAAGTCGAATGAAAAAGACTTGAATTAATGATTGAGTGAATAATAAAAAGCTTGCTGAAAAATTCAGCAAATAGGGTTTTTATAACATCCTTGTCCTAGTCCTACTGAAATAGGGTTTTTATCCTTGTCCTAGTCCCACTGGGTTACTGCATACTTGTCCTAATCCTACTAAGTTACTGCTGATCCCCCAAGTCTTTTGAAATGCTGTTTTTGCCTGGGACAAGTTCTCCATGCATCCCTTTCAGTTCATAAGCTTCCAGAAGCTGCCTTCCTTCTTACGTGAAGTTTCCTTTGACGTGTAACAGTCCATAAAATGCTGAAATCTTCATCATTTATTCCTGAAAACTTGCTAATCACGTTGGTTAGTTCACTTACAGGAAAAAAGACTAAAAGTGCAGGAATTATATACTTTGTCCTTTAAAACGTAGCTAAAATATGGGTAAATTAAGTTGCTTTAGGCGTGTAAATACGCCTAACATCAACACCCCACACTTAAAGCTTTGTTCGTCCTCGAACAATATATCATGTCCATATAAACATCTACTTAGGGTTTCACAGTAACAACACAAAATATTCATCAAGACAGGCACAACAATTATTAACAAAGAGTAGTTTTCTAATCACTTCTAGAAACAATTCAACCTCCAACATAGACTCGTGATGATGGTTAATTTGTATTCAAAAGTTAAGGCACAAAGAATCATACATGACTACCCAAAACTCATCAACCATGTGTGTCTCACAATATATCACCCATAATTACTCACAAGTATTTCATTTTTCAAAACATGGGTATAAGATTATCCTTGCTCTCACTCTCACAAAGAATTCATATGTTGCAACTGATGACCATAGGCTTGACCTTAGTGTAATGCTCTACTAATATCAGAATGCTAAGCTTAGGATCAAATAGGTCTTACAGGTTGTAATGTAGGCTAAGGAACGGGTAGGACTATTTTGGCCAGAAATAGTGACTATGTTCCTAAGCGCTTTCATACATCACATTATGCCATTAACACTCTCTTTTAATCAACCCTGCTACCTTTCTTTCATCTATCACCCCTTTTCACCTATTTTTCCATTCAAGCATAACTATCTTTTTATTTAATCATAAACACAATTTATCTTTTTATTTTTCTATTTCTTTTTCTTTTCTTTTCTCATTTTTTTTATAACACACCACTATGATAGCCACTCTTTTTCATAACAAATTCAAGTACCAATTCACTTTAAGGCACCACTCTCACCCAATTTCCTTTTATTTTGTCACATGACTTTACACTTTAAAGCAGATAGAAATTTGGATCAAATTATGGTCTTGAAAAAAATGGATTAGGCTTACATATGAGGCTGTCAAAGAAAATAGCTAAAGGCTCAAAAGGGGGTTAACTAGAATAATGTCCACGAGTAGGTAAAAAGAAGGTAAACAATCACAGGCTGCAAAAGAAATGCCTAAATCATCCCCTAAACTCATACTCTTTATTTCGCTTTACACACACACCAGGCAAGTTCTAGCATCAGTCACAATACAGAATATACTATATCCTCACACACACAAGGCACATGGTCAAATTTATTGGGAGAAGTATAGACTCTTGACCCAACAAATGAATGAATTAAACCACCCGATTATCACATAGTGAGTCACATGTAGAGCCTAAATATCTCAATAGTAATGATTTAGCACAAACTCTTGTTATACTACCATGCCGTCTATCAGAACAATTTCATGCAAAATCTAAAAAATTTAAAATTAAACTAACTAATTACGACTAATTAAAACAACCAAGAACTAGAATAAATTCAAATGCAGACAAAGAAGTGTAGCATATAAATTCCAGCACCCCACACTTAGACGGGACACACTGCCCTCAGTGGAAAATAAATAAGAAGAACCTGATTAGTCGGACTCATCCTCTATGTCTGGGGTCATACCCCCTGCATAGGGATCATCATTAGAGTCATCATTATCAGAGTTCTCCTCCAAGTCGGAGTCTGGCATTCGTCGATCATCATCGGTTGGCATGTCGTCATCAAGAGGTTCCTCAAAATATACACCTACTCCACACATAGCCCTTGCATGCTCATTCATTGGGTAGTCATAATCCAACTGTTGGAGCTCTACAACAGTTGGAACACGACCCCCGCTCATCATGGTAAACCTCATCATGCCATATAAATGGCGGAAGAAGCTTTCATCCCTAGCATGTCGTTCTGCAGTGGTCAGGTTGACGCCATGCATGGATTCAACATCTTTAACCTTTGTGAGGTAAACCTTCTTCGGGTTGTGTGGAAGCTTATGATCTGCAGGTTCCTCTTCGATGTCCTCCTTCCTCAATATCGCAGTCAACAGATTTCCAAAACTAAAGTGGGACCTCTTGTGCAGCCTGGCCTTACGCATTGAAGATCTAATAATCGCCCCAATGTTGATGGAAATGTTCATCATCAAAGCGTACACCAAGCACACTCTATCACGTGTGATCTTTGTGTACTGTGACCCTAGAATCAGGCAAAAATTGACTATCCGCAACCATATCTGAGCTTCTCTGTTCAAGGAGGCATACGGGAAGGTATTGTGCCGACCGGTATCCTTGTGACAACTCCACCATGCCATTGATCTTGTTCTGTATAGTGTGTGTCTGATTTCCCTGGATGGAGGTCTGCGATAAAGCTCCTTGAGAGGTGATGGATCAACAGATGGCAAACCCAGAAAAGAGTTGAAGAACTCCGCATTTAGTTGCAGGACTTGGCCCCGAATCTTTACTTCACTCCCTATAGTTTTCGGTGACCAGTTTGCATAGAATTCTTGCGTCAGATCGAGATTGCACTCTCCCATATCTCGGAATATGAAATCAAGATGTAGCGTCATGATTTTGGCCAAGATGCGAGGTTCTTTCTTTGCCAGGCTCTCCTTTTGTATCAATTCCACGTGAACATATTTTTTCATTTTATTGTTCCTGTACCACTCCTTTGCTTCCTCCTCTAAGACCCATTTTATCCCGTACATGAGTCGAGGTATTTGCAGCAATGAGGATTCAGCTTGCTCTTTTCTTCCCCTTTTCTGGCCCTTCTGTGAGGTAGATGTTTTTTCTTTTCCGGGTCGACTTTTTGGTACCATTGTACCTGAGATTAAAACAATAGTTATGTTAGCTTCATCTCGGTAGATACAATGGACAAACCAACAGTAGTGGCACTACCCCACACTTAATTTGTTGACACAAACTTAATTAAGTGAAAGATGTCGATTTCTCAGACTTCATCGCTCTACATTTAGGTGTTATGTTCCAACAATATATTCAGTGCAGTCATACGTTTCTTGTCATCTTCACTATCCTTTTCAATTATTTTTCATGTATTCTTAACTATGTTTTCTTGTTTGGACTAATGCATCTCTTTGAACAAAACTACTACATGGATATCGTATCAATTTATGGTTTAGAAATAATCACAACATCTCATTTTTGTAGTTAACCATGATTTTCATCTCGATGGACAAGTCATTCAAACATACAAGCTTTCGAGTTACATGATTATTCAATTATCTTAACCATGTTGATTCCGCAAAAGTATGATAGTGTATCAAAATCAAATTCAGGTTGGAACCAAGTCTAGAACACCCATACGTATTCTTTCACTCACTTAGTTGTACAACAAATCAACCACATTCAAATCACCAACAATACTTCAAGATTTAACAACTTATTATAGGCGTAGTATTGTAATACTTACGGAATATAAAAGAAAATCAAAGAAGTACTTACTTGGTTGATGGCCTTGGAAGATGTTCTTGCAAAGTTAAAAGAGCAAAACGAAAATTTTTGAGAGATTTTGGAGAGGTAGGCGGCGCTTAGGTTGAGTTTGCAATGAAATTTTGTTCTAAGACTAAGTTTCTATTTATAGGACAAGCTTGGGTTGGGTTTTGACCCATTTGGAATCGGATTAGGAGACCAAAAAGTGAGCATAGGCGCGCCTATGCTATGGTATTGTTAGGCATAGGCGGCGCCTATGCCATGGCATTCTAGATTCAGAGACAAAAGGCTTTTGCATAGGCGACGCCTATGCTATGGCATTGTTAGGCATAAGCGGCGCCTATGCCATGGCATTCTAGATTCAGAGACAAAGGGATTTTTCATAGGTGGCCCCTATGCTATGGCATTGTTAGCCATAGGCTGCGCCTATGCCATGGCATTCTAGATTCAGAGAGCTTAGGCCATAGCATAGGCCTTGCCTTGTTTGTTGCCTAGATTTTCATAGGCAATGCCTAACTCATAGCCTTTTGCTTCTTCATTCCCAACTTACCACCTTCAACATGCAATACCTCCAAATCAAAATTTGAAACCAATCTCCTTCTTTACATCTCTTGCACCTACACTTATTCAAAAATAACAAAAACGATTAGAATGATGGGTTGCCTCCCACCAAGCGCCTTAGTTTTGGTCGTGGCTCGACTCTTCTTTTTGGATTTTTTTTATTTAACAAAAACAAACTCTTAGTAAAACAATAAAAAATGAAAAATGATGGGTTGCCTCCCATCTAGCGCTTGATTTATTGTCGCGGCATGACATAGTTACCTCGAGTACTTAGATTTCGTCGAGATAGATGGTGGCCATGCATTTTATTGAGTCAAGAGGACCGATATATGGTTTTACTCATTGGCCATTCACCTTAAAGACAACACCATTATTGTCTTCTATATCAACTACTCCAGACGAGTAGACTTGGCTAATTTTCTACGGACCAGACCATTTGGATCTTAACTTACCTGGGAATATCTTCAGTCTGGAATTGAAAAGAAGTACCATATCACCCTTTTGAAAGTTTCGTTGAACAATCCGTTGATCATGATACTTTTTCATCCGCTCCTTGTAGAAGTCTAATATTTCATACGCATGTAGACGGAATTCATCCATCTCATTCAGCTGCTCCAATCTCATATTCATGGCATCATCCCAATTCAAATTCAGTCGCTTCAACGCCCATAATGCTTTATGCTCGAGCTCAATAGGCAAGTGACAAGCCTTTCCATAAACTAGTTGGTACGGGGACATGCCAATTGGCGTTTTGAATGTAGTCCTATAAGCCCATAGTGCATCGTCCAGCTTCCGAGACCAATCCTTCCTATTAGCATTTACAGTCTTAGCAAGGATCTGCTTGATATATCAATTAGAAACCTCTACCTATCCACTATTTTGTGGGTGATAAGGCGTGGCTACCTTATGTTGCTTGACCCCATATTTCACCAACACAGATTTGAACAGCTTGTTGCAAAAGTGTGATCCTCCATCGCTTATGATGGTACGTGGTACCCCAAAATGAGAGAAGATATTTCTCTTCAAGAATGCTACAACACGCTTTCCTTCATTATCGGTCAGTGCTACTGCTTCGACCCATTTAGATACATAGTCGACAGCAACTAGGATATATTTCATCCTAAACGAATTTATGAATGGGCCCATGAAATCAATACCCCACACATCAAACAGCTTTACTTCAAGAATTTTTGACATGGGCATCTCATGGTGCTTTGAAATCGTGCCTTGCCTCTGACATTGGTTATATCTTCTCACAAATTCATAGGCATCTCTAAATATCGAAGTCCAATAATAGCCGCTTTGCAATACCTTCCTTGCTATTAGACCACCTGCATGGTGTCCCCCAACTTGGGAAGCATGACTTGCTTCCAAGATACTCGGCACTTCCATATGAGATATGCATCGCCTGATAACACCATCCGGGCATCGTCGAAACAAATACAGCTCATCCCAGAAGTAGTGTTTTACATCATGCATGAACTTCCTCTTTTGATGAAAAGACAGATGTGCAGGTATCACATTACTTACCACATAGTTTGCAAAGACTGCGTAACATGGTAATTCTTCCACCATCGTGGCTAGGATCTCTTCATCGGGGAATGCATCCTTAATCTCAAGATCGGGCTGCGCTGTGTGCTTATTCTCAAGTCTAGATAGGTGATCAACCACTTGGTTTTCGCAACCTCTTCTATCTTTTACCTTGAAATCAAATTCTGGCAGAAATAACACCCATCGAATTAGCCTCGGCTTTGCATCCTTCTTCGTCATTAGGTATCTCAGGGCTGCATGATCGGTATGAACCACCACTTTAGTCCCCAACAGATAGGCACAAAACTTTTCAAAAGCATAAACAACTGCTAGAAGCTCTTGTTCCGTGACAGTATAATTCTTCTGGGCTCCGTTCAAGACCTTTCTCGCGTAGTAGATTGGATGAAATAACTTTTCTCTTCTCTGGCCAAGTACAGCACCCAAAGATACTCCGCTTGCATCACACATAACTTCAAATGGTAGGGACCAATCAGGCACTACAATGATAGGAGCTTTAATTAGCTTCCCTTTGAGGCATTCGAATGCCTTCAAGCAATCTTCAACAAAGTCGAACTTTGCATCCTTCTCCAAAATCTTGTATAACGAAATAGCAATCTTGGAAAAGTCTTTAATGGACCTTCAATAAAAACCTGCATGCCCGAGGAAACTACGGACTCCCTTTACAGAGATTGGAGGTGGTAGTTTCTCGATGACTTCAATTTTAGCTCGATCCACCTCAATTCCTATTTTGGAAATTTTATGCCCAAGAACAATACCTTCTTTAACCATAAAGTGGCACTTCTCCCAGTTTAGCACCAGGTTGAATTCAACACATCTCTGTAACGCCATACTTAGATTCGCCAAGCACGATTCAAACGACTCACCCACAACTGAAAAATCTTCCATAAATACCTCCAAGGTGTCTTCAACCATATAAAAAAAAATAGACATCATAAAATACTGAAAAGTGGCGGGTGCGTTACATAGCCCAAATGGCATACGTTTGAAGGCAAACGTACTATATGGGAATGTAAATATTGTCTTCTCTTGGTCTTCGGGAGCAATATAGATCTGATTATAGCCGGAATAACCATCTAAGAAGAAAAACCATCCTTTCCCTTCCAATCGATCAATCATTTGGTCCATGAATGGCATTGGGAAGTAATCCTTAAGCGTCCATGAATTTAGCTTCCGGTAGTCCATGCATACACTCCACCCTGTGATAGGTCTAAGTGGAATTAGCTCATTCCTTTCATTTGCAACTATCGTCATGCCCTTTTTCTTGGGCACACACTGTACTGGACTCACCTATTTAAGGTCAGAGATTGGATACACTACCCCTGCATCTAACCACTTAATAATTTCTTTATTCACCACCTCTTGGATAGGTGGATTCAAACGTCTTTGATGCTCAATAGTGGGTATGCAATTTTCTTCAAGCTGAATCTTGTGCATACATATCCCAGGCGGAATACCCATAATATCAGCGATGGTCCAACCGATGGATCTCATGTATTTCCTTAGAACAGCGATGAGAGCTGCAACTTACTTCTAACCTAAGTCAGCCGCCACAATAACTGGGAGTGTGTTTCCATTTCCTAGGAACGCATACTATAGATGACTAGGCAGCTCCTTCAATTCTAACATTGGTGGCTCTTCAATGGATGGTTTAGCTGGTGGTGTCGGTCGATTTTTGAGATAAATGTCCAGCTTCTTGGGAGCATGAGAATACAACCCTATTCCTCTTAGAGAACAAATAGTTTCATCATAATCTTCAGCATCCTCTCGCTCAACATTCATAAGTACAGCTGCCAATGGATCAACAAAA
Source organism: Capsicum pubescens (assembly GCA_030864215.1). Taxonomy (NCBI): domain Eukaryota; kingdom Viridiplantae; phylum Streptophyta; class Magnoliopsida; order Solanales; family Solanaceae; genus Capsicum; species Capsicum pubescens. The sequence goes on from CM061546.1 coordinate 226,175,390, forward strand.
AGCTGTGTCTCTATAGATACTTCTTTCTCATCATCAAAATAAATATCAGCTACAGAGAACACATTCATATCTTTGGGCTGCTTCATTGATTTGCACACATCAAAGCGGACCACCTCGTTATTCATCCGGAACAAAAGCTCATTAGCTCTTAAATCAATAAGCACACTTCTTGTTGCAAGGAATGGACGCCCCAAGATTATGGGAACTTTAGAGTCTACCTCACAGTCCAGAATAACAAAATTTGCAGGAAAGATGATGGGGGAAACCTTCACCAATACATGATATAGGATACCAACAAGTCATTTTACCGACCTATCTGCCATTACGAGCTTCATATTGGTTGGTGTAGGATCGCCTAACCCCAACTTTCTGTAAATAGATAGTGGCATCAAATTGATGCTAGCTCCCAAATCGCATAATGCCTTGGCAAAATTCAAAGATCCAACGGTGCAAGGAATCGTGAAAGCACCGGGGTCATCCTTCTTCTGAACTAGTGATCTGGTAGCGATTTCACTGCAATGATGAACAGTATCCATCAACTCATAACTTGCTGCCCGCTTTTTTGTCAAAAGATCCTTCAAAAATTTTGCGTACCCAGGCATTTGTTCCAGTGCCTCGACCAAAGGAACATTAATAGTTAGATGCTTCAACATAGTCATAAACTTATTAAACCTGGTATCGTCAGCTTTCTTTTTCAATCTCTGAGGAAAAGGTGGTGGTGGAAGGGGAATAGTTTTATCCACCGCTTCCTTTTCATATTGCTTCAGTTCGGCGATCTTTTCAGGCTGTGGACGTTGAGAGGTGACGTCACGAACAACCTCATCAGCTGCTTCAGCATCTTTTGGTTCTGTAATAATCTCATTATCTTCTATATCATCAACCACCTGCTTGCCTTTAGATAGATTTTCCAGCAGTTTACCACTTCGGGTAGTAATAGCCATACACGATCCATCATTCCTCGAATTTTGCACTGAGTCGCTAGGTAGTGTTCCAACTTTTCTTTGATTGAATGTCGCTGAAAGTTGACTCAATTGCTGCTCTAGTTTCTTTGTTGTAGTAGAATGTGAGTCAACCAATTGATTTATTGAAGACAAATCATTCTTCACCTCATTCACACCCGTATTAGTTGCCTCTACTCCCTTCAATAGCTTCGCCATCATATCTTCCATAGATATCTTTCCAGAGCCAGACGCCACAGCCTCACAATTTCCAGGAGGAACGTACAAACCACTCCTGTCGGTCTTATTCTTCCAACCACCTTGATCGCGGTCCTTGTATCCAGATTTATCATAATAGTTCCGACCTTGGTTTCCATGGGAATTGCCTCGGAAACCCCCCTGATTATTCAAGTAGTTTGCTTCTTCCTCATAGTCAGATTCATCTCTTCCCTGTGATACAACGTCTTTAACCTTTTCGGTCTTCCCTGATAATAAATGCTTGGTAAGAAGATCCATCTGCGTTTTCATGTGAGCCATATCTTGGTCACGTTCCTCTTATCTACGCCTCTGCTCTACAGTAAAGCCAATAGATACTGTAGATCTTGCTACCTCAGAATCCCTGGTATGCCAAGCTCTACTCTGCTTTGTCATACAATCTAGCATATCACTTGCCTTAAGAAAAGTAAGGTCTATGAATGACCTACCTGTAACATTATCAACCACTGGCTTTGTCACTGAGTTCAAAGCCCTGTATAATATCTCCATCAAGTGGATGTTGGTCATCTGATGATTTGGGCACCGCATAAGCTTCTTCTTGAACCTCTCCTATGTTTCGTGGAGAGCTTCAGTTGGAAGATGTCGAAAATTGCTGATCTCATCTCTCAACTGTGCTCTCTTGGATAGCGAAAAGAATCTTTCTAGGAAAGCGTCTTTCAGTTGCCTCTAATTAGTAATAGAATCAGGAGTTAGCCCGTTCAGCCATAGAGTTGCCTCCCCAGACAGAGACAATGGAAATAAGCGCAGCCGAATTGCATTCTGCCCAACTCCTGGATTATCAAACGACTTGCATGTTGTAATAAAGTTGATCAGATGCATATTCGGATCATCGTCTGCGAGTCCACCAAATAATCCCTTGAGCTGCAATAGATGAATCATGGTGCTAGTGATATTGAACTTGGCTCCGGGATCCAAGAGCGGAGGAATAATAGCCCCTGTGGCACCATCTCTATCAAGATCATCATCATCATCATCAAAAGGAGCCTGCACAGCTCGACGTTCAGGTCTCATTCTAGCTTGACGATTTCTCCTGTTCACAGGTGCTGCCACCTCATCTGTACGCCGTGGATTAAGTAACTCATCATCACCCAGGTCCTCATCATTAGGATTTGTTGCCCGACTTGGGTTATCAATATTCTTTTGATGCACTTGAGCAGCTGCCAACACAGCTAATCTAGCCTGCTCCTGTTGAACAACCCTTCTTTCAATGTCACGTTGTGCATCTATTCTGCCAATAAGTTGAGGTTCAGGATTAATGGGTAATAATGGATGACCAGAACTACGAGTATTTGGCATGCACTCCACAGAACCTGAATAAAATAAAAACAACAACTAAAAGTAAAATTAGAGAATCTTTGACCAAAGGGTCTAGTAACTATCACAAACTTAGTTGACAACTGTATTCCCCAGCAGCGGCACCAAAATTTGATAACGCTCAAACTACAGCTCTCGTAAGAGTGTAAGCGGTCATCGTCAAATATAGAACCTAACTGGGTTGGGTGTCGAATCCCACAGGGAATACTTGGTCACTAAGTATGCAACGATTAGTAGACTGCTGATCGAAAATTCTACGAAAAAGGGGGATTTAATTGTAGCGTGAATTAAGAGTATCAAAGTAACAAAGAAAAACAGAATGTTTAGTAGGTTTTAATCAATGAGAATTGTAAGTTAGGGTTATGTCCACCTTATGAGTGTTACGTATCTATTGGCTATGAGTTATGCAGAATTCAGACATGCATGCGCTTATAGAGATTCGTATTCTATGGTAAATCCTAGTGTCTTTCGACCATCAAGGATTATATCACTTTAACTCTTTCGAGCTTAAAGCGTATACTAATGGTACGAATTCTCCAAGAGGTTAATCCAGTTATGGCACTAACTTTTAAACAGGGGTTGGTAGCCCTATTTCCTTGTCATTATCTCTTTTTCGGACATGTAACTTTTCTTTCGAACAAGTTAATGCTATATTGTCGTATTCTATATGTTTGCAACCACAAGAATTCAATTAAGATGAAGAGAGTAATGATATAAGAAGCATGCGTATCAAGAATTCACAAACTCATAGCAATAGATAGTGTCTCATAAGGCTTCCATAACCCTAACAGAGAAGTTTAGCTACTCATAACAATGAAGGAAAACCACGAGGATATCATCATACCAAAGCAATAACAATATCACGATAAGGAAGTATTGGCGTTGCTTGTGGCATGAATTCCTTGCTAGTAGCGTTTCTCTTGTCGTGAAAAATTAAAAGTCGAATGAAAAAGACTTGAATTAATGAATGAGTGAATAATAAAAAGCTTGCTGAAAAATTCAGCAAATAGGGTTTTTATAACATCCTTGTCCTAGTCCTACTGAAATAGGGTTTTTATCCTTGTCCTAGTCCTACTGGGTTACTGCATACTTTTCCTAATCCTACAAAGTTACTGCTGATCCCCAAAGTCTTTAGAAATTCTGTTTTTGCCCGGGACAAGTTCTCCATGCATCACTTTCAGTCCACAAGCTTCCAGAAGCTGCCTTCCTTCTTACGTGAAGTTTCCTTTGGCGTCCAACAATCCATAAAATGCTGAAATCTTCATGATTTATTCCTGAAAACTTTCTAATCACGTTGGTTAGCTCACTTACAGGAAAAAGGACTAAAAGTGCAGGAATTATATACTTTGTCCTTTAAAACTTAGCTAAAATATGGGTAAATTAAGGTGCTTTAGGCGTGTAAATACGCCTAACATCAGACTCTAGTGCGAATCATACTTGAGCCTTACACATTTGACCACTCCAACTTACCTGTAATGTTCCCATCACTCCGAAACATACCACCATTGACATGGCTCACTTCCAAATACAAATTGGGACTAATCTCCTCCTTAGTACTTCATGCACCTACACTTACTCAAAAACAACAAAAATAATTAGAAGGATGGGTTGCCTCCCACCAAGATCCTAATTTAGTGTCGCGGCACGAATCAATCAACTTTTTCCTACACCTTGAGGATATGAATTTCATCCCCAACATCGCATCCATATTTTTGCCTCGCCCATACGGGGGTGGCATAGAAATTAAGAAGCCGATTAATGGATGATTCATGGTAAACAACTCGGTCTTAAAGTGAGGTGTGTTTTTATGTTGCTTATCAACTATGAAATAAAGAATATAGGATTCTTGTTCCTCATCTTCACACTCTTCCACTATTTTAGATGATTCCACGGATAAGATATCATCTAAACATAATGTCGAAAAATGCTTCGAGAGAGACCGAACTAATTCTACTTCAAAATTTACACTATCTACTACACACTCACTTTTACTCACCTTCTTAACATCTTCTCTTCAAATTGGGCTAGAGTCTTTATTAAATATTTTCTTGGTTTCTTCTTTTGACTCTAGCACTAAGTCCTCAATCTTGGAATCATCTCTCATGGTTGGTTTGGTTGGTTGGTAAGTCACTGAGGGTTGCTCAACATCAATATAGGGTTCTAGCTCCCCATCTTCACACTCTTCCATTATGTTAAATGATTCCACAGATAAGATATCATCTAAGTATAATGTAGAAGAGTGATTTGAATGATTGATCTCTATATCCATCTCCTCATAAATGATTGGCCTCATGCCATGATGCATATCACATACTATATCATATGTTTCTTCCTGGAGATCTAACATTCATTGAAATATAGCTTCAATGCCACTCCTTCCGGTGCTTCGTTCTTCCTTTTATTGACCATAAGACATGTTAAACTCAAAAGAAGAACTAGAATTTGGGTTAGTGCAATGGGGGAGGGGGAATTAGGGAAATCACTCCAATGTCCATCTTTACCACCACATAAAGAACAATCATACTCCCGGTAGGATGGAGATGGTGCACATATCTCTCTTCGGGGAGAATATCTACAATCTTGCCAAAAGTGAGGTCCATCACAATATGGACATGGTTCATCAAGATAAGACTTCCAACCCCCAAGCTCGTTTTCATTCCACAATGCCATAGTAATAAGTAAACTAAAATAAAAATCAACCTAACACAAGAAATAAAAGAAAACCAAAAACAAATATTTACAAGTTTGAATTTAAGCAAGTAGGCTAAAATTCCAAACCAACTCTTTTAAACGTAAAATTAAGAAACTTGACTAATAGTTAATTAACACACATAAACTCAATCAACAACCGTATTTCCCCGGCAGCGGTGCCAAAATTTGAAAATGCTCAAATTATACCTCTCTTACGAGAGAGTAAGCGGTCGTTGTCAACTATATAACCCAACTAGGTTGGGGTTGAATCCCACAGGGAATATGGTGCTAATTAAGTTGTATGTAGATTAATTGACTTTTAATCATTTATTTTCGTAAAATAAATAAGGGGGTTTGATTCAGTTCACAAATTAATGGCTTCAGTTTAACGAGAAGAAATATGTGTAGTAGTATTCAAATTTAGAGAAATAGGAAGCTAGGGTTATTTCCACCTTTTAGTTTTCAATACTTTCTAACTATGGGTTTTATGAATTCATACATGTACCATGTTTACAGAGAAACATATTGTATTTAATAACATAATCCAAGTGTTTCTCAACCATCAAGGACTAATTCACTTTAGTTATGTCCAATCAAAAGCATTTACCAAAAAATAATATGAAAGCTCCAAGTAGTTAATCCTACTAAGGCATTAACATATGAAATAGGGATTGGAAATCCTATTTTCTTGTCACTACTCTCTTTTTCAAACAACAATGTTTCTCTCAAACAAGTTGTGTTTTAAGGCACATCCTCAATGTTTGCAACCACAAGAATTCAAAATAAATGAAGAGAGTACGATGTAAACAAATCAATGCATAATGAATTCAAAACCCAAAGTGATAGATTGTATGATACAAGGTTTCCATAAACATAACTAATAAACTTAACTACTCATAAATAAAATGAAAATCACAATAAAAATATTCATCATACCAAAAACTAGAAGATGATATTGGTGTGCGAATACTGAGAGCAAGAGAGAAAAAATGTTTTTCTCTCTCTCCCAAGCTAAGCCGCTATTCTCCTCTCTCTGAATAATACAGAATAATGAATCATGAATAAAAATTCAGCATTAAGCCTTTTAATAATATTTTCTCTCATAATTGCCTTCTATGTCCCTGAACTAATTATAAATGACAAACTAGTCATGGATATAGTTTCTAGGCGCCACATTTAGTCCAGATTGCTACTCTCTATTGTGTCATATTCCATCCATATTCCATAGTCCCATAATTTCTTCATCTACCTCATTAATACCTGAAATCATGCTAATCACATCGGTTATCTCAATTACATAGAAGTAGAGTAAAAGCATAAGAAACTAGGCACTTTGTTCTCTAAACATAGCTAAAATATGGATAAATTATGGTTCTTAGGCGTATAAATACACCCAAGATCAATAATCAACGAAATATGAGACTGACATCAATCCTGAAGGTGATCTCCGGATCTTATAATAAGATTACTCAACTGAATATGAGATTAAGATCTAGACTATCTGACGGGTGATCTCGTAATCTGAAAATGAGATTACTCAACTCAATATGAGACTGAGATCAAGCCTATCTGATGGGTGATCTTGGGATCTGATAATGAGATTACTCAACTAAATATGAGACTAAGATTAAGCCTATATCACTAGTAATCTTGCAATCTAATAACAAGAATACTCAACTAAATATGAAATTGAGATCAAGCCTGTCTGACGGGTGATCTCGATATCTGATAATGAGATTACTTGCCTGAATATGAGACTGAGATCAAGCCTTTCTGATGGGTGATCTCGGGATATGATAATGATATTACTCAACTGAATAAGACTGAGATCAAGCCTATTTGACGGGTGATCTCGGGATCTGATAACAATAATACTCAACTGAATATGAGACTTAGATCAAGTCTATCTGATGGGTGATCTCGGGATCTGATAATGAGATTACTCAACTGAATATGAGACTGAGATCAAGCCTATCTGATGGGTGATCTCGGGATCTGATAATGAGATTACTCAACTGAATATGAGACTAAGATCAAGACAATCTTATGAGTGATCTCGAGATCTGATAATGAGATTACTCAACTAAATATGAGACTGAGATCAAGCCTATCTAACGGGTGATCTCGGGATCTGATAACAAGAATACTCAACCGAATATGAGACTGAGATCAAGCCTATCTGACGGATGATCTTGGGATCTGATAATGAGATTACTCAACTGAATATGAGACTGAGATCAAGCCTATCTGACAGGTGATCTTGGGATATGATAATGAAATTACTCTACTGAATATGAGACTAAGATCAAGCCTATATGATGTATGATATCAGGATCTGATAACAAGAATACTCAACTGAATCTAAGACTGAGATCAAGCCTTTCTGATGGGTTATCTCTAGATCTGATACTGAATAACTTTATATGGTACCAAGCCTATCTGACGGGTGGTCCATGAATCAATGGTACTATCTGAGTTCCTCACTGAGATAGATGACTCTATCTGACAGTCCTGATTTCTGAAGGTTGATACTGGAACTGCAACTGTGGGATGTAGTCACTTAATCTACATGCCCCGAATCTCAACTGATGGGCTACAAGATGTAACCTTAGCTGGAAGGTTATCAATACCGTTCCACGGGTAAAGACCTCTCTGGTCAAGCCTATCTTAGAAGTGACCCTCCCAGGAAGTTAAGCCTAAGGGAATATAATAGTCAAGCCTATCTGAAGGGTGACTTGCTTTTCCTGATGGGTGACTCCTGCATCCTATGGTGGCTACGCAGTTCTGGAGTTTAAGGATTGCTCCTAAAGACTCTTCCTATATGATGGGGAGTCGCCATCCCTGCCCTCGCTCGGTGCTAGCTTTTAATCCCAACTGAAAGACTCTGAACTGATTCTTAACTGAACACAAACTATGATAAATTTGATACTGGTCATATTTCTCGAATGATCTGACTGAGTTAAGATGAATTCACTTGGTTCCATATCTGGCGAAATACAACTGAATCTCATTATCTAACTGAATGACACTGAGATCGAGATAGATTACTCGAATACTACTGAGGATTGAACTTAATACTTTAATACTACTAGATCTGAGTTGAGTACAGTATTGAGGCTAATTAACTAGTGATTCTGAGATTACGGTGACTACAGAGATTTTTGAGATTTCTTAAGTTATGTATCTGTCTGAGAATACAGTATTTTATAACTCGCTGAGTTTTGAGAATCATGGATCAACTGGAATTATCATGAAAACTCACACGGGCTCTAGAAAACAACTAAATTGTTAGGTATAAATATCCCCAGGACTCAATAACATAAAAGTAAAACATAATGATTCTTGAATAATCAAGACCATGGAAAATCATTCATCATAACAATCACTAAGGCATCACTTCAAGCATTTTGGAATCCTAAATATGTAATAACATAGAAGGACATGCTATTGGATCATACTCCATTCAACAAGGCCTTTCATCAAGCACTTCACACATATTTAAGTCTTTGCATGTACCGAAGAACACATAATTGGGGAACTTCATGCTATCATATTACAATTCATTCATCAAAAACTTACCACGTATTAAAGTCTTAGAATGTATCAAAGAGCACATAATTAGGAAATTTCATGCTATCATGCCACAAGTCATTCACTAAGGCTTTTCAACAAACACTTGGCATGCATGAGCTTACATACAATTGGGGATTTATAATCGACATTCTGGAATGTCTCCAATTCCTTCACATAAGCATTTTATCCAACATAGGGGGAGCATGCTTTGCTTATTCAATAATTTCTACACCTAATTGACATGAATACATCAGTTAACAAACAACTTGAAGAGGGCTTATCATTAACATAACATGAATATCACATACTAAGGTCAAAACATGAAAACCTTGTAAACAAACATGAATCACAACTCAATAATAGCATGAACATCAATTTCAACTCACATGAATCATGAGAACTTATAAAAATAAAAGCTTTGAAATTTAGAAAAGGGATCTTGAGCTTCTTGGATGAAAGGGACCCAAGAATCAACATCTGCATACCTTAGAGAAACTATTTCTTGAAATCCCTTGGAGAGATTCTTGATTTCTTGGTTTCTCTTGAAGAAGAAGAAACGTTTTTGATTTTTGTAGAAACTCTAGCTCTTGTTCTTAAACAACTTTGACAGAAAACAATGATATTTTGGGAGAAATGAGGCCAAATACCGTGTTAAGGAGTATATATAAAGGTTGGGAAATGACCATTTTTGCCCTTGGAATTAAACTAAAAAATCCCAAATTTACCTACTAACGCGATGCGCCATAATCGCGCTAGCTCACTGGAAATTGGACAATAGGGAAACTGCTTGATGGCGCAATGCGGTGGAATCGCGTTGGTGTACTAGAAATTGACAATTATGAAATTAAGCCTTGGCGCGATGCGCCAAAATCATGGAGGCTCACAGGATTTTGATGATTGCCATTTTGGCTGGCTCCGCAATGTGCTAAAGTGTTAGGTTGCACACTGTCGCACTAAAATGGCTCTAACTCTTTGCCTAAGTGTCGAATTAGGGAGAATTTGGTATTGATGGAAAGGTTATCAACAGAAATCTTATTGATGATTTTATAATGCCTGGAAAGTCTGGAGGATATATATATTGATGTTACATGTGATAAACATGTGTATATATATTTATGTGTGAATATGCCCTTAAATGACTACATCCATGTGCGGCTTGAAGGCATGATATTATTCTTGGGATGTCGGTTATAATTCTTCAATAGTAATTACTTGTTAAATAGTGTAGTTCTTAATTGTGATGAATGGTTAGTAGACTTAGAATATGTCGTGTAAATAGTTAAGACTAATTTTTAAGTGCAATCTTGTGTAGAAATAAGAATTCACCTAGGGGATATATTTGGCTTGGGTAAAAAAAAGAATTCACCTAGTGGATTTATTTGGCTTGGGTAAATTGATTAATTAAGGACTATTGCCTAGTAAAATAAGTTATGATTTCTAATTGTCTGTTGAGTGACTATACTACTTGATGACTAGTAGTCTAGAATGATAGTTGGTGAACCTTGTTAGGTTAATATGTGGTCAATAGCAATGTCGGTTGTTGCTTGGCTAATGACGATAATAGGTTTAGCATTGTTTATATTAGTGATACTAAAGCCTAGAGTATAATGTTGTTTGGTTTTAAAAGAGGATTTATAGATGTTTGATCCTAGATAGTAAGAGTCATTGGTTGATAGAATGATATGAGCATTTGATGATATGTAACTATTTTCCTATATTATGACTACTACACATATGATAGCTATAAATACGCTTTTCTCAAATAGAGTCTATGGATTAGTAGTGCATCTTAACTAGATGTAGATGTTGTATATTTAATGAAGAATAGTTTGTGCTATCTCGTGAATGAGGATTTGGTAAACAACCGGCTAGGCTATGATTGGAAATCCAGTATGACGGGTAGTGAAATAGTATTTTAATGATAATAAGTGTTGGTTAGTTAAATAATGAGATATTAAATTGTATTGATATCATTGATATCTGAATGCTTGTGTGGTTATGGTTATGATTACCTTAGTGTATGTTATTTCAATTGCAGTAATTGATGATGAGTATGAATCTTTGTAAATGATAGTTGATAGGAATTTTGGAAACCATGGAAATGGAGAAGTTGGTCATATGTCTATATACTTTTATGATTCGATCCTTTAATAAACTCTTCAGTGGTATGAGATGCCGTGATGAGTTCTTGTAACGATCTAATTTTCTCCAACTGGAACGTCACATAGTGCTCATGATCCTGAAGGATCACAAGCCAACCCTCTACTAATATTTGTACCTGAACACTGCATAATATAGATAATACATGTGAAAACAGGCCATAAGGTTCAAAACATCTAAAAATACTTAAAATTGAAAACTGAATACTGATACACCTGTCTGAAAAGCCTCTAAACTGTTTGAGCTATGGAGTTTATGGGAAATATCCCCAACTAACTCTATCTATTGAACATAAATAAAATCTGATACGATAATAATTAAAATAAGAATCATCCTCGACTGAAGAGGACTCACTACTATGTCTACTGCCGTTGACTAGGACTGAGCTACTAAGGGTACTCTGGATCTCGTGCCTCTGAACCTATGGTCTCAAATAAAACACCATAGCATAAATGCATCAGTATGGGAATATACTAAGTATGAAGATGAGGTAAGGCTAAATGCAAGATCTTATGCATGAACAATTACTTAACTGAATAATCATGAGAGTACTGAATGAGAACACATGCATGAATGCACAAAAAATAACTACAACCATCGAGACTTTGAATACTAAAAATCGAATACTGCATTACTGTAATCCGAACTCACTACTAATACTGAGATACTGAACAACTGAATTTTCTGATACCGATAACTGAGTACTGAGGTGAGATCAGTCTTATCTAGTAAGTGATCTCAAAAATTGAGGCTACTGAAATTGATTAACTAAATCTACTCATATCAATGACTGAATTCTGAGTTTTCTACTCTCGACTGACTGCATCGGAGATGAAACCTCTCTAATGGGTGATTCCGGAATCTACTATCAATGATAAGAAATAATCATGTTCAAATCTGACAACAAGAATACTCAAATGAATCTAAGACTGATATCAAGCCTAATTTACATGAATACATCACTTAACAAGAAACTTGAAGAGGGTTTATCATGAACATAACATGAATAACAACTCAATAATAGCATGAACATCAATTTCAACTCACATGAATCATGAAAACTCATAAATATAAAAGCTTTGAAATTTAGAAAAGGGTTCTTAAACTTCTTGGATGAGAGGGACCCAAGAATCAACATTTGCATTCCTTAGAGAAACTCTTTCTTGAAAGCCTTTGGAGAGATTATTGATTTCTTAATTTCTCTTGAAGAATAAGGAAGGGTTTTGACTTTTGTTGAAACCCTAGCTCTTGTTCTTGAACAAATTTGAGAGAAAACAATGACATTTTGGTTGAAATAAGGTCAAATACCATATTAAGGAGTATATATAGAAGTTGTGAAAAGACCCATTTTGCCCTTGGAATTAAACTGAAATATCCTGATTTTATGTGCTAGCGCGACATGCCATAATTATGCCAACTCATTGAAAATAGGAAAATCAGAAAACTATTTAATGGCGTGATGTGGTGGAATCGTGTTACCACCTTGGTTTCGAACTGGAAAGGCACCGCGAAGTGGTGGAATCGCGTTGGTGCACAAGAAATTGACAATTCTAAAATTAAGCCTTAGCGTGACTCGCCAAAATAATGGAGGCTAACTGGATTTTGATTATTTCAATTTTGGATGGCTCCGTGATGCGGTATAGTTCCAAGTGGCACACTGTCTCACTAAAATGGCTCTAACTCTTTGCTCGAGTGTCGAATTTGGGCGAATTTGGTATTGACGGAAAGCTTATCAATGGAAAGCTTATTGATGATGTGATGATGCCTGATAAGTATGGAGGATATATATATTGATGTTACATATGTTAAACATGTGTATATATATTTATGTGTGAATAGTCCCTTAAATGACTACATCCATGTGCACCTTGAAGGCATGATGTTATTCTTGGGATGTCGGTTATAATTCTTCAATACTAATTACTTTTTAAATAGTGTAGTTCTTAATTATGAGTATACTTAGAATATGTCGTGTAAAGAATTAAGACTAATTATTAAGCTCAGTCTTTTGTAGAAATAATAATTAACCTTGGGGATATATTTGTCTTGGGTAAAAAATAGAATTCACCTAGTGGATATAATTTGATTGGGTAAATTGATTAATTAAGGAATATTGCCTTGTAAAATGAGTTATGATTTCTAATTTTCTCTTGAGAGACTATACTACTTGATGACTAGTAGTCTAGAATGCTGGTTGGTGAACCTTGTTAGGTTGATATGGTTCAAAATACTTCTCACTTGGGATGACACTTCTAAACCTTTTAGGGCCAGATTTAACACTTTACTGAACACACTCTAATGCTCAGACTATGAGACAATTTTGCAGGGTCTTACAGTTCTTTACCTTATGTCCTTTGGGTGTACTCCCCGGTGGTATGGAATGCCATGGTGAGTTTCTTTACTTTATGATCTAATGGATGTATGTTCGTTGAACTTGGTATTATGCGGTTATGACTATATTAGTATCGATTTATGCTTCTCGATTGATTATCCATTTTATGTGACAGGATTGATATGTATTGATATGAGATGTTGTATTATTTTGCTAGTTGATTACTTATCTATACAGTGATGATGAATAAGATTCAGGTTCGATTCTATACCTTGACTTTGATATATTATCCTGCTTTATATCATTTTTACATAATAATTTAGCTCAGTCGGCCGATGATACCTACTGAGTACCCATTGTCTTGGTACTTATACTACACTTCTGTACCTTTTTGGTGCAGACTAGAGTACTAGTTGCCACCGCTAAGTTAAGTTTATATAATGTTGATCTTCTGGAGATAGGCTGAGCTCTTAGAGTTTTGAGTCGCCCATTTCCCTCTTATCTTTATTTAGTCTTTTGTATTCAACATGAATGGATAAACTATTTAGAATTTGGGTTGTAATTTTTATTATCATACATAAATGCTATTGTACTAATATTACCAGGTCATGGGATCGGTATTCATATTTTGATTGTCTTATTTAGTGGAATATTGTTGAATACATTGTGTTGATGTATGTTGGCCCATGTTGGGAGTTTCTACCAAAGTAATCTATTGCCTTAGCTTTGGGTTACGTTGTTGGCTTACCTACAGGTAGGTTTTAGTAGGTGACATCATGGCTCATGAATCGGGTTGTGACAACCATGTAAATTTATGATCTCCTCAATGAACAACTTTCCATAATCCTCAACAGAGAAATTGGTCCTTACTAGCAAGAAGTAAGCAGACTTAGTCATCCTATCGAAGCAAACTACTAGCAAGATCGTGGGAGACCAACAACAAAATCCATATTAACTATCTCTTTTTTCCATATTGGCAACTCAAAATCTTAAGACAACCCACCAGTACTCAAGTGCTCTACTTTCAATTGTTGGTATACCATGCTCTTAGGCAAAAAATAGGCCACATCTTGCTTCATATTATTCCACTAATAAATCTCATTAAGATCACGATCCATCTCCGTTGAACCAGGATGAACCGAATACCACGACTCATGGGCCTCAGCCAAAATCCTACCTCATAAACCATCAAGGTCAAGGACACACAACCTCCCCTGGTACCTTAAGATACCATCACCACTAATCTCGAAGACCATTACTTTCTGCCTGCCAAAATCATTCTTGATTTGCATAAGGATAGGATACATCACTTGCTTCTCTTTCACTTTTAGCTCCTAGATATGACTTCTCCACCATTGGAACAATCACGACACCATTTTTGGAATCCAAGAGAAGAACTCCAAGATTAACCAAACGGTGAATGTCCTTCACCAAATCTCGCTTTTTACCATCCACATGCGATAATCTTCCCATAGAAAACCTGCTAAGAGCATCAACAACCACGTTAGCTCTATCTGGGGTATAATGAAGGCTCATGTAATAATACTTTAGCAGCTCAAGGCAACTCACTGCCCGAGATTTAGAAATGTATGTGTTATGACCGAAGGCTACAGCCTAGTCATGAAAATTATGCTCACGATCACAAGAGACCACAATCTAATCCATGATCTGGTACCTGCTGGGAGCACTGTATAAATATGAACATAACAACTGTGTGAAAGATAAACTAAAAAGGAAATATAAATCTAAAATACCGAATGAATCATAAGCCTGAACTATTTGATAAAAACTTGTAAGTAACCATTTGACTATCTAATTAACTGTCGAAACGTCTGAAAGCCTCTAAACTAACAAAGGAATTGATGGAATAGACCCCCAACTAACTCTGATTGACTGAATAAAATGAAATACTAAAATAACTGAATAAACATAATATGGCTTCGATGGATGAGGACTTACAACTACGACTTCTGGGTTACGCTAAGCTGTCTAACTGCGATCGGGAAACTGTGCGTCTGGACCTATGATATAAGACATCATTGAGCAAAAAAGAGTATATGGTTAGTACTTTGAATGTACTGGTATATGAGATGAGGTTAGTCTAACATACATAGGGGTACTGTGCATATGTAATAATTACTAACTGAATAGCATGAGATGACTAAACATTAATGCATGAAAATTGTAACATCTGAGAATGCAAGACCAAGCATAAACATATATATGAAATAATCTATAAACTGAAATACTGAAATACTGAAATCTGATAACTAAATAACTAAGTATATGTATGCTTTGGTCAGGCAAACCTAGACTAAAACTATAATGAATACTGTACTAAGACTATGGGAGGTATCATCTAACTGACATGCCCCAATTTGAGCAATCGGGGTTCAACCTGCAACCCCAGTTGGAAGGGTGTCAGTACCATTCCATGGGTACTAACACTTGATGTTTTGATCTACTAAACTGGTGTCCTGAAGAACTAGTGGGTCACTCTCAACTGGTAGGTGCTCTAACGAGATATGTATCACCCTCAGCTAGCAGGTAAACCCTTTGTCAATCCTCAACTGGCAGGTAGACATCTATAACCTACGCTAGCCCCGTAGTTATGTAACTCGAGGATTGTTACTAAGGGTCACACCCTCTACTTCCGGTGAGCCCTTATCCCTGAGTTTTGTCAGTGCTAAATCCTACTCCAAACTGAACTGACACTGATACTAGAATGGACGAAACTATACTGAACATTATTACATTACTAATAGTGCTTATCCTGATCATAAACATATAAGAATACTTATAGAAGTCATGGATTAACTATTTGTATACTCGAAAATATGAATTTATGTAAATCACATTGGAATCGAGTGTTCATAATCAACCATCACTTAATGGAATTAACAGTAATTCTATATAAAAGCTTTAAAACCATAGTAGGGGATCATTTTTCAAAACCTAACACTTAGGCGTTTCATCAAACACATGGGAGTCATGAACTTAAGCATGGGAGTGGTTAAAGCATGCGATAAAAACATCATAAAAAGACTAAAATCATAACTTAGGGATATAATGTGAATATTACAACATTTAAAACATGTAATGGCTTATCCCACATAAAAAACACTTATAAAAATAACTTGTAATTGAGGTAACAAGAAATTTATGGAGATATTTCCACTTAAACATGAAAAAACTCATAATCTATAACCAAAAAGGGTTTCTTGGACTCCATGGGTAAAAAGAACCCATGGATGAACATCATCCATACCTCACTGGATTAATTCGTTATGATTCTTGGAATTTCTTTAGATTGAAGCTTGAATTCCTTAATTGCATGAGTAAGGGTTAGGGTTTGTTCTTGAGGTAGAAGATAGTTTTCTTGAGATATTTTATGAGTAATAGGGCAAATAATGCTCCTTGGGGACATAAATTTTGTGTTATGGACGAGTATGGCTAAGGGGAATAGATCCAAATGCCCTTAAATAATAAGGAACAAAATCTGGACAAAAAGGAAGGGGCGTCATGGGCTCTGGAGCGCAAGACTAGTGGGGGCGACGAGGGCTTAGAGATTTGCACTTGAGGGGGAGACACCCGCCTTCGTATGGTGCACTAGAGGGCATGGTGTGGGCTAATCCTGGTGCTGCTCCTATTTTAGTGATTCAAACACGCCCTTATTCTCATTTGAAAATTTTGAAATTCACCCAAGACACACTTTGAACAACTCCGATCATGCATCAACTTAAAAATTGACATTTCGAGGTCGTGAAGGTCAAAAATAAAATCATCAAAGTTTAGGGGTCTTGGTAATGACTAACTCCCAACACTTAGTGAAATTTTCAAGACTTGGACCCCTTAAACATGTAACTTAGAGCTGAAATGAGCTAAGACTTTTACGCGGTATAACACTCTGATTGATCATGTACTGCAAGCTCTTATAATCATAATAAATATCAACATGAGCTCCATACAAATAATTCCGCCAGATAATCAATGGAAACACCACAACTAACAACTCTAAGTCATGAGTCAGATAATTTTTCTCATGAACTTTTAATTATCTAGAGGCATAAGCAATTACCTTGCCATGCTGCATCAACACATACCTGAGTCCCACCCAGGATGAATCACAATAGACCACAAAACAATAAGTGCCCTCAGGAAGAATCAAGACCGGAGTCGAAGTCAACTTATCCTTTTGCTTCTCGAAACTACCTTTACAAACATCCTTCCACAAGAACTTTGACTTCTTCTGAGTCAACTTGGTCAATGAGAAAGGAATAGAAAACAAGCTATACACATACCTTCTATAATAATATGCTAAACCTAAGAATATCTGAATATGGGTTAGAGACGTTGGTTTAGGCCACTTTTTAACCATCACAACCTTTTGTCGATCAACCATAATTCCCTTACTAGAAACAACATGACCCAGATAAGTCATAGAATTCATCTAGAACTCACACATAGAGAACTTAGAATACAAACGCTAATCCTTTAGGGTCTGCAATACAAAGATGAGGTGATTAGAATGATCTGCCGCACTCTTTGAATAAACCAGAATACGATCGATAAGACAATTGTGAAAAATCTAGGAATTGATGGAAAACCTAATTCATAAGATCAATTAATGTAGCCAGGGCCTTTTCCAAACCAAAGGACATCAGTAGAAACTCAAAATATCCGTACTCAGTTCAAATAATAGTTTTAACAATATTCCTCACCCTAATTATCAACTAATGGTTCCCGAACCGAAGATCAATCTTGTAGAAGAATTTATCCCCCTTAAGCTGATCAAAGAGATCATTATTCCTCAGAAGTGGATACTTATTCTTTATGGTCACCTTATTCAATTTTGAGTAATCAATACAGATTCGAATGGAACCATCCTTCTTACACACGAACAAAGTAGGTGCACCCCATGGGGTCACACTAGGATGGATAAAACCCTTGTCTATAAGATCCTTTAACTGCTCCTTAAGATCCTTAAACTCAGCAATAGAAACCATATATAGAGGGATAGAGATTGGATGAGTATCCGGAATGAGATCAATCACAAAGTCAATTTCCCTATCAAGGAAACACAAGGAAGATTATCAGGAAAGAGTTTAGGAAACTCATTTACCATGGGCACGCAATGTAAGAAAGGACTTTCTGAGGTAGAATATTTAACCTAGGACAAATGATAGAGATATCCCTTACAAATTAATTTCTGGGATCTAAGATACGATATGGAACTTTCCCTTAGGAAATATGGAACTACATTCAGGTTCAATAAATCGTTTATTAAGAAAATTTAAGATGACCTTACGAATCCAACAATCTAAAAAAACATACCATGAATTTAACCAATCCATTCCCAATATTACATCAAAATCTACCATGTCTAACTTTATCAGATCTACTAGAATTTCTCTACCACCAATAGATATCACACAACCCCTATAGAGTCTGTATCCGTAGTGTCATCTACCGAAGTAGAAACAACAAGGGGTGCAAAATACACTCAGGATTAAAACCAAAATGCACAGCCACAAATGGGGTCACATAAGAGAGACTAGATCCTGGATCAAACAAACAATACACATCATAAGAAAAGAGATTCAACATACCAGTAATGACATTAAGGGATTCCTCAGACTCTTGATAGGTAGTAGGTCATAGAGACGCTTTCGACCAGTGCCAGAGCTATAAGTAGACATACCATCCTTTGGTGTGTGAGCTGATGTAGCAACAACAGGAATCTTGTTTTCCCTAGAAGCAACTTTAGAAGGACAATCTCTCTCTATGTGACCAATCTAACCATATTTAAAGAGCTTGTTCCTCCCTTCTTCACAAAATAAATTGTGCATCTGACCATAAAATTGACATGTAGGATATGATGAAGCTGACTGAGCCCCACTAGCTTGGGACTGGGTGCCCTGTTCCCTAAAACCTTTACCACTCAACAAATGATGTTCACATGATGACTTTAGGTAGAGGGCACTAGCCGGAGAGTAGGAATATTAATTGCCCCACTTTTTCTAAGACCATTTTTGCCCATCTGTACCACTTTACTGCTGACTTTAATCTTGATCTAAGTACCAAAATTTCTTACTCTACTTCTCCCCAAATTTAGCCTACTTCTTCTTTTCTTTTTTGACTTACTTTATATAGACAACAAGTTGAGAAATATCAATATCCTATTTTTACAAGGCAACCTTACAATCTAGAATCAAGTCCTGAGATAACCTAGAAGTAAAATTCCTCATTATATCCTTCATGATAGATATCAACCCCAAATCATACAAAGACAACTGATAAAATTTCAAGGCTTACTCCTTGACTAACATCTTTCCTTGTTTTTGGTTAATAAACTATTCTTTCTTTGACTCCCTTACTCTTGAGGAAAGAAGCGGTCCAAAAAAGAACTAGAGAAATCATCCCATATAGTGGACTCAAAATCATTGCCCTTCTACTGCTCTCATTCCTCTTCCACAGATACACCACATCTTTATATTGGTAGGCAGCGAACTCGATGCCCTCCACATTAGTGGCATGAATCACATGAAAGATCTTTTCCATCTTATCAATGAAATACAAAAGATATTCCTCAACTTCAAAACTAATAAAATAGAAAACTTAATATCATGAATTGGCCAATTCTAGTGGCCTCAGAATATAAAGCAACAGAAGTAACTAGTTCAGTCTGAGAGGCCACCAACTAGGTATGAAAGTGAATCAACTGGAGAAACTCAACAGGATATATATCAACTTGAGGTGCTTGAAAAGGAATAGGGGGAACCAATGGAGTTTCATCAATGCAATAATAAGAAAAGACCCTAGGCCGATTCTAATCTCCTAGAGTAGAATGAGCTCCGTCCATATTACCCTATGACAGGAAAAAAGAGTTTCCACAGTTATCTGATCTTCTTGAAGGCATGATAAAAAAGGAAAAAAAATAGGGATTAGAGACATCCAAGACCTTAGACTAATAGCTTGAAAATAGAACAACAAGAAAGGGAAACATTCCTAAATGCCTCATAGTTTCTCCCTAATAAATGTGGTGCGCTACACACCCATAAATGATACTCTACTTGACATGACTTTATTAGACACCCAATAAAACCAAACCTAAGCTCTGA
The DNA here is from genome assembly GCA_030864215.1 of Capsicum pubescens. Taxonomy (NCBI): domain Eukaryota; kingdom Viridiplantae; phylum Streptophyta; class Magnoliopsida; order Solanales; family Solanaceae; genus Capsicum; species Capsicum pubescens. Next base: position 226,195,795 of record CM061546.1, read on the forward strand.
TACCATCTTTGTCACGACCCAAACTTGGTTCTGGCCGTGATGTGTATGTCAAGTCCCATATGGATCAGAGATCACCCTGCACCTAACTAACCTAGTCGCAACACACCCCAAAGTTGGATGAATTCCAAATATATAGCAAGATAGCGTGAAATATCTTAAGGGAATTTTAATGCATGTCCATAACCAACCTACAACGATCGACCAAAAAACCAACTGACACCATCCACTAACCACAGTAGTCCAAACAAAGCCTTTTAATAAGAACAAAAATTGAATATTAATAAAGTTTTAGGACATTCCCCATACTATAAATAAAACAAGTCTTCATAGTCTTAGAAGTAAAAGAATAAAACATTAAATGTAGACTTCTGATGTATGGAAGCTCACCACTTTTATGACAACTTATGAGTTGATCCAGCATTCTAATCACTAAGCATGAGGAGAAGAAGTATGACCAGTTCCTGCATCTCATGGGGATACAATGCCTAATGGCGGTTAGCGGGGTCAACGCTAGAATGTAACTTAGGTATAAGGATAGAACAATGTCATGATCAATAGTTTAAAATCATTAAAAATCTAATGCACACAATCAAATGCATATACATATATACTTCACATGTCAGGATAAGGAGCAAGGTTTAACATGCACTTAAAACTTTAGCATGGATTGTGTAGCTCAACCATCACAACATATGCTCGTGGGCTATATGGTCCCCAACTATCACCCTTTGGTCAGGCTCCAGTGAGTGTAACCGTACAAACTAGAAAATAATCTCATATATATGCACCTAGGGGACTCGAACCTCCAAACATATACTAAGGTGACTTAAGAAACCGACCATTTAATGATTTATCAGGGACTTGTGCCTCTTTATTCATGAAATAATAATGAGGGGGACTCAAATCTCCCTGGTCACTTTGACCCCTGTGTCGACAAATATTATTTCCAATATCGGCCACTCAGACCTATACTTTCACGACTCATATACACAATCCATATTAGAGCCCTGTTAAAACAAGTACCACACATTCCTATGCATTGAATCATCTCTCACATTAAGGCATACATTGTTGGTATCGTCATACCAACTACACTTGAAAGGTAATAGGATCATGAAAAAATAATTTTCATTAACTTGGGGAGAACAACTCCCTTTATTCATTAATACAAGGTGGGTAACATTGACTCCCTTTATTCATATAAATCAGATCATTATTTTTCAAATACCTTTTTATATCATGAAATAGTTCGACTAGTTAAATTTTATAAATTCCCACATTCCTCATAATTAAAAACCAATTTCACATTAATGGGTTAGGGTTATAACCACTTCAAAAGTCACAAATTGAAGAAATTCACAATTTCCTAGTTCATTCATTATTCTAAAGCACCCATAATTTTAAAAAAATATTTAAAGCATGAATAATCATAATTAAATAATGGGAAAACCTTGTTCAACAATAAGAATTCAAAATCCGCAACCCTTGTTTTAAACAAACATAAATATGGCATGAAAAATACTTTAAAAATCATGCTTTTAAAAAATTAACAATAAGGGAAGAGTAACATTCCTTGAACTCCAAAATATTTGGAGAGAATTCGACCCTTGAACCATTAGATGACCAACTTGATTAAACCCTAGCTTGGCTTGCTCGAGGGAACTTAGAGATACTTTAAAGTTTTTGAGAAGTTACTTAGATTGGTTTATGGGTGTTAATGACACCTTAAAGGTGTTATAAGACATGGCTTTCAATTTGGATAAGAGGGGAAATGTCTAGAATGCCCTTAACTTAAAAGCTGAAAAAGTGTTGCCTTTGACTATAGGTCGGCCATTGACTCACAGCCACTCCTTACAACTTATCCCCACGCATCTTATAAAAGGCAGTACCACAAAGGTACCCTATACTACTTACCTTACGACTCATCCACAAGACTAATAATGGGACACTATGACTTATAGGTCCCAGTCGTAATTAACATAGAACCCATTTAGGGTATACATTGGACAACCTATGATTTACACCCCATGTCTATACCATATCCTTCAGGATCTTTGTGAGACACTTGTTCTTAAAGTTAAATCATTTCTCAAACTTAAATGATTTTGTTACGACTTATCCCAATGACTCCTCACAAATCTTTACAACCTGTACCCTCAAGTCGTACCCAGTATAGTAACATCAACACCACCTTTTGTATAGCATATGACTTAGGTAACAGACCCGTCAAGATACCCTATGATTCATAGGGAGAGTCACAGTCAAGAAATAGAGCTCAAAACATAGAAAAATTTCAATGAACAAAAACTCGAGGTGTTATAATAACCAAAGCTCAAGGCATATGAACCCTCTTTATCCATCCTACTAAGGTAGGAGAACTCCTTGGAATTCATCTTCTTTATCATTGGAGCTTCTTGGTGGGGGAGGCACAACCAAAAATAACCTGGACCTCCTTCGACATCCTCACCAACATAGGGTCATAGGAGTAATACTTATTTTATTAATTAGCCTCTGCTTGGTGATCTATTTATGGTTTGTCTTGGTTGAGTAATATTGTTAAACTAAAAGGAAAAAATCTAGGAGGGGACTATTAGGTCCTCTATAAGTAGCCCCAGATAGTCAAATGGTCATTCTCTGAATAACCTAGAGATGCAATAGCCTTAGTAGGAGGCGTAACTAACTCTCTAGCACGACCAGCCCAAATATCGAAATCCTTATGCATTAAGCTGTAAAGAATAGAGTTGGATCGATGGACATATTATAGCCTGATTAGGTTTATATAAGTCTCGTTGTTATACATTATATTGATGCATTAATGGTGATTACAATCGGTGTAATAGTGTAACAAATATACGTAGCTTATTTACAATAATACATGTTATTTACAATAAATTAATGAGCTATCAACTTAAGTCATCAACCCATGAGAGAATCAACTTAGTTATTTACAAAATCTACGACTTGATTTAACATCTCGTCAACTTGATGACGGCTAGTCAACTCTCATATTCAGCCTAAAATAACTTTTAAATAAGAATCTACATAATTGATGACTTGGGTTGAAAGCTCATAAACTAGTTGATAACTTGTCATCCTTAGTCACTAATGAAGAAATAATAAGCATAATTCACTCAATTTAACTCGATAATAAGCAACTTGTGAAGGTAATTATGGATTTCCCATTAGTTTATTAAGGTTGCTCATTCATGTGAGGAGTAAGTCTCATAACTTAATAGCCATTTATAATGCCCCAGCAATTAGGTTTTACCCACATAAATAATTTCGTGTAATATTATTTTTCTCATAAGTTTTCAATTGCAATAAAAATATACTATATATAATTGTACACGGATTGGTCATTCTTCCTTACTATATTTGCATAATCTTGATCTTTACAAATAGAAGAAGGAAAATAAACACTTTTACATATATTGTCAATGGTGTGTACTCTATTAGTGGCTCAATAATGAAATTTAGATTTCAACTTGAGATAGTTATGGTAGTTGGGAGAGTTATGAGTTAATTTATAACTTTTTAGTGGTTTTAAGAAGGAGAATAGAGTCTTCGGAATCATGTTTTTTGTAGTAGAAGTTGATGAAATATGGGTTTGAAGTAGAATAGAGGTTGTAGGAGGCGTGAGAGTAGTGGGAAGATAGAGATTTTTAAAAGAGATGGTCTCTTATATTTTTTGAATGTTTTGATATTTTTATTCTTATAAATAAATAAACATAAAGGAAATAAAATTGAACGGGTAAGTTGGAATATGAAGGGTCTTGAGTGTGTTGACCCAATTAGGGTTTAATTAAGTTTTGGGATTGGACCGGGCTGACTGGAAAACTTATCTCAGTTGGATTGTAAATTATACCTTGTCACTTGGTTGATGGCTCTTCAATTGAGCTCGAGTAGAATCTCCCTAGGATTTTCTCATGAGTTGACAACTAGAGTTGACAACCTATCAACTCTAGTCGTCAACCTTATCTAGAATATGTGCTCTCTTTCTTCCAGATTGGATATTGTAGTAGAAATCTTATCAACTAGTTAATGGCTCACAAACCCTAGTTGTTAACACTATCCAGAAAGTCTTTCTTTGCTTTTCGTGTTGGATACTAGGAGTTCACAACTCATCAATATGTTGACAGCTCATCACTCCTAGTTGTCTAAGCTATCAAAGTTGATTATACTTTATCCCTGCATCTCTTAACAAAAGATTAACAATGCTCATAAACAAAACTATGCTAACACTATTCATAATACAAGATATGGGTTGCCTCCTATTAGGGCATGATTTAATATCACGACATAACTCAGTTATCTCGACTACTCAAACATTATGAAATACACTAGAAAGAACAACTTTACCTCTTCTATTGGGCTAACATATTGTTTGATTCTTTAACATTCACTTTGAAATCTTTCCATCTTTTTTTTCCAATTTAACCACTACAAATGGAAAGACTTGGATCAATTTGAACCATCCCACATTAATTTCAGCTTTCGTAGAAAAATCTTTAAACTTGAGTTAAATAGAAACACAAAATCACCTATCTTGAACTCTCTATTTTCAATCTTTCTATCATGATAAAACAAAATTCTCTCTTTATAGATATCATCTCTCTCATAATACCAAAGTTGTAACTTATCTAGCATATTTAGATGATAATATCTCATATCAACTGCATTTTTGCATCTCAAATTCAACTTTTTGAGCACCCGCAAGGCCTTATGTTCAAGTTCTACCAATAAGTGAAAGGATTTACCAAAAACTATCTAGTATGGGGATTGTAATGATCATTCAAGTTATTTTCTATATTTCTGATTTTCTTTCCATTAGAGATACATTATAGCTACCCTAAGTCATTATGACTTGCTAGTCCTGATAGTTCGATACTGGAAAGTTCATTTGCTTTTTTGAGCCATTTCTCTATTTTGAAGTCTTCACTAGTTCCAAATGACCACCAGACAAAAACTTTAGATAACGACCTCAAATGCAAATTCTAACTATTCCAACAACTCTGAAATATCTAATTTAGGCTATGTGGACCTTTGGTTTGGGTCCCGAGGTACCTAGGCTTATTTCCACCCATTTGTCTGAAGGGTAAGAAATTAAAAATTAGGTGTGGGGCCCATATTTTGTTCAAATGACTTTGGTTGGAAATTTTGACTGCTCCATTGAGTCTGAAACATTGAAACTGATAGGATTACATAGTTTATTTACGTATACGGTGTTTTAAGTGAATCCCTAACACTCAATTAAAGTATATTCTAGACTTCAAAAAAATTTGTGCATCAAGTTTGCGGTTAACCATGATATCGACTCTTTGGACCATGATCATAACTTGCTCGAGAAGGTCTAAATACCATGATTTTGTACTGATGGTCACGATTGTGACTTGTGTGGCAGAAAAAGGTATCGCGACCCCCATAGCCTGGAGCACGAAAGATGAACCGGAGGGCGTGGGCTGGGTGTAAATAGAATCCTTATTTTAAGATTTTACCAATTATAAATCCATTTCTTGAAAGCTTAAACACTTAATAGTGAGGTTAAGTGGGATTGAATCTTGTGGGTGATTGGGAAGCTTGTTAAAACTTATTTTCGCGATTATCGTCCGTTTTGAGGTAAGAATTCACTCTTTTCTTGGTGAATTTTCTTAATTTCATGTTCAAAACCACAAAAACCTTAAGGGATTATTTTATCCATATTTTATCTTGTATTTCATCCATTTTTGAGGTTAATGATTCCTTTAGCATATGAGAAGGTTGGGTTGGTTTTGGAAATGCAATTTTCGTGAGGGGACACATAAGGGGTTTTGATGTGATTTTTGGAACCGAAGAACAATAGTTTAATATGGTTATCATTATTATCTTATTAATAAGTAGAATATGATGTTGATATCTTTGATTCCTGCAGAAGCTTTTTGAAAGGGAAACATGGTGATTTAGCAGATCTTGTGAGCTTTCTTTAGCAACTAGGTAGGCTAGCTTTTACCCCTTGTTAGATATAGCTACTTCAGAGTATGTTTATGGTATTATGTTTAATTTGGAATGGGTTTTAGATTATTATGTGATAAATTGAAATACTTGGGTTTAGTGGGATCACTTAAGCTATTTTTACTATCATTTTGGCCTTGATTAGCTTAGTTATTCCTATCTTAGGTGAAATTGACCTTGTAGGATCTTTTTAGGATTGAAATACCTTAGTTATTCAGTTATTGAGAAGATTTCCTTGTTCACTTGAGTTTAGGATGAAACTTTTCAAATTGCCTTACCATAGGTAAAATTGAACTATTTGCTCTATATTTGGAGAAATCACTATCCTAGGACTAGTTGTGACTTGTTTAACATCTAAATGTGTATTTAGATACCTTATCTTAATCTGGGATAGATATTGCATAATAAATGATTTTAGGGATTTAAAAATTGGCACTTTGACCCACCTTAGGCCAAGACTTGTGATAGTTAGCAAAGACCCTTGATATGCTTTTGTACATCTAGGATAATGGTTATTTCAGTGATATTAGGATGCCTTAACACTTTTTTGGTAGGATGAATGATGTTGTAATAATTCTTAATAAGTATTCTATGAAAGAGTTATTGATTAAGCTCATGGTCACTGATGAGTTATTGAATATACGATTGATTATGCTATTGATTAGACTACAAAATATACTATTGGATGAGCTCTTGAGTATGATATTGACTAATCCATAAATTTAGCTAGTGATTATGATATGAATAAGCTATAGATTATGCCATGGATTACATATTGAACAAGGTAATGATAAGCTATCTTTTTTATATTAATAAGCCATTAATTAGTTTATTTAAAAGTTATTACCTATGCTTGATTGTACATATTGATTGGGTTAGAGGCCATGTTTAATGACTATATTAAAAAATATGTTATGGATTATGGTAAAGATCATGTTTATTGATTATATTATTGAATATTCTAGAGGTTATGCCAAAGATCGAGTTTATTTCCTATGTTTGCAATCATGTTATACGTTATGCTAGAATTCACAATTTAATTTATGAAAATTGATCATGTTAATATATTATGTTTATGGTTATATTGTCAAATACTCTAATGATTATGCTATATATTGATGATGATATTTATTATTTATACCAAAAAGAAATCTTTAGGATCTACGATATTGATTATATTGATGATGACATTATGATGATATATATCCGGCAGGGCCAGAGGATGATTATGATGATATGTACCTTTCAAGGATAGAGGATCATTATGATGATATATGCCCGATAAATATGGAGGATGATTATGATAATATATACCTGACAAGGCCGGATAATGATTACGATGACATATGCCCAACAAGACTGGAATATGAATATGGTGTTATTATAAGGATATTGTTGAATATCCATACTAGTTTGATCCCAACTATACGTATTATACTATGATGATATACTATTTATGATTTGATGACATTAAGGTGTGAGGTTGACAAACTAGCTAAGTCGCAAATGGATAAATAGTTATAACGTAGTATGATACGAATAGACTTTAGTGATATAATGACTAATTGATAAAAATTGATTAGTTGAAACTATTGGCTAGTTGCTAAATATTGGTTAGTTGATAAATATTTGCTAGTTGCTAAATATTGGTTTGTTGAAAATATTGGCTAGTTGCTAAATATTGGTTAGTTGATAAATATTTGCTAGCTGCTAAATATTGATTAGTAGATAAATATTGGCTAGATGCTAAATACTTGTTAGTTGATACATATTGGTTAGTTTCTAAATAATGGTTAGTTGATAAATATTGGCTAGTTGCTAAATATTGGTTTGTTGATAATTAATGATTAGTTGATAAGTGATGTTTAGTTGATAAAGTATGGTTTATTGATACATGAGGATTAGTTACTACATGATGAATAGTTGGCATGTGTTGAATTATTTACAAAAGATGAATATGGACAATCCATAGTTATAGTATGTCATGACTTAGATGAATTCCAATTTTATTATCAGAGTTGATAAATGTTGGTGGTGGGATATTCTATCTTGTTTGGACCTTTCAGGCTTATGAGGGATTGCAATGGGTTATTTACTTTTCTGAACCAATTGTTGTATGGGAGCCAATTTTTGAATTATAATTTTATTTCTTGGTGCTTTTTGTTATGTTATGATATTAATCCAATTTTTCTTGCTTATTTATGCACAACAATGTTGGATTTTATTCAGGTTTGTTTCCATACCTTGACTTATTTATGTTATCTTGCATTTAATATATTTATATCATGATTTAGCATAGTCTCCTGATGATGCCTGTTTAGTACCTTCTGTTTTGGTACTCTTACTACACTTCTATACCTTTTTGGTGCATATCGAGTAATTGTTGTTTTTGTTGATTCATGTTAATACGGTGTTGATATTCAGAGATAGGGTGAACTCGTGGATTTTGGGTTGCCCATTTCCTTCTATCTTTCTATATTCAGTCTTCAGTTTTAAGACAGGTGTATTGACTATTCTAGATACTTGGGCTATTTTATTATATTAGATACTCTTGTACTTGTTTTACCAAGTCGTGGGATGGTATTTATGTAGTGTCTACCTTTGAAGTATTTCAATTTTCTTGTTTTTGTTATTGTGTTTGATTGCATACTATGCCCTTTTGGGGGCTTCTCCACCAAGTAAACCCATTGTGTTTAACTTTGGATTAAGATTTTGCTTGCCTACTAGCGAGATAGAGTAGGTTCCATTAAGTCATGACAGGGACATACCTATAAGCGTCTTGAAATTGGTAGGGTAAGCCCAAAAAGCATCATCAAGGTTCCTCGTCCAATCACTTTAATTAGCATTAACAGTCTCAGCTAGTATAATGTTGATTTCTCAATTCAACAATTCCACTTTCCCACTAGTTTGGGGTGATAATGTGTAGATACCTTATGTTGTTTCTCTACATATTTTTCCAAAACTACCTAGAACACCTTGTTGCAATAATGAAAAACTCTATCACTTGTGGTTATGGACGGAGTACCAAAATGAGAGAAAATGTTCTTTCTCAAGAATGTCTCCATACTTCTGCCTTCATTGTTTTGTAAAGCTATGACTTCAACCCATTTGGACACATAGTCAACAATGACCATAGTGTATTTGTTATCGTATTAACTTACAAAGGGGCCTATTAAATCTATGCCTCACACATAAAACAATCCAACTTCTAATATCTTTGTCATCAGCATCTCTTGATGTCAAGAAATTGATCCTTGTCGCTGGCATTGATCATAAGTTCTAAAAAAGTCATAGGCTTCTTTATGGATGGTGGTCTAGTAGTACCAATTTTGAAAAATATTTCTAGCTATGTGGTTGCCCGCATGATTTCCTCTCACAAGGGTAGAATGACAAGCTTGCAAAATATTAAATATTTACAACTCTGACACACATATCCAAATAATGTTATTAGCACAACGCATGAACAAATAAGGTTCATCTTAAAAATTATTGTTTACATCATGTAAGAACATTTTCGTTCGATAAAAATTCAGGTCATCCAAAATATTGTCACTAACCAAGTAATTAATTAAATCTGTGTACCAAGGCACAAAATCAAGTGTAGTCGCATGAACCTGTCAGTTTAGGAATGAGTCATCAATTTATAATTCATCTGACTTCTTTTATTCATTTTACAATCGAGATAGATGATTTGGCACATGATTTTCACACCCTTTTCTATCTTTGACTTCAAAGTCAAACTACTATAGTAGCAATACCCTTCTAATCCATCTTGGTTTGACATCTTTCTTTTCCATCAAATATCTGAGTGTTGCATGATCAGTGAGAACCTCAACTTTTGTTTCAAGCAAGTATACCATAAATTTCTTAGAGGCATAGACCATATCCAGGACCTTTTTCTCTATAATGTTATAATTTTTTTGAGCACTATTTAATGCCTTGCTGGCATAAAAAATAAGGTGAAAGAGTTTTTCACTCTACCATAAATTTCTCAAATGCATAGACTATAGCTAGGAGATTTTTCTTAGTAATGGTATAATTCCATTGATCCATAACATTTTTCTAAACCCCCCAAGCTAACTAGTCATGTAGTGTTTCCTGGATGGAATCTCTGGCTTGCAGAGCTCGAAGAATATAAACCTGGATCTTTAATATTTCAGTCAGATACAAATTAGAGAGGGACATGTTGAAGTTTAGGAATATAATAACAAAGCCTATCCCGATACTCAATGTGATTTTTAAGTTACCCAAATTAGTATGTTAGTTTTTGTTATATCTGGTATCAAGAAGAGTAAGATGTGCCACTTCTGTCTGGCCTTTTCTTTTGTGAGTCAACGCGACCCTAAAATCACAAAAATGGATATGGGTGAAGCATTGGGTTTTCCACTATCGTGGAAAAACCTCTTACATTCATTGGGATACTAATCAGGTTTTGATGCATCAATATATTCTTTAACTCCTTTTGCTTTTTGCTATACAAGAGAACAAATTTGTAGCCACATCTTACACACCTTCATTACATAGGCTGAGTAGGGGTTCAGTAGAGATAGATATATTGTGGATATTTTCTATCCTAGTGATAGCACATCTACTTTGTATAGGTAGTCATATTTACATGACAGAGTTTTAGTAAGTGTTGGAGACATATTTAATCTGGCTAGAAATTTACAAGGACTAGACATATTTGAAGAAGACGATAAAGGCTCTGAGATTGACATATTCTTATTCTTTTTTTGGATAATGAAGACTTGATGTATTTGTGCTATAGAGCTAAGAGAAACACTAAACAAACTATGTCAATCTCAGAGCCTTTATCGTGTTTCCATGGTCACTTTCCATAGATTTTAGAACTATTTTTTTGGTTTTGATAATGAAAAGTAAAGACTATGGATGGTTTTAAGGCTAACAACTTAGTACAAATTTGGTAATGACTTAAAACATAAAGTTTCTATCGTACAAACAACGATAGTAGATCTTATATGAATACTTGATTCCTCTACCCCACTTGGTGTGGAGATGGCTCTGATACCAAATATAAAAGAACAACATAGTACAGAGTGAGAATAAGGGAATATTAACTAGGAAATAACAACGAAGCTATAATCTTTGAAACATGAAAGATAGATTCACATCTATGTAGAGGCACACCATATGAAATCAAAGCTCCCATCGATACCATATAACATAGATTCTAACCTTTCAACATGATAGATGGTTTCACATCTATATAGGTGGAACACCATATGAAATCAAAGATTTTATCAACACCAAATATCTTGTGGATACGCATCCTCCAATCCCCATAGAATGGTTTGACATGAATAAAGACTTCTCAACCTCAATAGAATGGCTTGACTTTGCCATTCGCTGGACACAGTAAATCCATGGTAACCTAGTACAAATACAATTTATGTGACATAAATGGGATTTTTTAGGCTCTACCATGGACTTTATCTCCCTAAATCATTAGCATAACAAAGGTGTACTAAGTCATTCCTTTTATTTACATGATTAAAGAAAGGAAAGAAAGTAAATCAGAAAGATGTCATACAGATCAAGCAAATTTCGTTTCATAAACATGGAAAGGACTTAAAAATCTATGTCATATAGTAAACACCAATTTAGTTTCTTAATCATGGAATGTACTTTAGAGTTACATGTTCCAAGCATAATAAGTAGACTTGCCTAAGTGTTTTCTTAGCCCACTACTCCAACCTAAAGGATTGAAGTACCCATCCCTTTGGAATAAAGGAGAAATAGATAGAACTTAGCCAATAATATTTTATTGATATTATTAAACTTTGAAAGAGAGATTTTTAGGTGGAGAATGTGATCTAAGTTGAAAGTCTAATCTCTAAATGGAGAATGTGATAATCTCTATCTAAAGGCCTATTCTTCCTTTCATATGAGAAGGACGTTCTATTACATATAAACTTTAAATAAAATACAATATCACACATGGCCCACTATAAAATATAGAAAATTCCTATCCTATCTTTGAAGACCTATCAAGGCACATACTTTGATGAGATATATAAAAACTACTTTATTCAAGCATATCCTTACTTACATGTGATAGGGCCTAATAAAACTAAGAATGAACATATTATTCGCATATAAAAACACATGCAAATAGGTGACTGAGTGGCTTGTTACTAGGTTGCAAGAAGATGGATAAGTAGCTTGTGAGATTCTTTCACATAGGTAGATAAGAACTTTATAGGTGTTTACTAAGTATTTGGGTAATAAGAACTTTGCATTCCTCCACTAAGTATGTGGGTAAGTAACTTTTAGGCAAACCTTTCTGACCGGGTAACCCATCTGAGAGGATTTCAGGGTAAGCTTATATAGGTAATTCCATAAACTTTCATTGAATGTTAATTTCTTGCACATTTCATCTGGTGTCATCTTTCAGGCATTATTGGATAGTGTTGATGGTGAGCTCGTATATCCTTCTTCCACCCACCAATAAACATTGTGCTTTTTCCTGAGGAATTTTTAGCCTTCCAAGCTTCCTGTTAGATGAACCTTTATATTTCTATTGGGAGCTTCAGTTTTATGCCATTGATGTCATTGGTGACTTTATCTCTTATGATTTCATATGATGGTCGATACTCTTCCATTACCCATTGAACTTCATCCGAGGGGATGATTATCCATGTAGTTCCACTTTCCCTATTCCTTTGTCCATATCTCTTTTGGAATTCAATTATTTTACATGAAGATAAAGTGTTGTTCTTCATAATATTCATATTTCTTGGAGATTATTGATATTGGAAATTTCTATTTTAGATAAAATGTTATGGCGTATGATTCCTAAGGGACGATGCAGCATAACTACCATTACATCATAAGAATCTTTTAATATTTGAATCCAATAATGTTGTGGCTTGAACCATAGGATGAAATTTTTTAGAGCTAGATAGATTCAATTAAAATTCCTAAAGTTATCGCACTTATACTCCATTAGGGTATAGTACTGGTGGCACAAGTACCAGAATAACCATAGGAGTTCTTGTGGGTAGTTGTTGGCTAATAGTATTAACATATGATAGAAAGGATATTTTGGGTGAAATCTTAGATCCTTCATATTTTCTAAATACTTGAAACACATAGAAAATTCTTATTTCTCATAGTATGGATGAATCAAATAGATCCACATACTAATTGAATAGATGCAGAGGGTAGTCTGTTGTTCCAAAAGATAGAATTCTTGCTATGCTGATGATGGGAGTTCACCTAGCCAACTTATGGTTGGCTTCTCTTGTACTATATATGAGGTAACAATCCTTTGTATATATGTTACCTACTTTTTCATCTATGGAGAAAAAGGTTTCCTCTATTGATTTTTTTCTAGTGAGAAGACATATTCAAGGTTGTACTCTATGCTGAGATAGATGCATGTGTGATCAGTTATTTCTTCAAAGAGGTAGATAAATTCCTTCAACTTTTTAGATTCAGGATAATTTCTTACAAAGTAACTAGGCATTTTGCGGATGAAGCAACCATTGTGCTTCTTGTAGTTAATTAAGCTTTTTTGTGTGAAGTGACTTGTTTACTTGATTGCCTTGGTCCTGTTATTTGGAGACTAGGTAGTTCAAACCTCCTGAACTACAACTATTTCTTAGACCTTTCTTTGTGGATCAAGTAGGAGCAGTTGTATTTGGTGACAAGATTACTCCTGTTGCATGCTCGATCAAAATTTGGATTTTTTTGGATGATCTGCTTTAGTACAAATCTCTTTGTACATATGATGTCCAAGTCCTAGAAGATGGCTCTCTTGATGTATCGTACCTGTGGGATGATTATTGATTTGCACTTTTCATCTAAAATCATCATCATGTGGCCAGCTAGCATCTTCAACAATGATGATCTGAAGCTATTGAAGTGGATGTCCATAATATCTCTATCGAATATTAAGCCTTTCATCTTGATGAGATGAGTAGCTTCTTTTGTTTGTTTCTAGTTACTCTACAGAAGAAGTATTAAAGTATCCCAATATTGAAGGGAACATCTTAAGATGTTGAATAAGCATTCTTATCAATGATACCAAACGTGTTCCGCCAATCTCTATCAATTTTGAAAAATCTGGAGGTGAACTCTACGAGTACCATCCATTTTCTTGTTCAACTAGATTTTTCATTGATATCAAAGATTATACATTTTGGATCCTCTTAGACAAGTCTGAAAACTTGATGTCATCACGATTAAAGTTGTCGAATCCAGTTCCAATAATTTTATTTGCTGTCGTTACTGGTTTTGACCGCTTTTTAGATTGGATCATCTGTTATGCCATCTTAGTCATTGACAACTTCAGAGACTTTTAGTTCCTTGGAGTAGTTCATTAATATAGGTGGATAGTTTTCTTTGAGAGATTCTATTAAGGATTCAACTGCATCATCAATCTATTCAAGAGAATTAATATAGTCTTCGATGTCCTCAATGTATCCATCACCTGGAAAGTTATCACCGGTGTTGGAGTATTCATTTGAAGGGTCACAATCGTATGAACATACTTTTTTTCCCATATAAGGGTTAATGGAATCCTCATCCTGAGTATCTTCATTATTTTAGATATTCTTCCACAAGATCAGGTTCGTCTATGGCTTATAGATTTGCAATTGGGTTTTCATTGATATCAAATTCATATATATTTGGAACAATTTGATTCGAGAGTATAAAGTTAGCATATGGATCACGGTGTAATGATAACCACTTGTGTTTAACAAGACCAATTTTTAGCAAGGAGTTTCATTCTTTGTCTTCGTAAGAAACTTCCAATTTATAGATTATTAGGTTGTTATCTCAGAAGGTGATTTCATGGTATAAGATCATCATTGTTCCTCTATCTCTGTCCTATTATCCAAATACTATCTTTCTTTAGGAATTCTTGTAGATTGCATTAACTTTCTTTCTTACAACAATGGCATCTTTTCATTCCCATGCAATCTTAGCAATGTCGAACTCTTATTCATCTGAGACTTTGGACAGAAATACATTGGCAAATAAGAACTAAAAGGAATAGTGGGAATTTTGTGGATTATATTTGATAAAGAGTATGTTTTGGGAGACTTAGGGAATAAGGTTGTCTATGGCAGTGACCTTTGTGATCTATGAGGTTTAAAACCATCATATTTTAGGTGCTGGATTTATTCATTAACAGAAGCCATTTTTTTTATTTTTGGTGTAAGAAATATGACAATGAGTTTCCTGGTAAACATATATCATACAATAGGGATTGAAGAATGTGCTCTAATTGGTGGATAAGTTCATCATTCTGAGTCAATGTTTATTCTGATTTTTTGGCTATTACTTCAACTCTCTACAACAAAATTAGTTTATGTGTGAGCAACACTCTTGAGAGATTGGCTGATGCTGGATCACATCCTTTTCTTGCATATGAAATTTTCAAATTGCCAGTTCATACTTGCTTCCATTTTGCTAAGGGACATCTTTTCTTTAATTAGTATGATAACATTTTCTGCTAGTCTCTTTGGAGAGTGTCTTAAATTATGCTATTTTAAAGGTTTACTTGGTGGGAAGTTATTTATGTGTATAGTTCCTTAGGTACATCAGGAAAATATTAGTTGTAGGATTATTTTTAGTTTAGATAGATTTATTTTATGATCTAGTGGGTCAGGTATCCTCTTGGCATATGGTACAATCACAATTTATTCTCCATGGGCAGTGTCCTGAGAAAGGACATTTGAGCCATATTTTATTGTAGTCTTCATGATTGAAATATTTAATCCATTCATGCTTCAAAATAAAGATCCTGAGGAACCAGGAAATAGATTTTGGGTTGTCCTTGATTGGTTGGTATATATGGATAGAAAAGCTCGTATTGCAAGTCTTTTAGATATGTGAGTGGTCGAAACTGATAGTGATTGTGTTGTTGTTTCTTTTGGCAAAGGTAGGTTTAGTGGACTGGAGAATTTGAGGATGATCTCTCGGTATCTCGTAATTTATGACCCATGAGTGTGGGAGTACTTTGACAAGTTCAAATCTGGCGATTTATCTTGGGATCTGGGTACACTAAGTGGTTCCAGCAGTGGCATCTATGTTTAGGTACAAAACATTTTTGCAACCTTAGAAGGAATAGATGCATAATATGGGTCTGGACTCGCCAAGCTATTTTTTAGTATAGAGTTTCCTGGATGGCATCATTATATGGTAGAACTCCAAAAATTTAGACCTAGATCTTCAGCACTTCCGTTAGATACGGATCAGAGATGGACATGTTGATGTTTTGAAATATAGTGACAAAGACTGCCCTAATGTTTAGTTTCATTTCTTTGGTACCCAAATTTGCAAGCTGGTACTCGTTGTATTTGGTATCATAAAGGGAAATATTTTCCACTATTGGATAGCCTTTTCTTGCGTGATACGTCAATGCAATACTAACATTGGCAAAATCAATATGGATGAAGACTTAGGTTTTCCACTACCGTAAAAAATCCTTCGGCATCTGCAGAGTGATAAACTCTTTGTCCTGTGTTGCAAGAATAGGATGATGGTCAAGTTTTGACACTTCAATGTATTATTTTACTCCTTTTGGTTTTTGCTATACCAAAGAATGGATCTGCATCCACAAATTACATTCCTTCTATACAAAGGCTGACTAGTGGTTCAGTAGACGTAGATATGATGTGGATATTTTCTGTTCTGGTGGTAACACATATACTTCATACAATAAGCCATATTTACATGATATAGTTTTACTAAGGTTTGGAGACAAATTTAGTCTGATTTAAGATATACATGGACTAGATACATATGATTAAGATGGTAAAGACTGAGAAATAAACATATTTTTGTTGTCTTCTAGACTATAAAGACTTGATGTATTTGTTTTAAAGATCTAAGGAAAAAAATCCACAAACTATTTGTTCTAATGTCTATGGAAACTGACTATAACACAAATATAAACAAGAATTTGGTTATGAAAACATAAAAGTAAGGACTATAGTAGTGGAACGACTAAGACTCGAATTTTTACATGACTTTGGTTGTAATAATAGAAAACTAAAGACTATGGATGGTTTTATGGCTAACAACTTAGTAAATATAAAGTAAGGACTAAAAATGTAAAGTTGGCTCTCGTACAAGCAATAGTAGTAGATCTTATATGAATACAATCCGTCTTTGGAATATCACACTCTCTGACTTTAAGTTGGTGATAACTGGATCTCAAATCTATTTTCGAGAAGTAGCTGGCACCTTGCAGCTGATTAAATAGGTCATCAATTCTAGGAAGAGGGTACTTGTTCTTGACTGTGACCTTGTTAAGATGACGATAGTCAATGGACATGTTCCATGAACCATCTTTCTTTTGCACGAATAGAACGGGTTCACCCCAGGGAGACACACTGGGCCTTATAAAACCCTTATCAAGAAGATCTTTGAGTTGCTTTTTCAACTCCTTAAGTTCTGCGGGTGCCATACGATATGGAGGAATAGAAATAGGCTGTGTATCAGGGAGAAGATTAGTTTCGAATTTTATCTCTCTATCGGGAGGTACCCCTGGGAGATCTTCCGAGAAAACATCAGGAAACTCATTGACAACACTAAGAGACTGAATAGTTAGAGTCTCATACTTAGTGTCCTTAACTTGGACTAGATGATAGATACAACCCTTGGATATCAATTTCCTAGATTTAAGATAGGATATGAAATGACTTTTAGGAGATACAAAATTCTCGAACCACTTAAAGACTAGCTCATTGGGAAACTGAAACTTGACTACACGGGTATGAAAGTCTATAGAAGCATAAAATGCGTGAAGCCAATCCATACCCAGAATAATATCAAAATCAACCATGTCTAGCTCAATCAAATATGCAAACATGACCCTGTTAAGAACAGAGATAGGACACTTCTTATATACTTGATTAGCAACAAAAAATTCATCCACTGGTGTAGAAACTAGAAAAGGCTCAGAAATCTTTTTAGCACTGATTTTAAAATTCACAGCCACCAACTGAGTCACATAAGAAAGACTTGACCCAAGGTCCATCAACAAATACACATCGAAATGAAATACATGAAGCATACCAACAACAACATCTAGTGAATCCTCCTGCTTCTGGCGGGGTGGTATATCATAAAAGTGATTCTGCCACTGACCACTTGCAGTACTAGATGAGGCACCCTGAAGAGGAGTAGGATGAACTACAAGGGCTGGAGCACTAATAGTCTGACTCTGAGGACGAACATCGCGACTCCCCTGTCTAGCATATGGGCAATCTTTGAACTTGTGGTACAACATACTGCAACCAAAACAACCCCTCTGACCGACTAAGAACTCACCGGGATGGTCTCTACCGCACTTCAGAAATGGGGGAGGAAGAGTTCTGTTACTCACACTATCCTGGGACCTAGACATAGTAAGCCTACTACCCTGCTCTGACCTAATTCTGAATGCAGGAGTACGGGATGATGAAGGCGCTGGCATAAGAGAACGGCTATGGAACTGAGGGCGGATCCCTCCAGAGAATCTAGTCTTACTATAACCCTGTTGCTCTGATTTAATTCTCTTATTCCCTCTCACTCTCTCTCTTTCTCCTTCACTTTGTCCGATTCCATCTACTGATCATGAATTATTAGTCTTGAAAGGTCCATGTCCTTATTAAGCATAGCAGATCTACACTCTTTCACAACATGACCAAATACACCGACCAAGAACTTACACATACTAGTTCTAAAATCATCCATCATACCGGGATCATACTTAGATAGCTGGTTAAACTTATGGAAATACTCCTTAACTGTCATGGGGCCCTGTCTCAGGTTCATAAATTTTTCTAATTTTGCTTCCCTCATCTCCAGGGGAAAGAATCTATCTAAGAAGGCATCTTGGAATAATTGCCAAGTAAAAGGAGTATAATTCTCCCCTATACTCTTCCTCCACATCACCACCCAATCATAAGAAACATCTTTCATTCGATAGGCAGCCAATTCAACACTCTTCTCCTTAGACATGTGCATAACCTGAGTGATCTTTCTCACTTCATCTAAAAACATTTGTGGGTCCTCACCTACTTTCGACCCATAAAACTCAGGTGGATTTATTTTTATAAAGTCATAAACCTGGGATGCAATAGAATTATTTCCTTATGGAGGTGGAACAGTATCCTGGGTGTTGGCTTGGGCGTTGGCGGTGACTGCCTGGGCTAGCGCTTGGAAAGCTGCCCAGAATTCGGAATGGGACACCATTTCACCTAAAAGATGAATGGTTTGAGGTCGTTTGTTGTTTCTGCGAGCTCTACGAGGAGGAATTTTCTGTCATAAGAGAGCACGAATTAACAGCAGAGAGAAACAGTCATAGGCACGATAGACTCTTGAAAGAAAGAAATAACTTTTCCTAAAATATCCCGTAGCCTCTTGCTCATAGATGTGGTGCGCTACACATCGATGATCAAGACTATACGTAACATAGCTTGTCAGACTCCCTAGGACTCCTTGAACCTTTGGCTCTGATACCAAGCTTGTAACGCCCCAAGAACCTATTCTGAGACGTCACATGGTGCTCAAGGCAACCCGTGGCCTCAAGCTAACCCTCTAATCTTGTCATCATTTTCA
This sequence comes from Capsicum pubescens, assembly GCA_030864215.1. Lineage (NCBI taxonomy): Eukaryota > Viridiplantae > Streptophyta > Magnoliopsida > Solanales > Solanaceae > Capsicum > Capsicum pubescens. Next base: position 226,215,364 of record CM061546.1, read on the forward strand.
GAACTAATTATAGTGGAAATCATGCTAAGATTAAGAGGAATAACCATTTCATGAACATACTAAAACACGAAGTAATACTGCCCTATAGAAATAAAATACTAAAATCTTTGTACATGCTAGTACACTTGTCTAACAAAGCCTCTACTACATAGAACTGAGTAGCCATTGGGGCAGATCCCTAACTAACTCGTACGGAACTGAAAGTAAACAACCATTTATTATCAAAAAAAAATTAGAGACACAGATGCTTAAACCATGAGGACTCACCAACCGCAGAAATGTAGATGAAGGTACTCAAAGATCACTGTCGCTGCTGAGACTGAACACCTGAACCTATATCATGAGGAAATATAGAGTACAAAAGATTATGGGAGTCAGTACTTGGAAATGTACTGAGTATGTGGGGGTGGATGCAACATTTTAAATAATATCATAAATGTATAAGAAAATCATGCATGCTGACAATAATAACTCTCTTCTCTTGAATTATTTAAAACATCATTTTCGGAAGACATCAATAATAACATATGTTTCATAAATCTCATAAATCATTTAACTCAACTCAAACTCTTTGACTCATGACTTAGAGTGACTCGGTAAATCATGGTACTTAGATCATTATGGATGCGGGATTTTGTTATAACCGACATAACTACACCATGTTAGCTGGATGGAGTCCAACATTTTGCCCTCCTAAGGAGAGAACTCCACATTAGCGGGGGTGTTGTACTCTTGCTAGGGAGTACAACCTCAATCTCATTATAACAATCCCATACTCAGCCTCTGTCCCATAATTATCAACACTAATCCTACGGTAGCATGTAGTTTTTGAGAAATACCACATTTCCCGCTCGGTGCTAAATACTCCTCCTTGACTCAGCTCAGAACACGTTAGGAAATCCACCTTAATCAATATCAACTCATGGGTCTATTATAAAGACCAAAACATAAATATATATATATATATCTCATATGCAAATCATAAATATCTTATGGATTCCTAACCCGACTCAACTTAACACAATATTTCTCAACAATAAGTACATTTGCTTTTCGAATCATTTTCAAATATCAAGAGCTTCAAAGAAACATCATAGGACTCATTCTTGGCTTTCAATCTCAAATATAGATATATATATTCAATAGTTAAATTTCTCATGGAAAGACACAACTCATGACACTTATCTTAAATCGCTTAGAAATCATCAATACGTAATGACAATATACAACTCATGGAATAAATTCTCAATTTAAGAAACATGATGGTGAAATAATCATAAATATCAAACTTATTCAACTCAAATATCATAAATCATAAATAAAGAAATTTGTGTGTAAACCCACTTGCAAAATCATGTAAATCGATAATAGAAAGTAAATCTTTAGGCACAAAAATGAAAGGAGTGTTCTTGTTCAAGCCCCACATACCTTGGATTATAATTTTGGAGATGTACAAACTTTTTTGGAACTTCTTTCATTTTTGAGATAATATCATTGATTCCTTTGACAAGGGGAGCATAATTCTTGGACAACTTGGAGAAATCTATGGAAGATCTTTGAATTTCTTGGAAGAAGATTGAATTTTTGGGTTTTGGAAGAAACCCTAATTTCTAGATATTTCTTGGAAGAGGAAAGGAGAAAAATAAATGGCTAATATCTACTAGGATATATATATAAGACCATATGGGGCGGAAATGACCAAAATATCCTTTTTGAAAAAACTAAAATTTGCTGATCGGGGCCTGTGACGGTCGATCTGATGGTCCGTCAAGTCTCCTGATGGTCCACCAGATCGTCCATTACTCGAGTGACAAAACTAGAACATTCTACCTCGATGTGATAGTCAAATTAATGATTCGTCAGGAAACTGATGGTCCACCAAGTCGTCCGTGACTCGAGGGCCAGAAATGAGACATTCTGTCTCGACCTGATGGACCCCTTGACGGTCCGTCATCTTTTTGATGGTCCACCATCTTAGCCGTCACACGGTGAACAGGACGAGGGGTCACTGCCTTGGACTGACAGGACACTTGACGGTCCACCAAGGACCTGACGGTCCTCCAGGTCAACCGTTAGACCTCGACGATCTGGTAATGTTTAGTAAAACATCCATAACTCCCTCGTCCGATGTCGTATTTTGATGAAATTGTTATTGATGGAAAACTTATTCAATGATATATATGACAAAAATTAGAAATTAGATAAATAAAACATGGTGTAAACATAAATCACTTTGGAAGTTATACATATCCACTCAAAAGATGGATTTAGGGTTAAGAAATGATTGGGGTATTACATATACGATATAGCATCAATGTAAATTGAATATAGCTGGAATAAGATACTTCACCCTAATACTTCCTTAGTTTTATTATGTTAGACTCTTGGACATGAATAAGATAGTTGTTCCTTACTATCTCATTGACTTGTCAAATGATTCTTGACTCTTGGGTGTAGTTTCCATTATCTTTATATCTTGTATATATCTTCTTTATCTTTATATCTCAATTGGCAGTAGCCCACTGAGTACCACTCATTTGTTACTCATACTACACTTTTGTAGCCTGTAGATCATAGTATTGGTAATCTCCATTGATGTGTGCATCGTGCGGAGCAGAACTGGTTTAGAGATATAGAGTGAGCTCCTAACGTTTAGAGTATTACTTATATCTCTATTATGTATTAGATTAGTCTCTAAGTCGTATTCAGAGATAAGATGTATTAGTGTATTTCTCTTGATATTTAACTTTTGTACTCTTCTTATATTAGAAGATCTTGTACTGATACCACTAGATTTTGGGATTCTTCTATGTATTGATCTTTGTTTCATATATTCCGTATTTTTTTCCTTATATTATTGAGTAGTACATTACTAGTCATTCTGGACTACGAGTGTGCTTGCCTACTAGTGGGTTATGGTAGGCGCCATTATGATCGGAGGATATCGAGTCGTGACACCTAAATATAAGGATAAAATAGCAAATTTATTCAATCCAAGTAAAATCATTATATACAATCATATCTACACAAGTATAGTCATATATGAAGATACATGTACAAATAGTTACACAACATTCCAAACCATGGAACAAGTCATAACATCCGTTCTCAAATCATGGAGTAAAGAACTGTCAATCTTCCACATTACAATTTTCATAACCTTAAACTTCTCTATTACCTTAGTCAATAGAGATCGAAACCCCAACCAACTCAACCAATCTAACCAATTTATCCAAGTCAACCAATTAACCAATTTAACCAATTAAATCAATTAAGGGACTCGAACCAAAAGTCATCTCATCGGACTAGGGACTCAAACACTAGTCATTACCTTGTACTAGGGACTCAAACACTAGTCATTACCTTGTACTAGGGACTCAAACCACTAGTCAACTCATTGGACTAGGGACTCAGACCACTAGTCATTTCATTAGAAGAGGTATTTTAAAGTCAAGAGATCTCTTTAGGTTAGGGAATCGAACCACATTCCATTTAATTAAATCAGGGACTCGAACTACTAGTCAATTCATTGTGGGAGGGACTCGAACCACAAGCTATTTCATTGGACTAGGGACTTGAAACACTAGTCATTTTATTGGGCGAGGGACTTAAACCATAATCCATTTCATTGGTCTAGGGACTCAAACTACTAGTCATTTTATTGGGCGAGGGACTCGAATCACAAGACATTTCATTAGACTAGAGACTCGAACCACTAACCATTTCATTACAATTATTAGTCAACATTTGAACTCTTGGCCTATTAGTTCATACATTAACATCCATGCAATTCAATCGGCGACCATCAAGACCTTTACTAATTCATTCAATCTTCATTAGCATTTTTGGCATGCTAGCTTTGTGTTATCACATTTGAGGCTTTTAACTTGTAATAATCGTAAGTTCTCAAGTACTATTATTGTTTTTATTGTATTTCATGTCATTTTGCTGGAAAAGTCAAGATGTATGAAAACCTAATAAAATAACGACACAGAAGACATTTTTGGTATAATAGAGATTGAACTTTTCAATTGAAAACTTGTGTGACAATTCCTCAACAAAGTGACAAGCTATCAGAGTAGTCGTTAGTCTAGTATAGAATATTAGCTACTGAAGTAGATAGTTGACAACTTGGATGCTAACTCGTCAATATTTTGATAAGCCGTCACCTTAGTCGTCACCTATAGATAGATTAAAGAATAAAGTTGATGACTTGGTTGACAAGTCATCAACCTGTTGACAAGACGTCAAAGTAGTCATATCCTATAAATATATTATAGTTGTTTAAGACTCAAGTTGATGACTTGGTTGACAAGTTGTCAACAAGTTGTCAACAAGTTGACAAGCTATCAAACTTATCGTCCACTATGGTGCGAAAAGTTTGGGTTTTGAATTTCAAATTCTGAAAGCTACGGGTATTTATAGCAGGCCTTATGGTTTACATGGGGGATCTTGAACTTATTCAAAATATGAGTTTACATCTTTTTGGGTTCTTAAGTTTTGAATTCGATTTTGAATTTTGGTTTAGTTTTGGGAAATTCTTGGTGAAACTTGAAAGGGAACAACATTTGATTTCATATTCAGTAAGTTTAATTACTTTGAATTATGAATTTAATCTATGATTTCACTTTTAGTTTCATAACCAATTGAATCCCACAACTAGAGTTGTGGGAGCTATGATAATACTTTGTTGATTTAATAACTGGGTAAATTCAAATGATTATGGGATTCATCTTCATAATTCTGTTGTATTACATGTTTTCTGTTATTGCAAACAATAGAACCTATTGTGTGTTGCTTTGCTCAAATTGAGAAATCAACTAAAAGTAGTGAATTATCAAAGAGGATTTGGAAAGATAATTTTTTCATCTAATGGTTAAAGTTGTAACAAGATTAATCAACTCGAGATAAAATTAGTTGGAATAGAAGAATTTCCTAAGTTTGAAAAAATTAGGGAACTCAACATCTAGGTGGGTTGAAAAACACTTCGATAGGCTGTCGATAATGATAATTTGGCGTTACCCATAATTCATGAGAATCCAATACCACAACTATTATTCAATGAAGATTAATAGTCATAGTTACCACAACTCTAGTTCTACTACATAATTGATTAGAAATACTGCAACTTTAACTTTGAGTTACTAAACCAAGTTAAAATGTTAATGATAGATTGATTGATAAAACCCCCTTTTTGAAGGAAACTATTGACTATTAGTCAGTTAAATCACAAATAGTCTTAATTAACACCCTATTCCCTATGGGATTCGACCCTAACCTAGTTGTTATATATTTGACGTCGACCGATTACTATCTTATAAGAGAGATGTAATTTGGGTGTATCAAATTTTGGGGAAATTTCCAGGGAATACAGTTGTCAATTAAGTATATCTTTGTTAATTGACTCTTAATTAAGTATCCCAATTTTACTATAATTTGTTGTTTTTGATATTTTCAAGCTAGTTATTATGTATGTCGCAAACTTGAAGATCAGGAGGACTATAATTACCTTTAAACCTAGAACCTCAGAGAATTAGAAGTATGGCTGAACAACAAGAAGATGCAAGACTGGCCACTTTACCGAATGCTCAAGTGAACCAACAGAATGTTGGGTTACCAAGATGGGTATCCAATGTGGATGATAAGGATTTGGGAGATGATAAGTTGGTTGATCCTATAAATAGGTGATGTGGTGAAAATGTTATACCAGAAAATCAAAATAGCCAAGCAAGAGGTAGAATGTACCAATAGCCTGTGGTGCAATTCTACCTAGATGATGAGGAAGAGGATGATTTGGATGGGTCCAATGAAACTGGAGCAATCATTCCACCACCACTAGATCCTAGTGTGAAATTAAATATCACTAGCACTATGATCCAACTACTCAACTTGAAAGGACTTTTTGGTGGATTACCGGGTGATGATCCGAATCTGTATTTGGTGAATTTCATCAACATTTATAAGTCATTTGATAATCCTGGAGTGGGAAAAAAATGCTATTTGTCTGATATTGTTTCACGTGTCTCTATCTACAGAGGTAACTATGTGGTTGAATGAGCTGGCGCCCGATTCTATAACAAAATGGAGGCAACTGAAAGGAGCTTTCCTAGAAAGGTTCTTTCTGCCTTCTAGAATGTTACAGTTGAGGGATGAGATCAGCAACTTTAGGTAATTACCTAATGAAGTTCTTCATGATACATGGGTAAGATTCAAAAATAAGTTGACGCAATGCCCAAATCATAAGATGACTGATGAACATTTAATGGAAACATTCTATAGGGATTTGAATTCAATTATAAAGACAGCTGTAGATAATGCTACAAAAGGAGCTTTCATGGATCTTACGTTCACTGAGGCTGCAAAAATGTTAGAAAAGATGACTAAGATAATTAGAGCTTGGCATACCATGGATTCAGAGATAGCAAATAGTACTGGTCCTAGTAGGATATTAGCAGAACAATGTAGAAGAAAAGAAGAGCATGATCAGGAAATGTCTCAAATAAAAACTCAGATAGATCTTCTCACAAAACATTTGCTATCATGGAAGAAAAAAAGGTAAAAAGTTTTGGGTCACAGTGTAAGAGAGCTTAATCAGACACTGAGGAGTAGGATAACTACTTTCATAACCAGGGGGTTTCCAGGATGGTAGACAAGGAAACCAAGGTTGGAAATATCAAGGAGATTGGAAAATTAAAAATGTTAGAAGTGGATTGTATGTACCACCTGGGAGTTGTGATAATGCTGTGAAAAATTCTGGGAAAATGACTATGAAGCATATAATGGCAAAAGTGTTGAAGGAGTAGAGTCAATAAATGCTAAAGTTAGGGAAATGAAGAGTGACTTGTCGACCATGAGTCTGTTAGTTGACTCGCACTCCATATCTATTAAAAAATTAGAGTAGAAGATGAGCCAATTATCAGCTCCGTTCAAATAAACAAAGAGTGGGAGTCTACCAAGTGATACAGTTTAGAATCTTAGGATTGATGGGTTATGTTTGGCTTTTAACACTAGGAGTGGTAAGATTTTATCTAATATATATTTTAGATAATCTTCTCATATTGATGAGGTCGAAGAAGACAAGTAAATAGTTGATGAATCCTTAGTGGTTTCAAAGGAGTTGGGAGGTTTAGAAAAGAAGAGTGCAGAAGTCGAACAACCATCTATGACGAAATAGGTTAGTGGTATGAAGCAATGAGTAGGAAAGTAGGTAGAAGTAGATCCATCTAGTATCCCAAAGCCACCACCTCTATTTACACAAAGATTAAAGAAGAAAGCAAATGAGGGTAAGTTTATCAAATTCATGGATATGCTCAAGTAGTAGACAGTGAATGGGCATTTAGTTGAGGCATTAGAGAAAATGACGGGATAAACTAAATTTATAAAGGACCTTGTGACGAAGAAAAGGATAGTTAGATATGATCTTGTGGACAAGATTTATTATTGTAGTGCTATTTCTACTAGTTCATTAGTGTAGAAGAAAGCTGACCCGGAAGCATTCACTATCTCGTGTACAATCGGAGAATTTCGCTTCGGTAAGGTGCTATGTTATCTTAGAGAAAGAATCAAACTTATGCCTTTGGCGGTTTTCAAGAAATTAGGTTTAGGAAATCCTAAACCAACTACCATGTGACTAATCATGGAAGACTAGTCGGTGAAGAGATCATTAGGGATTCTACAAGATGTACTTGTAAAGGTGGCCAGTTTTATATTTCTTGCAGACTTTGTAATTCTTAATGTGAAGTGGAATTTGAAGTACCCATAACTTTAGGTAGGCCATTTTTAGCAACTGGGAGAGTGTTGGTTTATTTGTAGTTGAATGGGCTAAAATTCAGGCTTAATGATGAAGAAGTAAGTTTTGATATTTGTCAATCAACAAAACAACAAAGGGAAATGAGTATAGTATCAGTTATTGATGTTGATTATTGTAACTCCCCAAGTTTGTACCCCGGATGCTATACGGTGATTACAACCCCGAAGGACCACAAGCTAACCCATGACTGATATGTGCTGTGAGCACTGAATAATAATACTAAAAATAATGCAAAAAATAGGTTGAATTTCCATAAGGTTCAAATCTAAAAACACTGATAAAGAATATCAACTATAATAATAATTTATAGAACTGAATATTATCTGATAATCTAGTCTGAAAAGTCTCTAACTGAACTGTCTGCATATGGAGTTGATGGGACAAGCCCCCAACTAACTCCGACTATTGTACTACTGATAAACTAAAATACTAAAATAAAAGCATGCCCTCAATATATGAGGACTCACTACTAAAACTGTTGCTAATAACTGAATCTATTTATGCGCGGTCAGGAACATAAGCATCTGAACCTATGATATAAGACATCATAGAGCAATGAAAGAGTATGCAATGTTGTGTATAAATATGTATGTATATTGTATCTGAGCTTTTACTAAAGTTGAGTACTGAGTTTAGAAAACTGTATAACTGATATCTGAGATTGCTGATAACTGAGTTACTGATACTGATTGACTGTGTCTGAAAGTCCTGATTCTGTAGAACTGAACTGAGTTCTATACTGAGATTGAAACTGAGATTTTAAGAAGTAATCATCTAATCTACATGCCCCAAATAAGGTAACAGGGGTCCAACCTATAATCCTAGTTGGAGGGGTGTCATTACCATGCCATGGGTAAAGACAAGCTGAAGAGTTACCCTCATCTGACAACTACTCTAATGAGAATGGTGGAACCCTCAACTGGACGATTAAAACACCTCATCAACCCTCAACTGGTAGGTTGATGTCTCAACCTATGTTGGCTACATAATTCTGGAATACAAGGACTGCTTCTAAGGATCACACCCTTTATTAGAAGGTGAGACCCCATCTTTGGGTTCACTCAGTGCTGAATCCTACTCCTAATTGAATAGACCCTGAACTGATTATACTGAGCTAGACTGGACTGATACTAAGTTTTTCTGAGTTCTGTCGCTGATAGAGTACTACTGAGTTCTACAACTGACTGAGTTCTAATGATCGTGACATAACTGATACTATTCTGTAAATATTGTAGATCTAGGTAAATAGATAGATTTTTGGGTATTAAATACCCTCAGGACTCGATAGCATGAAAAGTAGAGCATAGCATGATCTTGAGAAACATAACAATATATATTTGTCCATAATTCATGTATAGAGACATTTTATCAAACACATGTGGAGCATAAGCTTATACATATACTAGCATGTCATGATTTCACCATTTAATTCACATGGACATTCTATCAAACACTTGGGGAGAACAACTTAACGCACATAATCATGGATATCATATAAACATTTCAACTATAATGTCCAAACTTGCAAATTCAAGGATTATAACATGGAAAATACACAATTCAATATATATGCTATTTCAATATAATGGAAACCACAATTAATCATAGATTGAAACTAAATTAATGTCATGATCATGAATATAATCAAATTTCAAGCATGTAAATCATAAATTAACAATCTCGTAGTTTTAAAAAAATAGATTCTTGGACTCTATGGGTGAAAGGAACCTATAGATGAACACCTAATATACCTTGGAATGTTAATTCCTAAAGGTTCTTGGAGAAATTCTTGAAAGTTAGCCTTCATTTTTGAAACTAGGATTTTTGTCGCTTGATAGAGAATGATTTAATTTATGGGAAAATTTGGTGAATAATGATATGACTAGGTTAATTAGGGGTAAGTCATGTGTTCAAGTCTGATTTGGGTCATGGAAAAATACCCAATTACCCCTGGAAAAGATTTGAAAATTATCACTGAAAACTCCATTTGGGCACCTGGCGCTACGCGACTCTATCACGTCGTGTCACTTGAAACTGACAATTGTGAATTGGCTATTCCATGCAAAAAAGTGGAATTGCGATACCCTTTTGTATGTAAATTTTACCCTTGGCGCGAGCTCCATGATCGCGATGGAATACCTGAAAATTACAATTGGAAAATTGCCTGGTGGCGCGATGCGGTGGTATCGCATTGGCTTACTAGAAAATAAGCATTGCCACTTGGCTGGTCTCCGCGATGCGCTGGGTGCCAATTTGGTACACTGTATTATAAAAATGGCTCTAACTCTTCACTTGATTATTGGATTTGGATGAAGTTTATATCATTGGGAAGCTGACTAACTTTCCTACATATTGGTAAGCTCTAAATTGAAAAATACTGAGTATTTTAAAATTTTTAGGTAGGAATGCTTATGTACTTAGAGCTAAATTAAGCTTAAGAAATACGGGGTATTACAATTATGAAGATGAACCAGTTGATAAAAAAGGCAAAGAAAAGGGAAAAAGAAGTGAGACTGGCGAGCAGAAGAGGATTGAAAGGAAAACGAAGATGAAGGAGAGAAAACAAAGGAAATAAGCACTAAGAAAGTCAAAAGATACCAGTAAGCCACGAGAAGAGGCACTACGGGCTAGATTTGGGGGCGCCTCTACAAGTGGACCTTCTGAGACTGTTGGGGAGTACTTTATTCCACTAAACACTATTATGGATGCATTAGTGTAACTTGGTTCTATTGTTGATATTCTTACCGCTGATGATGTAGCATCAAAGTCAGTGGCTCATGAAAAAAGTGTTTAAGGCACTGTAGGTACGTCCTCACCCTTATTCTTAAGTTTCAATAATAATGCATTGAGGAAAATGCATTCTTTTATTTGTGGGCGTGGGGTTACTTGAAAACTCAAGGGTGTATTGCCTGTGTTCTATGCCCTTGAGAACTATCTAGAGAACCCACATTTTTATGTTTTGTTTATGGTTCATATATTAGGATTTTATGTTTTTTTTATGTGTTATGTATTCAAGAAGAGTAGGCATAACTGAGTAGCAACTTTAGTGTTAAACATTCTGAAAGTGTGGAAATTGTGAATCCATCAAATATTTTTTCTTGTGAGATTGATTCTAGGTTCATGGGAAAACCATTTATGTCTACGAAAGTATACAAATATGGAAATCCCTGCTTAATCTTGGGTATTGGAAGTATGTTTGGTGATTACATTACAATTCCAATCCATGAGAGTGTGAGGTTTTGTAAATATTTTCTTATAGTGTGTGTGCATCTAGAAATTGCGCAAGTCATTCTGTTAGGATTGCAAGTAGTAATCTGAGAAATGATTGCAGGCCATTTTTGATAAGCAAGCCAGTTAGCCAAAATAAACAACCCATAAGCTTGTAATAAATCCTTTTTTGATCCCCTTTTGAGCCATTAGAAAGTTTTTCTTTTTTTTCACAATTTGATCACCTTTCACTACTTTTTCTAGCCCCCAGTTCTCCCTTTGGACATTACACTCATCAACTTAGGCAATTCTCTTAAGTTGGGGGTGCCTACAGTAGAGGATATAATATTTATAAGGTGTAAAGGATGTTGTAAAGGTAAAAAAAGAAAATAATAAAAATAAAAATAATTAAATTGTGTTGATTGGGAGTGCTTAGAATGAAACCAATTCATAAAAGTGGTTTGTTGGTAGAATACAAATGAATAAGTTGTTGTAGCCAAGTGGTGTAAATTAAAAAAAAAGGCTTAGTCACTAATACTAAATTGATCTTTCAGGCACTTAAGCCTTCATTTCAAGCCAAGAAAGCCCTACAATGATCTTAGTTTGACTACTTGATGAACCAAAAGGAATGGTAAGGGAAAGCCTATGGTATTATAGGTGTACAATTTGAAACTTTGTTCTGAGAGTGAGAGATTTGATGTCCAGTTCCTAAGAGCAACAAGTAATATTATGAGTAAGGAACTTCTTTCTTTATATGAGGGCATAAGAATGGTACTTGTTATTGCTGAATATTTGATTGAATACTCTGAGTTTAAGTAGTGTTTTGTATGTTTAAACTTTAAAGATGTGTATGGAATCCTGTTGTATATTGGCAAGAAAAGATCCTTTTTTTCTAATGGGTTCAAATTAAAAAATAAAAGTGCTATGCTTTTCATTGTTGTTCTAATTGTGCGCATAATATTGTGTTAGATAGTTGCTCAAGGATAAGTAAATGTTTTAAGTTGAGAGTGTTGATGTCCTAGCTTTGTGTTAGCATATTTGAGGCTTTTAAATGTGAATAATTTCAAGTTCTCAAGTAACTATTGTTGTTTTTTTATTGTATTTCATGTGATTTTGCAGGAAAAGTAAAGATGTATGAAAACCTAAGAAAACAATGACTAGGAGGACATTTTTGGTGAAATAGAGATGACAAATCAAGAAACATGGTGTTGAAGTTTTCAGTTGAAAACTTGGGTGAAAAATAGTCATCAAAGTGACAAGCCATCACAGTAGTTGTCAACCTAAGATAGAATGTTAGTTGCTGAAGTAGAAAGTTGATACTTGGGTGACAAGTCATCAACATATTTATAAGACGTTACTATAGTCATCACATATAGACATATTGAAGAATGAAGTTAACGACTTGGTTGACAAGTTGTCAATGTGTTGATAAGCCATCATAATAGTCGTCACCTATAAATAGAGTATAGCTGTTAAAGACACAAATTAATGACTTAGTTGACAAGCAGTCAACTTTGTCGTCAACTATGGTGCAAAAATTTGGATTTTGAATTTCAAATTCTGAATGCTATGGGAATTTATTTAAACTTTTAGGGTTTTCATGGGGGATCTTTAACTTATTCCAAGGACGAGTTTACATCTTTTTAGGCTCCTAAGTTTAGAATTCAGTTTTCAATTTTTGGTTACGTTTGGGAAATTTCTAGTGAAACTTGACCGGGAACAACATTTGATTTCTTATTCTGTAAGTTTATTTTCTTTGAATTATGGATTCAATCTATGATTTCACTTACTATTTCATGAGGAATTAAATCCCACAACTAAAGTTGTGGGAGATATGATTATACTTTGTTGATTTAATAATTGGCTAAATTCAAATGATGGTGGGATTCCTCTTGATAATTCTGTTGAATTTCATGTTTTCTATTGGTTGTAAATAATAGAACTTGCTTTACGTTGCTTCGCTTGAATTGAGAATTCAACTAAATGTAGTGAATTATCAAAGAGGAGTTGGAAAGATAATTTTCTATCTAATGGTTAATTTTGTAACAAGATTGATCAACTCGAGATAAAATTAGTGGGAATAGAAGGTTTTCCTAAGTTTGAAAGAATTAGGGAACTCAACATCTAGGTAGGTTGAAAAACACTTTGATAGGTTGTCGATAATGATAATTTGGTTTTTCCTGCAAGCCACGAGAATCCAATACCACAAGTATTATTCAATGAAGATTAATAGTCATAGTAACCACAACTCTAGTTCTACTACGTCATTGATTTGAAATACTGCAACTTTTTAACTTTGAGTTTCTAAACCATGTTGAAATGTCAACGATAGATTAATTGATAAAACCCCAATTTAAAGGAAACTATTGAATATTAGTTGATTAAATCACAAATAGTCTTAATTAACACCATATTCCCTATGGAATTCAACCCCAACCTAGTTGGGTTATATATTTGACGACGACCGCTTAATCTCTCATAAGAGAGGTGTAATTTGGGCGTATCAATTTCCATACCACACATTATTTCCTCACACAATTTCAAGTTCAAACTTACAGAATTGAACCCTTTTTTTATCCATCAAACAAACATGGTCATAATTTAACTAATTACATGGATAATAACATCAACACACTACTAATTTTAAACCATTTACGCTTATAGGGCCATCACTCCATTTAAAGTCATAAGATAATGCATTAGAAGATTAAATAGGTTCTTATCAACCATTTACCAAGCATTTACAATCATTACATTATTATTATGACTCATTCTTTTTCAGTAGACTAATTCCATAGATTCACATTTGGCCCTCACGGAACCATTTATCCACTAGTCACTTCAATAGACTAAATACCTTAAATTAATTAAATTTACAGTCATCAAGACAGACATAACTATTCACATTTCATTAGCAAGCTTTCACCATCTTCTCTCCACATTTAGGCTCAACACACAAATCAAGTTCATTTTCCTGTTTAGAGGCTTCAACCCCCTTATTAGTCGTTAGCTCAACAAAGTCATTCAATTATATAATACATTGATCACATTACTTTTGCAATATCAGTTTTCAATCATTCATGCTCATTGGGCCATTTCCTTAGTTCAAAACATCACCAACATGTGACTAGACAATTCACTTAGATATTTTCACAAACACCCTATGTGCATATCTTTAACAAGGCTATTTTCATGGTAAAAATTATCAAAATTTGGGTAACCCAATACCCTCATATTAAACCACATACAACAAGCACCTACATAGGTAATCGTCATTAATAACATGTATAAATACAAGTCTAAGAAAGAATTAGCATTATTCATCATTAGGCAACAAAATCCTTTTCATTTGATTTCAAAACAACCATGTACACTTACTAATCCAAGTGTAATATACATGGGTTTAGAGTTATTTAACAACGGGGAGAGTACATGCCTTAAACAAGGTGATTTACCAAGAACTTGAGTCCTCTTTATATTCTAGATGATCTCCCTCCAAACCTTAGCCTCCAATCTTGTTCCAAGAACATTGAGAGTGTGAGAGAGAGAGTTTAGGGTGTTAAATCCACTAAAAATGTGCTCAAGGAGGAAATATACACTTATATAGTAAGAGGGCTTCGAGTTTATGGTGTAGTAAATTACCACAAGGCCCATAGGAAAAATCTAAAAATTAGACCCATCTAGGGGTACGACTCACCATACGACTCGTTAAGGGAATTGTACCCTAGGGTACGACTAGTATGGTATCACACACTATTAAGGGTATGAGTGTACACCCTTGAGTCATATACAAATAGTACTACTCAACCCCTAACTCATATACACCAGCAGTATACAAGATAGTCAACTCAAGTTTATAGTTCACCCCATATGATCATATTGGGTACGACTTGTATAGCTAGGGTATAATTGAAGGTAGGACCACTCAGATAAGAGAAAATATACTATACTTCCTAGGCTACTTAAGGTATGAGAGGGGAATTGGAGGTTGGATATAACCTATATCCAAAGGGTACGCTTGGCTTGTCCAATGGTATCTTTTTCATCATGCTAAAAACAAAAAAAATTTGCAACGCCAAGATCTTTGGTATTTCAATAGATAAATTGGTTAGCATAATTGTAGCTTTATGTGTTACAAATTTGAGAAGTTTAGACCTTATCATCAGCCTCTCCATTTCACGAATGATTCCAACTACTCCCATCATAAAAAGCCACATAGAACAACCATAATATCCCTATGTACAAACTAAGTGATGACCTTTCGAATGTAAAGAACTTGAGAACAATATTTTGGTTCCTCACTAGCTTCATGAAGACACTTCAATCATAAGGGTCATTGCCTGATATGGAGATGATACCCCTCTTCTGGGAAATACCCATCGAGGACTAACTGTGATTGTAACATCTGCAATAGGGATTATGTATAACATACTCAATCTGAATTCATGGATCCACATACCAAAAAAGATCCCAATCTTTAGATGCTCGTGATATCCCCACCTATATCCAGTCACATATATGCTTTCCTATAAACCATAACCTTACAAAGGATAACCCAATCTACTCTCCAAAATTATCAAATAAGAATATTATCCTACCAGCTCAGCATGATGGACTTATCAGAGTCTTATAACGCTAACTCAAAATACTACATTATTATATAAGTCCACTAGGCACCTCACTATCTCATTTCCTGAGTCAATATCAAAAAGAAACCACTTCCATGAGATCCCAAATCAAACACCTAAAGTATAGGATCCTCAAAACACATCAAACTCAAGACTTTAGGAAAAATCCAACCTTATTTATTATACCACCACAAATATATCACTCACAATATAAGAGTCGTAACCTTACCAAAGATTTATAGTGTTCTAAGATTAGTAAAGTCAAGCCATCCCCTTGAGGTTTGAGAAGTCTTTATTCGTAGCAAACCATCCTATATGGATCAATAAATGTGTCATCCCAGTAGTAAGAAAGTTATTGTGGGTTGATAAAAGCTTTGATTTCATACAGAGTGTTGCCTATATGTATATGAAATCACATATCATATTGGAAAGCATAGTATATGTGGTCTATAGTGTTGATAAGAGATTTGATTTCATATGGCATGCTTCCTACATGGTCATTAAATTGCCTTTCAAGTTAGAAAGTTTAGAGCTCTGTTGTTTGCTAGTTAATATTGCCTAGGGTTTCACTCCGTGCCCTATTGTCCCTATCTATTTGGTATATTCTGGTTCCTTAAAAGATTTATGAATAATTAGACTAAATATTTTGATCATATAGGTCAAAACAATATATGGTGCAAATATCCATTCTCAGGACACTTCCCATGGAGAATGAATTATGATTGTATCATGTGCTAACCTCACCAACTAAATCACAAAACAAAACTACCCTAACCAAAAATAACCCTTCAACCAATATGCTAATGATGTTCCCCACAGGCACGTCATTCAAATGTCTTCCCACCAAATAGACCATTTGAAAAGGAAAAACTGAGCCACACTCCAAATATACTAGAATTTTTTTTTATCTTACCAATGGTAGAGAAAATGCCCATCTATGACACAGAAGCAACAATCCATTAATAATTTGAATATGCCATGAGCCAAAATAAGATGTTGTCAAACATTAGTGAATCCATTAACTGTGTTTCTCACTCACTGATTAAGTTGGTGAACAAAGTTGAATTAATGACCAAAAATGCTGAACAAGCATTTACCTAACATGATGGACTTACCGAGATATTTAGAGCATGGGATCGAATCTATAAAGTATGATATATGTCCAACAGACCTCTCATTGTAACATTCTTTGACCAATAATAAAAAGAAATGGATTCTCTGAAATAAAAAATCAAACACCTAAAATACGATTGTTTCAAATCTCAGATAACCCAAAGCGCACTACTAAATTCATCCTCATTCCCTATGTCGCTACAAACATGCTTTGCACTAAAGAGAAGATACAACTTTTCCACTATCCCTTTTAGTTCTCATATGTCTATCTTTTTCTCTTCATTGTCTCAGGATAAACAAGAGTTTCACATTCCTAAGCCTAAATGAGAAAGAAAATATGCCATCAATGCTAAAATAAAAGCCGAAGAATCGCCCAAGAAGTCCAAAAGTAAGATGGAATTTTGCAAAAAAGACACAGATAGAGGAAACATAATGATCCCAGACCATGGCATCACCTTCCTAAATAAAAAACTAATAATCCATAAATTGGGAGAGCCATATAAAGACAAAGAATGGAACTCATTGCTAAAAGATAGGTTTTTAATCACAAGTAGTTATCATCACCTCATTATCAAGAAACTGACTCGATTCTCTTCGGTTAAGTTGCTCCTAATCTGTATTACTTGGATATCAATGACAATACTATTCCAGATTCATAAGCCACAGACGATCCTGATCCTATAGAATATCTTAAATTCAATAAAGAAATTCATTATGCTGATTCCTTATCCCTGATATTTGAAAAGGAGAAATTGAGGATAACAAAGATTTTGTTGATTCTTGATAAAATTTTAGAAACTCCTAAATCCTCAAGTAAGAATCCCAAAGAAGACTATCAACCTATATTCATGAACCACTCTAAGGAGTCATAGGTATCTAATGTAGTTGATGACCAAGATGGGAAAACGGATGATACTATCCCAGGTAGAAGGTTGAAACAACAGAAATGACAAAGAAAATTGTTGTAACCAAATTCCACCTATCCACTCTTAATGACATCAAGATTTTATCTTGGCCAAAGAGAATCAAATACTTTTATACTTGTATGGCGACGAAGTATTTGGCTGAATGAGAAAAATAAATGATACTCTTAGAGTTCAGCTCTAGATTCTCCAGAATTCTCAAATATTGGTTGAATGCACTTGGGATCATTGGTAAGAACACTTATTTGACATCTCAAGAACTTGCCTTAAATATCCGGATCCTACAAGAAGTCTTCTACTAATATACTTGCCATAAATAGGAGAAGCTACACCGACAGATATTTGAGATGAAGTGTCTATCTTTTTACAAAGATGTCATATCCATTTCCATAAGATGGAAAATATCTACTAAGAGCTGAGGGAGATCCTAACCTAAAGATAGTCTTTATATCACATTGCTATATATGCTAGATGACTACACAATAATGATTGTGGAGATGAATTTCAAATCCATAATCGTCCCATAATTTGGCTACATCAGGCAGGCTATATTCCAGGCCCTGGATAATATATGCATAAAGAGATCTATACTAAAGCAGACAATCCAAAATAACCTAGCTCTTAGTCGAGTACAAAGCAGAAAAAATATTGTCACCGAATCTAACTTCCCCTGCTTAAGCTACAAAGTAAGGTCCAAGAAACAGTTCCAGTTCTGAACGTTTAATATTGGAGCAAAATCACAGAATCAAAAACTAATCCCTGAAGTAATAATAGAAAGATAAAGGATAGATGATAAACAAGAAATAGATAGACATAATGAATGAATGAATAGCATACAAAGGGTATATTAAACCCTTAAACCTCTATTTAATGTCATAAAAAGAACTAATCTCTTACATAGACTTCAAGGGAATTGGATTCCCTCGCAACCCACGTATCTAAAAAAGATTTCAACCCAAGCTAATCCAAGATAGCCTCACACTCTCACAAGAGTATATATTCATAATCATAAAAAACTAAGTTAAATAAAATTAAACCTCCTATTTATAGTCTAGGGAAAATTATTACACGATTCGGCCCAAAAGTGCCATAACATGGTAGCCTACTTCGTATCTCTTAAGAATCTTGGGAACACATGAGATGCATCTCTAGAGTAGGAGGGGTTATTTTGACATAATCAAGTAGATCTAGAGCAAGTTGGGTTCATCTCTAAAGTAGATGGGATGCATGTCCACTTTTAGGAGCTTTCTAGCCTCATCTTGCACTCCCTTGGCTTCATTAATGTCCATTAAACTACCTTGAATATCATTAACATCTAATTGGCACCTTTTGATAAAACTAAGGTGTGATTAATAAGTCGGCAATTTGATAACTTGCTAGCATTTTTTAAGCCTAAATTATCATGCATTTTCATTGATTTGTTATTACTTTTTTACTTATGCTCATTTGTGTAGGTAAAATTACAAAGAGAATATGAGAAAGAAAACGTGATAAAAATGATCTAAAAAGAAAGTGAAAGAGAAAAATGTGAGCAAAATGAACAAAAGCTGAAATTATAGGCCAAGGAGTCAACCCACAGTTATCGCGATCGTAGGCTAAGGGTCGCGATCATGGTTGGTCAATAAGTCAACCAAAGGGAAATCATGATATGACAACCACGGTCGCAGTCAAGAGATGGCTATTGTGGTAGAGAGAAAAAAGTTTGAAGGCTATTTTTATAATATTTGGAAATTGTGGAATTGGAGCTAAAATAGGGATATTTAGCTCATTTTTCATCCTATATTTTATATTACATATTATACTATCCTTAGTTTATGATTTATCACTTGGAGGTTGGATACTGAATTTATATTAATTTGAAGCAAGAATTAATAAGAGAAACTCCAAAGTGAAGAATCAACAAATCCCATTGGGGATTCGTTAGAATTTAATGTGTAGTTTGCATTCTCTTTATATTTTATGAATCAAATTGATGGAGATTTTGGTATATTATTGTTTATTATCTTTATGAGTTGCTAGTTCTTCCACTTTGGATTATGTTAGAATAGGGTGCAATTTGTGTGTGGGTTGTGATGTATTTGTGTAGATTCTAATTTGTTGATGATGGGTTCTACTATTGCTTGGTTAAATTATTTTTGTTTTGTTGGTGAAAGCTCCAAATACCCAAAATGGGTTTGTGGGTGAAAACCCCAAACTCTTGAAAGCTCAAACCATCCTTGAAAGAGGGGTTTGGGTACACTTTTGGAACCCGTGACATCCTTGAAAGAGGGATATAGGGGACAAGGGAATATTGGACAATTATAGATGTATAATACTATCTTTTTTCTATGTTAGAAATAAGTGTATATAGAGCGTAGGCTATATTTTGGGCATTTACCTAGAAGTAGAGATGCCCGATTGAGGTGTTGAGTGGTTTTAATTGACACACTCATTAGGTAATCAAAAGGATCAATGAGTGACATATTTGAGACTTTGTTTTTAAACTAGCCTCAAGGAATTTTAACCTACCCTACCACATCATTAACGATTAGAATTTGCACTGAATCATCATATTCCCATGCATAACTTGCCCTTAGAAAAGTGGAATCCCATGATCCGTGCCTAATTCATTATACTCTAATTATTCATATTCTTGGATTAGTCGTTTAGAAGCCCAAAATTTATCATATCTTTTAAAACTTTAAAAACCCCAAGTCTTTGTATCATAAGTTTGAATTTAGTAAGTGCTTTCATTTCAAACTTATTCATTCGCCACTCAAATTGTTCCTTGTGGATTCGATGCCGACTATTGTTGGGTTATTATATTGATAACGACTGTCTTACACTTAAATTGACGTGTAAGTTGAGAGTTATAAAAAAATGGCGCCATTGTTAGGGGACAATTTGGCGTATAGTGTTAGTTTGAAGTTTTATCTTAATTTCATTGGTTGAAACTTATAAATATTTGTTTGTTCTTTTCTTTTGTTTCTTGTATTAGGTAGATTCTTAGTTTTGTTTATTTGTTACTATGGCATCTTGGATTAAATATGAGTTTGGTGGTTGGAAATCTTATCTTGATAATCCATGTCCATATTATGGCGGACCCCACTTTTGGAAAAATTATAAATATGCTCTTCGAAATGAGTTGTGTGCACCATTTCGATCCTCTTGGGAGTATGATTGATCCTTATGTGGTAATAGAGATGGACATTAGAGCGATTGTCCAAATGCCCTTTCCCCTTGTTATACCCAAATTCTACTTCTTCTTATGGCTTTTATAGGTCCTATGAGGAGAAAAAAAAAGAACAATGTGCCGGATACAATGGTGTTGAAGTAATACTTCAACGTATCTTGGATAGGGTGGAAACAACAAGGGATAAGATATATCTCAGTCATCAATCCATGGGGGCATTTAATAAGGAAATAAAAAGGATAGAGAAAGTGGGTATGGAGACTAATTTTTCAAATACCATGGGTTTGCCCACTATTCCGAATAAGCTCAATGTTGATGAATCCTCGGTATTTTCCCAACCAATCAAGCCAAACATAAGTGATGATGCCAAGATTGAGGAAATGGTACTAGAGTCAAAAGAAAAATCTAAGAAATTCCTTTGTGAAGACTCTAGTCCATTTCAGAGTGAGAATGTCAAAACGGATGCAACACCAGAATTAGGGAGAAGACCTCACTCGAACCACTTTTCAAATAATGAATTTTTGAAATGAGGAGGAAAATTCCTATATTTTGGAGTTTTTCATTCCAAAAGGGCAAAATGAATCCCCTCACTTGAAGGCCAATAAACACAAAATTCAATGTGAAACAAGTGAATTTTTTATGCTCTCACCAATAATTAACGATCCTATTATAAAGTTTGATGTGAAGTTGGGTAAAAGGTTTAAATCATCAAAATGGTGAGATAGAAAATATTTCATTGTGTCCTTACCTTTGCCCAAATTGCCTCAAAGATGTATTGATCTAAAATTGGGCGTCCGTTTCAAGTCTTAAAAATGGAGATATAAATTTGGTAGGAGAAAGATGTCATGCCACGACTCTAACTAAGGCGCTTCTTAGAAGGCAACCCAAGGAAGTTTTCTTAATGTTTTCTAATGTTTATAATTCATTTTTAGCTTATTTTTGGGTGTTTATAGGTGATAGCACAAGTTGGAATGTGCATTTCAAGAATAAAACCCCAGATAATTATATTGTACTTTCTTTTCATCACTTTCCTCTCTTTAGTAAGCTTATAAAGTATGATCTATAAAATATGAATGATGATCACATTTTATAGTTTCTTTTGGTTTGAATTTAATTCATTTGAGCTTAATTTTATAGAACGTGGTTGTTGGGAAGACGAATTTTGAATGTGTGCCTTGTTTGAAATGTTAAATTGCAAAATTCTTGATTTCACACACTAGTTCACACCATGTGTTTGATGAAATACCCACTTGAGGTTTGTTTACTTAACTGAGTAGTGGGTGATTTAATCAGGTTAGTAAGATTGCAAGTGGTGTGTTTGGTGATGAATTGGTGTATTGGGCTTGATCACATCTGTTGTTATTTTACGTATTCAAGATCTTCCTTTAGATGGACACCACATGTTTGTTAGTCAATAAGAGAAAAATGTCTTATATACTTGTAAAGGTTAATGTAAACTTTCTTGGGGCATTCTGCGACCATTTTTGGTGTATAGTTTTGAGTCCAATTGGTCTTAAAAATTGTATAACCGGTGATTTTTGGTTGAAATTATGGATGAATGTCATGTCCATGGTGTGATCAATTAGTGTCCTTTTCATTGAATCTCCGAGTAAAGTCTATGTAACCCGAGGGACATGAATTCTTGCCTTGACCTATGATAGATTGGGTGACACCATTCTTAAGGGTAATGGGTAATTTGTGTTTCTATTGGTGCCTTGAGTGTTTAATAAACTCAATGGATGATATGTGAAGTTGTGAAGTGTAATGATAGTGCTGTCTTACATTCACCCAAGTTTTTCTTTAATAGTTTAGGAAGAGGCGAAAGATCAAAACTAATTTCAAAATGACATTGGCAAGAAATGAAATGATAGTTTTCTTTTAGGAAAAAACAGAGATCAAAGATGTTTTTGAGATTTATTTTGAGTGAGACCATTTGTAACACCCCAATTTTCTGAATTGGAATGCTACACGGTGCTTATGATCCCGAAGGACCACAAGCTAACCCATGACTGATATCTGTACCTATACACTGCATAATATACATGAAAAATGCGAAAAACATGAACAATAGGACATAAGGTTCAACTAAATAAAGTGTCTGACAGAACATAACATCCATATGGGTGACAAATATCCTAAACAACTGAACTCTGAATCAAATCTGAACTAAATATGAAAGCCTCTAAATACTATCTGAAATAAGGTGTTGAAGGAACATGTCTCCAACTAACTCCGTCTGAACTAAAAAAATGAATGAAATAAAATAATATCGTCCTCGGATGGATGAGGACTCACTGCCACTCTGCATACTGGAATGTTACGTCTACTGCTGATCTGGAACTTGTGACTCTGGGCCTATAGTGTAACATATAAGAAAGAACCATAGCATAAATGCGCCAGTACAACTGAAAGTACTTAGTATACGAGTGAGGTAGGCTAAATGCAAAAGGGTTTACATGCATGAGCAATGCTAACTAACAGAATAATATGAACGTGAGAGTTAAAGCATGAATACATAGTAACTGAAATCAAGAATACGTGATAGATGGATCTGTACGCTAATACATGGTTTACTATTATCTAACATGACTAATACTAGAATTCTGATAACATGGATAACTATGTCTGACAGTCCTAAATCTAATGGAACTGTTACCTGAGTTCCGTACTGTAACTGAATTGACTGTAACTGACAGTCCTATTATACTGAAATCTGAATAAATATCTGAGCTCTTTTACTGAGACTGGGACTAAAACTGTGGGAGATAGTTGTTTAACCGACATACCCCAATAATGCATATAGCTAAGTTGGGGTCCAATCTATGCCCCGACTAGAAGGGTGTCAATACTGCGCCACTGGTAAAGACAGTTGTGAGTGACCCTTAACTAGCATGTACTCGAATAAGAATGGTGGAAATCGTAAATTGACAGGTTAAACCACCTCATCAACCTTAATCTGGCAGGTTAAGATGACCCAACCTACATTGGCTACGTAGTTTTAGAACACAGGGATGACTGCTAAGAATCACACCCAAAACTGGCAGGTAAGTTCCCATCCTTGGGTTCACTCAGTACTAACTTATACTCCCATCTAAGAGACTGAACCTGATTTAATTGGCTATACATGGACTGAGTAACTAAATTCCATTGACTGACAGAATAGTACTACTATCTGAGAATTTATTGAGATCATGAGGTTTTAGATATTTCCTAAGTCACATGACTGACTGAGTTCTATAGATCATGGCTTAACTGAGATTATCTTGATAACGTGACATGACTCTAGGCACACAACTATATTTTTTAGGTAAAATACCCCCAGGAATCGATGGAAGGAAACTGACACACATAACTGACTTGATCATAAAAATGGAGTCCACAATTTACCATATCATAAGTTGTGGATTTCAGACGAAGCATAGTTCTCAACATTTTATGTATGGAAGGGAAATTCATTAAAAATATGTACACTTGCATAGCATAAATATCATGCTCTATTCTATCACAACAACGACGCATATCAATCACATGGAATTTATTTGAAATTATAAAGCATAAAGCATGGACTTGTCATTTAAGCACTATTAAATCATGGGACACGAATCTTATCACCTTAAGAATTTTATCAAACAATTTGCATGCATTCTTTTATCTTAGGTTTGTTTTCATGAATTTCCCCATTTTAAACCACATAAAGTTTGTGGATTTCAACTAACAAACACATATACTTAATGAAAATACCTTTAGATATTATCTTGAAACTTAAACAACAATCATCAACATGTACATGGTCATATCACAACAAGACAATCACAAAATATTATTTAAAACATGGTTCTTGAGATCTATCAACAAAATGGATACATAGATGAAACACTACACATACCTTAGATGGAAGATCCGTGAAAATTAACGGTGAAATCCTTTGAATCTTGAATCTCCTATGAAAACCCTATGGGGTTCTTGAGAGAATTTTAAGAAAAGAGAGTATAATGTGGTTGGATTGGGGGAGTTAAATTCCATGTTTATGGAATATATAGGGATGGAAAGATTACCCAAATACAATCTAGATGCGTTATTTAATTTCTGTGAAAATTACCCGATTTGGGCCTCCAACGTGACACGGAGATATTGCGTTGCCACCCTTTTGAAACCTGGAAACTCACCGTTATGCGTTGGAATTGCGGAGATACACTGGAAAATTATAAACATCATTTTGGCTTACGGCATGACGCGCCACTGACTGAAATGACACTGCTGAAACTTTAAATTGCTATAACTTCTTCACCGAGTGTCCGTTTTAGGCGAATTTGGTATTGAAATAAAGCTTATTCAATTCTCTACAATTTGGAGGGTATAAATCTGAAAAAATAAAACCTATGAACCAAGTTATTTAAGTTAAAACAAGACATATGTGAAATCACACATGAAAAATTGGTGGATTCAAAAGTTCTTAGCTTGTCTTACTCTAAGTGACCCTTATGATCATGATTAACACATCATAATCTCTATTACCACTAGTATACTCATCCTAATTCATATACTCAAATAAGAATCACAGGATAGGAGATTTCATGTGTAGGAACAATGCTTTATTTTCTAGCTTAGAAATATACGGGTTATTACAATATCTCCCCCTTGGAAACATTTATCCTCGAATGAGACTGACTGAAATGGGGAGAGACGATAAACTAGAACATGTACAAGAAATACACTATTGGAACATGATCTCATGATGGACATGAGTGATAAGATAAACATATCATGTTGAACATGCATATCTGATACATGAGTAACTGATTCATGAATGCATAACTGAGATTTTTGATAACTAAGTTCTCCCAATGAGAATGCATATTTGATGCACGATTATACACTAGACTGATACATAAATGCATCATTGACTACGGAATGGTACTTGATACTAGATTTGTGATGAAACATGAGCTTGAACTGAATATCAAGTTTTATAGAATACTGAACGGGAAATTGAATAAGCTTAAGGAGAACTGTTACCTTGAGATTGATCTGGATTGGAAGACAAGAGGTGAGGATACTTGGTACGCATGTCTTCTTTTTCATCCCAAGTAGATCCCTCAACGGACTGATTTCACCAAAGAACTTTGACTAGAGGGACTTCTTTGTTCCTCAGTCTACGAGTCTGATAGTCTAGAATTTTGATCGGAATTTCCTCATAAGAGAGACTGTTCTGAACATCAATTCTCTGAATAGGGACTATGAATGATGGATCACCTATACACTTCTTGAGCAAAGAGACATGAAAGACTGGATGAACTAAGGCTAGATCTGAAGGCAATTCGAGCTCATAAGCTTCCTTGACAAAACGACTGAGCATCTTGAAGGGACCAAAATATCAGGGACTGAGCTTTCCCTTTTTGCCGAACCACTTCACTCCTTTCATGGGAGAAATCTTCAGATAGACATAGTCACCAATCTCGAACTTGAGATCCTTTCTGCGCACATCTACATAGGTCTTCTGTCGGCTCTGAGCAGCCCAAAGTGTTTCTCTGATCAACTGGACTTTCTCTTAGGCGTCGAATACTAAGTCAAGCCCTATGATTGAGGACTCACTAACTTTGAACCACCCGATTGGAGATCTACACCTCCTACCATAGAGAGCTTTGAATGGAGCCATTTTAATACTGGAATGATAGCTATTATTGTATGCAAACTCAATCAAAGGCAAATGGTCATCCCAAATTCCCTTGAAATAAACTGCACACGCCCTTAGAATATCTTAAAGAGTCTAAATGGTCCTTTTTACTTGACCATTTTTCTGAGGATGAAAAGTTGTGCTGAGATAAACTTGGGTACAAAGACTCTTTTGGAATGCTTTCCAGAAGTGAGAGGTGAACTGGGTACCTCTATCTAAGATGATAGATAATGGAACACCATGTAATCTGACCAAGTCTCTTATGCATAGTTTGGCATAATCCTCGGTGGAATAAGAGGTATGGATTGGAAGAAAATGAGCTGACTTGGTCATTCTGTCTATAATGACCCAAAATGAATCATGTTGATGTCGAGTTCGAGGCAAACCCATCATGAAGTCCATGTTCACTTCTTCCCACTTCCAAGTAGGAATGGTGAACACCTGAATGGAACCACTAGGTTTGAGATGCTCTATCTTAAGCTGCTGATATATAGAGCACTTAGCCACAAACTCTGCAACATCTCTTTTCATCTCTCTCCACCAATAGATTTCCTGCAGGTCGCGGTACATCTTTGTGGTCCCTGGATGAATAGAGTAGAGTGTACCATGCACTTCCGCAAGAATTCTCTACCTTATGTCATCTACTTCTGGAACACAAAGACGACCCTGACAACGAAGAACACCATCTCCCCTTTAGGAGAAAACCTCTATTTTCTGATTCTGAACTGACACTTTTAGCTTGACAAGGCTAGGATCCTTATCTTGCTTTTCTTTCACCTAGATAACTAGAGATGATTCTGAACTACTATTCTGAACTACTCTGAATACATACACCGCCTTATGAAGAGTTGACTAACTGAACGCCTTGTCTGGAAAGCTGGTGAACTTCCTCGACTAACTTCTTCTTACTATCATCAACATGAGAAATACTACCCATAGAGAGTCTACTGAGAATGTTCGCCACTACATTGGCCTTTACCGGATGATAGAGGACACTCATGTCATAATATTTCAAGAGCACTAACCACCTTCTCTGATAAAGATTGAGATATTTTTAAGAAAAGACATACTAAAGGCTCTTATGATCTGTGAAGACGTCTATATGAACTCCTTAGATATAATGCCTCCAAATCTTCAAGGCAAATACTTGGCTACTAACTCAACATCATGAGTAGGATAATTCTTCTCATGTGGTTTTAACTGCCTGGAGGCGTAGGCTATGACCTTACCATGATGCATGAGGACACAACCTAGACCTACTCTGGATGCATCATAATAGACTATGAAACCGTCTGAACCATCTGGAAGAGCTAGAATTTGAGTTAAGGTGAGTCACGTCTTCAACTCCTGAAAACTTTTCTCGCAAGAATCAGACCACTAAAACTTGACCTTCTACTGAGTTAATCAAAACATGGAGGACGCAATATAAGAAAATCCCTCAACAAACCGTCTGTAATAGCCAGCCAATCCCAAGAAACTCCTAATATCTGATGGAGAGACAGGGTGATGCCAGTTTCTTACTGCTTCGGTCTTTTGAGGATCTACTATAATTCCATCACTGGAAATAATATGGAAAAGGAATGCTACTGATATTAGCCAAAATTCACACTTACTGAATTTAGCAAACAACTGGTGATCTCTGAGGGTCTGAAGAATAATTCTGAGATGGTCTGAATGATCACGCTCTGTGCGGGAATAGATCAGAATATCATCTATGAAAACTATGATGAAGATGTCCAAGTACTACATGAACACACGGTTCATCAAGTCCATGAAAGTTTTGGGGGCATTGGTACAACCAAAGGACAAAACTAGGAACTCAAAGTGACTATACCGAGTATGAAAGGCTGTCTTTGGGATGTCACATTCTCTAACTCTAAGTTGATGATAGCCTGATCTAAGGTCTATCTTGGAGAAATAATAGGCACCCTGAAGTTGGTCAAACAAGTCATCTATTCTGGGAAGAGGATACTTGTTCTTGACCATAACTTTGTTGAGTTGATGGTAATCAATACACATCCTGAGAGAACTATTTTTCTTGTGCACAAATAAGACTGGTGCGCCCTACAGTGAAATACTGGTTCTAATGAATCCCTTATCTAAGAGATCTTTTAACTGATCTTTCATTTCTTTGAGTTCTACTGTTTCCATTTTGTATGGCAGAATAAAAATAGGCTAAGTATCTGGATTGAGATCACTGTCGAAGTCTATTTCCCTTTCGGAAGTAATGCTTGGAAAATCTTCGGGAAAGACATTTGAATATTCGTTAACCACTGGGAATGATTCAAATCTAGGAGATTCGAAACTAGAGTCTTTAACATAAACGAGATGATAAACACATCCCTGAGAAATCATTTTTCTTGCCGGAAGGTAGGAAACAAGATGACCCCTGAAGGATAAAGTACTACCCTTTCACTCTAGGACGGGCTCATTTGGAAACTGAAACTAAACTATCCTATTTCTGCAGTCGGCTATAGCATAGTAGGAATGAAGCCAATCCATGTTGAGAATGACATCAAAATCAGTCATCTCTAACTCGACTAAATTTGCTGACGTGGCTTTCTGAAATATCATAACCGGGCAGTTACTATATACCCACTAAGATATGATGGTTTTACCCGCTCGGGTAGAGACTGAAAAAGGATCTTCTAAAATTTTGGGACTGATTTTGAAATATGTTGCTATATAAGGAGTAACAAAAGACAAGGATGCACCTGGATCTAGAAAAGCATAAACATGAACATGGAAAATCTGCAACATACCAGTAAATACATCAAGTGAATTTTCTTGATACTGTCGGGTCTGAAGATCACAGAGTTTGTTTTTTCGTTGCCCACTAGTAGCACTAGAAGCGGCACCATGCTGATTTGGGCGATCGGAATGAGATGTAGAATGATTCTGCTGACCTTGCAGATCTAACTGCGGACACTCTCTAATCCTGTGGCCTGGCTTGCAACAACCAAAACAAACATCACTACCAACTCTACAAATACCCTTGTGGTTCTTACCATAAGTCTAACATAGGGGATTTTTTTGAGCATTGCTGATACTGCCTGAGACTTAGAGCTTGGTCCTCGATCTCTGTTGAAATCTTGAATTTTGGCACTGGGGCACTGGCAGAGGAAGGAGCTGGAACGGCTGGCTTGGGATGAAACTGTGAACGGTTTCCTCTTTCTGATATAGGTTGAGCAAAACTGAAACTGCCTAATCTTGCTCTCTTGTTCTATCTCTCCCTAGTCCTAATCTTCTTCTCCTTTATTTATTGAGCATGGGTCATGCGCCTAGCTAAAGTCATATCACTGTTCATCATCACAAACCTACACTCATTTACCATGCTATCATTCACTTCTGACACGAACTTGCTTATCTTAGCCCTGTTGTCTGTAACCACATGAGGGTCATATTTGGGTACCTTAGTAAACCTGAGAGAATACTTTTTAACCGTCATATTTCCCTGCCTAAGTTTGATGAACTCAAGAAATTTTGCCTCCTTCAGCTCTTGGTGAAAGAATCTGTCTAAGAAAGTCGTGACAAATTCCTCCCACTCAAAGGGACCGGCATCCTCTTACCTCTCAGACTTCCACTGCTTGTACTAAGTATGAGACATATCTTGAAACTGGTATGCGGATAACTCGGCACACTGAAAAGAAATAACTCTCATGATGTTTATGACCTTGTGGACTTGGTCAATGAATTCCTGAGTGTCTTCATCGGACTTAGACCAGAAGAAAGAAGGAGGGTTCATTTGGGTATAGTCCTAAATCCTAGCTGCGGCTGAGTTGGCCACTGGGTTGGCCGGAATAACTTGTGACCATTCATTTTGTGCATCCACATACTGAGAAAGTATGGTGAATGTGGCCCTAAACTCCGTATAAGAAACATGTTCACCCAAAGGATCTTCGGGCTGAGGAGCGGGCTGGTTTCATCTCTTTGGAGGCATATTCTGAAATAACAGAAGAACGGATTAGACTGAGAGTTTAACTTGAGATTATGATCACTAGCACGACATGAATACTAATGAGGGGAAACTGTTCCTAAAACATCTCATAGCCTCTTGCACATAAATGTGGCGCGCAACACACCCATGCACAAGACTCTACTAGATGCGGCTTTGAGACTTCCTAGGACTTTATTGAACCTTATACTCTAATACGAAGTTTGTAGCAACCCAATTTTCTAAACTGCAATGCTACATGGTTCTGATGACCCCGAAGGACCACAAGTTAACCCATAACTAATATATGTACCTGTACACTACATAATATCATGTAAAATGTGAAAAACATAAACAATAGGCCATAAGGTTCAACTAATTAAAGTGTCTGACAAAACATAACATCCATATGGATGACAAATACCATAAACAACTTAAGTCTGAATCAAATCTGATCTAAATCTGAAAGCCTCTAAATACTTTCTGAAATAAGGAATTGAAGGAACATGTCTTCAACTAACTATGTCTGAACTGAAATAATGAATGAAATAAAATAATATCATCCTCGGATGGATGAGGACTCCCTGCCACTCTGCATACTGGAATGTTACTGCTACTGCTAATCTGGAATTCGTGACTCTGAGCCTATGGTGTAACATATAAGAAAGCACCATAGCGCAAATGCTTTTGTACAACTGAAAGTACTGAGTATATGAGTGAGGTAGGCTAAATGCAAAATGGTTTACATGCATGAGCAATGCTAACTGACTGACTAATATGAACGTGAAAGTGCAAGCATGCATACATAGTAACTGAGATCATGAATACATGATATATTAATTTGTATGCTAATACATGGTTTACTATAATCTAACATGACTGATACTAGAATTCTGATAACATGGATGACTGTGTCTGACAATCCTGAATCTGATGGAACTACCTAAGTTCTGTACTGTAACTGAATTGACTATAACTGACAGTACTAGTATATTAAAATATAAAGAACTATCTAAGTTCTTTTACTGAGACTGCGACTGAAACTGTGGGAGGTAGTTTTTTAATCGACATTCCCATATAGCACATATAGCTAGGTTGGGGTCCAATCTCTGCCCCGACTGGAATGGTGCCAATACCGCGCCACTGTTAAGGATAACTGTGAGTGACCCTTAGCAGGCAAGTACTCGAATGAGAACGGTGGGAACCCTAAACTAGGTGGTTAAGACACCTCATCAACCCGAATCTGGAAGGTTAAGATGTCTCAACCTACGCTGGCTATGTTGTTCTAGAATACAGGGATGACTACTAAGAATCACACCCTAAACTGGCAGGTGAGTTCCCATCCTTGGGTTCACTCGGTACTAACTTCTACTCCTATCTGAAGATATTGAACATGATTTAATTGGATAAACATGGACTGAGTAACTGACTTCCATTGGCTGATGGAATAGTACTACTATATGAGAATTTATTGAGATTAGGACATTTCTGAGATTTCCTGAGTCACATGACTGACTGAGTTCTATATATCATGGCTTGACTAAGATTATTGTGATAACGAGACATGGCTCTGGGCGCACAATTATTATTTTTTGGTACAAGTACCCTTAGGACTCAATGCAAGGAAACAGGCACACATAACTGACTTGATCATAAAAATGGAGTCCATAATTCACCATATCATAAGTAGGGGATTTCACACTAAGCATAGTTCTAAACATCTTACGCATGGAAGGGAAATTCATACAACATGTGTACACTTGCATGGCTTCAATATCATGCTCAATCCAAATCACAACAATGACGCATATCAATCACATGGAATTTATGTGAAATCCTAAAGCATAGAGCATGGGCTTGTCATTTAACCACTATTAAATCATGGGACACAAATCTTATCACCTTAAGTATTTTATCAAACACTTTCCATTCATTCTTTTAGCTTAGGTGTGTTTTCATGAATTTCCCCATTTTAAAATACATAAAGTTTGTGGATTTCAACTTATGAAGACATATACTTCATGAAAACACCTTTAGATATTATCTTGAAACCTAAACAACAATCATCAATATTTACATGGTCATATCACAACAAGACAATCAAAAAATAATATTTAAAACATGGTTATTGAGATCTATAAATGAAATGGATCCATAGATGAACACTACGCATACCTTAGATGGAAGATCCATGAAAATTAACGGTGAAATTCTTTAAATCTTGAAGCTCTTATAACAACCCTATGGGGTTCTTGAGAGAATTTTGAGAAAAGAGAGTATAATGTGGTTGGATTGGGGATAAATTCTGTCTTTATGGAATATATAAGGATGGAAAGATGACCCAAATACCCCTCTAGATGCGTCATTTAATTTCTACGAAAATAACCCAATTTGGGCCCCCAGCGCGACGTGGAGATATCGCGTTGCCACCTTTTTGTTACCTGGAAACTAACCGAGATGTCGTGGAATCACGAAGAGACACTGGAAATTGACAAACATCATTTTGGCTTACGGCGCGACGCGCCATTGACTGAAATAACACTGCTGAAACTTTAAATCACCATAACTTCTTCACCGGGTATCCGTTTTAGGCAAATTTGGTATCAACGGAAAGCTTATTCAATTCTATACAACTTGAAGGGTGTAAATATTCCACAATTCCACCTATAAAAAAGTTATTCTCGTTCAATGATTACCTATATGAAATTACACACGAAAACATGGCAGATTCAAAATTTCTTAGCTTGGCTTACTCTAAGTGACTCTTATGATGATGATTAACATAGCATAAGATCTATTATCACTAGTATAGTCATCCTAATTCATGTACTCAAATATGAATTATAGGATAGAAGGTTTCATCAGTAGGAACAACGGCTCATTTTCTAGCTTAGAAATATACGGGGTATTACACCTTTAAATTCAATTTTTGGCTCTCTCTTTACATGGATGAGTCATGACTCAGAGTAACTTATTTAGCTTAAATTTCTCAAATGGGCTGGGAGATTAACTTTTTGCTCTTTGAGTACGATGCCATGTGCGGTGAGACTTTTGTATAATTCTTGTACATATGTGTAGTCTACAACTTTCCCCGAGTGTGTTCAATTAGAAATTCTAGACAATCTTGGTTTGGATAATGACCTGAGGCAATTTTTGTCCCGTTAAATAGTCAAATTCCTGCTTTAAATTTTTTGCCTAGTTAACCTCTTTGATCATTTTTACCCATTTTTCTTTCTTTGTCTAATGATAACATTGCTAAAATACTTTAGCCCTTTTTTAAAATCTTTTTTTCATCACTTAACCTTCTTTGATGCATTGCATTATTTTAAGAAATGAAATATAGGCAAAAGCCTTAGTTTGGGGGGATTTGTGTAGTTGGGAACATAATGTTAAGGTGGTTCAAACTCCCAAATTTGGAGGGGATGAATGTGATGTGCTAAGATGATTCAAGAAAGGTCAGGTTGTCAACTCATGTGCTTAAAAGACAAGAGATGTTCTTAATAATAAAGTTGAATAGCTTAGCCCATAGAATTTGAAGAGAATTTGGATAAATGAAGGGCTAAGAAAGGCTTAAAGTTAGAAAGTCTCTTGAAAAAGTTAAAGAAATGAAGAAAGAAAATGGTGGCATTGAATTATTTTGAAGACTCTAATAAAAAAATTGGGTAGGGAAATATGAGAATGAATTGAAAGGGAATAAGGTGGAGAGTTTGAAAATTTTAGAGTTAGAAAGGATTGAGTAATTGCATTGAAGGAGGTCTTTAATTTCTTGATCCATATATATTCCTTCCCACACCTCAAACCTTCATCTTTCCCCGCAAGACCTTGGTGATTCAAAACTAGGTAAGTCTACATTAGTGGCGAATAAAACAAAGGGCAAGCTTATGGTTCTACTCATTGTACTTGAATTTCTTTGTGAGAGTGAGTGTGAATTCTTTTATTATTTGAGCTTCTTTAGAAATTTAAATGTATTTTGTGTGTGTGAAGCTAACTCTTGTTTCTGAGCGGCATTGATACTTTAGTGTATAGGGTGAAGTCTTACTCTCTATTTGGGTAAATGGGTGAAGTAAGTTGCATTGTGAAGATTGAGAAATTTCTTGAAAATTTTGTGTTTCCTCTTAAGGTTCTTTGTTGATTTGGTATATTTATTTGATATGTGATTCATTGTGAAGTTGCATCCTTGCTTCAAAACATGTGCTTATTAGAAAATTTTGGTTTACTTGTTGCTATGAATGATTGAAAAGCATTTGTAGAGTTTTGATAGCTTATTCCTCTAGTATGGTTTTCATTTAGGTAGATTTGAGTTAAATACCCTATCTTGTTTAATTGTTCTTGGTGGCTTGAGGACAAGTAATAGTTTAAGTTTGGGGTGTTGATAAGTAGTCGATTTGATAACTTTCTAGCATTTTTTAAGCCTAAATTATCATGCTTTTTTATTGATTTTTTGCTACTTTCTTACTTAATGCTCATTTGTGTAGGTAAAAATTGCAATGAGAAGATAAGCAAGGAAACTTGATAAAAATGAGGTATGGAGAAGGTGAAAGAGAAAAATGTGTGCAAAAAGAACAAAAGATGAAATTGCAAGTCTAAGAGTCGACCGTCAATTACCGGTGTTGCGGACTGAGGGTCTCATTGTAGGAATTCCCTTAGTAGGTAGATCCTTTTTTTGATCCATGGGTTAGATGTTTCACCACTTATCCTAAATTATCCATCTACCCATATGAGTTTGATTAGGTTCCTCCTTTGATTCAAGTCTTCCTCAACTTTGGAGTCTTTGAATTAGAACTTATCTAGGCCTTCAAACATATGAACTAGAGAAGTTTTCATTGAATCCTCCTTTTGGAGAATTGGCTCATGAACTTGTAAGAAAAAAGTACCGTTACTAGGAAAAAGGCTATTTTGATGGTTAGCATGTAACAAGGGCTTAGGTTTGAAAAGTTCCATAACTAAGTGTTCATTGTCTTCCTCATTGAATTCAATCCTTGTCTCAATATCTTCACACAAATCTCCTTCTTTATCCATGTTCTTCTCCTAATTCATAGCTTTCTCTTCCCCTTAATCCTTAATCTTATTGTGTTGACTCTAGTTTAGTGCAACTTGGGGTAGTTTACTGAGTGTATTTTGGGCATGTCCACTAAAGAAAGGTTGTCAGTTTGGTGGATTGTAAAGGGTGAAGTCAGGTAAGTTTAGATGATCCATCATGTTATCGGTCCTCCTACACATGTTATCTTTGTTAGCTTCAAAGGTGTCAAATTGATGGTTGAGAGCTTCAAGGGCTATAATATAGCATTTGTGGTGTTGTTATCCATGGTTTGTGGAGTTTGACCTTTTGGAGTCATTTTACCTAATATAAAGAAATACTAAACAAAAAAAAAACAAATAATTTAGAGTTATGAAATTTATCCCACAAGCTTTCGAAGTTCACACCTTTATTTTGTCTCTTAATTGGCGTTGCAAGCATTGATAGATCATTTATACTCTAATGAGATTTCTTAGTACCAATCATGGCTTGAGGTTGGAATGGAATCTTATTTGAAATACTCAAATAAAAATTAATTAAGAACTTGAATCAAGAACTAGAAATGAATTTGAAAAGATAAAAGCTTGAAAGAAATCGGAAGATGAAAGAAATAAGACTCAAGAACTAATAAATCAACTTAGTAGATGAATTACTTATTGATGAGTAGTTTAAGAATCAATATAAGAGTTTAGGAATCAAAAAAGTGAAACTAAAGATTCAAACCTTGAGAAAAAGGAGCAGTTAAAGTGTTGAATTGAGTTTGGAGGCTTGAATTTTGTGTTGGGGACTTGATTTGTGTTGCGAGGGGCTGATCTTCGTTGGCCAGCTTTCTCTAACAGGTGTGGCACAGTTCCAAGGTAGACTGGACATAGGTTCTACTGGTTTGAGATTCCCTTGACCTGTTTAGCAAGTTGGGCACACTTCCAAGGCACCTACAAGGCAGATGACCAAAATTCAGCTTGTAAAGGCCAAAAATGCCCTTAAAAATGGCCAAAATGCCCTCCAATTGTCCCCCTTTTGTACTCCTCTCTTGGAATATCCTTTGAATATTTTGTGGCGCTTTAGTAAAAACACTTTTTCACACTATTTCTTCATTCTTTATGGATTGAAAAAACAATTTTCTGAATTTTTCAAATTGAATATACCAATCTCTCCAAGAACACCAAGAACATCAATTTTTCCAACTTTTTCTCCTTAGCTCGCAATAAGATGAAATTTTGAACCTACCAACTTTTCAATATTATAAACTCATTCCTATCATAATTCTACTTAAATTTTTCAAAAAAATATTCAAGTCTCAACTACTACTTCAAATCCTTCAACCCATGCTTGCAATGATAGTAAAAGGCTCAATATGACTCAAATTTGATTTCTAGACTCCTATAGTGTTAAAGAAAACAAATATAACCCTACAAATAAAATAAAACACCAAAATCATAAACCTAAAAATTGATCTAAGACCAAAAATGTGAATAGTGATTTTGTTTTGCAATTTTTTATTTTGACACCCCATTTTTAATTTTTAAGATGACAAACCCAAGATTGACTTCTTGGGAACAAAATCAAGCTTGTCTATGATACCAAATGATATACGAACGAAATAACGGAATCAAAAACTAAATTATAATACAAAAATGGAAAGATAAAGAATAGATGATACACAAGAAATAGATAGGCACAATGAATGAACCAATAGCAAACTAAAGGTATATTTAAACCCTAACCCTCTATTAAATGCCACCAAAAAAACAATTTGTTACATTAACCTCAAGGGAATCGGATGCCCAAGAAACCCATATTTTTAAACAAGGTTTCAACACAAGATAATAAAATCTTCACTCACACTCTAACAAGAGTATTCATTCATAATCATCAAAAACTAATATACAAATTAAGAATAACTCGGATTTATAGTCTAGGGATAATTATTACACAGTTAGGCCCAATAGTAACCCATTTGGAAAAAACAAAACATTGTAGCCTACTTAGCATCCGCTTAAGCGTCTTGATCACATATGGGGTGCATATCTAAAGCATAAGGGAATGTTTTGACCTTCTCTAGTAGATATAGAGTAGGTTTTATGCATCTCCATAGTGGATGGAGCATATGTACTCTTCCTTGAGCTTCTTAGCCCCATCTTGCACACCTTTGGCTTCTTTAACTTCCCATGACCCTCCTTGAAGATCATCATTATCCACTTGGCACCTTTTGATAGCACCAAGGAGACATAAAGTGCCTCTTGAACAATAATTATCCTCTCAAAAGATCCAGAGGTAGTTCAGATATTATAAAGGTTCAAACTTCCTTGGCTTACAAACGACCGGACCGGGGTGATTAGGCAAACCATATACTTTAGATAAAGAATCCTAATAAACTTTAACAAGGAGAACAATTTCTCTATCTTCAAAAAGCCTTTTCACTTTGCAAGAAACTATCCTCAAGGTAATAAGTCGGAGGACCCTATCACCCTCTTTGATGAAATAGATAATCACACAGACATCTACATTAGCAAGGAGGATGACATTGATTTGATCTTCTCTTGAGAAGAATGACCGATGGAGGACACCATCTTATTCATAGATATATACAAAGAATCATGCAACATCTATGCATATTATCTCTAACTAATATCTAACATAGGAGAAGGCAATAAAAATCCAACAAGTAAAAAATTCTCAGGATCAACACATAAGTAATTATATCTTTTGGAATAACAAACTACCATCCATACCTATTCAATCATTATGTGTATCCCATTGATACCTCAATCCTTTGTGAAATATGAACTTTTGACGAGCTTCAAATATTCAAAAAATATTGAGGATCTATCCTGAAGCCATTTGGAGTGCACTTGGTATAACATTTCTTTCATGTGTTCATAGAACTAGCCATCAAAAGTATACTCCTAAAATATCCCTCATTGGAATGTGAAGGTTCATCCAATAGGAATAGTTATTCTACCAGATCGGTGAAAATAAGCTTTGAAGACCAAAAACACCTCAAGAAAAAAAATGGCGATGGCCAATGGATGGAAGAATGATACATGAGATCACCACCGACATAATACAATATTGCCTAAACGATAATTCCATATGACATACCATACACTGGAAGCTCCATGAAGTTACCTTCCCAAGTTTACCACAAAACCCGTATAAATGGGTTACTCTCTCATAAGGGTTTTCCTGCAAGCTACTTATCCAGCTAATTGGTAGATGCCTACAAGACACTTATGCACCTTCTTACAAGAAGATTACAAGTTGTTTATGAACCTACTAGAAATTATCTTACAAGTTGTTGATCCTCTTGCTTGCAAGTGGACAACACGCTGCTCAGTCACTTACCTGCAAATGTTGTCATATGTAAAAAACATATTTGTGTTTTTTTTTATTAGACTACTTTACATTTTAGTAGGGACTAACTTGAATAAAGTAGGTTGTAAAAATCGCATAGAAATGTGTTCTCGAATAGTGCTTATCCATATTTAGAAGATAGGCAAGGGATTTACAATTTTTTGAATAGTGGGCCACATGTGATATTTTATTTCAAGTTTATCTGTATTTTAAGTTTATCTATAGTACGAAATTCTTCTCATATAAAATAAAGAACATGTCTTTTGTTTGAGATCATAATGTTCTCCACTTAGAGATTAATCTAAATACTTGGATCACATTCTCCTTCTAAAATCCTCTCTTGTAAAGTTTCATAATATATATAAAATGTTTGTTGGCTAAGTTCTCTCCCTTGATATTCTCTTTCAAGGGATTGGGTACTTTGATACTTTAGGTTGGAGTATTAGGGTAAGGAAACACTTAGGAAAGTCTTCTTGTTATAATTGACACATGGAACTCTAAAGTACTTTCCAATAATGTGAAAGAAAATTGGCTTTGTTCACACGACATAGATTTTTAAGTCCTTTCCATGTTTATTAAAAAAAATTGTATGGTCAGCATAATTGCTTTCTGATTTGCTTTATTTTCTTTCAATAAACATATAAATCTAAGGTATGGTGCAATACACCTTTGTTCTGTAGATGTTTGAAGGAGAAAAGGCCATGCGTAATCCGTAAAAATTCTGTTTATGTTATATACGGAATAATTATATTTGTACTAGGTAACTATGGATTTACTGTGTTCAAAGACTGGAAAATCTAATTTTAAAAAAAAAACTTATTCTTAGGATGCCATATATAATTTTAAAAAAAAGTCTATGGAGCCCGAGACAGGGTCGCTCTATAATGCCCACCACCCCGCTATAGCGGTACCACTATAGTGGTTGTCACTTTACTAGAACAGTGTGACACAATGCATAAATGGGAGACAAAGTTTTACTTCATATTTCTCTCCTCTATTCTGAAAACACCCCCATGTAATCACTTAGTTCTCATTGTCGAAAAAAGTAACACCCGACTCATTTAACTTTAATACTTCATTACTTGGAAAACTTAATGAACTAGGCTATAATTTATGTTGTAAAGAGGGTGTTAGAATAAATGTTTGAAGTGTTGATATTTGGGCTTGGTGGTGTCGCAATTTCAAAGTATGGTTGATTCTCTTATATTTATAATGCTTTCACTATGTTCTAAATGTAAGAAACTCAATGTTTACCGTCTCAATGGGCCTGGTATCAAAGAGAATTAAAAGGGTTCTTTTGGGGTTTTAAATGGTGATTTGGGCTTGATTTAGAAGTTATCATGCCTAAATTTTTGCATAAACTAGTTCTACAATCCTATCAGAACATTGATCTACTTCTCAAATTAGAAATTGAACTATTCGAATCATGGGAGATAGGGTATTGTTACACCCCTTGGTTACTAGAGACGAAGAAGACGGGTATAGCAGTACTTCTAAGGCCGATAAATTATTGATATAGTGGTAGGCCTTCCGCTATAGAAGAAGGCTACAAATAGTAGCCTTTCAGTCCAAGACTGGACTTTGCTAGATTTTTTTACTCCATCCTTTCGGAATGATTAATGAATCCTAAAAAATTTCTATGTCAATATCTTGGAAATTAATACCTAGAATGGGTAGAACTGAAGACTACACCCTTATGTACATCATATTTCCCGATAAATCTAGTTAAGGGTGGTATATGGAATATCGACAAATGGGGCTTTGCCTAGACCACGGATTAGACATAAGAAATATGGAAGAGAAGGCCAAATTTTGAATGAGATCAATCAGAGGATATATGATCTTCACTATCAGGAAAAGTAAAAGAAAGTTATCTCCAAAAAGGCATGAGTCATCTAATGGGAAAATTCTAGAACACAAGGATAGTTTTATGCTAGACAAGTTCATAAGAAGTTGTGACACAAAATCTTAGTTAAGGTCAATATTGGAAAAGATGTGTATGGTCTTCATGTTTTACTCTTAGATTTCATGTTATCTAATTGAATTTTTAAGGTTTATATATAACAAAGGTATTTTATTTTTGCTATCCAAGTGTTGTGACATATTTTGTTGTTTCATTTATGATGTAGTAGTATTTTCTTCCATATACCTTTTTTGAAATCAAAATAGAGTTTGAAAGAGTCAAAAAAAGGAAGAAAAGTGTCAAGAAAACAGAAAATCAAAAAAGATGTTAGGAAAAAGAAATAGAATCAGAAAAAATCTCAAATAGAGAAAAGTCAAAGAAAAAAAAAGAGTCAAAGCTAGAGTAAAAAAATAAATAGAAGATGAAAAAAAAATAACGTAAAAGATAAGCTGCCTGTACAAGGTTTGACCTAATTCTTGCAACGACAAAATACGTAAGCAGTCCTACTATGGTGTTTGGTCCAACCAAGAAAAAATTTAATTTACCTAGTTTAGACGAAATTGGGGCAAAATATATTTTATTTATGGATTGATTTAAAAAATTATAAGTCTTACCTTATTATATGTTTTTTGAGCCTCATGTCATCCTTTATTTCTAACAATATCAAAGTCAAGTTACAACCAAAGAAAGACCTTCTGATCAATCTTTTTAAATGTTGAGACTAAGTATGTTATGGTATATGACGTTACACATTTAATACACCATTTTTCTTCATCAACGTAAAGAAAAAATTAGAGAAATATAAAGGACAGAGTATTAGGTGTGAAAATTTTTACGGACACAATAAGACGATAGTAAGATGAGAGATAAAAATGAGAGAATGTTATTGATGAAAATCTTTATGGGCACCATAAAATAATAGTAATATAATAGAAATGAAAAATGAGAGAGTCTTATTTGTGAAAACCCTCATAGTCACCATAAGGTGATGGTGAGTTGGGAGAAAATTAAAACAAGAGATACTTACTGAAGAAAATACTTTGGGGTGCCATTTGCGGAATGAAATCTGTGATCTAAAGGCAATAATTTTAAAAGCAGCTTGTTTTTTTAATTTCAATAAGTTGTTAAATTTGACAAATGATTAGAATTGAAAGATCATGTTGCTTAATCCAAAATGCATAGCATAAACAATTGAGCCGCCTACCATACCTGGAAAAGTTTTTCTTTTTTCCATTTTTAGAAAAGGGACTTCTATTGTCTCTTTATTTCTTTTGATATTTTTACTTTTGTTTTCATGTATATGTTCTCAAATGGAAAATCATTAGCATCATTTTTCTCGTGTTATTAAGTCACATTCATGTCAAGGCATGTGTGGAAGGGATTTAACACTTTCTACCAACTCCTTTAATTGAATAAAGTAAGGCAAAGGGACGATAAATAAAGATACCATGATTCAAAATAAAGCAAAGTACCAAAGAATAATTGTAATATGACTGTTTTGATACTCATAGAAATATAAAAGGTCCATTACAAGTTAAATTTAGAGGCGTTATGCAATGGAAATAATATTTGAGTCAAAGCCTTTTGTTTGCAAAAACTTAGGGTCAATAGTACAGCAAGTCAACAATATCTATAAATAATTTTGAAACAGCACTGAACAAGAAAAATGCAAGAATAGTCGTCTAAAAAGTCAAATACCTCAAACCAATCAACCATCATATTTTTAAACTCAGAAGTTTTCTTTGTTTTAAAAAGATATGAAAGGTATATTTCATATCAAATACTTCAAATACTGGATATCAAAATGTGCAATTCCACAATCATGTCAATGCAAGAAGCAATGTTGCGATACAAGTTTGCTAGATCACAGTCACAGTAAAAAATTATTATAATTTGCCCTTGCAAGGTATACTTCCTAAAACTAGTTAACGTCTTGGCACACACTCTTCTTCGTGCATTCTCCAATTAGTTAGGATTTGCAAATACTCACAAAAAATTTCTGGTAAAAACTGGGGCAAAAATTTTATTCATATTATTTCAAAAATTAATTTTCAACTTAGGACCCTCCTAAAATAAATGATATTTTAATTTTTCAACTCAAGACCATCATAAAAAATTAGATTTTAATTTTTAATTCATGACCCTTTAGAAAAATGAGATCTTAATTTTCAACTCAGGACCCTCCTGGAAAATGAAAATTTAATTTTTAACATAGGACACTCCTAAAAAATGAGACTTTAATTTTCAACTCAGAACTCTCCTGGATAATTTGACTATAATTATCAACTTAGGATCCTCGTAGAAAGTGGATCGTTAATTTTCAACGTAGCACCCTCTTGAAAAATGTGACTTTACTTTCAAATCAGAAACCTTATGGAAAATGGGTCTTTTCTTTTCAACTCAGGATCCTTCTGAAAAACAACACTTGAATTTTTAAAACAGAGCCCTCCTGAAAATGAAATTTAGATTACCAGGATTCTCTTGAAAAATAAAACTTTAATTTTTAACTCAGAACCCTAAAAAAAAATAGAACTTTAATTTTCAATCTAGGAAACTCCTAGAAATATGAATTTATTTTCATCTTAGGACCCTCTGTGAAAATAGGACTTTGCTTTCAACTCAGGACCTTCATGAAAATATGACATTACTTTTAAATCAGGACCCTCCTGAAAAATGAGACTTTAATTTTTAACTCAGGGCCCTTCTAAAAATTGGGACGTTAGTTTAAACTTAGGACCTTCTCAAAAAATGGGACATTAGTTTCAACTCAGGTCCCTCCTGGAAAATGAGACTTTAATTTTCAACTCAAGACCCTTCTAAAAATTGAAACTTTATTTTTTAAAAACTGTCCTAAAAAATAGTATTTAGTTAAGCATGACCCTCCCAAAAATGAGATTTACTTTTCTAGTTCACTATATATTTGGAATTCAAGAACACGTTCGAAGAACATAGACTACTCTAAATTTTGAATCTCAGGAAGCCAACCTAAAGAATATGATAATTTTTTTTTCAAGTTAAGTATCCTGCCTGGGTGTAGGTTCATCTTTAATTTCAAGCTTAGGATCCCCGCCTAGAGACATAGCGATTTTTAATGTCAAAGTTAGAAAAAGAAAGTGCTTGCCTGAAGAACAGGGTCAATTTTCAAGTTTATTGTAATACCCCGCACTTTTCCTAGCTTAAATTCATTCCTTGAATGTTAAAAAATAGATTACAAAATAAATAATATTTATTTCGTGTGGAATTTTTCAGATTTAGACCTCCCATTATTTGGGAAATTCAATAATCTTTTCATCGATACAAAATTTGTCCAATTTCGATACTCGGTGAAGAAGTTAGAGCAGTTTTAGCAAGATAGTGTGCAACCTGAGCACTTGGCGCGTCGCAGAGGAGAGAAAATACATAATAATCAAATTTCAGTGGCCTTCCATTATATCACCGCATCTTGGAGAGGGTCAATTTTTCATTTGTCAAAATCCAGTAACCCCATGCGATGTTGGCGCGTCGCGCCAGTGGCCGAAATGGCAAATATATAGGGCACCGCGGTAGCTCCGCATCATGGAGAAAGCCCAGTTTCCACTCATTATTTTCCTGTGAGCCACTATGATAGTAGCGTATCGCGGTGTCCATCCAAATCGGAAAATGTTTCTCTTTTCCAATTTAATTATGAAGTTTAAAAAGGGTATTTTGGTCAATTTCCAAGTCCCCAATCCATCCAAAACACAAGATTAATCATATTCAAAGCACTTTGTGCTCATTATTCATCATTCTCTTCAAAATAAAAACCTTAGAACTCTTAAACCTCTTCTCCAAGAAATCAAAATCCTCTATTTATTCTCCAAGATAGCGTAAGATTGAGGATTTCCAAGGCAAGATAATCAAGAATCCATTTCCAAGAACACAAGTAGGAA
Organism: Capsicum pubescens; assembly: GCA_030864215.1. Classification (NCBI taxonomy): domain Eukaryota; kingdom Viridiplantae; phylum Streptophyta; class Magnoliopsida; order Solanales; family Solanaceae; genus Capsicum; species Capsicum pubescens. Next base: position 226,260,007 of record CM061546.1, read on the forward strand.
TCAATAATTCAAGTTTCTTCATCTAATCATCTATCAAGGTATGTGGGGTTTATGAATAAGGATCTTCTTTCATCCTTGTGTTCAAAACCAAGCTTTTATTTAAAATTGATATGATTTTGAATGATTATTCATGAGATTTGAATTAGGGTTCATACTCATTTTTTCTAATTGCAAGATTATGAGATTTACAATATTTTTGAAGATGAATTTCCTATCTATTTTCATATTTTCATGCCTATTGCAGTAATTTACAGATTTTGAAATTAATTATTATGTTTTTCAATATCAAGCATGATTATTATGATGTTTTGACATGAGATTGAAGCATGAGTTATTACCTCAAGATTGAATATTATTTCCAGAAATATGATGCTTTAAGAATCCTATTATCAAAATATTTACAGATTTACAGTTAAGCTTTGATCTTTCGATCAGCAGATAAGTTTTGGAATCCACTTTAGAGATTTATAATAGATTACAAAAAGCAAAATAGCTTAATTTATAGATTGATTAAGATAAGTGCATAAATGGTTTTATAATAAACTCTTATGCAAGATTTAAAGTGGATTCCCAATGAGATGAGCGTAGCAAATTAAAGGGAGTAGTATTTAGCACTGAGTTGGGTATGATTCCAAGGTCTCATACCAAAGAACTACGTGTCACCATAGGATTAAGATTAAAGTGCCCATAGTGGGCTGAGATAGTGATCACTTAAGTTGAGGTTATACTCCCTAGCAAGAGTATGCCAACTCTCCCCGATATGAGGTTTCTTTCTTAGAAGGATAAGGCGTTGGACTCCATGTAGCTCGCATGGTTTATGTTTGTTAAGAGAACCTTCCTACAAGTAAAGAAAAGCTTTAAAAGAATTCCCTTAAGATAAAGTGTTTTCCTTACACCTTAATAGTAAAGATTTTCAGAATAGTTCTCAGAAAAGAATAAAATAAAGAATTTAGAAAACAAAGTGTAAAGGCTCACAAAGTTTACTCAGATTATGTTTCACAGAAAGATAATAGCTATAGACTTAAGCTTTTAGATTTCAGATTTCAGAAGTGAGCTCTTTCTACACTTAGACAGTATGATTTACAAATAGAATACAAGTATAACTTTCAGAACTAAATGTTATGACTTACAAGATTTTTAAAGTAAGGTTGATTTAGTATTCATGATTTCAGTATTCCAGATATTTCATCTTGTGTGAGTCATTTACATTTAGCATGCATTGTTTTATAAATTATGATGAAGAGATGATGTTTTACTTATGCATTTCACCCCCATATACTCAGTACATCCTCAAAGTACTGATCCACATATATGTTTATGTTCTACATTGTCTCATAATGTAGGTTCATGTGCTCAGTATCAGCAGCGTGAGCAGTCCGAGCATCTCCATCTACATCCTATAGTTGGTGTGTATTCATAGTTCGGGGACTTGTTCATTCAAATTTTCTAGCTTACCAGTTTACATGATTTAGTATTCTTTTCAGATAGTTCAAGTTAGATGGGTGTTTGTCCCAGTGAATCTCTAGTTGTTAGTAGTAGAGGCTTGTCAGACTACTAGTTGTAATTCAGCTAATTCAGTATTGAGATTTCAAAAAATGTTTCATATATTATATTCAGATAGTTTTTCGCATTCAGTATTACTCTCATGTTTATAATACCTTGATTATAAGATTTATACCTAGCAAAAGGCAGACAGGGTTAGCTTAAGGCTACTCGTAGTCTTGAGCACCGTGTGACGTCTCAGGATCAGATTTTAGGGCGTTACATTTATCTCCAATACCAAGAGTAAACATGGAGGACAATTTTTTTTCAAGTTCATCACAAAATAATGATTATCTCACCACTTGAGAAATCATGAATATTGAAGTCAAGGTTCCAGAAAGATGCCCAGCTATAATCTGTCATTTGTATTTTTATTTTGGACTTGGTTCTTTCGTTTTGATGTAAAGAATGGAGTCGTGGACATGAGACTCGATGAAAGCTCATTAAATCTCTAATCATCATCTCACCATATAACCTCATTGAACTATATGTAAGATGATTTCCTTAAAATCTGGGATATATAAGCAGTCAAAAGTCAGGACTCGTTTGCATCTTTTTTTTTTTGTTTTTACCCTTTCAAATAATTGTAGGGTGATCACTTGTCTTCTTGCCTGCTTGTATGAAAACTCTTTAAGTTAGAGGGACAAATGTAGACACATAATTTTTGACTTGTACAAGGTTTAACGTATTTTTAGCATTAAATACTTATTTTTTGTAATTTTTGTTTTAGATTTTATTTTACATTTAGTAAATTTTATTTTAAAATTATGAACGAAAGATTTCATATATATATATGTGTGTGTGCGCGTATGTGTGTGTATACATGTACATATACATGTATGTATGTATGTATGTATGAATGCATGCATATATGTATGTAGAGAAAATACATCATTTCCCCTTGAACTTGTCGCCATAACGTACTTTATCACTTTAACTTAACTTATAATTATTTACCCCCCTTAACAACTTTCAAGTGAATTAAATACAACCTCAAAATCACAATCCCAGTCTCACAACAGAGAGTTCACTACAAATGCACCATGTCATTGCCACCTAAGAAATTATAATATTTTTTTAAAAAAAGTAATACCATATAGATATTATTTTTAAATATTTTTTTTAAAAAAAAACAAAAAATATATATGTACTATTTTTATATAAATATAAAAAATATATATATTTTTAAATATATATATATATATATATAAAAAAATAGACCCCCACCCCACCGTCTTTCTCAGACCATCCACCCAACCCCGGTTCTGTTCCTCTTCCTCCTTCTTCTTCAACAACTCCCCCCCGCACCTCCCACCCCTTTTTCTCTTTCTCAGACCATCCCCCCCTAACCCATACACCCACCCAAATTCTCCCCTTCCAATCTTCCATGAAAATGATTCCTCATTTAATTTTTTTCACCCTTTTTCAAAACTTCAGAAATTGTCATGCAGGTTACAATACATAACTTAATTAAAATTTAACAAGGAATTGACAAATAACTTGATTAGAAATTGACAAATTATCATCACAATTTTTCACAAATTCTCCGATAAGAACAAGACGAGAAAGTGATAAATTGTCATCACAAATGGCTACATCGAATTTATCAATTGTGATGACAATGAGTTAATGGAGATGATCCAATTACATCGAATTTATCAAATGTGATGACATCGAATATTTTCAAATGGATACCTCCCATTGTGATGACAATTTTCAAATGGCCCCATTGATAAATTGACAATAAGTTGATTATGATAATAATTTTTTTTGGTAATTGGATGCAGCCATTTGAAAAAATTAAATAAAAGTAAAAAAAATTAATGAAGGTAGGGGTTAATGGAGCTTAGTATTGGTATTCTTGAGAAAAAGATAAATTTGGCCTAAACGAAGAAGATAAAGAAACAGGGTGGGGTAGGGGCGGGGGGTACGAAGAAGATGAAGAAATGGGGTGTTGGGGGTGAGGGAAGGGGGTGTTACGAAAAAGATGAAGTTGGGTTTCATGTTTTTTTAATTTTATATATATATAATAATAATAACAATAATAATATTAATAATAACAATAATAAAGTGGGCCTTTTAAAACAAAAAAAATCACACGTTTTTCTTTTTTTTTGCCATGTCAGCTGTAGGGGTTGAGTTTAATTCAGTTGAAAGATATTAAAGGGGTATATAATTGCCTGATTAGTTTAGGGTCTAAAATAAGTTTTGGTGACAAGTTGAGGGCGGATTTATTTTTTATTAAGGTATTAACTCTTAATAGGTCTAAATAGGTCTTAATCATTCAGATCTAGAACCAAGTCTTAATAGGTCTGAACAGACATTCTGGTGTTGGATAATATTCACCACTCTATTTATATTCAGCAGTCACCACCACTAACCACCTCTTCCATTGTCACCATTGTCAACTACCTCCCACCATCACCAACCACCTCTACCATCACAACCACCATCGACAAAAAATACCGCTACCAACCACAATTGTCAACCGCCACCACACCTACTACCTCTTTTATTTTAATTATATTCACCTCCATCACTGCCATCAACAACACCACAATCAGCAACCACTACCGGCCAATCCCTACTACCAACCAACTCATCTATCTCAACTAGCACCACCGATAACGACCACTAATACATCACAACTTCTACACATTCTTTGTCTACCACCACCATTGTCACTAGTAACGCCACCTCTACTACCACTTCAACCAGTACCATCGCTACAATTTATCTCTACTAAAAACCATTTCCACCATCACAATAAATAACATCTCCAACTAGTACCAACACATCATCAATCATTATGCGTTCATGTTTCAGCCAACACAATCCAAACCTTAAACGACTAACCAAGCAACATCACATCACAACAACCACTACTATCATAACAGTAACTACAATACCAACCATCACAATTATCGCTACCAACATTACTAATCACTAACATCAATCATTTTCACCGCAACCACGATTATAAGCCATCTCCACTATCACTAACAAACTTAAATATTTTTTCTCAATCAAATACTAATAATTTTGTTGTATTAAATTACATACTTTTTAAATATATAATTAATTTTTTATTTGAATTGTATTTTTTATTTTATTATGTATACAAAAAAATTTCTTTACACATTCAGATGTTGAAAAACAAACAATCATAATCATTTAGTTTTCAGATCTAGAGACAACATCTTAATCATTCAGATGTGCATTCATATTCAGACATCTGAATCTTAAAAAAACAAATGGAGCCTAAATATTTTTTCCCCCACTTTTCCCTCGAATATGCACACATACTCCAACTCCCTCACAAACTACCTCTCAGCTCATGTACATTAACATACACAACAAAGAACATACGGTAGCCAAAAGTGAAAAGTAGATAGGATAACCAAGAGACAAACAAAGAAGGGAAAAAAAGGAGAAAAACTGGGGGTGAAAACAAAAGAAAAAGACGAAAAAATAAATACAACCTGAAAAGAAGAAATCAAATAGGCAGACAACAAAATGGAGTTTGAGGTTTAGTTCGTTATTTCGAGTTAGTGGTTCTGCTTTCTTTTGTTGTGACCCTCAATCTTTATTTCAAGTAATGTTGCATTACAATTATGCAAGACTTGATTCCAATATAAGGAATTTTACTCAAATTTTATATTTCTTTAACCTGCTAATATTATTTTACATGATATATATGCAATATGTTTAACTTTTATGCTGTTAGATTTAGAGTAAAATTAATATGTCATAGAATTATTTCTTGGGTGCTTACAAATCCATTCGTAACCTTTCCTTACTATGGGTTTTTTATGATTTTATTTGTTACACGAACTTTGAAATTTTCTATACCTTAATCGTTTTTTCCCTTCTTCTAGTTATGAATATGTGGTGTATGTGACCTTGACAAGTTTGTCATTAATTTTTAGTTAGTTATTTATGTATATGTTTTATGCTTATGGGTTAACTTATTTAATTGTACTCAATTTTAATGACTTGGATTGTTAGTTTGTTATGATAAAATTATTGCTACTTTTAATAATTAAACTTTAATAATGTAAGATTTAGGAAATTATGAGGTTAACATTGAAAATATAATCAAGGTTTATCATGAGTTTGCATTTGGATAGTAGCAGTACGCACTTAATACTAATTACTTTTTATTTTAATTTCATTGGGTTTTGGTTCAAGTATGACCCATTTATTTATGGATTAATATTTATGTTTTGATGAAGTTTGGATTAGTGGAAAATATGCTCGAGGCTCGTTAACATTAGGGTAAGCAAATATAAGGATCTGTTGTTACGTATCTTTCTCGATATGCCTAATAACACAAAAAATAAAGAATCTCAGGGATGCAATTATACACCTTGATAAATACAATCCTAAAATTAATTTTCACTAATTAAATCAATATGCATAGATAAAATTAGTAGATGTGGGCACTTAAGTGAAGAAAGTTGTTATGTTTCTATGTGAGTGTACGTCACGACGTAGAATGTAATTATGCTTCTAAATCGTGACTAATAGAAGTTCCATATTAAAATTGTGGTATTTAAGACCTAATAAAATAATTTATTCAAAATAGTTTAAGTTAATTATGAGTTGATAAAAGTGACTATACTAGAACTTCGGGACACGAGGGTGCCTCATACCTTCTCCTCGGTTAACAAAATTCTTTACCAGCTTTTTTATTGCAGATCAATAAAGAGATTCTCTTTTGATTAGGGATTCATTAAGGTGATTTTAAATACCATAACTCAATTTCAAGTGGAAACTCTATTAATAGAATAATCCCTGTTCAATATCATCACTATAACTGGAAAAATTCTTTGACCCCAAAAAGGTGTGTGACACCTATTACCCCAGAACGTAAAACATGGTTAACCCCATTGTTTCATATGGCCCCTTCCATACCTTATTGCCCTAGAACTATCAAATCAGCCCCCAACCATGTGGGCTTCCACCACCATGAGTAACAAAATAGTACGCCTACTAAGAGTAAGAATTAAATCTAGCGGGTTCATACTATCATGTCCTAAAAAAACCCATGCCCTAACTAATATAAATTTAGCATGTAGAAACAACAAATAGTTATAGACCATATAACAACTAATAGGATATGACCAAGTCAAATAAAATCATGCCAAGTCCATACAACTAAACCCAAAACCATGTCAACAACCTTGACACTAACAACAAGAATCTTACAATACATAACCAATACCCAGATCACATGGAGTCCGAATATGTACACACAAGCCTACCATATAAGCATAAATTTTGTTTCACACATGAAACCCATATACTCACCTAACCCTCTTACAAACACGGTGCATATATCCTCTAGGCATGACCTGCTGAGATAATTACCATACATGTACTAAATTTCAAACACAAGTGTCTGCCAATTTTATTTCACAAATATTCTTTAAGAGTATGTCAAATATTGAAACATCTCATATTTAGAAATGACCAGGTCAATTTAATAAGCTTGTAAAGTATTTTATTGATCAATACAAAACACCATACATTAACCAGGAAAATTACTAGTTAATATGCACTTACAATACACGTTAGATTAACCATAATACCATCACTATGCAACATGAAGGTCCCTAGACATGATGCATTCCTAATACTAGTCATGAAACACCTGACCCAAGGTTATTTAGGAAATGCCCTTCCTCACACATACTCGGTACCATTTCATTATTTAAAGTTTTGCTAAAAACTGATAAACACCTTCATACTATGACACCCATGAACATGTAATAGTAATAATATTCCGAAATTGTCCCATAAAACATAACATAAAATAATCATATAAACAACCCGTAATATATAGACTACCCTCCTGTTAATCGATTTTTATACACAGAATCTCCATGCCAGAAGGCCTACACATGAAGTTTCCCATCCACATATGTTAAATTTATGATTTTTAACCTGAGTCAATGCGATAAATTTACCCTTAGTTTACCTAGATGTCAACTAACTATACAAAGGACAAATGAATATTCCAATTGTATGGATGTGTTATGACTAAAAATCCATGGGTTAAGACCCATGTAGACTGTCTTTTCCTCTTATCCAAGGTTCCAAAGCATGGGAGGTATCCCTTAGGGTTTTTGGAGCCTCCCACATTGTTATGTCACCAAATAGAGAAAAAAGGGAAACCCCACTTATGTAGAGATTTTTCCTGATGGCACACTACTATAGTGGTCTTTCTACCACTATAGCAGAATAAATCCCACTGTAGTAGAGGTAGTCATGTAAGTCTATTCCATATTAGTGTTTTCTAAAGATAAAATGAAGATGATAGAAGTAGTTTAAGGGAAAAAGCTGAATATTGATGTTGTTTTACTTGGGAGAATTCTAGATGTTCCTATTTGTGGTGTGGGGACTGTCTCAATACAACAACTATCAATAAATTTTTTTGCAACTGCATCAAAGGTTAATGAAAAATCAGTGTCTGTAGTGAATAGGAAATAACTCAACAGTGATTTGCACTTGGTCTTTGATTTTTTAAATAAAGTAGTTTTACCTAGAACAGAAAAAAGTAACATTACTTCAGCTGCTGACTTGTATTTTATGGAATTTCTTAGAAGTTTTGAGTTCATTAGTCTACCGACATTGATAATGGAACACATACACGAAGTGGTTCTTGGGAAAAATGGAAAACATGGCTTTACTTATGGTTACTGGTTAAATAAAATATTTGATCACTTTGGTATTATGTATGAAAATAGAACTCGTGGAACTGTATTACAAATTATTGAAATGATGATGTTGGTCAAAACTGAGTGTGTGAAGAATAAGTCAAGCACCAACTACCAGAGGGAATTCGACAAAGATATAGAGGAGTTACAGCTCAATATAGCTGCTAAGGATGCAGAGATCAGCAAACTGAATATGACAATTCAACATCTAACTGTTGAGGGTCCAATTGATACTGACGAGCTTAAAATTAAGAATGTTGACCTAAGGAAAAAGGTCTCTACTTCGACAGATGAGGTTCTCATCTTAAATACAGAGTTAAGGCATTTAACCAAGGAATTATTTCACTATCATGCTACAAAAAATAATTAGTTGGATCTACTACTTCAAAGCATCCTTCCAAGTCTCTCCTCCATTTAACCTTTCTTGATTTTTTTGGCTTATTCTCTGGGACATTTAAATTATGAACTGCAATAATACTTGTTCTCTACCGATGAATGAATCATTGTTTGTGTGTGGCATGTATTTTCTCTTTTTGTTAAAGATGTTATTTATGTTAGTGTTACTCCAGTGGCCATGAGTTAAATAACTTGAGCTTATTTTACTCCGTGTTTACTATTTTCACTTTCCAATGATGCCAATAGGGAAAATTGACTTCACGTGGTAGGTATTGGGTACGTAAGGCATGCCCAAAAGCTCTTAGGTACTCAGCTAAGAGGCCATCATTAAATTAGCTTTACTGGGAAGCAATCCTTAAACTCATGTTCCTCTGTGATTTGATCGAAAGGCTCTCCACTTCGTGGCATTATTGGGTTCACTTGCAAACAACACTTCTCCTCTTGCCTATTCCTTTCCGTTAACGATTGAGATAGATTAACGTATAGAAACTCTCCACGAGGGAAAACATCTCAATCGATAAAAAAAAGTAGTTTTTCGCACAACTTGCTCATAGTGCAGGTCCCAATTGATAAGGGGAGAAGTGATGGTGCATATTGATAGGGGATACACTGAATTTTGCAGGAATGAGTTTGATTTTTAAATGAATTGACAACATATGACCTGGTCCCTAAGTTGCATGATGATGGAAGCATGGTGTTGCATGATAGGGTAAATATTCGTCCTTAATAGTGGTAATCACACTTATTAAATATGATGAATGTAAATTAATGCTAAAAACTCTGTGATTGGTCTGTCATCCTCAAGAAGGGGGAAATTATTATAGCTTATTTTGATGATGAGTAGTTGACTAGAAGGGACTAGGTCTCTTGATGTTCAAAGCTATAGTACAACTAGCACGCATCTGTATAATTTTGTCCTCTTGTATAACAAACTGTGCAGGTGTTGCTCGTAGTATTTAGGACGCCTAGTCAAATTATTTTTCAACATTAATCATCACTTAACAATAAAAAATAGATTCTTTTCTATTAAGCAGATTTTGTAAAATTCACAATTAAAGAAATTACCAATCTAGCTTCATTACTTAAGTATAACTTAAGTTTTGTTTCTTATGTATAAAAAAAGTGAGTGTTATTTAGTTGAGTCCTGAATTGTAATTGAATTACTCATATTATAAAATTAGTATTATTTTCTTCTTTCTTTGAGAAACCTTAGGTACAGTTACCTAAGGTTGATATTGGTTAGAGTTTATTAATATCAAGGTGTTTTCTTGGTAGAGTTTCCAAGATAGGTTTGTTGTAGAGTTTTACAAGAAAGAGGAACCTAGAGTTAGGTTAAATAAAGTCTGTAATCAAGAGATTGATTATAGTAGAGTTTTGGGCACTTGTGAGGACAAGCTGTTGTTTCTCCTCCTTTGAGAAAGTGGTTTTGACGTTAAATCTTGTGTTTGTTAAATTTCTTGAACTGTGGTGATTTCCTAGTTTATTTACTGTGATTTTTCCTGTGAATGACTTTAAGGGACCTAGTCCCTTACTTTGTGGTGCAACCCCTAGGTTTCAAACCATTTTAAATGAGTCCTAGGGAGTTGGAAAAGCCGTGTTGTATATAATCATGATCATGGGTGAGAAGCGCACAACACTTATAATTTAAAGGCTACGAAACATATTAGAAATCATCTCTTTTTTCATGATCTCTATCAATTTTTGAAGTTATTTTTATCTTCTCTAATTCATGGTTTCACTGGACCAAGAATGCCTCTCCACAGAGCTTAAGTTCGCAAAAATAGGGACCCGTCATCCCTACTACCACCAGCAAAACCTTTTATTGAGAATGTTTCTCAGGTTGAGTTCTGGGCTGATTTCCATGTTTTAGCTCAGGTTATGAATGCAAATGTGTAGGGTAATCAGCTTGCAATAGTCCCAATTCAGCAGAATCATAACTTAGTTGCATCCAAAATTCAATATTTCATGAAAAGAAACCTACCTATGTTCTTTTTGTTCAAGGTGAAGGGGGACATATTTTAATATGTAGGTAAAATTACATAGATTATTCATGTTACAAAAGTGAAAATTTTAGAATTGGCTTCTTATCAATTAAATGATATTGCTTATGAATGGGTTACTAAGTGGAAAGAAGGTAAAGATAAGAATGCAACTCATATGAGTTGGGATGTGTTTACAGATGACTTTTTTGCATAGGTTGTTTCCCCATTATATATGGGAGGATAAGGTAGAGAAGCTCATGAACATAGGGTAGGTTTATATGTTGGTGAATGAATATTGCCTCGAGTTCACCCATCTAGCTAAGTATGCACCACATTTATTGCCAAATTCCACAACTTATATAAGTATGTTTGTCACTGGAGTATCTGATTTGGTAGTCAAGGAGTGTAGGATTAGCATCTTAATTAGGGATATGGATATCACTCGATTGATGACTCTTTCTAAGAAGATTGATGCTGAGAAACTATAGTAAAGGGAGCGGAAAAAAGATGTCTAGGAAGGAGCAGTTTGAGTACAAACTGCAAAGGTTAAGAAAGATAAATCATTCTCAATTTTAGAGTCATTTATGATCACCTGCATCATCCTCAACCAGTTCCCACATTCCAAGAACTAAGAAGAACCCATGGGGTAGAGAACTGACTCTTAGATATCAGGGTAGTGTTTCTGGAGAACATGTTTTTCCTACATACAAAAATTCTGGTACAAGTCATCTGGGTGAGTTCTTGATGGGTAGAGATAATTGTTATGGTTGGGGTAAGATAGGTCACAAGATCAATCAATTCCTTTTTGATAAGCAAGGAAGTAGAGATGATCTCTCTCATTCTTAGTTCGTTACCTTAAAAACTTAGTCAGACTTCCTAAACCCATAATATTATGCAACATCGAGTATCAGCGGTGTTTAGCATCAGAATTGGTATTACACTATACTATTTTGTTAAGATCAAGAGAGCTCCCCATATATAGTCACTGGTATTCTTTGTGTATTTCATATTGATGTTTATGTATTATGAGATCCAGTGTCAACCCTCTCTTTTGTGACCCTAATTGTTGCAATGAACTTTGGCGTATGTCTCAAGATTCTTTCTGAACCTTTCTTAGTTTCTACTCAAGTTGGTGAGTCAGTTTCTGCTAGACTAGGATACACAAAGTGCGTTATTATATTCCTCTATAAGGTCATCTTATCATATTTATTAGAGCTATATATTTTAGATGTTGATGTTATTTTTGGCATGTATTATCTCTATTCATGCTATACATCAGTTTAATACCACACTCGAGTAGTGAAGTTTCAGTTCCCTAATGAGTTAGTCCTTGAGTAGAAGGGTAGTTCATATCTGCCAAGGTTTAGTTCATCTTTTATCATAAAACAAGAATTTTATCTCAAAAGTATGTATCTACCACTTCATTAGAGTTAAAGATACTAAGTTTTAAACCCCAACTATTAAATTAGTTTGTGTACTTAATAAGTTTACTGAGTCTTCCCATAGTGGGAAATTTATTTTGTGATTGATCTTCTCCAGATACCTATCCCATATCTATTCCTTTCTATTAGATGCATTTGGGTGAATTTAAGGAGAAACTTAAGGATCTCTTAGATAAGGGGTTCATAAAACCTAGTGTTTCATTATAGAGTTCTCCAGCCTTATTCATGTGTAAAAATTATGGTACTCTCCAAATATGTATAGATTACTGGAAGTTAAATAAGGTTACCATAAAAAACAAGTACCCTATATCCAGAATTGAGGACTTATTTAACTAACTTCAGGGAACTAAATGGTTTTCAAAGATTAATCATTGGTCGGGATATCATCAGTTAAAGGTCAGAGAATGTGACATTCTGAAAACTACTTTTAGTACACGATATGGTCACTGTGAGTTTATGGTTATGTCATTTGTACTATGAAATTCTTCTGTAGCCTTTATGGATTTAATGAACAAGGTATTCAAGTAATATTTAAATATGTTTCTCACTGTTTTCATAGATGACATGCTTTTCTATTTTTTGTGTGAGGAGGAGAATGAAGACCATTTGAGGATAGTGTGGAAGACCTTCAAAGAGCACCAATAGTATACAAAGTTTAGTAAGTGAGTTTTGGTTGGAGTAGGTTATCTATTTTTGGCATGTGATTTCAGTTGCAGCTAATGTACATCCTCAGAAAATAGATACAGTGAAACACTAAACTAGGCCCATTACTCCATCTGATATTAGGATCTTTATAGGTTTAGCTAGTTACTATAGAACATTTTTTGAGTGTTTTTCCTTAATAGTTTCACCATTGACCAAGTTGACACAAATAAGTGAAATTTTTATAGTCAGATAAATATAAGAAGAACTTTAACGAGTTGAAGGATAGATTGACTTTAGCACTAGTGCTAGCTTTACTGGATGAGTTAGACACATTTTTTGTGCATCGTGATGCCTCCAGAGTTAGGTTAGGTTATCTTTTAACGCAAAATAGAAAAGTAACTACTTATTTTTCCATACAACTTAAAGACAATGAGAAGAATTATCGAATGATTTGGAGTTAGAAGCTATTGTGTTTGCATTGAAAATTTAGAGACACTATTTATATTATGTGCATGTTGATATTTTCACCAATCATAAGAGTCTTCAATATGTATTAATTTAGAAAAAAGTAAATCATAGTCAGAGAAGTTGGTTGGAGTATCTAAAAGATTATGAAATGAATGTTCTTACCATCTAGGTAAAGTGGATGTAGTAGCTAATACGTTGAGTGGGTTGTATACTGGTATTGTGGACCATGTGGAAAAGGAAAAGAAGAATTTGTCCAAGGAGATGCATATATTAGCTTGATTGGAAATATGTTTGCATATCATGGATGATAGTGGTGTAGTGGTTTAGAATAGTTTAGAGTTGTCCTTAGTGGAAGAAGTGAAAGATAAATATTGTAATAATCCCATACTTTTCCAGACAATGGATGTAGTTCACCAACAAAAGGTTGAGGTTTCTCCTAAAAAGACATGGTGTCCTTCGCTATCAGGGTCAATTGTGTGTTCCTGATATTTATGGGTTGAGAGAAAGGATATTAGCATATTCCCACTATTATAAGTATTTGATTCACATTGGTGCTACCAAGATATACCATAACCTGTGAGAAGTTTATTGGCCGCATGATATGAAGAGGCACATAACACAGTTTATGACTAAGTGTCCCGATTATTAGTAAGTGAAGGTTAAGCATCAAAGGCCATGAGGTATGCTTAACGATATTGGCATCCCTACTTTCAAGTGAGAGGTCATTAATATATATTTCATTATAGAACTTTCTCACACAAGACGTCAGCATGGTTTGATTTGGGTCCTTGTGGATTGGGTTACCAAGTTTGTCCATTTCTTAAAAGTTAACACCTTAAATATAGATGAATATTATGCTAAGATTTATGTTCACGAGTTAGTAAGGTTTCATGAGATTCCATTATCCATCATTTCAGACTGGGGTACTTAATTCACTTCACATTATTGGCAATCATTTTAGAAAAGACTTGGTATAAAGGTGAAGGTTAATACTATTTCTCACCCGCGGATAGATGATCATGCCAAGCGTACTATTCAAACATTGGAAGATATGTTGATAGCTTGTGTGATAGACTTCAAATATAATTGGTATGATCATGTACTCTTGATTGAGTATTCTTACAACAATAGTTACCATGCTAATATCAAAATGGCTCCATTCGATGAATTATATGTTTGTAGGTGTTGATCACCAATAGGTTTGTTTGAAGTTGGTGAATCAGTTTTGGTTGACATGAAGTCTATACTCAAACCTATGGAGAAGGTTTAGTTGATTGCAGAGTGGTTAAAATCTTCTCAAATTTGTCAAAACTTGTATGTAGATATGAGGAGGAGAGAACTAAACATTGTGGTAGGTAATTGGGTATTTTTTAAGGTGTAACCCATTAAGAGAGTGATAATATTAATAAGGAAAGAAACAATAAGTCGCAGATATATTGGTCCTTATGAAATAGTAAAGTGTGTTGCAAATATTATGCTTGAGCTAGATCTTCTATCAGAACTAGCCGTCGTCCATCCATTCATCCATGTGTCGATGTAAAGATATTTTGGATACCCATCATTGGTAGTACCTGTATATGTATTGGAGTAAAGATATTTTGCCATACAAGGAGATTCCAATTGAAATCCTTGATCAACAAATTCGAAGGTTGTGTAATAAGAAAGTGTCTTCAGTGAAAGTTCTATGGAGTAATTAGACGATTAAGAGAGAAACATAGGAATCAGAGGAAGACATGATGAGTCGATATGCTCATCTATTTACTTCTAGTAAGAAGTCAGTTTGAGGTAGGTAATCAATTTTAATCTATTCAATTCACCAATATCCTCACTCTTAGCCAATGAAGTACATGTCTAATAAGTTATTTCAGTTGTGAGTTCAAGTTTAAGGTTAATGATTTCAGTTTTAGAGTAATATAAGCCTCATATATCAACATTAATCATCTCATGTATATTAATACACACAAAACAAAAACATGTAGAAGCAAAAAAAGAAAAGAAGATAGAAGCAAAAAAAAGTAAAACAGATAGAATAAAAAAGAGAAAAACAGAGAGAAAAATAGCAAAGATAAAATGGAGAAAAATTAAAGAGTGAAAATAGAAGAAAAAGATGGAAAAATACAACCTGAAAAGAAGAGATCAAGTGGGTAGACATCAAGTTGTTTTTTGAGGTTTTGTTTGTCATTTCAAGTTAGTGGCACTTCTTTCTTTTGTTGTGAATTATTTTCACAAAAAGTAACCTTTATTATTTATTTATTTAATGTACCATTGCGATGATGTAAGACTTGATTCCAATATAAGGAAGTTTACTCAAATTTTATATTTCTTTAACCTGCTAATATTATTTGACATGATAATATGCAATACATTTAACTTCTATACTATTAGATTTAGTGTAAAATTGATATGTCATAGAATTATTTCTTGCATTTTTACAAATTCATTCTTAACCTTTCCTTACTAGAAGTTTCTTAATGATTTTATTTTTTAGACAAATTTATAAATTTTCTACACCTTAATCATTTTTTTCCTACTGCTAATTATGAATATGTAGTTTATGTGTCCTTGACAAGTTTGTGATCTTGACAAGTTTGTCATTAATTTTTTGTTTGTTATTTAAGTATATGTTTTGTATTTATAAGTTAAATTATTTACTTGTATTCAAACTAAACTATAGTTACAATAAATACTGATCTCAATTAAATAGGATAAACCAAATCACAACTAAGAGTCTGAATACTCGCAAGAAAACAATCTGACGGTTTCTTACAACCCTCTAATTAAACTAAAGAGCCACCGGGACCGACCCTAGCTAACCCTAAACAAAACATAAGACTAAACTTCTACACATATAGTAAGCCTCTAAAGTAACCATAATATTAGCCTTCAGATCTTAAGGACTAATCAATAGACATGATAGGGAAAATTGTGATTGCGGCTAATTAGGCTACTGATGACGAACACCAGAACCTATATTATAAAATAATGTATCCACACAGACATATATATGGCCCGTACTTCTGAAATGTTTAGAGTATATAGTGATGAATGTAATAAGTAAAACTGATGTTGATCATAATCATAAACAAAAATGAAAGCCAAGTTATCTTTAAAATATAAATAGTAAAGCATGAATTTGTGAATATGAATTAGCATAAGCATAACTCATAAAGAAACAACTGAGTAGGTCTTGTGAGCCAAATACACATAGTTTCCTAAATCTTCTTTATTTTTCTTATGGGAGATTCTTATAACTGACATAAATCATGTGAGCTAGAATGGATTCCAATGTCTTACCCATGTTGAGGATAGTTTTTCTACCCTTCTCTATCCTAACCTTCATTCAAGGATGAATTCTCCCAAGGGGGAGATAATAGTGGACCCAAGGATTAAGGTTCTATTCCGATGGAAAGGGTAAAGAAACTTTCTATAATGTGGGTAAGACATTGGACTCCATTTTAACTAACTTGATTTATGTCAGTTATAAGAATATCACACAAAAGAAATAAAGAGGATTTTCGAAACAAAGTGTATTTAGCTCAGAAGCCTCACTCAATTGTTTCTTTATGATTTATGCTTATACTAATTCATATTTTCATATTCATTCTTTACTATTCATGTTTTTAAGATAACTTGACTTTCAGTTTTGTCCATGATATACATGAGCCTATTTATACTTAGCATGCACGTTTTATGATTAAGATCAATATGAGTTTTACTTATTGCTTTCACCCTTATCTACTCATTACATTGTATAAGTACTAACAACATACATGTGTGTGGCCACATTATCTTATAATGTAGGTTCTCGTGTTCATCCTGATTAGTACGCTAAGTTGTAATCACCACTTCCTATATACTACTCATTGTTGAGTCCTCATGCTCCGAGGGCTAAGATTATCATTACCTTAGAGGCTTAATAGATTCGTAAAAGTTCAGACTTATGTTTTCTTTTGGACCAGCTAAGGTCTATCCTAATGTCTCTATAGTTTAGTTAAAGGCTTGTCAGAACTTGTCAAATTGTATTTGATTGAGTATTCAGACTTTAAGTTATGATTTGGTTTATCCTATTTTATTGAGATTCGTATTTCTTGTAAATGCAGTTCAATTATGAGTTAAATTTTAATATGTGTTCATACAAAAAGCCCTAGTTTACTTCTAAGTAAGTACCATGGGTTAAACGTGGGTCTACTTGTAATCTCGAGCACCATGTAGCATCTAGACGATACCTTTAGGGTATTAGAAATATATATTACATTCTTTCAATGTAGATAGTGAGGATTAGATCCAAAGTTGATAAGGATGTTAAGCTATTAGTCCTAGTTAGAGGACTAGTTTGAGGGCATGACAGGGCTGACATCCAGACCGAGGTAGAGTTCAAGCATGAAGAGTAATTACAACTAGAGGACGATCTTAAGTAGTCTTGTAATTACCAAATTAATCATTATATGGAAATATATTGACATTAGAAAGGAGTGTGGGTATTATCAAAAATTCATTAAAAAAATTACATGGAATGACGTGGAGTAGAATTTAGGATCATTAAATAGTGGGGGTGGTCTGACGACATTCATCAAACACTATGGGAATAGCTCTGTCCATTAGATGCATCCAGCCATGATATTTTACCAGGTCAACCAACTTTAATATTCCAGGTTCTATTAACATACTTGTGTAAAAAATCTTTCTAGTTATCACCTTTTGATTTCTCAAGAACCTATCTCTCACTTCTTTAGACACACCCTTACTTTTCATTCAATTTTTCCTAGTTGTATAGGCGATCACAGATTCCCTGATAGCCATTTTTCTCTTTTTGGGACCAGGTCCCTTAGGAGTCTCTTTTTTTCGGTAAAAAAATTAGGTTTTCCTCCAAATATATTAATGTATTACTAATATTTTGTTTTTTTAGAACAAAAATATCTTTTCCTTGGCTATTTGACAGTAAGATGAGATTTTTAGTAACTTGGGCATCATCCATCAATGTATTATCAAAAAAATATTTGAGGGTTGAGGGATGAATCCCCATCAATAATTTGAGTGAAGAAGGGGTTTGGCTTTGAAAGAATAGGAGACGAAGGGTAGTTTTTGAGAGGATTTGAGAAAGGAATTCTATTAATTCTAAGCTTAGTTTTCTTTAAAAGACATGAAAATAAGGAATTTTTATCCATTTGTAGATCCTTTCCATAGGAAAATTGTTTGTGAAAGAACTTTTTATTTTTGATAATAGAAGGAATGGGTCTGCCTTGATAGAAAGGAAAAGGTAAGCATAGGAAGGGTTTTTGAAAGAATTAGATATGATCCTTCTCAATTCAGGGGTATCTTATACTTTCTTTTTTAATAAGACAATTTTTTGACAAATCCAGAGAGAGAGAGGATGCGACTATATATAATAACAACAAAAAATGCACACTCATGATACTAACCTAAGATATGGGACTAGGACCCTCTCTTTCTTTAAGTGAATCCTTGACTTTATGGATATCATATTTTTCACTTCCAAAGTTATTTCCATTGGCGTATACATATAATGGTATGGTACAGAGTTAGATTAACATGCACCTATTTTACTAAGGATACTTGTCTTCTTGCCATAACTATTTTTTAGTAGAGAAACTAATCCATCTAGAAGGCCAAGTTAATTTGATCATTCCCAGCCTCACCTTGTCAGGTTTAAAACACCTCTTTATACCAAAATGTGTTCTGAAAAAATTTTGAGGACTAGTTCCCAGACTTAACATCCTTCAAATATCCAAGGTTCCTTTTGTATTACTGTGAACCAACCAACACCTTTCAGAATTTTTTTCTCCTTTTTTTAGCTAACTTTTGTGACACGAATGTTGAGCAATCCAAGAAATTTCTAACTTAGCCTTTTGTTTTCACTCCTGTCTAATAATATGAAGTTATAATGTCCAGGGTAATGAGAAGATATGAGCTTACAGTTTCACCCTCTAAGATGAATTCCACTGGGTAGGTCCCTGTGATATATTGACAAGATATTTCTTGAGGTTCTTCTACTTGAACTTATGTTTGTGACTGAGATCTTGGATCACCATCGCTTTCAACACTCCGCTTTGTATCAAATTTTTCCTTTACGCATATCTTCATTAACATCTTCCTTGTTTTAGGAGTACCTTATACATGTAGATTTTCTTGATCTTTTTTACTTTTTTCACATAAGATACCTCCACCTTGGAGAGTCTTTACAGAGAGAATACATTCATACCTTTTACACATAACTTTGAACAATTACATATGAAGAAGATAGTTTTGACTTCAAACCCTTCTTCCCTCCTGCAAATAAAATCATTTGTTAGATTTAGTAACCCATTTGATCTTAAGTTCCTAGTAGGAAGACACAGGTATGATCAAATCCATCTTTGCCCATCTAGTTAATGAGAGATTATTCATATTTTTAAATGGGATGAAACCTTTATGATAGATATTCCCTTGCTGGATATATCTAACATTGATCATTCTTGCTCTATTCCAACTTTGATAGTTTTTCTTTACGTTTCCATCTCTTCTACAGTGAGTGCATAAAGGTTTGTTGACTTTGTTTCTGACATTATTAACCATTTTTCCTTGTAAACCAGGTGATTGAGTTTTGTATTAATACCCAAGCCCTTTACCAGTATTAACTCCTTGACCAGTTAAGTTAGAAAGGATTTATGAGGATGGAGTCCATTGTAGGGATTTTTAAGTTCTTCCCTCGAACGGACCAGGCCCCTTTCCAACTACTCATTCTTTAGAGTGCAGTCATGACATGTTTTTGGGAATCCTTTAATTTTTCTTCAAGATCGATCTGAAACTTTGAGGCTTTCTTCTTCCCTTTATTATTTGAATCATTTACTTTCTCAAGTTGACTGACCAAGTTCAAATTTTCAGATTTTAACTTAGAAACTAGTTCCTCAGTTTCAGATATCTGGATAGTCAAAGCTATCAACTCAAGCTCCTTATCTTCTATTTTTTCTTCTAGAGCATTATTGTTCTCTTTATCACAAGCACCATCTCTTTTCTCTAGTTGACTTACTAAATTTAGATTTTTAGTTTTAAACTTGGTAACCTACTCCTCAGTTTCAGATATTTGGAGAGTTAAAGCAATAATCTCAAGATATTGACATTCCACTCTTACTTCTAGAGTAATTTTCTTCTTAGTCATTTCACACATAGAATCAATCAGCACGTTTGCTAGACTTTTTATCTTTCTAGCAGAATCATTTTCCAAGTTTCCTTTTACATCAGAAAGTGTTACCTTATTTTATTCTTCATCTTAAGTGTTTACTATAAAAGAAAAAAAGGAAACAAAGGTCACTTTCTCATCTTCCGCAACATAGAGGCATCTTCAAGCTCTCCTTCTTCCTCAGATCCATTAGAGGAATTCCCCTAGATAGCTAAGGCCTTCTCACCTGCAAAATCAACTGTATCCTTGATTCTTAATTTTATAAGGACCTAGACCTTTTTCCTTCCTTTTTCACCTTCATTCTTGAGATATTCCTGATAGTCTATTTAATGTATTGAAAAATCTATAATGAAGTGCTCAGGACTTCCATATTTGTGACAAACCTCCATAGTGCCTCCCTTTTTGCTGGTACTTCCACTTTTTTGAAATTGAATATCTTTCTTCATAGCTCTAATAATTCTTTATGCCAAATAAGAAACATGTAACACCCCGAGTATGTACCCCAGATTCTACATGGTGCTCATAATCCCGAGGGACCACAAGCTAACCCATGATTGGTACCTGCTGTAATAACTGAATAATAATACTGTATTATTTGTAAATTAGGAAGAAACTTGCCATAAGGTTCAAAACTATAAATATATATTGAGTACTGAAAACTGAATACTGATACATCTGTCTGAAATACTTTAGTCCGAAAAGCCTCTATTGTCTGAATAAGGAGTTGATGGGAAAAGTCCCCAACTATCTCCAACTACTGAAACAAATTGAGTACTCAAATACTGGAATAATCTTTCCTCGAACAATGAGGAGTCACCACTAGTCTGTTGTTGATGGATTGGGCTGCCAAGTATAATCGGGAGCCCATGCGTCTGAACCTATGATATAAGACATCATAGCGCAAAAGAAAGGTATGCGTCAGTACTTTGATTGTATTAGTATGCTAAGTGAGGTAGGCTGAGATTCATGGGTTCATATGCATGAACAATACTAATTGAATAACATAAATATAACTGAATGAGATTACTTGAATGAATACACAAACTGTAATTAATGTCGTGATAACACTGGATACTGAGTTCTAAATTACTGATTTACTGATTTCTGAATTTAATGTTGTTGTATAACTGATAGCTGAATGACTGCATCTGACGGTCCTGATTTTGTGGAACTATACTAAGTTTTGTACTAAACTAAGTGATTATGTCTGACAGTCCAGATTTTTTAGAACTAACTGAGTTCTATTTTGAGGACTGAAACTGAGATTATGGGAGGTAATCGTCTATATGAGATGCCCCTCTCTGAATAGATTTGGGTCAAACCTATAACCCCAGTTGGAAGGGTTCCAGTACCGTGACACAGGTAAAGACAATTATGAGTTAACCCTCTCTGACAGGAAGCTCTTTTGTCAACTCTCGCTGGCAGAAAAACTCGTATGAGATGTATCAACCCTAGTCTAGCAGAAAAATATCTCAACCTAAGATGGCTACATAGTTCTGTAATATAGGGATTTCTACTAAGGGTCAAACTCTCTGCTAACAAGAATGCCTCCATCCCTGGGTTAGCTTGATGATGAATCCTACTCCCAACTGAATAGACACTGAACTGATTCCTAGTCCATACTAGGCTTGACTGAACTATTACTGATTATATGTCTAACTGAACTGAACTGAGTTTACTGAGTTCCATTACCTGATGGAAGAATACTGAATTCTGTTAACTGAATGAATTTACTGAGGTGTGAACTGGACACTAAACTTGACTGGACTGATACTAAGTCTACTGAGTTTTTCCTAAGTTCTGTAACTAACTGAGAGTACAACTATTCGTCACAAGACTGAGATTATTCTGAAGCTGACATTAGCTCAAGGTAAGCAACTAAATTATTGGGTATTAAATACCCCCAGGACTCGATAGCATGAAAAGGAAATCACTGCATGACTTCAGTAGAATCATGGTACTAGCTTGCTAATAATATATTCACGTAGACATCTTTGGTCAAACAATTTTTATACATGAGCTTGTCCATTATTGATATCACACAATAACATGCTATGCTTGGACTAGTTTAATCACATAAGCATTTTGACAAACATTAGGGGAGCATGGGTATTTCACAAATCAATAAACATGTAGTAATATCATGGATTCTACATTCAACTTTCAATTCAAGAGTTTTACATGTAGTTTACAAAATTCAATTCACAATTAAACTAGTTTGCATGAAACTTGGAACAAATCATGGAATTAGATCATCATTAACATCATAATCATTAATACATTCAAGATCCAATATAAAATCTATGAATTCGATTAACTTGTATTTAGAAAGAGTTTCTTGAACTCCAAGGGTGGAAGAAAACCCTTGGATGAACACTTCACAAACCTTGGTATTCAAATTTGCAAAGAATGATGGAGTGTTCTTTAAGGTTTAATCTTGAATTACAGATCCTAGGGTTTTCTTCTTGAAATTTTTTGAGAAAGATGAATGGATTTTGCCTATAAAGGGTCTTAATTTCGTATTTTGGGGGCAACCATAAGGTGGTAAAATACCCAATTACCCCTAAGGATGCGGCTTTTTAATGACTAAAAACTGATTTAGCGATATGTAGAATGATCCGCCATATCATTGTCATCTATGCGATGCCCAACATGCCATATTAAGTTCACATCGATTCACTGTAATTAGCACAGGGAGTTAGGGAAAAATACTCATCGATGTGATGGGCGACATGGCGTGTCGAGATCGCGTCTATCCATTGGTTTGTGTTTTCAAATGAAGTCTGAAAAATTCAAAACATGTCTGAGGACACCTACTGACATTCCTGATCATGAATTAACCTTAAAATTGATATTTGAAGGTCATAAGGGTCGTGAAAAATTATCACCAAATTACAAAGGGTAAAATAACTCTAAGCTGAAATTTTCTAAGTTTGGGACCCCTTAACAAACTTTAAAGGTCTGGGTTAAGCTTAGGATTTTATGAGGTCATTCAAAACATCAATGTCTTCTTTATTAGAGTATGATTTTAATGCCCACAATGCCAGAGATTTTTCCCTTTTTTTTCTTTTTTCTCTTGTTCTTGTTGCTTGTTTAGTTCATGTGTCTTTAAATTTCCAATAAGCTCATCCATAGTGAAAGTTTTCAGGTTCCTTGCCTCATTAATAGCATCAACTCTGCTTTGGCAGGATTTTGGAAGAACCCCAAGAATCTTCCTCACTTTCTTATACAATGGAATCATCTCTCCTGAGTAGTATAATGCATTTGTGATTGAAGTGAATCTTGTATGCATTTCCTGTAATATCTCTCCTTCTTTCATGGTGAAGGTTTCATACCGGGTAGTCAGCATGTCAACATTGGAATCCTACACATCTGTAGTTCCCTCAGGAGGTATTTTCAAGAAGTCCCAGAATTCTTTAGCATTTTCACATGAAGAAATCATGTTGTATTCATCAGGACTTATACCACAAACTAGCAATTTCTTGGCCTTAAAATTCTTTTCAATTTCTTTTTGTCTTCTTTATCATACTCTCTCCTACTTTTTACTACCATTTTTGTTATTTATCCTTCTTTAAATTCTTTAACATGAACATGGGAACCATCAAGAATTATGTCCATAAGTTCACTATCCTAACCAATTAAAAAGTCAAACATCTTGGTTTTCCACCACCCATAATACTGTTTAGTGAATCTAGGCGACCTAGTGGTAGATTTCCCTTCTTCTAGGTTAGGTGGAGCAGCCATGCTAACTAAATCACTCTACGTGTTGAACTTTTTGAATGTTATAGATTTGATACCAATTGTTGGAACCCTAGGAGTTTCACCACACAGTAAGGGAGTAGGTCCCTCAAAATTAGTTATAAGAAAAAACACAGTAAATAAACCAAAAACTTACCCCAATGTAGGAAATTTATTAAAAATAAGATTTAACATGGAAACTCCCTTGCTCAAGGGAGAATAAACCATGACTTGCCCTCACAAGAATCCAAAACTCCAATATAATCAAACTCTTGATTACAGACTCTACTGAATCTAACTCTAGGTTATTCCTGCTTGTAATAACTCTACTATAAGCCTATCATGACAATTCTACAAAGAACACACCTTGATATTGATTAACTCTAACAAATATCCACCTTAGTTAAATCTAGCTTAGCTTTCTCAACGAAAGAAAGAAAAAACATTATCTTATATCATGAGTAATTCAAATACAATTAAGGACACAACTCAAGAATAATTAATCATTTATGTATAGGAAACAAGAACTTGAGCTATACTTGAGCAATGAATCTAGATTGAGTTTTTGCCTCTGTCAATTTCTTTATTTTTTAATTTTGCAAAAACTGCCTGATAGAATGGAATCCTTTTCCTTTTAAAGTTGAGTGATGATTAGGTTTGAAATGTAATTGGACCAATTGTCCCAAATACTACAAGAAACACCTGTGCAGTTTGTTACACGAGGGGACAAAACTGTGCAGACACGTGGGAGCTCTATTATTGCCATGAATATCTAGAGACCTGGTCCCTTGTAGTCAGCTACTCATTATCAAAACAAGATACAACAAAAATCTTAGGATATGATACAACGTTTATAATTCCTGAAGGTTCCCCTTAGATGATACATAGTGCTTAGGTCAACAATCAGCCCCACGGCCAACCCATGGTACTCACTCTGCACTTAACCATGACATTTTGCATAAACACGACTGAAAGTTAACTCATAAATAAAATAAAATAATAAGAAATACCAATCTCAATAAAAAAGGATAAACAAAATTACTAATAAAAGTCTAATTAATCACAAGAAAACAATTTGTCAGGTTTTGACAATCCTCTAACTAAACTGAAGTGCCTTTGGGACAGGCCCCAACTGAACCAAAAGAAAACATAAGTATGAACTTATACAAAGATATTAAGCCTCTAAAGTAACCATAATCTTAGTGCTCAAATAATGAGGACTCACCAACGAACAGGATTTAAGAACTGGTGATCGCAACTAATCTCACGACTGAGACGAATACCTAAACCTATAATATAAGACTATATAGTCACACAAACATATATGTGGTCAGTACTTATGAAATGTACTGAGTATATAAGGGTGAATTCAATAAGTAAAACTGATGTTGATCATACTTATAAAACATGCATGCTAAGTGTAAATACACTATCCTTGATCATTTACACAATTGAAAACCAAGTTATCTTAAAAATATGAGTCGCAAAACAAGAATCTGAAAATTTGATTTATCATAAGAATAAATCATAAATAAACAATTGAGTAGAATATGTTAGCCAAATATACTTTATTTGAAAAATATTCTTTACTTTTTTGTGGGAGATTTTTGTAACTAACATAAAATATGTGAGCTAGCATGGAGTCCAACAGTAATGAACATCAAGGTCATTTTTTGTATATCCACTTATTTTCGCTATTTACATCTTTCCTAAACTAACACAAGTCATTTATGACTTTCAAAAATTGATAGTTCTGTTATCAGGTAGTTTATTTTTTTTAGAGAAAATTTTCTATTTTAAAGTCTTCGTTTATTAGAATTGGCTATAGAGCATATATTCGGTCAAATGACCTCATATTCCAATACAAATACTTCTAATGACTTTGAAATGTCAATTTTAAGCTTGGTGGATCCTTGGTTTAGGTCCCAAGGCTTCTAAACTCATTTTGGGCTATTTGTCCTAACTTAAGTTAATAAGATAGGTGTGGAACCCATTTTTCATCCAAACAACCTTGGATGGAAATTTAGACTACATTATTGAGTCCAAAACATCGAATTTGATAAGGTAGCATAGTTTATTTGCATACATGGGATTTGTATTAAATCACGAGGGGTCGACGAACACTTGGATAAATACTAAGTCTCCAGCTCTTGTGACAGTTAAAGCGGCCCTATGGGCACTTTAGCAGAGATTGCTTTAGCAGACTATAGGTAATTTATTGGCCTTGGCCAATTTAGTGTGACACTTTAGCGATAAGTTTTCCGCTAAAGCTCAAACCGCTTTAGGGGTGGATTTTCGCTTTAGAAGCCTTCCAAGCATGGACAAGTATCACTTTTGCGTTACTTGGGCACTTTAGCGTTGACTGTTAAAGTGGACTAGTTCCCTCTTTAGCAGAACCTGGAGCCTTATAAAATCCCTACTTAGCCTGATTTTTTTCCATTTTTCACTCAAATTAAAGAGAGAAAAACCCTATAAATGTGAGAAGATGTGGGAGATCCATTTATAGGAGATTTTGGGGTGTTTGTAAACATAGATTACTCATTTCTTTAATTTTAATAGTTAATTTCTCCAAAATACCTAGAATATTTGTAGGTGGAGTATAGCATAATTTGAGCTTGATATTACCCATTCTTAATGGTAAATATTCCCTGAGCATAGAGGGATATATTGTCAATTTTGAATGTATAATTTCAGTAACGATCCCAACATGGGATTTTTATGCAATTTTGGATCCAATGCATAATAGTTAAATATGGGTACTATTTTTATCATATTGATGAGTAGATTATGATTTGATTGTGTATAATCTTACAAATGTTTCTAAGAAGGGGAATCGATGACCTATTGGATTCCTTAGATCTTTTTTTGGTGTCCACGTTGGCTAGGATTACCTTCCTCATAAATTAAGCTAATTCATATTATATTTATGATATTATGCTAAATATGGATTGGGAATTAGGTCTTTGAGGTAGAATTATTATTATTTGGAATATTTAGCCTATTAAGGAACCATAAATTAAGCATAATTGGATTACTTATTCATGCTATATGTAAAATTTTTATATTAGGTCTAATTATGGCTTATTTAACATCTAGAAGTAAATTTAGATTCCTTAGCCTAGTCCGGGTAAATTTTTCCTTAAAACAGATTTCGTGAATTAGAAATGGGCCCCTCCAGCCAACCTTAAGCTAAGACTCTAGTTATCTCCTTATAGAATTTTTGGGTGAATTATATTCTTAAATTGTATATTTTAGATTTTACTAAATTCTAAATTCTTACATTAGATTGGTGCTTATAAGATGATGATATTGAGTTCTAGTTTGATAAGACAAATGATGATGATATTGAGTTTTGATTCATGTCTAGCAGTTGATGATGATATTGAGTTTTTGCTTAAGTCTAGAAAATGATGATGATGATATTGAGTGTCGATTAAAGTCCAACATTCAGAGTTCATTTATAGTATGTTATGGTATAGATGGATTTATGGTTATGGCTTGAGATATGGTTAACTAATTAAATTTTGGTTATTTACTTTCTTTGATTGCAACCTTAATGCTTATGAGGGCCCTCGTTGAGTTATTTAGCTTTCTATTCTTACTAGCTTATGAGCGCCAATCTTGTAGTATTTATTATGACTTTTTCCTTTTTATATCTGTTGCCGTAATTTATTTTATAGTATTGGAGCTCTATTTCGGGTTTCTCTTTTACCTTGAATTATTTTATTTATCTTGCATCTTTATTGTACTCATATTATGATTTAGCTTAGTCAACATAATGTCTACATATTATTTGTGGCATTGTTACATATACTACACTTTTGTACCTTTCGATGATGATCCGAGCATTAGTAGCCGCTACTGATGTTAATATAGTTCTGCTTAGAGTTTGAAGGAAGGGTGAGCTTTTGAAGTTGGAGTTTCCCTTTTCTCCTTCTTTTATTCTATGCATTTGTTGAACCATTAGGGATTTAACCACATAGTGAGGGACTATTTTCTTTAGGATCAATTACAAGCAATAGAACTATAGTGCAATTATAAGAGGTTAGGAAATTTAAAGGCAATGTAAGAAAAGTAAAGACACAATTTTTATGTGGAAACCCAGAATGGAAAAACCCACGACTTGCCCTCATAAGCACCTCCAAAACAAATATAATCAACCTACTGATTATAGTAATATTTTAGACTACCTCTAGGATTTTTCCACTTATAGCAACTCTACTACAAACTTATCTTGGTAACTCTGTCAAGGACTCTTTCCACTAATTAAATTTAATTAACAATAATTCTTAGATAACTCTACCTAAGAAGGTCTCTCCAAATAATAAAAAACTACTCTTATAGCATGAGTAGTTCAGTCATAATTCAACACTCAAGAACTATTATAATTTTAGCACTAATATGGATAAGAACATGAGCTGTATTGAAATGGGTTTTTGTTGCCTTAAATCACTCTTTAGAATTTCAAAAATTCAATTATTGAAGAGGCATCTCTTTCCCTTTATAGTTGGGTGATGATTAGGGATTGAAATTTAATTAGACTAGCTGTCCAAGTCAGTACAAAATAGCAAAAAAAATCACTTGTATGTTTGTTACACAACATGACAAAACTGTGCAGAAGGTGCATGCTAACTGTAATGTACCTTGCACATCCAGGGACCTGGTCCCTCATAGTTTATCTTCTCATCATCAAAATTACATATAGTAATTTTCCTTTTTTTGATAATGACAAACCAAACCATACAATTTTAGCTTCAGTACACATTCATCATATTTAAATCAGAGTGATTACCTCCAGAGGAGGAATAGTCCCCCTATCATTATGATTCTTCTAACATGTAATGTAGGGACCTGGTCCCTTGTTATTTTGCAGTAAAAATATCCCTCTGTCATTGTGACTCTCTTTAGGTCTACATTTATAGTCATTATGCACCTTCAGTTTGTGCATTTGCATTTAATTTTAGTTTGTGTATTTGCATTTCTTTGCACCTTCTTCCTCTGTCACTGCATCCCTGTTAATGTGCTGTCAGATTTCATCCCCCTTTTGGCATCATTGAAAAGTTGAGAGATGGGAAAGGTCCTTCTCCTTCCTTGAGTGACTTTTTCAAATTTTTGCACATTTCATCTGATTTATTCCAAAACTGCTTCCATGTGTGTATGCCCTTCTCCTAATCATACCTAATTTTTTTAGAACTACTGATTCATATGGTATATTAGGTCATTTTGAATAGGCCTAACTCATCTTGTTCTTTACAAATTTTTACTTATGTAGAGCCTTAGTAAAGATATCTTCTATATAATCCTTAATCTTGCAGAACTTTATGCAGGTTGATCTTTTTTTAACATTGTCTCTTAGGAAGTGATGCCTCACATCAATGTGCTTAGTCCACTTATGTTGCACCAGATTCTTGGCCATTTTAGAGCATTTTTGTTGTCACACATTTGAGGGATAGTATCTAAGACAATACTAAAGTCTTTCAATTGCTTCTTGATCCATAGCAGTTGTGGACAACAAGAAGCTGTTGTACCATATTCAGCCTCAGTAGTAGATAATGCAACTAAATTTTGCTTCATTGAACCCCATGAAATTAAAGATGAGCCAAAAAAATGTGCCATTCCTAAGGTGTTTTTTTGTCTACTAAATATCCAGCATAGTCAATATCAGCATAGCCTACTAGGTAGAATTTGTCTCTGATGGATAGTAAAGGACCACGTCCCCTATACCCTTTAGATACCTAAGATTTCTTTTTTCATATTTTAGATGAGACTCTTTTGGGCATGCATGAAATCTAGAACACATTCCTACACTGAAAATAATGTTAGGACTGTTTAAGTAAGATATAGCAAGTATACAATAATCCCCCTGTACATTATTTCATTAACTGAAGGACGTAACTCATCATTATACATTTTTGAGTTGGTTCCAATTAGGGTATCAATTGGCTTTGCATCTCCCATGTTATAATTCTCCAATAGCTCCTTGATATACTTTTCTTGGTAGATCATTTTACCTTGAGATGTTTTTTTAATCTGAAGACCTATAAAGAAGCTCAATTCACCCATCATGCATCCCAAATTCACTTCCCATCACCTTAGAAAATTCTTAACACAAGGATATAGAAGTAGCTCCAAAGAGTAGGTCATCAACATATATCTGAACAATAAATAGACATCTACCACTGGTCTTTAGGAATCGAGTATTGTCTATTTTCCCTCTTTTGAAGCCATTTTCAAGGAGAAACTTTGGAAGTCTCTCATACAAAGCCATTGATGCTTGCTTTAACCCATAAAGATCTTTGTCCAATTTAAGTATATGATTAGGAAAATCAATATTTTCAAACCTGGTGGTTGTTTAACATATACCACTTCTTTTAGATTTCTATTCAGGAAGGAATTTTGACATCCATCTATGTAGAAAATGCAACAAGAATTCTAATTTCTTCTATTCTTGCTACAAGAGAAAAGGTCTTATCATAATAAATTCCTTCATCCTGGTTATAACCTTGAACAACCAATCTTGCCTTATTTTTGTTGATAGATCCATCTTTATCTTTCTTATTTTTGTACAACCATTTAGCCCGAATAATTCTTTTGTCAACAAGACTGGGGACCAAATGTAAGACTTTGCTTCTTGCAAATTGATGTAGTTCTTCTTGCATTGCATTAATCCAAGAAACATCTTTTAACGCCTTTTTTACAATCTTCGGCTCAATTTGAGATAGAAAGGTTGAGAATGCCATTGCATTCCTGGCTTGATATCTTGTTTGTACTCCTATTTGCAAAGGTTTAGTTAAGTTCTTAAGGGGATGAGAGTACTTGTTTATCCAACTTAGCCTTTTGAGATTTATACACATGGGACCAGGTCCTTGTGAATTCTAACTGGTTTCCTCTGGTTATTCTTCAGGTGGAGTTGGAATTTGTGGATGACATCCTGGATTATCATCCTCATCATCACTCTCATCTGCATCATTGATCCCTCGGTCATCCTATTTAATAATAACATCCCTTTGAATAGGAATGAGTTTCTTATTTTTTCATCCTGGCGCTACCAAAATGTATCACGACTTACGGGAAATCTATTGGTAGAGTGGTATGAAGAAGGATATAGTTGGGTTTGTATCAAAGTTTCCAATATTCCAATAGGTTAAGATAGAGCACCAAAGCCCTAGAGGTGTGATGCAAGAGTTTGGTATTCCCACTTAGAAGTGTGAAGAGGTGAATATGGATTTTGTGACGTCATCTTGATTCTATTTGGGTTTTTGAAGACAGATTGACTAAGTCAGCTCATTTCCTAGTTGTGCATACATCTTATACAACTGAGGATTATTCTAGATTGTATATTCAGGAGTTGGTCAGGTAGCAAGAAGTTCTCTCGTCTATCATTTAAGATAGGGGTACTCAATTTACTTCTCAGTTTTTGAGGGCGTTTTAGCAGGGTCTTGGTACCCAAGTTCTTTTGAGTTTAGCTTTTCATCCGTAGAAATATGTTCAGGCTGAGAGGATCATTCTGAACCTAGAAGATATGTTGAGGGCGTGTGCTCTTGATTTCAAAGAAAGTTGGGATGAGCATTTGCCATTGATAGAGTTTGCCTATAACAATAATTACCATGCGAGCATCGGGATAGCACCATTTGAGTCCTTTTATAGTATATGATGTAGATCAACCATAGGTTTGTTTGAAGTGGGTGAAACTGTCGAGATGATTGGGACTAATGCAGTATTTGAAGTTATGGAGAAAGTTAAGTTGATTAGAGAGAGGTTAAAGACAGCTCAGAGTCATCAAAAGTCATACGCCGATGTGAGGAGAAGTGATCTTGAGTTTGAAGTGGGTGATTTGGTGTACCTGAAGATTTCACCCATGAAAGGGGTGGAGAGGTTTTCCATAAAGGGGAAGCTTATACCTCGTTATATTGTCCCTTATAGGGTCTTGAGCCGTATTGGTAAAGTGGCCTATGAATTTGATTTGCCCGCAGAGTTGTCAGTCGTTCATCCTTTTTATCATGTCTCCATGCTTAAAAAGTATGCCGGTGATTCCGTTGTTGTAGATCCTTCAGAGAGTGCTGATATTCAGAATAATCTTTCATTTGATGAGATTCCTATTAAGATTCTAGATTTTTAGATCCGTAGACTGAGGAACAAAGAAGTTCCCTTGGTCAAAGTTTTATGGAGGAACCATTCAATTGAGGGCGCTACTTGAGAGGCCGAAGCATACATGCGAGCCATATACCCGCACCTCTTTTCCATGAGTTTAGATTAAGCTGAAGGTAATATTCTTCCTTAATTCATCCCTTCTAATCTAAAGTTTCAACAATGCATCTACCCTTATTAAGTTCATGCATTCTCTAAAGTATTCAAGAATTTAGGAAGACATAGAGTTAGTTTAATGAGTTCTTAATGCTTTACGTACTCAATTTCCTCCATGCTCTTAGCTGAACTAATGATATTCATGGATGAATCTTTTCAAGGGGGAGATATTGTAATACCCCAAATTTTTTCTAAGCTTAATTTCTCCTTGAGAAGGTCAAGGAGTGACTTTCTAAGTGAGTATCATTTTAACCATATAGAATTTCCTTAATTTCGATTTTTTATCATATTGGAAGTTTGATAAGCTTTCTGTCGATATAAGATTCACCCAAATCCGATGCCCAGGTAAGAAGTTATGGTTAATTTAAGTCCTAGTCATAAACTAGCGTCATTTTAGTGTTAGGCACATCGCGGAGAGGGTCTATTTGACAATTGTCAAATTCCAGTGGAACTCCGCGATAGTGGAGCGTAGTGGAGACCAATTTCTCAAATGTTAATTTCCAGTGGCCTAGCACGATTGTGACACATCACGCTGAAGTTCCAGGTCCCAACTCGTGGGACAACATGATGGATCAGTGTTGCGGTGACTCCCAGATTCCCATTTGTCAATTTCCAATGGGCCACCACAATAGTGGCGAGTCGTGGTGGCCCATAAAATCTGGTTCCCAGTTCTTCCAGCTTCGTACAGAAGTTAAAAAGGGAACTTTGGACTTTTTCCAAGCCTCTTAAACCGTACAAACACCAAATTAAAGTCATTTACAAGAATTCTATGAAATTTTTCTCATGTTTTCTCTAAACAAAAATCCTAAGTATCCAAAACCTCTTCCAAGAATCTCATTAATCCACCATAGATTTTCTAAATGGAGTAAAGATTCAATGTTCCCAAGTCAAGGGCTTCAAAAACCCTCATTCAAGAGAACGAATAGAGTCCAAAAAGGTGAGTTCATCCAAAGTTTCTAATTCAAGGTATGTGGGGTTTTGAACAAGGGTAATCCTTTCACCCTTGTGCCCAAAGGCTTATTTAAACTATAATTTTCTGCAATTTATGAGATTTTACATGAGATTGAAGTGGGGTTTTTTAGCCATTGTTATTGGTTCCAAGCTTTTGATGTTACCCATGAATTGAGAGTCTAATGGCATGATTTATACATGTTTTCTTGAGAAATTGAAGCTGGGTTTATACCCCATGATTTTAATCCTTGAGAAGTTAATAGTTGCAATGTTTGAAATAATGAAGTATTGTATGTTGATATTTTGAGACAAATTGTTGTAACTTCCAGATTTCTACATGAATTATGAATTTATATGCTATCTATTATGCATTATGATGAGTTTTAACTTGAGATTTAATTATGGGTCACTAAGCCCTACTTGAGACTTGCAATTTTATGAACTATTGAGCTATAAGCACCCATGATTTGAGTGTTTTGAGATTATAGAGAAATGTTTTGACCTAAAGGTCATAGAGTTTTGAAATCCAATCTACCACAAGAGATTACAAATTTGATTGTTGGGTTCTTATGGACCATATGATTATTTTGAAAGTGGATTTTCATGAGATGAGTGAGATAAACTAAAGAAAATAGTATTTAGCACTGAGTTGGATAAGTTACTACAGTTTCTTACCCCAGAACTACGTGCCACCATGGGTCTGAGATTTTGGGCCTGAGGCCAAGATGATTAGGCCCGAGGATGAGATAAGTGATCAATGTGTCAAGGTTATACTCCTTAATAAGAGTATGACGCCTCTCCCCAATGTGATGTTTCTTCCTTAGGAGGACAAGATATTGGACTCTATGTAGCTTGAATGGTTTATGTCAGTTAATAGAACCTCCCTAAACTAAAGTATTTTCTATTGAGATAGAATATTTTCCCTAAAGCTTTGGGATGAGATATTTTCTAAAATTAATGAACTACTTTGAGTATTTTCCAAAGAAGGAAGTAGTCTTCTCTACTAATACGAGTTGATCATGGATTTTCAAACCAATGTTATATGATTCCGAGTTCCAAGTGTTTGAGTTCAAAAGAGTTATAAGTTCTTGAGCATTAAAGAAGTTTTACTCCCCATGAGATATATGCATGAGTTGAAAGTATTGTTTAAATTTTCCTTCAGCCTATGAGTAATGAGAATAAGAGAAGAGTATAGATTTTAAAGCCAAAGTAAAATGACTCACGAGATATGTGTTACATACTTCATTCTACATGATTTATGAGCTTTACATTTTTGACTTATTCAAGCCATGTAAGTCATTTCTATTTTCATGCATGATTTGATTAAAGATTATTGATATTGTTTTATGTAAATGCATACACGCCCATATACTCAGTACATTCCCAAGTACTGATCCACATATTCGTCTATGTGCTACATTGTCTTATAATGTCGGTTCAGGTGCTCAGTCCCAGCCTCATCAGTGTTTTCCGAGTACCTTTGTCTATATTTTTCCAGTGGTGAGTCCTCATGGTTCGAGGGCCTATCTTCAAATATTTCAGTATTGAAGTGTTTATGTTATTGTTTTAAGTTTAGTTTGAGTCATTTGGGGACAGGGCTCTCGAGTTCATGGAGTTGTAGAGGCTTTGTCAGACTAGTTATCAGACTGTGGTTGTGTTGAGATTTCTAGTATTGTGGTTGTTTGGACTGAGTATTACCTTCGTATTTCTTTTCTTTGATATGACAATGCCAGTGTTTTGTATATTCCTT
Organism: Capsicum pubescens; assembly: GCA_030864215.1. Lineage (NCBI taxonomy): Eukaryota > Viridiplantae > Streptophyta > Magnoliopsida > Solanales > Solanaceae > Capsicum > Capsicum pubescens. Next base: position 226,295,124 of record CM061546.1, read on the forward strand.
CTTGAATGAGTTATTATGGAGAGTGATAGGCTCAAAGGGTTATATTGGGGATACTTGTAGCCCTAAGCACCATGTGATGCTTTAGGGTGAGATTTTGGGTCAATGAATGTATACTGACTATTACATTACTTATGTTACCTTTTGTTCGTAGCACTTATATAGAAACTATTATGTAGTGGGATATTATTTCTATCTTGTCAATATTTTAGGATCTTATTGTTATTACTAAAACAATTATTGTACATCCCTTACTTTCAAAATTCAATCTATTATGCTTTTTTCTACCAAACTAGCCCATTGCTTATAGCTCCAATCTATGGTTGTACTTACCTACTGTTGAGTCATGAAAAATTGGTATAAGTATGCTAGGCTCACCAGTATTATTGCTACATAAACAAGTGTCTAATAGAGTCCCACAAATCAGAATAATGACATCTAATCTTATCTTCAAAAAGCTATATGACATTCTTTGGAGTTATTTATTTAACTCATTTCGTGCATAGTGTATCAGTTGGTTTCTAAAGATTCCTTTGTATTAACTCTTTTATAGATATCTAGGACACGTTCTACCACCACATAAGATAAGAACCTGGAATTTGTGACTAGGTATCCTATCCAAATTCGTGTATGACCTAGAGATAGACACAACCTAGAGATGTAGACCCAACCACGGATCAAGATAGGGAGGCTTTATCGAACCCTATTCCTACTCTTAAGCTATAGATTCTTTGACCCCATCTAGGGTAGGGTATGGACTAGCCTAGGATTTATCGAGATTTATTTTTTCTTCAGTGCTCATGGATGCATTGGTTCATCCCTTGGGATTTACTAGTAGTCCACCGTCTGATGGTGAATTATCATGGATTAGAGTGGTACTGCGGTGTGGTCACACCCTGTAGCTGCAAACCTAGAATTGAGGTCCCTCTTGCAATAATAGTTTCCTAGCTTATGGTTTCACAGCTTGATATATCTGCTAAGGAGATAAAGATGTTGGATAGGTTCTTAAGATTGCCTCTATCTAGGTTTCTAATGTATCGAGCGAGGATGATTATGTTCTCTTGATTGTTTGTGAGGACAGGATCCATAATTTAAACCTAATTGAGACTCAAGGTGTAGATTACACTAATTTTTAGTTGGACTTGTTAGCTCGACATTGGTGAAGAGGTCATCTTTATTCTAGGCTAGTTAGATCTCCACTATTGACATAGGCTCTTTTTTGAGGTATTCTTGGAGAACTATATGACTCATAGTCTTAGATATTGGTAGAAAGATTAGTTCTCAGGGTTAGAGTAGGGCTCCATGATTATTGTACAGTAAGAGGCTCGGTTTCCTGAGTTGCCTAGGCATGCGACATCCATTTTGATGATCAAGTATGAGAGTGTTTTATAATTTGTTTTAGGATCGACACTCCCACTCTGCATGTCAACATAGTGTTTTGTTTCTATTGGTAGGTTTTTTTTGTTAAGATCTGTGATCATGCTCAGGTTTTGAAGGAGATGCATCGCGAGGCCTGATTTTGAGAAAATACTAAGAGGCTAAAATATAAGCATAGTTTCAGTAGGTGGTAGAGTTTCTCATAATTTAGGACATACATCAAATCACCGATGGAGGTCAGTTTAGTTATAGTAATTATCTTAGCAAGAGTAGTGGTCAGCCTCTGAGGGGTTTGTATTCTAGTCATTCTAGTCGTGTTATTTATTATGCGTCATCTAAATTTTTTAGATTTAGTACAACATGTTATGGTTTTGAGACTTTTGTCTATTTCTAGATATAGTGACCCATCCGTGGAGCAATGGTTCTTTCAACTCATAGTGTTTCATCGATTAATGCAGTTCCATCCCCTACTAGAGGTGGTATACATAATTGTTGGAGTGGTCCCCAAGCTTCTCATAGAGATCCTCAGGATTGTAGTATAGGGATTACTCAGGAGCCTAGCCAGGTAGTGTGTGAGGTTAGATGTATGCCTTATATGCTATCCCTAAGGCTGAGTCCTCGGATGTTCTCATAGAAGTTATGATTTTAGTATGCCATCGGTTGAATTTTTCTTTATTTGATCTAAGATCTACTTATTCATTTGTGTCTTCTTATTATGACCTACGGTTAGAGTTATCCTGGGATTCTTTATTTATGTCATTATATGTATCTTCTCTTATGGGTGATTCATTCATAGTAGATTGAGCTTATAGATCATGAGTTGTAACTGTTTGAGATTTTGATACTCAGGTTGATCTTAATATGTTAGACGAGGTGAATTTTGATGTGATTTTATGCATGGAATGGTTATCCCACTATCATGATGTCTTGGATTATTTTTCTAAGACTATTATCTTAGCCATGCTCGGCGTATCCTAAGTTATATAGAAGGGATTTATTAGCCGTGAGCTGACATAAATTATTTCATATATACGGGATAGGATACTTATTAGGAGGGGTTGCGGGTCTTATCTCACTTATATTCATTATTCTAGCATAGAGAGTTTGGCGCTTGACTCTTTCCCTATAGTTTATGAGTTTTCTATCATTTTCCCAACCGATCAACATGGTCGTTCTCCTGAGCGCGAAATTGAGTTTATTATTAATATTAAGCTAGGCATAAAATCTATTCTATGGCACCTTATTGTATGGATCATGTCGAGCTTATGGAGATAATTTTCAAGCTTCAAGTTCTTTTAGGTAAGGGTTTTATTAAACCTAGTGTATCTCCTTGGGGTGCTCCTGTTGTTTTTATGAAAAAAGGATTGTTCCTTGTGAGTGTGTATTATTACGGTCATTTTAATAAGGTGATGGTAAAGAACTGGTATCCTATGCCTCACATTAATGATTTGTTTGACCAACTTCCTATTGCAACATTGTTCTTTAAGATTAACTTGAGGTCCGATTATAATCAGTTGAGAATTTGGGCTTAGGATACTCCAAAGACAACCTTTAAGACCTGTTATGTCCATTGTGGGTTTCTAGTGATGTCTTTTGGGTTGACCAATGCCCTAACTGTATTTATGGTTTTGATGAACCCATGCTTAGGACTTATTTGGATTCTTCTGTGATTTTGTTCATTGACGGATATCCTTGTGTATTTTAGGAGTAAATAAGAGCATATGCAACATTTAGGGATTGTGCTCTATATTCTAAGAGGTCATAGGCATTTCTCCAAATTCTCTATGTATGACTTCTGGCTCGAGTCAATGACATTTCTTGGACGTGTGGTGTCTAAGGAAGGGATTATGGTACAACTAAAGGAGACTAAGATGATTCATGATTGTACCAGGCCTAAGTCTTTGTTTGAGATTTGTAGCTTCATTAGGTCAGCTGGTTACTATAGATGGTTTATTGAGATTTTTGCTGCAATTATAGCATTGATGACTAGATTTAATTGGAAGGAGATTACTTTTTAGTGGTTCGAGGGGTGTGAGTCGAGCTTTCAAAAGCTCAAGAGATTTATCATGTAAGCTCTAATATTAGCTTGTCCTATTGAGGGTGACGAATTTATAATATTTTGTGACGCTTTCGGATAAGGTTTGGGTTATGTTCTGATGAGGAAGGGTCGTGTTATTGATTATTCATCAAGGCAGCTGAAGGTGCACGATAAAAAATACCCAACTCATGATTTAGCGTTAGAAATGATAGTTTTCGTGCTTTTTATTTGGAGGTATTATCTTTATGGCATGCATAGATCTTCATGGATCATCATAGTCTTTAACATCTTATAACCCAAAGAGAGTGTAATTCTAGGAAACATAGATGGATGTAGTTGCTTGAGGATTATGACATCTTTATCAAGAAAAATGTTAAAGCAGACATCTTGAGCCAGATGGTAGTGTGTATGCGTAACTTGACTTCTATCTTAGTTTCTTAGAGGTCGTTGGTGCAGGATATAGTCCTTATCCAACTTGATGAGGCTATTTGATATTTCATACCTCAGGAATATTTTTATAATGTTGAGGCGAGTTCTACTTTATTTGAGTAGATTCAAAGTCATTAGTTTAAGGATATGAGACTTTGCATCATTTGTGATCACGTGTTAAGCGGTGAGTCCAAGAGGGATCCTATAGATTCTGAGGGTGTTCTGAGATTTGATGGTCGTATTTGTATTCTGAGAGTTTGAGGCTTTATTAAGTCAATTTTTGTGAGGCTCACAGCTTCAAATATTCTATTCACCAAGCTATAGCTAAGATGTATAGAGATTTGAGGCAGTATTATTAGTGGAGTAGTATGAAGAGTAAAGTGGTGGACTATGTAGCTCAATGCCTATTTTCTTAGCAGGTGAAGGGCGAGCATCAGAGACCTGGTGGCTTGATTCAAAGGTTGTCCATTACCAAGTGGAAGTGGGAGTGGATAACTATAGACTTTATGAGTAGTTTGACTCACACCTCCCATGGTTTCTATGGTATTTGGGTCATTGTGCATTAGTTTACCAAATCAACACATTTCACTCCTATTAAGATGTCATTCATTGCTGAGAGATTAGCCCAAATCTATGTTAGTGAGATTTTTAGTTTGCATGGTGTTCCTATATCTATCATTTTAGATCGGGTTCGGTGTTTACTTCTAGCTTTTAGATAGATTTTCAGGAGGAGTTAGGTAATCAGGTGGGTCTTAGCAAAGCCTTCCACCATTAGACCGATGGGCAGTCAAAGCGGTCTATTTAGATTCTCAAGGATAATCTTCGTGCTTGTGCTATGAATTTTGGGGGTTAGTGGGAACAACAATTAGCTTTGACGGAGTTTACGTATAATAATAGCTACCATTCTAATATTGAGATGGGACCCATTGAGTCTTTAAATTGTAGGCAATGTCATTCTCTGATAGGGTTGTTTGATACCTTTGAGATTAGTCCTTGTGGTGCTGATTTTCTTCAGGAGTCGTTGGATAGAGTTAGGGTGATTCGGTATAGGTTGAGGGAATCTCAGAGTAAGCAGAAGACTTATGCATATTGTAGATTTTGTTCCTTGAGATTTGAATTTTGTTACTTGATATTTCTTCTAGCATCTCCCATGAAGGATATGATGAGGTCCAGAAGATAACACAAGCTCAACCCAGATATATTAAACCTTTCAAGATCCTTTATACAGTTGGTGAGGTGGATTATGAGTGAGTTTTATCTCCAAATTTTGTTGAAGTCCATCTAATTTTCCATGTTTCTATGTTGTGACAATACATTCTCGACTAGTTTCAAGTGTTTCGATAGAACTCAGTTCATTTAGATGAGTGGTTAACATTCGTAGAAGAACCTGTGTTCATATATGTCAGTGATGTCAAGTGGTTAGGCTTTAGAGAGATTCCAGTAGTTAAGTTTTAGTGGAGACACCTCCCAATAGAGGAGACTACTTGGGAGATCGAGAGTAAGATGCGGGCCTAGTATCCTCACTTGTTCAATGCTTCAGGTACTTCCTAATCCCAAGTCATTTTTGACATTATGGAGCTGGAAGTTCGTTTTGTTTTTAGAGCCAATTCCTTATTTTAAAGGCAGTTCATTTTGTTTTTATAGCCAATTCCTTGTTTTTAAGGCAACTCATTTTGTTTTTTAGAGACAATTCCTTGTTTTGAAGTGTTCGCTGGTTAGAATTGGCTACTAAGCAAAAAAAATTAGTCAAACAACCTCATATTCTAATTATAACAGTTCTAATAGCTCCAAAACGTTTATTTTTGGCTAGGTGGACCCTTGGTTCTTGTCCTAAGGCTTCAAGACTCATTCCCAGATATTGGCCAGAATAAAAGAAATGTTAATTGGGTATGGACCCATTTTTTGATGAAATAATCTTAGATGGAATTTTCAACATCACCATTGTGTCTGGAATGTTGAATTTGATTGGCTAGCGTAGTTTGTTAGCGTATACGGGATTCCGATTAAATCCCTAGGGGCCGGTGTAGACTTGGAAAAATACCAAGTCTCTAGCTGGTTTTCTGCTTAAGTGGAAAGTTTGCCTCTATAGTGCAAGATGCATTAGCATTAGCTTTTTTGCTTTAGCGGCCTTTCAGGATACACAGTTACCGCTTTGGAGGAACCTAGATTATTTAACACTAATCGCTAAAACGGCATAGTGCACACTTTAGCGGCTCCTGGAGCTATATAAATTCTTAACTTAGCCCGATTTTCTTCCATTTTTCACACAAATTCAAGAGTAAAAAAACAGAGAACATGTGGAAACATAATAGAGACATTGAAAGGAGATTTTGGGGGTGTTTGTAAGCTTGGATTTCTTACTTCTTCACCAAATTCTTGGTAACTTTTTGTCAATTTCTCATAATTTCCCAAAAATCGCAAGAATATTGGTGGGTTTGGAGCTCAAAATTTACCCATTTTTAGGGTAATTGTTCTTTGAGCATAGAAGGACGTGTTGTTGGTTTCGAAAGTGTGATTCCACAAGTGAGTCCCTCATGGTATTTTTTCATAATTTTTAACTCGAAGCACAATAGTTGACACGATCGGACCCCTTTTACCAACCCAACCACCTAGGTCCAGCCTTAGATGGGCTGAATTTTTAACATATAACAAGATAACGTTATTATTTATATTCAGACTCTGGGATAGGGTAACAACTGTGACCGACCCAACCGAGTCCAACCGAATCGCACCAACCGCCATACCATACCAAGCCAAACCATAGACCATAAACTGTAATAGGATGGAACAACCAACAATATTGTTCAATAATGTCAGCCCACCGTCTTATTCCAATGCCAAGGCCGACACCAATACCGATCCCGTCCATACCAATCCCCAGAAGTACCACAAAGCCTCTATCCAAAAGAGTAAACAAATTCGGTAGGGACATGCCCCCAACCATGGCCAAAACCAATATCCAGTATAAAACAAAAGTGTCTAAAGAAATCCATAACATGAAATAATGCCTTCCGAAAGGATGGAAGCACACCACTTCAGTCCAAATGTCAATACTAAATCCGCGAGCTAAACAGGAGGAGTAGAATGGCCGATTTCTGGATAGCGTGGGTATACAACCGCAATAGACGAGGTTAGCGAATAACCGCTAGCATGAATCTCACGGTAAGGATAAAATAATATCAGATATAAAACCAAGTAAAACCATGAATAATGCATACAACCATACATATATATATGTCGGGAAAAGGGATCTGGTTTAGCATGCACTTAAAACCTTAACCTGTGCCGTGTAGCTTGGCCATCCTAACCACCCACGGGCAATATGGGTTCATCTACCCCTATTGAACAGTTCCAAGTTCATGTGGCCGCACAACTAGGGAATATCCTTTATTAGTTCTTTCTTGCCTTCCTCCACATGAGCCAAACTCCACATAGATAACCTGCTAAGAGCATCAACAACCACATTAGCCTTACTTAGGGAGTAGTGAAGACTCACATCATAATCCTTAAGAAGCTCAAGCCACCTCCTTTTCCTGAGATTAAGATCTTTCTAAGTGAACACATACTGAAGACTCTTGTGATCAGAAAAGGTTTCCACGTGAACACCATACAAATAATTCCGTCATATTTTCAAATTAAATACAACCGCTAAAAACTGCAAATCACGAGTAGGATAATTCCTCTCATGTACCTTAAACTGCCTGAAGCATAGGCAATCACCTTCCCATGCAACATCAAAACACAACCAACCCCTACCCTAGATGTATCACAATAAACCACAAACCCACCATTGCTCTCCGGCAAGGTCAAGATTGGAGTCAAATTCAACTTATGCTTCAACTTCTCAAAACTCCATTCACAAGTATCCGACCAAGAAAACTTAACCTTCTTCTGAGTCAACTTAGTTAAAGGAGCAACTATTGAAGAAAAGATTTCCACAAATTGCCTATATTACCCCACCAAACTCAAGAAGCTCTAGATATCAGATGGATTCATGGGCCTAGGACACCTTTTCAACACAACAACCTTCTACGGATCCACCATGATCCATTCACTAGAAATAACATTACTTGAGAAGGTCACAACGTTCAACCAAAACTCACACATAGAGAATTTAGCATTCAACTGTTATTTCTTTAGGGTCAGCAATACCACACGGAGGTGATTAGCATGATCCACCTCACTCTTTGAATAAACAAAAATGTCATCAAAAAACACAATGATGAAGAGATCCAAATACTGCGTTAACACCCTGTTCATCATGTACATAAATGTTGTCAAAGCATTAGTCAACCCAAATGACATCACCAAAAACTAAAAATGCCTATACTGAGTACAAAAAACCATCTTAGTGATATCCACCGCCCTAATCTTAAGTTGATGGCACGCAGACCGAGGATTTATCTTAGAAAAGATCTTGGCACCTTGTAGATCGTCAAACAAATCATCTATCCAGGGAATAGGATACTTGTTCTTGACTGTTACCTAGTTTAACTACCTATAATTAGTGCACATCCGAAGGGAACCATCCTTTTTTCACATAAATAACACCGGTGCACCCCACGCAGAAACACTAGGACGAATAAACCCCTTTTCCAGAATATCCTTAAGTTGCTCCTTGAGTTCCCTCAACACGGTTGGATCCATTCTAACCGGAGGAATAGAAATTGGATGAGTGTCTAGAAGTAAATCATACCGAACTCTATTTCCCTATCCGGAGGGACACCAGGAAGATTATCCAAAAACACCTCTGGAAACTCATTAACTACAGGGACCGATAACAAAGAAAGACCTTCCAAGTTTGAATCTTTAACCCAATCAAATGATAAAGACATCCCTTTGAGATAAACCTCTGAGATCTTAGATAAGATATAAACCTCCCTCTAGGATCTAAGGAACTACCTTTCTATTCTATAACTGGTTCACCAGCAATCTTAAAGATAACCGTACGGGTCTGACAATCCATAGACACATAGCAAGAATACAACTAATCCATACCATAAATTACATCAAAATCTACCATGTCAAACTCAAATAGATCTACCAAGGTCTGTTTGCCACCAACAGCTACAACACACCCATATTGACTCTCTTAGCAATTACCGAGTCACCTACTAGGGTAGAAAAAAATAAAGGATTTGAGGTAACTTTTAGATCGAAACCTAAAGACAAAGAAATATATGGAGTCATATAAGAAAGAGTGGACCCCAGATTAAGCAAACAATATACATCAAGAGAGAAAAGTTGTAATATACCAGTAACGACATCAGGTGATCCCTTAGATTCCTATAGGGATGCCAAAGTATATAAACTATTCCAACCAATATTAGAATCAGGAGCAGTAGTAGAAGTAATTTCCACACCATCATGTCTAGGAGTAGAAGATGAATCCACAGGAATCTTATTTTTCCCTAGCAACCTTATTGATTGGAAAATCCCTGAGCCGATGGCATACCTGGCAATACTTAAAGCACGTATTCCTTCGCTCTTCTCAATAACCCTAATGAGGACGACCATAGAATTAACAAGTAGGACACAAAGAAATCGACTAACCTCTGCTCGCCTGATATTGGAAAACCTATGCCTAAAAATTATCACAACCTTAAGGACGCCTATCTCCCGACTAATAAGGAGCACTAGCAGAAAAGTAGCCTGAACTCCCCTATTTCCTTCTTTTTCATTTGCCACATATCTACCACTTTTAGACTAAGCACCTCCCATATCAGAAAACCTTCTTTTCTTTCCCTGCTTATCCCCAAACTCTGCCTGTTTTCTCTTCTCATCCTCAACCTACTGCATATGAATAGTCAACCTCGAGATCTCCATATCTTTAATCAGCAAGGCAGTATTACTCTCCAGAATCAAATCTCTATTCAGCACAGAATCACACTTCCTCATTCTCGACCTTATATCTTCCACCAAATCAGGAGCATACCTTGATAGATGATAGAACTTCAAAGCATATTCCTTGACAAACATCTTCCCCTGCCTGAGGTTTACAAAATCCTCCATTTTTTCTTCCCTCAACTCTTGAGGAAAGAACCGATCGATGAAGGAATTAGAAAAAGCCTCCCACAACTCTACTTTCATAGTACCTAAATCCCTATCCTACTCCTCATATCATTGATAAGCAACATTCTTGAGCTAATAAGCTGAAAGTTAACCCCCTTTACTTAGTAGCTTGCATCACCCAACATATCTTTTCCATCTTATCCAAGAAGCACTGTGGAACTTTCTTCACCTTCACCCCAATAAAAGTTGGAGGACCCATCTTCATAAATTGACCAACCCTTTTAGACTCAATAGACAAAGCACCAGTCGCACACTACTCAGCCAGAGAGGTAACCAATTGGGCCATGATATAAATATAATGATGAAATTTTGTGTTTATCACATTGCTCTAAGAGACTTGAGGAGAACTATCCAGAATAGAAGAAACTCTAGCACCATCAGGAATAGGTCCATAAGATTGAAGATGTACTCCAGACGTAGGACATACCCCTTCAGCATCATCACCAGATGGGATGGAAGAATTTTCTTGTGTTCCAGATCTAGGAGGTATGATCTGAAAAATGAACAAACGAGGATTAGAGGAGATTGCAGGATTGAGATCTCAAGCTAGAAGATAGAATACCAAAAAAGAAAAACATTCCTAAGTGTCTTACAACCTTTCTATTATGAGTGTGGCATGCTTCACACCCCTAAAAGAGACTCTACCCTACACAGATTTTTGGACATCCTAGTACACCATGAACGTAAAGCTCTAAAACTGGCTCGACATGACCCGATCCCGGTCTTTGTCGTAATGGGAATCCTAAGTGCAACTAGGATTAGGGAATGCCCCCTGTTACCCAATCCAACAACATATGTCCAGGCTTCGATTGGCTGAATTTGGAACATATAACAAGATAGTGTTATTGTTCTCATTAAGACTCTAAGATAGGGTCACAATAGTGACCAATCCAACCAAGTCCAACTGTACCGAACCAACCACCCAACCATACCAAGACAAACCATAAAACATAAACCAAAGGGAATACAAAAATATAATATGAAAATCAATCCCAAAAATATAATATGATGGAACAACCAATAATATCGTCCAATTATGTCAATCCACCGGCTTATTCGAATGTCAACTCTAACACCAATACTGATCCCACCCATACCACTCTAGAAGTACCACAAAGCCTCTATCCAAAGGAGTAAACAAATTTGGTTGGGACATGCCCCCAACCATGGCCAAAACTAATATCCAAAATAAAAAAAGTGTCTAAAGAAATCCTTAACATGAAATAATGCCTTCCAAAAAGATGGAACTCACTGCATCAGTCCAAATGCCGATACCAAATTCGTGTGCTAAATAGGAGGAGTAGAATGGCCAGTTCCTTTATAGTGTGGGTATATAGACTCCATTAGATGGGGTTAGCGAATGACCACTAGGATGAAACTCAGGGTAAGGATAAAATAATGTCAGCTATATAACCAAGTAAAACCATCCATAATGAATACAACAATACATATATAATTTCCAAAAAAAGTGACCGAGTTTAGCATGCAGTTAAAACCTTTACCTGGACTGTGTAGCTTAGCCATCTAACTACCCATGAGCAATATGGGTTCAACTCCCCTTACTAAAATGGCCCCATTATGTGTAGCCGTTTAACTAGGGAATATCCAATGGGATGACTTGTACATCCCTACAATATAAAATGTTACACTCTTACAAGGTCATAAAGACCCCTTATATAAACAAATATGAGTTTTTGATTAATCCCCCTGGGACTATCACCTTTCACGGCTTAGCTATACACCCCATCATTAATTCCCAATTAAAACCATGTCCAAACAATACATTTACCATTTATTAACCAAGGCCAATATTGGTGGTATTGTCATACCACCCCTTACTTACAAGTAATATCCGTAGCTAAACCATTTAGGTTAAAAGGACTTTAGGTTCCCTCTCCATATACCATACTAAATCCACTTGGGAGACTTTCATATTCTCCATGAGCATAACTATTTAGCCTTTAGCATTTCCAAACCATTTAAACCATTTATAAATCCTTTATCTAGTTTAAAACATGCAATATTTCTATTAAAAGAAGTCAATGCAATGAACATATTTTTAAAAGCATTTCATCAAACACCTTGGGGGCATAATACAACCAAAATCAATTTCAAAGACCATTAAACTATTACCATGCAATCCAAATGTCCAAAACCACCACTAATGTATATAAAACATAATTAAAACCATAGGAAATCATAATCAACAATTCAATATCAAAACCCCCAATAATAGTTGTAAAACCATAATTAAGAAATAGTAAAAACCATAAAATCAATCATATGAACCATGCCTTTAGTTGAAATTATAATAAGAGAAAAGAATCATGTCGTAAACCAAAGAATAGATGAAAAGAAATCACCAAAGAAAATCCATAAGATAAAACCCTAACCTTTTTGCCCCAAAAGCTCTTGAAAGAATTATTGAATGTTTTGGAATAGTTTCTAAGTATTAATGAATAGAATAATTGGGTAAATAACCTCCTAAGTATATTAGAAGTCGTGGATTCTAATTTGGGTAAGTAGAAAAATGTCCAAAATACCCCTACTTAAATTTCTTAAAAACCCATCACAGGGAAACGTCTGACCCATACGAGTCGTACCCTCTTATATGATCAGTATCCACCACTTGTATACAAACCTCAAACCTTGAATCAAATACTATAAAGTATTCGAATCATCCAACCAAGTCATAACCATAGCATAAAATCTGTACCCATGACCCGTATCCCTTGTAGAATGAAATATAGGAGGATCAAACACTGCCCAAGATATGAGTCTTTGATATGACTTGTATTAAGCCCTACAACTCATACCCCTAAGTCATACCTATTCCACTAATCAAAACCATTCCACCAACTAACACTAGTCAGCATACTACAGGACCATACCACTCGTACCCCCAGCATACGGCTCATACCCATGAGTCGTATTAGGTCCGAAAAATGGTTTTCCAAGAATTTTTCTAAGGACCAAAATCCAGGATGTTTAAATAGTGTAATATGGTTACCATTGTTCTTATTTGATGATTAGATTATGAATTTGATAGGATGACATCTTACAGAAGCTTCTCGAAAGGGGAAATTAGCAACTTAGTGGATTTCTTAGGGCTTTTTTTGGCGTCCAGGTAGGCTAGATTTACCTTCCTCATATATTAAGCTAATTCATAGTATATTATGACATTATGCTAGATATGGGTTAGGAATTAGGTCTTGGAGTTATGATTAGTATTATTTAGAATATTTAGCCTATTAAGGAAACATAAATTAGCGTAGTTATTCATGCTTTAGGTAAAATTGCTATCATAGGTCTAATTGAGGCTTATATAACTTTTAGATTTAAATTTAGATATCTTAGCTTAGGTCGGGATTGATTTTTCCTTCAATCAAATTTTGAGGATTAGAAGTGAGCCTTTCTGACCCCAAATTTTGAGGATTAGAAGTGAGCCTCTCTAACCCACCTTAGTCCAAGACTCTTGTTAGCTCCTTGTAGACTTATTGGGTGTATTATATCCTTAAATTGCCTGTTTTAGAGTTTGAAGAGACTAGATTCTTATTGCATATGCTGGATTGGTGCTTGTGATATAATGATTTTGAGTTCCAATTTATGCCTAACAAATAATGATGATATTGAGTTTCAATGGAAGTCTGACAAATAATGATGATATTAAGTTTCAGTCCATATCTATAAAATGATGATGATATTAAGTTCTAATTCAAGTCTAGCAAATGACATTGTCATTGAGTACTAATTCAAGTCCAACATTGATAGTTAATTTATGGTATGTAATGGTATGGATGAATTTATGGTTATGGATTGAGATATGGTTAACTAGTAAATTTTGGTTATTTACTTTCTATGATTTCACCCTCTGAGTTTATGGCAGCCCGCGTTGGGTTATTTACTTTTTTCGCACTTACTAGCTTATGAGGGCCAGCCATTTAGTATTAGTTATGCTTTCTTCCATATTATATCTATTTTTGTTATTTATTTACAATATTGGAATGATATTCCAGGTTTACTTTCTTACTTAGAAATAGCTTATTTATCATGATCTCTATTGAACTTTTATTCTTATTTATCTTAGTCGACCGATGATACCTACTGAGTAACCATGGCTTTGATACTCATACTACACTTCTTTATCTTTTTGGTACATATCCAAGTATTAGTGGCCGCCTATGATATTACGATCATGCTTATTAGAGTTTGTAGGCAGGATGAGCTCTTAGAGTTTGAGTTTCCCTTTTCTCCTTCTTTTATATTTTCTTATTTGTTACTCGAGACTGATGTATATTGACAATTTGTTCCCTTTTGCTAGTGAATTTTGTACCGACACTACTAAGATGTGGGACTTTATTTCTATTGTGTCTATCTTTCAGACTATCATTAATATTACTTGAACTATTGTTGTAAGTCCCTTACTTGACAATTTTACGACTTTTATGCCTTATTCTACAAAATTAGCCCATTACTTATATCTCGAGCTATGGGTGGGCTTACCTTTTAGTGAAATAAATTGGGTTCCATTATTATAGTAAATCAGGTCTTGACACCAAAGTCTTACCCACATTGAGGAGAGTTGTTCTATACTTGACATTAGAATAGATCCTTCACTTAGAGTGATCATTAAATTTATCCCCTTTGGGTAAGGAGACACTCTCAAGAGAGGCCCTTAAACCTATGGTTGCACGTAGTTTTTGGAAATAAGATACGCTAAACCCATATTCCCCTCTCCTTGCTAGATACTACTAAAAAAATATATATACTTATGCTCACACTTTTGAAATTAACCTTATAGTAGCATGTGAGTTTATAAAACTGAAAACTAACTATGCTTCACTTACTTAACATACTCATAAAGAAACTTGTGAATTTAATGTATTATCTGAGTTTACAATATCAAAAGTAAAACTCAAATTATGTTGTAATACTTTGTAACTCATACTAATAAGTCTGAACTTCTTGTAAACTGAGTACATAATGCTCCAAATGGTAATTATTTACGATCTCATGTATTCTGACTCGTGTATTCTGACTAATTATGAGGTAAAAGACCAAAAAGACAATGTATAATTGAATTAAAATAGAAATTTCCATTTCTACGCCCTTAGGCATAGGACGACCTTATCATACAACACACTAAGGGTATGGCACACCCTTATCACCCTAACCACTGGTTTTTGTGAAAGGGTGTGCCATACCTCTATGGCACGCCCTAAATGCAGATTCTTACTGTTTTGGGGTCCCGAAATATCACAAAATGCATTCCAATAATTCTGAAACACCTCTAATGGTTCCATTAACATTACTTATCATTATTCCACCCAGTAATTGAAAGAAAACATGAAGGATCTACCCATAATAAAATCATTAAGATTCTTGGGGTATGATAATATTTTTGGACATGAACAATATGTGTAATAAGGAATCAAATTAGATTAGTATTCCTAAGAATGTTGTGTCACTTCAAAAAATAGATACGTAAGTTAAAATATCTATCCATGAGACTGTTTGACATCATACACTTCTACTCATGAGATCGATGAACCTAGTGCTCTAATACAAATATTTCATAACCTGAAATCCGAAGTCATGGTGACACGTTCTCTATCTGAACCCCGATTAGGTATGTCCAAAAATAAAAGAGATAAAGATGTGGAAAGAATTAAATAAATAAGAAATACAAAACTGTAAGACAAAGTAAGGAAAAATATGTATAAATCAACTTAGAAACTAAATAAACACAACTAGAATCTCAAAACCTTGTGTTATAAGTAAAGAGAACTGATAAACTAGTATGGCATCTAGAAATACATAAGTCTGTCTCTGAAGAGTAAAATAAAAATAAAATAATGGAATGGAGTGAGGCTAGAATAAGGTTTTGGTTGAGGAGTTCACCGGTAGTCCAAACAACCTCAACACATCATGATCTTAAGCTTTATGGGTTGCACTAGTACTGATATCTGCTCCAAAAAGGAGTATTAGAGTAAGAATGAGTACGGTTCACTTATACGTTTTGGGCATCATAGGTTAACCAATTAAAGTTGAAACAAAACATATAAAGGTAGCAACGAGTACACATCCATCTACATATAAAAAAGTTTCCAATGATGTCTCAAGTGGAACAACTCCTAAATAGTGTAAATAATACAACTACAACAACAACATAAAAGTAACTACAGTATACATATATAGATGTAAAACTAAATTACACAAAGTACAATCACATAAAAGAGATGAAAGTAATGCAATGCAAGGGGATGATTATATTGTTGTGCCTCAATTTTAACTTGTATATACATTCTTAGAAATTTCTTCCGGGACAAAACCAATCATAATCTCATATCTCACTCAACCTTACTGGCAAATCTCTCAGTCAAAGCATTTTATAAAGTGTTTCATTTCTTTTCAAAATCAATATTTCTTAGTGGTACCAATACCATGAGTATATATTTATGAAGTGAGGATACATGCTCACTAAAAAAATAATTTCATGTAGTGAATAAGAATAATAATCGTATAAATGAGCTCAAATTTCCTCAACTCACAATAGATCAAGATATATACCATCGTGGCACCGCTATAATAATAAGTCATCAATAATATCATTCTAAGTCCTTCACTCGGGCCTCACAATTATGGCAAAGTCAAATAATGATCGAGTAATTTTCATAGATAGTCACCCATATTTTTAAAATTACCTACAAATATTACTTTTGTTTCTTTTAGATCGAAAATATCACTCTACAATCCATATTTTTCTCAAAATATACTTGATACTTAAAAAATATTTCTTCTCTCCTAGTTGACATGCCATGTCATTAAAATTTTAGTTTTATATATATAATAAATTGATCTATTTAACTTATCAAATTTATTTAACTAAAATTTTATTCTATTTTTTTAAAATAAACACACATGATATATTTATCATGGAGAAAAACATTAATTATGTACTTTAAATTTTATATTTATTTTATATTTCTTTAAGAAAAAAGAACATAGATTATATTTATTCTTTATTCGATACGATAAAAATTATTACATCACATGTTAAAAATATCAGATAATCTCAAATTTTAAAGGGAAATAATTCGTCTGATAATGCTATGCACATTACTCATCAATGAAGTAGTTGATCTGTAAAGGTTTGAATTATTTTATTTGGTACTTTTTAAAGTTTTTCTAATTTATTTATTTCATCACTTAATAATATTTTTAAAACTCAAGGTATTTGTATGAATTGGTACTAAATTAATATTTTTTTGATTATTTATTTCATATACTAAAGATTCTTAAAATGTAAAAGAAATAAAAATGTGGCTTTCTGATTTTTATATACCTACTAAATGTACTATTTTTGAAGGAAAGAAAAATTATTTAGTCATGAAAAAAATAAAATTAACAAAAATATTAACAAAATGTTCTAGTATTACAATTAAATCTCTAAAATATTACCTAACAAATTATCGCTTGTTTGTTGGTTTAGGATGAGTAAAGAATATAATTTGGCATTTAATTACATAATAAGACAAAATATAGTATAAAAGAAGTAAAAAGTAATATGAAAAACCTAAATTAAAAATAAAAAAAATTGTTTTCTAAAGTTTTTTGCCTTTGTTAACTTTGCAGATTCATTTGATTCGTTTATGAATTTACTTTGGGAGAATTTGCAAGGCGAATCCATTTTTAATCAAAAAGATCTTGTTTAAAACTTTGCAAGTGATCTACATGTGAATTAAAATTTTCAGGTGATATTTAAGATTTTTTTCGATCAATTTTTTTTTGACAAAAAATAAACATAGATTTTCTCCTTCAAATTTTGTTTGACAAACAAATTTGTAGGTTTTTCATTGAATTAGTTTGGTTGAAAAACTTGTAGAGAATTAGGTTACCGGTAAATTCTTTTGAAAATTTTCAATAATCTTTTTTATACATAATTTAGATTTTTCTTGTAGTTTATTAGACATAGGGTTGAATAAATAAATTTGAAGAATTAAACAGGTTTATTATTTAAAAAATAAGATTTTTACAATACGACATGCCACGTAGGAGAGAAGAAAATTTTTAAAGTGTTAAGTATTTTTTGAGGAAAATAGTGATAGTTGGGTAACATTATTGTCCTAAAAGAAACAAAAGTGATATTTGTAGGCAATTGTCAAAACATGAGTGATTATCTATGGAAATTGCCTAATAATGATCAAACAAGACCAATCATATCGATCCAAGCTCACAGTCAGGCATCACGATAATAAAAAATGAAAATAATATTTCAATAAGAACAATAACAGCCCCCGTATATGCACCACTATTATAATAATCCCTCAAGTCGATTTTAGTATTCACATAAGCCTCCACATGGGTAATACAATGGAATAATGATATAAAAATATGAATCGTACTCGAAAATCCCCAACCCATATCATTCTTTACATGTATGGTTAACCATGCAGCCTAGTATGAAGAAAGTAAAGTCATAACTTACCTCAAAAGTGGAAACATGAGCCTAGACCATTTAACAAGGATATTTTTCTTTTTGTGTGGTCTCATAAAATATTCAATCTATTAAAAACGTAATAGACACATCACAAGTAGTTTAATGATACCCATATTAGCTACTTTCTCTTTTGGTCCAAAAATAATTTGAAAATCCACCTTGAATGAGGAAGGAATAAAACCAGAATTTCATTAAAGAATAGTTTTCCCATATTTTAAGGATTCTAAATATTAAAACCCATAGAAAAGAAGTTGAAATCAATCTTTAAACAAAAAAAAAAAATTTCTAACTTTGTTGAGTGAAACCCCAAAATCCATGATTAAAATACAAGATAGGCGTTCTTTTTGAGCTTAAATCAATAGGTAATGATAGAAATAAGGTTTAGAAGCTCTAAGGGGAAGGGGAAGGGGAAGGGGGTTATTTCAAAGGTGGAATCCTACTAATATAAGGTTCACTAGGGAGAAAGATTTAATATTGATTGATACTTCTATTACACCTAATGGTAAAGGGATTGTGACGGGTAATCCATTTGAAGCACTTACTAGAGTTGATGAACAATATAATGTTTTTACACCAAGTAGTAAATGAATTATGAAAGGTAATGATGTTAATGTACTAAATGGTAGGGATGAATAGGAACCAAAAAGATTTAATACGGAAGATACAGGGAAAGATATTCCAATGTAGAGTGTTAAAAATATGAGAGCAACAAAGATAAACATCAGGCTTAAGATCCACACAAATTCTTCATCAATGAGCAAAATAACACACTAATACACACTCACCTAGCATCGAGTCAGTTGCAATGCAAAGTAATGAGGCTTCAACTTTAGACTTATGAATTGATATGAATTAGATGCAGTTATCATAAATGCAGATTTAGAGGGGAAGCAACGAAATAAAAGGTGGAGATAAATGCACCAATATAGAAATTTAGCTACACAACACTAAAAAATCTCTTAATAGTGAAATAAATGAAAAATAACAGCAACAATAAGAATTGATCTAGAAGTTGAATTATCAAAGGCATTGCATAAAGAGCCTTTGCAAATTGGGTACGCTGGTAGTGAAGGAGCACCAATGGCATTCGAAGGAAATTTCCTAGAAGTACTAAGTGCAAGTTTCATATTTTGGTAAAGCAAACAAGCTCAATTGGCATAAAGGTGATTATAATTCCTTATGCTATACTGCAAAGACCTCGCAAGTTAAAAAACTTCATGATATTGTCATAAATCAAATTATAGAGGGGGAAGGGCATCATGACCAGAAACACATACAAATACTCTGATTGAAGATAAATAAGAGCTTTTATACCACAACAAAGAAAATCAAGTTCTAAATTAAGCTTCTTTATCTCCATAATCAACTCAACTGGTATTCTAATCAAAAGCCAAAACAGATAATAGACCTACTAGGGTAAATCATTGAAGGAATGTGAAAGCTAGAGGTGAATGAAGATGAATGTACTATTTTTGAATTTTGAGGTCAAATAGAACTCAAAATTTATCCTACAAAAATCAAATGATACGTAGCCACATAAGTTCTATTTTACTTTCTGTATTAACTATTATGATCTTTTGTTAATAATTACAAAGGCACTCCTTTTACATAGTGGAACAGATGGATTGATAGTAAATGTATCTTCCAAACACTTGATAAATTTGTAGTGAAAAAAATGTTTCTAGGCATGGACAGTAATGTGGAACTGGAGCAATTATCTAGGACAGGTTATGATAATGCACCTCTTTTTTTATTTCGTGGGAAATAATGATGTAATTAGAATGCCATTTAGATTACTTAAGTTTTGATAAAGAATACTTTAAGGAGGTGCTTCAAAATAGCTATGTTTTATTAGATTCTTCAAGATATTTATCAGTTTGAAGGATGAATTGAAGAGTGCCAAATCTGCTCTATCTTATTGGAGCGTAGACATAATTGGGAATATTTTAAAATAGTTTATCATTAGAGAGGAGATTGTAAGAGTTAAGGATGATTTATCTGAAGTATATCTTACAACAACCAATATAATGATTTTTTTAGTGGGCTAAAAAAGAAATAAAACAATACACAATATGAAGAAGAGTTTTAATGACAAAAAGGGGTTTAGTGGTTTCCTGAAGGAGATAAGATTACTATTTTTTTTTCTTTGTCTGGTGAATAAAATAAGGAGAAGATTATCTAAAATTAGGATTCTCAAAGGTGATGGACAGTGGGAAGAATGTAAGGATGAGTTGGATGCTGAAGCCATTAAATTTTTTTAGGTGTTGTTGATCCTAGGTGGATTTTTTCACCGAAGTATGGTTATCCGGCCTTGATTAGTGGTGTTTTGAGGACTTCTTGTGTTTTTAATTAGTTAATTCTCGTATAATTTAGCATATAATTATTAAAATACTTTATTATAATATTTAAGGTGTGTTTCAAACATGTTTGGAATTAATTTGGTCACTTAGAGTTTAAATGAGAAAACTAGTGTTACTAGTTTGAGATATGTATTGTTCTAGTTGATCTCGATGTATTAAAGTGTTTGACATAAGTTACTAAAGGTATGATTGTGTAATTATGTATGGAATAACTTGATTATAGTGTTTAAGGTTCAACATAAATAAGTCAAGAGACAAAACTCTACATTAAAGATCAAAAGAACAAAACTAGTACTTTTAACTTAAGCTATGTCTTTACTAGTTTATCGTCTTGGATTGTATGTTTTATTGAGCTCTAATAAGTGGTTTTTAATGATATATGATTATTGGTGAGTTAATAATAATTATATAGTTTATTTAAAAGATGTAAATCATGTGGAAACAACACCACAAGGCTTGAAAAGGATGGACAAACACATAGGATAAAACTTGACAAAAAATTAATGTTTTAGAGTCATTGGCGTTCCACGGACCATGGGTACCGCGTTATGGACATTAAAAGACCCTGGGAGAATTATAAATGACCAATTATAGTATCTTACCACTATTGAGGCATTCCACTAACCCTAGGCACCGCGATAAGGGTGTGGCATGCCCCTATGTCAGAATCAGCAGCTTGTGTCAACGTATAAATAGGACACTTATTTATTATGTTACACACCCTGGACGACCTTGCGACTTGAAGGGAGGCTGGATAACACTTTAATTATGGTTTTTTGTTCCATTTCATTAGTTTGTTTAGGAATTTTAACATGTATTCATTCATTATGATTCTGATTACGTCTATAATTGGCTAAACATTTTTTTTCGAGGTTAAGGCCAAGAATATGAGTAGTATTATTATAAATCTATTTGGTTGTCATTTTTTATTATTTTTTCCTTGTTATCACTATTTTAAGGATTTAAGGACTTTATAATATATTCTTAACTCTATTATGAACCCGACATGATTAATGTTATGGTAGAACGTGGAATGAATAGAATAGGATTATTAACATACTTGAATGAAGATATAATTAGCAGTTAGGATAGAAATATAATTATTTTTCCTTTTTGGTTCAATTACATAATAGATTATGACTTTGTTTAACTTAGTTATTGTATTCCCACTCAACAATGTAGTTGTAGGGGTTAAGCTAGATAATCGACTAGAGGTCGAAAGTCCATAGTCATATCATTGATCATTTGAACCAACAACCAAGATAATTGACCTAACCAATGAATTTCTATAATTTAGTATGATTTTTCATATATCCTTAACCCTGGGTTTCTCCTTATTAGTTGTTCAAACCTTTAATTTACAGCATTGTTTAGTTTATTGTTAGTATTAGCTCTCAAACTTTATTGGTTATATTTGTACTTGATTAATCTTAATATTTGAACTAATCTTGTATAATTTCTTAACACTAGTCCCTGTGAGATCAATACTTGGATTTTTTAAGGATACTATATTACTTGGATGGACCACGTACACTTGCGTGTTGCTTGGGCACAATAATTTTTTGGCGCCATTGACGAGGACTTGTCAATAGGCAACAGTCTTAGTTTAATTTTAGTTTTTGATTTCTTTATTGTTTTTCACTTGGTCTTGGTTTTTGAATTTACAGGGAACAGGTTAACAATCTAGTAAGCTGGAAAGAGATTGGGAATTGGTTGAGCCAGACAGTGAGCCCGAGCAATGCTTAGATCATCAGAGAAGAGAAATAGTCCTTATCTACCATATTCATATGGTATAATACATTCCTTCTCCTATAACTGAGGATCCACCATTTCGCAGGACTATTCAAAAAGTGGAAATCCTACTTGTAACTAATGTCACCTCCGTCATTCAATGATCGGATACTAGAAGTAGATTTGAACTGAATTAGAACATGATAAAAACCTCACACTGCAGTGGATAATTCACTGGGCTATCACATCATGATCTATGACTCCACCTGCAAAACTTTCTTGAGATTAGTGATACATTCATCTCTATAGGTGTGTCAACTTATTATGTGAGACTGACACTCTTACCCTTTTACCTTTTGGAGAAAGAAAAAAAGTGGTTGAATAATGAGGAGGAAATTTCTTCCAAAACATGGGATGACTTTTCCCAAAAATTTCTCATATGTTTCTTTCCATCTTGAAAGAATGCAAGATTAAGTAGTGAGATTTTGAGTTTCAAGCAAAGTATGGTTGAGAACCTATATCATGCTTGGGAGAGATTCAAGTCACTTCTTCAGAACTGTCCATATCATCAGCAGTCTAATGAGGCATTAAATCATGGCTTTATAGAAGCTCTTGACCAAAATATAATTTTTTGTCTAGATTCAGCTGCAAGCGGTCAGGCTCCGGAGAAGACTTCTGACGAGCTGTATACCTTGTTGGACTATATAACTTAAGAAAATCTTATCTTTCATGGGGACATAGTTAGAAGATCAACGAAAAAGGTTGCGTTCATGATTGAAGTTGATAGTATCACAACCTTAGATGCCCAATTATTAGCCATACAGAATCAGTTGATGACCTAATTCAGTAAATTAGCTATGAACCAATGTCTGGCTCAAGTGAATGTAGTGCAACAGACCCAAGGTTAGTGTGAGATTTGAGGAAATAGTAGCCACTCTATTGACTTTTTTGGTGAAAATGTAGAATTGGTAAACATTATAGGCAATTCTAAAAAGCCAACCTATGCAAATGCCTACAATCAAAGTTGTAGACTCATCCAATGTATCCTTAGGGAAATAATCAACAACAACAACACAATATTTAAACTATTATTATTGATGAGGATTTGAAAATATTCTATCCAACCAAGAAAAGATGTCTACTGAAATAAAAAATCAGCAAGTGGCTTACCAGAAGTTAGAGAAACAATTAGGGCAACTAGCCCAAGCATAAAATTTCAAGCCTCAAGGTAGTTTGCCAAGTGATAATGAACCTCTGAAGCATGTTATGGAAATCACTTTGATGAGTGTTGAGGAGATTAGTGACAAACTTCCAATGAAAAATATGGAGGAATATTCAGAGTTGGTTCCACAACACATTGTAGTGAGAAATTCTTATAATTTTGGAGCCTGAGTACCCAAGAGAAAAAGTTACTAAGCAAGTAAATGTAAGAACACCACAACCATTTCCTCAACTATTAAACATGCCATAGAGGATTCTTGTTTGAAGAAGTTCTTTGACACGTTCAAAGAACTTAACATAAATTTTCATCTTTTAGATATTTTGCAGGGAATGCCCAAGTGTGCCAAGTACTTGAAGGACGTGGTGAATATTAAAGTAAAGTTGTAGAATATTGAGATAGTGGAATTGATAGAGAAGTGAAGACCTGTGGTAATTAAAAAGATGCCCAAGAAGTTTAAGGACCCTGAGAGTTTACCCCTCCCTATACAGATTGGAGACAGTGAAGTGGTCCATGCCTTGAGTGATTTAGGGGTGAGTATAAATTTGATGCCTCTATCTATATTCAACACTATTGGGTTGGATGAGCTGATACCATGCCTTATGATGCTGTAAATGGCAGACAAGACCATAGTGAAACTCAAAGGAATAATTGAGGACGCCCTCATAAAGGTTAGTAAGTTTGTAATTCCTGCTGATTTTATTATTTTAGATTATGATATAGATAATAAGGTACCAATAATTTTGGGACCTCCATTCTTAGATATGGGAGAATTATTGATAGACATGAAAGAGGTCACTCTCACAATAAGATTGGATGACAAAGATATGCTTTTTAGAGTTTATAAGCCACTTAATCTACCTTCCCACTACAATGATTTATGTATGATTATATTGATGGAAGTGGATAAGTGCACCACTAAAGATCTCTTTGGATATTCTCAATGAGTTGCTCGATTTACTACCTAATCCTGAAAAGTCTATTGCTGAGAAAACTATTGACCTTGAGAGTAGACATTCAAGAGGTCAGAAATGAATAAGAAGATGTCCTCCAAGAAGGAAGAAAATGATGAGGGAAATTGATTGAGTAGTGATGTTGGTTCATACTACGACACTAAATTAGGCACTGCTTTGGAGAAAACCCAATTTAAGGTAGGTATTTTATTTTTTGTACGTTTAGTTTTTACTTCACATAGTGTTTGTTTTTGTTAGTCACAGGTTGATGGAAAGTCTAAGTACTAGAAATTTAAGATAAAGTGTATGGAAGAGACAACGTGTAGGGTCCCCAGACCCTCTTGATGTTTAAATATATTGCTAGCTAGTCCTTAAGGCCTCAGGGAGTATTTTTATATCTACTTTTAAGTTTAATTTAAGGACAACATAATTCTTAAAGTCTAGGGTGTGTAAATTCCTGTAAGACCCCACAAATCCTAGTTGTTTCAGTCTTATATTGTATGACCAAAGAACCCCCAGACTTAGAAAATTCCAGCTAAGTATGAGCACTTAGTCATATTTTTGGCCTTGAGATTTCAATGATTTTATTTTTGACACTTAAGACCTTAAAATGCCAATTTTTGAGTTGAATCATGATCAGGGAGGTCAGTGGGTGTTCTCGGGCGAGTTTTGGATTTTTCAAACCTTGTTAGAAGCTTGTTTGGATGTTCAAAATAGGCATTCGATGCAAATTCAATATGTCACATTGTCCATCCTGTTGACCAGCCCTTTTTCCGGCATTAGATAAAAATTCCAGTTAACCAACGCGAACTCGATGCGGTGCGTTGATATGGCATCGGTATCGTCAATGCGGCGCGTCGACCTTCGCATCGTTGGGCGTATTTTTATCTCAGTCATTAAAGATACACGTTCAAAGGGGTAATTAAGTCAATTTCCCCCTCTCTTATTCTGTCCAAACACAAGATCTAGGCCTATTCTAACCACATTAGGCTTATTTTTATCAATTTCACTCAAATTTAAAACCCTAAGCTTTAAAACTCAACCCCAAGAATTCCAAGATTCCACCATTTTTTTTCTAAATTGGTTTAAGATTTAAGGTTTCCACTTAAGAGCTTCAAGAATCTTTCTTGAAGAACACAAATAGAATCTCAAAAGCAAACTTGTTCATCTAGTTCAGCCTACAAGGTATGTGGGGTTTGAATAAGGACAATCTTTTCGTCCATGTGCCCAAAATTATGTTTTTCAATAAATTTCTTATGATTTTAAGATAGGGTTTACACCCAAAGTATCTTATTGATGATTTTGAGTATGATATGATTGAATTATGAAATCCCATGTTTATTTTTAGTTAAAGAATGCTCGTTTATGATTTCGAAAACCATGAGCATGAGATTGTGATTTAAAGTTATTATCTTGATATTAGTGATGAATTTTAAGAAGCTTACAAAGAATGATGTTTTCCATGCATCTACTTGAGTTTGAAATATTGATATTAAATTATATAAATAGTATTTCATTTGATCTTTTGATCTTCCGAATGAGTTTTGGAATCCACTTTACACATTTAATTCAGACAAATGCATAATTGGTTTCATAGTAAACCCTTGTGCGAGTTTTAATGTGAATTTTCACGAGATGATCGTAGTAAATTAAAGGTAGTATTTAGCACCGAGTTGGGTATGATTCGAAGGTCTCATACCCCTGAACTATGTGCCACCGTAAAATTGAGAATTTAAGTGCCCATAGAGGCAGAGTTGTGATCACTTGAGTTGAGGTTATACTCCCTGGTAAAAGTATGACACCTCTCCCTAATGTGAGTTTTCTTTCTTAGACGGACAAGACGTTGGACTCCATGAAGCTCGCATGGTTTACGCCAGTTAAGCGAACCTCCCTTGCAGTATAGTTTTAATGTATTTTCCTAAAGAGAAGAGTCTTACAGAAAAGCTTTAGAAAACTAAGTGTAAAGGCTCACAAGTCTTACTCATATTATGTTCTAAAGAAAGATAGTAGTTTAAAATATTAGCTTTCAGATTTCATATTCAAGAGTAAGTGCTTCATACACTTAGACAATGTGTTTTAAATAAAGAATTCAAGTATAGATTCTAGAACTAAATGATATGGATCACGAGAATTATTAAGTATGAATTGCTTTTATTACTTCAGATTTCAATCTTTCAGATATTCTTGCCTATGTGAAACATTTTTTTTTAAAATGCATTATTTTTATAAGCCATGATGATGAGATGATGTTTTACTTATGCATATCACCCCCATATACTTAGTACATCCTCAAAGTACTAATCCACAGATATGTCTATGTGCTACATTTTCTCATAATGTAGGTTCAGGTGCCCAGTCTCAGCAGCGAGAGTGATTTCCAAGCATTTCTATCGACACTCTTACAGTGGTGAGTCCTCATGCTTCGAGGACCTATTCCTGTAGTCTTCCAACTTTTGTAGTATTTGAGTTATTGATTTTAGATTAGTTCGAGTATGTTGGGGGTCTGTCCCAATGGCTCTCTAGTTCTTTTAGTAGTAGAGGTTTGTCGGACTATTAGTTGGATTTCCATATTTTTCAGTAATTGTTATTCAGACAGTGTCATCAATTTATTTATGTTCTGATTCAATATACTAAAGTATGATTACTTGAATAGTTTATCCTGAGGTAAGCTCCAGACATAGTAGCAGGCTCAAAGGGTTAGCTTGGGGTAACTCATAGCACTGATCACCATCTGATACCTCGGGATGAGATTTTCGGGCTTTACAAACTTGGTATCAGAGGTAAGGTTTGAGGAGTCCTAGGTAGTAAGAAAAGCCACGTTATGTAGATTCTTAATCATCGGTGTGAAGCATGCCATATCTATGAGCAAGAGGCTATGGAGCATTTTAGGAAAAATCCTCTCTTTCTTTCATAATCCATTGTTCTTACACCTATCTCTATCTTCTATTAACTAGTGGTTTTTATGATAGATTATGCCTCCTCTCAGAGCTAATGCCCATAGAAATGATAATCAGCCACCCCAGCCTATTGTTCCTTTGAATGAGAATGTGTCAATGTGAAGTTTCGGGCTGCTTTTCAGGCGCTAGCCCAAGCTGTGACAGTAAATGTTCAGGGTAACTATAAGAATGCAGCCCTACCTCAGCATCATGGGGACTTAGCCACAACCAGAGTCAAAGATTATATAAGAATGTGTCTGCCAGAATTATTTGGGTAGAAGGCAGGTGAGGACCCAAAACTTTATCTAGATAAGGTGAAGAAGATCACCCAAATTATGCATGTTTCGGTAGAGGAAAGTGTAGAATTATAATTCTATATGATGAAGGATATTTCTCGTGATTGGGTGATGATGTGTAAGAAGAATGGAGGGGAGAATGCAACTCTCATTACTTGGCAGGCATTTCAGTATGCGTTCCTAGATAAGTTCTTCCCACTTGAGATGAGGGAATCTAAGAGAGAAGAGTTTATGAACCTGAGGCAGGGCTCTATGACAGTGAAAGAGTATTGCCTCAAGTTCAACCAGTTGTCTAAGTATGCCCCTGCGCAGATGGCTGGCCCTAGGTCAAGTATGAGTAAGTTTGTGACTGGTGTGTCTAGGTTGGTAGTTAATGAGTGTAAGACTGCAATGCTCAATAGAGACATAGATATTTCTATATTGATGATGCATGCTTAGTAGATTAAGGCATAAAATATAAATGAGAGAGAGAGGGTAAGTAAGAGGGCTAACACAGGGCAGTTTAATTGTGGTCAGAACAGGTCTGGAGGAGGAAATTCTTTGCAGTATTAGAATCGGTCATCTATGCCCTCACCTTCTACATCTAGTGCTCCTACACCCAGAAATAGATAGGAAAAGTATGGTAAGTCTTCTATGTCCATATCTCAGAATAGTATGAGCGGAAGACCTCGTTACCCTCTTTGTGCTAAATATGTTAGGGACCATCCCGATGAGTGCTTGGCTGGATAGAAGGGTTATTTTGGTTGTGGAAAGACAAGTTATGTAATTAAAGAGTGTCCATACGCTAAGCAGGGAAATAAAGGTAATCGTCCCCAGACTCAGGCTAATAGTGCAATGGCTTCTCTAGGTTGCCCAGCTCCTCCCCAGGGCGCGTTATCCAGTACGGGTGGCGGTCAGCGCCAGAACTGATTTTATGATTTACCATCCTATTAAGAGCAGGATGATTCACCTGATGTTCTTATTGGTATACTTCGTGTCTTTCATTTTGATGATTATGTGTTGTTAGACCTTGGGTTGATTTTCTCTTATATGACCCCGTTAGATGCTGTGAATTTTGAGATAAGTTTTGAAAAAATCCTTGAGCCCTTTTATGTTTCCACTCTAGTAGGTGAGTCAGTTGTTGCCAAAAGGATTTATAAAAGGGGTCCTATCATAGTTCTTCATAAAGTAATGTTAGTAGTCTTGATAGAGTTGGACATGGTTGATTTTGACCTTATTCTTGGTATGGATTGTCTCTATTCCTGTTATGCAACCATAGATTGTCCCACCCGAGTGGTGAAGTTTTAGTTTCCAGATGATCCATTCTTTGAGTGGTCAGGTAATTTAGTATCTCCCAAGGGTAATTTCATATCTTATTTTAGAGATAGAAAGTTAATCTCCAAAGGGTGTATCTACAATCTAGTTCGAGTCAAGGACACTAAGTCTAAGATTCCCGCAATTCAGTCAGTTAGTATAGTTAATGAATTTCTTGATATCTTTCTCGAAGATCTACCAGGGGTACCTCCCGACAGGGAAATAAAATTTGGGATTGATCTTCTACCTGATACTCAAACTATTTCCATTCCTCTATATCGTATAGCACCCGCAGATCTTAAGGAGTTGAAAGAGCAACTCAAAGATCTTTTGGATAAAGGCTTCATAAGGCTAAAGTGTTTTTCCATCGGACGCTCTTGTCCTATTCGTGCAAAAGAAAGATGGTTCTTTGTGAATGTGCATTGACTATCATCTTCTAAATAACGTCATAATGAATATTAAATATCCCCTTCCTAGAATAGATGACTTGTTTGATCAATTACAAGGTTCAAGTTATTTCTCAAAGATAGACCTTAGATTCGGCTATCATCAATTTTAAGTAAGGGAATGTGATATTCCAAAGACAGCCTTCAGGACCCGTAACGGTCATTTTGAGTTTCTACTCATGTCCTGTGGTTAACTAATGCTCCATTATCCTTAATAGACCTCATGAATCGAGTGTTCAGACAGTACCTAGATATATTTGTCATAGTATTCATAGATGATATCCTTGTGTACTCTTGTAGTATGAATGATCTTTCAAACTATCCACAGATTGTGGTATAGACTCTTAGGGATCATCAATTATTCACTAAATTTAGCAGGTGTTAATTTTGGCTAAGATCAGTAGCCTTTCTTTTTCATATTATTTTTGTCGATGGCATTAGGGTCGATCCCCAAAAGACAGAAGTTGTAAGAAATTTTCCTAGACTTATTTCTTCATTAGATATTAGGAGTTTTTTGGGTTTAGCGGGTTATTACTGCTATTTTGTTGAATGTTTCTCATCTATTGCATCTCCTATATCTATATTGACCCAAAAGAAAGTTAGGTTTCAGTGGTCAGATTCCTGCGAGAAGAGTTTTTAGGAGTTGAAGACTCGACTCACTTCAGCCCTAGTCTTAGCATTACCGGATGGTACAAATGATTTTGTTGTGTATTGTGATGCCTCTAGAGTTAGCTTGGGTTGTGTGTTGATGCAGAGAGGTAAGGTCAAAGCCTATGCCTTTAGACAGTTAAAGCCTCATAAAGAGAACTACCCAACTTATGATCTGGAATTAGCTGTTGTGTTATTTTCTTTGAAAATCTAGAGAAACTATTCGTATGGCATTCATGTTGATATATTCATGGATCACAAAAGCCTGCAGTATGTGTTTACCTAGATAGAGTTGAATTTTTGTCAGAGAAGGTGGTTAGAACTGCTAAAAGATTATGACATGAGTATGTTATATCATCCGGGTAAGGCCAATGTAGTGGCAGACACCCTTAGTAGATTGTCCATGGGCAGCGTCTCCCATGTGGAGAATGATAAGAATGAGTTAGCTTGAGAATTTCATCGTTTGGCTAGCTTAGGTGTTAGATTGGTTGATTTGGCTGAGGGTAGCATTTGGGTGCAGAATAGTGCAACATAAACAAGATGATAAACACATCCCTTAGAAATCATTTTCCTTGCCTGAAGGTAGGAAACAAGATGACCCTGAAGGATGAAGTACTACCCTTCCACTCTAGGACGGGCTCATTCGGAAACTGAAACTGAACTATTCTATTACTACAGTCGACTAAAGCATAGCAGGAATGAAGCCAATCCATGGAGAGAATGACATCAAAATCAGTCATCTCTAACTCGACTAAATCTGCTGACATGGCTTTCTGAAATATCATAACCGAGCAGTTCCTGTATACCCGCTGAGCTATGATCGTTTTACCTACTCGGGTAGAGACTGAAAAGGGCTTTGCTAATATTTCAGGACTGATTCCAAAATTTCTTTCTATATAAGGAGTAACAAAAGACAATGATACACCTGGATCTAGCAAACCATAAACATGAACATGGAAAATCTGCAACGTACCAGTAACGACATCAGGTGAATTTTCCTGATCCTGTCGGGTCTGAAGAGCATAGAGTTTGTTTGGGCGTTTCCCACTAGTAGCACTGGAAACGGCACCCTACTGATTTGGGCGATCGGACTGGGCTGTAGAACGATTCTGCTTACCTTATAGACTGACTATGGACACTCTCTAATCATGTGGCCTAGTTTACAACAACCAAAATAGACATCACTACCAGCTCTGGAAATACCCTTGTGGTTCTTACCACAAGTCTGACATAGGGAATTTGCTCGGGCACTGTTGATACTGCCTTAAGACTTAGAGCCTGGTCCTCAATCTCTATTGTCGTCTCTGAATTTTCGCGTTGGGGAACTGGCGGAGGAAGGAGTTGGAACTGCTGGCTTGGGATGAAACTGCGAACGGTTTTCTCCTTCTGATGTGGGTTGAGCAAAATTGAAACTGCCTGATCTTGCTCTTTTGTTCTATATCTCCCTAGTCCTAATCTTGTGCTCCTCTATTTTCTGAGCATGGGTCATGCGCCTAGCTAAAGTCATATCACTGTTCAGCATCGCAGACCTACACTCATTTACCATGCTATCATTCACTCCTGACACGAACTTGATCATCTTAGCCCTATTGTCAGCAACAACATAAGGGGCATATCTGGATCGCTGAGTAAATCTGAGAGAATACTCTTTAACCTTCATATTTCCCTTCCTGAGGTTGATGAACTCAAGAACTTTTTCCTCCCTCAGCTCTTGGGGAAAGAATCTGTCTAAGAAAGCCGTGATAAATTCCGCCCACTCAAAGGGACCTACATCCTCTAACCTCTCAGACTTCCACTACTTGTACTAAGTATGATCCATATCTTACAACTGGTATGGGTATAACTTGGAACACTGACAAGAAATAACTCCCATGATGTCTATGACCTTATGGACTTGGCCAATGAATTCCTGAGGGTCTTCCTCAGACTTGGACCAGAAGAAAGAAGGAGGGTTCATTCGGGTATAGTCCCGAATCCTAGCTGCGGCTGAGTTGGACACTGGGTTAGCTGAAATAACTGTTGACAGATCATTTTGTGCATCCAAAGACTGAGCAAGTGTGCTGAATGCAGCCCTAAACTCCGCATGAGAAACATGTTCACCCAAAGGATCTTCGGGCTGAGGAGTGGGATGGTTTCTTCTCTTTGGAGGCATATTATTAAATAAGAGATGAACGGATTAGACTAAGAGTTTAACTTGATATTATGCTCACTAGCACGACATGAATACTGAAAGAGGGGAAACTTTTCCTAAAACATCTCATAGCCTCTTGCACATAAATGTGGCGCGCAACACACCCATGCACAAGACTTTACTAGATACGGCTTTGAGACTTCCTAGGATTCTATTGAACCTTATGCTCTGATACCAAGTTTGTAACAACCCAATTTTCTAAATCGGAATGCTACATGGTGCTTATGACCCCAAAGGACCACAAGCTAACTCATAACTCATATATGTACCTGTACACTGCATAATATACATGTAAAATGCAAAAAACATGAACAATAGGCCATAATGTTCAACTGAATAAAGTTTTTGACAAAACATAACATCCATATGGGTGAAAAATACCATAAACAACTGAAGTCTGAATCAAAACTGATCTAAATCTGAAAGCCTCTACATACATTCTGAATTAAGGAGTTGAAGGAACATGTCTCCAACTAACTACGTCTGAACTGAAATAATGAATAAAATAAAATAATATCATCCTCGAATGGATGAGGACTTACTGCCACTCTGCGTACTGGAATGCTACTGTTACTGTTGATCTGGAACTCGTGACTCTGAGCCTATGGTGTAACATCTAAGAAAGAAACATAGCGTAAATGCGTCTGTACAACTGAAAGTACTGAGTATACTAGTGAGGTAGGCTAAATCCAAAATGATTTACATGCATGAGCAATGCTAACTGACTGACTAATATGAATGTGAGAGTGCAAGAATGCATACATAGTAACTGAGATCATGAATACGTGATATCTTAATTTGTACTCTAATACATGGTTTACTATTATCTAACATAACTGATACTAGAATTCTGATAACATGGATGACTATGTCTGACAGTCCTGAATCTGATGGAACTACCTAAGTTCCGTACTGTAACTGAATTAATTGTAACTGACAGTCCAGGTATACTAAAATCTGAAGAACTATCTGAGTATTTTTACTGAGACTGGGACTGAAACTGTGAGAGGTAGTTATTTAGTCGACATGCGCCAATAACACATATAGTTAGGTTGGGGTCTAATCTCGTCCCCGACTGGAATGGTGGCATTACCGCGCCACTGGTAAGGACAACTGTGAGTGACCCTTAGCAGGTAGGTACTCGAATGAGAATGGTGGGAACCCTAAACTTAGAGGTTAAGCCACCTCATTATGCCTAATCTGGCTGGTAAAGATGTCTCAACCTATGCTGGCTATGTTGTTCTGGAACACAAGGATAACTACTAAGAATCACACCCTAAACTGGCAAGTGAGTTCCCATCCTTGGGTTCACTCAGTATTAACTTCTACTCCCATCTGAAGAGATTGGACATGATTTAACTGGCTATACATAGACTGAGTAACTGACTTCCATTGACTGATGGAATAGTACTACTATCTGAGAATTATTGAGATCATGAGGTTTCTGAGATTTCCTGAGTCACATGATTGACTGAGTTCTATAGATCATGTCTTGACTGAGATTATTGTGATAACGTGACATGGCTCTAGGATCACAACTATATTTTTTTGTTACAAGTACCCTCATGACTCGATGGAAGGAAACTAACACACATAACTGACTTGATCATAAAAATGGAGTCCATAATTCACCATATCATAAGTAGGGGATTTCACACTAAGGATAGTTCTACATATCTTACGCATGGAAGGGAAATTCATACAACATGTGTACACTTTCATAGCTTCAATATCATGTTAAATACATATCACAACAATAACGCATATCAATCACATGGAATTCATGTGAAATCATAAAACATAGAGCATGGACTTGTCATTTAAGCACTATTAAATCATGGGACACGAATCTTATAACCTTAAGTATTTTATCAAACTATTAAATCATGGGACACGAATCTTATAACCTTAAGTATTTTATCAAACACTTTGCATGCATTCTTTTAGGTTAGGTGTGTTTTCATGAATTTTCCCATTTTAAACTACATAAAGTTCGTGGATTTCAACTAACGAAGACATATACTTCATGAAAACACCTTTAGATATTATCTTGAAACTTAAACAACAATCATCAATATTTACATGGTCATATCACAACAAGACAATCACAAAATAATATTTAAAACATGGTTCTTAAGATCTATGAATGAAATGGATCCATAGATGAACACTACGCATACCTTAGATGGAAGATCCGTGAAAATTAACGGTGAAATTCTTTGAATCTTGAAGCTCTTATGAAAACCCTATGGGGTTCTTGAGAGAATTTTGAGAAAAAAGAGTATAATATGGTTTTATTGAGGATAAATTCCATATTTATGAAATATATAGGGATGGAAAGATGACCTAAATACCCCTCTAGATGCGTCATTTAATTTATCTGAAAATAACCCGATTTGGGCTCCCGGTGCGACGCGGAGATTTCGCGTTGTCACCCATTTGTGACCTAGAAACTCACCGCGACGCTGTAAAATTATGGAGAGACACTGTAAATTGACAAACGTCATTTTGTCTTACGACGCGAAGTGCCACTGACTGAAATGACACTACTGAAACTTTAAATTGCCATAACTTCTTCATCGGGTATCCATTTTAGGAAAAATTGGTATTGACGGAAAACTTATTCAATTCTATACAACTTGAAGGGTATAAATATGACAAAATACCACCTATAAATAAAGTTATTCTCATTCAAAGATGACCTATATGAAATTACACACGAAAACTTGGCGGATTCAAAAGTTCTTAGCTTGGCTTACTCTAAGTGACTCTTATGATTATGATAAACACAACATAAGATCTATTATCACTAGTATACTCATCCTAATTCATGTAATCAAATATGAATCAAAGGATAGAAGGTTTCATCAGTAGGAACAATGGTTCATTTTCTAGCTTAGAAATATATGGGGTATTACACCTTTAAATTCAATTTTTGGATCTCTCTTTACAAGGATGAGTCATGACTCAGAGTAAATTATTTATCTTAAATTGCTCAAATGGGTTGGGAGATTAACTTTTTACTCTATGAGTATGATGCCATGTGCGGTGAGACTTTTGTATAATTCTTGTACATATGTGTAGTCTACAACTTTCCCCGAGTGTGTTCAAATATAAATTCTAGACAATCTTGGTTTGGATAATGATCTGAGGACATTTTTTGACCTGTTAAATAGCCAAATTCCCGCTTTAACATTTTTTACTAGTTACCCCCTTTGATCATTTTTACCCATTTTTCTTTCTTTGTCTAATGATAACATTGCTAAAATACTTTAGCCCTTTTTTAAAATCTTCCTTTATGCACTTAACCTTCTTTGATGCATTGCATGATTCTAAGAAATAAAATATAGGCAAAAGCCTTAGTTTGGGGGGGGGGGTTGTGTAGTTGGGAAAATTATGTTAAGGTGGTTTAAACTCCCAAATTTGGAGGGGATGAATGTGATGTGTTAAGATGAGTCAAGAAAGGTGTATGTCAGGTTTTCAACTCATGTTCTTAAAAGACAAGAGATGTTCTTAATAAAAAAGTTGAATAACCTAGCCCATAGAATTTTAAAAGAAATTGGATAAATGAAGTGCTAAGAAAGGCTTAAAGTTTGAAAGTCTCTTGAAAAAGTTAAGGAAATGAAGAAAAAAAATGGTGGCATTGAATTATTTTGTAGACTCTAAGAAAAAAATGGGGTAGGGAAATATGAGAATGAATTGAAGGGGAATAAGGTGGAGAGTTTGAAAATTTTAGGGGTAGAAAGGATTGAGTGATTGCATTAAATCAGGTCTTTATTTTCTTAATCCATATATATTTCTTCCCGCATCTCAAACCTTCATCTTGTCCCGCAAGACCTTGGTGATTCAAAATTAGGCAAGTCTACATTAGTGGAGGAAAAAATGAAGGGCAAGCTTATGGTTCTACTCACTGTACTTGAATTTCTTTGTGAGAGTGAGTGTGAATTCTTTTATTATTTGAGATTCTTTAGAAATTTAAATATATTTTGTGTGTGTGGAGATAACTTTTGTTTGTGAGCAGTATCGATACTTTAGTGTATAGGGTGAAGTTTTACTCTCGATTTGGGTAAATGGGTGAAGTAAGTTGAATTGTGAAGATTGAGAAATTTCTTGAAAATTTTGTTTTTCCTCTTAAGGTTCTTTGTTGATTTGGAAGATTCATTTGATAAAAACTTGCATCCTTTCTTCAAAACATGTGCTTATTAGAAAATTTTGGTTTACTTGATGCCAAGACATGATTGAAAAGCCTTTGTAGAGTTTTGTTAGCTTATTCCTCTAGTATAGTTTTCATTTAGGTAGATTTGAGTTAAATACCCTATCTTGTTTAATTGTTCTGGGTTTCTTGAGAACAAGCAATAGTTTAAGTTTAGGGGTGTTAATAAGTAGTCGATTTGATAACTTACTAGCATTTTTTAAGCCTAAATTATCATGATTTTTCATTGATTTGTTGTTACTTTCTTACTTAATGCTCATTTGTGTAGGTAAAAATTACAATGAGAAGATAAGCAAGGAAACTTGATAAAAATGAGGTATGGAGAAGGTGAAAGAGGAAAAATGTGAGCAAAAAGAACAAAGGCTGAAATTGCAAGTCTAAGAGTCGACCGTCAATTACCGCTACCGCGGACTGAGGGTCGCGATCACAGTCGGTCAATAAGTCTAACAAAGGGCAATCGTGATATGACTATCTCGATCGCAGTCAAGGGATGGCGATCAGAGCGGAAAAGTTTGAAAGGCATTTTTGTAATATTTGGAAAATGTGGAATTGGGGATAAAATAGGGATTTTTAGCTCATTCTTCACCTATATTTTATCTTACATATTATCCTATCCTTAGTTTAGGATTTATCACTTGGATTTTAGAGCTTGAATTTATACTAATATGAGGCAAGAATTAATTAGAGAAACTCCAAAGTGAAGAATCGCAAAATCTCATTGAGGATTTATTTGAATTTAAAGTGTGGTTTGCATTCTTTTTATTTTTCAAGAATAAAATTGATGGATATTTTGTTATATTTTTGTTTATTATCTTTATGAGTTGCTATTTCTTCCTCTTGGGATTATGTTAGACTAGTGTGCAATTTGTGTGTGGGTTGTGATGTATTTTTTTCAGATTCTAGTTTGTTGATGATGGGTTCTACTATTGCTTGGTTTAATTAGTTTGGTTTTGTGGGTGAAAGCCCCAAATACCTAAAATGGGTTTGTGGGTGAAAACCCCAAACTCTTGAAAGCTTAAACCATCCTTGAAAGAGGGGTTTAGGTAAACTTTTTGTAGCCATGCCATCATTGAAAGAGGGCTATGTGGATCAAGGGAATAGTGGACAATTATGGATGTAGATTAAAATCTTTTTGCAATCTTAGAAATAAGGGTGAATAGAGAGTAGGCTATATTTTGGGCATATTACTAGAAATAGGGATGCTCGATTGAGGTGTTGGGTGGCTTTAATTGACATAATCGTTAGGTACTCGAAAGGGTCAATGAGTTACATCTTTCATTCTTTACTGATAAACTAGCCTCAAGTACTTTCAACCTAGCCTCCCATATCATTAACAATTAGAATTTTCACTAAATCATCATGTTCATATGCATGACTTGCCCTAAGAAAAGCATAATCCCAAGATCCGTTCCTAATTGATTATACTCTAATTATTCGTAGTCTTGAATTAGTCATTTAGAATCCCAAAATTAACCATATCCTTGAAAACATTTAAAAACCCCAAGTCTTTGTATCTTAATTTTGACTTTAGTAAGTACTTTTATTTCGAACTTACCCATTCTCCACTCACATTATTCCTCGTGGATTCGACCCTGACTCATGTTGGGTTATTATATTGACTATGACTTCCTTGCACTTAAAACTACATGTAATTTGAGCGTTATTAGTCATCAAGTGTCTCTTGAAAAATAAGTATCATCTCGAAAGATCCGACGGCAATTCGGATTGTCTCATCTTCTCCTTCTTAAAAGAAAATTCATCCATGAATCTACAACATTAAAGAAAAAGAGATGACCATCCAACCAGAGATCCTCAAAGAATGAGGGTTAGTATAGGGGTCAAGAAAAACACATCCATGACAAGGTGTTACATATTTTACATACAACAAACGATCCTTTGTTTTCAAAAAAATGAATTCATCTTACCCCACACAAAAGTGTTTGCTATAAGAAGCCTTAAGAAACAAGGAGACTACAAAGGTCGTAAGACACAAGTGTTTCATTGTTTTACCATAATACCTTAACCATGAACTCTTACCTCTATCCAAAACAAATACAATATCAACATGGACTTCTTCAAATGCAAAGTGGTAGTAAAAAAAATATATAGAATATTTGTCTCCTTCATGGTGTTTCCTTACTTAAGAGTAGCAATGTACTCTAGAAAGCTATTAATCAAGCCACTAATATTAGGAACAACCAAGTATGGAGTAAATTCATTAGGATTCATATCTCCCTTCTTTTCAAGACAACCCATGTCCACGCTAAATCCATTTTCAACACAAACATGGTCATTATTATAAGCAAAAAGAGAGAAAAGAAAAGAGTTAAGGCTACCATTCTCATTTAAATTATCATCAAACATGAGTATACAATAAGATGAGACAATATAATTGAAGCACATTACATTTTTTCTCTTCAAGCAACTTTTCACAAGAAGCGCATTCACCATTGGAATCATACTACTAGAGGAATTAGAGAATCCATGAGAAACCAATTTATTCAAAACCAAAAGGTATACCCAAGAATTTATGTGACTTCTTTTCATGGAACTTATAATTCTCATAAGAGTTATTCATATTACTTTTACTTGTCCAACAATATAATAGCGACAACGATTAGGAAACACAAGTTGTACATCAAGAACACACCAAGGACTCTTCGCTAAGAAAAAATAGATTGGGCATTAAGAATACTACACCAACACAATTCAAACACCAAAAGAAAGTTCCCTAAAGGAATATTGAAGACATTAATATTCTCATGATATGACATGATATCAATCAACTTCAAAGATCTTGACAATATGAGAAAAATATCATCATGCCTCCAAGGATTACTAGGAATAGGAGTGGGTATGTACATACCTTGGAAGTATGGCCTTTAACTTGTTCTTTTGTTCATTGATTTACAAGGACCTTACTTTCCATGCATAAACTTGGACCAATAAGTTTGATCCATTTGTCTCATTGTAGGAATTCCTTTAGTAGGTAGCTCTTTCTTTTGATCCATGGGTGAGATGCTTCACCCCTTATCCTTAATTATCCATCTACCTATATGAGTTTGATTAGGTTCCTCCTTTGATTCAAGTCTTCAGCAACTTCGGAATCTTTGAATTAGAACTTATCTAGGCCTTCCAACATATGCACTAGAGAAGTTTTCATTGAATCCTCCTTTTGGACCATTGGCTCATGAACTTGTAAGAAAAAAGTACTGTTACTAAGAACAATGCTATTTCTATGGTTAGCGTGTAACAAGGTCTTAGGTTTGACAAGTTCCATAACTAAGTTTTCCTTGTCTTCCTCATTTAATCCAATCTTTGTCTCAATATCCTCACACAACTCTCCTTCTTAATCCATGTTCTTCTCTCAATTCTTATCTTCCTCTTCCCCTTAATCCTTAATCTTACTGGGTTGACTCTGGTTTAGTGCAACTTAGATGATCCATCATGTTATTAGTCCTCCCACACATGTTATCTTTCTCAAGGGCCATAAGATATAATTTTCGGTGTTGTTATCCATGGTTTATGGAGTTTGACCTTTTGGAGTCATTTTACCTAATATAAAGAAATGATAAAAAAAATAAACAATTTAGAGTTATGTAATTGAACTCACAAGCTTTCGAAGTTCACACCTTTATTTTGTCTCTTAAATGGCGTTGCAAGCATTGATAAATCATTTATACTCTAATGAGACTTCTTGGTACCAATTATGGCTTGAGGTTGGGATGGACTCTTATTTGAAATACTCAAATAAATATTA
Organism: Capsicum pubescens; assembly: GCA_030864215.1. Lineage (NCBI taxonomy): Eukaryota > Viridiplantae > Streptophyta > Magnoliopsida > Solanales > Solanaceae > Capsicum > Capsicum pubescens. The sequence continues at coordinate 226,335,583 of CM061546.1, forward strand.
ATTAAGAACTTGAATCAAGAACTAGAAATGAATTTGAAATGATAAAAGCTTGAAAGAAATAGGAAGATGAAAGAAATAAGACTCAAGAACTAATAAATCAACTTAGTAGATGAATTACTTATTGATGAGTAGTTTAAGAATAAATATAAGAGTTTAGGAATAAAAAAAGTTAAACTAAAGATTCAAACCTTGAGAAAAAAGAGTAATTAAAGTGCTGAATTGAGTTTGGAGGCTTGAATTTTGTGTTGGGGACTTGATTTGTGTTGCGAGGGGCTGATCTTCATTGGCCAGCTTGCTCTAACAGGTGTGGCGCAGTTCCAAGGTAGACTGGACATAGGTTCTACTGGTTTGAGATTCCCTTGACCTGTTTAGAAAGTTGGGCACACTTCCAAGGCACCTACAAGGCAGATGACCAGAATTCAGCTTGTACAACGCCAAAAATGTCCTTTAAAATGGCCAAAATGCCCTCGAATTGTCCCCCTTTTGTACTCCTCTCTTGGAACATCCTTTGAATATTTTGTGGCGCTTTAGTAAAAATATTTTTTCACACTATTTCTTCATTCTTTATGGATCAAAAGAAAAAAATTCTGAATTTTTGAAATTGTATATAGCAATCTCTCCAAGAACACCAAGAACATCAATTTTTTCAACTTTTTCTCCTTAGCTCGCAATAAGATGAAATTTTGAACCTACCAAATTTTCAATATTATAAAATCATTCCAATCATAATTTTACTTAAATTCTTCAACAAAATATTCAAGTCTCGACTACTACTTCAAATCCTTCAACTCATGCTTCCAACGATAGTAAAAGGCTCAATATGACTCAAATTTGATTTCTAAACTCCTATAGTGTTAAAGAAAACAAATCTAACCCTAGAAACAAAATAAAAAATCAAAATAATAAACTCAAAAATTGATCTAAGAACAAAAATGTGAAGAGTGATTTTTTTTTGCAATTTTTTATTTGGACACCCCATCTTTAATTTTTAAAACGACAAACCCAAGATTGACTTCGTGGGAACAAAAACAAGTTTATCTATGATACAAATGATATACAAAGGAAATAACGGAATCAAAAACTCAATTATAATGCAAAAATGGAAAGATAAAGAATAAATGATACACAAGAAATAGATAGGCACAATGAATGAACCAATAGCAAACTAAGGGTATATTTAAACCCTGACCCTTTATTAAATGTCACAAAAAAACAATCTCTTACATTAACCTCAAGGGAATCGGATGCCCAAGAAACCCATATTTTTAAACAAGGTTTCAACACAAGATAATAAAATCTTGACTCACACTCTAATAAGAGTATACATTCATAATCATCAAAAACTAATCTACAAATTAAGAATAACTCGGATTTATAGTCTAGGGATAATTATTACACAATTAGGCCCAATAGTAACTCATTTTGAAAGAACAAAACATTGTAGCCTACTTAGCATCCGCTTAAGCGTCTTGACCACACATGGGGTGCATCTCTAAAGCATAAGGGCATGTTTTGACCTTCTCTAGTAGATCTAGAGTAGGTTTTGTGCATATACATAGAGAATGGAGCATATGTACTCTTCCTTGAGCTTCTTAGCCCCATCTTGAACACCTTTGGCTTCTTTAACTTCCCTTGACCCTCCTTGAAGATCATCACTATCCACTTGGCACCTCTTGAAAAATAAGAATCCTCTCAAAAGATCCATAGGTATTTCAGATATTATAAAGGTTCAAACTGCCTTGGCCTCCAAACGACTGGACCAGGGTGATTAGGCAAACCAAATACTTTAGATAAAGAATCCTGATGAACTTTAAGAAGGAGAACAATTGATCTATCTGCAAAAAGCCTTGTCACTTTGTAAGAAACTATCTTCAAGGTAATAAGTCGAAGGACCCTATCCACCTCTTTGATAAAATAACTAATCACACAGGTATCTACCTTAGCAAGGAGGATGACATTGAGTTAATCTTCTCGTAAGAAGAATGACCGGCGGAGGACACCATCTTCTCCATAGATATATACAAAGAATCATGCGACATCTATGCATATTATCTCTAACTGATATCTAGCATAGGAGAAGGCAACAAAAATCCAACTAGTAAATAATTCTCAGGATCAACACATAAGTAATTATATCTTTTGGAATAAAAAACTACTATCCATACCTATTCAATCAGTATGTGTATCCCATTGATACCTCAATACTTTGTGAAATATGAACTTTCGACGAGCTTCAAGTATTCAAAAAATATGGAGGATCTATCCTGAATCCATTTGGAGTGCACTTGGTATATCCTTTCTTTCATGTGTTCATAGCACTAGCCATAAGAAGTATACTCCTGAATGATCCCTCATAGGAATGTGAAGGTTCATCTAATAGGAATAGTTATTGTACCATATCGGTGAAAATAAGATTGGAAGACCAAAAATACCTCAAGAAAAAGAATGGCGATGACTAGTGGATGGAAGAATGATACATAAGATCACCACCGACATAATCCAATATTGACAAAAAGATAATTCCATCTGAAATACCATACACTGCAAGCTCCACGAAGTTATCTTCCCAAGTTTACCACAAAACCCTTATAAATGGGTTACTCTTTCATAAGGGTTTTCCTATAAGCTACTTATCCAACTAATTGGTAGATTTCTACAAGACACTTATGAACCTTCTTACAAGAAGATTACAAGTTTTTTATGAAACTACTAGAAATTAGCTTACAAGATATTGATCCTCTTACTTGCAAGTTGACAACACGGTGCTCAGTCACTTGCTTGCACATGTTGTCATATATAAACAACATATTTGTATTTTCTTTTATTAGACTACTTTACATTTTTGTAGGGACTAACTTGGATAAAGTAGGTTGTAAAAATCTTATAGAAGTGTGTTATCGAATAGTGCTTATCCATATTTTGAAGATAGGCGAGGGCTTTACAATTTTTTGAATAGTGGGCCATATGTGATATTTTATTTCAAGTTTATCTGTATTTTAAGTTTATCTATAGTACGACATTCTACTCATATAAAATAAAGAACATGCCTTTAGTTTGAGATCATAATGTTCTCCACTTAGAGATTAACCTCAATACTTGGATCACATTCTCCATTTAAAATCCTCTCTTGTAAAGTTTCATAATATATATAAAATGTTTGTTGGCTAAGTTCTCTCCCTTGATATTCTCTTTCAGGGGATTGAGTACTTTGATACTTTAGGTTGGAGTAGTAGGGTAAGGAAACACTTAGGAAAGTTTGCTTGTTATAATTGAAACATGAAACTCTAAAGTACTTTCCATGATTGTGAAAGAAAATTGGTTTTGTTCACACGACATAGATTTTTAAGTCCTTTCCATGTTTATTAAAAAAATTTGTATGGTCAGCATAATAGCTTTCTGATTTGCTTTATTTTCTTTCAATAAACATATAAATCTAAGGTATGGTTTATTAAACCTTTGTTCTATAGATGCTTGAGGGAGATAAAGGCCATGCGTAAGCCATAAAAATTCTGTTTATGTTATATATGGAATTATTATATTTGTACTAGGTAACTATGGATTTACTGTGTTCTAAGACTAGAAAATCTAATTTAAAAAAAAAACTTATTCATAGGATGCCATATCTAATTTTAAAAAAAGTCTATGGAGCACGAGGCAGGGTCTCTCTATAATGCTCACCACCCCGCTATAGCGGTACCACTATAGTGGTTGTCACTTTACTATAACAGTCTGACACAATGCATAAATGGGAGACACAGTTTTACTTCATATTTATCTCCTCTGTTCTGAATACACCCCCATGAAATCATTTATTTCTCATTGTCGAAAAAGGTAACACCCGACTCATTTAACTTTAATACTTCATTACTTGCAAAACTAAATGAACTAGGCTACAATTAATGTTGTAAAGAGGGTGTTAGAATAAATGTTTGAAGTGTTGATATTTGGGCTTGGTGGTGTTGAAATTTCGAAGCATGGTTGATTCTCTTATATTTATAATACTTTCACTATGTTCTAAATGTAAGAAACTCAATGTTTACCGTCTCAATGGGCCTGGAATCAAAGAGAATTAAAAGGGTTCTTTTGGGGTTTTAAATGGTGATTTGGGCTTGATTTAGAAGTTATCATGCCTAAATTTTTGCATAAACTAGTTCTACAATCCTATCAGAACATTGATCTACTTCTCAAATTAGAAATTGAATGATTAGAATCATGTGATATAGGGCATTGTTACACCACTTGGTTACTAGGGACGAAGAAAACTTGTATAGCAGTACTTCAAAGGCAGATGAATTATTGCTATAGTGGTAGGCCTTCCGCTATAGCAGCAGGCTACAAATAGTAGCCTTTCAGTCCAAGACTGGACTTTGCTAGATTTTTTTACTCTATCCCTTATGAATGATCGATGAATCCTAAAATGTTTCTATGTCAATTTCATGGAAATTAATACCTAGAATTGCTAGAACTCAAGACTACACCCCTGTGTACAACACATTTCCCGATAAAGCTTGTTAAGGGTGGAAGAGAAGGCCAAATTTTGAATGAGATCCATCAGAGGATATATGGTATCCACTATCAGGAAAAGCAAAAGGAAGTTATCTCCAAAAAGGCATGAGTCATCTAAAGGGAAAATTATAGAACACAAGGATAGTTTTATGCTAGACAAGTGCATAAGAAGTTGTGACACACATGCTTAGTTAAGGTCAATATTGGTAAAGATGTGTATAATCTTCATGTTTTACTCTTAGATTTCATGTTATCTACTTGAATTTTTAAGGATTGATATAACAAAGGTATTTTATTTTTCCTATCCAAATGCTGTGATATATTTTGTTGTTTCTTTTGTCATGTAGTATTATTTTCTTCCATATAACTTTTTCTAAATCAAAATAGAGTTTGAAAGAGTCAAAAAAAGGAAGAAAAGTGTCAAGAAAACAGAAAATCAAAAAAAAAGTTAGGAAATAGAAATAGAATCAGAAAAAGTCTCAAATACATAAAAGTCAAAGAAAAAAAAGACTCAAAGCTAGAGTAAAAAAATAAATAGAAGATAAAAAAGAAAATTAAGTAAAAGACAAGCTGCCTGAACAAGGTTTGACCTGGTTCTTGCTACGACAAAATACGTAAGCAGTCCTACTACGGTGTTCGGTCCAACCAAGTAAAAATTCAATTTACCCAGTTTAGACGAAATTGGGGCAAAATATATTTTATTTATGGGTTGATTTAAAAAATTATAAGTATTATCATATTATATGTATTTTGAGCCTCATGTCATCCTTTATTTAAAACAATATCAAAGTCAAGTTACAACCAAAGAAAGACCTTCTGATCAATCTTTTTAAATGTTGAGACTAAGTATGTTATGGTATATGACGTTCCACATTTAATACACCATTTTCCATCATCAACGTAAAGAAAAAATTAGAGAAATGTAAAGGACAGAGTATTAGGTGTGAATGTTTTTACGGACACCATAAGACGATAGTAAGATGAGAGATGAAAATGAGAGAATGTTATTGATGAAAATCTTTATGGGCACCGTAAAATAATAGTAATATAATAGAAATGAAAAAATAGAGAGTCTTATATATAAAAACCCTCATAGGCACCATAAGGTGATGGTGAGTTGGGAGAAAATTAAAACAAGAGATACTCACTAAAGAAAATACTTTGGGGCGCCACTTGCGGAATGAAGTCTGTGATCTAAAGGCAATAATTTTAAAAGAAGCTTGTTTTTAATTTCAATAAGTTGTTAAAGTTGACAAATGATTAGAATTGAAAGATCAAGTTTCTTAATCCAAAATGCATAGCATAATCAATTGAGCCACCTACCATACCTGGAAAAGTTTTTCTTTTTGGCATTTTTAGAAAAGGGACTTCTATTGTCTCTTCATTTCTTTTAATATTTTTACTTTTTTTTTCATGTATATGTTCTCAAATGGAAAATCATTAGCATCATTTTTCTCGTGTTATTAAGTCACATTCATGTCAAGGCATGTGTGGAAGGGCTTTAATACTTGCTACCAACTCCTTTAATTGAATAAAGTAAGGCAAAGGGACGATAAATAAAGATACCATGATTCAAAATAAAGAAAGTGCCAAAGAATAATTGTAATATGACTATTTTGATACTCATAGAAATATAAAAGGTCCATTACAAGTTAAATTTAGAGGTATTATGCAATGGAAATAATATTTGAGTCAAAGCCTTTTGTTTGCAAGAACTTAGGTTCAATAGTACAACAAGTCAACAATATCTATAAATGATTTTGAAATAGCGCTGAACAAGACAAATGCAAGAATAGTCATCTAAAAAGTCAAATACCTCAAACTAATCAACCATCATATTTTTAAACTCACAAGTTTTCTTTGTTTTAAAAAGAGATGGAAGGTTGATGTCATATCAAATACTTCAAATACTGGATATCAAAATGTGCTATTCCACAATCATCTCAATGGAAGAAGTACTGTTGCGATACAAGTTTGCTAGATCACATTCACAGTAAAAAATTATTATAATTTTACCTTGCAAGGTACACTTCCTAAAACTAGTTAAGGTCTTGGCACACACTTTTCTTCGTGCATTCTCCAATTAGTTAGGATTTGCAAATACTCACAAAAAATATTTGGTAACAATTGGGGCAAAAATTTTATTCGTATTATTTCAAAAATTAATTTTCAACTTAGGACCCTCCTAAAATAAATGATATTTTAATTTTTAAACTCAAGACCATCCTAAAAAATTAGATTTTAAGTTTTAATTCAGGACGCTTTAGAAAAATGAGATTTTAATTTTCAACTCAGGACCCTCCTAGAAAATAAAAATTTAATTTTTAACTTAGGACACTCCTGAAAAATGAGACTTTAATTTTCAAATCAGAACCCTCCTGGATAATTGGACTATAATTATCAACTTAGGATCCTCGTAGAAAGTGGATCGTTAATTTTCAACTTTGCACTCTTTTGAAAAATGTGACTTTACTTTCAAATCAGGAACGTTATGAAAAATGGGTCTTTTCTTTTCAACTCAGGACCCTTCTGAAAAACAACACTTAAATTTTTAAAACAGAGACCTCCTGAAAATGAAATTTAGATTAGCAGGATTCTCTTGAAAAATGAAACTTTAATTTTTAACTCAGAACCCTCCAAAAAAATTGAACTTTAATTTTCAATATAGGAAACTCCTAGAAATATGAACTTATTTTCATCTTAGGACCCTCTGTTAAAATAGGACTTTGCTTTCAACTCAGGACCTTCATGAAAATATGACATTACATTTAAATCAGGACCCTCCTGAAAAATGAGACTTTAATTTTTAACTCAGGGCCCTTCTGGAAATTGGGATGTTACTTTCAACTCAGGACCTTCTAAACAAATGGGACATTATTTTCAACTCAGGTCCCTCCTGGAAAATGAGACTTTAATTTTCAACTCAAGACCCTTCTAAAAATTGAAACTTCATTTTTTTAGGACTGTCCTGAAAAATAGTATTTAGTTAAGCATGACCCTCCCAAAAAATGAGATTTACGTTTCTAGTTCACTATAAATTTGGAATTCAAGAACACGTTCGAAGAACATAGACTACTCTAAATTTTGAATCTCAGGAAGCCAACCTGAAGAATATGATAATATTTTTTTCAAGTTAAGTATCTTTCCTAGGTGTAGGTTCATCTTTAATTTCAAGCTTAGGAGCCTCTCCTAGAGACATAGCGACTTTCAATGTCAAAGTTAGAAGAAGAAAGTGCTTGTCTAAAGAAGAGGATCAATTTTCAAGTTTATTGTAATACCCCACACTTTCCCTAGCTTAAATTCGTTCCTAGAATGTTAAGAAATAGATTCCAAAATAAATAATATTTATTTCGTGTGGAATTTTTCAGATTTAGACCTTCCATTATGTGGGAAATTGAATAAGCTTTTCATTGATACCAAATTTTTCCAATTTCGATACTCGGTGAAGAAGTTAGAGCATTTTTAGCAAGACAATGTGCCACCTGAGCACTTGGCACGTCGAGGAGGAGAGAAAATACACAATCATCAAATTTCAGTGGCCTTCCGTGATATCACCGCATCTTGGAGAGGGTCAATTTTTCATTTGTCAAAATCCAGTAACCCAACGCGATGTTGGTGCGTCGCGCTAGTGGCTGAAATGGCAAATATTTAGGGCACCATGGTAGCTCCGCGTCATGGAGAAAGCCTAGTTTCCACTCATTATTTTCCTGTGAGCCAACATGATAGTGGAGCGCCGCGGTGGCCAGCCAAATCAGAAAATATTGCTCTTTTCCAGTTTCATTAAGAAGTTTAAAAAGGGTATTTTGGTCTATTTCCAAGACCCCAATACATCCAAAACACAAGATTAATCATATTCAAAGAACTTTGTTCTCATTATTCATCATTATCTTCAAAAGAAAAACCTTAGAGCTCTAAAACCTCTTCTCCAAGAAATCAAAATCCTCCATTTATTCTCCAAGAAAGCGTAAGATTGAGGATTTCCAAGGCAAGATAATCAAGAATCCATCTCGAAGAACACAAGTAGGAACCAATAATTGAAGTTTCTTCATCTAATCATCTATCAAGGTATGTGGGGTTTATGAATAAGGATCTTTCTCCATCCTTGTGTTCAAAACCAAGCTTTTATTTAAAATTGATATGATTTTGAATGATTATTCATGAGATTTGAATTAGGGTTCATACTCTTTTTTTCTAATTGCAAGATTATGAGATTTACAATATTTTTGAAGATGAATTGCCTATCTATTTTTATATTTTCATGCCTATTGCAGTAATTTACAGATTTTGAGATGAATTATTATTTTTTCAATATCAAGCATGATGATTATGATGTTTTGACATGAGATTGAAGCATGGGTTATTACCTCAAGATTGAATAGTATTTCAAGAAAGATGATTCTTTAAGCATCCTATTATCAGAATATTTACAGATTTACAGTTAAGCTTTGATTTTTCGATCGGCAGATAAGTTTTGGAATCCACTTTAGAGATTTATTACAGATTACAAAAAGTAAAATAGCTTAATTTATAGATTGATTAAGACAAGTGCATAACGGGTTTTATAATAAACTCTTATGCAAGTTTTAAAGTATATTCCCAATGAGATGAGCGTAGAAAATTAAAGGGAGTAGTATTTAGCACCGAGTTGGGTATGATTCCAAGGTCTCATACCACAGAACTACGTGTCACCATAGGATTAAGATTAAAGTGCCCATAGTGGGCTGAGATAGTGATCACTTAAGTTGAGGTTATATTCCCTAGCAAGAGTATGACACCTCTCCCCAACATGAGGTTTCTTCTTTAGGAGGATGAGACGTTGGACTCCATGTAGCTCGCATGGTTTATGTTGGTTAAGAGAACCTTACTACTAGTAAAGAAAAGCTTTGAAAGAATTCCCTTAAGATAAAGTGTTTTCCTTACAACTTAATAGTAAAGAATTTCAGAATAATTCTCAGAAAAGAATAAAATAAAGCATTTAGAAAACAATGTGTAAAGGCTCACAAAGTTTACTCAGATTATGCTTTACAGAAAGATAATAGTTATAGACTTAAGCTTTTAGATTTCAGATTTCAGAAATGAGCTATTTCTACACTTAAACAGTATGATTTACAGATAAAATACAAGTATAGCTTTCAGAACTAAATGTTATGACTTACTAGATTTGTAAAGTAATATTGATTTATTATTCATGATTTCAGTATTCCAAATATTTCAGCTTGTGTGAGTCATTCACATTTAGCAAGAATTGTTTTATAAATTATGATGAAGATATCATGTTTTACTTATACATTTTACCCCCATATACTCAGTATATCCTCAAAGTACTGATCCACATATATGTTTATGTTCTACATTGTCTCATAATGTAGGTTCATGTGCTCAGTATCAGCAGTGTGAGCAGTCCGAGCATCTCCATCTACATCCTATAGTTTGTGTGTATTCATAGTTCGGGGACTTGTTCATTCAAATTTTCCAGCTTATCAGTTTACATGATTTAGTATTCTTTTCAAATAGTTCGAGTTAGATGGGTGTTTGTCCCAGTGACTCTCTAGTTGTTAGTAGTAGAGGCTTGTCAGACTACTAGTTGTAATTCAGCTTATTCAGTATTGAGATTTTGAAAAATGTTTCAGATATTATATTCAGATAGTTTTCCACATTCAGTATGACTCTCATGTTTATAATACCTTGATTATAAGATTTATACCTAGCAAAAGGCAGACAGGGTTAGCTTAAGGCTACTCGTAGTATTGAGCACAGTGTGACATCTCGGGATCAGATTTTGGGGCATTACTTTTATCTCCAATACCAAGAGTAGACATGGAGGACAATTTTTTTTCAAGTTCATCACAAAATAATGATTATCTCACCACTTGAGAAATCATGAATATTGACGTCAAGGTTCCAGAAAGCTGCCCAGCTAGAATCTATCACTTGTATTTTTATTTTGGACTTGGTTTTTTTGCTTTGATGTAAAGAATGGAGTTGTGGATAGGAGACTCAATGAAACCTCATTAAAGCTCTAATCATCATCTCACCATATAACCTCATTGAACTATATGTAAGATGATTTCCTTAAAATCTGGGATATGTAGGCGGTCAAAAGTCAGAACTCGATTGCATTTTTTTTTTGTGTTTTTACCCTTTCAAATAATTTTAGGGTGAAGACTCGTCTTCTTGCCTACTTGTATGAAAACTCTTCATGTTAGAGGGACAAATGTAGACACATAATTTTTGACTTGTACAAGGTTTAACCTATTTTTAGCATTAAATATTTATTTTTTGTAATTTTTGTTTTAGATTTTATTTTACATTTAGTAAATTTTATTTTAAAATTATGAATGAAAGATTTCATATATATGTGTGTGTGTGTGTGCGCGTGTGTGTGAGTGTGTGAGTGTGTGAGTGTGTATGCATGCACATATACATGTATGTATGTATCTTTGTATGAATGCATGCATATATGTATGTAGAGAAAATACATCATTTCCCCCTTGAACTTGTCGCCATAACTTACTTTATCACTTTAACTTAACTTATAATTATTTACCCCCCTTAAAAACTTTCAAGTGAATTAAATACAACTTCACAATCACAATCCCAGTCTCACAACGAAGAGTGCACTACAAACGCGCCATGTCATTGCTACTTAAGAAATTATAATATTTTTTTAAAAAAAGTAATCCCATACAGATATCATTTTTAAATATTTTTTAAAAAATAAAATAAAAAATATATATTTACTATTTTTATATAAATATAAAAAATATATATTTTTTTAAATATATATATATAAAAAAAATAGACCCCCACCCCACCCTCTTTCTCAGACCATCCACCCTACCCTCGTTTCGTTCCTCTTTCTCCTTCTTCTTCAACAGCTCCCCCCCACACCCCCACCCATTTTTCTCTTTCTCAGACCATCCCCTCCTAACCTACCCACCTACCCACCTACATTCTCTCCTTCCAATCTTCCATAAAAATGCTTCCTCATTTAATTTTTTTCTCCCTTTTTCAATACTTCAGAAATTGTCATGCAGGTTATAGTACATAACTTAATTCAAATTTAACAAGGAATTGACAAATACCTTGATTAGAAATTGACAAATTATCATCAATTTTTTTTACAAATGCTCCGATAAGCACAAGATGAGGAAGTGATAAATTGTCATCACAAATGGCTACATCGAATTTATTAATTGTGATGACAATGGGTTAATGGAGTTGATCCAATTACATCGAATTTATCAAATGTGATGACACCTAATATTTTCAAATGGCTACCTCCCATTGTGATAACAATTTTCAAATGGCCCCATTGATAAATTGACAATGAGTTGATTATGATGATGATTTTTTTTGGTAATTGGATACAACCATTTGAAAAATTAAATAAAAGTAAAAAAAAATTAATGAAGGTAGGGATTAGTGGAGCTTAGTATTGGTATTTTTGAGAAAAGATGAATTTGTCCTAAACGAAGAAGATAAAGAAACAGGGTAGGGTAGGGGTGGGGGTACAAAGAAGATGAAGAAATGGGGTATTGGGGGTTGGGGGTGGGGGAAGGGGGGTGTTATGAAAAAGATGAAGTTGGGTTTCATATTTTTTTAATTATATATATATATATATATAATAATAATAATAATAATAATAATAATAATAATAATAATAATAATAATAACAACAACAACAACAATAATAAATTGGGCCTTTTTAAACAAAAAAAATCACACATTTTTCTTTTTTTTTGGCCACGTCAGCTGTAGGGGTTGAGTTTAATTCAGCTGAAAGATGTTAAATGGGTATATAATTGTCTGATTAGTTTAGGGTCTAAAATAAGTTTTGTTGACAAGTTGAGGGTGGATTTGTTTTTTACAAAGGTTTTAATTCTTAATAAGTCTAAATAGGTCTTAATCATTCAGATCTAGAATCAAGTTTTAATAGGTCTGAACAGATATTCTGGTGTTGGATAATATTCACCACTCTATTTATATTCCGCAGTCACCACCACTAACCACCTCTGCCACCGTCACCATTGTCAACTACCTCCCACCACCACCAACCACCTCCACCATCACAACCACCATCGATAAAAAATACCGCTACCAGCCGCAATTGTCAAGCGCTACCACACCAACTACCTCATTTATTTTAATTATATTCACAGCCACCACTATCGTCAACAACACCACAATCAGCAACCATTACCGGCCAATCCCTACTACCAACCAACTCATATATCGCAACTAGCACCATCTATAACGACCACTAATACATCACAACTTCTACACATTCTTTGGCTGCCACCACCATTGTCACTAGTAATGCCACCTCTACCACCACTTCAACCAGTACCATCGCTATAATTTATCTCTACTAACAACCATCTCCACCATCACAACAAATAACATCTCCAACAAGCACCAACACATCATCAATCATTATTCATTCATGTTTCAGCCAATACAATCAACACCTTAAACTACTAACCAAGCAACGTTACATCACAACAACCACCACCATCATAACAGTCACTACAATGCCAACCATCACAATTATCACCACCAATATTATTAATCACTAACATCAATCATTGTCACCGCAACCACGATTATAAGCCATCTCTACTATCACTAACAAACATAAATATTTTTTCTCAATCAAATACTAATAATTTTGTTGTATTAAATTACATACTTTTTTAATATATAATTAATTTTTTATTTTATTCTGTATACAAAAAAAAAAAATTCTGCACATTCAGATGTTGAAAAACAAAGTCTTAATCATTCAGTTTTCAGAATTAGAGACAATATCTTAATCATTCAGATTCAGACATTTGAATCTTAAAAAAAACAAACGGAGCCTAAATCTTCTTTTCCCCCACTTTTACCTCGACTACGCACACATACTCCAACTCCCTCACAAACTACCTCTCAGCTCATGTTCATTAACACACACAACAAAAAACATACGGTAGGCAAAGGTAAAAAGCAAATAGGATAACCAAGAGACAAACAAAGAAGGAAAAAAAAAGGAGAAAAACTGGGGGTGAAAACAAAAGGAAAAGACGAAAAAAAATACAACCAGAAGAGAAGAGATCAAATAGGCAGATAACAAAATGGAGTTTGAGGTTTAGTTCGTTATTTCGAGTTAGTGGTTCTTCTTTCTTTTGTTGTGACCCTCAATCTTTATTTCAGTAATGTAGCATTACGATTATGCAAGACTTGATTCCAATATAAGGAATTTTACTCAAATTTTATATTTTTTTAACCTGCTAATATTATTTTACATGATATATATGCAATAAGTTTAACTTTTATACTATTAGATTTAGAGTAAAATTAATATGTCATAGAATTATTTCTTGGATGCTTAAAAATCCATTCTTAACCTTTCCTTACTATGAGTTTCTTTATGATTTTATTTGTTACACGAATTTTGAAATTTTTTATACCTTAATCGTTTTTTCCCTTCTGCTAGTTATGAATATGTGGTGTATGTGACCTTGACAAGTTTTTCATTAAATTTTAATTTGTTATTTATGTATATGTTTTATTGTTATGGGTTAACTTATTTAATTGTACTCAATTTTAATGACTTGGATTGTTAGTTTGTTATGATAAAATTATTGTTACTTTTAATAATTAAACTTTAATAATGTAAGATTTAGGAAATTATGAGGTTAACATTGAAAATATAATCAAGGTTTATCATGAGTTTGCATTTGGGTAGTAGGAGTACGCACTTAATGCTAATTACTTTTTATTTTAATTTCATTGGGTTTTGGTTCAAGTATGACCCATTTATTTATGAATTAATATTTATGTTTTGATGAAGTTTGGATTAGTGGAAAATATGCGCTAGGCTCGTTACTAGTCGGGTAAGTAAATATAAGGATCTGTTGTTATGCATCTTTCTCGATATGCTTAATAACACAAAAAATAAAGAATCTCAGGGATGAAATTATACACCTTCATAAATACAATCCTAAAATTAATTTTCACTAATTAAATCAATATGCATAGATAAAATTAGTAGATGTGGGCACTTAAGTGAAGAAAGTTGTTATGTTTCTAAGTGAGTGTATGTCACGACGTAGAATGTAATTATGCTTCTAAATATTGACTAATAGAAGTTCAATATTAAAATTGTAGGAATTAAGACCTAATAACATAATTTATCCAAACTAATTTAAGTTAATTATGAGTTGATAAAAGTGACTGTACTAGAACTTTGGGACACGAGGGTGCATCATACCTTCTACTCGGTTAACAAAATTCTTTACCAGTTTTTTTTTTCTGCAGAACAATAAAGAGGTTCTCTTTTGATTAGGGATTCATCAAGGTGATTTTAAATACCATAACTCAATTTCAAGTGGAAACTCTATAAATAGAATAATCCCTGTTCAATATCTTCACTATAATTGGAAAAATTCTTTGACCCCAAAAAGGTGTGTGACACCTATTACCCCAGAATGCAAAAAATGGTTCACCTCATTGATTCATATGGCCCCTTCCATACCTCATTGGCCTAGAAATATCAAATCAGCCCCAAATCATGTGGGCCTCCACCACCATGAGTAACACAATAGTATGCCTACTAAGAGTAAGAATTAAATCGAGCGGGTTCATACTATCATGTCCCAAAGAAACCCATACCCTAACTAATATAAATTTAGCATGTAGAAACAACAAATAGTTATAGACCAACTAACAATTAATAGGATATGACCAAGAGAAATAAAATCATGCCAAGTCTATACAGCTAAACCCAAAACCATGTCAACAACCTTTCCACTAACAACAAGAATCTTACGAATACATAACAAATACCCAGATCACATAGAGTCCCAATATGTACACACAAGCCTACCATATAAGCATAAATTTTGGTTCACGCATGAAACCCATATACTCACCTAACCCTCTTACAAACACGGTGCATATATCCTCTAGGCATGACCTGGTGAGACAATTACCATACATGTACTAAATTTCAAACACAAGTGTCTGCCAATCTTATTTCACAAATATTCTTTGTGAGTATGCCAAAGATTGAAACATCTTACATTTAGAAATGACCAGGTCAATTTAATAAGCTTGTAAAGTATTTTATTGACCAATACCAAACAACATACATTAACCAGGAAAATTACTAGTTAATATGCACTTAGAATACACGTTGGATTAACCATAATACCATCACTATGCAATATGAAGGTCCCTAGCCATGATGTATTCCCAATAATAGTCTTGAAAGACCTGACCCAAGGTTATTTATGAAATTCCCTTCCTCACACATACTCGGTACCATTTCGTTATTTAAAGTTTAGCTAAAAACTGATAAACACCTTCATACTATAACACCCATGAACATGCAATAGTAATAATATTCTGAAATAGTCCCATAAAACATAACATGAAATAATCATATAAACAACCCCTAATATATAGACTACCCTCCTGTTAATCGATTTTTATACACACAATCTCCATGCCAGAAGGCCTACATATGAAGTTTTCCATCCATATATGTTAAATTTATTCTTTTTAAACTTAGTCAATGCGATAAATTTACCCTTAGCTTACCTAGATGTCAACCAACTATACAAAGGACAAATGAATATTCCAATTGTATCGATGAGTTATCACTAAAAATATGTAGGTTAGGACCCATGCAGACTACCTTTTGATCTTATCCAAGGTTCCAAAGCATGGGAGGAAGCCCTTAGGATTTTTGGAGCCTCCCAAATTGTTATGTTACAAAATAGAGAAAAGAGGGAAACCTCACTTATGTAGAGATTTTTCTTGATGGCACACTACTATAGTTGTCTTTCTACCACTATAGCAGAATAAATCCCACTGTAGTGGAGGTAGTCATGTAAGTCTATTCCACATTAGTGTTTTCTGAAGATAAAATGAAGATGATAGCAGTAGCTTAAGGGAAAAAGGTGAATATTGATGTTGTTTTACTTGGGAGAATTCTATATATTCCTATTTATGGTGTGGGGACTATCTCAATACAACTATCAATAGAGTTTTTGGAAACTGCACCAAAGGTTAAAGAAAAATCAGTCTGTAGTGAATAGGAAATAACTCAACAGTGATCTGCACTTGGTCTTTAATATTTTAAACAAAGTAGTTTTGCCCAGATTAGAAAAAAGGAACATTACTTCAGCTGCTGACTTGTATTTTATGGAATTTCTTAGAAGTTTTGAGTTCATTAGTCTACCGACATTGATAATGGAACACACACACGAAGTGGTTCTTGGGAAAAATGGCAAACATGGCTTTACTTATGGTTACTCGTTAAATAAAGTGTTTGATCACTTTGGTATTATGTATGTAAATAGAACTCTTGGAACTCTATTGCAAATTCTTGAAATGATGACACTGGTCAAAACTGAGTGTGTAGAATAAATCAAGCACCAACTACCAGAGGGAATTCAACATAGATATAGAGGAGTTACAGCTTAATATATCTTCTAAGGATGCAGAGATCAACAAACTGAATATTACAATTCAACATCTGACTATTGAGGGTCCAATTGATATTGACGAGCTTAAATTTGAGAAGGATGACCTAAGGAAAAAGGTCTCTACTTTGACAGATGAGGTTCTCAGCTTGAATACAGAGTTAAGGCATTTAACCAAGGAATTATTACACTATCATGCTACAAAAAATAATAAGTTGGCTCTACTACTTCAAATCATCCTTCCAAGTCTCTCCCCTATTTAACCTTTCTTGATTTTTGTGGCTTAATCTCTGGGACATTTAAATTATGAACTACAATAATACTTGTCCTTTACCTATGAATGAATTTTTATTTGTGTGCAGAATGTATGTTCTCTTTTTGTTAAAGATGTTCTTTATGTTAGTGTTGCTCCAGTGGCCATGAGTTAAATAACTTGAGTTTATTTTACTCTTGGTTTACTTTTTCTGACTTTCCAATGATGCCAAAAAGGGAAATTAACTTCACGTGGTAGGTACTGGGTGCGTAAGGCATGCCCAGAAGCTCTTAGCTACACAACTAAGTGGACATCATTCAATTAGCTTTACTTGGAAGCAATCCTTAAATTCATGTTCCTCCTTGATTTGATCAAAATGCTCTCCACTTCGTGGCATTATTGGGTTCGCTTGCCAACAACACTTCTCCTCTTGCCTATTTCTTTCCGTTAGCGATTGAGATGGATTAACATATAGAAACTCTCCATGAGGAAAAATGTCTCAATCGATAAAAAAGGAGTTTTTCTCACAAGTTGCTCATAGTGCAGGTCCCAATTGATAAGGGGAGAAGTGATGGTGCATATTGATAGGGGAAACACTAAATTTTGCAGCAATGAGTTGAGTTTTTAAATGAATTGAGAACATATTACCTGGTCCCCAAGTTGCATGACGATGAAAGCATGGTGATGCATGATAGGGTGAATATTCATCCTTAGTAGTGGTAATTACACTTATTAAATATGATGAATGTATATTAATGCTAAAAACTCTATGATTGGTCTGTCATCCTCAAGAAGGGGGAAATTATTATATCTTATTTTGATGATGAGAAGTTGACTAGAAGGGACTAGGTCTCTTGATGTTCAAGGCTATAGTACAATTGGCACACGTCTGTATAATTTTGTCCTTTTGTATAACAGACTGTGCAGGTATTGCTCGTACTATTTGGGAAGCTTAGTTAAAATATTTTTCAACACTAATCATCACTCAACAATAAAAAATAGATTCTTTTCTTTCAAGTAGATTTTGTAAAATTCACAATTAAAGAAATTATCAATCTAGCTTCATTACTTAATTATAACTCAAGTTTTGTTTCTTATGTATAAGAAAAATGAGTGTTATTTAGTTGAGTCCTAAATTGTAATTGAATTACTCATGTTATAAAATTTGTATTATTTTCTTCTTTCTTTGAGAAAGATTAGGTATAGTTACCTAAGGTGGATATTGGTTAGAGTTTATTAATATCAAGGTGTTTTCTTGGTAGAGTTATCAAGATAGGTTTGTTTCAGAGTTTTACAAGAAAGAGGAATCTAGAGTTAGGTTCAGTAGAGTCTGTAATCAAGAGATTGATTATAGTGGAGTTTTGGGCACTTTTGAGGGCAAATTGTGGTTTCTCCTCCTTTGAGCAAGTGGTTTCGACGTTAAATCTTGTGTTCGTTAAATTGCTTGAACTGTGGTGATTTCCTAGTTTATTTACTGTGATTTTTCCTGTGAATGATTTTGAGGGACCTAGTCCCTTACTTTGTGGTGCAACCTTTAGGGTTCCAACCATTTTAAATGAGTCCTAGGGAGTTTGAAAAGTCGCTTTGTGTAGAATCATGATTATGGGTGAGAAGCGCACAACACTAACAATTTAAAGGCTACAAAACATATTAGAAATCATCTCTTCTTTCATGAACTCTATAAATTTTTGAAGTTACTTTTATATTCTCTACTACCACCAGCAAAATCTTTTATTGAGAATGTCTCTCAGGTTGAGTTCTGGGCTGATTTCCATGGTTTAGCTTAGGTTATGAATGCAAAGGTGTAGGGTAATTAACTTGTAATAGTCCCAATTTAAAAGAATCATAACTTAGTTGCAGCCAAAATTCAATATTTCATGAGAATAAACCTACCTGTGTTCTTTGTGTTCAAGGTGAAGGGGGACATATTTTATTATGTAGGTAAAATTACATAGATTATTTATGTTACAAAAGTGAAAAGTGTAGAATTGGATTCTTATCAATTGAATGATATTGCTTATGAATGGGTTACTAAGTGGAAAGAAGGTAAAGATAAGAATGCAACTCATATGAGTTGGGATGTGTTTACAGATGACTTTTTTGCATAGGTTCTTTCCTCATTAAATAAGGGAGGATAAGGTAGAGAAGCTCATGAACCTAGGGTAGGTCTATATGTTGGTGAATGAATATTACCTCGAGTTCACCCATCTAGCTAAGTATGCACCACATTTATTGCAAAATTCCACAACTTATATAAGTAAGTTTGTCACTGGAGTGTCTGACTTTGAAGTCAAGGAGTGTAGGATTACCATGCTAATTAGGGATATGGATATCACTCGATTGATGAATTATTCTAAGAAAATTGAGGCTTAGAAACTATAGTAAAGGGAGAGGAAAACAAGATGTCTAGGAAGGAGCATTTTGAGTACAAAATCCAAAAGTTAAGAAAGCAAAATCATTCTCAGTTTTAGAGTAATTTATCATCACCTGCATCAACCTCAACCAGTGCCCACATTCCAAGAACTAAGAAGAACCCATGGGGTAGAGAACTGACTCTTAGATATTAGGGTAGTGTTTCTGGAGAACATGTTTTTCCAGCATAGAAGAAGTGTGGTACAAGTCATCTGGGTAAGTGCTTGATGGGCAGAGATAGTTGTTATGGTTGGGGCAAGATAGGTCACAAGATCAATCAATTCCTTTTTGCTAAGCAAGGAAGTAGAGATGATCTCTCTCATTCTTAGTTATCTACCTTAAAAACTTAGTCAGGCTACCTAGACCCATAATATTATGCAACATCAAGTACCAGCGGTGTTCTGCGTCAGAATTGGTATTACACTATACTATTTTGTTAAGATCAAGAGAGCTCCCCATATACAGTTACTGGTATTCTTTTTGTATTTCATATTGATGTTTATGTATTATGAGATCAAGTATTAACCCTCTCTTTTGTGACCCTAATTGTTGCAATAAACTTTGGGGTATGTCTAGAGATTCTTTCTGAACCTTTCTCAGTTTCTACTCCAGTTGGTGAGTCAATTTATGCTAGGCTAGGATACACAAAGTGCCTTATTATAGTCCTTTATATGGTCACTTTATTAAATTTATTAGAGCTAAATATGTTATATGTTGATGTTATTCTTGGCATGTATTATATCTATTCATGCTACACATCAGTTTAATATCACACTCGAGTAGTGAAGTTTCAGTTCCCTAATGAGTTAGTCCTTGATTAGAAGGGTAGTTCATATATCCCAAGGTTTAGTTCATCTTTTATCTTAAAAAAAGAAGTTTATCTGAAAAGGATGTATCTACCACTTCATTAGAGTTAAAGATACTATGTTTTAAATCCCAACTATTAAATTAGTTCGTGTACTTAATGAGTTTACTGAGTCTTCCCATAGTGGGAAATTTATTTTGTGAATGATCTTCTCCAGATACCTATCCCATCTCTATTTCTTTATATTTATGCATTTGGGTGAGTTTAAGGAGAAACTTAAGGATCTCTTAAATAAGGGGTTCATCAAACCTAGTGTTTCATCATAGGGTTCTCCACCCTTATTCATATGTAAAAATTATGGTACTCTCCAAATATATATAGATTACTGGTAGTTAAATAAGTTTACCGTAAAAAACAAGTTCCCTATCTCCAGAATTGATGACTTATTTAACTGGCTTCAGGGAACTAATTGGTTTCCAAAGATTAATCATAGGTTGGGATATCATCAGTTAAAGGTCAGAGAATGTGACATTCTGAAAACTACTTTCAGGACACGATATGGTCACTGTGAGTTTACGGTTATGCCATTTGTACTATAAAATTCTCCTGCAGCCTTTATGGATTTAATGAACAAGGTATTCAAGTAATATTTAAATATGTTTCTCACTATTTTCATAGATGACATACTTTCCTATTTTTGGTGTGAGGAGGAGCATGAAGACCATTTGAGGATGGTGTTGAAGACCTTCAAAGAGCACCAGTAGTATACAAAGTTTATTAAGTGAGTTTTGGTTGGAGTAGGTTATCTTTTTTAGGCATGTGATTTCAGGTGCAGCCAATGTACATCCTCAGAAAATAGCTACAGTGAAACACTAAACTAGTCCCATTACTCCATTTGATATTAGGAGCTTTCTAGGTTTAGCTAGTTACTATAGAAGATTTTTTGAGTGTTTTTCCTTAATAGTTTCACCATTGACCAAGTTGACACAAATAAGTGAAGTTTTTATAGTCAGATAAATATAAGAAGAGCTTTAACGAGTTGAAGGATAGATTGACTTCAGCACTAGTGCTAGCTTTACTAGATGAGTTAGACATATTTTTTGTGCATTTTGATGCCTCCAGAGTTAGGTTAGGTTATCTTTTGATGCAAACTAGAAAAGTAATTACTTATGCTTCCACACAACTTAAAGACAATGAGAAGAATTATCGAATGATTTGGAGTTAGCAGCTATTGTGTTTGCATTGAAAATTTAGACACACTATTTATATTGTGTGCATGTTGATATTTTCACCAATCATAAGAGTCTTAATATGTATTAATTTAGAAGAAATTAAATCATAGTCAGAGAAATTGGTTGGAGTATCTAAAAAATTATGACATGAATATGCTTACCATCTGGGTAAAGTGAATGTAGTAGCTAATGCGTTGAGTGGGTTGCATATGGGTATTGTGGACCATGTGGAAAAGGAGAAGAAGAATACGTCTAAGGAGATGCATATATTAGCTTGATTGGAAATATGTTTGCATATCATGAATGATAGTGGTGTAGTGGTTTAGAATAGTTTAGAGTCGTCCTTAGTGGCAGAAGTGAAAGATAAATAGTGTAATAATCCCATACTTTGCTAGATAATGGATGTAGTTCACCAGCGAAAGGTTGAGGTTTCTACCAAAAGGAGATGGTGTCCTTCGCTATGAGGGTCAATTATGTATTCCTAATATTTATGGGTTGAGAGAAAGGATATTAGAAGATTCACACTATTATAAGTATTTGATTTACCTTGGTGCTACCAAGATATAACATAACCTGTGAGAATTTTATTGGTCGCATGATATGAAGAGGCACATAACACAGTTTATGACTAAGTTTCCCAATTATTAGTAAGTGAAGGTTAAGCATCAAAGGACATGAGGTATTCTTCAGGATATTGGCATCCCTACATTCAAGTGAGAGGTCATTAATATTTATTTCATTATGGAACTTTCTCAAACCAGGCGTCAGCATGATTTGATTTGGCTCCTTGTGGATTGGGTTACCAAGTTAGTCCATTTCTTACAAGTTAAGTCCTTAAATATCGATGAAGATTATGCTAAGATTTATGTTCACAAGTTAGTAAGGTTTCATGGATTCCATTATCCATCATTTCAGACGAAGGTACTTAATTCACTTTACATTATTGGCAATCATTTTAGAAAGGCCTTGGTACAATGGTAAAGGTTAATACTATTTTTCACTCGTAGATAGATGATCATTCCAAGAGTACTATTCAAACATTGGAAGATATGTTTAGAGCTTGTGTGGTAGAATTCAAATATAATTAGTATGATCATGTACTCTTGATTGGGTATTCATGCAACAATAGTTACTATGCTAATATCAAAATGGCTCCATTCGATGAATTATATGTTGGTAGGTGTTAATCACCATTAGGTTGGTTTGACGTTGGTGAATCATCTTTGGTTGAGACGAAGTCTATTCTCAAACCTATGGAGAAGGTTTAGCTGATTGCTGAGTGGTTAAAAACTTCTCAAATTCATCAAAACTTGTATGTAAATATGAGGAGGAGAGAACTAAACTTTGTGGTAGGTAATTGGGTGTTTTTTAAGGTGTAAACCATTAAGAGAGTGATAATATTAATAAGGAAAGGAACACTAAGTCATAGATATATTGGTCCTTATGAGATAGTAAAGTGTGTTGCAAATATTATGCTTGAGCTAGATCTTCTATCAGAATTAGCCGTCGTCCATCCAGTCTTCCATGTGTCGATGTTAAGATATTTTAAAGACCCATCATTGGTAGTACCTATAGATGTATTGGAGTAAAGATATTTTTCCATACAAGGAGATTCATATTGAAATCCTTGATCGACAAGTTCGAAGGTTGTGCAATAAGAAAGTGTCTTCAGTGAAAGTTCTATGGAGTAATTAGACGGTTAAGAGAGTAACATGGGAATTAGAGGAAGACATGATAATTTGATATACTTATCTATTTACTTCTAGTACAAAGTCATTTTGAGGTAAGTAATCAATTCTAATCTATTCAATTCACCAATATCCTCACTCTTAGCCAATGAAGTACATGTCTAATAAGTCATTTCAGTTGTGAGTTCAAGTTTAAAGTTAATGATTTCAGTTGTAAAGTAAGATAATCTTTATATATCAACCTTAATTAGCTCATGTATATTAACACACACACAAAAAAACATGTAGAAGCAAAAAAAGAAAAGCAGATTGAAGGAAAAAAAAGTAAAACAAATAGAATAACAAAGAGAAAAACAGAGAGACAAATAGCAAAGATAAAATGGAAAAAAACTAGAGAGTGAAAATAGAAGAAAAAGATGGAAAAATACAATCTAAAAAGAAGAGATCAAGTGGGTAGACATCAAGTTGTAGTTTGAGGTTTGGTTCGTCATTTCAAGTTAGTGGCTCTTCTTTCTTTTGTTGCGAATTATTTTCAAAAGAATTAACCTTTAATCTTTATTTATATAATGTACCATTGCGATTATGAAATACTTGATTCCAATATAAGGAATTTTACTCAAATTTTATATTTCTTTAAACTGCTAATATTATTTCACATGATAATATGCAATACATTTAACTTCTATACTATTAGATATAGTGTAAAATTGATATGTCATACAATTATTTCTTTCATTTTTACAAATTCATTCTTAACCTTTCCTTACTAGGAGTTTCTTAATGATTTTATTTTTTAGACAAATTTTTAAATTTTCTACACCTTAATCATTTTTTGTCTACTGCTAATTATGAATATGTGGTTTATGTCACCTTGACAAGTTTGTCATTAATTTTTTGTTTGTTATTTAAGTATATGTTTTATAGTTATGGGTTAAATTATTTACTTGTATTCAAACTGCTATAGTTACAATAAATAACGCCCTCAATTAAATAGGATAAACCAAATCACAACTAAAAGTATGAATACTCACAAGAAAACAATCTGATGGTTTCTTAAAAGCCTCTAATTAAACTAAAGAGCCACTGGGGCCGACCCTAGCTAACCCAAAAGAAAACATAACACTAAACTTCTAGACATCTAGTAAGCCTCTAAAGTAACCATAATATTAGCCTTCAGAGCATAAGGAATAATCAATATACATGATAGGGAAAGTGATGATTGCGGCTAATTGGGCTATTGATGACGAACACCAGAACCTATATTATAAAATAATGTAGCCACATAGACATATATATGGCCAGTACTTATGAAATGTACTGAGTTTATAGTGATGAATGTAATAAGTAAAACTGATGTTGATCATAATCATAAACAAAACTGAAAGCCAAGTTATCTTAAAAATATGAATTGTAAAGCATGAATATGAGAATATGAATTAGCATAAGCATAACTCATAAAGAAACAACTGAGTAGATCTTGTGATCCAAATACACTTAGTTTCCTAAATCTTCTTTATTTTTCTTATGGGAGATTCTTATAACCAACATAAATCATGTGAGCTAGCATGGATTCCAATGTCTTACCCATATTGAGGATAGTTTTTCTACCCTTATCCATCCCAACCTTCATTCAAGGATGAATTCACCCAAGGAGGAGATAATAGTGGACCCAATGATTAAGGTTCTATTCCGATGGAAAGGGTAAAAAAACTTTCTACAATGTGGGTAAGACATTGGACTCCATTTTAAATAACTTGATTTATGTCGATTATAAGAATATCACACAAAAGAAATAATGAGGATTTTAGAAACAAAGTGTATTTGTCTCAGAAGCCTCACTCAATTTTTACTTTATGATTTATTCTTATGCTTATTCATAGTTTTATATTCTTGCTTTACTATTCATGTTTTTAAGATAACTTGACTTTCAGTTTTGTCCAGGATATATATGAGCCTATTTATACTTAGGATGCACATTTTATGATTATGATCAATATGAGTTTTACTTATTTCTTTCACCCTCATATACTCATTACATGCTATAAGTACTAACCACATATATGTGTGTGTGTGGCTACATTATTTTATAATGTAGGTTCTGGTGTTCACCCTTATTAGTACGCTATGTTGTAATCACCACTTCCTATATCCTGCTCATTGTTGAGTCCTCATGCTCCGAGAGCTAAGATTATCATTACCTTAGAGGCTTAATAGATTAGTAATAGTTCAGACTTATGTTTTCTTTTGGACCAGCTAGGGTCTGTCCTAATGGCTCTATAGTTTAGTTAGAGGCTTGTCAGAACCTGTCAGATTGTATTTGATTGAGTATTCAGACTTTTAGTTATGATTTGGTTTATCCTGTTTTATTGAGATTGGTTTTTCTTGTAAGCGCAGTTCAATTATGAGTTAAATTTTAATTTGTGTTCATACAAAATGTCCTAGTTTACTGCTATGTGAGTACTATGGGTTAACCGTGGGTCTACTTGTATTCTCGGGCACCATGTAACATCTAGACGATAACTTTAGGGTGTTAGAAATATATATTACATTCTTTAAATATAGATGGTGAGGATTAGATCAAGATTTTCTAAGGATGTTAAGCTATTAGTCCAAGTTGGAGGACTAGTTTGAGGGCATGGCATGGCTAACATCCAGACTGAGGTAGAGTTCAAGCATGAGGAGTAATTACAACTAGAGGACGAGCATAAGTAGTCTTGTGATTACCAAATTCATCATTACATGGAAATGTCTTGATATTAGAAAGGAGTGTGGGTATTATCGAAAATTCATTATAAAAATTACATGGAATGACGTGGAGTAAAATTTAGGATCATTAAATAATGGGGGCGGTCT
The DNA here is from genome assembly GCA_030864215.1 of Capsicum pubescens. NCBI lineage: Eukaryota > Viridiplantae > Streptophyta > Magnoliopsida > Solanales > Solanaceae > Capsicum > Capsicum pubescens. The sequence goes on from CM061546.1 coordinate 226,361,805, forward strand.
GACGGCATTCATCAAAGACTATGGGAATAGCTCCATCCATTAGATGCATCCATCCTTGATATTTTACCAGCTCAACCAACTTTAATATTCCAGGTTGTATTAACATACTTGTGTAAAAAATCTTTCTAGTTAACACCTTTTGATTTCTCAAGCACCTATCTCTCACTTCTTTAGACACACTCTTACTTTTCATCCAATTTTTCCTCCTTGTATAGGCTATCACAGATTCCCTGATAGCCATTTTTCTGTTTTTGGGACCAGGTCTCTCAGGAGTCTCCTTTTTTTGGTAAAAAATTTAGGTTTTCCCCCAAATATCTTAATATATTACTAATATTTTGTTTTTTTAGACCAAAAATATCTTTTCCTTGGCTATTTGACAGTAAGATGAGATTTTCAGCAGCTCGGGTATCATTCATCAATGTATTATCAAAAAAATTTGAGGGTTTAGGGACGATTCCCCATCAATAATTTGAGTGAAGAAGGGGTTTGACTTTGAAAGAATAGGAGACGAAGGGTAGTTTTTGAGAGGATTTGAGAAAGGGCTTCTATTAATGCTAAGCTTAGTTTCCTTTAAAAGACATGAAAAAAATGAATTTTTATCCATTTGTAGATCCTTTCCATAGGAAAATTATTTGTGAAAGGACTTTTTATTTTTGATAATAGAAGGAATGGGTCTGCCTTGATATAAAGGAAAGGGTTTTTGAAAGAATTAGATATAATCCTTTTCAATTCAGGGGTGTCTTATACTTTCTTTTTTAATAAGACAATTTTTTGACAAATCCATAGAGAGAGGACGCGACTATCTATTAGAACAACCAAATATGTACATTCATGATACTAACCTAACAGATGGGACTAGGTCCCTCCCTTTCTTTAAGCGGATCCTTGACTTTATGGATGTCATATTTTCCACTTCCAAAGTTATTTCCATTGGTGTATACTTATAATGGTATGGTACAGAGTTAGATTAACATGCACCTATTTTACTAAGGATACTTGTCTCCTTTTCATAGCTAGATTTTAGTAGAGAAACTAATCCATCTAGTAGGTCAAGTTAATTTGATCATTCCCAGCCTCACCTTGTCAGGTTTAAAAAACTCTTTATACAAAAATTTGTTCTTAAAAAGTTTTGAGGACTAGGTCTCAGACTTAACATCCTTCAAATATCCAAGGTTCCTTTTGTATTACTTTGAACCAACCAACACCTTTCAGAATCTTTTTCTCCTTTTTTTAGCTAACTTTTGTCATACAAATGCTGATAAATCAAAGAAATTTCCGACTTAGCCTTTTGTTTTCACTCCTGTCTAATAATATAAAGTTATAATTTCCAGGGGAATGAGAAGATATGAGATTCCAGTTTCACCCTCTAAGATGAATTCCACTGGGCAGGTCCCTGTGATATATTGACTAGATATTTCTTGAGGTTCTTCTACATGAACTAATGTTTGTGACTGAGATCATGGATCACCATTGCTTTCAACACTCCCCTTTGTATCAAATTTGTCCTTTACACTCATTTTCATCAACATCTTCCTTGTTTTAGGAGTACCTCCTACATGTAGCTTTTCTTGATATTTTTTACCTTTTAAACATAAGACACCTCCACCTTGGAGATTTTTGATAGAGAAAATACATTCAGATCTTTTACTCATAACTTTGAACAATTACATATGAAGAAGATAGTTTTGACTTAAAACCCTTCCTCCCTCCTACAAACAAAATCATTTGTTAGATTTAGTAACCCATTTGATCTTAAGTTCCTAGTAGGAGGACAGAGGTATGATCAAATCCATCTTTGACCATCTAGTTAATTAGAGATTCTTCATATTTTTCAATGGAATGAAACCTTTATGATAGATATTCCCTTGCTGGATATATCTAACATTGATCATTCTTGCTCTATTCTAACTTTGATAGTTTTTCTTTACGTTTCCATCACTTGTACAGTGAGTGCATAAAGGTTTGTGGACTTTATTTCTGACATTATTAACCACTTTTCCTTGTAACCCGGGTGATTGAGTTTTGTATTAATACCCAAGGCCTTTACCAGTATTAACTCCTTGACCAGTTAAGTTAGAAAGGATTTGTGAGGATGGAGTCCATTGGAGGGATTTTTTAAGTTCTTCCCTCTAACGAACCAGGCCCCTTTCCAACTACTCATTCTTTTGGAGTGCAGTCATGACATGTTTTTGGGAATCCTTCAATTTTTCTTCATGATCTATCTGAAACTTTGAGGCTTTTTTCTTCCCTTTATTATTTGAATCATTTACTTTCTCAAGTTGACTCACCAAGCTCAGATTTTCAGATTTTAACTTAGAAACTAGTTCCTTAGTTTCAAATATCTGGATAGTCAAATCTATCAACTCAATCTCCTTATCTTCTATTTTTTTTCTAGAGCATTATTGTTCTCTTTATCACAAGTACCATCTCTTTTCTCCAGTTGACTTACTAAATTTAGATTTTTAGTTTTAAACTTGGTAACCTACTCCTCAGTTTTAGATATTTGGAGAGTTAAAGAAATAATCTCAAGCTCTTGACTTTCCACTCTAACTTCTAGAGTAATTTTTTTCTCAGTCATTTCACACATAAAATCAATCAACACGTTTGCTAGACTTTTTATCTTTCTAGCAGAATAATTTTCCAAGTTTTCTTTTAGATCAGAAAGTGTTACCTTATTTTATTCTTCATGTTTAGAGTTTACTATAAAAGAAAACAAGGAAACAAAGGTCACTTTCTCATCATCCGCAACATAGAGGCATCTTCAAGATTTCCTTCTTCCTCAGATCCACTAGAGGAATTCCCCCAGATAGTTAAGGCCTTTCACCTGCAAAATCAACTGCAGCCTTGCTGCTTAATTTTACAGGAACCTATTCCTTGTTCCTTCCTTTATCACCTTCAGTCTTGAGATATTCCTGATAGTCCATTTAATGCATTGGAAAATCTATAATGAAATGCTCAGGTCTTCCATATTTGTAACAAACCTCCATAGTGCCTCCCTTTTTGCTGGTACTTCCACTTTTTTAAAACTGAGTATTTTTCTTCATAGATTTAATAATTCTTTATGCCAAATAGGAAACATGTAACACCTCGAGTCTGTACCACAGATTCTACAGGGTGCTTATAATCTCGAGGGACCATAAGCTAACCCATGACTGGTACCTACTGCAATAACTAAATAATAATACTGTATTATTTGGAAATTAGGTAGAAACTTGCCATAAGGTTCAAAACTATAAATATATATTGAGTACTGAAAACTGAATACTGATACATCTGTTTGAAATACTTTAGTCCAAAAAGACTCTATTGTGTGAACAAGGAGTTGATGGGAAAAGTCCCCAACTAGCTCTGACTACTAAAAGAAATTGAGTACTAAAATACTGGAATAAAAAATCTGTCCTCGAACAATGAGGACTCACCACTAGTCTTTTGTTGATGGATTGGGCTGCCAAGTATAATCGGGAGACCATGCGTTTGAACCTATGATATAAGACATCATAGTGTAAAATAAATATATGTGTCAGTACTTTCATTGTAATAGTATGCTAAGTGAGGTAGGATCAGATTCATGGGTTCATATGCATGAATAATACTAATTGAATAACATAACTATAACTGAATGAGAGTACTTGCATGAATACACAAACTGTAATTGATGTCGTGATAACACTGGATACTGAGTTCTAAATTACTGATTTAGTGATTTCGAAGTTTAATAATGTTGTATAACTGATAGATGAATGACTATATCTGATGGTCCTAATTTTGTAGAACTGTATTGAGTTTCGTACTGAACTAAGTGATTATGTCTGACAGTCCTCATTTCTGTAAAACTCATTGAGTTCTATTCGAAAGTCTGATACAGAGTTTATGGGAGGTAATCATCTCTATGACATTCCCTTCTCTGAATAGATTGGGGTCAAACCTATAACCCCAGTTGGAAGTGTGTCAGTACCATGCCACGGGTAAAGACAATTGTGAGTTAACCCTCTCTGACAGGAAGATCTTTTGTAAACCCTCATTGGTAGGAAAACTCGTATGAGATGTATCAACCCTAGTCTAGTAGGAAAATATCTCAACCTAAGCTGGCTACGTAGTTCTGTAATATAGGGATTTTTACTAAGGGTCAAACTTTCTGCTGACAGTAATTCCCCCATCCCTGGGTTAGCTTGATGCTGAATTCTACTCCCAACTGAACTGATTCCTAGTCCATACTAGACGTGACTGAACTATTACTGATTATATGTCTAACATAACTGAATTGAGTTTACTGAGTTCTATTACCTGATGGAATACTACTGAATTCTATTAACTGACTGAATTTACTGATGTGTGAACTGGACACTGAACTGGACTGGACTGCTACTAAGTCTATTGAGATTTTTCTAAGTTTTGTAACTAACTGAGAGTACAACTATTCGTGACATGACTGAGATTATTCTGTAGCTTACATTAGCTCAAGGTAAGCAGCTAAACTGTCGGGTATTAAATATCCCCAGGACTCGATAGCATGAAAAGTAAATCACTGCATGACTTCAGTAGAATCATAGTACTATCTTTCTAATAATATATTCACTTAGACATCTTTGGTCAAACACTTACTATACATGAGCTTGTGCATGATTGATATCACATAATAACATGCTATGCTTGGACTAGTCTAATCACATAAGCATTTTGACAAACACTAGGGGAGCATGGGTATTTCACAAATCAATAAACATGTAGTAATATCATGGATTCTACATTCAACTTGCAATTCAAGAGTTTCACATGTAGTTTAAAAAATTCAATTCACAATTAAACTTTTTTGCATGAAACTTGGAACAAATAATGGAATTAGATCATCATTAACATCATAATCATTAATGCATTCAGGATCCAATATGAAATCTATGAAATCGATTAACTTGTATTTAGAAAGAGTTTCTTGAACTCCAAGGGTGGAAGGAAACCCTTGGATGAACACTTCACATACCTTGGTATTCAAATTTGTGAAGAATGATGGAGCGTTCTTGAAGGTTGAATCTTGAATTAGAGATTCTAGGGTTTGCTTCTTGAGATTTTTTGAGAAAGATGAATGGATTTTTCCTCTAAAGGGGCTTAATTTCGTATTTTGGGGGAAACCATAAGGTGGTAAAATACCCAATTACCCCTAAGGATGCGGCTTTTTAATGACTAAAAACTAATTTAGCGATGCGTAGACCGATGAGCCATATCATTGCCATCTATGTGATGGACAACATACCACATTAAGTTCGCATCGATTCACTAGAATTAGCATAGGGAGCTAGGGAAAAATACTCATTGATGTGATGGGCGATGTGGCGTGTTGAGATCGCGACTATCCACTGCTTTGTGTTTTAAAATAAAGTCTAAAAAATTTGAAACTTGTCTGAGAACACCTACTGACATTCTTGATCATGAATTAACCTTAGAATTGATATTTGAAGTTCATAAGGGTCGTGAAAAATGATCACCAACTTACGAAGGTTAAAATAACTCTAAGCTGAAATTTTCTAAGTCTGGGACCCCTTAACAAGCTTTAAAGGTCTGAGTTAAGCTTAGAATTTTATGAGGTCTTACAAAACATCAATGTCTTCTTCATTAGAGTCTAATTTTAATTCCCTCAGTGCCAGAGATTTTTCCCTTTTTTTCTTTTTTCTCTTGTTCTTGTTGCTTCTTTAGTTCATGTGTCTTTAAATTTCCAATAAGCTCATCCATAGTGAAAGTTTTTAGGTTCCTTGCCTCATTAATAACATCAACTCTGCTTTGGCAGGATTTTGGAAGAACCCCAAGAATTTTCCTCACTTTCTTATACAATGGAATCATCTTTCCTGAGTAGTATAACACATTTGTGATTAAAGAAAATCTTGTATGCATTGTCTGTAATGTCTCTCCTTCTTTCATGTTAAAGGTTTCATACCGGGTAGTCAGTATGTCAACATTGGCATTGTACACATATGTAGTTCCCTCATGAGGTATTTTTAAGCAGTCCAAAAATTCTTTATCATTTTCACATGAAGAAATCATGTTGTATTCATCAGGACTTATACCACAAACTAGCAATTTCTTGGCCTTATAATTCTTTTCAATTTCTTCTTGTCTGCTTCATCATACACTCTCCTACTTTTTACTACCATTTTTCTTATTTCTCCATCTTTGAATTATTTAACATGAACATGAGAACCATCAAGAATTATGTCAATAAGTTCACTTTCCTCACCCATTAAAAAGTCAAACGTCTTGGTTTTCCACCATCCATAATACTGCTTAGTGAATCTAGGCGACCTAGTGGTAGATTGCCCTTCTTCTAGGTTAGGTGGAGTAGCCATGCTAACTAAATCACTCTACGTGTCAAACTTTTAGAGTGTTCTAGCTTTGATACCAATTGTTGGAACCCTAGGGGTTTCACCACACAGTGAGGGAGTAGGTCCCTCAAAATCAGTCACAAGAAAAAACACAGTAAATAAACCAAAAACTTACCACAATGTAGGAAATTTATTGAAAATAAGATTTAACGTAAAAACTCCCTTGCTCAAGGGAGAAAAAACCATGACTTTCCCTCACAAGAATCCAAAACTCCAATATAATCAAACTCTTGATTGTAGAATCTACTGAATCTAACTCTAGGTTATTCCTGCTTGTAATAACTCTACTACAAGCCTATCATGACAATTCTACAAAGAACACACCTTGATATTGAATTACTCTAACAAATATCCACCTTAGTTAAATCTACCTTAGCTTTCTCAAATAAAGAAAGAAAGAACATTATCTTATATCATGAGTAATTCAAATACAATTAAGGACCCAACTAAAGAATACTTAATCATTTATGTATAGGAAACAAGAACTTGAGATATACTTGAGCAATGAATCTAGATTGAGTTTTTGCCTCTGTCAATTTCTTTAATTTTTAACTTTGCAAAAACTGCCAGATAGAATATAATCCTTTTGCTTTTAAATTTGAGTGATGATTAGGTTTGAAATATAATTGGACCAGTTGTCCCAAATAGTACAAGCAACACCTGCGCAGTTTGTTACACAAGAGGACAAAACCGTGCAGACACGTGAGAGCTGTATTATTGCCTTGAATATCTAGAGACCTGGTCCCTTGTAGTCAGCTACTCATTATCAAAACAAGATACAACAAAAATCTTAGGATATGATACCAAATTCATAATTCCTGAAGGTTCCCCTTAGATGATACATAGTGCTTAGGTCAACAATCAGCCCCACGGCCAACCCATGGTACTCATTCTGCACTTAACAATGACACTTTGCATAAACACGACTGAAACTTAACTCATAAATAAAATACACTAATAATAAATACCAATCTCAATAAAAAAGGATAAACGAAATTACCACTAAAAGTCTAATTAATCTCAAGATGACAATTTGTCATCTTTTGACAATCCTCTAACTAAACTGAAAAACCTTTAGGACAGGCCCCAACTGAACCAAAAGAAAACATAAGTATGAAATTCTACAAATATATTAACCCTCTAAAGTAACCATAATCTTAGTGATAAAAGCATGAGGACTCACCAACGAACAAGATTTAAGAAATGGTGATCGCAACTAATCTTACAACTGAGACGAATACCTAAACCTATAATATAAGACTATATAGTCATACAAACATATATGTGGTCATTACTTATGAAATGTACAAAGTATATAAGGGTGAATTCAATAAGTAAAACTGATGTTGATCATACTCATAAAACATGTATGCTAAGTGTAAATACGCTATCCTTGATCATTTACGCAATTGAAAACCAAGTTATCTTAAAAATATGAGTCGCAAAACAAGAATCTAAAAATTTGATTTATCATAATCATAAATCATAAATAAACAATTGAGTAGAATATGTGAGCCAAATATACTTTATTTCAAAAATATTCTTTACTTTTTTGTGGGAAATTTTTATAAGTAACATAAAACATGTGAGCTAGCATGGATTCCAATAGTAATGACCCTCAAGGTAATTTTTTGTATATCCACTTATTTTTTCTATTTAGAGCTTTCCTAAAGCTAACACAAGTCATTTATGACTTTCAAAAATTGATAGTTCAGTTATCAGGCAGTTTATTTTTTTTAAAGCTAATTTTCTATTTTGAAGTCTTCGCTTATTAAAATTTTCTACAGAGCATATATTGAGTCAAATGACCTCGTATTCCAATACTAATAGTTCTAAGGACTTTGAAATGTCGATTTTAATCTTGGTGGATCCTTGGTTTAGGTTCCAAGGCTTCTAAACTCATTATGGGCTATTTTTCCGAACTTAAGTTAATAACATAGGTGTGGAACCCATTTTTAATCAAAACAGCCTTGGAAGGAAATTTAGACTACATTATTGAGTCCAAAATATCAATTTTGATAGGGTAGCATAGTTTATTTGAATACATGGGATTTGTATTGAATCACGAGGGGTCGACGAACACTTGGAAAAATACTAAGTCTCCAGATCTTGCGACAGTTAAAGCGACCCTATGGGCACTTTAGCAGAGATTGCTTTAGCAGACTTTAGGTAATTTATTGGCCTTTGCCAATTTAGTGTGCCACTTTAGAGATAAGTGTCCTCTAAAGAACAAACCGTTTTAAGAGTGGCTTTTGTCTTAGAAGCCTTCCAAGCGTGGACAAGCATCACTTTTGCGATACTTGGGAACTTTAGCATTGACTGTTAAAGTGGACTAGTGCCCTCTTTAGCAGAACCTGGAGCCTTATAGAATACTTACATAGCCTAATTTTCTTTCATTTTTCACTAAAATTAAAGGGAGAAAAACCCTATAAATGTTTGAAGATGTGGGAGATCCATTTATAGGATATTTTGGGGTGTTTGTAAACATAGATTACTCGTTTCTTCTATATGGTAAGTTTCTTCAATTTTAATAGTTAATTTCTCATAATTTCTCCAAAATCCCTAGAATATTTGTGGGTGTATTATAGCATAATTTGAGCTTGATATTACCCATTCTTAATGGTAAATATTCCCTGAGCATAGAGGGATATATTGTCAATTTTGAATGTGCAATTTCAGTAACGATCCCCACATGGGATTTTTATGTAATTTTTGATCCAATTCACAATAGTTAAATATGGGTATTTTTGTTATCATATTGATGAGTATATTATGATTTGATTGTATATAATCTTACAAAAGTTTCTCAGAAGGGGAATCGATGACTTAGTGGATTTCTTTGATTCTTTTTTTGGTGTCCACGTTGGCTAGGATTACCTTTCTCATAAATTAAGCTAATTCATATTATGTTTATGATATTATGCTAGATATGGGTTGGGAATTAGGTCTTTGAGGTAAAATTATTATTATTTGGAATATTTAGCCTATTAAGGAACCCTAAATTAAGCATAGTTGGCTTACTTATTCATGCTATATGTAAAACATTTATATTAGGTCTAATTATTGCTTATTTAACATCTAGAAGTAAATTTAGATACCTTAGCCTAGTCTAGGTAAATTTTGCCTTAAAACAGTTTTCGTGGATTAGAAATGGGCCCTTCTAGCCAACCATAGGCCAAGACTCTTGTTAGCTCCTTATAGAATTTTTGGGTGAATTATATCCTTAAATTGTATATTTTAGATTTTACTAAATTCTTAATGCTTAAAATAGATTGGTGCTTATGAGATGATGATATTGAGTTCTAGTTTGATAAGACAAGTGATGATGATATTGAGTTTTGATTCATGTCTAGCAGTTGATGATGATATTGAGTTTTTTCTTAAGTCTAGAAAATGATGATGATGATATTGAGTGTCGATTAAAATCCAACATTGAGAGTTCACTTATAGTATGTTATGGTATGGATGGATTCAGGGTTATGGCTTGAGATATGGTTAACTAATGAATCTTTGGTTATGTACTTTCTTTGATTGCACACTTCATGCTTATGAGGGGCCTCATTGAGTTATTTAGTTTTCCACTCTTACTAGCTTATGAGCGCCAGTCTTGTAGTATTTATTATGACTTTTTCCTTATTATATCCGTTGTCGTAATTTATTTTATAGTGTTGGACCTCTATTCCAGGTTTCTCTTTTACCTTGACATATTTTATTTATCTTTCATCTTTATTGTACTTATATTATGATTTATCTTAGTCAACATAATGTCTACAAAGTATCCGTGGCATTGTTATATATACTACACTTTTGTACCTTTCGATGATGATCCGAGCAGTAGTAGCCGCCACTAATGTTAATAGAATTCTGCTTAGAGTTTGAAGGAAAGGTGAGCTCTTGAAGTTGGAGTTACCCTTTTCTCCTTCTTTTATCTTTGCATTTGTTGAACCATTAGGGGTTTCACCACACAGTGAGGGACCATTTCCCTTAGGATCAATTACAAGCAATAGAACTATAGTGCAATTATAAGAGATTAAGAAATTTAAAGGCAATGTAAGAAAAGTAAAGACACACAATTTTTATGTGGAAACCCAGAATGGAAAAACCCACGACTTGCCCTCACAAGCACCTCCAAAACAAATATAACCAACCTCCTGATTACAGTAACATTTAAGACTACCTCTAGGATCTTTTCGCTTATAGAAACTCTACTACAAAATTATCTTGTTAACTCTATCAAGGACTCTTTCCACTAATAAAATTTAATGAACAATAATTCTTAGATCACTATAGCTAAGAAGGTCTCTCCAAATAATAAAAAACTACTCTTATAGCATGAGTAGTTCAGTTACAATTCAACACTTAAGAACTATTATAATTTAAGCACTCATATGGATAAGAACATGAGTTGTATTGAAATAGGTTTTTGTCGCCTTAAATCACTCTTTAGAATCTCAAAAATTTAATTATTGAAGAGGCATCTATTTCCATTTATAATTGGGTGATGATTAGGGATTGAAATGTCATTAGACTAGCTGTCCAAGTTAGTACAAAATAGCAAAAAAAATCACCTGTATATTTGTTACACAATATGACAAAATTGTGCAGAAGGTGCATGCTAACTATACTGTACCTTGCACATCCAGGGACCTGGTCCCTCATAGTTTATCTGCTCATCATCAAAAGTCCATATAGTAATTTTTCTATTTTTGATAATGACAAACCAAACCATACAATTTTAGCTTCAGTACACATTCATCATATTTAAATCAGAGTGATTACCACCTGAGGATTAATGGTCCCCCTATCATCATAATTCTTGTAACATGTAACGCAGGGACATGGTCCCTTGTTGTTATTTTGGAGGAAAAACATCCCTCTGTCATTGTGACTCTCTTTAGGTCTACATTAATAGTCATTGTGCACCTTCAGTTTGTGCATTTGCATTTCATTTTAGTTTGTGCATTTGTATTTCTTTGCACCTTCTTCCTCTGTTACTACATCCCTGTTAATGTGCTGTCAGATTTCATCCACCTTTTTGGCATCATTGAAAAGTTGAGAGATGAGACTAGGTCCTTCTCCTTCCTTGAGTAACTTTTTCAAATTTTTGAAAACTTCATCTGATTTATTCCAAAACTGTTTCCATGTGTGTATACACTTCTCCTAATCATACCTAATTTTTTTTAGATCTACTGATTCACAAGGTAGATTAGGTCATTTTAAACAGGCCTAATCTCATCTTGTTCTTTACAATTTTTTACTTGTGTAGAGCCTTATTAAAGATATCTTCTATCTAATCATTAATCTTGTAGAACTTTATGAAGGTTGCTATTTTCTCAACATTGTCTCTTAGGAAGTGATGCCTCGCATCAATGTGCTTAGTCCTCTTATATTGCACCAGATTCTTGGCCATGTTTAGAGAATTTATGTTGTCACACATTTGAGGGATAGTATCTGAGACAATACTAAAGTCTTTTAATTACTGCTTGATCCATAAAAGTTGTGGACAATAAGAACATGTTATACCATATTCAGCCTCAGAAGTAGATAATGCAACTAAATTTTGCTTCATTAAACCCCAAAAAATTAAGGATGAGCCAAGAAAATATGCCATTCCTAAGTTTTTTTTTGTCTACTAAATATCCAGCATAGTCAGTATCAGCATAGCCTACTAGGTCGAATTTGTCTCTGATGGATAGTAAAGGACCTCGTCCCCTATACCCTTTCGATACCGAAGATTTCTTTTTTCATCTTTTAGATGAGACTTCTTTGGGCATGCATGAAATCTAGCACACATTCCTACATTGAAAATAATGTTAGGACTGCTTTAAGTAAGATATAGCAAGTATCCAATAATCCTCCTGTACATTATTTCATTAACTGAAGGACCTGACTCATCATTATACATTTTTGAGCTGGTTCCAATTAGGGTATCAATTGGCTTTGCATCTCCCATGTTATAATTCTTCAGTATCTCCTTGATATAATTTTCTTAGTATATCATTTCACCTTAAGATGTCTTTTTAATCTGAAGACCTATAAAGAAGCTCATTTCACCCATCATGCATGCCAAATTCACTTCCCATCAACTTAGCAAATTCTTAACACGAGGATTCAGAAGTAGCTCAAAAGAGTATGTCATCAACATATAGTTGAACACTAAATAGACTTCTACCACTGGTCTTTAGGAATCGAGTATTGTCTATTTTCCCTCTTTTGAGGCCATTTTCAAGGAGAAACTTTGGAAGTTTCTCATATCAAGCCGTTGATGCTTTCTTTAAACCATAAAGATCTTTATCCAATTTAAGTATATGATTAGTAAAATCAATATTTTCAAACCTAGTGGTTGTTTAACATATACCGCTTCTTTCAGATTTCTATTCAGGAAGGAATTTTGACATCCATCTATGTAGCAAATGCAACAAGAATTCTAATTGCTTCTATTCTTGCTAAAGGAGCAAAGGCCTCATCAAAATAAATTCCTCCATCCTGGTTATAACCTTGAACAACCAATCTTGCCTTATTTTTGTTGATAGATCCATCTTTATCTTTCTTATTTTTGTACACCCATTTAGTCCGAATAATTCTTTTGTCAAATGGACTGGGGACAAAATATAAGACTTTGCTTCTGTCAAATTGATGCAGTTCTTCTTGCATTGCATTAATCCAATCAATATCTTTTAACACCTTTTTTACAATCTTAGGCTCAATTTGAGATAGAAAGGCTGAGAATGTCATTACATTCCTGGCTTGAGCTCTTGTTTGGACTCCTATTTGCAAAGGTTTAGTCAAGTTATCAAGGGGATGAGAGGACTTGTTTATCCAACTTAGCCTTCTAAGATTTATACATATAGGACCAGGTCCCTATGAATTCTAACTAGTTTCATCTGGTTATTCTTTTGGTGGAGCTGGAATTTTTGGATGAGATCCTGGATTATCATCCTCATCATTACTCTCATCTGTATCATTGATCCCTCGATCATCCTTTTCAGTAATAACATCCGTTTGAACAGTAATGAGTTTCTCATTTTTTTATCTTTCACCATCTCCAGTGCTAATTTGTCTTCTTGAGTCATTAAAGATCACATGAATACTTTCTTTAATACACAGAGTTGTTTTGTTGAACATTATGTAGGCCTTTCTAGCCGAGGAGTAGCCTACAAACATAACCTCATCACTCTTGGAATTAAATTTTCCTAACTCTCTTCTCATTATTTAGTACAAAACACTTGCATCTAAAAGGCCTGGAATAGTCTATTCTTGGTTTTCTATTGAATACAAGCTCATATAGAGTTTTATTCTAAATTGATCTAATAAAACACTTGTTATTCACATAACAAGCACTTTTCACTGCTTAATCCCATAAATTCTTTGGAAGGCCACTATTGATTAGCATAGTCCTTGCAATATATATAAGAGTTTTATTTTTCCTTTAATCAACTCCATTTTGTTTAGGAGTTCTGGAAGCAAAAAAGTTGTGAATTATTCCATGCTCAGTACATAATTTTTCAACTTGAGAATTCTCAAATTCAATCCCATGATCAGACCTAAATTTAGCAATTTTGTAATTGATCCTCAATTGGATTTTCTTGGTAAATGCTACAAGAACCCCATATGTTTCTTCCTTGGTTCTTATAAAAATTGTCAAGGTGAACTTGGAATAGTCATCTACAATGACCAATACATATTTCTTCACTTTTCTACTTTGGACTTTAACGGGTATGCATAAATCCATGTAAGGTATTTCAAGGGGTTCTAAAGTACTAACTTCTTCAGTTTGAAAGAAGATCTGGTCTATTTTCCTTTGACACACGCATCACAGACTTTATTATCTAGAAATTTCAGCCTTGGCAGACCACGGACTAGTTCCCTTGAAATCAGGTTGTTTAATAGGGAGGAACTCACATGCCCTAGTCCTTGAGCCACAAATTAGCATCTTCACCTTGTGTACTTAAACACATTAATTCTTATCAGCCACAGATTCTAGATCAGCTACGTACATGTTCTTGATTCTTTTATCCTTAAGGAGTACATGTTCTTGATTCTTTTGGCCTTAAGGATAATCTTTCAAGATTTAATGCTTGATATAGTGCATCCATTAGATGAAAATTTTACCTTATATACCTTGTCATAGATTTGGGAAACACTTAGAAGACTGTATTTTATCCTATTCACATAATACACATCTTTTATTGTATGATGAGATGATTTGCCAATTTTTCCCACCCCCAGGTTGTACCCCTTTATCTAATTTTCAAAGAAAACTTTTCCCACTTGAAGTGTCTTAAGAGAGAGATAACAATCAACCCTCCCAATCTTGTGTCTAGAAAAATAACTATCCATAAACTAGTTTTTGTTGTCATCCCCTTTTTTCTATCATGTTATCTTTCTTTTCTTCAGAAATAGCCATTAGAGAGCTATAGGAACATGAAATTTTCCTCTCCTCACCATGTTTCAGCATGAAACTATCTCTATTTTCCATGTCTTTCTTATATTTATTTGAGGAAACTTGACGTGCAACCAACACCTTCTTTAATATACTACTTATTGCATCTTTACTTCTTGTTTTTTAGGATTTTGATCATTGTTTTTTCCAAGATACCCAAACCTTTTTCTAGCTTTAATAATCTTTACTGCTAGAAGTTCAACTTTGGTGTCTTCTTCACCTAGGTTAGATTTTAGAGCCTTTAGGGTCAATAATCTCTTCCCTTTTTCTTCTTTTATTTCAAACCTTAGTTCAGTCATAGTGGTCATAATGACCTAAACACTCTAGGTATAAACCTTCTAGAGTGAACCTCACTCTGATACCAATTGTTAAACCTTGAAGGTTGCACTACACAATGAGGGACCAGGTCCCTCAGGATCAATTACAAGCAATAGAACTATAGTGACATTATGAGGGGTTGAAAAAATTAAAGGCAATACAGAAAGAATAAAGACACATGATTTTTATGTGGAACCCCAGAATGGTAAAAACCACAGTTTGCTCTCACAAGCACCTCTAAATCCATGATAATCAACCTCCTAATTATAGTAGGATTTCAGCTTACCTCTAGGATGTTTTCTCTTATAGCAACTCTACTACAAGCTAATCTTGGTAACTCTACCAAGGACTTTTTCTACTAATTAACTCTAATTAGAAACTATTCTTAGATAACTCTACCTAAGTAGGTCTCTCCATATAATAAAACACTACTCTTATAGCATGAGTAGTTCGATTACAATTCACCACTCAAGAACTATTACAATTTAAGCACTTATATGGATAAGAACTTAAGCTGTGTTGACATGGTTCTTGTTGCCTTACTTTACTCATTAAAATTTCAATAAACCAATTATTTAGGAGACATCTCTTTTCTTTTATATCTAGGTGATGATTAGGGATTGAAAGGTCATTGGACCAGATGTCTAAGTTAGTATAAAATAGCACCTGCAATTTTGTTACAAAAGATGACAAAATAGTGCAGAACGCGCGTGCCAGCTGTACCACACCTTGCACATCCAAGGACTTGGTCCCATGTAATTTAGTTGTTCATCATCAAAAATATATATAGAAGCATTGTCTTTTATTATTCATGATCGATGTATTGTAATACCTCAAATATTTCCTGATCTTAATTTCTCCTTGAAAAGGTCAAGGAGTGACTTCCTAAGTGAGTATTGTTTTAACCATATAGAATTTCCCTAATTTTAATATTAGAAGTTTCTTGGGTCTAGAAGGCTACTACCATCATTTTGGTAAAGTTTTATTCTCTATTGCGTCTCCCATGACTCGATTTACCCAAAAGAAAGTTAAGTTCCTGTGGTCAAATTCCTGTGAGAAGAGTTTTCAGGAGTTGATGACTCGACTTACTTCAGCCCCTGTGTTGACTTTGCCAGATAGTACAGATAGTTTTGTGGTGTATTGTGATGCCTCTATAATTGGTTTGGATTATGTAATAATGCAAAGAGGTAAGGTTATAGCCTATGCCTCTAGACATTTAAAGTTGCATGTAATGAATTACCCAACCCATGATTTTAAGTTAGCTGTTGTGGTCTTTGCTTTGTAAATCTGGAGACACTATCTTTATGGTGTTCATGTTGATATGTTTGCTGATCATAAGAGCCTACAATATGTGTTTACTCAGAGGGAGTTGAATCTTAGGTAGTGAAGGTGGTTAGAGTTGTTAAAAGACTAATATGAGTGTGTTGTATCACCCGATCAAGGACAATATAGAGGATCATAACCTTAGCATATTGTCTATGGGTAGCGTTGCTCATGTAGAGGAAGGTAAGAAAGAGTTAGCTTATGATGTGCATTGTCTGGCTAGATTGGGTGTTAGGTTGCTTGATACAACTGAGGGAAGTACTTTGGTGCAAAGTAGTTCCAAATCCACTTTAGTTTTGGAAGTGAAAGAGAAGCAAGATAGAGATCCTAGTTTGGTTAGACTAAAAGAGTCTGTTAAGGACCAAAAAGGAGAGGTCTTTTCCCAAGGTGGATATGGTGTGCTGAGATTGCAGGGTAGATTATGTGTTCTTTGTGTTGATAATCTAATGCAGAGAATTATGGCTGAAGCTCATGGCACAAGATATTCTATTCATCCTGGTGCTACCAAAATATATCACGACTTGCGGGAAATCTATTGGTGGAGTGGTATGAAGAAGGATATAGTTGGGTTTATAGAAAAGTGTCCAATATGCCAACAAGTTAAGATAGAGCACCAAAGCCCTGGTGGTGTGATACAAGAGTTTGGTATTCCCACTTGGAAGTGGGAAGAGGTTAATATGGATTTTGTGACTGGTTTACCTCTTTTACGACGTCATCTTAATTCTATTAGGGTTGTTATAGACAGATTGACTAAGTCAGCGTATTTCCTAGATATGCATACATCTTATTTAGTTGAGGATTATGCTAGATTGTATATTCGGGAGTTGGTCAGGTTGCATGAAGTTCTCTCGTCTATCATTTCAGATAGGGGTTCTCAATTTACTTCTCAGTTTTAGAGGGCGTTTCAGCAGGGTCTTGGTACCCAAGTTCTTTTGAGTTCAGCTTTTCATCCATAGACAGATGGTCAGGCTGAGAGGATCATTCAGACCCTAGAAGACATGTTGAGGGCGTGTGCTCTTGATTTCAAAGGAAGTTGGGATGAGCATTTGCCAGTGATAGAGTTTGCCTATAACAATAATTACCATGTGAGCATCGGGATGGCACTATTTGAGGCCTTGTATGGTAGAAGATGTAGATCAACCATATGTTAGTTTGAAGTGGGTGAAACTGCCGAGATGATTGGGTCTAATGCAGTATTTAAAGTTATGGAGAAAGTTAAGTTTATTAGAGAGAGGTTAAAGATATCTCAGAGTCGTCAAAAGTCATATACCGATGTGATGAGAAGAGATCTTGAGTTTGAAGTGGGTGATTTAGTGTACTTGAAGATTTCCCCCATGAAAGGGGTGAAGAGGTTTTGCAGAAAGGGGAAGCTTAGACCCCGTTATGTTGGCGCCTATAGAGTCTTGAGCCGTGTTGGTAAAGTAGCCTATGAAGTTGATTTACCTGTAGAGTTGTCAGTCATTCATCCTATTTTTCATGTCTCCATGCTTAAAAAGCATATCGGTGATTCCGCTATAGTAGATCCTTCAGAGAGTGCTGATATTTAGAATAATCTTTCAGTTGATGAGATTCATATTAAGATTCTAGATTTTTAGATCCGTAGACTAAGGAACAAAGAAGTTTCCTTGGTTAAAGTTTTTTGGCTAAATCAATCAATTGAGGGCGCTAGTTGGGAGGAAGAAGCAGACATGCGAGCCATGTACCCGCACCTATTTTCCACGAGTTCAGATTAAGCCGAAGGTAGTATTCTTCCATAATTCAGCCCTTCTAATCTAAAGTTTCAGCAATGCATCTACCCTTATTAAGTTCATGTATTCTATAAAGTATTCAAGAGTTTAGGAAGACATAGAGTCAGTTTAATGAGTTCTTCATGCTTTACGTACTCAATTTCCTCCATGCTCTTAGCTGAACTAGCGATATTCATGGATGAATGTTTCCAAGGGGGAGATATTGTAATACTCCAAATTTTTCCTAAGCTTAATTTCTTCTCGAGAAGGTCAAAGAGTGACTTTCTAATTGAGTATCATTTTAACCATATAGAATTTCCCTAATTTCGACTCTTTATCATATTAAAAATTTGATAACATTTCTGTCGATATAAGATTCACCTAAATCCGATGCCCGGGTAAGAAGTTATGGTTAATTTAAGTCCTAATCGTAAAACAACGTCATTTTAGTGCTTGGCACATCGTGGAGAGGGTCTATTTCACAATTGTCAAATTCCAGTGGAACTCCGCGATAGTGGTGCGTAGTAGAGGACACCAATTTCTCAAAAGTCAATTTCCAGTGGCCTAACACGATTGTGACGCGTCGAGATGAAGTTCTAGGTCCCAACTCATGGGACAACGTGATGGCTCCACGTCGCGGTGACTCCCAGATTCCCATTTGTCAATTTCTAGTGAGCCACCACAATAGTGGCACGTCGTGGTGGCCCATAAAATTGGGTTCCCAGTTCTTTCAGCTTCGTACAGAAGTTAAAAAGGGCACTTTGGACTTTTTCCAAGCCTCTTAAACCGTACAAACACAAAATTAAAGTCATTTACAAGCATTCTATGAAGTTTTTCTCAAGTTTTCTCTCAACAAAATTCCTAAGTATCCAAAATCTCTTCCAAGAATCTCAAGAATCCACCATAGATTTTCTAAATAGAGTCAAGATTCAATGTTCCCAAGTCAAGGGCTTCAAGAATCCGCATTCAAGAAAATGAATTGAGTCCAAAAAGCTGAGTTCATCCAATGTTTCTAATTCAAGGTATGTGGGGTTTTGAACAAGGGTAATCCTTTCACCCTAGTGCCTAGAGGCTTATTTAAACTATAATTTTCCGCAATTTATGAGATTTTACATGAGATTGAAGTGGGATTTTTCACCCATTGTTATTGGTTGCAAGCTTTTAATGTTACCCATTAATTGAGAGTCTAATGGCATGATTTATACATGTTTTCTTGAGAAATTGAGGCTGGGTTTGTACCCCATGATTTTAATCCTTGAGAAGTTAATAGTTGCAATGTTTGAAATATTGAAGTATATGAGTATGTTGATATTTTGAGACAAATTGCTGTAACTTCTAGATTTCTGCATGAATTATGAATCTATGTGCTATCTATTATGCATTATGATGAGTTTTAACTTGAGATTGAATCATGGGTCACTAAGCCCTACTTGAGACTTGCAATTTTATGAACTATTGAGCTATAAGAACCCATGATTTGAGTGTTTTGAGATTATTGAGAAATGTTTTAACCTAATGGTCATAGAGTTTTGAAATCTACTCTACCACAAGAGATTACAAATTTTATTGTTGGGTTCTTATGAACCATAAGATTATTTTGAAAGTGGATTTTCATGAAATGAGCGAGATAAACTAAATGGAGTAGTATTTAGCACTGAGTTGGGTAAGTTACTATGGTTTCTTACCCTAGAACTACGTGCCACCGTGGGTTTGAGATTTTGGGCCTGAGGCTGAGATGATTGGTCCCGAGGATGAGATAAGTGATCACTGTGTTGAGGTTATACTCCTTAGTAAGAGTATGACGCCTCTCCCCAATGTGATGTTTCTTTCTTAGGAGGACAAGATGTTGGACTCTATGTAGCTTGCATGGTTTATGTCGGTTAATAGAACCTCCCTAAACTAAATTATTTTCCATTGAGATAAAATATTTTCACTAAAGCTTTAGGGTGAGATATTTTCTAAAATTAATGAACTCCTCTGAGTATTTTCCAAAGAAGGAAGTAGTTTTCTCTACTAATACGAGTTGATCATGGGTTTTCAAACCTAAGTTATATGATTCCGAGTTCCAAGTGTTTGAGTTCAAAAGAGTTATAAGTTGTTGAGCATTAAAGAAGTCTTACTCCCCATGAGATATATGCATGAGTTGAAAGTATTGTTTAAAGTTTTCTTCAGCCTATGAGTTATGAGAATAAGAGAAGAGTACAGATTTTAAAGCCAAAGTACAATGACTTACGAGATTTGTGTTACATGATTCATTCTACATGATTTATGAGCTTTACATTTTTGACTTATTCAAGACATGTGAGGCATTCCTATTTTCATGCATGATTAAATTAAAGAGTATAGATATTGTTTTATGTAAATACATACACACCTATATTCTCAGTACATTCCCAAGTACTGATCCACATATACGTCTATGTGCTACATTGTCTTATAATGTAGGTTCAGGTGCTCAGTCCTAGCCTTGTCAATGCTTTTCGAGTACCTTTGTCTATATTTCTCCTGTGGTGAGTCCTCATGGTTCAAGGGACTATCTTAAGATATTTCACCATTCGAGTGTTTATGTTATTGTTTTAAGTTTAGTTTGAGTCATTTGGTGATAGGGCTATCGAGTTCATGGAGTAGTAGAGGCTTTGTCAGACTGTGGTTGTGTTGATATTTCCAGTATTGTGGTTGTTTGGACTGAGTATTACCTTCGTCTTTCCTTTTATTTGATATGACAGTGCTAGTGTTTGTATATTCCTTCTTGAATGAGTTATTATGAGTAGTGATAGGCTCAAAGGGTTAGCATGGGGCTACTTGTAGCCCTAAGTACCGTGTGATGCTTCAGTGTTTGATTTTGGGTCATTACATGTCTACTGACTATTACAATACTTATGTTACCTTTTGCTCGTAAAACTTATATCAACACTATTATGTCGTGGGATATTATTTCTATCTTGTCTATATTTTAGGCTATTATTGTTATTACAAAAACAATTATTGTACATCCCTTACTTTCAAAATTCAAACTTTCATGCTTTTGTCTACCAAACTAGCCCATTTCTTATAGCTCTATTCTATGGTTGTACTTACCTACTGTTGAGTCATGAAAGATTGGTATAAGAGTGCTAGGATCACCAGTATTATTGCTACATGAACAAGTGACTACTAGAGTCCCATAAATCAGAATGATGACATCTATTCTTATCTTCAAAAGGCTATATGACATTCTTTGGAGTTCTTTATTTAACTTATTTCGTGCTTAGAGTATCAGTTGGTTTCTAAAGATTCTTTGTATTAACTCTTTTATAGATATCTAGTACACGTTCTACCATAACATAAGATAAGGACCTAGAATTTGTGACTAGGTATCCTATCAAAATTCGTGGATGACCTAGAGGTAGAGACAACCTAAAGATGTAGACCCAACCATGGATCAAGATAGGGAGCCTTTACCAAACCCTATTCCTACTCTTGAGCTACAGATTCTTCAACCCTATCTAGGGTAGGCTATGGACCAGTCTAGGATCTATCGAGATTTATTTTTTCTTTGGTTCTCATGGATGCATTGGTTCATCCCTTGGGATTTACTAGTATTCCACCGTCTGATGGTGCATTATCATGGATTAGAGTGGTACTGCGGTGTGCTCAGAGCCTGTAGCTGCAAACATAGAATTGAGGTCTCTCTTGCACTAATAGGTCCTTAGCTTGTGGTTGCACAACCTGATATATCTGTTAAGGAGAAGAAGATGTTGGATAGGTTCTTAAGATTGTCTCTACCTAGGTTTCTAATGTATCGAGCGAGGATGATTATTTGCTCTTGATTGTTTGTGAGGACAAGATCCATAATTTAAGCCTAATTAAGACTCAAGGTGTAGATTACACTAATTTTTAGTTGAACTTGGTAGCTCAACATTGGTGAAGAGGTCATCTTTATTCTAGGATAGTTAGATCTCCACTATTGACATAGGATTTTTTTTGAGGTATTCTTGGAGAACTATATGCCTTATAGTCTTAGAGATTGGTAGAGAGATTAGTTCTCAGGGTTAGAGCAGGTCTCCATGATTTTTGTAGAGTAAGAGGCTCAGTTACCTGAGTTGCTAAGGCATGTGACATCCATTTTAATGATCGAGTATGAGAGTGTTTGATGATTTGTTTTAGGATCGACACTCCCACTCTGCATGTCAACATAGTGTTTGGTTTCTATAGGTAGGTTTTTTGTTGAGATCTCTGATCATGCTTAGGTTTTGAAGGAGATGCATCGCGAGGCCTAATTTTGAGAAAATGCTAAGAGGCTAAAATATAAGCGTAGTTTCAGTAGGTGGTAGAGTTTCTCATGATTTAGGCCATACATCAAATCACCAATGGAGGTTAGTTTAGTTACAGTGATTATCTTAGAAGGAGTAGTGGTCAGCCTCTGAGGGGTTTGTATTCTAGTCATTCTAGTCGTGTTGTTTATTACGATTCATCTAAATTTTTTAGATTTAGTACAGTGCCTAGGCATGTTATGGTTTTGAGACTTTTGGAGATTTCTTAAGATAGTGACCCAGTCGTGGAGCAATGGTTCTTTCCACTCATAGTGTTCCATCGGTTAATGCAGTTCTATCCCCTGCAAGAGGTGGTATACACGATCATTAAAGTGGTCCCCAGGCTTCTCATAGAGATCCTCAGGATTGTAGTATGGGGGATTACTCAGGAGCCCAACTAGTTAGTGTGTGTGGTTAGATGTATATCTTACATGCTATCCCCAATGCTGAGTCCTTGGATGTTTTCATAGAAGTTATGATTTTAGTAGGCCATCGGTTGAATTTTTCTTTATTTGATCTAAGATTTACTTATTTTTTTGTGTCTTCTTATTATGACCTATGATTAGAGTTATCCTGGGATTCTTTATTTGTGTTGTTATATGTATCTGCTCTTATGGGTGATTCATTCATAGTAGATTGAGCTTATACATCATGTGTTGTAACTGTTTGAGAGTTTGACACTCAGGTTGATCTTATTATGTTAGACGTGGTGAATTTTGATGTGATTTTATGCATGGAATGGTTATCCCACTATCATGAAGTCTTGGATTATTTTTCTAAGACTATTACCTTAGCAATGCTCGGCGTACCCTAAGTTTTATAGAAGGGATTTACTAGCCATGAGCTGACATACATTATTTTATATATGCGGGATAAGATACTTATTAGGAGGGGTTGCAGGTCTTATCTCGCTTATATTCATTATTCTAGCATAGGGAGTTTGTCACTTGACTCTTTCCCTATAGATTATGAGTTTTTTAACATTTTCCCAATCTATCTACATGGTCGTTCTCCTCAGCGTGATATTGAGTTTATTATTAATATTGAGCTAGGCACAAAATCTATTCTGTGGCACCTTATTGTATGGCTCATGTCGAGCTTATGGAGATAATTTCCAAGATTAAATTTCTTTTAGGTAAGGGTTTTATTAAACCTAGTGTGTCTCCTTAGGGTGCTCCTGTTGTTTTTATGAAAAAAGGATTGTTCCTTGTGAGTGTGTATTGTTACGGTTATCTTAATAAGGTGATGGTAAAGAACCAGTATCCTATGACTTACATTGATGATTTATTTGACCAACTTCCTATAGCAACAATGTTCTTTAAGATTAACTTGAGGTCCGATTATAATCAGTTAAGAGTTTGGGCTGAGAATACTCCCAATCGACCAATACCCTAACTGTATTTACAGTTTTGATGAACCCATGCTTAGGACTTATTTTTATTCTTTTGTGATTGTGTTCATTGATGGATATCCTTGTGTATTTTAGGATTAAAGAACAACATATGCAACATTTAAGAATTGTGCTCTATATTCTAAGAGGACATAGGCATTTTTCCAAATTCTCTAAGTATGAGTTCTGGCTCGAGTAAATGACATTTCTTGGACATGTGGTGTCTAAGGAAGGTATTATGGTAGAACTAGAGAAGCCTAAGGTTATTCATGATTGTACCAGGCCTACGTCTTTGTTTGAGCTTTGTAGCTTCATTAGGTTAGATGGTTACTATAGGTGGTTTGTTGAGATTTTTCCTGCAATTATAGCATTGATGACTAGATTTAATTGGAAGGAGATTACTTTCTAGTGTTTTGAGGGGTGTGAGTCGATCTTTCAAAAGCTCAAGAGATTTATCATGTACGCTCTAATATTAGTTTGTCCTATTAAGGGTGACGAATTTATCATATTTTGTGACGCTTTTGGAGGTGGTTTGGGTTATGTTCTGATGAGTCAGGGTCGTGTTATTGATTATTCATCAAGGCAGCTGAAGGTGCACGAGAAAAACTATCCAACTCATCATTTAGCATTAGAAGCGATAGTTTTCATGCTATTGATTTGGAGGTATTATCTTTATGGCATGCATAGATCTTCATGGATCATCATAGTTTTTAACATCTTATAACCCAAAGAGAGCGTAATTCTAGGCAACATAGATGGATGTAGTTGCTTGAGGATTATGACATCTCTATCAAGGCATATGTTGAAGAAGACATCGTGAGCAAGATGGTAGTATGTATGCGTAACTTGACTTCTATCTCAGTTTCTTAGAGGTCGTTGGTGTAGGATGTAGTCCTTATCCAACTTGATGAGGCGATTTGATATTTCATACCTCAGGAATATTTTTATAATGT